>CM019064.1:120732591-122018552 GCA_009667805.1 Leptobrachium leishanense | reverse complement strand
ATATGACGAATTTCAGGACCTTCTAGAGGAGTGTCAGAAAGATCAGATCTAGGAGAAGTCGTTAGTTGAATGAGCGGAACACAATCATGTAATTCACGAGGCTCCTCTTGGTCTTCGCGTAGACGCAGGAGAGCATTTAGAACAACAGAAGGACCAGAAGTGACAGAAGATTATTTGACAGACAAATTAGAGATAGAAGTTAGTACAGTTTCATAACCAGACAAACGTTGGGAAGAAATGTGTTGGGTAGAAAGGTTACGAAGTACATGCAAGACATTGTGTTGTGTATGGAGAATCGTGTCAGTACCTAGGGTTAAGGACTGAACTGTTTCCACAGCCATGGCACAGGCAGCCAAGGAGCGGAGACAATTTGGCATTCCCTGAACAACAGGTGGCATGACTTTTGACAAAAATGCAGTTGGATGCAGTGCCCCCCCGTGGACCTGTGCAAGAACAGCCGCCATTGTGCGCCCATCCTCCCTACAGTAGAGGTGGAAAGGCAGTTTATAGTTCGGTAGCCCCAGTGCTGGTGCAGTAGCCAACAGTTCCTTTAACGTATCAAAGGCAGACACCATGTCCGGAGACCAAACAATTTGGTCCGGAGCTGTGCGCGTAGCAGACGCACGAAGAACAGAGTCATAATAGGAACAGTCTGGTATCCAATGACGACAAAAATTCACCATCCCTAGAAAGGACAACATGTCTGTTTTGGAGGCAGGACGCTTGAGCTGGAGCAGGCTCTGAATGCGGGACGGTGAGAGGACAAGAGATCCCTGAGTGAGAACGAAACCAAATATTCAACAGAGGTGGAGCAAAATTGCATCTTTTTTCTGGACACCTTGTGGCCTTCTGAGTGTAGATGGTTTAGGAGAGCAACAGAGTCAGTGTGACATGCAGCTTGGCTGAGGCTACAAAGGAGGAGGTCATCCACATACTGTAATAAGGTGGAGCCTTCCGGCGGACTGTAACTCAACAGAGTCTCACGCAGAGCACGAGCAAAAGTCGCAGGACTGTCAATAAATCCCATAGGTAAAACTGACCAACAAAATTGACTACCTTCAAATGTAAAGGCCAAAATGTGTTGTGTATCTGGATGTACTGGGACAGAAAAAAAGGCATTTTTTAGTTCTATGACTGTAAAATGTGTGGAGTCTGGGGGTATGGAGGTGAGAAGGGTTGGGAGGTCAGGTACAATTGGAGAAATAGGAATTATGATTTCATTGAGAGATCTGAAATCCTGAGTAAAGCGATATCCATCTCCTTTAGGCACAGGATTTACAGGAGTGTTGTACGAACTTACAATGGGACGCAGAATGCCAGTAGCAAGGAAGCGGTGAATGAATTCCCGTATTCCTTCAACTTTAGCAGGTGACAGATTAAATTGCTTGTGATAGACAGGAGTTGCAGATTTTTTTAATTTTGCGGAATATGGTGTGCAGGAGATAGAACCCACATCATATTCGTCAATTGCCCATACATCCGGATGTACACACAATTCGAGATCAGGTGCTGAAAGGAAAGCACAGTGAAGAGGAGAGAAGGAATGGGAGGAAGTGTTAGGTGGAGACACTGGAGAGAGAGGAGTGGGGGCTGTTGGGGGATGACATGTGCTGGGAGCAGCTTCAAAAGAAAGAAATGGAGAATCCACATGTAAAGATCCAGATGGCATGCAGATAATAGACACAGCAAGCAAAGAAAGCAAATCTCTGCCTAACAAATTAACAGGACAGGTAGGGAGAACATGAAAAGAATGAAACACAGAGGCAGAAGAAGAATTTGAAGAAATAGCAATGGGTGGGGTGACAAACGTATCTGTTAGAACTCCATTAATCCCCAAAGATGGCGTCTCAGCAGGTTTAATTGACCACAAACACCACTCTATTGTAAGCGTCGAATTTGTAGCACCCGTATCCACAAGGAATGGGGTTTTATGATCCTCCAAATTAAGGATCACTAGGGGCAAATGGTCAACTGTTTCTGAAACCTGAACACATGAGATGGAGCATGCCTCTGGGCCACATCATGCATTTGATTGGTTTTGCCAATCAATCTTATGACGAGGTGGATCACAGGCATTGTTAGGAGAGGTAACAGCATTGCTTGTTGGAGATCTTGGCTGGGGGTTCATAGCAGTATTGCCAATGTTCCTGGGATTATGAGGGCATTCATTACGCCAGTGATTTGGATCACCACAAATGAAACAAGTACCTAGGGTACGTGGGGTGTTGAGGACGATAATAAGTCAGTTTAGGGCGAGGACCATTATTACCTGGGGGACCTGAAGGACTGTTAAAAACTGCTAACATATATTTAGAATGCTGCAGGTCAAAGCAACCAGCAGAATCTTTAACAAGGAGCCTATTATTAAGATCAATAGGTACCACCGTTGGCCAGTTATCAATCACCTGTTTAGCAATTCTCTGGGTATCATCTCTGAGATTACCCATGAGAGTTTGAGTGTAGAGGAGACCCATATCTCCATCTAATGTCATGCCGGCATCCTCCTTCCAGTTCTTATGGAACCGAATTCGGTGACAGATTCTTTGGCATTTTGTTTGCATGCAATGGCTGCGACCATAGAACGTCGAGCTCCATAATTACGAGTCCATTCATCACAAACTTCTGTCCACATATCATCAATCTGGACCGATGTTTGTAAAGGCAAATTTTGGGGTGTAATAGGGGCACCCATTAGAGGAGCATGGGGGGTTGAAGTGAGAGAACATGAGTCCAATCAAAACCAGTGTCATCAGCATATCCCATGACACCGTTAATGATCAACTTGTAATCTTCCTGAGTTAATTGCAATCCTCGTGTCGCCCGTTTAAGATATTGTGTTGTCGCGGTTGGGGAAATTCGGGCTAGGAGAACCCTTAATTATAGAATTTAAGGTTCCTATATCAGGGGGCATAATAACGACATTATTTCCTGCAATTAAATAGGGCATCTGATATCTAGCAGGGGGTTTGATAGTTTTGCCAGATTGGGTCCTAGTTATTATGTTCTGAAGTTGGGGTTCAAATTGGTCAATAAAAGATTGCATTTGGGGAGAGTATCCTACACAGTTGGGTTTGGAATTGGATACAAATGAAGATGTACTGAATTTAGACATAGGGGTTTTATTTTGCCAATCATATGTGCTGGTTTCATCTTGTTCTGTGTCAGATTCTGTTTCAACATGGGGTATTCCTACGATAGCACCTAAGACACCTATATTTTGTGTTAGGGCTTCGGGGGAAGGCAGAGGATTAGTAGTGGTTTCAATAGTTGTAATCACAGCTGCCAAAGTCTTAGGGTCAAGGCTGGGATAAAAGGGAAGAGGGTTTGGGAGTAGGTTTGTGAAAGGGCAGGAGGAGAGGAATTGTAAGGTGGGGGATTATCTATGGACCATGATAACATCTTTAGGAGTTTTAGAAATGGGGTTATATGAAGAGGACAAGTGAATCCACACTTTACCACATTCCTTCATATATTTTCTATCCCAATATGAGTCAGGTTGGAAATATGGGAAAGCTTTTTGGTTATGGCTTATGCCTTTTATCATGGACATATGATAGGAAGAGAAGATTCCTGAATTTAGGAATGGATCAAAAGAATGCATGGCTGTAGTCCAACCAGCAAGACAATCTATAAAGGGCGTGGTAAAATATCCACCAGCAACACGTTGTACAAAATCGGCGGGCGTTTCAGCAGGGCCATTTTGGGGCATTAACTTCTTATTGAAGTGCTTATCTAATTTGCCTGTTGCTTTTGGATCTACAGTATATGGGAGGATTTTTTGGCACCCATATCGCAAAAAAAAAAGGCGCGGTGGAGGGGGGAAGGAGAAGGGCCAGCGCAATTAAAAGGGTGAGAGGGAAAGGGTCGCAAAAATGCCCAGTTTCCTTTATTCTCACTGAGGCAAATCATAAAACAGCAATCTCCATTCTATTTAAAATCTTTTTAACTACACTATCAGGGAGAACACGCACAAATAGGAAATAACAAGTAGTCAGGTAAATAGGGACCCAATTCCCAGGGGCAGGAAACTTAAAGGTATTAATCTTTACACTAGAATACTCTTTACAACACAATCCAAATGCAAGTCACTAGCTGCGGGGACTCAAGCAATTTCATAATCAAGGAAACAAAGAGAAAGGATCACTATACAGTTTACCCAGACCGATTGTAAAAATCCTATTTTTCATTCACCATCACTCAACATTCAAATCATTTCAAAAGAAGCTCTTGCACTATCAAATCAAATAATGCGAGTTCGAAAATTTGAACAAGCAAGTTGCCTATGATGAATATCAGGTTCATTAAATATTAATACAATAAATATGTAAACCCATACTCACCACAACAAGTTGATTAGTTCAAATCCACACTTCTGATACCAAATTGAAATGTATTCTGCAAGAGCATCACAGGAATGCCCACGGTCCAGTGATGAGAAAGATAGCTGATTTGTCACCAGACCCAGTGATCATACAGGAAACAACTCGAGTGAGAATAAAAGACCAGGACACAAATTCTGTCTTGGGTGTTTCGTCTTATTCTGGCAAGTTTCAAACACATCAGCAGTTTTGTCAAAATAGTAGTGTCACAAATTCATGGATTACAAGCCAATAAAGAATCAATACGTCAGTAATATAGGAAACATGTTTTTTCTACTTTTGGCAGTACCTAGACTTACACAAACATGTCCTGTCCTTGCCCTGTAGGCAAGACTAAATTGACGTCACACATCTATATCCTGCTTTTGGGCAAGAATGTTCCATAGGCTGTACATTAACAATTAAACAGCTGTATCCCTCCCTTCCTCTCGGCCAGCCAGCCTTCTTGGTTTCAAGAGGAAGTTTGGATGAATAGAAAATTTTCACTCATTGGTAAAAAAACAGGAAACCAAGAGAAAGACCAGACTCAGCATTATCTCAATGAACAAATTATGTATTTGCTGAGCAGTCAGTCAGGCCCTATATATTTATATAGCTATCAAATATTACTAGAATATAGAAATATGTATACAGTGAATTAGCTATCATATTTCAAATTCCTTTCACTGCTTGCTGACTTTTGTGAACTCTTGTAAACTGGGTCATGCAGTGTCACTGGAAGGACACTTGAAATTATCCATTCCAAGTTCCCTTCAGCAGGAGACATAGGCGACTCTACAGGGGGCAAGGGGGGGCAATTGCCCCCCTAGGTTATTCCTTGCCCCCCCATGTGCCCCCCCACCAAAAATCAGCATCCAGCTTACCACACTTATTCGGACCACTGTATCTCCGTCCCTGTGCATCGTATATGGAAAGGGCAGATTCTGGCCTTTCCAATGATATCCAACATGACCTAATTCAATTTGAAATAAAAGTCATAAAACATTAAATAATAACGGGCCACTTAAACTTAAGCATTTTCACAGGGTTGAAATGTCTCAGCAGTGAAGTGGTTAATGTTCACACTATACATTACATTGTGTATTACGTTAGTTTTTGCCTTGGTTTAGTTGTATATTAAGGGTTAATGGGTAGACTTCATTCCTCACGGTATACAATTAATTTTTTCCTTGATTAATGGAATTGTAGGGGTTAATCGGTAGCTACATGCCTCATAGTGTATTCATTTCATGTTTTACCTTGATTAATGGCATATTAGGGGTTAAGGGGTAGCTAAATGCCACATTGTTTATTATTTTTATTGTAGTTCCCTGGGTTTATGGCATTTTAGGGGTTACTATGGAAGTTAGAATCTAAAGTCTAATCATCTTTACATCCTCTGCTTTTCGTCACATTTCGGGGAATTCATTGAGCCGAAAATATACAGGGTTATTCAGAGAGCGTGAAAAGCTGGAGAATAACTGGAGAATGAAAAATTCTAGGTCAAAATAGCTGATTTGGAAAGTGAGATGAAAGGGAGAATTTTTCTGGTTTGGCTATTTTGACCTAGAATTTTCCATTCTCCAGTTATTCTCCAGTCATTCTCCTGCTTTTCACGCTCTCTGAATAACCCTGATAGTGAATTCCTATTTAGTGAACATTCACTGTAATTTGCTAAAAGTAGAGTCGCTGAAGCAGCAATCAGACAATCAGTGAAAACTGCCGAATTGCGATAAATAAAGTATCAGGTTAGTACAATAAAAAGGTATCATTGCATCACATTACTCTGGGGTTTTGGAATCTTATTCATATATACTTATTTAGGGCACTATTACCTGGTGTGGGTTAACCCTTGCGTTCGCATGGTTTTGCATTAGCCCAGGTTAATCGAGTCTAGCGCCTGACCAACAGATCGTTTGCCTCCTGCTAGAAACGGGAAAAATCACTTTGTGCGTTGCTATTAGCGATTTGTACCGTGAACTTACTGTACTTTCCGCGTCCTATACTTAACACGGGGAGAGCTAGAGATCTCTAGCGCTTTTGCAGATCACTTGGTGCCAGCGCTAATTTTTTGAGGGGTGCTAATTGCAACATTTTACCTACTGCTCAACTCTGGTGCTAACGCCAAAAAAACAGGTCCTTGCCCAAAATTAACAGACAATTGAAAGGAATGCAGCACAGGTGTTCTCTTGGCCCCATACACCATAGCAATGGATCTGGTCCGCATTGTCGTTGCTGTTGCAGTAGGCTCTATTATAAATGTATCCTTTATCCACATATATCCTAATTCTAATATTTTGCCTAATTTTAAACATTTTATGCTGGGGTTATTCATAGTATGGAAGTGGTTGATTATTAGGGTGACCATGTGGACCATGTTTAAAGGGACATGTGAATAAGTCTTGCCCTGAAACATGTATTCTTTATATGCTGCAGCAGGGAAATTTTTGTCGCTCACCTGGCCTTCCTTTTGGATCTATTAAATGCAGTGTAATGATTCTACATGCTGTCGGGTGGCACTTATCATGCATTGTCCATCAGCCTTAATATATGTATGCATCAAAACATGGATGATACGGCCACCTTGGAGGCTTTTAATAATGCAGGGTGTGAGGTTATTCACTGGATGTGTTCATATTCATGCTTGTGAGGGCGGGGGATAGGTATGGCCCGGCAATCTACACTGGAAAAAAAAAAACAGTTCTATCCTGTACACACCAGGTGATAGCTTAGGGCCCTCAGTTTTATTATTAGCATTTTATTCAGTGGTTTGATGATTTAGTGGTGAAAATTATTAGTGCCCCCCCAGTTTTGACTGCGGTATCTTCTGTGCCCCCCCTAAATATTGTTCCTAGAGTCGCCACTGGCAGGAGATGACTAGAGGTGGAAGATCACGCCTGTCCTCTGCACCGTGGGACCATCTATTTCCTGTTCATGCAGTAGTAGTCATTTCCCAGCAGAACAAGAACGGCTTTCCTGATGGAAATATGATGCAGGAATGTCATCCCTACATGTTCCCACTTGTTTTTGGTCACTCAGTTCAATTCAGGGGCGGACTGAGCCGTCGGGCTCTCGATCACTGCCCAAGGGCCCGTGGGTTGGTAGGGGCTCAGTTTTGGCAGGCATAGTGTGCCCTCTGGATGATCATCTGACAGAGCCGTGCCCATGGCCCAGCGGTACTGTGACGGTGAGCCCCCTATAGGGTGATGGGGAGCCTTTAATCTGCGGAGGTTGAAGCCTTTAGGGCAGGTATATGGAATAGCTGCCTGTGCTGTTACAGTTATTCATTTAGATGGGGATTTATATTGTATAGATAGTCCTTATGCTGCCTTATGCTGCCACCTAGTGGTCTTTCTGTATTGTACATGCTTTCCTTCTTTTTTCCCTCGCTTTATGATGATGCACTTCCTGTGTGTGTTTAGTTCCACCCTTCTTTCTTGTAAGAGCTATAGCATGGTGTAGTTATCCAGCAACACATGTCTGTTCATCTGCAAGCTAGGACAGTATCATCTTTTGACCGCAAAGAACATCTCATTCCATTATCTGCTGTATCCTGTGATCTGCTGTAACCTGATATATGGAATAAAGCAAGTCGTGGAAAGAAACTGTGTTTTGGTGAGTTCAGCTATCTGATAAGGATTGTCCTCGGTGATTGCATCTACTTATACAGGCCAGGCATAGAGGTCTCTGCAAGGGATAAATCGCTTTACAACGATCGGAGTCAGAATACTGCCAGTAACAGAACCAAGCACAATACTTTCAGATTTATACTCCAAAGCCAGGGAGTATGACAGGACAACTGAACTGCTACTAAGCTCCAAAGGTTTCGAGACCAACGGACAACTTAGAGCACCCAACAATACAGAGGATAGCAAGCCTTAAGCTTCAGAACTAAGGTACTTGGTAAGACAGACAATGAATTGTGCAAGCTACAGGGCAGCATTAAATACAAACAGATACAGACTGATGATCCAGACGCTCCTACCCAGGGAGTACAGATAAAGCCCTGAGAAGAGAACCACTCAACAGCAAATTGGTTTCGTGGCCAAATGCCTGCGGAGTGAAACAGCTTAATAATACACATACACAATAATACCTGAAACAGACAAGGTTAATACTAGAGAGGTCCAAAAATCCAAGCCAGAAGGTCATACACAGAATATCAGAAATACTTCAGGGAACAGACAAAAGAGAGATCCAAACACAAGAGCCAGAGGTCATACACGGAATATCAGAATAACTTCAGGGGTCAGACAAGAGGGTAATCCAAAGACTAGAGCCGGGGGTCATACAAAGAAATATCAGAACAATATTACAGCGCGCAGGAACTAGGTAGAATATGGTCTATCCTGATCAAGGGAAATCCTGGCCCTACATATAGGGTTGAACAGGTCATGTGACCGCAGACCAATTAGCCCAACAGATGGTCTGCAGCCTGAAAACAAACACAAACAGGAATCCCTGCTACCACCAGCAGGGGGCAGGGCCGAGATGTGACAGGTACGCTCTGAAACCGCTGCGGCGGTGGCGCTGCAGCCTGCCTCCCACATTCTAAACTCGAGCAGGGCACGCCTTGGTGCCACCCCCTCACCTGATACGTGCAGGGCACGCAGCGGCAGAAGGAGACGAACAAGGGCGGGTGTGGTCCAGCGGAGCCAGCCAGCCAGCCTGAGGCTGCATGCACAAAAGATTCTTTCAATAGTGTATGTCATTGAGCGACCGGGGAGGAAATAAGATGTCAAATTTATATTCCGGCGGGGGATAAAATTTCAAATTTATATGCTTGGGGGTTTGAATAAACTAGCGGAATATTACATTGCATTACATGAGTTTTATTGCTGTGTGGAGCTGTTTGATACGCTCATACACGCTGCACATTACTGTAAGTTTTATTGCTGTGGAGTTCTGTGATATGCTGATACACACCGCACATTACTGTGAGGTTTGTTGCTGTGGTGCTCTGTGATACTCTCATACACACTGCACATTGCTGTGAGTTTTATTTCTGTATTCTGTGATACACTCATACACACTGCACATTGCTATGAGTTTTATTGTTGTGGAACTCGCTTATTCATGAACTAGTGAATATAATAAAAAATGGTACAGAGAAATAAATTCTATAACACAAATATGTGGGTAGAGTTTAATGTGGGCATGATTTGTGGGTGGGTGTAGCACAAGGGGCCCCATTATTTTCTATTGCCTGAGGTCCTTTATGTTGTCAGTATGCGCCCGGGTTCAGGTAGCAGAGCGCTGTTATATAAGAAGATAAACATTACCTCTAGAGAGCTAATAAAGATAAACATTTACCACCTTTACAAATATTTTACCTTGTTTCAAGGACTAGAAACCTAAACATGCTTTTTTTAAATTATTAAGTGTCATATACTGTAGATTGCAGTGTGCCCCGTTTCTGTAGAAGAAACCCCAGTAAGCCCTTGTTTGATGCAGCCAGGTTCATTTTTTAAAATATATAGTTATATCTTGTATTTTATTCCTTAGGCTGGTGTCAGACAAGCGCACTATGTACGCCCGTCCTGACGTGCCTCCCGGCATCCTTTGCAGTGTCACAACCTGTAGGGCCACAGGCTGTTGGGCGCACGAATTGCACGCGTGACAGCGGCCGTGCTGTGGACGTGCTGCAAGCCTCCCCATCAAAGCGTTAAGACGCGTGTTCAATGGGGCTGCAAAACGCAGTCCTCCATAGGAGGATCGTGCTTTGCAGTGCTAAGCGTACAAACTGGGCTCAGCGAGGTGGCCAGACGAGCGTCAGACAGGTGTCAGAGTGGAAGAAACATCCAGTCTCACGGACATTCCTTCCGCTCTTAAAAACGCTCATCTGACACTTGCCTTAGGCAGCAAAAGATTTTTAATTGCAGGCATTTGTTCTTTAAAAGACACAAAATGCAGAAAAATGTCTTTTTTATATTGATGTGGTGCATGGTGCACAACATAAGAGCTTCTAACTTTGTATGGGGTGACACCGTCAAATCACCTGCTACATTATTTTTCTTAATACAGCTAGACCATATTATTTGTATATTGTTTATTGTTTGAATTTTTTCAGAGGACAACTCCAAAATGTATACTGATAAGTAAATAAGTTTGTATATATCCACTGGCATTATGCTTACTGTTTTTGGTCAGGGATATAAAATAGAAAATAAAAGCGACAAACCTTTTTCTACCCATGTTCTGTTTTGGGATTTTGAGTTCTTTATACAAATAAAATAAAATTCAACATTCAGGGCCAAATTACATTCTTCATGCAAAACCGCTCGCGCAACGCGTGAATTTGTGTACCAAGCGTTAAACGTTAACGCACATAAATCACTGCTGGAATTACAATCGTCGCGCATTTTTTCATCTGTCGAGCAGTAACGCGCATAAAACGGACGTGCACAACTGCTCGCGCAGTAACGTTGCGTGCAGAAATCAGTGTGCAGACTGTTTTTTTCACGCCATTCAGCCAATCAGAATTAAGAACCACAATTATCTCACGTTAAGTTTTTGCGCCTGTCAAAATCAATCTGAGTATATATGCTGCAGCAATAATAAATGCACACACAACTTCTCAAATTTATTGATTTGGTATGAGTAGAATGTGTAATTATACTTTGTCTTTTTTTTTGGGCTGCCGTATTTGAATTCGGCCAGGACGTTCATATTTGCCATTAACACCAGCTTTTAGAAGTTGCTAAAACTTCTTATGCGCGCAATGGCTGTGCGTTACAAACCGTGCATAGATTGTAATAACATCCGCATACCAGCACACATTCGCGTTTGCGCTCACAATGTTAAGCATAGGACACGCGCAGTACAGTACACTCGCGCAGGTTCACCAGCGGTAGACGATTACACGCGTTTGTTGTGCTGACAATGTAATACGGCATTCGGCGCAAAGGGTTTTACTTGTCGCGTTAATGCGTTTTTGTGCCGGCGCAAACATTTGCGTGAAGAATGTAATTTGGCCCCCAGTGTTTTATATATGCTGTGATTGAAATCCAAATAAAAATGTGCATTCTTTGTTTTACATCTTCTGCTTTCGCTTCCTGAAGTGATATATTCTGAAATATAAACATAGAAGTGATATAGGTTCAATCTGCTGAGTTCACTGAAAAAAAGATTTAAATTTTTTTTGGATTATGCTATAATACATCACTTGAAATTGGTTTTTAAATGTGATAAGCAAACATTTTTCTAAATTAGCTCAGTGCACAAAGGTGAAATGGTTCAGCATTTAGTAGGTTAAAAAGGCACCTGTGCAACCCACACATTCACTCTTATCTCATTATTGGTTTAGTCAGATTGGTTTGGTCTGTAATTGTTGGTTAGATGAAGATCAGATCGCATTGTGTGAGTAATGGATGTAGAAATCCAGGTAATTCCAAGTGATCTGTTTTGTTTTATGTATTAATCCTTATGTTATTTGTGTTGTGAAAATAATAATTAATTGATCGTGAGCAGTTTGAATATATATATATATGTGAGAGCGCATATTAGATGCATCACTTGGTCCTGGAATCTAGGAAACAAAGAAAGGGCTTTGTGACATAATAGAACTTTAAACAGGCAATAACACCTGACAAGTTAAACATGTCGTAACGTGATACAGATCACGTCTGTTACTAATTAGAGAAATATGTGACGTCTATTTGCTATTGTTAGGAGTTTCTGTTCTATAAAATGGATTGAAAGAATGAGACAACATTGCGTAGAGTTGATAAGGAAAGAAAATGGGCCAAATTACAATCTTCGCGCAAACGTTTGCGCCGGCGCAAAAAAACATTAACGCGAGGGGTAAAAAACCCTTTGTGCTGAACGTCGTATTACATTGTCATCGCAACAAATGCACGTAATCGTCTAACGCGGGTGAACCTGCGCGAACGTACTTTACTGCGCGCGTCCTATAATTTAACATTGCGAGCGTGAATGCGTTTGTGCGCTGGTACGCGGATGGTATTACAATCTATGCGCTGGAATTAATGCATAGCCGTTGCGCGCATAATTTTAGCAACTCCTAAAAGCTGGTGTTAATGTCAAATTCTATCAACCTGGCCGAAACCAAATACACCAGCCCAAAAAACAAAATGCAGCAAAGTATAGTTACACATTCTACTCATACCAAACCAATAAAATGGAGAAGTTGTGTGTGCATGTATTATTGCTGCAGCATATATGCTCAGATTCACTTTGACAGGTGCAAAAATTTAACGTGAGATAATTGTGGTTCTTAATTCTGATTGGCTGAATCGCGAGAAAAAACAGTCCGCACACTGATTTCTGCACGCAACGTTACTGCGCGAGCATTTGTACGCGTCCGTTTAACGCGCGTTATTGCTCGACAGATGAAAAAATGCACGAGGATTGTAATTCCAGCGTTGATTTAGGCGCATTAACGTTTAACGCTTGGCGCACAAATTCACGCGTTGCGTGTGCGCTTTTGCGTGAAGAGTGTAATTTGGCCCAATATTGGGCTAGTTTCCAAGTCCGGAGCAAAGTAAACAACCAGAGCAGCAAACTTACGAAATCCATAGAATGGTTAAATTTACACTTGTCATTGAATCTAGCCAGTTGTTACATTTATAAAGTTATGAGGTTGCTTTAAGTAAGTTTTGTGTTTTGTTTTTTTTGTTTCTTTTAACCACTGCGATTGGCATCATGCTATGAGTTTGTCAGATTGACCTTACTTAAGGTTTATGACTTTAAGGGGCACTCTAGTTAATCTGTACAGCATCTACCCAATTATCTTTTTTTCTATATTTTTTATTTCGGGTGGAAATAACTATTTCTTCCTCGTGCCGAGCTGTTCCTCCGCTTCAGGTCTGGGCTTCCAAAATGCAGAAATTCCTCCATCTTTTTTATGTAATTTTCATGCCTATGCAACTTGCTGACATCAGAACATGCTGACACCATCGGTGACTGATATGCTGACTGGCAGACGGGAAATCCAAAATCCCAGCTGCCTGGTGATGCATGTCTGGATGGAGGAAACTCCTATGTGTCACACAAAGATTTCAGCCAAATTGCACTTGACCACTTTAACCACTCCATGCAAAGGACGTGCATGCAGCATCCTCTTGTTTCACTCCCATGCATGGAGGACGGTCCATGCACGTCTTCGCTTTACCCCAGCTCCGCGTCTATCTGGGTCTTCTTCAGTCACAGCAGGCTGACATTCTTCATGTCAGCCCTCGCCTTGGGACCCCCCCCCCAAACACACGTCATGGGCGGACTGACCACTAATGGGGCCCCCGGGCAATAGATCATGGGGCCCCCTTATGCTACGTCCACAGAAGTCTACACCCATACAAAACCACACCCAAACAATGCAAAATGACAAGGGAGTCCCCTGGCATGCGCTATTTTTATTTATTTTTTTAAACGCCTTTTACAAGTTACATTTTCTTTTTTTATTTTACCCCTGTTCAGTGGCTGGTCGGGCTTTTTTTGGATGTGTTCGGCGTACCGGCATTACATTTTTTCGGTGGGTTATCAGATCAATTTGGTGTTTTTTGGTGGTTTGAGGATGCGTTCCGCGGGTTAACAGATCGATTTGGTGGATTTTTTGGGTTTTTTTCCCTCCGATTCATTCGGTGGTTTGCGACTGCGTTTGGCTGGTTTATCAGTGGAGTTCACTCCATTGATTCGGCGCACTTCGGTGACCCTGTGGTGAATGCTAAATTCACTGCATGGTCGGCAAATTAAGGGTGCTGAAGGAGAGACCAACAAACATTCGCTGAAATGTCGGTGCAATCTAAATAACCCCTTTAAAGCAGTAGTATTGTTCACTGTCCAATAATAAATTTATGAAAATAAATGGTATCTTTAGAAAGTCCATTTAATGGCGAGAAAAATTGTATTGACTGCCAGTAATATGCAGAATCAACAAAAGGGGAACTGAAAAACATATTGAACTGTGGAACAATGGGGGTTTATTAAAGAAAAAGGCATAGATAGGTAATATATATGTAGCGCTGTTTAACCCCTTAAGGACGGGAGTAATTTTACAACTTCGGCGCTCTTTCGGAAGTGAAGTTTGCTGAAGTTTTTACTCATCATGTTTAAACGCGGTTTTAAGTCACGTATTATTATACAAACTAAGTAACAATGTGCAATGTCAAACAGCAGCCGCCAAGGCAAGCAAAGTATTGGCATGCATTAAAAGGGGAGTTCACTCACGGGATGAAAACATAATTTTGCCTCTGTATAAATCAATGGTCAGGCCGCACCTTGAATATGCCGTGCAATTTTGGGCACCTGTCTTAAAAAAAGATATTATATCGCTAGAAAAAGTGCAGAGACGGGCAACTAAATTAATAAGGGGGATGGAAGGGTTAAGTTATGAGGAAAGACTAACAAGCTTAAACCTGTTTAGTTTAGAGAAAAGGCGCCTTAGAGGGGATCTGATAACCTTATATAAATATATACGGGGCCATTATCAACCATTGTCTGATAACCTATTCATTAACAGGACTATACATAGGACAAGGGGTCATCCATTTAGACTGGAAGAAAGAAAATTTAGCTTAAAGCATAGGAAGGGTTATTTTATGGTGAGAACAATAAAGCTGTGGAATTCTCTGCCTGTTGAGGTGGTTGGGTCAGAGTCTGTACAGACTTTTAAAAAACGACTGGATGACTTCCTGCAGACACAGAATATTAAGGGTTATAATATTTAATATGTGGGTAAAAGCTTCTTGATCCAAGGAGAAATCTGACTGCCATTCTGGGGTCAAGAAGGAATTTTTTCCCAGTATGTTGCATATTTCAGACTGGGTTTTTTGCCTTCTTTTGGATCAACAGCAGTAGGTTATGTGGGAGAGGCTGAACCCGATGGACGCATGTCTTTTTTCAGCCTATATAACTATGTAACTATGTAACTATTATTATACCACCCAGACAAATTATATATCGTTCTTTTCAGCAGATTAATAATATATCATAATTATATATAAACGTCATGTCTTGCCAGAATGCTATAACAAAAAATGTAAAAAAATGTGAATTTTCAATAAAATTTCAATCATCCACAGTGTGTAAAGTGTTTTTTTTTTCGCATTTTATTATCCGATCCTTTGCGGTTATATTCTATGGCGTAGACTTGGGAACCATTTTTTTTGGGGGGGGGAGAAATTACGTGATTTTAGCTAAACCCCCCCAAAAAAAAATAATTGGTGAAGCATCATTGTTCACATTATAATTGAAATGTGAACAATAATGCTGCATAAAAAAAAACAAGTTTTTATTTTTTTAATTAATTAATTAATTGGTTTATTATTTTTATTTTAACACTTTTACTTTACTTTGATCATTGTCATGTTTGAAATTGTTGGAAGGGCCATGCTCAGACCTTTCCATCAATATTAGGCATGACCCCCTAGCTGCCACTGATCAGGAGATAAAGGGGTTCAAAGAACCCCCCTATGTCCTCTATGGGATTTCCTTAGGAAATCCCTTTGCAGCTAGGGCTTCAGCCAGTTAACTGACATCATCGCGCGATGAGTCTGGCGCGATGAGTCAGTTGACGCGGGGGGGACCCAGAGGTGGGGGCTGCCATCCAAGATGGCGGCCCCCACCAGAAATAGGCCGCGATCGGGCACAAATTAGTGCCCAGTCGCAACCTGGCAACTAATGGGTTAGGCTGTGACCGTTCCAGCGATGCTGGCCACAGCCTTGTAGCCCCCGGCGATGGGGCTTCACCATGCTCCGGCGGGGGGGCGTCTGAAACTGACGTCATCGCGCCAGAGCGATGATGTCAGTGCGCCGGGAGGCTAGAAAAGACGCAGATCAGGCTTCATCGAAGCCAGATCTGCGTGGCAGCCGCCGGCTGGGCTCCTAACGGCTGGGCTCCTAACGCCGAGGACGTTCCATACCGTCCTGCGGCGTTAAAGCCCGCCAAATGCAGGACGACATGGAACGTCCTGCGGCGTTAAGGGGTTAAGGATTCTGTTTGCTGCATTTACTTGTTGTGGCCACCAGAGGGAGACAGAGGCAATATGGACTATGCTGGACACAAACGGAACTACAATTTCCATCGTGCTTTGCGATGGAGACAGGAAGTGGGAGAGAGAGAGAGGAAGGACATCCGCAGCCTCCTGCAGGGGAGAGGCAGAGTGAGCCGAGCGGCGAAAGGTAGAGGACGCACGTGAGACTGCCAGGGATCGTGACCAGGCTGGAGTGCAGGCGCTGCCTTGCGGGTGCTGGGGATCGGGACGGTGACCTTACAGAGACCTACCTAAGCACCGCTGAGAGGTCTGAGTAGAAATTTAGTTCCGACTGGACCCCGAGTAAGGAGACCGCGATGATCCATTGGGAGTGCAGGCGGTAGGCCGTAGCTTTGCAGTGTGGAGATCGGACAAGCAAGGGAGCGAATGAGTGGGCGCTGAACAGATTGTCTAACGGATGGGTGAGAGGCCTCTCAGGCCGCAGTTCCAAGTATAAGAACCTCACGCTGCATTATTGTTTAAATCTACAGGGCCCCAACTTGACTAGTCGAAGATTGTCCGTTTCATTCACTGGCCAGTTGAATACAGTACCCGGGTACCCGAGATCATACACACACACCTTTTTGAGACATTACTTTCACGGGACTTACACTCCAGAACTAAAGGGGTTAAACTTTTCTTTTGTTGCCGTGTGTTTTTCCTGCATTACGAAATCCTGTCGTTCATATACCGTATCTACATTTTATATATGCCGCTTTATTGGGATCAGTAAAGTATATAATCTATAAAATCCACAACAGTGCTGGTGTATATTTATTCCCTAGTGCGGTGAGACTAACCCGAGGTTAATTCAGCGGCTCCTCTGGGAGTGAGCGTTACACGTGAGGGCTCGTCCGGGATTCCAGTCTCTGTAATAAAACTGCAATTAAAGGGTTAATTATGGATCCAGACACTGCTGCCAAATGGTGTGAGGATCAAAATAGCCAGATAGAGTTAAGCATAGTCATGGACATTCCTGCAGACACTTGGGCCGAAGATCAGATTCGCCGGGCCGTGGCCGCACTGACACCAGATCATCGGGGGTTAATTCTGGACATTAAAGTGAACCCGGATACTTCTCACACATATGTTCTTTTTGAGTGGCGAAAGGGTGTTCCAGTGTGTTTTCAGGGCGCGAGCGTGAAGCTGACCGACGAGGTGGAAGTTCAACTGATTCAGCCAAGTGCGCCACGTGGCGATCCCGCGAATGTTCCCGCACCCAGTCCGCTGGCCATGATCGGGCCTGAATTTATAGTGGCTATCGGAGATTTGCTGGCTAAATGTCAAAGAACAAGCCCTCCACACACTAACTTTGGTTATCGACGGTTGAGGAATTTTACAGGAAACGTACCAACTCCGGCGGGAGAAGAAACCTTTGAAGAATGGGTAGAACAGCGATGCAGGCTCTGGATGAGTGGGACGTCCCTGAAGCGCAGAAGAAGCAAAGAATTACTGCGAGCTTGAAGGGACCTGCGTCAGAGGCTGTCAGAAACCTGAAGTTGAGTAAGCAAGACTGCACTGCTTTAGATTACCTAAACGTACTACAGGAAGTCTTTGGGCGAACAGAAAAGGCTGCTGAGCTCATGTACCAGTATGAACATACTTACCAGCGAAAAGGTGAGAAAATGACTGAATATATGAGGCGCCTAGATAAGATTCTGCACCAGATACTTCTTAAGAAAGGGGCCGAACCGACCACAATAGACAAAATCCGAATGCAGCAAATATTGAGGGGCGCTCAACCTCTAGATCCTGTGATGTTACAGCTGAAAACTCGAGAAGGTAACCGAGAATTGAAATACCTGGAACTGATTCGAGCTGTTAGAGAGGAAGAGGCTCTGCTGGAAGAGAAATCCTTAAGGAGAGGAGAAAGAGCTTACTCACAACCCGTGAGGCATAGCGAATATTTGCAAACTGAAGATGATTCGTGGACACCTATGGATCCGAAGTTGACAGACAATAGCATCTGTTTGTTCCTATATCCACAGAGAGTGCTGCGGAAGAGTCAACCCTTCCTACATATAGCGAGATACACAAGACTGTTAAGAAGGTGAAAGAAGCTCAAGCTGAACTGAAACCGGCACACACGGACCTGTGCCGAGTACTTTTGAAGGTGGCAGAGACACAGACCGATATGCAGAAGTTCCTCACTGATATGCGGACAACGGGAGTTGCTGTGGCGTCTGGCCAGGGTCCTTCAACCGAATCACTACGAGCAAGTGTGCCTCCGTCTTCAAAGAAGAGATGTTTCAGTTGCGGGGAAATGGGTCATTTCCGAGCACAGTGCAAAAACCAAAGGCCTGAAGGAACTAAAATGGAAGAGTTCCTAAAGGCCTTGGAAGGGCTGCTATCTACCTCACAGGTGGGAAACGCCAGAGGGCCCAAGTGAAGGAGCGAACTAGGTGCCCAATGGTTGAAAACCGTTCCAAACTTCAAGCCAGAACTGAAAGGCCGAGAGGGCCCGGATTTTTACAAACTGCTGAACCTACCAGGACTGAAAGAGTTACTCACTTAGTATCCGGTCCTATGTCATGGGGAAACAATGCACACCCAAAACCTCCACAAGTCAAGAAGAAGGCCAGGGTACAGCGAACTGGGTCTAAACCTCCTGCGGCTACGACAAAGTTTCCTGACCAGCTGATAGGTCCTTCTCCCATCGTTCCAATCCAAGTGGAGTGAGTCTACACTAAAGCTCTGTTAGACTCAGGGGCTCAAGTGACGTTGATCTATCGAGACTTCTACGAGAAACACTTGAAACATATACCTCTACAGAAATTAAAGGACCTTGAGATCTGGGGTATCGGAACTGAGAAGCTTCCCTATGATGGATATCTACAGGTGAAGTTAGAAATTGGATCCGAAGTTATCGGACAGTCTGGAGGTTGTGATGCATTGGCCATTGTGTGTCCTCGGCCTTCAGGGGCCAACAGAAGTTCTATGATAGTGGGGACGAATACTGATCTGGTGCGACGATTTCTTAATCCTATAGTAATGGAAGAAGGTTCTACCAGAGGAGTACACCCGATGTTACGTCCGGTCTATCAGCGAATGGTCGAAGAACAGAGGGCACCTGCCGAAGTGGGGCGTCTGTGGAGATTGGGAGGAACAGAGAAGGTTCTGCAATCAGAAGTGGCGAGTTTCCGGGCTTCAGTCAAGTTGAACGTATCACAACCGGGTCCTTACGTGGTACTGGAAACTGATCCCAGTCATGGGAGTGAGGCCGGAGTAGAAGTAATCCCTGAGATAATCTCCACGAGAGCTTTGAAACAGACACGAGGAAGAGTCTCAGTTAGTGTGTGTAATGTGTCTGATTCTCCAGTGATCCTGAAAGCACGAATGCCCATCAGGCAAGTAGCGTCTGCTACACCTCTCTCCCCTACTGATTTAGGGGAGGAGTAAACAAAGAGATTCCAGCTGAAAGGTTCTATCCTAAAGATGCTCCCATCTCGTCTGAGTGGAAGAAACGACTTCAGTCCCAGATCCTAAAATGGAAGGACTTTTTCTCGAAGGATGAGTTCGACGTGGGTTTAGCTAAGAGTACTGAACATCGCATTCGACTACAAGAAGATAAGCCGTTTCGAGAAAGGTCAAGACGAGTCCCGTTGGGAGACTTGGATGATCTACGAGAACAGCTAAATGAACTACAGAGGCTAAGGTGATTCAAGAGTCCAGGAGTCCATACGCTTCTCCTTTAGTGATGGTCGAAAGAAGAATGGTTCTATCCGTCTATGTATAGACTATCGCACGCTAAATCAGAGAACCATTCCAGATCAATATGCCACTCCTCGGATAGAAGATGCCTTACAGTGTTTGTCTGGAGCAAAATGGTTTAGTGTACTAGACCTGCGAAGTCTGTATCATCAGATACCAATGCATCCTGAGGACAAAGAGAAGACTGCTTTCATCTGCCCACTGGGGTTCTTCGAGTTCAACAGAATGCCTCAAGGCCTTACGGGGCTCCCGCCATGTTCCAACGGTTAATGGAGAAGACAGTCGGGGACATGAACCTGATTGAAGTGTTGGTGTATCTAGATGATATTATTGTGTTCGGGAAGACTCTGGAAGAACATGAGCAGCGGTTGGAAAAGGTCTTGATGTGGCTCCACGAAGAAGAGTTGAAACTGTCCATAGAGAAGTGTCAATTTTGTCTACCTTCCGTAACGTACTTGGGACATGTTTCAGCAGAAGGTGCTTCGACGGATCCTCGAAAGTTGGAAGCCGTAGCTTCCTGGCCTAGACCCCGAAATGTTACTGAACTTAGATCTTTCCTGGGGTTCTGTTCATATTACCGAAGATTCGTAGGAGGATTTGCCAAGATAACTCAACCCTTGAATAAGCTCCTACAGAAGGAAGACGTGGAAGAAGGCTCCAAGGCCTCTGATCGAAGTTCGTCGACTAAAGGGCAAAGGAAGGCTCGAGAATCCATCCAAGAAGAATGGACTAATCAATGTGAAAGTGCCTTCATGAAGTTGAAAGAGAGTCTAACTCGAGCTCCCGTCCTGGCTTACGCTGATCCTCATAAGCCGTACGAATTGCATGTGGATGCCAGCAGAGAAGGCCTAGGGGGAGTCCTATACCAGGAATATGGTGGATTGTTGAGGCCTGTAGCGTATGTGAGCCGAAGCCGTACGCCTTCAGAGAAGAACTATCCTACCCACAAATTAGAGTTCCTAGCCTTGAAGTGGGCGGTAGTGGACAAGCTGAAAGATTATCTGTATGGGGCTGAATTTGTGATCAAGACTGACAACAATCCTCTTACGTACGTCCTTACTACTGCGAAACTGGATGCAACGGGACATCGGTGGTTGGCCGCTCTATCGCCCTGGAGTGAATAACCGAGATGCAGATGCTTTGTCAAGAAGACCCTACACTACAGAATGGACTCAGCTGACTCCAGATGGGGTGCAAGCCTTATGTCAAGGGGCAGAGCGCCGTGTCAAGGGAGTAGTTGAAGCAGAAGCTATAGGGGTTATGGCTGCGGCTGTTCCAGAGTTTTATTGTATTCCTACACAGCTGAGGGATGAAAGTCTGCCTACTTTTTCAAAACAGGACCTGAGAGCCGATCAGGCTGGAGATCCCCTGATTGCGTTAACAGTGAAGGCTATAAACGTGAACCAAAGGGAAATTCTACTGACAAATTCCCCAGAACGGTTGAAGATGTTGGATGGGGTGGTCTACCGAAGGGGCCCCTCGAACAATGCTGAAGAGACACAACAGTTGTTCCTTCCCACCAAACACAGAGAGGGTGTGCTGAGATCATTACACGATGGCCATGGACATTTGGGTGCAGAGAGAACTTTTAAGCTGGTGCGAGACAGATTTTATTGGCCCTGTATGAGATCTGAAGTTGAAAGTTACTGCCATTCGTGTCTGAGGTGTATTCAGAGAAAGACCCTACCAACTCGAACTGCTCCAATGAGCCACTTGCAAAGTCAAGGACCTATGGATTTGGTGTGCATTGATTTCCTGTGCTTAGAGCCGGATGCTAGTGGGCAGGGAAATATTCTAGTAGTGACTGATCATTTCACCCGTTATGCCCAAGTGTTCTCTACTAAAGATCAACGTGCTCCTACAGTGGCAAAGGTTATGATGGAAATGTTTTTTGTTCATTATGGCTTACCAAGGAGAATCCATTCGGATCAGGGCAGGGACTTTGAGAGTCGGCTTGTTGGACAATTGCTGGAACTGTTATGGAGTAGCTCGGGTCTTCTATCACCCACAAGGTGATGCCCAACCAGAAAAATTTAATTGCACGCTGTTAAATATGTTGGGGACACTGTCAGAGAGAAGCAGAATTGGAGTCGTCACATAGCTACGTTGGTGCATGCGTACAACAGTACGGAGAGTGATGCTACTGGATACTAACCTTACCGTCTCATGTTCGGAAGAGAAGCTCGACTGCCTGTTGATTTGGCATTTGGGCTATCTCTTGATCCGACGTCTGTGGCCTCTCATAAAAATTATGTGGATAGACTTCGAAAAAATTTGGCTTCTGCGTTTGAACAGGCCCGTTTGACTTCAGGAAGCAGAGAACAGAGGAATAAGCAAAACTATGACTTGAGAGTTCATATACAGGATCTACAGCCCGGTGATAGAGTTTTGCTGAAGAACTTGGGTGTTTCTGCAAGGCATAAGCTGGCGGATAGATGGAGTTCTCAAGTCTACATTGTCTGCAAGCAACTGCCGGGTCTGCCAGTTTACCAAATCCGACCGGATGGAAAGGCCGGGCCTCTAAAAAACTGGCACCGAAATCATCTGTTGCCTTTGAGAGAAGCTGTAAGAATACCAGTTGGAGACAAACTTTCTTTGCCGAACCCGCCTGTTCCACGCTCGATTCCTGTTACTCGGTCTCAACAGACACGGGTTGTTGAAGAAAGTGAAGGAGACATTGAGGAAGGAAGTTTTTGTCTGGACTGGGTGCGCTCAACTGAGCCTGAAGAGGTCATCCCAGTTTCTGAACAGTGGGAAAGTAACCTGAGGCTCCTGAATTCCGATTGGAAGTTCCTGAGACTTTGGAAATTCCTGTAGTTCCAGAAGATGTGTCCATAGATTATAGTTCTATGCCTTCACTGGAAGGCTCATATTCAGAAGAGGTGTCTGCTCCAGTTGTGGATGAAAGAATTGAGCCCGTACCTGTGGCACTTCCACCCGAAGAGGAGATGATTGAACCAGAGTCTAAACGTTCTATCCGACCTCCTCAGAGACTCACCTACGATTCACCGGGACATAGCACTGAAGAGACTGTCACCACAGTGCGAAGGTTGCCTGAATTGTCTGCTATGCTAGCTGAGGTAGTCAGGAGCATGAGTCAACTTGAGGATGTATATCTGACCCATTGTATGTTTGCTGCTGAACCTGTATGTACTGCCTAATGTAAATGCTGGAATGTCATGTAACTGTTATACTTCCTTGGAGAGACCCAAGAGTTCAAGGGGGGGAGAGTGTAGTGCTGTTTAAGGATTGTGTTTGCTGCATTTACTTGTTGTGGCCACCAGAGGGAGACAGAGGCAATATGGACTATGCTGAACACAAACGGAACTACAATTTCCATCGTGCTTTGGGGTGGAGACAGGAAGTGGGAGAGAGAGAGGAAGGACATCTGCAGCCTCGTTCGGAGGAGAGGCAGAGTGAGCCGAGCGGCGAAAGGTAGAGGAGGCATGTGAGACTGCCAGGGATCGTGACCAGGCCGGAGTGCAGGCGCTGCCTCGCGGGTGCTGGGGATCGGGACGGTGACCTTACAGAGACCTACCTAAGCACCGTTGAGATTTCTGAGTAGAAATGTAGTTCCGGCTGGACCCCGAGTAAGGAGACCGCGATGATCCATTGGGAGTGCAGGCGGTAGGCCGTAGCTTCGCAGTGTGGAGATCGGACAAGCAAGGGAGCGAATGAGTGGGCGCTGAACAGATTGTCTAACGGATGGGTGAGAGGCCTCTCAGGCCGCAGTTCCAAGTATAAGAACCTCACGCTGCATTATTGTTTAAATCTACAGGACCCCAACTTGACTAGTCGAAGATTGTTCGTTTCATTCACTGGCCAGTTGAATACAGTACCCGGGTACCCGAGATCATACACCCACACCTTTTTGAGGCATTACTTTCATGGGACTTACACTCCAGAACTGAAGGTGTTAAACTCTTCTTTTGCTGCCGCGTGTTTTTCCCGCATTACGAAATCCTGTCGTTCATATACCGTATCTACATTATATATGCCGCTTTATTGGGATCAGTAAAGTATATAATCTATAAAATCCACAACAGTGCTGGTGTATATTTATTCCCTAGTGCGGTGAGACTAACCCGAGGTTAATTCAGCGGCTCCTCCGGGAGTGAGCGCTACATATACAAGGGGCCGGACATGGGCAGTAGACCGGGAAGTAATGCGGCCAGACGTGGGCAGGGAAGGAATAGACGCCGTCTATGGCCCACACCAGCCCCACTCACCAGTTGGTGCGCAGCGCACGTCATTAGCTGTGGTGTGATGGCCTAAACTCAGGAGGGGCCCGCCACAGCAGCTGGCTAGCGTGACTAGTATGCCCCGCCAGTGTTAAAGCCCTCCTGCCAAGCACAACCCGCCCGGTGGTGAACGGTTAAACTGATTTTTTTATTTATTAGCTTCTATTTACTTTGCTATTTCCTATTTCACTAACTTATTTATTATTATGTTATTTCAGTTACATGTTTGCTTTTTTAATTTCTCCTATATTTGTTTGCTGGAAATTATAGTAATTTAAGTAATAGCTTTACTGCTCTAAAACCGATTTGAAACCACTTGTTGTTGGTCATTTTGATGCCATGTACTATGTAACACTGACTTTAAAATAAAATAAAGTTTCCAGGATCATGCTTGTGTCATTCTGATAAGTATATCAGCTGTGTGGCACTCCTTGAGTCGATGTATAGGAGTGTCGCTTAGCCAACACCTACCAGCATTTTTCCAATAGATACACTTTAACCTGCAGTGAACGCCCTGCTCCTTATATATAAGTAAACTTTTACTCTTGCAATTGCCAGTTGAATTTGCCATAGTCTTTTTTGTACATTAACCGACATTTATGACATTAGAAACTCTAAGGCTGGGTTCACACCTAGCCGTTTTAACGCGCGTTCGTGCACGCTTTAAAACGCAGGAACGGTGAAATCCCATGCTTTGCTATGGGACCCATTCAGACCTAAGCGTTTTACAGCGCGCAGGAACGCGCGTTAAAACGGCCAACGCAAAAAGAAGTTCGGGAGCTTCTTTTCGGGCATACAGCAGCGCGTTCGCGGCCATATCATAGCCGCGAACGCGCTGCGTGTTTTTTTTGTATGCGCGAACGCGTGTAAAAAAAACGCGCGCATTGCGCGACACAGCGCTACGCCCAGGTGTGAACCCAGCCTAAGGGCTATATTCATTAGTTGACACTACCACGGAGACGGTAAGCAGGATAATGCGTGCTTGCAGATTTTCCCTTACCATCTCCATGTTAATGTCATATTTCAGGGAAGGTCCTATCTCCCCACCTTGTTCCGGAATGCAGCGCTAACCTCCTTGATACCCGCAGTAGCGCTTCTGCGCCACCACTAATATCGGCTCGTGGATTCCATAGGACTCCATGGCGGGTTGCGTTCCCAGGCCACAAGTTCTTTTTCACTCTGCTCCCAACGAGGAGAAGCGGTGGATCGGGCCACCCTTTTTGCCATAGGATGAAAGGTAGGGATGCACGATACCATTTTTTTAAGACCGAGTACAAGTACCAATACTTTTTAAAAGTAGTCACCGATACCGAGTACCGATACTTTTATTTAAAGTCATGTGACCGCTTTTCAATAGGAACAGACTATATATATATATATATATATTATACATTGCCGCCCCAGCTCACACACATTGCCCCCAGCGCTCACACATTTATAGGCCCTCAGCTCACCCTCCCATAGCAGTGTCCGGTGCGCTGCCACGAGATTGCGTCTGGTGGTTCCCAACGAGCAGCCGGGCTGCATCCTCTGCCGGCGGCCGCTCGAAGGAAGAAGATGCCGGAGGAGCCTGGAAGCGCACCGGACACTGCCACAAGGAAACTGTCTGGCAAGCCAGCCCAGCGCTGGCTTCCGATATCGGGGGCCTCTGCACAGGTACCAAGTACTCGTGCAGGTCCCAGTATCGACACGATACCGATACTAGTATCGGCACGATACCGCTACTAGTATCGGTGCATCCCTAATGAAAGGTGTAGTAAATAAACAAAATTTATTCATTGGTAGGTTAAAAAACAATGATAAAATAATAAGACCTTAAAGTAAACACAGGGTAAATTCCAAAAGCGTTTCGCCTTTTAAAAGGCTTCCTCAGTGGCCAAAAGTATCACCATTCAAGTGTCTGGGACACTACTTAAATACCATAACCTACCAACGAATAAGTTTTGTTTTGAACATCTATCCACGCTCATCTCTTCTTGGGAGCTATGAGCTGCACATCCTAGGACTCCAAGGGATTGAACGGATGTGGTATACATGGATTTGCAATCGACCATTGTGACATCAATTGATGAGATCCCGTGGGGCGTTTGCAAAGGTTTGACCTACCAACTAAACCTAGAAGCGTTCCTTAGGCTCTGGAGGAGTGAGTGCACAGTTGTTTTATACATACCTGTTTATATAAAATATATATACAGTACCATCTGCACTATATACAGTTTCAAGAAAAAGTATGTGAACCCTTTGGGATTACGTGGAGTTTTGCATGAATTGGTCATAAAATGTGCTCTGATCTTCATCTAAGTCACAACAATTTGAAAAACACAGTCTGCTTAAAATAATACAACACAAACATTATATGTTTTCATGTTTTTATTGAACAGAACATGTAAACCTTCACAGTGCAGGGTGGAAAAAGTATGTGAACCTTTGGACTTAATAACTAGTTGATCCTCCTTTGGCAGCAATAACCTCAACCAAACATTTCCTGTAGTTGCAGATCAGACCTGCACAACGATCTGGAGTAATTTTGGACCACTCCTCTTCACAAAACTGTTTCAGTGTAGCAATATTCTTGGGATGTCTGGTGTGAATCGCTCTCTTAAGGTCATGCCACAGCATTCCAATCGGGTTGAGGTCAGGACTCTGACTGGGCCACTCCAGAAGGCGTATTTTGTTTTGTTGAAGCCATTCTTTTGTTGAATTACTTGTATGCTTTGGGTCATTGTCCTGTTGCATCACCCATCCTCTGCAAAGCTTCAGTTGGCGGACAGATGGTTTTACGTTTTCCTGCAAAATGTCTTGATAAACTCTGGAATTCATTTTTCCATCAATGACAACAATCCATCCAGGGCCTGAGGCAGCAAAGCAGCACTAAACCATGATGCTCCCTCTGCCAGGTTTTACAGTGGTGATGAGGTTTTGATGTTGGTGTGCTCTGCCTTTTTTTCTCCACACATAGTGTTGTGTGTTTTTTCCAAACAACTCAATTTTGGTTTCATCTGTCCACAGAATATTTTGCCAGTAGTGCTGTGGAACATCCAGGTGCTCTTTTGCAAACTTCAAACGTGCTGCAATATTCTTTTTGGACAGCAATGGCTTCCTCCGTGGTGTCCTCCCATGTATTCCATTCTTGTTTAATGTTTTCCTTAATGTAGATGTGTCAACAAAAATGTTAGCATGTGCCAGAGATTTCTGTAAGTCTTTAGCTGACACTCTAGGATTCTTCTTTACCTCATTAAACATTCTGCGCTGTGCTCTTGCAGTCATCTTTACAGGACGACCACGCCTAGGGAGAGTAGCAACAGTGCTGAACTTTCTCCATTTGTAGACAGTCTGTCTTACCGTGGACACATGAACATCAAGGCTTTTGGAGATACTTTTGTAACCCTTTCCAGCTTCATGCAAGTCAACAATTCTTGATTGTAGGTCTTCTGAGAGCTCTTTTCTGCGAGGCATGGTTCACATCAGGCAGTGCTTCTTGAAACCAGTAAACCCAAAACTGGTGTGTGTTTTTAAAGGGCAGGACAGCTTTCAGCAACACATCCAATAATATCACACTGATTGGACTCAAGGTTGGCTCACCCCTGGCTCCAATTAGCTCTTGGAGAAGTCATTAGGCTAGGGGTTCACATACTTTTTCCACCCTGCACTGTGAATGTTTACATTTTATGTTCAATAAACACATGAAAACATATAATGTTTGTGTTGTACTATTTTAAGCAGACTGTGTTTTTCAAATTGTTGTGACTTAGATGAAGATCAGAGCACATTTTATGACCAATTCATGCAAAACTCCACGTAATCCCAAAGGGTTCACATACTTTTTCTTGCAACTGTATGTTCCCTTTTTGTTTCCTTTGAGTACAACAGTGAAACTTGCCGGAGCAGTGGCTGATGCGTATGCCCTATAAAATACCCATACGTGTTAAAATCTGAGCAATGCTGCTCCTAAAAATGGGTGTGGTTTACACATATGTTTGGTGTATACATTATATTTTCTGCAGAATTATTCTATGTTCTGCATGGTTTCTGTTTTTTTTCTTCATATAAACGCTATGGACATTGACGGTTTCCGTATATTTATGTCATAATTATTGACCCAGAAGGACTTTTGGACACTAAGTGATTTATGTAAGTCATTATCTTTTACATACGTGTCAGTTTCTGTGTGCCTGCCAGTTTCTGGTTGTAACTAATAGAGTGTTTGTGTTATTTGGCTGTTGGTGGCTTCTTTGCTTTTTGATTTGGGGTTAATTCTAATGGAATGGTTTATATGTGAGAGGTGCAGCCAAGGAAGAGTGTGACCACAAAGGGGTTGTAGTCCATACACGGTCTAAGGGAGGCCCTGGCCACATATGGCTTATTAACCCCTTTAGGACCAATGATGTAACGGATACGTCATAAATGCATTGACTTTAAAGACCCTTGGTCCCTAAGGGGTTAAGGACACAAAGGCTCTGGTTTACCTAGTTACTACAAAGGATATGTACCAAACTTGATACTACAAACGTAACCATTAATCAATAACCCTTCTAGAATGTTCTTTAGGTTTAACGCCAAACCATTATGGCAGGGCTCAAAATTTCTACACGCATTTGGCAAGTGGAAATTAAGTAAGGGCGAGTGGAAATGCACACATAGACACTGGCAGCACAATAAATTATTTTGTGCTGTGTATTACGGTGGTGCCACTGGGCAGCACCCCCTTCCCCAGGCTGCACGGTGGCAGGGATCAGCTGTCTAAATGACTAAGCTCGTTTCTGTCGCTGCCAGTGGGGTGGAGAGGAGCTTCCCTGCCTTCTCGCCCTGCTCACACTGGGGTCTGATGACTCGGCATACATGTATCTGGGGTCTGATGTCTAGGTATTAATGTTTTTTTTGTAACTTTATTCTAAATAAAACCTTTAACAGTGTAATTTCAGAAGATAATTTAAGGGGGTGTGTTTAGGGGCAGAGTTAAGGGCTGGGTAGGGGTTAGGTGGAGCGACTGGTGGCGAGTAACTCTTATGCCCTGGTTAGTAGCTTTGGACTTGAAATTTTGAGCCTTGCAATATGGTATACATGAAACTTCAAGGAATGATTCCTGGTGTTTTTATGGTTTAATGGTCTTGAATAAAAGTCAAACGTCTTGTTCCTCATGCTCAACAACTGCTCAGTAGTCAAACTATGTCACCACTTGGGTTAACATTCACAAATCGTCTGCTTTCCATGGAATGGGACCATGATAAATAAAGTTATAATTCAATAAATGTTTTGGATCTGTAGGCACTAGGAGTGAATACGGCGAAACGCGTCTCAGCACGCTCACTGGTGTTTTTAAACTTTTTTTAACAGAAATAAATTTATTAATTTCTCTGCACCATGGTGGTTTTTCCTGTGCTTCCTTTTACCCACCTCTAAAGGACTGGTCTGGAGCGAAGAAATTCCACTAAGGGCATAGGGTTGCCGAAAAATACCCTACACGCAAAACGTTCCTCAGAGCCGGGCTAGTGGCTCCACCTATTGTAAGTACCCCATGGGGGGGGAATAGGGGCCAGTACCGCTACGTACTACGCAATTGTGTTTTTCTTCATTCATCCACTGCAGGACTTGAGGTTTTCCAGTGGAACGTATTTGGTGAATATACACATCTCGACTCCGCAACTTTTGGAGAAGGACAACTATCTTAAACCAATTCGAACTATCCCATTAAATCTCCTGCATTCAAAGAATTTTGCAATTTTAAAAGTGATTTTTGGGAACTCTGTTATGCTGAGCCTTGAGACAGTTCATTGAATTATCGAATACGAGATTGCATTGATTTTGGACCCATTATAAGAAATGCATACTCCCCTATATGTTATTTATAGATGTCCGCTTATATTGTCGACATTGCTAATCGATGCACATTCCATTGATTATAAGATCATCTATATACATAACTACAGTTTACCAATACTGCACGCGCCTAGGGAACTCTTCCTAATAAATAATGTTATGTCTAACTATATACTAAAATAAAGGCGTCAAAAGGTTGGAGGATGTTTATTGTATTCCATAGATTATTCTCATTCATGTTATATTCCTGAAAGTTAATATGTGAAAACATAAGTCTAAATGACACCACTTCTATGTTGTGTTAATGATTAACTTAATTACATCTGTTGACTTTGTGGGCTAGTGAGAAGGAGCGGTGCTTTTTGCTTGGTACCTGTACTGTACTTCCTGTAGACGCATTGTACAGCATGATATTGCATGATAATAATACTCCCTCCTCAGCCACTCGCCATCTCTATGATATCAGGCAAGGTGCACAGAGCCTTCCGTAAGTAACTTTTACCTTTGCTAAATATGTCTTTCGCTTTATTTTGCTGTTCATGGAATGGTTTTGTGCTATGTGTCAAAAGGAAGAATGTTGATCATTATATAGCAAATGACTATAGAAGACTTGCAAATCGTAGGCCCTTATTTGATTAAAACAATGCAAAGAGCTACAGTTGGTAGATATATCAAATGAACTGGAGGTAGTGTAATTGTGAGCAAAATCACGTATTACATTTTACAAGTGGTTGTCGTCAGCGTTTATTAACTAAACATTTGAATAAAACCTTATGTAACTAATCTGTGTCTGAGCACTTACATAATGTTTGTAAGTGTTTGTACTATGCGTGTGTGCTTTTGTATGTTTCATACCAAAGGTACATTCTGGTTTTACACACCTGACATATTTTTACATTGGGTATTTAATATTAAATATATATTTACATATGCTCGGGTCACTGTCTTTCTGCATTTGTTACATTTATTTTTCATCCTTCTTCATTTCTTGACTCATTCTCTTTTCTTTTTCTCATTTAAAGTACATATATATATCTCAATCGTGCTGTTACTTTCTTTTACATACAGTGTTTCCACTTTATCTCTAAGGCTAGGGTCAGACGAACGCATTTTTCGCGTCGTCCGTGAAAAAGTGCGTTCGAATGAATGGACATATTTTTTCACGGAATACGCGATAGCGGTCATACGATGCGCATTTTCGTCCGTGATTTTGTACGGATCATCAATAAAACACTTTTTGCGTCTGGACGTTATGTTGGCTGGACATTAGCAGCGTCTGACGTCTCCTAATCACGCACACACGCCGCAGCGCACTCTGTACGTCAGTATTAGCGGTATCACGTTCTCGAAAAAATGTGTTTGTTTGCCGCTTGCGTTGCGTGGCCGCACTTTCGTGCGGCCGTACTTCGTATATTGCCCGTCATTTGCTGCTACTACGGCCATGATAAAGTGCAGCTGCACGCGCGTTCGCACTGCGTTCGTCTGACCCTAGCCTAACCCGCAGTCATTTTTATCTGTCTCTCAGCTTACTTGTTTATTTTATCCGTCTGCTTCTCCGTTTTCCATTATTATCTTTGATTCACAGTCGCTCTCTTGGTGCTTCCTCTTTTTTTATTGCCTTTAACTCTTATTTTTTGCTTTGATAGTCTGTCAATTTGCATTTTCAATATCTTTTAGTCCATTTCCCAATATCAGTATGCTCATAGACAGACAGCAGGACACATGCTAGTGATACCTATTAGGAAAATGGCCTGATTCCAGCAGTGTGAAGTACCCATAGTTTCACACATAAAATAAGACTCCAGGTATCAGCAAACTTGGCGCTCCAGATGTTTTGGGATGCATTTCTTCTGAGACTCGCCCAATATAATGAGTGGCTGAGCATCATGGGAGATGTAGTACCGAAACATTAAAAGAACATGGTTGCTGAACTCTGAGAAAAGCCTTTATATATGTACGATTTACTTGTCATGTATGCCTTTCCTGGCACCCCACTATGCTCCTTTCTTTTATGTCCTTCTCTCTCGCTTTTATTCAGTGACATGTCTCATTTATGAATGCTTCATCCCCTTTGTGTCCCAGCACCTTCCCTTACATTTCTGTTTGCCTCTCTCTGAAATATCCATTTGTTAAGCTTATTTTCACCCGAGTTACCATCCCATGTGTCTATCTTAGCTTGGTGGAAGAGGGACTCATGCCTGTTAGTCTACGTGGGGAGAACAAGAAATGAGAATTTGCACCCTGAACTGACTTTACATAGTTACATAGGCGGGAAAAAAGACATGCGTCCATCGGGTTCAGCCTTTCACACATAACCTACTGCTGTTGATCCAAAAGAAGGCAAAAAACCCAGTCTTTAACGCTTGCAGATATGCAACACACTGGGAAAAAAAATCCTTCTTGACCCCAGAATGGCAGTCAGATTTCTCCTTGGATCAAGAAACTTTTCCCCAAATATTAAATATTATGACCCTTAATATTCTGTGTCTGCAGGAAGTCATCCAGACATTTTTTAAAAGTCTGTACAGACTCTGACCCAACCACCTCAACAGGCAGAGAATTCCACAGCTTTATTGTTCTCACCTTAAAAAAACCCTAACTATGCTTGAGGCTGGCGTCAGACGAATGCACTATGTGCACCCGTACTAACGTGCTTACCTGCATCTGTTGCAGCATTGTGACGCTGCAACGGGGCCGGTCACACACTTGTGCGTACACTAAATGCTCGCGCAACAAACGTTCATTATCAAAGCCTCCCCGTCGATGCGCTAGGATGCGCGTTGATGGGGCTGCAAAGCGTGATCCTCCATAGGAAGATCGCGCTTTGCAGCACTGTGCGAGGTGGCCAGACGGGCATCGAGTGGAAGGAACGTCCACTCTCACGGACGTTCCTTCCGCTCTCCAAAGACGCTCGTCTGACACTAGCCTTAGGCTGAATTTCCTTTAGTCCAGTCTAAATGGGTGACCTCGTGTCCTGTGTATAGTCCTGTTAATGAATAGGTTATCAGACAATGGTTTATAATGGCCCAGTATATATTTATATAAGATTATCAGATCCCCTCTAAGGCGCCGTTTCTCTAAACATGTTTAAGCTTGTTAGTCTTTCCTCAAAAATTAAACCTTCCATTCCCCTTATTAATTTAGTCACCCGTGTCTCTCCACTTTTTCTAGCGCTATAATATCCTTTCTTAAGACCGGTGCCCAAAATTGCACGGCATATTCAAGGTGTGGTCTTACCATTGATTTATACAGAGGCAAAATTATGTTTTCATCCCGAGTGAATTCCCCTTTTAATGCATGCCAATACCTTGCTGACTTTCTCATTGAATGGTTAGTTGAATTCTGCTGTATTTAATAAACAGATGACGCTCACTTGTGAGATAATTTAATATCCCAGCACCATCTATAGAGAAACACAGGGGAACTGAAATACTCACACCACCAACGCAGGAATTAAACCCAGAATCATAAAATGTGGGAACACAATTACCCTTTCAACGTTGTAGAATGCACCTTTTTTCTTACATCTAAGTGGAAAGTCAAACGAATGTATAATTCTGTAAAAATAATAACAATATAAAGTTAATCTAGAGCCCCTGTTTGCATTATGTATTATGGAAGAGACTATACATTGTGTGCAGATTTAGGCTAATGTCAGACAAACGCAGTTATCACTTCCGTGTTGCCCCACAGTTTAACATCCGTCGTAGCATAGAATCATCATTAATAGAGACCCACACATGAAGTACGTCCACACAGAACTGCACACGCACAATGCACGTGGCAAAGGGACGTAAGTTAGGCAAGAACGTCAAACCGCTAGACGGACACGCAGAGTGCGCCACGTCCGCGTTCTGTGTGAATGAGATGTCAGACGCAGTGCATTTGCGACGTCCAGCACCTTGACACACAAAATGGCTTTTCATATCCTTTTCAAATTTCATTTTTCATATTAATTTTATTTCCCATAGTTCCTTTTTTTTTCTATGTCCGTCAAAAAAACGGATCGTGTGGTGTCTACAGTATCGTCCGTTATGCACGCTCGCAGAGTGCGCTCAGACTGCGTTCATCTGACAGCCTTAATTGTGGCCTAGTTACATGTTTCAACCATTTCCTTAGCAGTTTTCCCATGGTGCTTTGCAAGGATTATTAACTGGCTCATTCTAAATCATTGTGAGGTCCTGTGCTTGGCATGGTGGCAAACCAACAGAAATTGCTTCAAAATGACCCCTAACAAGGCGTTTTCTGTTTTTTACACTTTCATAGTATTTTTCCACACACCCTGCTTCTGTCCAAGTGTGAAAGACTTTGGGTGATGTGGTGTTTAATAATCTCTGAAATGTTTTGCACCTGTTTGTTACAGGGTCGCCTTATAGAAGTGATTGCCCTCGTACTCTAAAAAATAATTGAAACATCCATAATTTGATCTACCTTCAGTCCAAATGCCTGAACCCATGATTTTTTTTTTTTGTGCATATTCCGAAAGGCCTATGGATATATAAACCCACAGCCTCCTTTAAAATAGTTTCCAGAGCCTCTCTCATGAAGACCAACTTAAAGATGGTTGAAACATTGCTGCAGAGAGCATAACAAGCACTCGATTGATATACGGCTCCTGAACGCGGCAAAAGCCGCTGGAAAACCCCTTCCGTACCCGCCATTCGGGAGTGGCTTCAGGAAGTTCATTATATCAGGAACATTGAAGATCTCATTCATGGTGCCGCCGGCACGACTGCACAACATCTGCCCCTCTGGTTTTACTGGTCCTCTTCCTGTCACCCCCCATGGCACCCCTTATACCCGTTCCTGGTACCCATTTACCTGCCGCCCCTGTAGTTCCCCTTTACTCTGTTGAAAATGCATTTCTTTACACCTCCCTAAGCCACCATGTGGAATATTGCTCCTCATTACAGTTCTTTTCATTGTACATCTGATATTGCTTGTTTACCTTATTCAGGGCTGTATGTTGCATGTTTTCTTTTGTTCATTTGAAAAAATTAATAAACTCTTATTGCAGTAAAAAAAAGAAAGAAACATTGCTGCAATTATTTCAAAACTCCTAGGTAAGATTAATGGGCCCCATACCAAGGTTGCAGGTGAGTTAACTTATCGATAAGTTCTTATTGCTGCAAATCTCTATTCCACTATTGGCGCACGCTTTGTTTGCACCTTGAGCTTAGCGCTTTCCTATTGTAAATTAATGTCTCCTATACCTTGTATAGTAGGCATTAATTTGTGCCTTGAACTAGAAAAAAAAGCTATTCCAAGGTAGGTCATGCTGCAATCTTGCAGCCAGTTTTTAATCAAAGAAATACTGACTCCTAAAATCTGGTGGTTAAGTGATTTTGCCCTTCGCAACAAACACAACAAATTAATCCCCCCCAAAAAGCCCGATTTACCTTTCATTCCACAGTGGAGGTGCAAGTATCAGGCGGAGTTTGCGTTTCCTTCTGGAGCCAGATGTTAATAAAGTGCTGTAGTGCTCACCCCCAGAGGAGCCGCTGAATAAACCTTGGGATAGTCTCACCGCACTAGGAATTACTATACATTAGCACTGTTGTGGATTTTCTATTTTATATATTTTACTGATCTCAATAAAGTGGCATATAATACACATGTACAGAAAATATACGTATCTGACGGCGCGATAAATCGCTATGGTTAGACTGGAAGCTCTCTTATGGTATTAGGTCCAATAATACATGTGGAGAAAGACAGGAGAATATAATAGTGCGGTACGTATTAAACAGTAATAAGTGTAAAAGATAACACGTATCCACTCACAAATGAAGCGCCACAACAGTGGCTCTGAGTGGATCAAGGCAGATGGGTCCTTTTCTTCTGTAGGAATAGGAAGGTGACCCACACCTTCCTAAGGAGAAGGGATCTTCTTTCAATCTTGGTTAGTATATAGGGATAAAGACAAAAAGAGGGAAAGACTCCTTCATGCAAATCTGATAACAATGGTGTGAGTGTACTAGATGGTATTTCACTCACATGTGATGGAGCTTAAGGACCAAGCTCTAGGTAGGAACGCCTGTGGACGTTCATATCATGTACGTTAATATAAATGACAGGAATGCGTAACGCGGGAAAACACGTGGCGGGAAAATGGAACGGTTAACCCCCTCAGTTTGCGAGTGTAAGTCCTGTCAAAAAGGCTCAAAAATATGTGGTGTCTAGGGTACCCGGGTACTGTGTTCAACTGGCCAGTGAAGGAAAAGAATAATTTTCGACTAGTCACCGTTGGGGCCCTGTGAATTGAAGAAATTTAACAAGTGCGCCCTTTCATTTCGGAACCGTGGGCCTGGAGGCCTCTCACCCATCCGTCGAACGAAATGTCCAGAACCGGTGCCTCAACCAAAGGATCTCTCTCCGCTTTGGATTGGAACTTGGTGCCAATGAATCTGCTCTCCGCTTGCCGAATCTCCGCAACAGGAACACCGATCCGCCGCCTGCACTCCCAATTGATCGTCGCGGCCTCCTCACTCGGAGTCCTACCGGGACCTGGTTGTCCTCCCAGCAGTTAAGTGCAGTGTAGTAGGCGATAGCACACTCTCCGTCTCCGATCTCCAGCACTGGATACGATGGCGCTCGCACTCCGGCCTGGCTGCGATCCCGGACAACGTTTCTGCATGCGTCCTACTCCGCTTGTCGCTCTGCTCGTTCTCCCCTCTCAAGCACGAGGCTGCTGATGTCTTTTCTCAGCGCCGTGAGCCAACTTCCTATCCTCTTCGCAAAGGGTTCTGGGAGATGAAGTCCTTTTTGTCCAGCATAGTCCACAATGTCTCTAGCTCTGGTGTATATTGAACGATTGTTACCACTAGAGGGAGACAGAGCTAATCTATGGCAGTGCTACAGTCCTTACCTAGGAATAGCTACTGTAAAATGAAGACCGTAAGTAAAATCTACTTGTCCTTTTCAGCGAAAGCTATTGAATAGTGTACAGGGCGACTTCAATATTCCCATCGACAACTCTTCCCTCCTTGCTACTGCTAAACTTCTTTCTATTACATCCTCCTTTGGTCTCTCACAGGCCACTGTTTCCTCTACTCATCATGATGGACACTCTTTTGATTTGGTGTTTCCTTTCCTCTGGTGAATTATGAAATGGTGCAATCAGCAATTCCCCATTTCTGACCACCGTCTGTTCTCTTTTAATATCAACCTTTCAAAGGAACCAACTTCCTCTCCTCCCTCCCATCCCTGCACCTGGAGGTATCTCCAGGCCTTGGATCCTCTGCAATTCTCCAATCTCATTCAAAGTCCCAGCTCAAATACTAACACCATAATCTGTCCTGACCGTGCCACATCCCACTATAACACTCTCTCCTCTGATCTAGACTTTCTTGCTCCTCCACAACTGCACAAAATTCCACATCGCTAGTTTCAGCCCGGGCACTCTAAGCAGATGCGCTACTTACAGAGATGCTGCTGAGCATGCCTGGAGGAAATCTCGCTCTGAAGCTGACTTCATCAACTATAAGTTCCTTATCCGCTCATATATAGGGATGAGCTGTTCGGTTCGATCTGTTCGGAGTTCGCATCGAACATTCAGCTGTTCGCCGAACTCCGAACATTTCCGCGTGTTCGGTTCGAGTTCACCCACAATGCACCACAATGGACCACAATGCACTTTTCCACTGGCCTGAAGCTTGTAATTGGCTACAGCCTTGCACCTGACCACAGGTCAGGTGCAAGACAGGTGCAAGACTATGCCAATCACGGCTCAGAGTCCTGATTGGGCAAATTTTGCCCAATCATGGGCTCACAGAGCTACGTCCCGCAGCACACTATATAAGGCTTTCAACCCAGCCCAGCCAGCACGTGTTTTTCTGCAGGAGTGAGAGGAGATTGTTCTGTCAGTCTTCTCATTGCCAGTGACAGTTATTGGGGTGTCTCACTTGTTGCAGATATCTGGGAATTGGTGGAAAGTGTGTCTTCTCAGTCAGTGACAGCAGCAATTTGGGGGGCTCACTTGTTGCAGATATCTGGGAATTGGTGATGGAAAGTGTGTCTTCCCAGTCACTGACAGTCAGCTATCAGGGGGTGTCACATACTTCCATAAAATTTCTGTGAATTGTAATTTGTGTCTTCTCAGTGCCAGTTATTGGGGTCTCACTTCTAGCAGATATCTGGAAATTGTTGTAATCTGTGTCTTGTCACTGCTGACAACTATCAGGGTGTCTAGCTGAGTTATAGCAGAGTTCTGCATATCTCCAATCTTTATACCAGAGTTGAATCAGAGTTCTGTATATCTTTAATCTATATATCACTCACAGTGACGTGCGGTCAGGGGTGGCAGGTGAGGCAGAGCCTCACCTGGCATTAAGGGCAGTTGCAGTCAAGCTCACCTGCTCCTCGTTCACCTGCCGTCGGCTCTGTCCGTCCTCTGTGTGCATTCTTCTTTTTTTTTCCCCTTCAGCAGCCTGAGCCTATGCAATTTGGGTACCTGGACGCTACGCAAATCGTGTAGGCTGCCAAGACGTGTGCAGCGTGGTGCGTCTGTTCAATGAACAGACGTCTCAGGCACTGGGAGAGCAATGGAATAGCTTGGACCAATAGGAAAGCGCTATTGGTCCAAGCCATTCAAAAAAACACCTGCATGGGAGACAGGCCTCCCATACATTGATTGGTGCAGGACAATCAGTGGGTGCAGGGCTGTGCTAGAGGTGTGGCCTCAGTGTCACACTAGGGTGCCTGGAGGACGACACAGAGATCCTGGGGAGCACCGAGAGCAGCCAGATCTTGGGGAGCACTGAACCTACATAACCTGTGTATATCTGGCTCTGATACTAGCCAGTGCCTCACCAGCCACTGACCTCACCGCACTTCACTGATCACTCACCATGTCAGAAAGATCAAAAAGGACAGGCAGACGCTCCCAGACACAGATAAGAGGGCAAGCAGCCTCTGTGTCGGAAGGCAGTGCCCCTGGTCATCGTGGACGTGGTGCAACCTCTCCAGGGGCACGCTTGTCCTTTCTAACTGGTGCTGGCCGTATTATGCAGCAGCAACATACAGAGGATTTGGTGGATTGGCTAACCAGGCCATCCTCATCCTCCGAGTCCTCTGCCAGCCAGGCTTGTAGTGCTTTACAGCCCACCTCAGCTACCAATGCATCTAAAGCAGCCTCCATGTCCACAGCTACTCCTGCTGTAGCCTCACCACAATACACGGAGGAGTCAGCTGAATTGTTTGATTACAATGACAGTGACCTGCTGCATGAGGATGGGCAGCAACTCCAGTGCTCTGATTCAAACTCTGAGGTTGAGGAAGGAAGTAAAATTAGCCTAGAGGGAGGGGATGCCAGCAGTGACACACAAACAACTGGCGCGCATGTTGCCCCAACAGCTGCAGCATACTGCCAGGTTGGCTCCAGTGACGAGGAGATAGGGGGTGATGACGATGATGAGGTCACTGACTCCACCTGGGTGCCTGATCGAACAGAGGAGTCAAGTGAGGAGGAGGAGGAAGCACAACAAACACGAGGCACAACGACCTCTATGACCAACCGTAGCCAGTCCAAGGCATCAGATGACAGAGCTGCTCAGGTGCAGAGCACTGTTGTCTCGCAGCACACATCCGGGTACTCTCCTGTCTGGGAGTTCTTCACGAAATGTGCAGCAAACCGCAGCGTTGCTATTTGTAAGTTATGTGAGAAGAGGGTCAAGTGTGGGAAAGACATATGACCACCTGGCACGCATCCAGTTCACCTGTCTCTACCCCCACTATATGTCCTGCCATGTCATTGACATGGTACTATAAAAAAAACAAGTGTTTTTTTTGTTTTGTTAATGCAGCAATATTGTTCCCATTTCAATTATAATGTGAACAATGATGCTGCACTAATGATTTTTGTATGCGGTGCATTTGTTAAAAATAGCGAAAAGAGTCCCCATTTCTAATTTTTTTAACATGCGCACCCCATAGAAAATATAACCACAAATGCTCACGTTAAAAAACACTTTACACATTGTAAATTATTGAAAATTCAAACTTTATTGCGTTTTTTGTTATAATATACAGACAGGACATGACGTATACATATAATAATGACATATTATGAATCTGCCAAGTCTGCCGGAAAGAACAATATATTATATGTCTGGGTCATATATTAAAATAAGGCTTCAAAACGCAGTTAAACATGAGGAGCGAAACCGGTAAAAATTACCTCAGCACAGAGGTGTGAAATGCCTCAGCAGCGAAAGGGTTAAAAAAAAAAATCGGACTTTTAAAAAATAAATTAAAAAAATCCAGAAAAATGCTTAAAATATCCTAAAAAATCTATAAATAAAGAGACTCTTTACTGCAGAATTTTAGAATGAACGGTTTATTAGATATTGAATTAAAACGGGAATATTTTTAACATTGATGCCTATGGGATTCTCCTGAATAAATTTGCCGCATGGAACCACCAAATGGCAGGGCATTAGGGGAACCTTTCACTGCTGGTTTTTGTTCTCTGAATAGCCGAAGCAGTGCTTTTTTTATTGGGATTTCACTGCCCTCGAACAGGCACCGTATGTGCAGGCAATTCACCAGGATTTGGCAAATTGCCTGCTCTCTGGATAGCCGAATGGCCAAGAAAGGTAACCGAACGCTGATTTTCAGCGTTCGGTTACCTATCTCAAGCAATTCGGATCTCTTTGAATAACCCTGTATGTGTATCATAATAAGCCACAAATCAGTCCTTGATGACATGCTGGGTGCTTAGCACAACTCGCCACACAAATTATTGACAGTTTAACTCTGTACATCTGGCACGCCAATTAAAGTACCATTTTTGCTGGTTGCCATATCCAACTATGGGTCCTACTCCTTTCTTGCATTTAAGCTAACGTCTGGAGCCATTATACTGAATGGATCGAGCAGTTAATGGCTGGAGTGCCAGTGCTGCTCTTGCTCAGTTACTGAGCCTGGTTATAATGGATCCTAAACTTTGTATTCAAGTTGTTAATTTGTGGCTGCAATTCCAATGTAGCTCGTTTTTCTCGACTTGAGCCAGCATGTCTGAAATATGTCATAACATATTGAAATATCCTTTCCCCCATGAAAAATCCCAAACTTATCTCTTATCTCTGATCCCATGTTCTCACTGTATGCAACAAAAGACTGAGAAGAAGTAGATGCTGGGCCAGAAAGGATCTGGTAACAGGGAGCCAGTAAGGGATATTGGCTTGTGCTGATTTTCTCCCTTACTGGCCTTCTAGCAGTAGAATAAAGAGAGGTTCCAAGCCCATTATTCTTAGTACTAGAGTTTAATGTTAAAAACTGTAATAGGAAAACTTACACTTAGACACAATTGTCAAAACATTTTGAATCCACTTCAATACTTTTCATGTTCCAGGAAGAACACGGAGTTCATATTGTCCCGTTTTTGTTGTAGTGCTGGACAGGGCCGGATTAACATAGGGGCTGATGGAGCAGCAGCTCCAGGCCCATGCCTCAGAATAGGCCCAGACAAAAGATAACTATGTCTGCATTTGGATCCCTGTACCTCCAGTTCCATGGAAGCTACAGGGTAATGTCAAGTATCACTGGAAAGGCCAGAGCATAGTAAGAACTTTAACCCTTAAGGACAGGAGTAATTTTACAAGTTTGGAACATTTTTGAACACTTCTAAAAGTAGAATTTCAGCTATTCGCTGTTCAACCATAATTTACCTCTTACATATTAAGTGTACCCACCCTTATTATATATCATTTTGTTCAGGAGAAATAGGGCTTTCATTTTCCATCAAAGATTTATATATAAAATATATTATAGTATGAAAAAAAAACTAAAACCTATGAGAAAAAGGGAAATTTTGCTATTTTCAAAGTTCTGCATTGTATTTTTAGTGTGAATGACATTGTACGCTTAACATTAAATGAAATAAAATACATATATTTCTGGTCGGCAATGTCTTACGAGTTCAACGGTACCCCCCATGTAGAGGTTTTATGAGGTTTTGGAAAGTTACAGGGTCAAATATAGAGTTTGCCCATTTCAGGTTTTACAACTTGAAATTTGCCAGATTGGTTTCCTGGCCCTATGTTGACTTTGAGAGGTTATGACAGCCCAGGTATGAAAAGTACCCCAACATGTCATACCATTTTGAAAAGTAGACAATCCAGGCTATTCAAAATGTTGTACGTTTCATTTTTTTATAGTAGTCACTTAGTCGCAAACGTGGTCTTCATGTTTGTGTTTTGCATTTTTTAACACAAAATCTGTTATTTTGCTGATAATATCATGCTCAGTCAACCTTTTACTGGCCTACAACATTGATATTTGTGGTCGGCAATGTGTTACGAGTTCAACGGTACCCTCCATTTAGCATTTTTATTTTGCTTTTTGGAAAGTTACTCGATCAAATGTAGAGTTTGCCAGATTGGTTTTCTGGGCCTAGGTTGAATTTGAGAGGGTATGGCAGCCCAGGTATGAAAAGTACCCCATCATGGCATATCATTTTGAGAAGTGGACAACCCAGAGTGTTGAAAATGGGGTATGTCCAGTTTTGTATAGTAGCCACTTAGTCACAAACCCTGGCCACACTAAGTCTTCTTTATTGTGTTTTGCATTTGTTTTACACGAAAACTGTTATTTTGCTGCTAATATCATGCTCAGTCAACCTTTTACTGGCCTACATACAACATTGATATTTGTGTTCGGCAATGTGTTACGAATTCAACGGTACCCCCATGTTGCATTTTTATTTGCTTTTTGGAAAGTTACACGGTCAAATGTAGAGTTTGCCCATTTCAGGTTTTACAACTTGAAATTTGCCAGATTGGTTTGCTGGGCCTAGGTTGAATTTGAGAGGGTATGGCAGCCCAGGTATGAAAAGTACCCCATCATGGCATATCATTTTGAGAAGTAGACAACCCAGAGTGTCGAAAATGGGGTATGTCCAGTTTTGTATAGTAGCCATTTAGTCACAAACCCTGGCCACAGTCTTCATGTTTGTGTTTTGCATTTGTTTTACACGAAAACTATTATTTTGCTGCTAATATCATGCTCAGTCAACCTTTTTACTGGCCTAAAACATTGATATTTGGGTTCGGCAATGTGTTACGAATTCAACGGTACCCCACATGTAGCATTTTTTAGTTTTTTGGTAATTTGACAAGTGATTTTCAGGATTTATGTCGACTTTGAGAGGACATGGCACGCCAAGAAAGAATATTGCTCCAAAGATGACTTGCCAATGATTCTAAATTAGTATTTTGAGTTGTTTGGTGCAGCCACTTTAGAATACCTGGGCTTAACGTAAACAGGGACAGGCCAAATTCAGGGGATTCCAGAAGTCAGAGTAGTCGTTATAACAAGTCAATGAGTCGGTACAGGCAGCAAACAAAGAGTAGTCGTATAACAAGCCAATGAGTCGTACAGGCAGCAAACAAAGAGTAGTCAGTAACAAGCCAATGAGTTGGTACAGGCAGCAAACGAAGAATAGTCGGTATAACAAGCCAATGAGTCGGTACAGGCAGCAAAGTGTAATCGGGACAAAGCAGAAAAGGGGATTTAGTAATTTAGCTCTGTGTGATAAATTTTGAAGCACTCGGTTATGCAGAGGCCAGGTAGAGATGGGCAGGTAGCGCAATAATAACTAGAATCCTTTCGGATTCCTTACTTGCGGCAGACACAACACTTTTTCTGGGGGACTTTTTACAGCGGGTGGGAGGGACTCGGGAAGGAAAGTGTCTGCCACTTAATCTTTGGAGATCTCCTGATTCCAAAGCGGATGTAACGGGGGCCGGGGTTAGGATAAGTTGGGATAGGATCTCAAGCATGAATTCTAGGAAGGGATATGTCTTTTGTACTGCTGCCTGCTTGTAGAGCACGTACGCATTGAAAATTGCAACCTCAGTCAAATAGATGGCAATCTTCTTGTACCATGCCCTAGTCTTTTGGTTCACCAGATAAGGCTGTATACATCAGTCAAGTCTACTCCCCCATAAACTTGCTGTAATCTACAATGCACTTCGGCTTTTCCAGTGGCTCAGTTCTCCCTCTCACAGACACTGACACTGTACTTTCGTCGTGCACTGTAGATAGCATGTATACATCCTTCTTATCGGTGAACCGAAGGGCTAGCACTTCTTCCTGACGTAGAGCTGAAGAGGACCCTCTACTTTTTTGCCTGCTGTCAGTATTTGGGGAAAACCTCTGCGATTCTTCCGCACTGTGCCACACGCAAGGGTCTCGAAACAATATAAATTGTTAAATAGGTCGATACTGGTGTAATAGTTATCGACCCATAAATGATAGCCCTTGTTGAATAGGGGATAGACCAGATCCCACACAATTTTTCCACTGGTACCAATACAATCGGGGCATCCTGGGGGGTCAAGGTGTCTATCTTTCCCTTCGTATATTCTAAACGCCCATGTGTAGCCTGTTGTGGACTCACACAATTTATAAAATTTGACGCCATACTGGGATCGCTTGCTTGGGATATACTGCTTGAAGAGCAGTCTGCCTTTAAATTTCATAAGGGACTCGTCTACAGATATATTTTGGTCGGGAACATAATTATCAGTGAATTTGGGAGACATAAGTCTGATAAGGGGCCGAATTTTATAGAGGCGGTCATGCATTGGGTCGTTTCTTGGTGGGCACAGTGCGTTATCATTAAAATGGAGGAATCGCATGAGATTTTCGTACCTCTCCCTCTTCATAACCCTTGGGAATAGTGGTGTAGCCAGGATGGGGTTTTTGTGCCAGTAAGACCGGACACTTGGCTTCTTCACTATTCCCATTACGAGGGTTACAGCCCAATTTTTTTTAACTCTATCACATCCGTTGGGTACCACTTGTTACGCCTGTGGCGATGTGAATCCGGATGTGCTTCAAGATACTGGTTGGCAAACAGGTTGGTTTGCTCAACCACCATCTCGAATACGTCGTCCGACATAAAGAGATTAAAAAAGCTCACTGGCTCACAGTCCTCTACCCTTACTGTGATGCCAGGAGTCGCTATAAATAGGGGTATTTCTGGGGCAGCCATATTTGGGGGTACCCAATTGCTTTCATGCCTCCCAGTAGATGTTGGGGGGTCACCATCACTGGAGGGTTCACTACGGGGCTCTATATCAGAGGCTGTGAGGGTGTCACTGTCAGCGAGAGCGTCGCTCTCAGAGGCGGCCAGGATCTCATATGCCTCTTCTGGGGAATAAAATCGGGAGGACATTTTTATGGGGATCTTGTATAACTAATTAAATGGGAGGTCGGGGAACTGATGGGGTCAAGTATTAGAACACCTAAACTAAGCCCTCCCGGTCCTTGTAGTGGCCGGTACTTCTATCTATCTAGACAAGGTAAGAATATTCCAAGGGGGGTCGTATGCCAATGCGGGTAGTCAGGAATGCCACGGGGTCATATGCCAATGCGGGTAGTCAGAAATGCCAGGGGTCGTATGCCAAATGCGGGTAGTCAGAAATGCCAGGGGTCGTATGCCAATGCGGGTAGTCAGAAATGCCAGGGGGTCGTATGCCAATGTGGGTAGTCAGAAATGCCAAAGGGTCGTATGCCAATGCGGGTTCTGAATCGGGGGGTACACTGCAGGGGGTACACTGCCAATCAGGGGTACACTGCAGGCCAGTGGGTACTGTGCCAGGGGGTACTGTGCTTGGGATTTTTAGCTTTTTTTTCCTTTTCAGCCAGGTACTGTGCCAGGGGGTTTAGTGCCTGCCAGGTGGGTACTGTGCCAGGGGGTACAGTGCCTGTCAGGGGGTACTGTGCCTGGGGTTTTTTTCAGGTTTTTTTTTCTTTTCAGCCAGGTACTGTGCCAGGGGGTTTAGTGCCTGCCAGGAGGTACAGTGCCTACCAGGGGGTACTGTGCCAGGTGGTACTGTGCCTGGTGTTTTTTTCAGTTTTTTTTTCTTTTCAGCCAGGGGGTACAGTGCCTACCAGGGGGTACTGTGCCAGGAGGGTACAGTGCCTGCCAGGGGGTACTGTGCCAAGGGGCACTGTGCCTGGGTTTTTTTTCAGGTTTTTTTTCTTTTCAGCCAGGGGGTACAGTGCCTGCCAGGGGGTACTGTGCCAGGAGGGTACAGTGCCTGCCAGGCGGTACAGTGCCAGGGGGTACTGTGCCTGGGTTTTTTTCAGGTTTTTTTTTCTTTTCAGCCAGGGGGTACAGTGCCTGCCAGGGGGTACTGTGCCAGGAGGGTACAGTGCCTGCCAGGGGGTACAGTGCCAGGGGGTACAGTGCCTGTTTTTTTTTTTTTCCCTCTGTCTTCTCTGCTCCGTTGATCTCTGCCTCTCTCTCTCTCGCTCCTCAGATCGCAATGAGGAACAGGAGAAAGGGGCAGAGACAATGTCTCAGCCAATGCAACAATCATTGGCTGAGACATTCTGACAGTTGCAGAGGTGACAGCTTGTCACCACTGCAACTGTCAGCTCCAAGCGCCGGATGGTTGCCTTGCCGTTTCCACGAGGGAAACGGCCCACCTTCCTTCCCACAATGCCGATCGCCAGCTGGGAGGGTCTGCCCGGTTGTCAGACAGACCCCCAGCCTGCGATCAGCATTTTGGGAAGGGAGGCGGGCAGTTTTTCGCGCCCAGAACAAGGAAACGCCGCGGGGCGTACTATGCCGTCCTGCGGCGTTAAAGCCCACGCCCTGCAAGACGGCATGGTACGCCCCGCGTCGTTAAGGGGCTAAGTAAGGAAAGTAAAATTATAAATCTTAATTTTTTTTTAACGGCAATATTTTTCACTTTTTAATTACAAAGTGAACAATGATGCTGCGCAGGGACGGACTGGGGATAAAAACCATCCCTGGAAATCATTTCATACCAGCCCCAGTAATATGTAGTGTGTTTGAGGGTATCGCAGAGCTATACAGTAATGTGCGTTGTGTTTGAAGGTATCACACAGCTATGCAGTAGTAAAACTCAGTGTCTAATAAAAATTTTGCATTTCAAAAAAATAAATAAATCTCACAGTAAATGCGCGTCCTGCCTTTCCCCATCCCAAGTCCCGCCTGGCCCAGGGGCAGCTGGATGGATGCCTTGCAACACAGACACCCCTTACTGCATCAAGCTATGTGCAAAATGCCCAGAAAAGCGTCAGAATCAGGCATGAACATAAAAATATTCAGGTTTTATGGAGAACATGCATGGCTGGAAAAGTTTTTGTGGTTTTTTTTACGAAAAAGGCAATAGCAAAAAATATACTTAATTTATGGAGAATAATGCATTGTGGCAGATAAGAGATGGGACAGATTAGATCTGTATTTCTATCGTGCTAGGTATACAAGTATCTATCTGTGTCCATCTATCTGTATATCTATGTATGTATATATATATATATATATATATATATATATATAGCTATCTCTATGGCTGTCTATATAACTGAAGGGTCCATTTTACACAGCTGATAGTAACTGTTTGAGTTTCCAAGAAGTAATTAACATGGGTATCTTTTGTCCCTGGGAGGGATATAACAGGTTGCTGTGAAATGGGATTCCTTTGAAACAGGATCAGGGTGGAAATTACCCATTTGAGCAAATAGAAGTCCTGTGTCATCTATTCACACCTTCAAGTAGACAGCACGGCACCAGAGGTATGTGGTCATGTCTTCAAAGAAGTAAGCACATCCCTTGATCCCTAGAGGGGGTCCGTGGTGATGATTGACGTTTTGGGCAAATAAAAATTAATGAAGAAATGCACAGAGAATGCCCAGACCAAGGCATGCTGGGACATGTAGTGCAGGAGGCTGGGCCATTTGTGGGTATTTTTGGAAGGAGCAAGAAACGCTATGTATTCTGGAGCACGCCATGTGGCTCTTACAGATCACAGGGGGTTCATGTTCCATGAGGATCTGTCCATGCTGTACATGCTTGTAGCTCCAGCCCCCATGAGTCGCCGAGAATTTGCTTATTTGACGTGTAAGTAAGGCTCTGTGTTTAATCCTTTTCTTTTATTTGCTGTGTACTGTGTAACTAGCGATTTATTCTATCTATAATTTTGGTAATAAATGCACTGTGATATATATATATATATAACTTTTTTCTATATCATAAATAAATATCCATTTATTAAGTTCTGTTTCTGACTGAGTCGATCTATACTAACTGAAGAGACTGGAGTATTGCTTGTTGTTTTAAGCTCGAGTAGCTATGAAATTGCGAGTTGCGGTCGCTGGGGACGGTTGGGTAAGCGAGCGTGAGGGGATTGTTGTCTACGCAGTCATTATCTGGGTCTAGGATAGACAGATAGTGGGTTGCTTAGCCTTGCGTCCTTAGCCGCAACATGCGTAGTGTTCAGGGGAACTGGTGGCAGCGTAACTAATAGAATAAGAAAGTGGGCCCAGGGATTGTGGGAAACTTAGTCATTACCCGATTCAAGAGAAGACTGGTACTGCGTTGCAATCCTGGGACCATTGTATCGCACTCTACGTACCTGTTGCGAGAGAAAGTGTGTGGGGACGGATAGGTAAGTGAGCATGCGGGGATTGTTGTCCACGCAGTCATTATCTGGGTCTAGGATAGACAGATAGTGAGCGGCTTAACCCGGCGTCTTTCGCAGCAGCACGCGTAGTTGTCGTGACAACTGCTGGCAAGCGGTGGGATATCAGGTTAGTGTCTGGATCTGTGAAGCAACATAGATCCAGATACTAAAGAAATTGTTTTTCCAATTTCCAGAACAGAACTCAGTGCATTTATTAGAATTTACACAAAACACAGCAGTTCCCTCCCCCTTCTTTGTTTTTCTGTGCTATCTTTTATTTGGCTGGAGTGAGAATGACACATCGACAGCCGTCGAAGAAAACGTTAGAACGGCTGCGTAAAGACAAAAATATTTTGACGAAGGACAAGAAAAAAGATGAATTTTTACAAGCCCTCAAGGATTGGGGCGAGGCATGCAGTCCAGGACGCAGCCGAGCAGGGTACCACGCTTGACCCAGCCAAAGGAAGCGCAAGTCCAGTGGAAAGGACAGTGTCAAGTGCTTCATCCAAGGGTGATACTGCCCTGGATGTTTACTTGCAGACTGTTTTAAAACATGTGTGCCCTGCGGACTCGCAGACGCGGCTCCAGCTCATCCTGCAGTACCAAGAGCGAGAGGAGCGCAGAGCTGAACGCGAAGCGCAGAGCTGGGCAAGAAGCGGTGGCGCGCCAAGCTAAGCGGGAAGCTGCAGAGCGCAGGGCTGCGGGTGAGAGAGAAGCGGCAGAGCGCCAAGTCGAACGGGCATATCAGCTTGCTCTGGCACATGCAGGCAGAATGCAATTATCTCCTGCCCCTACGGGCGCTGCAGATCTCTCTACGCCCAGACCTCGTGCCGAGAACTTTCCCACTCTGGACAAAGATGGGGACCTGGATGTGTTCCTGTGAAGTTTTGAAAAGACTTGACAGTACCAGCTGCCCAAGGAGCAATGGGCCAGGTACCTCACTCCTGGACTAAAAGGTCCAGCGCTCAAAGCCTTTGCAGAGTTACCAGCTGAGAGCGACAAGGACTATGAGGCGATTAAAGCCGCGTTGCAGAGGCAGTACAACCTCACACCAGAGGTATATCGCAAAAAGTTCAGGTCCTTGCAGAAGCGGGCCGCGGAGAGCTATTCTGCAGTCGTGAGCCACCTGACCACCCTATTTCGACAATGGGTCAGGGGGCTGAAGATTGACACCTTGGATGCCCTGGAAGACCTGTTGATCCACTATCAGTTCGTGCAGCTGTGCCCACCTGAGATTCAGGAATGGCTTCTGGATCCTGGAAGCTGGTGAGCTGGCCGATTTCCATGCGGCCAACAGAGCGTCTGTGGACCGGAGCAGAGGTTCCCCCAAAGGATCATCTGGATGGAAGCCCAACTCATCACTACCCCCCCGACATGACAGCATCAGCGCCCCCCTCTGTGCCTAGTCTCTGCTGGGGAGGGGGGAACGAGTCCTTCTTCGCCTGGAAGAAGTGTGAGCCATTGCTGTTTTATTTATAACCGTGTCAACCATCTCCTGGCAGCGTGCCCGCAGAGGAAGAAGCCTGCATCCACATCTGGGGGAGGACACCCCTCAGCATCACTCTCTGTCCTGTTCGTGACCAGATTGGAGGGCAGTGCCAATGTAAACCAGCAAGCAGTTTTTGTCGGGACTCCGGTATCTGTGGGTTTAAGAGATAAGGCAGCTGAAGTAACTTTGGTGCGTCCAGGGTTTGTCAGCCCTGCACACTTTATTCCTGGCAGGACTCTAGCAGTGAAGGGTTTTGGTGGGGTACGTCCTGCGGTGCCAATGGCATGGGTTTATTTGGACTGAGGAGCGGAGAGAGGTCTGCGGGAGGTGGGGGATTCTGAAAATATTCCTACAGATGTGTTACTGGGCACGGATTTGGGTAAATTGGTGTCACAGTACGTGCTGGAAAGGGATGCTCGGGATTTACCCAGTCCTACTAGTGGCTCTACAGTGGGGAGGGCTGTGTGTGCGGGTGCACAACAGTATTCCTGGACGGGGATGGCAGGGAGTCAGTCTGCGCCTGCGCCAGGTGTGCCCGAGGTGTTGTTTGGTAGCATGAGGGGGCAGTGTGACTGGGAAGAAAGGCAGGGGTGAGTGAATGCCCAGCTGCACCTGAGTCAGCTGGTTCCCAGGACCCCATGCGTGGGGAGGCCACGGTGCCCATGGTGGAAGTGGGTACCCACTGGCAGTCTGCGGGGAGTAGGGCACAAGGCCCATCTCTGCTGTGTGATGGTGTGGATCAGAATGCCTGGGAAGGGTGGCAGGATACTGCGGTATGCCTACAGAGACCAGACTCGGATGGGTCTGTGACGCCATATGGTTGGGAGCGAGGGCAAGGGATGACTGCGGGTCTGACTGTGCCTAAACCAACCCGGGCTCTAGTGTCCCGTGAGAATGGCGTAGATCAGGACACCTGGGAAGTATGGCAGGATACCGTGGTGTGCCAGCCTGTTCCATGGGTGTCTGAGACTGTGCGTGGCGCAGAGGGCATACTGGGTGGTCAGAAGAATAGGCCTAGGGTGAAAGAGGGTTACCCAGTGCCTGAACCATCCAGGTTGGCGGTGCCAGGTGAAAGGAATGGAGAGGCGAACCTCCTGGACGGGCAGGATACTGTGGTATGCCAGGCTGTGTCGCGTGTGTCTGAGGCTGCGGGGGGCACCGAGCGTATGCTGTGTGGTCAGGAGGAAGGGTCTGGGGTGGACGCGTATTGCCCTGTGAGAAAGTCCTCCAGTACCACAGGAAACTGGTACTGGGCAACCTCCCTGTGGAGGAGGGTGGCATACGGCTGTATGCTCCTCGGTTACGAAGCAAGGCGCGCTTGATAAACTGTGTGATACAGTGGGGAAACTGTGTGCAATGGGGGCGGGACGAGTGTGAGTGTGGAGAATCCTGTGCCCCAACTGTATGGTTCCCCAAAGTCTGAAGGTGTGGGGACAGTTAGAGAAGGAGACCCGTTCAGTTAGAGTTGGGCCCCGGTGACCTCCCAGCCATCTGCCCAGAGCCAGGCGCGATGCCTGACTCCGTTGGCAGATGCCAGGGGGGACGTTTACAGGGGAGTGTGGCACTTCACCCGGGTTTTCCCTACCCCCTGCGGTAAGGATGGTTCCAGAGTCGGCGACTATGTATGAGTGTTTTGCGGGCTGCAAGACTGAGGTGCCAGGTGAGAGTGACCCCCTTTTCCCGGCTTGGGAGAGGTGGGGCAGAATGGTGGCGGCGCCGAAAGCCTCCATGGGGAACTGTGTGATGTGGTTGCGAGTAGGGATGAGCCGAACACCCCCGAGTTCGGTTCGCATTCGAACTCGAACTTTTCAGACGTTCGAATTCGAACTCGAACTCAATACAAGTCAATGGGACTCAAAATTCGATTTTTAGAGTGCCCTCCAAGAGGGCATATATGCTAGATATTTGCCATAAAAGGTGTATGGGGGTCCGGGTAGTGCCCTGGGGGACAGGAAACAACGACAAAAAGTAAAAAAAAAAACATTTTTAAAGGGACAGTGAGTTTTCCATGAAATAAGGGTTAAAAATAAAAACGAAAAATTCCTTCAAATATCGTGCCTAGGAGGTCCCCATAACCTGCCCGTGAAGTGGCGGATTCCTAGGATGTATAGAAACATTTAAAAACAATGTCCGGGTCCGGGTAGTGCCCTGGGGGACAGGAAACAAGGACAAAAAGTAAAAAAAAAAATACGTTTTTAACCCCTTCACTGCTGACGACGTGTGGGCTCAGTTACTCCCGCTGTATGAAAAAACAATAAGGTGGAAAAAATGGCGCAGATAATGTGTAGATGGTCGGTCTTGGGTAGCAGCAAGGGCACAAACGCACACTCCCAAGTGCGAATAGTCAATGGATATAATAATGGGTAGAGTCCTCGCGCTTACGCCAAGTGTCCAGTGAGTAATACTTCAAGATAATCTAGAAAACATAATAGGAGACATACATTGCGCAGTACATCCTTATGACACCTGGTTTCCAGAGAGAAAGTGTTCAACTCACTTTTTTCTGAGCCCCATAAAGTCGGCTCTGGACTATATAGGCATATATCTGTGGATATGATCTCACCAGCCCGTCCTACCAGCAACCATCCGTGGTGATAACCTGGTCCATAGATGAAATATTGGATCCCCGGGATATGTCACAGACGAAAAGTCAGCAGGATAAAATGAAGTGAAATTTATTGCAGCACTAACGCGTTTCGACCTAATTGGTCTTTATCAAAGTGCAAAAAAATATACATAATACAATGCAGTGTACAACGTTCATTTATACAAAAAAGATGAGGGAAATAGGCGGTGTCAAGCCACAACCTCATTAACTTAATTGGTACTAACACACCCTACTTCCAATCATTTAGAGGCGCAGCACCAGCAAACATTCAATATACAAACGGGCGCATAATGATTACGTCCATCTACCTCGACCCCGCCCCTCTGAGCCATCGATCACCATTTTGGAAGAGGGAAAATGGTGTCCACAATATAGCTTGCCCTTGCAACATTGATGGGCATTTAAAACAAACTTATTTCCGGACGTTTTGGGGTCCCGAACCAGCGGGCTCCCACTGTCCATGAGGTGATATCTTTCCCAGGTGCTCGTGGGCATAGCAGCGGCAGACATCCGGCATGTAGACAGGCGCATGGTGATTACATCACCATGTTCCAACTTCCGCCAGTCTGAACCGTCGAGCGCCATTTTTGAAGAGGGAAAGTGTTGTTGAAAGTACATCCTACCCTCACAATATCGCAGCTTATTAATTTCGACGGACGTTTAGCAATCTTGCTTGCGGCCGTTTTGAGTGCCAAGTCAGCAGGTCCCTACCGTCCGACAGACGCACGGGGACCATATCGACACGCATGCTCCCACATGAACTTCACTCTTCCGGACGATATATCAAAAAAGAAAAATATATTAAAAATAAAAAATAAAAAAAAATAATAATAATAAAAAAAACAACACAAAATTACAGCATATATGCCGCAATGTCACAATTCGCCAGTCGATCAACATATAGCGCGCAATAAGCATATAGCATACATATGTCACGTCACTGATCGAGTTGGGGAATAGTGCATATACTATTCCACATAACATATAGTAGTGTCATGTAGAGTGGATAATAAAATATGAAATATAAAATGTGAGTCATATAAAAAGCATAATGGTAATTGAATTATAATAGAGCATTAATTTCCATATCTATATTCAAGCCCTCAGGTGTTAGACATCCTATATCAAATATCCATTTGGCTTCTAAACGGTTTAAATTCTTTTCAATATCACCCCCTCTCCAATGCTTTTTAACATGTTGAATACCAGCGAAGCCAAGAAGTTTAGGGTTACCATTATGATGTTTAGAAAAATGGGCTGATACGCTATGTTTATCATACTTCCTTTTGATGTTATATATATGTTCAGCTACTCTAGTTTTCAGCATCCTGGTAGTTCGTCCAATATATTGTAGCCCGCACGGACACCACAATAGATAAATCATATTAGTAAAATTACAGGTCAAAAATGTTTGAATAGAGAACACCTGGTTATTGGAATGTGATTTAACCACTTGAATGCTAAGGACGCGCTCAGCGCGTCCTCAGCATTCCCCCTGGTATGCGGAGGACGCGCTGAGCGCGTCCTCGCATTGGGGTCAGCGTTCGGCGGGTACCGGCCGATCGCTGGCCCCTCCGGTGCGGGCTGACATCCTGGATGTCAGCCCGGCATCCGGAGCAGTGGCCGCCATTATTATGTGTCATCGCGCCCCCGCGATGACACATAATTCAGGCGCCCCCCCGCATGTGCGGAGGAGGCGCCTGAAAGGGAGGGGGGGGAGGTCCTTCGGACCTCTCTCCCTCCCGATCGGCGGCTCACAGGGGCTTAACCCAGGCATCATTTGGAAGGGCACAGCCTGCCCTTCCAAATGATGCCTGGCATTAACCCCTGGGGAGCTGGATCGCAAATCGGCGCTGAAAAGCGCCGATTTGCGATCCTTCCCGGGAGCTGGCCGACATCTTGGATGTCGGCCAAGCTTCGGGAACTCCCCCAGAGGACTGGCGTCATCGTGCGCAGCACGATGACGCCAGTCCTAGCATTAACCCCTAACTGCCACGAAGTGTGGAGATAGGGAGTTCCAATGAACTCCCTATCTCCCGATCCGTGGCAGTTAGGGGTTAAATTTTGATATCGTTGGATCGGCCAGAGCATGGCCGTTCCAACGATACCAAACATGAAAGTAAAAAAAATTGTAAAAAAAAAAAAAAAAAAAATAAAAATAAAAAAAATTAAAAAAAAAAATAAAAAAAAAATAAACACTTTTTTTTTTTTTTTTTTTGTTTTGTTAATGCAGCAATATTGTTCCCATTTCAATTATAATGTGAACAATGATGCTGCATTAACGATTTTTGTATGCGGTGCGTTTGTTAAAAATGGTGTCATTTTCCCCAAAAAAAAATGTAACGAGACCCCATCTCTAATTTTTTTAACAAGCGCACCCCATACAAAATATATCCGCAATTGCTCGCATGTTAAAATGTGGAAAAAAACACTTTACACGCTGTAAATTATTGAAAATACATATTTTATTGCATTTTTTGTTATAATATACAAACATGACATAACGTATACATATAATAATGACATATTATGAATCTACCGAGTCTGACGGAAAGAACGATATATAATATGTCGATGTCATATACTAAAATAAGCCTTCAAAACACGTTTAAACATGATGCGCAAAACAGGTAAAAAATGACCTCAGCACAGGGGCGGGAAAAGCCTCAGCAGCGAAAGGGTTAAAATCCATTAAACATCTAGTGCTATCTATTGCGGTCCTACAGCAGATGCATAGTCCACATTTATGGAAACCTATCTTTTTAAACTTAGAAAGGAAGGTTCCTGGGGCTTTTTCTTTATCCAAAACACTTTTGGTCAACAACATCTTTAGGTTTTTAGTCCCTCTGTAGATAACTTTAGGTTTATCACCTATGTACTTGATAATGTCTTTATTCTGGTGTAACAAACCCCAATTTTTCTTAAGAATTTTTAATATGCTATTATGGTTTGTGGAGTAATTCGTGATAAAAGGCACCTGTGGATCGAGTTTATCCCCATCGTTATTTCTCTTTTTATAGCTAAGTAATTGGGACCTATCCATCTTTCTCACTTTCTCATGATCTTTATTTATCGCAGTTTCATCGTAACCTTTTTGTACAAACTGTTTTTTCAGAAGTTCCGCCTGTTCCTCAAAATCACTTAATTTCGAACAATTACGCCTAATTCTCAAAATTTGGCCTTTCGGGATATTAGTCAGCCATGGGGCATGATGGCAGCTTTCTATATTAATGAAACTATTAATATCAACCTGTTTAAAATAGGTTTTGGTAATAAGAGTATTGCCTTCCCTTAAGATTTCTAAGTCCAAAAAGTGAACCTTAGCATCACTAATATCAGTGGTGAGTGATATTCCCCATGTATTGGAGTTTAGATGATTCAAAAAAGCATTCAGAGATATAAGATCCCCCCTCCAAATGAAAAAGATATCATCTATGTAACGGCGATAGAGGACCAGGCTCGAACCCCAGTCATGTCCAGAATAAACAAACTGGTTTTCCCAGTAGGACATAAATAAATTAGCATAACTGGGGGCGAACCTGGTCCCCATCGCCATACCTCTACGTTGTAGGTAGAAGTCACCCTCGAACCAGAAAAAAATTGTTGTTCAAAATTAACCCCTTAGTGACCGGGCGGTTTACACAAATCCGTCCGTTCGTGACCGCTGCTGTTTTTACGTTTCTGCGCTCTTAGTGTTTACGTCAAATTTTCCTCTTACTCGTTTATGTAACCCACACATATTTTACACTGTTTTTCTCGTCACTAAATGGACTTTATAAAAATACCATTTTTTCATCATTTCATATAATTTACTATAAAAAATATTGTGAAATATGACACAAAAATTGAAAAAACACCACTTTTTCGAACTTTGACCCCCAAAATTTCTTATGTATCAACAACCGGCAAAAAAAAATTAATTCCTTGGTAGTTTCTAAATTTAGTCCTGAGTTTAGCAATACCCAATGTTTACATATTCCTCGCTTTTTTCCTTATTTTATGCAACAATAAGTGCAAGTAGCACTTTGCCATTTCCAAAGAGTTTATTTTCAAAACTAGTGCTAGTGACATTGTAACACTGATATCTGTCACTAATTCCTGAATAACCCTCCACATATACATATTTTTTTAAAGTACACAAATCAAGGTATTAAACTTGGGGTATTTTGACTCTTCCATGCAAACCATTTTACCACAAATCTATGCCAAAGTTTGAGGAAAAAAAAAAATTTGGTGATTTTTTTTTTTTGAACGCAATTGAGAATACATGTACTGTGAACTTTAAGGTTTACTGCCAAAAAGCACCCAAAAATATGTTCAGCAACATCTTCTTGAGTAAATTGATACCACCCAAGTATAGGTATGTCGGGTCATTTGGGGGCTAAAAGGCCTTATTTGGGGGGTGCGCATTTCAGTTTTCCAACTTGGAATTTTCACATTTCGTCATCATGCACCCATGTCCTATTTGGGACATTTTTGAAGCCGGCCAAAGTAATTTACCCCCATCAAACCATATATTTTTAGAAAGGGCACACCCTGGGGTGCTTCAAAGAGTTGTATTTTAACACTTTCCATGCACTAGCTCTATGTCAAACTTTCAGGTAGTCACTTTTTGTGTTATTTTTTCACACACATTGTACTTTAGGCATGAATTGTCAAATCCAGTTATGGGTTACTGCCAAAAAACACCCCAAAATATGTTCAGCAACATCTTCTGAGTAAATTGATACCACCCATGTATAGGTATGTCGGGTCATTTGGGGGCTAATAGGCCTTATTTGGGGGGTGCGCATTTCAGTTTTCCAACTTGGAATTTTCACATTTCGTCATCATGCACCATGTCCTATTTGGGACATTTTTGAAGCCGGCCAAAGTAATTTACCCCCATCAAACCATATATTTTTAGAAAGGGCACACCCTGGGGTGCTTCAAAGAGTTGTATTTTAACACTTTCCATGCACTAGCTCTATGTCAAACTTTCAGGTAGTCACTTTTTGTGTTATTTTTTCACACACATTGTACTTTAGGCATGAATTGTCAAATCCAGTTATGGGTTACTGCCAAAAAACACCACCAAAATATGTTCAGCAACATCTTCTGAGTAAATTGATACCACCCATGTATAGGTATGTCGGGTCATTTGGGGGCTAATAGGCCTTATTTGGGGGGTGCGCATTTCAGTTTTCCAACTTGGAATTTTCACATTTCGTCATCATGCACCCATGTCCTATTTGGGACATTTTTGAAGCCGGCCAAAGTAATTTACCCCCATCAAACCATATATTTTTAGAAAGGGCACACCCTGGGGTGCTTCAAAGAGTTGTATTTTAACACTTTCCATGCACTAGCTCTATGTCAAACTTTCAGGTAGTCACTTTTTGTGTTATTTTTTCACACACATTGTACTTTAGGATGAATTGTCAAATCCAGTTATGGGTTACTGCCAAAAAACACCCCAAAATATGTTCAGCAACATCTTCTGAGTAAATTGATACCACCCATGTATAGGTATGTCGGGTCATTTGGGGGCTAATAGGCCTTATTTGGGGGGTGCGCATTTCAGTTTTCCAACTTGGAATTTTCACATTTCGTCATCATGCACCCATGTCCTATTTGGGACATTTTTGAAGCCGGCCAAAGTAATTTACCCCCATCAAACCATATATTTTTAGAAAGGGCACACCCTGGGGTGCTTCAAAGAGTTGTATTTTAACACTTTCCATGCACTAGCTCTATGTCAAACTTTCAGGTAGTCACTTTTTGTGTTATTTTTTCACACACATTGTACTTTAGGCATGAATTGTCAAATCCAGTTATGGGTTACTGCCAAAAAACACCCCAAAATATGTTCAGCAACATCTTCTGAGTACATTGATACCACCCATGTATAGGTATGTCGGGTCATTTGGGGGCTAATAGGCCTTATTTGGGGGGTGCGCATTTCAGTTTTCCAACTTGGATTTTCACATTTCGTCATCATGCACCCATGTCCTATTTGGGACATTTTTGAAGCCGGCCAAAGTAATTTACCCCCATCAAACCATATATTTTTAGAAAGGGCACACCCTGGGGTGCTTCAAAGAGTTGTATTTTAACACTTTCCATGCACTAGCTCTATGTCAAACTTTCAGGTAGTCACTTTTTGTGTTATTTTTTCACACACATTGTACTTTAGGCATGAATTGTCAAATCCAGTTATGGGTTACTGCCAAAAAACACCCCAAAATATGTTCAGCAACATCTTCTGAGTAAATTGATACCACCGATATATAGATTTGTTCTGTTGTTTTTGGGGTGCTACGCCAATCTTTGACATGTGCTTGTCAATTTTCTAATTTGACAAACAGTATCTTCTTTGCTTATCTTCTTTTTAGGGGCCTTTTTACATACCCCAGTTTTATGAACGTGCATATATTTGGTAAGCTAACACCCCAAAGTATTGTAAATGGAGTGTTTTTATGCTATGGATGCATCCGTTTGCTCCAAACAAATTGGATACAGTTTGGTGGTCATTTTTCATTTTCACACCCACATCAGTTTTGGACTGTGATTTAGGAGACACTGTTGTTTGTTACTGCATGAAAACTCTCCAGGTTGTTTTCTGCAAGGTCTCCTGAGTACACCCATGCCCCCCATGCATAGGTTTGCCAGGATTTTGGGAAGGTTCAAATACAATTTTTATGACTTTGTCATTGGAGTTGAAATTGAGATTATTTCTTCAGCTAGGCCTATCTTTGGTTTTGGGTCTACCGCATACCCCAGTTTGAATTATTGCCAGAAAATTGTTTATGTTTGTTATGTTGACACCCCAAGGTATTGCATATGGAGTGCTTTGATGCCATGGATGCAACGGTTTTAGCCCAAAACATTTGAGAAGGTGTGTGTGTGTAATTTTTCAATTTTCAGATTTTTACGCCCACAGTAGTTTTGGACTGTGATTTAGGAGACACTGTTGTTTGTTACTGCATGAAAACTCTCCAGGTTGTTTTCTGCAAGGTCTCCTGAGTACACCCATGCCCCCCATGCATAGGTTTGCCAGGATTTTGGGAAGGTTCAAATACAATTTTTATGACTTTGTCATTAGAGTTGAAATTGAGATTATTTCCTCAGCTAGGCCTATCTTGGTTTTGGGTCTACCGCATACCCCAGTTTGAATTATTGCCAGAAAATTGTTTATGTTTGTTATGTTGACACCCCAAGGTATTGCATATGGAGTGCTTTGATGCCATGGATGCAACGGTTTTAGCCCAAAACATTTGAGAAGGTGTGTGGTGTAATTTTTCAATTTTCAGATTTTTACGCCCACAGTAGTTTTGGACTGTGATTTAGGAGACACTGTTGTTTGTTACTGCATGAAAACTCTCCAGGTTGTTTTCTGCAAGGTCTCCTGAGTACACCATGCCCCCCATGCATAGGTTTGCCAGGATTTTGGGAAGGTTCAAATACAATTTTTATGACTTTGTCATTAGAGTTGAAATTGAGATTATTTCTTCAGCTAGGCCTATCTTTGGTTTTGGGTCTACCGCATACCCCAGTTTGAATTATTGCCAGAAAATTGTTTATGTTTGTTATGTTGACACCCCAAGGTATTGCATATGGAGTGCTTTGATGCCATGGATGCAACGGTTTTAGCCCAAAACATTTGAGAAGGTTTGTGGTGTAATTTTTCAATTTTCAGATTTTTACGCCCACAGTAGTTTTGGACTGTGATTTAGGAGACACTGTTGTTTGTTACTGCATGAAAACTCTCCAGGTTGTTTTCTGCAAGATCTCCTGAGTACACCCATGCCCCCCATGCATAGGTGTGCAAAGATTTTGGCAAAATACAGCACCAATTGTAGAACATAAAAATGTACGAATAAAATGTAAAAGTCTGGTGCCTGTCAAACTGGGGATGCTCTCTAGGGGGGCACAGGCTGTTGTCACTGAAGTGCATGAAACGCAAAAGGTTTTCATACCTTCTACGTGACATTGATGGGGGTAAATGGGGGTAGAGCAGATGGGGCTACTGCTCCAGTAGGAGCGAATTGAGGGCTTCTTTATGATGCCCTCAGCATAGTAAGTGCCCAGAATTTCAGAAATTCTGGCACATCTAGCGGGGTCCATTGCTGCCTTGCCAAGTAGGAGTCTGGCTTCGCAGCACAATGCTGATGGGCATACAGATTTGATTGGGCCACGATGTGGCCCAACAAATCATCCCCATAAACACCTGCAAAAACTGTGTGGCGGTAAATCCTGCAACATCAATATTGATGCCAGGATTTGCCGTGAAAGGAGGGATATCTGGCCTCTGGCGATGAGGCACTACCCACTCCTCAGCTGGAGCTGTGCGTCTCCTGCTGGCAGGTGGTGACCCAGGATCTGCATCAGAAACATCACTAGATACATCAGCCAGCGTAGATAATGTATCTAGCGACGTCTCTGAGCAATTAGCGGGGTCGAAATGAGGGTCTGAGTCTGACGCAGATGCCTCAGATTCTGACGCCAGGATGGCATATGCCTCCTCGGCGCTGTACACCCTCTCAGACATTATATATAATAGATTATAAAATTTTATAATTATTATATATATATAAGCGGATTGTTGGTTCTTAGAAGAACCGTTGGGTTTCACAAGAAAATACAAATAAACACCTAAATCTCTCTAAATCCCTCTAAACCTGCCTCAATTCTTCTAAATCTCCCTAAAATCTCTCTAAATCTGCCTCAATTTTTCTAATCTCACTAAATCTCACTAAAATCTCTAACCTGTCAAATCTGATCTCTCTCTCTCGCTCACCAAAACACAAGTGAGGAGAGGGAGGGAGAATCAAAGAGGTCAGAGCCAATATTTACAAAATATTGACCTGACCTGACAAATTAGAAATTTTATTTTGATTTTTTCTAACTTCTGATTGGATGTTGCTAGCCTGCCTCTCTGATGAGGCAGGCTAGGAACATCCCACTCAGCCCCAAGATGACCCTGCCCTTAGAACCCTACCCCTAACCCTACCCCTACCCCTAACCCTAACCCTAACCCTACCCCTAACCCTACCCCTAACCCTAACCCTAACCCTACCCCTAACCCTACCCCTAACCCTAACCCTACCCCTAACCCTACCCTAACCCTACCCCTAACCCTACCCCTAACCCTAACCCTACCCCTAACCCTACCCCTAACCCTAACCCTACCCCTAACCCTAACCCTACCCCTAACCCTACCCCTAACCCTAACCCTACCCTAACCCTACCCCTAACCCTAACCCTACCCCTAACCCTAACCCTAACCCTACCCCTAACCCTAACCCTAACCCTAACCCTAACCCTAACCCTAACCGTCATTTTATTTATTTTTATTTTACCTTTTTTTTTCACTTTTTTTTTACTTTTTTTTCCACTTTTTTTTTACTTTTTTTTCACTTTTTTTTACTCTGCTGGGTGCCTTGATCCCTCGAGGCACCCAGCAGAGCACCTGATCACTGATGTGATCGTTTTTGTACTGAGTGCCACGATACCTCGTGGCACTCAGTACTTCCTGCCGCTACCGGAAGTGATCGCTCGGGGGGAGCGATCACGGACGGACCGGCGGCAGGTAAGCATATTGCAAGGATGCCTCGATGTCGAGGCATCCTTGTAATATACTCAGAGCAGCTGGAAGCGATACCGATCGCTTCCAGCGCTCTGTAGAAGTGCCGGGCACCTCTCCGGTAAAACCGGATGTGATCGCTCCCGGGGAGCGATCACATGGTGCCCCGGCACTTCTAACCGCCATTGCACGGCTGCCTGGACTCCCAGGCAGCCTGCAATGGCGTTTGAGCTGCTGGAAGCGATCCGATCGCTTCCAGCGCTCAAAAAACGGCAGGACGTACCATGTACGTCAGCGGGTCTAAGAGAGACCCGCTGCAATGACGTACATGGTACGTCCTAGGTCCTTAAGGGGTTAAATTGATTCCATCTATCACATAGTCAATCTGTGGCAGTGGGAAAAGCTTGGTTAACTCCATGTAGTAGCGAACAGCCTCGCATCCTTTCGGATGCTCAATGATGGTATGTAAACTACCAACATCGCAAGTAACCATATATGATCCCTCCATCCAAATCCTACCATCCAGAATTTGGAGTAAACTAATTGAATCCTTCAAATAAGCTGGTTGTGTGACCACTATTGGCTGTAAAATGTGGTCGATATGCTCCGAAAGGGGGGATAGGATAGATCCTATTCCCGAAACTATTGGTCTGCCTGGTGGGCAGATGGGATCTTTGTGCAATTTAGGCAGCACATAGATAACTGGAATGATAGGACATTTAGGGAGAAGGAAATCGTGCTCATGGTTATTTAAAATACCCAAATCTACTCCCTTGGTCAGATGACTTCTATATTTATTCGCTATTATAAGGGAAGGATCTGAAGGTAATTTCTCATAAGTATCCACATCTTGCAATTGTCTCTGAATCTCACTTAGATATTGCTGTCTATCAAGGATCACCACTCCACCACCTTTATCGGCAGGTTTTATAACCACTTCATTATCTTTTATAAGATGGTTTAATGCCAGCATTTCAGTATGGGTAAGATTGTGTTGATATTTATTCAAAGGTTTAATCTTTCTAATATCCTCTACACATGCCTTCTCAAAGGTTTTCATGCTATCACTCTTCAAAAAGAAGGGGTAAAAACTCGATTTTTTCTTTAAGGAAGTGTGTACAAATTCTGATTCCTTATTTTGAATATTTATATTCTCTTTATCCAAAAAATATTTTTTCAGGCAAAGTTTCCTGATATATCTATTGATGTCGAGATAAGTTTCAAATTTATTCAAACCCACACTTGGTGCGAATTTGAGTCCCTTCCTAAGGACATTTTCTTGGGTCAGGGTCAGTGGTTTTTTTGAGAGATTAAAGATTGTTATCTCTTTTCTCTCTTCTCCCTTCTGTCTTTTGGTTCTGGTCTGTCATCCTCTGACTCCTCGTCCACATCTTCCCTTGTTCTTTTTAGGACTGTAGCTGTATTTTTTCTTTTGTGATTTTGAAGCGGTTGCCGGTCTAAAAAACTCACCCTAGAGAAAGGAGACTGTAACTGCTCTTGTGGCTCTAATGCCTCATATCTGTTTGACCTAGGAATCTGGTCATGAGTCCTATAGTTATATTGCTTGTGGTTAGTGGAATAATTTCTATTCCCATTCCCGTTTTTATTTTTATTTTTATAATTCACCCTCTGCCAAACATATGGGTTTTGATGTTGAGTCCATCCATCATGTTGGTTATTTCTTAAATTTTGTTGAGGTGTATGTTGGTTAGTGTTGTTGTGAAAAGAATCACGTCTAACACTAACCTGCTGATTGAATTTATTCAGCTGTGGTGTTTTAAATGGTCGATTTTTATTAAAACTTTTATAAGAATTCTGTTTACGATTATTCGATCTCTTGGGTGTGTTTACCAGTCCTTTATGGACATTTAACTCTTTTGTTTTTTTTCTTACATTCCCAGTTGCGAAATCCTGAATATCTCGTAGAAATTTCGTTTTTTTCTTTTTAGCGATGTTAAATTCAACCTTAATCAATCTTTCTTTAATTTTCTTGGAGAGAGTTAGGAAGTCTTCAGATTTTATAAAGGGTTCAAGTTTCTCGCGAATAATGGAAATAGATTTATCCAAATCAGACAGAGTGTCTATCCTCTGCTTAATGACAATATGCATCATTTCCACAGAAAAAGAATCTAGTGCATTGTTCCAGATTGTCAAAAACAGTTCTTTCTCTCTATCAAACGTGGGCCATTTCGTAAATCTTAAACCTCTAGGTGAAATCTTTTTTTCAATATATTTTTCTAGAGTAAAAATGTCCCATTTTAAACGGAGTTCCTTAATCAACAGTTTTTCCAAATTGTTACATATAATATCCAAATTGTCACTGACCAAAACTGAGTCAGTAATCATATCATCATTTAGAATAACATCGAATAATTGATTAACATTCTGGTGCCAATTGTCTCTATAATCAAATATGGACATAATAGACAGAAAGGTATCGCAGCCCCACCTATTGGGAGAAAATAGATAATGAAAAATCAATAAGGTGGAAAAAATGGCGCAGATAATGTGTAGATGGTCGGTCTTGGGTAGCAGCAAGGGCACAAACGCACACTCCCAAGTGCGAATAGTCAATGGATAAAATAATGGGTAGAGTCCTCGCGCTTACGCCAAGTGTCCAGTGAGTAATACTTCAAGATAATCTAGAAAACATAATAGGAGACATACATTGCGCAGTACATCCTTATGACACCTGGTTTCCAGAGAGAAAGTATTCAACTCACTTTTTTCTGAGCCCCATAAAGTCGGCTCTGAACTATATAGGCATATATCTGTGGATATGATCTCACCAGCCCGTCCTACCAGCAACCATCCGTGGTGATAACCTGGTCCATAGATGAAATATTGGATCCCCGGGATATGTCACAGACGAAAAGTCAGCAGGATAAAATGAAGTGAAATTTATTGCAGCACTAACGCGTTTCGACCTAATTGGTCTTTATCAAAGTGCAAAAAAATATACATAATACAATGCAGTGTACAACGTTCATTTATACAAAAAAGATGAGGGAAATAGGCGGTGTCAAGCCACAACCTCATTAACTTAATTGGTACTAACACACCCTACTTCCAATCATTTAGAGGCGCAGCACCAGCAAACATTCAATATACAAACGGGCGCATAATGATTACGTCCATCTACCTCGACCCCGCCCCTCCGAGCCATCGATCGCCATTTTGGAAGAGGGAAAATGGTGTCCACAATATAGCTTGCCCTTGCAACATTGATGGGCATTTAAAACAAGCTTATTTCAGGACGTTTTGGGGTCCCGAACCAGCGGGCTCCCACTGTCCATGAGGTGATATCTTTCCCAGGTGCTCGTGGGCATAGCAGCGGCAGACATCCGGCATGTAGACAGGCGCATGGTGATTACATCACCATGTTCCAACTTCCGCCAGTCTGAACCGTCGAGCGCCATTTTTGAAGAGGGAAAGTGTTGTTGAAAGTACATCCTACCCTCACAATATCGCAGCTTATTAATTTCGACGGACGTTTAGCAATCTTGCTTGCGGCCGTTTTGAGTGCCAAGTCAGCAGGTCCCTACCGTCCGACAGACGCACGGGGACCATATCGACACGCATGCTCCCACATGAACTTCACTCTTCCGGACGATATATCAAAAAAGAAAAATATATTAAAAATAAAAAAAAATAAAAATAAATAAAAAATAAATAAATAATAATAAAAAAAAAAAAACACAAAATTACAGCATATATGCCGCAATGTCACAATTCGCCAGTCGATCAACATATAGCGCGCAATAAGCATATAGCATACATATGTCACGTCACTGATCGAGTTGGGGAATAGTGCATATACTATTCCACATAACATATAGTAGTGTCATGTAGAGTGGATAATAAAATATGAAATATAAAATGTGAGTCATATAAAAAGCATAATGGTAATTGAATTATAATAGAGCATTAATTTCCATATCTATATTCAAGCCCTCAGGTGTTAGACATCCTATATCAAATATCCATTTGGCTTCTAAACGGTTTAAATTCTTTTCAATATCACCCCCTCTCCAATGCTTTTTAACATGTTGAATACCAGCGAAGCCAAGAAGTTTAGGGTTACCATTATGATGTTTAGAAAAATGGGCTGATACGCTATGTTTATCATACTTCCTTTTGATGTTATATATATGTTCAGCTACTCTAGTTTTCAGCATCCTGGTAGTTCGTCCAATATATTGTAGCCCGCACGGACACCACAATAGATAAATCATATTAGTAAAATTACAGGTCAAAAATGTTTGAATAGAGAACACCTGGTTATTGGAATGTGATTTAAAATCCATTAAACATCTAGTGCTATCTATTGCGGTCCTACAGCAGATGCATAGTCCACATTTATGGAAACCTATCTTTTTAAACTTAGAAAGGAAGGTTCCTGGGGCTTTTTCTTTATCCAAAACACTTTTGGTCAACAACATCTTTAGGTTTTTAGTCCCTCTGTAGATAACTTTAGGTTTATCACCTATGTACTTGATAATGTCTTTATTCTGGTGTAACAAACCCCAATTTTTCTTAAGAATTTTTAATATGCTATTATGGTTTGTGGAGTAATTCGTGATAAAAGGCACCTGTGGATCGAGTTTATCCCCATCGTTATTTCTCTTTTTATAGCTAAGTAATTGGGACCTATCCATCTTTCTCACTTTCTCATGATCTTTATTTATCGCAGTTTCATCGTAACCTTTTTGTACAAACTGTTTTTTCAGAAGTTCCGCCTGTTCCTCAAAATCACTTAATTCCCGCTGTATGCTGAGGAGGACGTGTCCCACACGTCATCAGCTTTGCGGGACCCCCGGTGGAGATACTCACCTCTCTGTCTGGGGTCCCGCGGCGCAATGACGTCATTTCCAGGCGACCCCCCCGGGAGATCGCCTGGAAGGGAGGGGGGGATCCGTTCGGATCCCTCTCCCTCCCGATCGGGAGGTCCCACAAAAAAAAGCCAGGCACCACTTAAAAGGAGAGAGTCTCCCCTTTTAAGCAGTGCCTGGCTTTGACCCCTTAGGCACCGGGTCGCACTTCGGTGCCTTCGGCGCCGAAGTGCGGCCTAGCTCCGGTGTGGGCCGCCATCTTGGATGGCAGCTCCACCCCCGGGTCCCCCCTCACTGCCTGACATCCTCGTATCTGATGACGTCAGATAGCCGGGGAACCCCTAGCTGCCCGGAATCCCTTGGTGGAGATAGGGGTTCATTTCAGGGTTCACAGAGATGCTGTGAGGTTGTGTATAGAGATGCTGTGAGGTTGCGTATAGAGATGCTGTGAGGTTGCGTATAGAGATGCTGTGAGGTTGCGTATAGAGATGCTGTGAGGTTGTGTATAGAGATGCTGATGGGGTTGTGTATAGTGATGCTGTGTATAGAGATGCTGATGGGGTTGTGTATAGAAATGCTGTTTGTGTATAGAGATGCTCTGAGGTTGTGTATAGAGATGCTGTGACGTTGTGTATAGAGATGCTGATGGGGCTGTGTATAGAGATGCCTTGCGGCGCCGAAGTCTGGCCTAGCTCCGGTGGGGGCCGCCATCTTGGATGGCGGCTCCACCCCCGGGTCCCCCCTCACTGCCTGACGTCCTCACGCATAGCGTGACGACGTCAGATAGCCGGGGAACCCCTAGCTGCCCGGAATCCCCTGGTGGAGATAGGGGGTTCATTTGAACCCCGATATCTCCAGGCAGCTAGGGGGTCATGGAGGGTGTCATGGCCTTTCGAATGATACCCAACATGACCAGGTATAAGGTAAAAAAAAAAAAAAAGGTTTTTTTTTGTGTGTTATTTTTATTAATGCAGCAATATTGTTCACATTTCAATTATAATGTGAACAATGATGCTGCACTAATGATTTTTTTCAATGGGGTGTGTTTGCTATAAATCACGTAATTCCCCCCACAAAATGTAACAAGTCCCCATTTCTAATTTTTGTACAAGCGCACCCCATAGAAAACATAACCGCAAACGCTCATGTGCTAAAATGTGAAAAAAACACTTTACACACTGCAGATGATTAAAAATTCAATTTTTATTGCATTTTTTGTCATAATATACAGCCAGGACATAACGTATACATATAAAAATGATATATTATGAATCTGCGGAGTCTGCCGTAAAGAATGATATCTAATATGTCTGGGTTTTTAATAAAATGTGGCTTCAAATCGCGTTTAAACATGATGAGCGAAACCGGTAAAAATGAGCTGAGCACACAGCAGTGAAATGCAGCATATTAGAGGAAGATTTAGTAGAGAAATTAACACTTCTCAGAAGCAGACACCACACCCTCAGTATAGTCTACATACATACAATGTATCAAATTCATTAGACCAGACTAAAAACACTGTTGTTTACCGTTTGAGAACACAGGTCATTTAGAGGTGAGAATCTTTGTACGTACACATTAGTTTTTAATTCAATATCTAATAAACCGTTGCTTATAATATTCTGCAGTAAAGAGTCTCTTTATTTCTCGATTTTTTTTGGATTTTCTATAATTTTTTAACCAAAAAAATTTTGCGAATTCGAAACAAAAAGTTTGAAGTTCACGAACTTGCAAACGGCCAAAGTTCGAATCGAACTCCGAACTGATCGAACCGAACAGCTCATCCCTAGTTGCGAGTAGGAATGCAAGCGTTGGTGGGCCAGGTGCATGGACACCTATGGGTCACCCACTCCAGGTGGTTTGCTCGATGCCAGTGGGCAAACACGTGTTAAGACGCATGTGAGAGGCATGTTAGCCCCTCCCTTTCCGCGTCACCTTTTGGATGGCAGATGTGGCAGATTAGAGATGGGACAGATTAGATCTGTATTTCTATCGTGCTAGGTATATAAGTATCTATCTGTATATCTATGTATTTATATATATACTAGGTGTAAAGCCTGCCCAGAGGGCAGTCTATTGATAAGTGTGGTGCGTTGTGCTTGGTTCGGTGCCATTTATTGTGCTGTGTTTGGCTGTGCTCGGCTCTGTGCCGTTTATTCTGTTGTGCTCGGCTCTGTGCCGTCTATTGTACTGTGCTCGGCTCTGTGGAGTTTATTGTGCTTGGCTCTGTGCCGTTTATTCTGTTGTGCTCGGCTCTGTGCCGTCTATAGTACTGTGCTCGGCTCTGTGGAGTTTATTGTGCTTGGCTCTGTGGCGTTTATTCTGTTTTGCTCAGCTCTGTGCTGGGCTCTGCACATCGGCTCTGTGCTCTGCTCCGTGCCGTATATTGTGCTCTGCTTTTTATTGTGCTCTGCGCCGTTTATTGTGTTGTGCTTGGTTCTGTGCTTGGCGCCGTTTATTGTGCTGTGATTGGCTGTGCCGTTTATTGTGCTGTGCTCTGTGCCGTATATTGTGCTGTGCTCGGCGCTGTGCCGTTTATTGTGCTTGGCTCTGTGGCGTTTATTGTGCTGTGCTCTGTGGCGTTTATTGTGCTCGGCTCTGTGGCGTTTATTGTGCTGGGCTCTGTGGCGTTTATTGTGCTCGGCTCTGTGGCGTTTATTGTGCTCGACTCTGTGGCGTTTATTGTGCTTGCTCTGTGGCGTTTATTCTGTTGTGCTCGGCTCTGTGCCGTCTATTGTACTGTGCTCGGCTCTGTGGAGTTTATTGTGCTTGCTCTGTGGCGTTTATTCTGTTTTGCTCGGCTCTGTGCTGGGCTCTGCACATCGGCTCTGTGCTCTGCTCCGTGCCGTATATTGTGCTCTGCTTTTTATTGTGCTCTGCGTCGTTATTGTGTTGTGCTTTGTGCCGTTTATTGTGCTTTGCTTGGCTCTGTGGCGTTTTTTTGTGCTCGGCTCTGTGGCGTTTATTGTGCTCGGCTCTGTGGCGTTTATTGTGCTCGGCTCTGTGGCGTTTATTGTGCTCGGCTCTGTGGCGTTTATTGTGCTCGCTCTGTGGCGTTTATTGTGCTCGGCTCTGTGGCGTTTATTGTGCTTGGCTCTGTGGCGTTTATTCTGTTTTTGCTCGCTCTGTGCTGGGCTCTGCACATCGCTCTGTGCTCTGCTCCGTGCCGTATATTGTGCTCTGCTTTTTATTGTGCTCTGCGCCGTTTATTGTGTTGTGCTTGGTTCTGTGCTTGCGCCGTTTATTGTGCTGTGATTGGCTGTGCCGTTTATTGTGCTGGCTCTGTGGCGTTTATTGTGCTGTGCTCGGCGCTGTGCCGTTTATTGTGCTTGGCTCTGTGGCGTTTATTGTGCTGTGCTCTGTGCGTTTATTGTGCTCGGCTCTGTGGCGTTTATTGTGCTGGGCTCTGTGGCGTTTATTGTGCTCGGCTCTGTGGCGTTTATTGTGCTCGACTCTGTGGCGTTTATTGTGCTTGCTCTGTGGCGTTTATTCTGTTGTGCTCGGCTCTGTGCCGTTTATTGTGCTGTGCTCGGCGCTGTGCCGTTTATTGTGCTTGGCTCTGTGGTGTTTTTTCTGTTTTGCTCGGCTCTGTGCTGGGCTCTGCACATCGGCTCTGTGCTCTGCTCCGTGCCGTATATTGTGCTCTGCTTTTTATTGTGCTCTGCGTCGTTTATTGTGTTGTGCTTTGTGCCGTTTATTGTGCTTTGCTTGGCTCTGTGGCGTTTTTTTGTGCTCGGCTCTGTGGCGTTTATTGTGCTCGGCTCTGTGGCGTTTTTTGTGCTGTGCTCTGTGGCGTTTATTGTGCTCGGCTCTGTGGCGTTTATTGTGCTGGCTCTGTGGCGTTTATTGTGCTCGGCTCTGTGGCGTTTATTGTGCTCGGCTCTGTGGCGTTTATTGTGCTTGGCTCTGTGGCGTTTATTCTGTTTTGCTCGGCTCTGTGCTGGGCTCTGCACATCGGCTCTGTGCTCTGCTCCGTGCCGTATATTGTGCTCTGCTTTTTATTGTGCTCTGCGCCGTTTATTGTGTTGTGCTTGGTTCTGTGCTTGGCGCCGTTTATTGTGCTGTGATTGGCTGTGCCGTTTATTGTGCTGTGCTCTGTGCCGTATATTGTGCTGTGCTCGGCGCTGTGCCGTTTATTGTGCTTGGCTCTGTGGCGTCTATTGTGCTGTGCTTGGCTCTGTGGTGTTTATTGTGCTGTGCTCTGTGGCGTTTATTGTGCTGTGCTCTGTGGCGTTTATTGTGCTCGGCTCTGTGGCGTTTATTGTGCTCGGCTCTGTGGAGTTTATTGTGCTTGGCTCTGTGGCGTTTATTCTGTTTTGCTCGGCTCTGTGCTGGGCTCTGCACATCAGCTCTGTGCTCTGCTCCGTGCCGTATATTGTGCTCTGCTTTTTATTGTGCTCTGCGCCGTTTATTGTGTTGTGCTTGGTTCTGTGGCGTTTATTGTGCTGTGCTTTGTGCCGTTTATTGTGCTGTGTTTGGCTCTGTGGCGTTTATTGTGCTGTGCTTGGCTCTGTGGCGTTTATTGTGCTCGGCTCTGTGGCGTTTATTGTGCTCGGCTCTGTGGCGTTTATTGTGCTCGGCTCTGTGGCGTTCATTGTGCTTGGCTCTGTGGCGTTTATTGTGCTCTGCTTGGCGCTCTGCTCTGTGCCCTGCACTCGGCGCTGGGCTGTGTTCAGGTACTGGGCTCAGGCGCTGGGCTCTGCGCTCAGGCGCTGGGCTCAGGCGCTGGGCTCTGCGCTCAGGCGCTGGGCTCAGGCGCTGGGCTCTGCGCTCAGGCGCTGGGCTCTGCGCTCAGGCACTGGGCTCTGCGCTCAGGGCTCAGGCGCTGGGCTCTGCGCTCAGGCGCTGGGCTCAGGCGCTGGGCTCTGCGCTGGGCTCTGCGCTCAGGCACTGGGCTCTGCGCTCAGGCGCTGGGCTCAGGCGCTGGGCTCTGCGCTCAGGCGCTGGGCTCAGGCGCTGGGCTCTGCGCTCAGGCGCTGGGCTCAGGCGCTGGGCTCTGCGCTCAGGCGCTGGGCTCAGGCGCTGGGCTCAGGCGCTCAGGCGCTGGGCTCTGCGCTCAGGCGCTGGGCTCAGGCGCTGGGCTCAGGCGCTGGGCTCTGCGCTCAGGCGCTGGGCTCAGGCGCTAGGCTCTGCGCTCAGGCGCTAGGCTCTGCGCTCGGCTCTGCGCTCAGGCGCTAGGCTCTGCACTCAGGCGCTAGGCTCTGCGCTCAGGTGCTAGGCTCAGGCGCTGGGCTCAGGCGCTGGGCTCAGGTGCTGGGCTCTGCGCTCAGGCGCTGGGCTCAGGCGCTGGGCTCTGCGCTCAGGCGCTGGGCTCAGGCGCTGGGCTCAGGCGCTCAGGCGCTGGGCTCTGCGCTCAGGCGCTGGGCTCTGCGCTCAGGCGCTGGGCTCAGGCGCTAGGCTCTGCGCTCAGGCGCTAGGCTCTGCGCTCGCTCTGCGCTCAGGCGCTAGGCTCTGCGCTCAGCGCTAGGCTCTGCGCTCAGGCGCTAGGCTCAGGCGCTGGGCTCAGGCGCTGGGCTCAGGCGCTGGGCTCTGCGCTCAGGCGCTGGGCTCAGGCGCTGGGCTCAGGCGCTGGGCTCTGCGCACAGGCGCTGGGCTCAGGCGCTGGGCTCTGCGCTCAGGCGCTGGGCTCAGGCGCTGGGCTCAGGCGCTGGGCTCGGGCGCTGGGCTCGGGCGCTGGGCTCTGCGCTCAGGCGCTGGGCTCGGGCGCTCAGGCGCTGGGCTCAGGCTCGTGGCAACCTCCGTAACAGGCTGTTGCGGTTGGATGCAGGCGCGCCACCTGCCGCAGCACGCCCAAAGCGTCCAACGGAGGTTGGATGCGCGCGCAGCAAACCTCCGTAGGACGCTTTGGGCGTGCTGCGACGGGTGGCGCGCGCGCACCCGGCTGCGCGCGCATCCAACCGCCACAGCACCCCGTGGGCTGCGCGCATGCGCAGTCCATATATATATATATATTATATATATATATATATTATATACACACACACATATATATATACATATATATATATATATATATATATATATATACACACACACACACACACACTGTAACCCCATGTGGATATATATACACACACATATATGGTTGTTACAGTGTGTGTGTGTATGGCTGGCATCCAGGCTCAGGCGAGCCCCCGGCTCGGCTGGGCCTCTAGGCCCAGGCCAAGCCGGGGGCTCGCCTTAGCCTGGATGCCGGCCAAGCAAGTAGCTCGGCCGGCATCCAAGCTTGGGCGAGCCCCCGGCTTGGCTGGGGCCTAAAGGCCCAGCCGAGCCGTGGACTCGCCTGAGCCTGGAGGACGCCCGAGCAGGCAATTGGCCGGCCTCCATGCTTAGGTGAGTCCCCGGCTCGGCTGGGCCTCTAAGCCCAGGCCAAGCCGGGGGCTCGCCTAAGCTTGGATACGGCCGAGCAAGCAGGGTGGGTGTGGAGAGCACATATACTTACCTACATCGGCCCTCCAGCGATGGCAGTCCCGCTTCCAGTGTCCTCTCTCTGTTGGTCACCGGTATGACATCACAAAAGCCTTTGACCCAGGGTCAAAGGCTTTCGTGACGTCATACCGACGACCAACGGAGACACAGAGGACGCTGGAAGCGGGACCGCCATCGCTGGAGGAGCTAAGGGCCGATGTAGGTGAGTATGTGTAGGCAACATCCTCCTACATTGGCCCTGAGCTCCAGCGGTGACCGTCCTCCGGCTGTCGCTGGCTGCTCGGCCGGCCTCTAGGCTTAGGCGAGTCCCCGGCTCGGCTGGGCCTGTAGGCCCGAGCCAAGCCGGGGGCTCGCGGAGGCCGGCCTAGCAGCCAGCGACAGCCGGAGGAAGTCACCGCTGGAGCTCAGGGCCAATGTAGGGGAGTATGTTTTGGCAACTTCGGCCCTGAGCTCCAGCGGTGACCGTCCTCCGGCTGTCGCAGGCTGCTCGGCCAGCCTCCAGGCTCAGGCGAGCCCCCGGCTTGGCTTGGGCCTACAGGCCCAGCCGAGCCGGGGGCTCGCCTAAGCCTGGAGGCCGGCCGAGCTGCCTGCGACAGCCACCGCTGGAGCTCCAGGCCAATGTAGGGGGATGTTGCCTACACATACTCACCGACATCGGCCCTTAGCTCCTCCAGCGATGGCGGTCCCGCTTCCTCTCTCTCTTCGTTGGTCGCCGGCATGATGTAACGAAAGCCTTTGACCCCGGCATTTTGACCCGGGGTCAAAGGCTTTCGTGACGTCATACCGGCGACCAACGGAGAAGGAGAGGACGCTGGAAGCGGGACCGCCATCGCTGGAGGAGCTAAGGGCCGATGTCGGTGAGTATGTGTGGACCGGTGGAGGACTCGAGGCCGATGTTGGTGAGTATATGCTCTCCACACCCACCCTGCTTGCTCGGCCGGTTACCAAGCTTAGGTGAGCCCCCGGCTTGGCTTGGGCCTAGAGGACCTGTCGAGCCGGGGGCTCGCCTAAGCTTGGATACCGGCCGAGCAAGCAGGGTGGGTGTGGAGAGCACATACTCACCTACATTAGCCCTGAGCTCCAGCGGTGACCGTCCTCCGTCTGTCGCAGGCTGCTCGGCCGGCCTCCAGGCTCAGGCGAGCCCCCGGCTTGGCTTGGGCCTACAGGCCCAGCCGAGCCGGGGGCTCGCCTAAGCCTGGAGGCCGGCCGAGCTGCCTGCGACAGCCACAGCTGGAGCTCCGGGCCAATGTAGGGGGATGTTGCCTACACATACTCACCGACATCGGCCCTTAGCTCCTCCAGCGATGGCGGTCCCGCTTCCAGCGTCCTCTCGCTCTTCGTTGGTCGCCGGTATGACGTCACGAAAGCCTTTGACCCCGGGTCAAAATGCCGGGGTCAAAGGCTTTCGTTACATCATGCCGGCGACCAACGAAGAGAGAGAGGAAGCGGGACCGCCATCGCTGGAGGAGCTAAGGGGCGATGTCGGTGAGTATGTGTAGGCAACATCCTCTGACATTGGCCCGGAGCTCCATCGGTGGCTGTCCTCTGGCTGTCGCAGGCTGCTAGGCCGGCCTCCAGGCTTAGGCGAGTCCCTGGCTCGGCTGGGCCTGTAGGCCCAAGCCAAGCCGGGGGCTCGCCTGAGCCTGGAGGCCGGCCTAGCAGCCTGCTCGGCCGGAGGAGGTCACCGCTGGAGCTCAGGGCCGATTTAGGGGAGTATGTTTTGGGAACTTCGGTCCTGAGCTCCAGCGGTGACCGTCATCCGGCTGTCGCTGGCTGCTCGGCCGGCCTCTAGGCTTAGGCGAGTCCCCGGCTCGGCTGGGCCTGTAGGCCCAAGCCAAGCCGGGGGCTCGCCTGAGCCTGGAGGCCGGCCTAGCAGCCTGCTCGGCCGGAGGAGGTCACCGCTGGAGCTCAGGGCCGATTTAGGGGAGTATGTTTTGGGAACTTCGGCCCGGAGCTCCAGCGGTGACCGTCCTCCGGCTGTCGCTGGCTGCTCGGCCGGCCTCTAGGCTTAGGCGAGTCCCCGGCTCGGCTGGGCCTGTAGGCCCAAGCCAAGCCGGGGGCTCGCCTGAGCCTGGAGGCCGGCCTAGCAGCCTGCTCGGCCGGAGGAGGTCACCGCTGGAGCTCAGGGCCGATTTAGGGGAGTATGTTTTGGGAACTTCGGCCCGGAGCTCCAGCGGTGACCGTCCTCTGGCTATCGCTGGCTGCTCAGCCGGCCTCTAGGCTTAGGCGAGTCCCCGGCTCGGCTGGGCCTGTAGGCCCAAGCTGAGCCGGGGGCTCGCCTGAGCCTGGATGCCCGCCGAGCAGGCCGCGACAGCCGGAGGACGGTCACCGCTGGAGGATCGGGGCTTGCGGCGTCTAAACACACGGGTAGCTGCGCGCGGCTCGTGCCGATTTTTTTTTTTTTTTTTGCAGGCGGCCGGCACGCGCAGCTACCTGTTTGTTTTAACGGCCACTTTCAAATGTCCGTCGCGCATGCGCAGACCGCTTTTGGCGACGGACACTTGAAGGCTTACTCTTTTATAGTATAGATATATATATATATATCTATGGCTGTCTATATAACCGAAGGGTCCATTTTACGCAGCTGATAGTAACTGCTTGAGTTTACAAGAAGTAAATAACATGGGTATCTTTTGTCCCTGGGAGGGATATAACAGGTTGCTGTGAAATGGGATTCCTTTGATACAGGATCAGGGTGGAAATTACTAGGGATGTGCGTTTCGGGTTTCGGAATTTCGGAATTTTCACGAAATTTCCCGATTCGGGTCTTTTGATGCGGCCGAAATTCCGAAATTTTTTAGATCCGAAAAAGTCGAATCCGAACTGTTTTACGAGCCGAATCGAAAAAATTTCGGAATTTTCGAATGGACTTGAAATGTGTCAAATCGAAATCTATTGCTTTGAAACGAGAACAGACTTTCCGAAAAAAAGAAAAATTTGCCAAATCGAAAATTTTTCGGAATTTTCGAATGGACTTGAAATGTGTCAAATCGAAATCTATTGCTTTGAAACGAGAACAGACTTTCCGAAAAAAAGAAAAATTTGCCAAATCGAAAATTTTTCGGAATTTTCGAATGGACTTGAAATGTGTCAAATCGAAATTTATTTTCCCTCTATTCATGATTTCAGTTCCATTCGGGATTTCGGTTCCATTTCGGTAAGTCTGGACATCGTATATTTAACTAGTATCGGTTATATCGCTGATTCTGTAAATTTTGTATTTGTAAATGCGTATTTTTTTTTTGTTTCCAATGATCCGATAAGAATATTCGTATTTGGGTCAGATCCGATTCGTCCGCGGGTCGCGCATGCGCGCGCGCGCGAATGTCGTAACTTTATTGAGCCAGTTTTATTGACAACTTTTTGAACAAAATATTGTTTTTATTATTCATCATCATGGCCGCTGCAAGAGATGAGTGCCGTTCAAGCACCTCATCATCTCTCCATGATGAACCACCACCACCCAGAAAGAAACGGGCCACCAATATGGCATTTGAAGAGATGTTGGAGCTGGTACGGATCTTTGATAGTAAGGATTATGATTGCAGTAAGGGACCTTACCGCAGGAAGTCTAACGCCAGGAAGGATCGTATCTTAGACAAGCTACGCACCACCATTTTGGAGTTGTTTGGGAAGGACAGGACGAAGGACCAGCTCCGGAAACGCTGGTCTGATTTGAAAGTACGCGAGCAGGAGCAGCTGAGACACATCCGCCGTGTCATAGCGAAACGTAAGTGTCATGTTATATTGTAAAGCGCTGCGCAAACTGTTGGCGCTATATAAATCCTGTATAATAATAATAATGTGCTTGCATGTGCTAATGTGCACAGAAATACGCTGATTTATCTAGTCCTTTTTTCATGCAATGTGATTGTGTATAGCTTTGCGTTTTCACGACTCGTCATACATGCATTTTTGCCATAGCTCTTCTTTTTTGTGATTTTACGTATTCGTGAAAATTGTGACATTTGATGTATGTAGATGAAGTTACAATGCTGGATTTCTTTTGGCACTGTGTGTACTGTAGTGTGCTGGGGGGGGGGTTGTTGTGATTGAGTGATGCATACGAGATGACCCCCAGCTTGCCCAATATTGGCTCCCACCTGCGCATCAACAAAAATCTCTGCGTCTTTGCTAAAGTGGTAGGATGGGACATGTAGTTCTTCTGAAAGTGCATCCAAACAGAGCCGCCTTCAATACATCCTCAGCAGCTGCTGAATTGTTGCAGCGCAGCGATTCAGTTTGCTGCAGCAGTGTCATTGAATGCTTTAGATGCAAATTTAAAAACAAAATGGTGGATTTCTGTTGTTGTTTCTGCAATATCCAGTTTTATTATTAGCAGAAACTGAAAGTGAAACTGAGGCTGAGGCCTTCTATAAAATAACTAAAAGCAGTCACACAATGCGTTTTGTATGCACACAACACAAATAATAGTTTTTATTGAATAAACGTAATGTTTACTTCTGAAAAAAATATATAAATGAACGTTAATAGATGTCTGTGCAGAGGAAATAAATAAATATTTTGTGACTTTAGACCTATGAGATGGGAGTAGTGGTGGGTCAAGCTGGTAGTGGGTAGTGGGTAGTAGAGGGGTGTCGCAATACTTTCGGCAATATAGTGTATAGATATACCATTTTTTCCAGTCTGCATTATTTACGTGTTATTTTTTGGATTTGGCAGAAGACAGGAAGAAGAAGGCACAGGCAGCAGCATCTGCCCCGGCGGGGACCAGTGCCCCAGTGGAGGAGGAGGAGGAGCCACGGGCGTCCACCAGCGCTGGTATATACTGTTTTATTTTGCAACGACTTTTGGTCAAAAACAGAAACATTTTTTGTTTACTGTATTTTAATTAAATTTTTTATGTATAGCACAAGAGGAGCAGGAGGAGGAAGAGGAGGACCAGGAGGAGGGCGAAGGAGAGAGGCAGCCGGAGCAGCAGGAGGCCGCCAGTCCAGGTTTTTTTTTTTACTGTTGTATTTTGCATCGACTTTTGTTCAAAAATAAATCAGTTTTGTTGTTTACTGTATTTTTTATTTCTTTAATTTCTTACATATAGCACCGGATATGCTGACGGTGGTGGTGGGGGAGGAGTCAGAGGAGTCGGAGCCTCAGGAGGCCGCCAGCTCTGGTATATACTACTGTTATATTTTTTCAAGACTTTCAGTCAAAAATAGAAACCTGCTTTACTTACTGTATTTTCCTTCTTTCATTTATTGGATATATAGAAGGAGAAGCCAGACGCCGACGGGAGGCGATCGGTGAGCTTCGCCTGGCAGCTACCTCCATCAACGCCCTACAGGAACTGCTCCAGGAACTGCGGGAGCACATAAACAATGCCGCAGACCTCCTGGAGCAACAGTGAGACCAGTGGCAGCCTCCTCCAGAATGTGCCTCAGCTGCTCCTGCTCGCGTGCCTTGAGGTCGGACCAGCGTTTTCAGAGATGGTCCTTCGTCCGGTCCTTCCCGAACAGCTCCAGGATGGTGGTGCGTAGCTTTTCAAGGATACGATCCTTGTGGGTGTTATTCTTCCTGCCGTAAGGGCCCTTACAGCAATCATAATCTTTGCAATCCAAGATGCGGACCAGCTCCAACATCTCCTCAAATGCCAGTAGCTGTTGGGCAGTTTGCCATCCTTGGCATGTTCCCTTCCCTATGTTCATATGTTGTAAATAAATTTCTATTTTTTCACTATTTTCCTGTTTGTGTGCGTTGCTTTTCCTTACTTAATAAGTTAATATGTATTGCTTGGTTTCCACACTGTTAAAATTATATGTACATAAATGTATTGACATTTCTATGGACCCTTTGTCATAAATTTGTCAACATATTTGTGGCCATGAATGTGACTGCACATTCTACACTTCCTGCCTGGCCAAAAAATGTCACACACTAACACAACCTTGTTGTACTGCCTTGAGATTTTGATTGCCGACGTGGCCTGGTTTTGTTAAGCTTAGGCGATGTCACAACAACACGGATTTTTGTCCACAGTCACATTCATTGTATAACCAAGAATTTATCAAAAAATATTGATGGCAGCACTGCGTGAAGTCTTCTCCGACACAACCCAAAGATCCTTAGTGCGGCTCAGGTCTAGTTTATTTGTCCCTGTTTGCAGCTTCACACAACACCTCCTCCCAGCTATGAGCTCTCTCTCTCCCACCGCTGCCCGCTAAGACGCTGCCCGCCAACATGGTCACGTCTTTGCAGGAAGACAACAGCGTGGGGGAACAGCAGCTGCTGACAGTCCCAAGACCTCGTCACAATGACGTCAGTTTTGGAGTTAACCCCTAACTGTGACCAATGGTGGAGATAGGGGGTTCATTGGAACCCCTATCTCCCGATCCGCGGCAGCTATCGGTTGGTTAATGTTTGGTATCTTTGGATCGACCAGAGCATGGCCTTTCCAAAAATACCAAACATGACAATGTTAAAAATTTTAAAAAAATTAAAATATAAAAAAAAAATACAGGTTTTTTGTTTTGTTTTGTTAATGCAGCAATATTGTTGCCATTTCAATTATAATGTGAACAATGATGCTGCACTAAGGATTTTTGTATGGGGTGCGTTTGTTAAAAATAGTGTAATTGTCACCCAAAAAAATATAACAAGTCCCCTTTTCAATTTTTTTTAACAAACGCAACTCATAAAATATAACCGCAAACACTCGCATGTTAAAATGTGAAAAAAACACTTTACACCTAGTAAAACAAACATTGAAAATTCTAATTTTATTGCATTTTTTGTTATAATATACAGACAGGACATGACGCATACATATGATAATGATATATTATGAATCATCTGCCGAGTCTGCCGGAAAGAACGATATATAACATGTCTGGGTCATATTATAAAAGAAGGCTTCAAAACGCATTTAAACAAGAGGAGCGAAACTGTTAAAAATTAGCTCAGCAGCAGACCGCAGTGAGGAACACAGGCGTGAAGGGAAGCCGTGAAATGCCTCAGCAGCGAAAGGGTTAATTTATATTTTTGTCTGTTTTAAATCATTTTATTTTATTATTTTTTTTCATTTCAGATCATTTTGATCAACTATTTTTCCGTTTTAAAACATTTTTGTTCTGGTTTTTATTTTTAAAGTCAGACCATTCGGGTCAGTTTAGCGTTTTTTAAATCATTTTGTTCTTTTTTTTTGTTCCTTGGCTTTCATACCATTTTTTTAATGTGATTAAATAAATAAAGTTGTGAAATGTATATTCATAAGAAAAAAAGGATCTTTATTTAATAAAAAAAAAAAAAACACGATAGAATCGCCAGAATTATCGTATCGACAGAATGAATTATCGGATCCGAAAAACAAACCAAAAATTTATTATAAAAAAATATATAAAGTATAAAAAAGTAAACCATAGTAGTTTACATCAAAACGAATAGAGTTAGACACTTTGAAACGAGGAGAACAGACGTTCCGAAAAAAAAGAAAATTTCCGAAATCACGAAAAGTCGATACAAAAAACGAGCAAAGTGACCCGAAAATACGAAAAATGGTCGATATTCCAAAAAAATGTACACGAAAAACGAGCCGAACCAAACCGAATCGAAACAGAAATCGGTTGAAACGAGCCGAATCGAAAATTTTAAACATCAGAACAAATCGAACCGAATCGAACCGAAAAAAAATTGGTGCACAAGCCTATTAATATCTGACATCCCGATGTGAAACATCGGGACTTTTGCATTAGATTTCGACCATTTTTATTTTTTTAACTTCTGGATAGTCGAAAATCGAAATCTATCCAAAAAGTCCCAATGTTTCACATCATTCTGAACTTTGTTTGGATAGAGTAAGTCCGTGGGCGTGCGGCCGTTAAATGTATATACCAGTGGCGTCACTACGTGGGGGCGGGGGGTGCGGCCCGCACCAGGTGACACCCGCCTTTAGGGTGACACCGTCACCCTAAGGGCGGGTGTCTCACCCTCCGCCGCGTTTTTCGCTCCCTGCGAGTGTCCGAAGCATGCAGCTTCGGCGCTCGCCTGGAGGAAACACGTCACCAGCCAATCGCAGCTGGTCACGTGGCTCCCCCTGGCGAGCGCCAAGCTGCGCGCCGCCGGACGCTCTGAGGGAGCGAAAAAGGCGGCAGAGGTGAGCTGGGGCCATTATCATGAGGTGCTGGGGCATTCCATGTGCTGGGGCAAATCCATGAGGAGCTGGGGCATATCCATGAGGAGCTGGGGCATTCCATGTGCTGGGGCATATCCAGGAGGAGCTGGGGCATATCCACGAGGAGCTGGGGCAAATCCATGTGTGAGCTGGGGCATATCCACGAGGAGCTGGGGCATATCCACGAGGAGCTGGGGCATGTCCACGAGGAGCTGGGGCATGTCCACGAGGAGCTGGGGCATGTCCACGAGGAGCTGGGGCATATCCATGAGGTGCTGGGGCAATATCCATGAGGAGCTGGGGCATATCCATGAGGATGTCGGATGTCGGCCAAGCTTCCGGGAACTCCCCCTGAGGACTGGCGTCATCGTGCATAGCACGATGACGCCAGTCCTGGAGTTAACCCCTAGCTGCCACCAATGGTGGAGATAGGGGGTTCCAAAATGAACCCCCTATCTCCCGATCCGTGGCAGCTAGGGGTTAAAGCTACGGCCAGAGCATGGCCGTTCCAACGATACCAAACACGAATGTGAAAAACGTTTGTAAAAAAATTAAAAATAAAAAAATATTTAAAAAAATTTATAAAAAAAAAATAAACAATTTTTTTTTCTTTTTTTTGGTTTGTTAATGCAGCAATATTGTTCCCATTTCAATTATAATGTGAACAATGATGCTGCACTAACGATTTTTGTATGCGGTGCGTTTGTTTTAAATTTTGTAATTTTCCCCAAAAAAAAATGTAACGAGACCCCATTTCTAATTTTTTTAACAAGCGCACCCCATACAAAATATAACCGCAAACGATCGCATGTTAAAATGTGAAAAAAAAAACACTTTACACGTTGTAAATTATTGAAAAATCATATTTTATTGCATTTTTTGTTATAATATACAGACAGGTCATGACGTATACATATAATAATGACATATTATGAATCTGCCGAGTCTGACGGAAAGAACGATATATAATATGTCTGGGTCATATACTAAAATAAGCTTCAAAACACGTTTAAACATGATGAGCAAAACCGGTAAAAATGAGCTCAGCACAGAGGCGGGAAAAGCCTCAGCAGCGAAAGGGTTAATTAAAAAAAACACGATAGAATCGCCAGAATTATCGTATCGACAGAATGAATTATCGGATCCGAAAAACAAACCAAAAATTTATTATAAAAAATATATAAAGTAGTATTAAAAAAGTAAACCATAGTAGTTTTCATCAAAACGAATAGAGTTAGACAGCTTTGAAACGAGAACAGATGTTCTGAAAAAACGAAAAGTTCCGAAAAACGAAAAGTCGATATGCCGAAAACCATGTACAATTCCGAAAAACGAAAAGTTCCGAAAAACGAAAAATGGGCGATATGCCGAAAACCATGTACAATTCCGAAAAACGAAAATTTCCGAAATAACGAAAAGTCGATACAGAAACCTAGTAAAGTGACCCGAAATTACGAAAAATGGTCGATATTCCGAAAAATAAATGTACCCGAAAAACGAATCAAACCGAACCGAATCGAAACAGAAAATGGTCGAAACGAGCCGAATCGAAAAGTTAAAAAATTCGAAATATCGAATCGAATCGAACCGAAAAAAAAATCGGTGCACATCCCTAGAAATTACCTATTTGAGCAAATAGAAGTCCTGTGTCATCTATTCACACCTTCAAGTAGACAGCACGGCACCAGAGGTTTGTGGTCATGTCTTCAAAGAAGTAAGCACATCCCTTGATCCCTAGAGGGGGTCCGTGGTGATGATTGATGTTTTGGGCAATTAAAAATTATTGAAGAAACGCACGGAGCATGCCCAGACCAAGGCATGCTGGGACATGTAGTGCAGGAGGCTGGGCCATTTGTGGGTATTTTTGGAAGGAGCAGGAAACTCTATATATTCTGGAGCCACCATGTGGCTCTTACAGATCACAGGGGGTTCATGATCCATGAGGATCTGTCCATGCTGTACATGCTTCTAGCTCCAGCCCCCAGGAGTCGCAGAGAATTAGCTTATTTGACGTGTAAGTAAGGCTCTGTGTTTAATCCTTTTCTTTTATTTGCTGTGTACTGTGTAACTAGCGATTTATTCTATCTATAATTTTGGTGATAAATGCACTGTGATATAGAAAAAAGTTATATATATATATATATATATCATAAATAAATATCCATTTATTAAGTTCTGTTTCTGACTGAGTCGATCTATGCTAACTGAAGAGACTGGAGTATTGCTTGTTGTTTTAAGCTCGAGTAGCTACGAAATTGTGAGTTGCGGTCGCTGGGGATGGTTGGGTAAGCGAGCGCTGGGATTTTTGTCTACGCAGTCATTATCTGGGTCTAGGATAGACAGATAGTGGGTTGCTTAGCCCTGCGTCCTTAGCCGCAACACGCATAGTGTTCAGGGGAACTGGTGGCAGCGTAACTAATAGAATAAGAAAGTGGGCCCAGGGATTGTGGGAAACGTAGTCACTACCCGATTCAAGAGAAGATTGGTACTGCGTTGCAATCCTGGGACCATTGTATCACGCTCTATGTACCTGTTGCGAGAGAAAGTGTGCGGGGACGAATAGGTAAGTGAGCGCATGGGGATTGTTGTCCACGCAGTCATTATCTGGGTCTAGGATAGACAGATAGTGAGCGGCTTAACCCGGCATCTTTAGCAGCAGCGTACGTAGTTGTTGTGACAGGCATGATTGGAAAAGCGTGAAAAATATAAGACAATGACACGTAATACACATTTTACTGCGGGGAAAAATGCCCAGTGTCAAATCTCCTCCTTACTGTGACAAGCTGGGTTAAATGCCTGGAAAAATGTCAAAAGAAAAATCAGGCAATAACACAAAACATACAGATTTTATGGAGAAAAGGCATGACTGGAGAAATGTAAAACAAAAAACTCACAGTAAATGCGTATGAGCGCATGAATGTGTATGAGTGCATCGCAGGGACGGCGCCAATGCAGCGTGCGTGCCATCCAGCGAACACGAGGCTGGGAAATGACACTCACGCTGCAGTGGCTGTCAGTCCACTGGCTCCTCCTCCCTCACTCACTAGGCAGCCGCAGCAGATGGGCGCATGGCGGTCAGGCAGTGCATAACCCGCAGGCTGGCCCGGCCGCTGCTGGCCGCTACCAGCCCGTGGTTTCTCAAGTGAGGATGCTGTGGCCCAAAGACTGCAGCAGCCTGCCGGGATTCCTCCCGGTATGCCAGTCCAGCCCTGATGCTGCACTAACTAACCATCTCATTTCTCATGTCACTAACAACTGTGGAGGTGATGGTACAATCCATTGTTATGAATTGTTACATCAAAAATCTAAACCACCACACTGCAGGGAAGAGCACCACTGCGTCACTAATCTTTACACCTCACAAGGTCAAGCGAGACATTGTCATTGAACAGGTCAGAGACTGGCCCTTGCATTGATACCAAACGTGCCCATGTAAAATCTAAAAGAAAAGAGAAAAAAAATAATTTATTTTTTAGTTCCAAAGCGATGGCATTGTCCACATGTCACATATAAAATGAGCAATACCACTGCCATTACTCACCTCTTATTTTCCCAAGCTGAGAGCAAGGTCAGTGTTTTATACATAGTCATATTAGTCAAAAAAAAACATGCTCCAAAAGACAAGGGAAATATTTTAATTTTTTTATCACTTTTTTGGTTAAAATTGTATATTTTAACAGTAACAGGTTCCCATTTCACATTTATTTTTCTTTAACAAGAATTCCCTATAGAATATATAACCACAAAGGTTTGGATGATAAAATTAGAAAAAATTATTTTAAACGCTGTAAATGATTGAAATGTTAATAGAAATTTACTCACACTGTACCTGGTTAGATATATCTGTATCGGCACTATTAAACAACCTAAAATATGGTTTCATTTCACTAAATTCCAAAAAAGTCCAAGCAAATTATTCAGCTCCAGGCGCATAGAGATCTTATTCTGTCCCTGGTGCTGGAACTTGGATTATCATGTGAATCGAGTTACCACAATCTTGCAGTAATCCTGTGTAAGCCTTTTTACAATTGTGGCTTGCCATTAACATTTATTTCAACCGAGCCACTAGACCATCACCATGAGTTGGAATGCTCGTGATCCGCAGGTTGATAACAATAGCTGCTGCTGTTATTAACTCCTTGATTCCATAGGACTCTATGGAGGGAAGTGAGACCGTGCTTGATCTCTGCAGGAGTTCATTCTAGCATGGTTACTAAGAGACATTGGAGTGATCCACGGAAAAATACTGGAAATTATTTGTTTAAAGTGTTCAGCTGTGTACAGAGAGAGCGAGAGAAGGTGTCAAATCCCACTGCTCTCTTCATTGAGATAGGTTTTTGCTATTTTTAGTGGGTTTAAACTAGGGATGAGCGTTCGGTTCCGATCTGTTCGACGTTCGATTCGAACATCGCCCGTTCGCCTGTTCGTCGAACTCCGAACATTTCTGCGTGTTCGCTGCATGTTCGCCCACAATGCACCACAATGGACCACAATGCACTTTTCCACTGGCCTGAAGCTTGTAATTGGCTACAGCCTTGCACCTGACCACAGGTCAGGTGCAAGACAGGTGCAAGATTATGCTAATCACGGCTCTGAGTCCTGATTGGGCAAATTTTGTCACAGTGTACCTCATTTTTTGGGTTTGTTTACACGCCGGTCTATTTACTAAAGATAACATTTCTAACCATAGCTTCTAACTTAGGCTTCGGACGGTGGTTCGTTCGACAGGTTTAATCAGGCAAATCCTATAGGTTTGAATGTAAAAATCCCCGATTTTATTAAATATTTATTCAACCATTTACTTTTATTCTTTTCATTTGCAGCAAAAAGTCTCAATATTAATTTTTTATAATTTATTAGGCATTTTTCGAGATATAAATACCAGCCGTATAAAATAAAATACAGCCTTTACTACAATAAAAAAAATATCAGCCACACAAAAAAATCCAGTATGTTTCATTTTTAAAAATATTCCCTATTTTTATTAAATATTTATTCAAGAATTTATTCTTTTCACTTGCAGCAAAAAAGTCTATTTATTAGGGGATTTTTTAGGCATTTTTTAGGGCTTTTGGGTGAAATTGATGAACAATTTCAGAGTTCACCACAAAATACAACAAATTCATTCCGAGAAACTGAATCTATTCATTGTATTTTGTTTTGTTTTGTTCTCATTTCGTTACATTTTTATTTAGTTTCATTTTTATTTTTTTGGAAAAACCCATTTTTTATTTAGAACATCTTTTTGTATTTTTTTAAATGACATTTTTGCCACCGTACGTCCCGCTTCTTAAACACAAACTTGTTTTATATATCATCCTGAATATTTCACTGACATCACATTCTGATATTAATGTCTTACTTAATGGTGGGTCTATAAAAGACCTGCCATCATCAAATAAGCAGTTCTTACAATACTTGTATGGCATCCTTAAAAGACATTGTTCTCATCGTGCAGACCAAAACTCCTAAAAAGCGCCATTAACTCCAAAACAAACTATTATTTGTATGTAATACAATTTTCTTTAATTAATCAGGTTTTTCTGCCAGTTGTAAGAAAACCTAGCAGAAATGTAAGTTCCGATTGTGCCTGGGTTTCATCATACCTGCCATAGTTGAATGTTGTAGCAGAAAGTATTTTGGCGCCCCCTTATGGTGGTTCAAAGTGAATTTTTTTTATCAATACATTGCACATATTATTCCCAAAATAACTTTTCAGAATACTGCATTACAGACAGCAGATTATGCAGTAATGGCTAATGTATTTTTATTAATATTCTGTATAAATATCTATTAGACCATTTCAAAAAAGGAACAATGTGTTTATAAACAAGGGGAATTCCATGTGAATCAGAGTGTGCTGATAAGATTTATCCTGTGTTAATGAAAAGCCTTTTGCAAACTAAAACCAATAAGCCACATGCCACCACTTTTAGGGCCCTATTACATTCTTCACGCAAACGTTAAAGCGTGCGCAAAAACGCAGTAACGCGAGAGGCAAAACCCTTTGCGCTGAATGTCATATTCCAATCTCGGCACAACAAACGCGCATATACGTCTACCGCAGGTGAACCTGCGCGAACGTACTTTACTGCGCGTGTCCTATACTTAACATTGTGAGCGCAAATGCGTTTGTGCGCTGGTACGTGGATGGTATTACAATCTATGCGCAGTTTGTAACGCACAGCCTTTGCGCGCATAATTTTAGCAACTCCTAAAAGCTGTGGTTAATGGCAAATTCCATCAACTTGGCCGAAACCAAATACACCAGCCCCAAAAAAAAATACGCAGCAAAGTAAAGTTACACATTCTACACATACCAAACCAATAAATTTGAGAAGTTGTGTGTGGTTTTTTTATTTATGCAGCATATAAGCGCAGATTGACTTTGACAGGCGCAAAAACTTAACGTGAGACAATTGTGGTTCTTAATTCGGATTGGCTGAATCGCGTGTAAAACCAGTCCGCACAATGATTTATGCACGCAACGTTACTGATCGCGTTGATTTACGCGCCTTAACGTTTGACGCTTCGTGCAAAAATTCACGCGTTTACCATGCGTTTTTGCGTGAAGAATGTAATCGGGCCCTTAGAATTTAATATAAAAGCAATTAAAAGTAATTCGACACAATACTACTATAATATATTTTACAGTAAGAATCTTTAATGGATACAAATCATGGGTCAAGTCCTAAAAATAGTTTCTGTCCACTCATGATACCTGTCATAAAAAAGATTACAACAAGCTGCAGTGCTTCTGTTTGTATTAGCAAGCCATTCCTCTGCCCTGGAAACTCCCATAAATATAGATGTTCTTGTAAAATTGTGCTTGAATCTACAGATATTGCCACTTTTCGTCACATATGCTAAATGGGAACTAAAGGGGATATTTAGAGTACCGAAATGTCACTGACTTGGTCGGTGCACTGCGGCGAGTTCAATTTGCAGACCCTGCGGCGAATTCGGCATTACCACAGGGTCTCTGCAGTGCGCCGAATCGGCCCACCGACTGCATCCAATAAACCGCCTAATCGATTGGGAAAACCGCCAAACTCATCCTCAAACTGCTGAATCAATCCAATAACCAGCCGAAAAACCACCAAAATACTCCCTAAAAAGCCAACCAGCCACTAAACAGGAGTAAAAACACAATGTTTAAAAGGCGTTTAAAAAAAAACTAGTGCATGAAAATTCCTAGAATAAACATATAAGGTCTTATGAATAATAATAATATAAAGGTCTGTTACAGAATTTAAAAAAAAACAAATAAAAAGGAATCTGAATCAAAAATTTAACCAAAAAAAGCCTTAATAAATATACTTTTTGCTCCAAGTGAAAAAAATAAATGGTCGAATAAATATTTAATAAAAATGGGGAATTTTTTTAACATTGAAACCTATTAGATTTGCCTGATCAAACCTTTCGAATGAAACCACCGAAAATCAGGGGCATTTCGACAACATTTCACATCAGTTTTGCGTTCTCTGATTAGATTAACCATTACTTCTCTATGGGGAGTTCACTGCCGCCATTCGGTGCAATACGGTGGCCAATTCAGTGCTCTTTGAATAACCTCTTAAATTTCCCTGGTAAAACAGTGAGTGATCTGAAATGCCAGGTGTTCCCCCTCGACTTGTCCACTGATACTAATAAGATATATAAATAAAGGTAATTATATGAGTAAGTGAAGACAACAGAGGCCTCCCTTCTGCACTCCTCTGTGTGTGTAGTCACTCAAGTGCACGTCTCATTGCTTTAAATTAGCAGACTAATGGTCCTGGAATGTTGTGGCCCTCAAACCATTTATTTGAGTAGTCCAGATCCAATGCTAGTAGTCAAAGAGCAATTTGCCTCTGTCTCCATTGTCAGCACTTCCCTTTTTATTTCCATGTTCAAGATTGACCCCATTTTCAGATGCCTTTATTTCAAGTTAAGTTTTTCTTTTTAGGACAAAATTACAGGGAGCGCATCAAATTGTGGAAAGCTGTCTTATGCAAAGTCAGGTGATAATAAATACCCAAAGGAAATACGTTGCTCCAAGATAAAACCTGAGAGTCCAACATCCTGTCTGCCGCTCTGCTGTCACACTGTCTAGAGGCCTTTTAAAGTGCACCTGTCAAACTGACATTCACCGTACCACCATTGTTTGTCCCCTATTGGTCATATTTTCTGATCTCACCTGATAAGAAAACTTCAGCAGCTTTGATTAGACCTCAGGTTGCTGTGCCAAAGCTACCGTCAACATGGTGGTGCCCTGCAGACAAGCATTAGAGGTGCCCTGCAGACAAGCATTAGAGGTGCCAATCGATACAATGCAGAAAGTGATACCATAACATATGAGCTCTCTAAACGGTTACTCTGTTCATACAAATGAGGCATAAGAATTATTGCAGGTATGCAGCCTATAAGGAAAGAAAACCTTCAGATTACGAGCTAGTGGGTGCTAGGGATAGGCACTTATGAGTTGTAGAGTTCAGGCAGTTTATAGTAATCATGTGGTGTGCACCAGTGCCAGTATCAAAGTCTCCATTCTATCACGAGTTGATTTGTATTAGACAGGAATAGGGAGCCACTAAGGGTTAATGGCTTGCACCAACTTTACCAAGCTTCCTATTGCTGGCTGAGCTGGAATACAGACCACATGTGTTACCCGTTACATTTAGTTTGTCTTACCACTGATGACACTGGTCCATTATTTTTAGTAATGTCTTCAGATCACACTACAGAATCCACATGTCACTCAATGTGGAGAAATGTCTAAATATCTCGTAAAATGTATCTATGATCAGCGTCCACTCTGACACAGTGAACACTTGGTCAACTAGGGGTACTTTTCTCTAAAGTCCCAAAGCTAGGATATCAAACAAAGAAAAAAAGCCCAAGTCAGTACAACAGAGCTATTATACCAGGGACGTGCCGTCAGGGGGGGGGGGGGGTTACCTGCCATTAAGTACTAAAATAATAAAATAAAGTAAACTCACTGGCTTCGCACTCCCCCGCCGTCGGTTCCGTCCTCTGCGAGTATTCTTTTCACAGCCTACGCAATTTGCGTAGCGGTACACTTCCCCACTATGCTAATCGCTTAAGCTACTCAAGAAGTCTGCAGGGCATGTCTGTTCAAATAGGAACAGACGCGTGCTGCCTACTTCCTGAAGATTGCTCGTCAGAGCCTCAGAGGAGCACTGAGAGAGCAATGGAATAATTTGACAAATGGGAAAGCACTACTGGTCCAAGCCATTCAAAAAAATGCCTGCAAGGGAGGCTGGCCTCTCACTGACAGGAAGGGGCAGAGGCAGCTCCCTCTAGTGGCGGATACAATGTATGACAGAAACAGGCAGCTCCCTCTGGTCCCTCTAGTGGTGGATACAGAGTATGGCAGACACAGGCAGCTTCATTTAGTGGCGGATACAGAGTATGACAGGCACAAGCAGCTCCCCTTAGTGGTGGATACAGTGTATGACAGACACAGGCAGCTCTCTCTAGTGGCGGACACAGTGTATGACAAGCACAGGCAGCTTGAACTCCTCCCTCTAGTGGCAGATACAGAGTATGGCAGACACAGGCAGCTTCATTTAGTGACGGATACAGAGTATGACAAGCACAGGCAGCTCCCCTTAGTGGTAGATACAGAGTATGACTGGCACAGACAGCTCCCCCTTGTGGAAGGATACAGTGTATGACAGACACAGGCAGCTCTCTCTAGTGGCGGACACCGTGTATGACAGGCACGGGCAGCTCAAACTCCTCCCTCTAGTGGCAGATACATAGTATGACAGACACAGGCAGCTCCCTCTGCTCCCTCTAGTGGTGGATACAGAATATGACAGGCACAGGCACAGAAAAAAACGTTTTTCTATCATATTTTATTTTTTTAATCGTAAAATATATGATATGCTGAAAGTAATGGTATCTTTAGAAAGTCCATTTAATGGTGAGAATAGGTATATAATATCTGTAGGTACAGTAAATGAGTAAAAGATGATTTACAGCTAAACGCAAACCACAGAAAGTTAATATCCGTATATCTGGCTCTGATACTAACCAGTGCCTCACCAGCCACTGACCTCACTGCACATCCCTGTAATATACAGTAGGTAGCATCTTGTTTAGTAACTTTAGTTCCAATTCACATGAAATGAGTTACTACCTCATACTTCAAATCTACAGGCATACATCCTCCTTGCAAGAGGTCTGTTCTAGAATGAACTAAATCACAGCAATGTTTTGTGTTTCCAAAATATTTGTCAAGGACCCTGTTGTTAGGGACCATACTAACACAAAGTCTAAATCTACGTATGCATTAGTATTTTAGCATACTGTATTTTATAAAATACAGGTTGATGATCCCTTATTTGAAATGTTTCAAAATACAATTTTTTTTTGAAAACCAACATGCCACCAAAGACGAAAATACCACACATGATCTCATGTGACAACGGGCAAAATTACTAAAATATTGTATAAAATTACCATGTGTATAATGTATAATAATCTTGGAAAAATCCACACACTTTGGATAAGGGATTCTTAAGATGTAATATCATAGCTGATATGAGGCTGCATACTGTGACATCAATAAATATACGGATTAGTGCAAACCATAATAACTTATACAAATTCAGCAGGTCTTAATGAAAGTAGTGTATTCACTATTCTTCTAGGTTATTGTTTGTGCCTTGTGGATGTCTATTTACTCCTTAGCAGAACAATACCTCTGTTACTTATGTAGCTGCACTGCGGGCAACGTTCAAGAAGTCATCATTCTTTATGTCGGAGAGACAGTATAACTATACACCTGTAATTAATCACTTGCCACATAAGACTCGGCAACACAAATTCTCTAGGCTATTATAGGCTGGGTGTGGTGTTGCCTTGTTATGCGTTGATACCCTACATTATTTTCACCGGTTTGTTTTCTCTCTCTTCTAATGTGTGTTTTTTTTTCTTTTATTCCATGAAAGTAGAGACTACACTGAAATATTTGTGAATGGAAAAAATGGCGTTTATGCACGTGATCACACCTATTTAAAATACAGCCAAGCAAACTGATAAATGTGCTGTAAAGTCAATTGCACACTTTTTCATCTTTTTTTTTTCACTTCAGTAAGATTCCAAAAAAAAACCTCAAAAAGCATTTCCCCCTATTTTTAGTGTACTGGCACACACATTTTACAGGTCTTCATTTTTTCATTTTTATGTACAGGTAACTTTTAATGCAAAAGAAATTAAAAGCATATAAAGATAGAAGATTAGGCCGCGTTAGTCCAGATGCCAAAATCACGATTATAGCAGTACGTGGTGATACCTTTTTTATTGGACTAACGTTACATTGTTTCTTCTTGGGGTTTTTTGTGTCTCTTTCAGCTTTCACTAATTTGTGTTTTTGGTTTTGTCTTTTTTTTTTCAAGTTGTCATGATCTTATCACTGTTGTTTTATGGGCCTAAGATAGATCATGTGGTTATTTTTCCATTATGACCATACCATTTGACTATCACCATTTATGACACCTACCCCCACCAATGTGGCCCTTATTGTTCAATTCTAAGATACTGATCTGTAAGCTTCCAGACCTGAAGTAGAGAGGTTACACTCTCGAAAGCTTGTCTTTTAAATGTAACGTTAGTCCAATAAAATATCACCACGTACTGCTATACTCGTGATTTTTATATATATAAAAGCAGGCACTCAGCTCCTCAAATCACCATTAAACGATTCAGTCCCGGTGCAACCTCTACAGATACCTGATATATATATATATATATATAACAGCCTTGGTGGTGTAGGTAATCTGCATACATGAGTGCATTGCTGCATGATTTCAAGAGTACAGGACATGTTATTCCTAGACCAGATACTTAACACTAATATGAAAGCGATCTGTATGAATGGAAATCCAATTTCTTTTGCTGTAATCACATTGCGGTGAGATATCTAGTTTCACCTCTTCTATGATTGTGTTTTACTAAACAAAGATTTATAGGAATGGCACATTTTTATTTGTATTAATTCAGTACTTTTTGATTTTGCAATTACTGCTTGTTTTAAATTGGCTGACAACTGTAAAATAAAAATGGAATACCCATTTCCAAACTGGAAATCCCCAACAAATCTATCACCTCAACAGATTAAAAGCTTTTCTACACACAAGACAGTTGCCATGTCAGACACAACAACGAGATAATCTCATTGTGCTACCTATTACCATAGGGTAGGAATCATGAATGTTCATTATCGACTTGTTTTGGTCTCTTGGCAACTGTACGTGTCAAACTACACATCAGATTGTGCACATTCTGCTCAGTGGATAGTATACAGCCTCAGCAGTTGAAAGGAGAAGGTGAATTTCTCTTCACATTCATGTGAGTCTCATTTTATCAGGTTTTATTTTCATATTTCAAATACTATTTTTTTCTCTCTAGAAGCCAGAGTATGGTTAAGTAACACAGGCCCACCTCGAGGAAGTCGGTGAAGATCTACAGGTCATGCCCTACTTAGCTCACACAGCTAATCTACAACTTGCAGGATTTGTTTGTGTCACTGTCGGTTGGATTCTGGGTTCGATCACTACTGGACTTGTCCAATGGAGAGTGTGGAACGTGACTAACACTACTGTTATAACGTCCGGCATTGCATGGATAGGCATCTGGCGGACATGTTTCTTCAGCCAATTTCTGGAATCGGCAAACCAGGAAACAATGTACTGCCAAGAATTCAGTGTCACGGACTCTTTTGTACCGAGAGAGATCTTTGTTGCTCAAGGTTTGATGGTGGTGGCCATTATTCTGGGGGCAACAGGAAAAGCTTGTTGCATTTGGGCACTAAAGAATATTTATCAAGGATCATCTCAAGGAAATGTTATCCGTTACTGGTTTATAGCAGGAGGAATCCTCAGTTTACTCTCTAGCTTTTGTATCACGATCCCAGTGGCGTGGAACCTTCACTCAATCGTGAACAATGCCAGCATCTCCTTTCCAAGTTCATATGAGATGCCTTCTAGTCCAGAATCGCAGTATGTCGGAGCTGGCATTTCCGTTGGGATTGTTGCTGCAATTTTTCTTTTCCTAAGTGGAATTCTTTTTCTCTCTTACAAGTTACCATCCAGTTTTGGTCCTAAGATTCATCCACTTTCATTAGAGGAATCCATGTTCTCAGACAATTACAGCATATCCTCAGGGTTTTCTTCAAGATCTTTAAGCCTTGCATCTAGGAGTCGTTACGACAAACCTATACTTAACTGTGATGGGATTTCCAACAAAGCCTATGATTTCGACCTGGATGAAAAGCTGTGAATTTATGCTCCCTTTTGATACTTAATGGTGTCATTTTCCCTTCTTTAATAAAACATGTTTGAATTAATATCACAGGATAAGTGAAAGGAACAATGATGTGTTTTGATGAGTGACGAAAATGAAAAAGTAGTTAACATTTAACTTCAAAGGGTTATATGCAATGTTAAAAGAGAAGACTTTCTGTAATGTGATTACTAGAGATATTGTTTACTCAAAGTGTGTGATGTTGCATAATTGGTTATATTGAAGCACTATACTTCATGTTGTGTTGTAAGATATTGTAGACATAAGAGGGTATTTTCTTATGATAGCCACCAAAAACGAAGTCATTGTATAATCTGTATAGAGAAACAGGATTGTCTCGAAACTCACTTTGAAATGCTAACAATGCCATCAGAACTAGAAAAAACAATAACTGACTCTATTTATATTTGAGGGAAGGTAATGACTAGACGTACAGGACATACATACAGAAATACACAAAGGATTATTCAGAAAGCACCAAAATTTCAGTGAAATTTTAGTGCTTTCTCGTTCGTTGTGCTTCGTTGAGATTACAGTTCACCGACCCTGCGGTGAATTCACTGTTCAACACTGGGTCCCGAAGTGCGCCAAAGAATGACGCTGAAGAGCGCTGAACTCCCTGCCGAACTGCAGAAAAAAAAGTAACTTTGTTATTCTTCTAAAAGGCGTTTAAACCAAATTTTGCCTTAAAAAAATACAAAAAAACATCAAAATGTTCTAAACAATAAATAAAATGACGATTTGCTGAAAAATTAAGAGAATTAACATTTGAATAAAAAAAACATACTATTTATTTACCATTGAATCCTATGGGATTTGCCTGCCATACTGAATCATCAAAAATCAGGGCATTTCTCTGACACTGCAGTGCGGTCCGGCGTTCTGTGAATAGACTAACCTTTATTTCTCTATAGGACATTTTCATTGCGGTGATCTGTGGCGAAGTGCACAGTATTTCGCTATCAATTCGCCAGTATTTGGCGAACTGACAACTTTCTGAATAGAAGAACTGCCACAAAATTGCACCGTACGATAAATTTCACTATTCGGTACCCTTCAGTGGCAAGTTCGGCATTATGTGAATAACCCCCTACAGCAGTGTTTCCCAAACCTGTCCTCAGGACCCTCCGCCTCGCCAGGTTTGCAGGATATGTGAAGCACAGCACAGGTGATATGATTTGCTGCTCAGTGATTGCAGGATTCAGTCTGCATTTCCCAAGGAGATCTGCAAAATCTGGCCTGGTTGAGGGTCCCGAGGACAGGTTTGGGAAACACTGCCCTACAGTATGTGTATATATTGTTGTTTTCTGACAGATTACGCAATACGACTACGTTAGTTCACACTAGAATTCTGTTTAATAGATGACAGTAGAATGTGAATAAAGATAGGCATGGAAATTAGTAGATCAGCTTGAAGCATAATAAGCAGTAAATTATAATTAAAAAGGTATGATACATGCATAAAAATAAAATAAAAAAGATCCTTAGATAAGTATTATGGACCACAGTTTCTCAATAAGCAGCAATCTTTTAGGTACCGTAGGGATCTTTTGAATGAGATTTTATAGTGCATCAGGCTTTCTGGCTGTAAACCTATGAGTAAAACCTTTAGGGCTCTATTACATTCTTTGCGCAAAAACGCATTAACGCGAGGGGAAAAAACATTTGCGCTGACTGTCAAATTACAACGTTTGCGTACAAAATGCGCGTTAACGTCTAACGCGAGTTACCCTGCGTGAGCGAAAGTTTGTGCGCGCATCCCATACTTAACATTGTGAGCGCAAATGCGTTCGTGCGCTGGTGCGCAGCTGGTATTACAATCGATGCGCAACTTTTTACGAACGACGTTCGCGCACAGAATTTTAACGTCTTTGAAAAGCTGGTGGTAACTGCAAATCTGAACGTTCTAGCCGTAACGAAAAACACCAGCACGAAAAAAAAATACAGCAAAGTATAGTTACACATTCTACACATACCCAAACAATAAAATTGAGTGGTTGTGCGTGTTTTTATTATTGCTGCAGCATATATACTCAGATTGATTTTGACAGGCGCAAAAACTGAACGGGAGACAATTGTGGTTCTTAATTCTGATTGACTGAATCGCGTGAAAAACAGTCTGCCCACAGATTTCTGCAAGCAGCATTAATTTGCGCTCGTTTTTGCGCGTCTTTTTTACGCGCAATATTTTTTGATGGATGAAAAAATGTGCTCGGATCGTAATACCTGCTTTAATTTACGCGCGTTAATGTTTAACTCTGCGCGCAAAAAAACTTGCGCTGCGCGTACGAATTTGCGCGGAGAATGTAATAGAGCCCTTAGTTTGCTAATATTGACCATGGGTGGAGTAGAGGTAACATCACTGCTCTATATCCGTGGAGACCTTGGAGACACAGGTTCAAATCCCAACAAGAGCACCTCTCCAGTAAGTGTCATTGGGCAAGACACCTAACGGTACATACTCGCCACCCAGGACATACTTGAAAACGAGAGAAATCTCACTGTATCCTTCCTGGTAAAATAAGTTCTCAAAAAAAAAAAATCCCAGGTGTTGTGTATATATATCTATCACATGTGTACAGTACATAGGTGTTATTTTTGCACTATATATTTATAGAAATGTATATTTCCATGTATAATAGACATTTACAGTAGCCAAGCGCAGGTTAACTTAATTAAACTTTTTAATGCTTTTGTAATTATCATTTAATGAAATAAAATTGTTTACATTGCTTTTTTGAGCAGTAAGATGCCATTTCCATTATTCAAGATCAACACTTTGGCTTCCGCGTTCATATTAGTTTCTCTTATAATTGTACTAAAAGGAGTTTCAAAAGAACTACCTACCTATGGCCCAGGGTCACCAGCCCTGATGTGGACAACAAAAGAAGAAGGAGGAAAATTCAAACGAGGCTAAACATCTGCTTTATTGTTCAATCTTAGGAAAGCAAGACAAGTCACAAACAATTGGATAGATGTAAATGTATTCTTACTTCAGTATGCCTCTACAAATAGATACAGTATTTTACTTTCTATATTTATTTTCTTTATTAGAACTCATTTTCACCAAACAAGTACCAGTGTATATTTATAGGTTTATTCACAAACAACCAGTGACTGCCAGGATTGCAACACCCATAAAAACTGGAATTTCACAAAACTACAATCCCGAAGACAGACAGGAGAAGCTTCACAGTGCAGTTTCTGATGTTACTCTTTGGATTGCAGTTTAGTTGCCGGCTAGGTGGAGTAGAGGTAACATCACTGCTCTATAACTGTGGAGACACAGGTTCAATCCTGGCAAGAGCACCTCTCCAGTAAGTGTTCTTGGGCAAGACACCTAACGGTACATATTCGCCGCCCAGGACATACTTGAAAACGAGAGAAATCTCACTGTATCCTTCCTGGTAAAATACTTTCTCAAAAAAACAAAACAGGTGTTGTGTATATATATCTATCACATGTGTACAGTACATAGGTGCTATTTTTACACTATATATTTATAGAAATGTATATTTCCATGTATAATAGACATTTACAGTAGCCAACCGCAGGTTAACTTAATTAAACTTTTTAATGCTTTTGTAATTATCATTTAATGAAATACAATTGTTTACATCTGCTTTTTTGAGCAGTAAAAGGATTTTACCAGGAAGGATACATTGAGATTTCTCTCGTTTTCAAGTATGTCCTGGGTGGTGAGTATGTATCGTTGGGTGTCTTGCCCAAGGACACTTACTGGAGAGGTGCTCTTGCTGGAATCGAGCCCATGTCTCCACAGGCGCTCTCCACGCAGAACAGTGATGTTACCTCTACTCCACCCAGCCGGTTATTTTATCATTATTGTCATCATTTATATAGCGCCAACAGTTTCCGCAACACTGTAAATAACTAAAGGGAACGAGATACAGAAAAGGACATAGGATGGAAACAAGAGGTGTAGAGAGCCCTGCTCATAGGGCTTTACAATCTAGAGAAAGAATACATTGGCCCGTATGGGGATCGAACCCACTACCTTGCCATTATTAGCACCACACTCTAACCAACTGAGCAAACTGTCTGTTTTATATTTGTCAGTAGACATGTGCACAGCACAAAATTTCGTTTTGAACTAATGGATTAGTCCTAAAATGCAATTTATTAGTTGCTAAAGAAATTCGTTTTCAGTCTTTAGTATGAAAACTAATTTCATTCATCCGAAAACCAGTGGATACAATTACTATTGTAGTGGCTCTCAGAGGGCTGAGATCGCTGCTTGTTACAGTATCTCTCTCTCAGCACAATGTGGGCCACATTACATAGTTGGTGCTAACTTAACCAGAGCTGGTGTAAACTTCCCAGAGCCATTATAGCCTATGGAGGTTTTCAGTTTACAACAGCTCTGGTTAAGTTAGCACCAACATTGTAATACTGCCCGTGTCAGGCAAAGCTGTTACAGTAACTGACTGCTGCTCATCACAGCGCTCAGAGTTTCAGTAAAACTAGTAAATAATATTTTTTATATATAAGAGGTTAGAACAATATTATTTCCTTGTTTTACTGAAACTCTGAGCGCTGTTACAGTCAGTTACTGTAACAGCTGAGCCTGATACATTGTACTGAGAGATAATGTAACAAGCAGCCAATCTCAGCGCTCACAGCCACTGGATTTAAAGGGCTAAAAAAAAAAAGGCTCCTCTCTGTATAATGTTTAGAGCATCCTCCTGCATTAATTAATACCCCTCTCTGTATAATATGTAGAACATCCTCCTGAATTAATGTCCCTCTCTGTGTAGAACATCCTCCTCAATTTATACCTTTCTCTGTATAATGTATATAACATTCTCCTGCATTAATTAATATCCCTCTCTGTATAGACCATCCTACTGCATTGGCATGTGGAGAGTGCAGAACTTCGAATGTTGCGATGTTGCGCTCTTCATTGCTGGTCTCCTTCACTCATCAATGTAATATCACAAAAAGGACTGAAACTAAAATGTAGTGCATTTTATTTTAGTTTCTTTCGTTTTTTGTACTGAGCAGTTTCGTTTCTCTTGAGTCATACGAAACCTAAATTATCCCAAAATTCGGACTAAATCGTTTTAGTACTAAAACGAATGCACATGTCTATTTGTCAGCTTTTTGGTAATAATTTTCAATTTTCGCTAATATTTACAACACCGGCGCTGTGGGAATTTCCTCTTTCGTTTTATAGGTAATTATTTCCATAAAGACAATTTGTGGATATATTCAAAAGCACAAAAATTATTTTTGCAGCTGCACTGGGCAATGACACTGCATTGAGGCTGCGAGTAAACACATACACAACTGAACTTACATTACACCTTATTGGGGGCTTGAGTTGAATGAAGTCGTTTTTGTCCTTCCATAAATTTTTGAGCTAAATTACATTTTTAACCTACATTTATTTGAAATTATTGGTGTTCTCTTTAAAAGTATGAAGAATAAATACACAACGCATACACACAAACTCACAAATTTATAAAAAAATATAAATTTTTATAATTTAACCTAAAAATAACCAACACCAATGTCTCCTGCTTCACAATTAATTGTTTTTGTCCTCAATTCTTAGTATGATATAAAAACGAGATGCCACGCCTTTTTTGTTTATAAAATGAGGACTTTAGGTATAAACAGACTGTCAAAGAGTTTCATATCCTTAGACACTCTCCCACAATCCAAAACACAAGCAGATACACTCGCATAGTTCACTGATTTACACGTATGGTTTACTTTCGCTTCAACGCCACCTTGTGATCACTGTAGGTTACGCAACAATGAAAAAGTCGCAATTTGAGATTGTTGCTATTCATTAGGACGGTAGTGGAAAAAAGTTTTATTTTGTGTGTCATTTATTTCGGTGAAACCGCACCAAACAGCACCATTGACAGTGTGCAATTGATGCTAGTCTTAATTTTAAGGCTCACTTTGCTCATGTCACAAGAAGGAGCAGAATCTGTGCCTAAAAATTGAGCAGAATCTGTTGCTCGCTAATCTCAGCTTCTGGACACAGCTAAACACCTGCACCTGGATCAGCTCTTTGAGTGCTTCCTTGGAGTGGGAAGAGAGGTGTTGGCATTTAGGCCACTCTGATCACTCAAATAACATTGAGAGGCCAAATTGCCTAGAGTGGCCTTTTAGCTACTAAAGTAAAAAAAAAACAGAAATTTTACAGAGTGAAGATGATAATTAATACCAAACAAAGGACCTCAATTTGTTTATTCACTGTCTGGAACCATGATATATTGAAAAAACTATATTTCCGATTTTCCTAAAATTTGAAATTCTTCTCAATTCTTCACATCTGCCACCATAGTGTTTCAACCCACTTGGCACTTGAGATATATTTTTAGACTATAAGAATATATCATAGTGACATTTTCAAGATACGACATAGAGAACTGTATCTTTGACACAAACCAGTTTTCAGAAAGCACCAGCCTACAATTTATACGTTCTACATTCCCCCCCCCCCCAAAGTATAAGAAATCTCAGCAGGAATACAAAGAACGCTTTATACACAAGATTGTTTAAATATATTTATTCCTGGTTTAGAAGTTACATACTGAGTATTTATCTCAAAGTCTCGTCAAACAAAACCATCATACTATAGTTTCAATTACGGTCCTGTGTGGGTATCTTGTGGTATGTATAGATCTATCTAAATGGGAAACTGACGTGCCTACATTCACTGTCTGCTGCTCACATACTTTTTCTTTTTTTAATTTAAAAAGAATGCGAACAAACTACTTGCACAAAGGCGACCATTGTTTTCAACGGACCCTTCATTGTAAAATATTAAAAACATGTGGAAAATAAGCACTCCATTATTTTTGACATTCTATGTCTCTACAGATAACACTATAAAAGCTGCAGTGATTTATGGTCTATAATTTATTGAACATATTAAAAAATAAAAAATATTGGAATCATAAACAGCTGCATGTTGAAATGTTACTCCAGTCAGATAGTAACTCTTTTATATATAAATTTTTTCTCCGCTCCGAATCTCATTTTACACATATTTGGTGTTAGAGGAGCTCGGATTTGTTCCCGTTGCTTGAGGTCCTTCCAACTCCTTGGTGAGGTGTAATTGTGAAATGATAAGAACAATTCCACCAGCTAGCAAAAGAAATCCACCAATCCACGCAAAAAACATAGCATCTCCATATTCCCAACGAGGTAAGTCTTTAGGTATATTGGCGTCCCAAAAGTTTGTTAGAGAGTCATAGGCAAAGTAGGATACATAGGAGAAAATGAATACTCCAGCAACAATAAAGAGGGCACCTCCAAAAATGACCAAAATTCTTCTTACATACTTTTCTTTGTCATCAAGACACTTAACACAGGTAATGGCAGGTATGGACACCAAAAATCCAATGGCCCCAATGGACAAAGAGAGACAGGCAAGAACACGACCAATCTGAATTTGAAGAGGGAGATCGAGGAGGGTTCCAAAAGTCTGACAAACACTTGAGCCTACATCTTGAACAACACACATTTTCCATAAACCAAGTAGATATCTTTCGTTTACGAGTATCCCGGAAGAGAAAGTCAACCATTGAGGGATGCACAGAGCCACCAAGCAAAATATATAGCCAGAGAGTGAAATGAAGAGACCTGCAAGTTCAGCGAAGCAAAGAACTGAACGCATTTTAACTTCTTCTTTATCCAAATGTTCAAATGTGTACAAACTTCAGGAGATACAGCCTGAAGCCCCAGTCAGCCTACTTACAAATCACAAGCTAAGAAACACCCACGAGTAGGCAGCTCTGAATAAAAATAGTGTTCTGTTGTTCTTTTCCTTCTTTTTTTATACTTGTGAGAGTCTTTTGTTCCTTTAAATCCATCCTAATTATAGCTGGGTGATATCATAGTTTACAATAAAGTAACCAATTAAAATGGCTGTATTCTTCTGAAAAGATTATAAAACCAGATTAAATGATCTTCCCACTTGGTTTAAAAGAAAAAGAAACAAACAGGGATTTCAGAGTACTTTTGGAGAATAATCCTTTATATACAAAACTGTTTTCATTACAATGGTCATTATGTTCAGTAAGATTAGAAACAGATCAGCTTGAACAGACTGTACAAACGTGTAATCAAAGGCAAAATCAGAATGTTTTCTAGAAAAATAACAAACCATTCTTTATAGTCTAGTTTCAAATCTAGACAAGAGTTAATTGGTGCTTACTGCTAGGGATGTCGACATCAATTATCAGACTTTCATATAAAGTATAAGAAGTAAAAAGTATGAAAAACGTTTTTAAAAGGACAGTAAGGCTAGGGTCAGACGAACGCATTTTCGCGTTGTCTGTGAAAAAGTGCGTTCGAACGAATGGACGCATTTTTTCACGGAGTACGCGATAGCGGTCATACGATGCGCATTTGCATCCGTGATTTTGTACGGATCATCAATAAAACACTTTGTGCATCTGGACGTTATGTTGGCCGGACATTAGCAGTGTCTGACATCTCCAATTCACGCACACACGCCGCTAGCGGACGCAGCGCACTCTGTACGTCAGTACTAGCAGTTTAACGTTCTCGAAAAAATGCGTTCGTTTTCCACTTGCGTTGCGCAGCCGGACTTTTGTGCGACCGTACTTCGTATATTGGCCGTCATTGCCCGTCATTTGCTGCTAGTGCGGCCGTGATTAAGTGCGCCTGCACGCGCGTTCGCACTGCCTCAGTCTGACCCTAGCCTCAAACCTGCTTTTATAGAGTATGTGAAAACCATGAATGTACTTCCAGTGCAACACTAATGAAAACTGGTTGCATGGCAAAAATGTATTTATTGTTTCAATATATATTTCAGATTTGCCATTAGCACCAGCTTTTAGGAGTTGCTAAAATTATGGGCGCAAAGGCCATGCGGTAACTACTACCGCAAAATAGATTGTAATACCATACGCGTACCAGCGCACATTCGCATTTGCGCACACAATGTTAAGTATAGGATGCGCAAAGTACAGTAAGTTCGCGCAGGTTCACCTGTAATACGGGATTCGGTGCAAATGGTTTTACCCATTGCGTTAATGTTTTTTTGCGCCGGCGCAAATGTTTGCGTGAAGATTGTAATTTAGCCCTGTATCGTCTTATTTACAAAAACTTTTATTGTTAGAAGATCGACGTTTCAGTCCGCTATCCGCAGACTTTCATTGGGATACAGAAATATTATACAAAAAAACCACTTATATAACATAAAACATACTCACCAATTACAAGTGCCATCCCCACCCTGCGCCGAGCGGACGCCATCTCACGTGAGTGACGTCAGAGCGCTGGCAATTCCCCGTGACCCACCTATCACCGTGACAACCGAATGACCAAATGCTGCAACAGAAAGAGACCCACACAGGATCAGTAAGAGACAATCCAAAAATACACTGAACCTGGGAAATAGCATTACTATATCAGTTACATGTCTAATCCCCCAAAAAAAACTTCAAAAGAGGAAATCCGATGTTGCTAATAAAAAGGTAAAAAAAATCTTGTAGCACCAAGCGATAAAAAAACCCAGATAGATAGAGAGATACTTACTAACTAGTCAAAACGGTCGCAGTATAATAGAGAAAGAGATTCATATGTAAACATGGACAGTGCTGGTTTATTAATACCCAGATGGAATAACCTGATAGTAATCCCAAATCGCTCTACAATTTAAGGACAAAGAAAATTGAATATATATATATACTCAATTTAACTCCCTGGGTTGCTAGAATATTAACCCCCTTCACTGCCGATATTGAGATATCTGGGCTTCCAAGGCGCCATCTGGTGCCTCGATGTTGAGATATCTCCGTATGCTGATCTGCAGCCCAAAAGCAAATTAAATTTGTTTGCTGCAAATGAATTTCGTTTGCTTTTGGGTTGCAAAAGGTGCCCCCAAAGTTTTAGCCCTGTGGGCATAATGCCCAAAGAGCTAAAACTGTAAAATCAGCTTCTCAAAGCTCTGAAATAACAAGCTTTCAGCACCCGATGCAGGGAGAAAAAGAAAATAGACCAGCCGCTCAAACCTCTAACTCAATTTGCCAGTAGATGGCGTCATATACTGGCCAAAAATAGGTTATTTACAATAAGAAATACAATGGGTATATACTCAAATATTTTTTACTTTATGATGAATTAAAAATGATTTTACAAAACACCACTGGTTTTTGACAATGTTTTTTTGGAAAATCACTTGGTAGTGAAGGGGTTAAGATGCAGACAAGTCTTCTATAAGAAAATGCAGGAAAATTACTTTTTATATTGTTATTTTACTAGATGCACATTAGGGCTTCTAATTCTATCTAGGATGACTCTTGTCTAATCATGGGGATACTCTTTTTCAGCAGAAAACCCTAAAAAGCATACTTACAAGTAAATAAATATGAGTATAAAACAGTCACCCATCCTTATAATTATCAAATTTGATTGGAAAAATATAAAGTACAAAATAACATGGACTATACTTTTTATCCCTTAGTTGTTGGAGTTCATAACAATAATGACAATTCTGTGTTCAGAGTTTTGCTGTAAATCATTGAAATCAGAACCTCTGTGGTTCCTCTTGTGCAGAGGAAAATAGTTCTGGCCACCCTTTTAGGGTACTGACAGACTGGTTTGCAGATGAAAGTCTTTTATGGTTCCATTGTGCTAAAACTCTTATGAGATTGGGGACCCAACGTACGGCATGCCACTGGCGTTCTCAGTAATCTCATATACCTTGGTTTTTCTCACTAAAGGTTTATAGAATAATCCAGACGTGGATACCTTGCTCAGGGTGCCTAGAGAGGGATTTTCTATGCCCTCTTGACGAGACCAATACAATCGTAGGACGTAATTCCTCTTGTGCAAAGAGAAGTTCCTTGGCATATTCCAGCTCTCCACCTGTTTTGGTTGATAGCAGTCTGATTTACATATATGGTATAGCCTTCTCTGTAATGGCACCATCGAACTAAAACCTTGGGAGACCTGAGTGGGCCCCACTGTGGGGCAGACCAATAGTGTTGCTGCCTGGTTTCAGCAATCTCATATACCTTGGTTTTGCAGAATACACTTATTTTTACATTTTTTGCTGTAGCATTCTGACCTTTATATTTTGAATCTGCAGGGTCCACTGGAAAAAAATACAGCGCTTATCTGGGTTCTGTTATAACACAATATTTCAAATAGCTTTTAAATATCATGAGAAAAAGGTGCTCAGCAAATTGGTTGAAATGGCTCAGCAGTGAAGGTGTTAATCCATTTAAGTAAACTATTGTCACATTTCCACCAGCTTCAGCCATGCCCCCTAGTGGTGGGAGCGATCCAGGCCAGCTTTTCCCTGTCTGGGTCTAGCTATTCTGCCCTGTGCCGCTCCTGGGTTTTCGCTGTATTGTTCAGGTCTGGGATCAAATGTCCTAATTACACAGACCTGTTTTCTATTTAAATGCCAGCAGCACAGAGGCTCATTGCTCTGGCATGAGTTCTATTCCTGTGAGTTCTAGTTGTGATATCTGTTCCTGTGTTGCTGCAAAGCATTCTTGTGTTTCCTGGGTATTGATCTCGGCTTGCTTGACTACTCTATTTTTCTGTTCCCTGTGCTCTGTATATGATATATCTGTCGCAAACCTCTGCTAGTCTGACGTTCCTAACCAGTTCTATATCCTTTGCTCCAGTCCTGACCATTCTAGCCTTGTTTATGTTCTGTGTATGTATCCAGTACTATTAAGTAATATATTTGCAGAGGCCAGTATAAGGACCTCTCTTCAGTTTAGGATCTCCTGTCTGTCTCGCTCGTTTAATCCTCGCCCTTCCTGTTCTCCTGACTCTGGTATTCTTTGTGAGGTTTCCATAGATAGAAATCTTCCCCATCATAGGGATTCCTTTAGATTTCTTCTATGCCCTCCTGCCCCTTGTGTTACAGTCTTGTTGTTTTCCTGCCTGGAATCTGCATTGTCATATATGCTGTATCCGCCTCTTCAGCCAGCAGCTAACCTGCCTCAAGGGCTACATCCCTCCATGAATCAAGGCCGCATGGCCCAAGCAAAGGGTCAGCGTGACAAATATAAACCTCTGTGTTTTTGTCCAGTTTGGAGGTATGCGATTTCATGTGCAGATGGCAATTCTTTGCAATGTTGTTTATATGAACAGGGCTGAATAGTAGTGGAGGTAACGTATGGAATTATTTTTGGTATTCACATTTTCTGATACGTCACCTTGAAAATACTATAACATTTGTACAGAACTGGCTTATGTTAATATCAAGAGTTTACTGAAATCAGCCAGACCTACCGGGCGAAAACATAAAGTGCAAATCTTTTGTATACCATCAGGGTTATTCAAAAAGAGCCGAATTGGCTCAGAAATTGCACTGACAAGGAATTTCGTGGCTGTTCAGCAATTCAGAAAGCGAATTGCCAGCGAAATATGGGTGATCTTCGGCAGCAGTGAAATCCCCCATAGAGAAGTAATGGTTAATCAATTCAGAGAACACCAAACAGCACCGAAATGTCAGTGAAATGCCCTGACTTTCGGAGGCTTCATTCGACAGGTTTAATAAGGCAAATCTCATAGATTTCAATGTAAAAAATATTCCCCCATTTTTATGAAATATTTATTCAACCATTCATTCTTTTCACTTGCAGCAAAAAGTCTTTATTTATTTATTATTAGGATTTTATTAGGCATATTTTGGCAAAACAAAATCCTTTTTTTTTTCTTTTCTTTCTGTAACAGACCTTTCTTTTATTATTCAAAGGACCTTATATATTAATTCCAGGCATTTTCCTGCAGTAGTTTTTTGCAAACACCTTTTAAAAGTATTTTTTTTTCTTTTAACCCGTTCGTCGGCTTTTCTGGCGGTTGGTCGGTGCTTTGTTTAGCGGGTCGTCGGCTTTTTTCAGATCGATTTTAGCAGTTTTGTGACAGATTTTTGGATGCGTTAAGTATTTTTTCTTAGTTTTTCGGATCGATTCAGTGGGTTTTCAGCGGTTTTTCCAATCGATTCGGACGTTTTTCAGATCAGATCGATTCGGCGGTTTTTCTGATGGAATTGGCGGCTTGTTCCCTGTACTTCAGGAACCCTGCAGTGAATGCTTAATTTACTTTGGGGTCAGCGAAACGGACTAGACGAAGTGCAGGGAACGGGAGAGCACTGAAATATCAGTGACATTTCAGTGCTCTCTGAATAACCCTGTTTGTCTCACCCTCTATCCGCTTTGAACCTTATATAGTATATAAATATTATTACATCAAATTTGCTAAAATCAAATGTAGGAATTGAAGACATTGAGACCCACTATACTATCACTGAACCCTGTATTTGCTTGCTGAACATATATTTAATGTCTTGGACCTGCCACAAGGGGGCAGTATTAAGTAATGTCTATTGCATTTTTGTAACAACTACTATGAAGTTATTATTTCTAAAATCAAGTGGAAGTCAGCTGTGCAAAAAGGGATATTTAAAGGGATATTATTGTAGCGTTCAATTGTACCCTAATTTTATATCTACTACCAAACTGCATCACTATTCTCTTAGTTTGTTTTAGAAAGACTTGACAAATAATATTTTGTTACTTAAATTCATTTGTTATCCAAATAAATGAGTTGTTAATATTAACCCACCTCCCATCTCCATTACAGAACAATGCAGCAGAACCAATCATCCTCTACCTTGATCTAGGAAGATAACAAATAGAAAAATGAGTCTGTCGGCTCCTGAAGAAATACCGTTGATTCCATGTTGTTAGAAAATTCCAAAATTGTTTAAATTGCTAAAAAGCTTATTTTTCTAGACTGGATTTTAGACAGGTGCATGGCCAAAAATTTCAGTTTGGATCATTTAAAGAAATTTTGGAATCCAAATAATTTGTATTAGGAAATTTTCAATTTGGACTGATCCGGTACCATATTGGTTTGGAAAATTCAGAGACGCAAATATATTTCATCCTATACTCCCTTCTATACCGCTAGCCCGCTCTTTGCTTCCTCTATACCCCCCTTCATACCTCAATACTGCCCCCTATACCCCTATACCAGAAGTTAGTTAGGGTTACTTTTAGGTTTAGGGTTAGGATTAATGTTACCTTTATGTTTAGGTTTAGGATTAGGGCTAAAAATGCAAGCTGAACCTGACAATGCTCGGAGCAAAAGAAAACAAGATAAAAAAAAAACAGATTAATATAAGCATCATAAATGTATAGTGTAATAGGCTATGTGGCAATGCTTAAAAAATTATACAGCAGTGATATTAAAAAAAATATATTATTTCTGTTAACAAGAAAGGACAGTTCAGTTTGCAGTCTGGATGAGCTGAAATGCTAAGTATAATGTTTCAGATAAACAATACTTCCTATTGTGCGTGCAGCTAAATTCCATATGAATAATTCCTTTATAAATAAATCTGTCTTCGATAGTTGTACACTATAAAATGGTGAATGTTAACAATCTACTGTCACTTATACAGACGGTACGTATTCCTCGTCTTCTTATAAACTATATTTATACACTGCTGCATTTATGGAAACTCCAACCTATATACAGTATCTCACACAAGTGAGTACACGTTCACATTTTTGTAAATATTTTATTATATCTTTTCATGTGACAACAGTGAAGAAATGACACTTTGCTACAATGTAATGTAGTGAGTGTACATATTGAATGTGACAATAGTGAAGAAATGACACTTTGCTACAATGTAATGTAGTGAGTGCACAGCTTGTATAACAGTGTAAATTTGCTGTCCCCTCAAAATAACTTGACACACAGCCATTAATGTCTAAATTGCTGGCAACAACACTGAGTACCCTCTGTGAAAAGACCAAATTGTGCCCAAATAGCTATTTTCCCTCCCCGGTGTCATGTGACTCGTTAGTGTTACAAGGTTTCAGGTGTGAATGGGGAGCAAGTGTATTAAATTTGATGTTATCGCGCTCACTCACTACTGGTCACTAGAAGTTCAACATGGCACCTCATGGCAAAGAACTTTCTGAGAATCCGAAAAAAAGAATTGTTGCACTACATAAAGATGGCCTAGAAGACTATACGAAGATTGCAAAGACCCTGAAATTGAGCTGCAGCATGGTGGCCAAGACCATACAGCGGTTTAACAGGACAGGTTCCACTCAGAACAGGCCTCGCCATGGTCGACCAAAGAGGTTGATTGCACGTGCTCAGCGTCATATCCAGAGGTTGTCTTTGGGAAATAGACATTTGAGTGCTGCCAGCATTGCTGCAGAGGTCGAAGGGGTGTGGGGGGGGGGGGTCAGCCTGTCAGTGCTCAGACCATACTCTGCACACTGCATCAAATTCATCTACATGGTTGTCATCCCAGAAGGAAGCCTCTTCTAAAGATGATGCACACGAAGGCCCGCAAACAGTTTGCTGAAGACAAGCAGACTAAGGACATGGATTACTGGAACCTGATGAGACCATGGTAAAATTGATAAAAATTACATGCGTTTCGCCTATACAGGCTCGTCAGGAGTGCTTGTATAGTGCTGATGAGCCTGTTTAAGTGAAACGCACGTTGGGTGTCTTTGCAGAGTAGGGAATGTATTTCTAATACTACATTAATGCAATTTCATCTGGTATTGTAATAAGATTTTGGCCTGCCTCAGGCATTGAAAGTGCTTATTTGGTTGTTTTGCATATACCATTCATTGTGAGCTATGTTTGGCTCTTTCACTAATTCTTTTTCTTTTTCCACTACCCTGTTGGCGTTTAAGGAAAATTGCTATTAACCCCTTCCCTGCGGAAGACGTGTGGGGAACGTCATGGGAGACTCCCTCTATATGTGGAGGACATTCCCCACACGTCTTCCGCTTGGCAGGAGCTCCCAGGCATAATCACTCTGCTCCGGGGTCCTGCGGCGTCCTGACTTCCTGGAAGTCAGACGCTGCTTTTGGGACCCTTCGCAGCGCGATGACGTTATTGAGTTGGACGCGATGATGTCAGCTTCAGGCAGCCATCCGGCAGAGCCAGGAGATCGCCTGAAAGGAGGGGGGACCCTTTCACTCCCGATTGGGAGCAGGTACCAGGTAAAACCAGGCACCACTATAAAGGGGAGAGTCTCCCCTTTCAAGCAATGCCTAACTTTAACCCCTGAAATGCCGGGCTGCGATCCAGCGCCGTTCGGCACCCTGGATCGCGGCCTAGTTCCGGTGGGGGCCGCCATCTTTGATGGTAAATCCACCTCTGGGTCCCCCCTCATCATCAGTTAGCTGGGAAATCCCTAGCTGCCCGGGGATTTCCCAAGGAAATCCTATGGTGTAGATAGGGGTTCCTTTGAACCCCCATATCTCCCGAACGGTGGCAGCTAGATGGATTATGTTTGGTATCATTTGAAAGGCCAGACCATGTTTAAAGTAAGAAAAAAATAATAAAAATTTTAAATAAAAAAATATACAAAGTAAAACCGTATTTTTTTGTGTGTATTTTTTTATTAATGCAGCAATATTGTTCCCATTTCAATTATAATGTGAACAATGCTGCTGCACTAACAAATTTTATTTTTTGGATTAGCTAAAAATCATGTAATTTCCTAGAAAAAAAAAAGGAACGAGTTCCCATTTCCAATTCTTTTAACAAATAACCCCACAGAATATATAACCGCAAAGGCTCAGATGATAAAATGTGAAAAAAAATCACTTTACACGCTGTAGATGATTGAAAATTCAAATTTTATTGCATTCTTTGTTACAATATTCAGGCAGGTCATGACATATACATATAATAATGATATATTATGAATCTGCCGAAAAAAAGGATATATAATATGTCTGGGTCATATAATAAAACGTGACTTCAAATCGCGTTTAAACATGATGAGGTCAAGCGGTAAAAATTAGCTCAGACACAGAGGTGAAATGGCTCAGCAGTGAAGGGGTTAATAGGTGCATGCAGTCACAAATATTAGGTATATCAATCACATGCCCTAAATTTATCAAGACATTACTATTTAAGCACCTAGCTGTTGGCACTATTACCAATAGCAAGCAGGTGGTAGATTTATTTTAAACATAGTACATGTTGTTTTGTGTTTGTGTTCATCATGATCTGGATCAGGTTTTAATTGTCCACCTATTAATGAGTTACATTAAAAAGTTACGTTTTAAATGACAATTGGTACAGTGACACTGTGGTTTTGTTGATATTTCTCAGCGGACCAGCTATCCAAATTTTATTCATATACCTACTAGGTCACGTATTGCCTCCTTTGGGCCTTCTGCCCAGTGAGACTATTTCCTATGCTTTCTACTTATATATTTGGGTTTAATGCCGGGTATCCAATAGTGATCTAATACTTACCTCCTATCGTGAAGAAATGTCTGTTGACAGATTCTTCTTTTACTCTCTTGAATGAGAAATTTTCGTATGTTAGTAGGTGGAGGAGCTTCAGCAGAATGAATCTACATTTAATGAATCTACATTCTTGTTTTCTGTTAAGGTAGTGATAACCCAACATATAACATTTGATATTTAATTAAAGTGAGAAGAGAATTCCAAGAAAATTTGGTGCTTCCTTTGTAATTCTCCAAAAAAATACACCAGACCCCTCTGTACGTATATCATAAATAACATGTTGTGTTTTTACACATAAATACATCATTACAGACCCATTGTCCTTTTTATGGCTCTGGAATTCAGATTTGCTTATTATATTTGCGCTTATTTATAACAGCAAACATGAAATACTTACGACTGATATACTTTCTTTTGCATTCTTCACATAGATGATTAATTCCACTCTTGGTATGTAGTCAGTGTTAAATAGTTAATGGAACTCTACAAAGTCTAGACACCATGCAATGCTATTTAATGGTCATGGTGAGTAGGGATCAGCCGAACAGCCGAACGGCCGAAATGTTCGAATACGAACTTGAACACAATGTAAACCTATGGGGGCCGAACATGCAAAATGTGTCCGCAGTTCTCCTAAATGTACCAGCGGCTGCCGGTACTAGGGATGTGCGTTTCGGGTTTCGGAATTTCGGAATTTTCACGAAATTTCCCGATTCGTGCATTCGGATTCACCCGATTTTCCGAAAATTTTAAGATCCGAAAACGGCAGATCCGAACGAATTTTCGTGCCAAAACGAAAACTTTTCGGAATTTTCGAATGGACTAGAAATGTGTAAAATCGAAATTCATTTTCATTCCATTCGTGATTTCAGCTCCATTCCTGATTTCGGTTCCATTTCAGTAATTTCGGACATCGTATTTATATCGCTGATTCTGTAATTAAGTTTTGTATCATTCCCATCTCAATGTTTCCTTCCTGGAAAACCAGAGAAATCTCAATGTATCCTTCTTGTAAAACATGAGAAATCTCAATGTATCCTACTTGTAAAACATGAGAAATCTCAATGTATCCTTCTTGTAAAACATGAGAAATCTCAATGTATCCTTGTTGTAAAACATGAGAAAATCTCAATGGCAGAATTATCGTATCGTATAATTATCGTATCCGAAAAACCATTAGTTTACGTCAAAATGAATAGACACTTTGAAACGAGGAGAACAGATGTTCCGAAAAACACGAAAATTTCCGAAATCACGAAAAAAAAAGTAGATACGAAAAACAAAACGAAACGAACCGAAACGAAACGAAAATAAGCCAAAACGAGTCGAAACGACAATTTTCAAAATCCGAACGAACCGAACTGAAAAAAAAATCGGTGCACAAGTCTAGCCGGTACATTTAGGAGACTTGTGGCTGTGGCCCCCAGCCCCCGTAACTCACCTGTCCTGCAGCTATCCCGGCCTCCTGTTCCCCGGTCCGTCAGCTACTCCGATCCGTCTGGCCGCAGCTCCTCTCTGCCGCACGTCTTCATGCTGAATGATCTGATTGGGCAAAGTCCTGCGCCTGACCTGGACTTTGCCCAATCAGGGCTCTAATTCAATATTGAGCCCTGATTGGGCAAAGTCCAGGTCAGGTGCAGGACTTTGCCCAATCAGAGCTCAGCATGAAGATGAGCTTTAACCAAGCTCTGATTGGTTAAAGTCTTGCACCGACTTTAACCAATCAGAGCTTGCTTAAAGCTCTGCCCCATGCCTCATCTTCATGCTGAGCTCTGATTGGGCAAAGTCCTGCACCTGACCTGGACTTTGCCCAATCAGGGCTCAATATTGAATTAGAGTCCTGATTGGGCAAAGTCCAGGTCAGGTGCAGGACTTTGCCCAATCAGATCATTCAGCATGAAGACGTGCGGCACAGACAGGGCCGGATTAAGATCTCTATGGGCCTGGAGCTGAATATTTTGGTGGACTTTTTTTGTAATTTAGTGAAATGAAAACATATTTTAGGTTATCTAATAGTACAGATACGGGTATATGTAACCAGGCAGATACTGTGTGATAAATTGTTCATTCAGATTTCAATCATTTAAAGAGTGATTTATTTTTTTTAAATAATTTTATCAGCCAAACCTTTGTAGTTATATATTCTATAAGGCATTCTTGTTAAAAAAAATATTTAATCGGAACCTGTTACTGCATTTTTCTAAAAAAAATATACAATTTTAACCAAAAAAGTTGAAATATTTCCCTTGTGTTTTGGAACATGTTTTTTTTTTTTACGACTAATATGACTATCTACAAAACACTGAACTTGCTCGCAGCGTGGGAAATGAAAAGGTGAGTAATGTCAGTGGTATTGCTCATTTTAAACGTGACAAATGGACATCGCTTTGGAACTAAAATAAATTTTTAAAAAATTGTTTTCTTTCCTTTTAGATTATACATGGTTTGGTATTAATGCAAAGGCCAGACTCTGCCCTGTCCAATGACACCTCACTTGACCTGTGTGAGGTGTAAAGATTAGTGACGCAGGGGTCCAAAGTTCCCCACAGTGCTCTTCGCTGCAGTGTGGCGGTTTAGGTTTGTGATGTAACAATTCATAACAATGGATACTACCATCACCCACCCCCTCCACACTTGTCGGGGACATGAGAAATGTTAGTGCAGAATCATTGTTTACTTTATAATTGAAAAGTGAAAAATATTAGTGTAAGAAAAAGAAAAAGTAAATATTTATTATTTTATTTGTTTTACTTAAAACCTGGTCATGATTGGAATCATTGGAAAGGCCATGCTCTGGCCTTTCCAATGATACCTCACTTGACCCTGTAGCTGCTAAGGAGTGTGAGATACAGGGGTCCAAATGCAGACATAGTTATCCTTTCTCTCTGGGCCTATTTTGAGGCATGGGCCTGGAGCTGCTGCTCCATCTGCCCCTATGTTAATCCGGCCCTGGGCACAGAGGAGCTGCGGCCAGACGGATCGGAGGAGCTGACGGACCGGAGAACAGGAGGCCGGGACAGCTGCAGGACAGGTGAGATACGGGGGACGGGGGCCGCAGCTACAGGTCTCCTAAATGTACCGGCAGCCGCCGGTACATTTAGGAGACCTGTGGACACATTTTTCATTATGGAATGTCCGTGGTCGAACAAACCGCGAACATCCCATAATGTTCGGCGTTCGCCGAACACTTGAACGGCCGATGTTCATCCGAACGCTCATCCCTAATGGTAAGTGTCCACTCCATTCTTACAACTACTATTCGCATTTGTCCCCAGACTATTTAGATGTTAAGACTGTGTTTAAAGTTCTTTTCAATAATACATCTTCCATTTGTGCCATCTATAACAGTCAGGGCCAGATTTATAATTAGGCAGAGTAGGCATGTGCCTACAGATGCCTACCACAGGGGGGCGCCTTGCTCGGATAAAAAAAATATATTAAAGAAGTAAAAAAATAATTTTACAATTTACAACTATTTAGAGCCCTGTGTCTCTGGAGCCCAACAGGCTAGAGGGACATATAAGGTATCATTGGGAAGGTCAGAGTATGGCCTATCCAATCATACTAAACATGAGCTAGTATATGAAATTAAAATAACAAATAAAAATATATATAGTTTTTTCTTTTAACCCTTTCGCTGCTGAGGCTTTTCCCGCCCCTATGCTGAGGTCATTTTTACCTGTTTTGCGCATCATGTTTAAACGTGTTTTGAAGGCTTATTTTAGTATATGACCCAGACATATTATATATCGTTCTTTCCGTCAGACTCGGTAGATTCATAATATGTCATTATTATATGTATACGTTATGTCATGTCTGTATATTATAACAAAAAATGCAATAAAATATGTATTTTCAATAATTTACAATGTGTAAAGTGTTTTTTTTCATATTTTAACATGCGAGCAATTGCGGTTATATTTTGTATGGGGTGCGCTTGTTAAAAAAATTAGAGATAGGGTCTCGTTACATTTTTTTTTGGGGAAAATGACACTATTTTTAACAAACGCACCGCATACAAAAATCGTTAGTGCAGCATCATTGTTCACATTATAATTGAAATGGGAACAATATTGCTGCATTAACAAACCCAAAAAAATAAAAAAAAAGTGTTTAATTTTTTTTTTTAAATTTTTTTTTTTAATTTTCTTTTATTTTTATTTTTCATTTTTTTTTTTTTTACAAAATTTTTCACTGTAGTGTTTGGTATCGTTGGAACGGCCATGCTCTGGCCGATCCAACGATACCAAAATTTAACCCCTAGCTGCCACGGATCGGGAGATAGGGAGTTCATTGGAACTCCCTATCTCCACAGTTGGTGGCAGTTAGGGGTTAACTCTAGGACTGGCGTCATCGTGCTACGCACGATGACGCCAGTCCTCTGGGGGAGTTCCCGGAGGCTTGGCCGACATCCAGGATGTCGGCCAGCTCCGGGAAAGGATCGCGAACCGGCGCTTTTCAGCGCCGATTCGCGATCCAGCTCCCCAGGGGTTAATGCCAGGCATCATTTGGAAGGGCAGGCTGTGCCCTTCCAAATGATGCCTGGGTTAACCCCCTGTGCGCCGCCGATCGGGAGGGAGAGAGGTCCGAAGGACCTCCCCCCCCCTCCCTTTCAGGTGCCTCCTCCGCACATGCGGGGGGGGGCGCCTGAATTAGGTGTCATCGCGCCCCCGCGATGACACCTAATTCTGGCGGCTGCTGGTCCGGATGCCGGGCTGACATCCAGGATGTCAGCCCGCACCGGAGGGGCCAGCGATCGGCCGGAACCCGGCCGAACGCTGACCCCAATGTGAGGACGCGCTCAGCTCATCTTCTCATTTCCCACACTGACCGGAAGTGTGGTGGTGATGGGGCAATGCGTTATTACACATTGGTTCATCAAAAATACAAGCACTGCCTCGAGGAGAACGGGGATCCTTTGGACCCTTGTGTCTCCATCAGTGGCGTAACTAGAAACCTGAGGGCCCCGGTGCAAGAATCCACGAAGGCCCCCCCCCCAAAAAAAATCTATGTATTTTTACTTATTTTTCACTGCAAAATAAAACAAAGATAGTATTGCCTAGGGATGCACCGATACCACTTTTTTAAGACCGAGTACGAGTACCGATACTTTTCTTTAATGTCATGTGACGCTTTCCAATAAGAACAGACCATATAAAATGCCCCAGCTCACATGTATATCCCCCCGATATATATATATTCATACTGCCCCCAGCTCATGGATTTGCCCCAGCTCACACATGGATTTGCCCCAGCTCATGGATACTGCCCCCCAAGCTCATGGATATGCCCCCCAGCTCATGGATATGCACCCCCAGCTCATGGATATGCACCCCAGCTCATGGATATGCACCCCCAGCTCATGGATACTGCCCCCAGCTCATGGATATGCCCCCCAGCTCTCACATGGATATGCCCCCCAGCTCATGGATATGCCCCCCAGCTCTCACATGGGTATGCCCCCCAGCTCATGGATATGCCCCCCCAGCTCATGGATACTGCCCCCAGCTCATGGATATGCCCCCCAGCTCTCACATGGGTATGCCCCCAGCTCATGGATATGCCCCCCAGCTCTCACATGGGTATGCCCCCCAGCTCATGGATATGCCCCCCAGCTCATGGATATGCCCCCCAGCTCATGGATATGCACCCCCAGCTCTCACATGGATATGCCCCCCAGCTCATGGATACTGCCCCCAGCTCATGGATATGCCCCCCAGCTCTCACATGGATATGCCCCCCAGCTCATGGATATAAGGGCCCCCAGCTCTTACCTCTGCTGGCCCCAGGTGTTCTTCTCCTTGGCGAGCGGCCGCTGGAAACATGCGGCTTGGCCGCTCGCCGGAAACCACCTGATCAGCGCAGAGGTCTCGCGAGAGGATCTCGTGCGCTGGTCAGGTGGTTTCTCTCCCACGTGACGGCCAAGCTGCATGTCAGCGGCCGCTCGCAGGGAGAGGGACGGCCAGCGCGCGGCTCCCAGATTCCGGCGCTGATTGCCGGAATCTGGCGGGCGGGGCCGGGCCCCCTTCAGTGGCGGAATGCCAGGGCCCGGTCGCAACTGCGACCGCTGCGACCCTGGTACTTCCGCCACTGGTCTCCATTACTTACACCCTACATGCTCAAGTTAGGTGTCATTGACAGGTCAGAGTCTGGCCTTTCTAATGATACCAAACTTGAACATGTAATGTGTATATATATATATATATATATATATATATATATATACACATGTCCATTTCATAGTCACTCATACTTTACACACTTGACTAGTTTATATACTTCACAAGGACAGATTAGGTTTTCATTAGGCAACAACATCCATATCAGTACTCGTTATTCAGATATTATTTGCAAGTCCTTTGAGGTTGGGGTTGAGATATTTTTTCTACTTTATTTTCCTGTTTCTGTATCCTCTTTTAGAATTTTTTATAGGTGTTAAGATTGCATTGTGATCAAAGTGACCTGCACACATTCCGACTTACACCAGACCTGCCCACCAGGGCCGGATTTGCACCTCAGGAGCCTGTACGTACAGAAATGTGGAGTGCCCCTACCACCCTCCCCCCCCAAAACAAAAAAGAAACATGCCAAAATTATCATTTAATTTTTTATACTGAGGCTAAGAAAACTATAAAAAAACATTTAAAAAAAAATGTTTTTCTCCACGCTCAAATCAAAAGAAGGGCAGAGTCTGTTGCCTTAGTTACAGTTACAAGTATTTATAAAGCGCAAATAACAAATATACATACTGTATGTTACACACATGGAACAGAAGGATGGGGACCCTGCTCGAGAGCTTACAATCTTAGAGGACATGGGTGACACATTAGGTGAGGGTGAATAGGGTATTTGAAGTAGCGGGTTGCATGAGGGCTGAATGGGAAGATGGAGCAATAAATGTGCAGTGGGGGATCATGGAGTGAGCTGATAGGCTTCTCTAAATTATTGCATTTTCAGAGACTTCTTGAAGGACTGAAGAAATGGGTGAGTCTGATGTTGCGGGGCAGAGAGTTCCATAGAAAGGGTGCCACTTAAGTGAAGTCCTGAAGGTGAAAATTGGGGGTGCGGGTACAAGTAACTGATAGCATCAGATCATTGGCAGAGCGAAGTGGTCGGATGGGATGTACCTGCTAATAATGGAGGAGATGTAGGCAGGGGCGTGGTTATGGAGAGTTTTGTACATGAGCACCAGTATAATGAATTGGATTCTAAAGGTAACAGGAGCCAGTGTAGAGATTGACAGAGAGGTGAGGTGTGAAAGGTGTAGGAGGTGAGGTGTATGAGTCTGGCACAGGCGGTCATTACAGACTGCAGAGGCAGACTCTGGGATCTCTTAAGGCCAGAGAGAAGGAGGTTACAGTAGTCAAGGCGGGAGATATTAAGAGCTTGGATGAGCATTTTAGTAGAGTCTGGATTAAGAAAGGGGTGGATGCGTGCAATGTTTTTTAGGTGGGAGTAGCAAGATTTGGTTAGAGACTGAATGTGAGGAGTCAGTGGCGTAGTGTGGGTTGTCAGCGCCCGGGGCCAGCCAAGAATTGTGCGCCCCCCCCCAACCTGTGGACACGTTATCGATATTGCCCCAGCTCTCACATGAATATTGCCCCAGCTCTCGCATGGATATTGCCCCAGCTCACACATGGATTTGCCCCAACTCACACATGGATATTGCCCCAGCTCACACATGGATTTGCCCCAGCTCATGGATTTGCCCCATCTCACACATGGATTTGCCCCAGCTCATGGATTTGCCCCAGTTCATGGATTTGCCCCAGCTCATGGATACTGCCCCAGCTCATGGATTTGCCCCAGCACATGGATTTGCCCCAGCTCATGGATATGCCCCAGCTCATGGATTTGCCCCAGCTCATGGATATGCCCCAGCTCATGGATTTGCCCCAGCACATGGATTTGCCCCAGCACATGGATATGCCCCGGCTCATGGATATGCCCCAGCTCATGGATATGCCTCAGCTCATGGAAATGCCCCAGCTCATGGAAATGCCCCAGCTCACACATGGATTTGCCCCAGCTCACACATGGATTTGCCCCAGCACATGGATTTGCCCCAGCTCATGGATTTGCCCCAGCTCATGGATACTGCCCCAGCTCATGGATTTGCCCCAGCACATGGATTTGCCCCCAGCTCATGGATTTGCCCCCAGCTCATGGATTTGCCCCAGCTCTCACCTGGATATTGCCCCAGCTCTGGATCCAGCAGGGGTTGAGGGGGCCCAGATGCCGGGCAGCGGGAGTGCCTGCCCAGTCCTGAACAGCGTGAGTCCGTCCTGTTGAAGGGGAGGCGGCTGCGTGCGTGCGCAGGTCACGCGGTCTGGCCAGTCAGGTGGTACAGAGACTCAGTACCACCTGATTAGACGGACCACGTGACCTGCGCCTGCACGCAGCCGCCTCCCCTTCAACAGGACGGACTCACTGTTCAGGACCGGGCAGCCGGCAGGCACTCCCGCTGCCCGGCATCTGGGTCCCCTCAACCCGCAGGCCCTTGGGTGGCGCCCGAGGGCCCGGCGGGTCAGTCCGGGCCACAAGTTTTAGGGGCGCAAATTTCTTTTGAAATTATGTGCCCCTAAGAAAACTGCGCCCGGGGCCACGGCCCCCCCAGCCCCCCCCCACGCTACGCCACTGTGAGGAGTAAAGGGTAGATTGGAGTCCAAGAGGACCCTGAGGCAATGAACTCGAGAGGTTGAAGTAATGGTGGCACCATTCACCTGAAGAGAAAATGGCGCAGGAATGGAGGTTTTAGAGGGAGGGAAGATGAGAAGTGCAGTTTTTGAGAGGTTGAGATTTAGGAAATGGGAAGTCATCCAGTCAGAGACAGCCGATAGGCCGGCAGTAACAGGATCCTACACGGGAGGAGAGAGATCGAGAGAGGAAAGGTAGATTTGGGTGCCATCAGCATAGAGGTGTTATTACAATCCATAGGTAGAGTCCAAAGAGGCGGTATAGATCAAGAAGAGTAGGGGACCCAGAACAGAGCCTTGAGGTACCCCAACTGAAAGAGGAATTGGTGGTGAAGAGATACCAGCGAAGGAGACACTGAAAAAGAGAAAAGAGAGATAGGAAGAGGACCAGGAGAGAGTGATGTCACTGAGGCCATGTTCACGCAGCGTGAGGAGCAGGAGAGGGTGATCAACACACAGTGTCAAATGCAGCAGAAAGCTCAAGAACAATAAGGAGGGAGAAGTGATCCTTGGTTCCAGCGGCAGCTAAATCATTAGTCACCTTGGTCAGAGCAGTCATTGTAGATTGTTGGGAGCGAAAACGAGACTGGAACGGATCGAGTAAAGAGTTAGCAGCAAGAAAACTGGTGAGCTGGTTATAGACCAGACGTTCTAAGATTTCGTAGGCAAAGGGGAGCAGAGAGATGGCTTTATTAGAATGAGCGTGATCAAAGCACGTTTGAATACAGAGGAGAATATTCCAGAGGAGAGGGAGAGGCTAAAAAATTTGAGTCAACGCAGAGACAGTAACTGGTAGGACTGGCCGAATAAGGTGTGACAGAGTGGGATCAAGTGGACAGGTGGTCGGGTAGGAGAACATGAGTTCTGAGACATCCGAGACCAGAGAATAGGAAGACATACAGGGTTATTCAAAGATCTCCGAATTGGGGCCGAAAGGTAACCGAACGCTGAAATTCAGAGTACGGTTACTTTTCCTGGCCATTCAGCGATTCAGAGAGCAGGTAGTTCGCCAAATGTTGGCAAATTGCCTGCACATACGGTGCCTGTTCGGTGCCTGTTCGAGGGCAATGAAATCCCCATAGAGAAAACTTCGTCTATTCAGAGAACAAAAACCAGCAGTGAAAAGTTGCTGAATTGCCCTGCCATTCCGTGGTTTCATTCGACAGGTTTATTCAGGAGAATCCCATAGACTTCGATATTAAAAATATTCCCGTTTTAATACAATATCTAATAAACCATTTATTATTTTATTCTGCAGTAAAAAGACTATTCATTTTTAGATTTTTTTAGGATCTTTTAGGCATTTTTTGGGATTTTTTGCAAACTTTTTTTTCCGTTTTTTTTTTAATCATTTTTTTTCTTTTTTCTGTAACAGCCCTTTTTATTATCATTCATTGGACCTTATATGTAAATTTCAGACATTTTCATTCTGTAGTTTCTTTGCAAACAGCGTTTTACTTTTCAAACATTCAAACGTACTGTTTTTTGTTTTTTTCACTCCATTCGTCTGCGATGTCGGGTTTTTCCGGCGGCTGCTCTGCACTGTGATCAGCTCCTGCTTGGGTTTCTCCGGCGTGTTCAGCGGGGTTAATCCAGATGTTTTTGCGTGTTTCGGTGTGCGTTCGCCCTGGTTTTGCGGTGAGTTTTCGGTGGGTTTGCGGTGACTTTTCCCTGCATTACGGCGGCCCTGTGGTGCTTGCTGAATACATTGCAAGGTCGCCGAAATGGGATTGCCAAATTGCACCGAATTGAAGAGAACAAAAAGTCAGCGAATGTGCGGTGACTTTTTGATTCTCTTTCAATACCCCTGATAGTAGAAGAGGGGGCAGGTAGTGAGGGAGTCAGTGGGGTAGAATGGATAAAGGAGGGCAGTGAATGCAGCAGCAGCATTGTTTGTTTTATATGTAAAAGTATATATTGCCTCTGCTGTAGAACAGAAAAAAATATTTTGCATTTACTTTTTTTCATTTTTTAATTTTTACACATTACATGGTCATCTTTGGTAGACTCTGACCTTTCCAATGACCCCTCACTTGACCATGTGTGGTGTACTCAGGTTCCAAAGTCCCCGTCTCTCCTCACTGCAGCGCCACGGTCTAGGTTGTGAATTAAACACTGCGTTGGTTCACCACATACACACTTGATGGCAGTATGGTGAATGAGGTGAGTTAGTGCAGTATCACTTTTCAGCATCACTGTTCACTTTATAATTGTAAATTGAATAATAGTGCCGTGTTAGAAAAAAGAGAAAATATTATTTTAATAGATATTTTATTTTTACATAAATCTAACCTGGTTATATTTGGTATCACTGGAAAGGCTATATGCTGACCTTTCCAATGATACCTCATATGTCCCTCTAGCCCTTAGGACTCCAGAGATACAGTGGTCTAAATTATTGCAAATTGTAAAACAAATTTTAAAAAAATATTTTTTACACACACAGAGCAAGGTGCCCCCTTGTAGCAGGCGCCTGTAGGCACATGCCTATTATGCCTAATTATAAATCCGGCCCGGCTGCCCACAGACTCGCAGCGCACCCACGTGGAACGCTGAGTAGAGACAAGCAATACGATAGGTAAGCTCTGGTTATTTTATATGTTTTAATACCTCCGTCATTGTTTTGTGTAACCTTGAGAATGGCTCCTGAGGGAGCCAAAACATCTGTCTCAATTTTAAAGGCATAAATTAAAGTTTATTGTTTTATTTTTATTGAGTGCGGTCAATCTTTATTTATATATATATATATATATATATTTATTTATAACAAAACGACCACCCCCTATTTTTTGTTAAATTGCCAAAAATAAAGCAACATCAAAACAAGGTTAGGGTCAGACGAATGCATTTTTCACGTCTACCGTCAGAAAGTACGTTGATGCATCCGAACGCACTTTTTCACGGAAGACGCGATAGCGGTCATCCAGTGCGCAATTTCGTCCGTGATTTTTGACGGAGCTATTAAAAACAAATGGACGTGATGTTGGCCAGACATGTGCAGCGTCTGACATCTCCTAATCACGCACATACGCCGCTAGCGGATGCAGCGCACTCTGTGCGTCAGTACTAGCGGTTCTACGTTCTCGAAAAAATGCGTTCGTTTGCCACTTGCATTGCGCGGCCGAACTTTCGTGCGGCTGTACTTCGTATATTGGCCGTCATTGGACGTCATTTGCTGTTACTACATCCTTAATAAAGTGCGGCTGCACGCGCATTCGCACTGCGTTCGTCTGACCCCAGCCTAAGTCGTAAAAAAGTTACATCTTGAAAAAGACTCTAAGGCTAGGGTCAGACGAGCGCATTTTGTACAGACTGTGCGTCCATGCAGTACGGACGTACTTTCTGTCTGACAACAAGGTAGTGGCCACACAGTCTGTTTTTTTCACTGAAGTATTTGACTGATGTAGCAGGGAAAATAAATAACAATGAAAAAACATTTTGTCCGTCAAAAATGCTTGACGTATAAATGCAGTCCGTCTGACCACGTTCCATCACTCACACACAAGGCTATGCAGACGTTGCGGACGTGGCGCACTCCTCACGTCCATTCTAGCGGTTTTACGTTCTTGCCTAACTTGCGTCTGTTTGCCACGACCGTTGTGTGTCCGCACTTCTGTGCGGACGTACTTCGTGTGTGGGTCTCTATGGGTCATAATTTTATGCTACCACGAACATTAAAATGTGCGGCAGCACGGACATGAACACTGCGCTCGTCTGACCCTAGCCTAAGCCACAGCCGAATTTTGATGCCACGAATTTTGGATGCTCCAGTACAAAATTGAGCATAATTTTCCATAACTAGGGTTAGAAATTAGGGTTAGATTTAGAATTTAGAGTTAGGGTTAAATTACGATTTGTGCTTGCTTTAGGGTTAATCCGAACCTTAACATTCTGCTCCATTTTGCTTCATTTTAAGGCAACAGAGTCTGTCCTGTCTTTTAACGAAATGATAAACTGTTTTTCAGTTTTTTAAAATGTAAATTGTTTGACCAAAAGCAGAAATTAAAAAAATATTTTTTATTTAAGTATTTACATTTAAAAAAATAGAAAACCAGTTTCTCACTGCGCTCACATCAAAAGAAAGAGCAGTTGCCTTAAAATCAGGGCCGGCCCGACAATGGTGCAGAGCGGAGCAGCGGCGCCAGGCGTCAGAAATTCGGGGGCGGCAAATTTCAGCCCCCGGCACCGCTGCTGCGCTCTGCACTATTTTTTTATGTGGCGGCGGCAGATTGTTTGATCTGCCGCCGCGTTCGTTCCTTCAACGAGTGGCAGCCGCACGAGTATCTGCCGCCCGCCTCAGATCCATCCTCCAGCCTGCCGCGATCACGTGTTCTCGCGAGATCGCGGCAGGCTGGAGGGTGGATCCCTGAGCGGTAGATACTCATGAGGCTGCCACTCGTTGAAGGAAGGAACGCGGCGGCCGCAGGATCTGCCCGTCGGAGGGGCCTGGCAGAGGTGAGCCTGCGGGCAAATATATCCATGAGGGCAAATCTATCCATGTGTGAGCCTGGGGCAAATCGACCCATGTGTGAGCCTGGGGCAAATCTATCTATGTGTGAGCCTGGGGTAAATCTATCCATGTGTGAGCCTGGGGGCAAATATATCCATGTGTGAGCCTGGGGGCAAATATATCTATGTGTGAGCCTGGGGAAAATATATCCATGTGTGAGCCTGGGGAAAATATATCTATGTGTGAGCCTGGGGTCAAATATATCCGTGTGTGAGCCTGGGGCGAATCTATCTATGTGTGGGCCTGGGGCAAATATATCCATATGTGAGCCTGGGGGCAAATATATCCATGTGTGAGCCTGGGGTCAAATATATCCATGTGTGAGCCTGGGGAAAATCTATCCATGTGTGAGCCTGGGGCGAATCTATCTATGTGTGGGCCTGGGGCAAATATATCCATGTGTGAGCCTGGGGGCAAATATATCCATGTGTGAGCCTGGGGTCAAATATATCCATGTGTGAGCCTGGGGAAAATCTATCCATGTGTGAGCCTGGGGCAAATCTATCCATGTGTGAGTCTGGGGGCAAATATATCCATGTGTGAGCCTGGGGCAAATCTATCCATGTGTGAGCCTGGGGCAAATCTATCCATGTGTGAGCCTGGGGCAAATCTATCCATGTGTGAGTCTGGGGGCAAATATATCCATGTGTGAGCCTGGGGCAAATCTATCCATGTGTGAGCCTGGGGAAAATCTATCCATGTGTGAGCCTGGGGCAAATCTATCCATGTGTGAGTCTGGGGGCAAATATATCCATGTGTGAGCCTGGGGCAAATCTATCCATGTGTGACCTGGGGACAAATATATCCATGTGTGAGCCGGGCTGGGACAAATATATCCATGTGTGAGTCTGGGGGCAAATCTATCCATGAGTGAGCCTGGGGGCAAATCTATCCATGAGTGAGCCTGGGGGCAAATCTATCCATGAGTGAGCCTGGGGCAAATCTATTCATGTGTGAGCCTGGGGGGGCAAATCTATCCATGTGTGAGCCTGGGGGCAAATATATCCATGTGTGAGCCAGGCTGGGGCAAATATATCCATGTGTGAGTCTGGGGGCAAATCTATCCATGAGTGAGCCTGGGGGCAAATCTATCCATGAGTGAGCCTGGGGGCAAATCTATCCATGAGTGAGCCTGGGGCAAATCTATTCATGTGTGAGCCTGGGGGGGCAAATCTATCCATGTGTGAGCCTGTGGGCAAATCTATCCAAGAGTGAGCCTGGGGGCAAATCTATCCATGTGTGAGCCTGGGGCAAATATATCCATGTGTGAGTCTGGGGGCAAATATATCCATGAGTGAGCCTGGGGCAAATCTATCCATGTGTGAGTCTGGGGGCAAATCTATCCATGAGTGAGCCTGGGGGCAAATCTATCCATGTGTGAGCCTGGGGGCAAATCTATCCATGTGTGAGCCTGGGGGCAAATCTATCCATGAGTGAGCCTGGGGCAAATATATCCATGTGTGAGCATGGGGGCAAATATATCCATGTGTGAGCCTGGGGGCAAATATATCCATGTGTGAGCTTGGGGACAAATATATCCATGAATGAGCCTGGGGCAAATATATCCATGTGTGAGCCTGGGGGCAAATATATCCATGTGTGAGCTGGGGCAATATACCCATGTGTGGGCACTGCTGGGTATGTGATGCTGGGCACTGATGGGTATGTGACGCTGGGCTCTGCTGGGTATGTGACGCTTGGCACTGCTGGGTATGTGATGCTGGGCACTGCTGGGTATGTGACACTGGGCACTGCTGGGTATGTGACCCTGGGCTCAGTTATACACACCTCACATTACTGTATCACAGAGCTCCACAGCAAGAAAATTCTAATGTACGGTGTGTATGAGTGTTTGAATTGCTGTGTATGTGACACTGCAGACTGTGATACACTCATACACGCTGCGTGGTTTTTTTTGGGGGGAGGGCAGCATTTCATCCTTCGCTCCAGGCATCACAATGTCTTGGCCCGGCCCTGCTTAATCAATCAAAAATTGAGCAGAATGACAGGGCTAGGATTAACCCTAACCCTAAAACAAGCACATATAGTAGCCTAACCCAAATTTCTAAGCCTAACACCCTAACCTTTTTTTAAAAATATTTTTACACATTGCATGGTCATATTTGGCATCATTGGGCAGGCAGACTCTGACTCACTGCAGGGGCGGATCCAGACACAGGTTTTTGGGGGGGCACTCTATCAGTTTTGGCTAAGAGCTGGTGTTGGGTTTGCAGTGACAGGCAGAGACGCACCTAAAACGCAAGCTTTGCTCCTTACACTCACTCAGGGCCGGCCCAAGACACTGTGCTGCCTGGTTCCAAGGATGAAATGCTGCCCCCCCAAAACAAAAAAAAACATGTGCCGTGTAAGAGCATATTACAGAGTTCAACAGCAATAAAACTCACAGTAATGTATATATGCGAGCATATCACAGAGCGCCACACAAATAAAACTTACAGTAAGCTGTGGCGTGCCTAGTTGAGGCCCAAAATGCTGCCCCTGGCAAAGTGCTGCCTGGAGCCATTGGTCCACCTGGCACCATGGACGGACCGGCCCTGCACTTACTCTCCCCAGAACATTGCACAGGGTCTGTCCTCATGTGGCTCATGAGCCCTGCGAACAGTTTCCATATGAGGGGCCCAGGGTACCCCCCAGCACATACCCCTTGAAGCTATGCAGTGTAGCGTAACCGACGTAAGGACTGCCCAGTGCACCCTTTCCATGCTGGCAGGACACATGTGGCACCCCATCTGTGCAGACCTGTGAACCCTTTCCATACCGGGGCCCAGGGTACCCCCCCTCCCAGGTCACATTTATATATTGACCCCTGCTCACATTTTATATATTGGCCCCAGCTCACATTTTATATATTGCCCCAGGTCACATTTTATATATATTGCTCCCAGCTCACATTTTATATAATGCCCCAGCTCAGAAGGATATATTGCCCCAGCTCACACATGTATATATTGCTCCCGGCTCACATTTTATATATTGCCCCAGCTCACATGGATACATTACCCCAGTTCACACATGGATATATTGTCCCCAGCTCACACATGGATATATTGCCCCAGTTCACATGGATATATTACCCCAGCTCACACATGGATATATTGTCCCAGCACACACATGGATATATTGTCCCAGCTCACATGGATATATTGCCCCAGCTCACACATGGATATATTGCCCCAGCTCACATAGATATATTGCCCCAGCTCACATGGATATATTGCCCCAGCTCACACATGAATATATTGCCCCCAGGCTCACATGGATATATTGCCCCCAGCTCACACGGATATATTGCCCCCAGCTCACACATGGATATATTGCCCCAGCTCACATGGATATATTGTCCCAGCTCACATGGATATATTGCCCCCAGCTCACACATGGATATATTGCCCCAGCTCACATAGATATATTGCCCCAGCTTACATGGATATATTGCCCCAGCTCACATGGATGTATTGCCCCCAGCTCACTCACATGGATATTTTGCCCCAGCTCACATGGATATATTGCCCTCAGCTCACATTTATATATTGCCCCAGCTTACATGGTCCCAAGCGGTCTCCTCTCCCCTCTGCCATGCCCCTCTGAGTGCTTCTGTTTCTACGAGGGCCGTCGGCATGATGCTCTGCCGCTAGCCTGGGAACCACGCAGAAGATCGCGGCTGGTCAGGTGGATACCAGGCGAGCGGTGGAGCTTCATGCCGTAGGCCGCTCGTAGGAACAGAAGTACTTGGCGGGTCAGTAATATTTTCGCAGGGGGGAAATTGCCCTGTTGCCCCCCCTGTATCCGCCCCTGACTCGCTGCTCCATTTGACCCTGAGTGGTGAAATTCAGATACACAGGGATCCAAAAGCCCTCTACCTCTCCTCACTACAGTGCGGCGGTTCAGGGAAGCTGAGTTAGCACAGCATCACTTTTCACTTTATATTTTGACAAGTGTACAACCGCGTTATTAAAAAAAAAAAGGAATATTTGAATTTTATCTGTTTTTTATTTTGGTTTTACATAAAACCTGGCCTTTCCAATGATACCTGATATGACCCTTTAGCAGCCTATAAGTTTCTGGAGATACGGAGGTCCAAACGATTTTAAGGCTAGGGACAGATGAGCGCATTTTCTGCGGCCACCGTCAAAATGTACGTCGATGCGTGCGCACGCATTTTTTCACGGAATACGCTTAAGTGGTCAGACGACCACAGTCGCACAGTCGCAGGTACTCACCAACGCAATTCTAGGGAAATCCGGCTGTTTGAACGTTATGTAGGCCGCACACTAGCAGCGTCTGACGTCTCCTAATCACGCACACACGCTGCCATGCGGCCGCAGCGCACTCTGTACGTCTGTAGCAGCGGTTTCACGTTCTGAGAAAAATGCGTTCATTTGCCGGTTGCGTGGTGTCGGCGCACTTTTGTACGCACGTACTGCGTATATTGGCCGTCATTGGCCGTTATGTGCTGCTACTGCCGCCGTGATTTAGTGCGCCTGCACGCGCGTTCCGACTGCCCCACTCTGACCCTAGCCTTAACTGTAAACTTTTTTTTACAGAGCATGACACCCCCCGTGGTAGACGCCTGTAGGCACATGGGCTCTAGACCAGATGAGCAAAAACAGGGCTCTAGATCAGGTGAGCAAGTATTTGTCTTTTGGGGCTGCCATGTTATTGAAGCTACAGTATATGGATATGTTGCACTATGAATATGTTTCTATCACCCTTCCTTTTTGAGAAACAACGGAACAGAACACTCGGATTTGAGGACGGCCACTCCCTATTAAGTTTGCACGCCATGTTATCTACAGAGCCAATAGAATGGCTCCACTTTTGTGAGTGGGATACTATATATTATTCTCAACTACACAGGCTAATTTCTATAATCCAGGCAATATTGCACTATTGTGTTTGTTCTCTGCTTTCTTTGAGATACATGGATCCCAAACACCTACGGACGGGACAATTTGATTTGGGACAAGAATAATATTGTTTCCTATTATATTACTGACTATCATAACTAAGGAAACCTTAATATCAGCTGATCCAGATATATACCCAGTATAATAACTCTAAGAGTGACTTTTTCCACTATATAGATAGGACGAATAGAAATAGCAAAATTTTTCTTACATGTTTATGTATATTGGTACACATTATAAGCTATATAAGATTTTTTTGTATTGGTCCTAAATTTCAGCAGAGATGATACTGGTTTCGGCTTTTAGAGTGTGTATTTTTCTTTAACATGCCTATTTTGCCTAATTATAAATCCAGCCCTGATTGCATACCCATTTGGTCACTGTTCTCTTGTTCACAAACCTCATTTAGTCTATGTTCAGCTGATTCCACAACAGTCTGCCATTTGTAGCAAACCAGTGTACCGTGGCACAGTGGTTGCATATCACTAGTTTAAAGGAACATGTAAAACACCACAACATTATCTTTCTAAGGATATAGCGAAAAAAAATTCCTGGATCTATCTCCCTGTATATGGTTGCATATTTTAAATGAAACAATTTACTAACGTTTCTGCAAGAATTTCTTCATGCAAAAAGGTGACGCCATACATGGGTTGCTTGCAGCAACTATGTTCACAAAACTGTAACACGGTGTCAATCAGTGGTGTATTTAGGTTTTGTGCTGCCCTAGGCCTGACTAAATTCGTGCACCCCCTAATTTAAATTTGACGCACCCCTTCCTGTCAAGGGCACACCTCTTCCTGGTTAATCCCCACCCTTCCTCTTTAAGCTCCACCTTTTCCTCTTAGAGCTCCGCCTTTTCCTCTCTTTATATTAAAAGTGGATACCAAGTGCCTACTTGTATATTTTGTATACCATTTCAAATGTATCTATTGAGATAAAGAAAATTATGAAATGTTTAAATTCAAGCATTTTTACAAAGAACAGCCACGCATGTCAAATAAACGGGATCACAGCCGCTCTAATTGGTTGAACAATAAAATCCACATAAACGTGCACTGCATATGAGCGTATCACAGAGCTGCACAGCAATCAAACCCACAGAAATGGGCACTGTGTATGAGCATATCAGAGCTGCACAGCAATAAAACCCACAGAAATGTGCAGTGTGTATGAGCATATCACAGAACTGCACAGCAATAAAACTCACAGTAATGTGCAGTGTGTATGAGCGTATCCCAGAGCTCCAGGGCAATAAAACTCACAGTAATATGCAGTGTGTATCACAGAATCCACAGCAATAAAACTCCCAGCAATGCAATGTTTGGTGTGTGTCAGCGTATCAGAATCCACAGCAATAAAACTCCCAGCAATGCAATGTGCGGTGTGTATGAGTGCATCAGAATTCACAGCAATAAAACTCACAGCAATGCAATGTGTGGTGTGTGTCAGCGTATCAGAATCCACAGCAATAAAACTCCCAGCAATGCAATGTGGCGGTGTGTATGAGTGCATCAGAATCCACTGCAGTAAAACTCCCAGCAAACCGAGTGTATATGAGCACACAGCAATTATGCTGTGGAGCCATCTTGTCAGCAGTGGGGTGCCACTGTCAGAGGGTGCACTGTAGCATTGATTCCCTTCCCGGTGGGTGTTCAGTCCAGAATAGAGTCTGTGTTAATGAAAGGGCGGGCAGCTGCACGCGTGCGTTTCACATGGTTCAGCCAGTCATGTGGTACTGAGACTCAGAGAAATGGCAGTGAAATGCCCTGATGTTCGGTGGTTTCAATCAGCAGGTTTATTCAGGCGGACCCCATAGGTTTCAATGTTAAAAATATTCCCGTTTTAATGCAATATCTAATAAAAAAGTTTATTATTTTAATCTGCAGTAAAAAGTCTTTACTTATTGATTTTTTTTAGTACCTTTTAGTCATTTTTCAGATTTTTTGGGCAAAATTCCCCCCCCCTTTTTTGTAATAACAGTTTTTCTTTTTTCTGCAACAGAACTTTTTATTATCAATCATAGGATCTTATATGTAAATTCCAGACATTTTCGTTCAGTAGTTCTTTTGAAAACAGCAGGCCACGGGTTTGCGGTGGCAGCATTCAGCGGCCGACTCCATGCACTTTGGGGACCCTGCGGTGAATGGTGAATTCACTGCAGGGTGTGGAAATTTTATTCTCCTAAGTGCAGGGAACTACAGAACACCAAAAAGTTGCCGTCATTTCGGTGCTCTGTGAGTAGAAACATAGAAACATAGAAAAATGTCGGCAGATAAGAACCTTTCGGCCCATCTAGTCTGCCCAATTACATGGATACTTTACCTGGATTTATCTTTTGTTTAGGATAGCCTTATGCCTATCCCATGCTTGCTTAAATTCAATTACTGTTTTGGCCTCTACCACTTCTACTGGAAGACTGTTCCATGTATCCACCACCCTCTCAGTAAAATAATGCTTCCTGATGTTACTTTTAAACCTTTGCCCCTCTAATCTAAGACTATGTCCTCTTGTTTTGCTATTTTGTTTCCTTTTAAATATACTCCCTTCCTCTACCTTGTGGATTCCCTTTACGTATTTAAATGTTTCTATCATATCTCCTCTGTCTCGTCTTTTTTCCAAGCTGTACATGTTAAGATCATTAAGCCTTTCCTGGTAACTCTTCTCCTTCAAGCCGTACACCATTTTAGTAGCCCTTCTCTGAACTCTCTCTAAGATGTCTATATCCTTCTGGAGATACGGTCTCCAGTACTGCACACAGTACTCCAAGTGAGGTCTCACCGGTGCTCTGTACAGTGGCATGAGCACTTCCCTTTTCCTACTGCTAATACCTCTCCCTACACAACCAAGCATTCTGCTAGCATTTCCTGCTGCTCTATTACATTGACTACTTACCCTTAGATCCTCTGAAATAATGACCCCTAAATCCCTTTTCTCAGATGTTGAGGTTAGGACTGTATCAAATATTCTATATTCAGCCCTTGGGTTTTTACGTCCCAGGTGCATTATCTTGCACATATCCACATTAAAACTCAATTGCCACAGCTCCGACCATTTTTTTAGTTTACCTAAATCATTTGTCATTTGGCTGATCCCTCCAGGAACGTCAACCCTGTTGCAAATATTTGTGTCATCAGCAAAAAGACATACTTTACCATTAATACCTTCTGCAATATCACTAATAAAAATATTAAATAGAATGGGTCCAAGTACTGACCCCTGAGGTACCCCACTGGTAACAAGACCTTGCGCCGAATAAACTCCATTTACCACAACCCTCTGTTGCCTGTCACTCAGCCACTGCCTAATCCATTCAACAATATTGGAATCCAAGCTCAAAGATTGCAATTTATTGATAAGCCTTCTATGCGGAACAGTATCAAAAGCCTTACTGAAATCTAAATAAGCAATGTCTACTGCACCACCTGTGTCTTTTTATTTTGTTACCCAATCAAAAAAAAATCAATAAGATTAGTTTGGCATGATCTCCCTGAGGTAAACCCATGTTGTTTCTGATCCTGTAATCTATGTGTTTTTAGATGTTCAACAATCCTTTCCTTTAACATGGTTTCCATTCATTACCCCACTACTGACGTAAGACTAACTGGCCTATAGTTCCATGATTCCTCCCTACTACCCTTCTTGTAAATGGGCACAACAATTGCTAATTTCCAGTCTTCTGGGACGACTCCCGTTAACAAGGATTGGTTAAATAAATCTGTTAACGGTTTTGCTATTACATCACTGAGCTCTTTTAATAATTTAGGGTGGATCCCATCAGGCCCATTGACTTATTTGTCTTTACTTTAGACAGCTGCTGTAGAACCTCCTCCTCTGTAAACTCATATGTAAATGTCTCTTTAGTGTTCTCTCCTAACTGAGGTCCCTTTCCTTCCTTTTCTTCTGCAAAGACTGAACAAAAATATTCATTGAGGCAGTCAGCGAGACTTTTATCCTCTTCTACATACCTTCCTTCCTTTGTTTTTAATCTAACTAATCCTTGTTTTACTTTTCTTTTCTCGTTTATGTATCTAAAAAATGTTTTGTCCCCCTTTTTTACTGACTGAGCTATTTTCTCTTCTGCGTGTGCTTTGGAAGCTCTTATAAATTGCTTTGCCTCTTTCTGCCTAATTTTATAGGTTTGCCTATCTTCTTCACTCTGAGTTTTTTATAATTATTGAATGCTATCTTTTTGTTCTTCACTATTTTGGCCACTTCTGCAGAGTACCACAGTGGTTTCTTCCCTTTTTTGTTTTTGCTAACAAGCTAACATGCAATTTCCTGTGGCCTTCAATAATGCTTCCTTTAAATAATCCCATTTCTCCTGGACTCCCTTTAACCACTTCCATGCGGAGGACGCGCTCAGCGCGTCCTCCACATGGCTGCTGCTGTGCGGAGGACGCGCTGAGCGCATCCTCCCTTTGGGGTCTGCATTCGGCCGGGTTCCGGCCGATCGCTGCCCCCCCCGTGCGGGCTGACATCCTCGATGTCAGCCCAGCATCCGGAACCGCCGCCGATGAAATTAGGTGTCATCGCGGCAGCGCGATGACACCTAATTCAGGCGCCCCCCCGCATGTGCGGAGGAGTCGCCTGAAAGGGAGGGGGGAGGTCCTTCGGACCTCTCTCCCTCCCGATCGGCGGCGTTGCGGGTGTTAACCCAGGCACCATTTGGAAGGGCACAGCCTGCCCTTCCAAATGGTACCTGGCATTAACCCCTGGGGAGCCGGATCACGAATCGGCGCTGAAAAGCGCCGGTTCGTGATCCTTTCCCGGAGCTGGCCGACATCTTGGATGTCGGCCAAGCCTCCGGGAACTCCCCCTGAGGACTGGCGTCATCGTGCATAGCACGATGACGCCAGTCCTAGAGTTAACCCCTAACTGCCACCAACGGTGGAGATAGGGAGTCCCAATGAACTCCCTATCTCCCGATCCGTGGCAGCTAGGGGTTAAAGTTTGGTATGGTTGGATCGGCCAGAGCATGGCCGTTCCAACGATACCAAACACTACTGTGAAAAACGTTGTTAAAAAAAAATTAAAATTAAAAATAAAAATAAAAATATATTTAAAAAAAAAATTATAAAAAAAAAATAAACATTTTTTTTTCTTTTTTTTGGTTTGTTAATGCAGCAATATTGTTCCCATTTCAATTATAATGTGAACAATGATGCTGCACTAACGATTTTTGTATGCGGTGCGTTTGTTAAAAATCGTGTAATTTTCCCCAAAAAAAATGTAACGAGACCCCATCTCTAATTTTTTTAACAAGCGCACCCCATACAAAATATAACCGCAATTGCTCGCATCTTAAAATGTGAAAAAAAAAACTTTACACATTGTAAATTATTGAAAATACATATTTTATTGCATTTTTTGTTATAATATACAGACAGGTCATGACGTTTACATATAATAATGACATATTATGAATCTACTGAGTCTGACGGAAAGAACGATATATAATATGTCTGGGTCATATACTAAAATAAGCCTTCAAAACACGTTTAAACATGATGAGCAAAACCGGTAAAAATGACCTCAGCACAGAGGTGTGAAAAGCCTCAGCAGCGAAAGGGTTAAACTCCTCCAATCTGATAATGACCCCTTCACACAAAATCTAATTTTAGAAAAAATCTGGTATTTTTAAAGTCTAAAACTTTTGTTTTTGTGTGGTGCGGCTCCATCCCTGTTCTTATATTAAACCACACTGACTGGTGATCATTAGATCCCAAATTTTCACCTACAACAACGTCCGATACCAAACCTCCATTTGTGAGTATTAAATCCAATATGGCCTCTTTACGGGTCGGCTCCTCAACTACTTGTGTTAGAGATAATCCCAGTAAGGAGTTTAGAATATTTGTACTCCTGGTGCACCCAGCTATTTTGGTTTTCCAGTTCACATCAGGAAGATTAAAGTCCCCCATGATAATAACTTCCCCCTTCATTGCCATTTTGGCTATTTCCTCAACCAGCAGATTATCTAGCTCTTCTACTTGTCCAGGGGGTCTATAGATCACACCTACACGAGCTACTGTATGATTGCCAAATGTTAGCGTAACCCAAACTGACTCTATGTTCACCTCGCTCACTTTTATTTGGTTCGTTTTTATGTTGTTTTTCACATACAGTGCCACTCCTCCTCCTTTCCTACATTCTCTGTCCTTTCTATATAAAGAGTACCCCGGTATTGTTATGTCACAGTTATTTTTCTCACTGAACCATGTCTCAGTAACCGCCACTAAATCTACTTTTTCAGCTGCCATCATTGCCTCCAGTTCATTGATTTTATTGACTAAACTGCGAGCATTTATAGACACGACTCTGAGCTTGTCATTTTTTACCTCGCATGTTGCTTGCACCCTCCGATTTAGTTTTGGGGGACAATCGGGCAGATTGTTTTTTACCCTTTTGTCCCCCCTCCTAGTTTAAATATTCCTTTGTAAAACCTTTGAACTTCTCACTGAGAACATATGTTCCCCTATGAGTAAGATGCAAACCATCTTTTTTATACAGTTCCTTTCTGCTCCAATTAGAGCTATCATGGGACACAAAGCCAAATCTTTGCTCCCGACACCATTCCCGAAGCCACAAATTGAATTCCCTATTGCGCATCTGCCTATCTTGAATGTTATGCACAGGCAAAACTTCAGAGAATGAAAGTGGACGCAATCTGCTGTATTTCACCTCCAAGTAACCCATTTAGTGGTGAGGTTTTTTGCTGCCCCCTGGAAAGTGAAATTGAAAGTGTAAATTAGTGAAATCTCAATGTATCCTTCCTGGTAAAATACTTTGCAAAAGTAAAAAAAAAAAAAAAATAATAATAATAATTTTTTTTTTAGGGGTGGGGCCACCCAGAGTGGGCTGCCGCCCCCTGGAAAGTGCCGCCCTAGGCCTGGGCCTAGTCGGCCTAGGCCAAAATACACCAGTGGTGTCAATAAGGATGTCCCATGAGAATAGTGACTTCTGCAGGTAAATATTTGTGAAGTCAAGTAAAAAAAAAAGTCACATAACTAAAAAAAAAGGCACCTGAATAAAACAGCTGGTTAAAAATGCGGAGTTTCAACAAAACCTTAACACACATCAAAAATCCGATGCAAGTATGATCCAAAATTGACATGCCTCTTCACCTTTTTAGCTCAATATTCTTGCACCTGACCTCGTGGCAAATTTGTACACATTTTGACCTTTACAGATTCAAATGGAATGTGCAGTACATGAACTCTATGGTGCCATGTGTCAGCATGATGAATTTGGGTGTGTAAGTGCAAAATGTGAGTTTGATGAATAAGCATGTGAAATTATCAGGGTTATTCAAAGAGAATCGAAAAGTCACCGCACGTTTGGTGACTTTTCGTTCTCTTCAATCGGTGCGATTTGGTGATCCCATTTCGGCGACCCTGCGGTGTATTCAGCAAGCACCACAGGCCTGCCATAGTGCAGTGAAAAGTCGCCGCAAACCCGACGAACACTCACCGCAAAGCCCGGCGAACACACCGAAACCAGCAAAAACATCTGGATTAACCCCGTCGAACACGCCGGAGAAACCCGAGCAGGAGCCAATCACAGTGCAGAGCAGCCGCCAGAAAAACCCGACACCGCTGACGAATGGAGTGAAAAAAACAAAAAACAGTACGCTTGAATGTTTGAAAAGTGAAACGTTGTTTGCAAAGAAACTACAGAATGCAAATGTCTGAAATTTACATATAAGATCCAATGAATGATAATAAAAAGGGCTGTTACAGAAAAAAGAAAAAACGATTAAAAAAAAATGGAAAAGAAAAATTTTGCAAAAAAAATTTTGAAAAATGTCTAAAAGATCCTAAAAAAATCTAGAAATAAGACTTTTTTACTGCAGAATAAAATAATAAACGGTTTATTAGATATTTGATTAAAACGGGAATATTTTTAACATTGAAGCCTATGGGATTCTCCTGAATAAACCTGACCAATGAAACCACCGAATGGCAGGGCATTTCGGCAACCTTTCTTAGCTGTTTTGTGTTCTCTGAATAGACGAAGCATTGCTTCTCTATGGGGAATTCACTGCCCTCGAACAGGCACCATATGTGCAGGCAATTCGCCAACATTTGGCGAACTGCCTGCACTCTGAATAGCCTAATGGCCAGGAAAGGTAACCGTATGCTGAATTTCAGCGTTCGGTTACCTTTCGGCCCCAATTCGGAGCTCTTTGAATAACCCTGTATGTTTTTGTATATATTTATGTTCATAGTTACATAGGCTGAAAAAAGACATGCATCCATCTGGTTCAGCCTTTCACACATCACCTACTGCTTTTGATCCAAAAGAAGGCAAAAACCCAGTCTGTGGCGCTCACTAATAAGCAACATACTGGGAAAAAATTCCTTCTTGACCCCAGAATGGTGTCAGATTTCTCCTTGGATCAAGAAGCTTTTACCCACATATTAAATATTATAACCCTTAAGAGTACCGTCTAGGTGGAGTAGACGTAACATCACTGCTCTATAACCATGGAGACACAGGTTTGAATCCCGGCAAGAGCACCTCTCCAGTACGTGTCCTTGGGCAAGACACCTGACGGTACATACTCGCCACCCAGGACATACTTGAAAACGAGAGAAATCTCAATGTATCCTTCCTGGTAAAATCCTTTCTCAAAAAATAATATATATATATACAGTATATTATGTTCATCTTCTGTGTGAGAAGCATTTGATTTGATTGAATAACCATAATCAGGCCTCACGTATGCTGTGTGATTGATTAGCCTAGTGGAATACATTGTATGTTTCAGCAGTAGAACAAATGTGAGGTTTCAATTCAATTCAATTGTTTTTCTAGTTTAAATTTATACTTTAACTCTGGAAAAAAGCTATAGCATCCCTTTATATTTTAAAATAGTCTGTAAGAGTAAATAGTGCTTGAAAATGTTAGTATATTTAGAGTAGAGACAAAGAATTTCAACCAAATTAATGAAAAACACTTTTTTACGATTTTTTGTTTGTTTGTTTGTTTTTATAACAATATCCGCTTTAGCCAAGTTCACAATTTAACAAATCCACTGTCAGTGCACTAGACATCTAAGATACTATATTACTTTTTTTAGTTGTAATTTTGGATCTGGATGGTATGATTTTATCAAGCCTGTATCGCTGTAAGAAGTTCTTTTTCCAGGCCCTGCTTGGTGAGCTGAATGGGGAGATTCTTAGTTGGCCACCGAGGGACCCCCTCCTCCCCCTTCCCCCGGTTCAACAGGATGTTCAGACACAGCTCACATACTGTATTTTAACAATTATGCTGCAGGAATTGAAGGGGTGGAGGAAGGAATTTCCTTTAACTAAGTTTATTTTTTTCCTCATTTCTGTATTTCCTTTGCCATGTGCCTAGTTAATATCTCTACAGTCTGATTTGGAGGCGAGTAGTGGGTTTTTCTTGCTTTTAAGGCAAGTTCTATGTACAGAATTAGAGGAGTTTGAGTTTAAACAGATTAGTTTGCTACGTGTGTTGGTGGATAATAACAATTTCCACTATCCCAATATCTTAATGCACAAATAAATATTTGAAATCAGGCTCTTATAAAAGGTTCATGAAGCTCGTTACTGCCCTAGACCTGTTTTTTGCCTTCTGCGGATTGAACTTTTCAACCAGGCATCCCTCCTCACACATACTATTCTCTGTTTCATTACTAAATATAATTAAATGGATGCCAAAATCTGAAAAGATGGGGAAGGGGTCAGACGGCATGGCATATCTGTCATAGTTAACTACAGAACGCTGCCATCTTGGTAATAGGGTTGAGCAATCTGAGGGCCATTATTGCTCCCGATGTTTACCTGTCAGGGCAGAGAACAAGAGCTGCTAGCCTATAGGAGACAGGCAATGACAGCACCCAACAGTAGGCATGATGGTTGTGATGTAAATATTTAATCCCTCCTAACCCCCTGATCAGGAGAAGCTATTAATGAGAGGCATTGGCCATTCAGCAATGCACTACATGTACATTGCTGATCCGGAAGGCTAACCAGCATAAGGTGATTGACATCTGTCTAGGCAGAGGAAAGCACACCAATATGGAAAACTGTCGTAGCCGACTGGACACCAAAGGTGGTTATAACACTTAGCATGCCATGACCATTTAAATTTAATAAAATGATCATGGTGGTTAGAGTGCCACTTTAGAGAAGTATGGAGGTTACAGTAGGGACCTGAAGAGACCTGTGTTGTCCATATCCATGGGTAGACTCCATGGTGCTCTCATCGGAAGGCTGCCATGTCCGCCATGTATTCTTTGAAGTATAACAGAAATACGTGAGGAACAGGGCCAGCCCAAGCCACTGTGCTGCCTGGAGCGATGGATGAAAAAAAACATCTGACATGTATCAGCATATCACGGAGCTCCTCAGCAATAAAACTCACAGTAATGTGCGGTGTGTAGGAGCATATCACAGAAACCACTGCAATAAAAATAACAGTAATGTACGGTGTGTATTAGTGTATCACAGATTCCACAGCAATCAAACTCACAGTAATGCAGAGCACATTCCACACTGCTGCTGGATTTGTGTGGCGATCTCTGACGACCTGTCAGCGTCGGCGGTCAGCTGACAGGTCATCAGAGATCGCCGGCGCTTGAGTACAGCATGGGACGGCAGGATTGTTCACTGTGCCAGCCTTCAAGAGATAGAGGCGCTGATAATAAAATGAGTGCAGGGGCTCAATGGCAAAATTTACCGCCCCCGGAATTTGATGCTTGGAGCAGTTGCTCAAAACTGCTCCATGGTTGGGTCGGCCCTGGTGAGGAAGGTAAGCTGTGCACTGTGCTTTAATTATTCAAGAACGGCTTTTGGATTGACCTGTGGCGTGGCGATGCTCTGAGTGTATAGAGTTCAGGCAAACTGAGGTTTTGTGGGATAAGGAGGCTTGAGTTATTTGGGATAAAGATCAACCACCCACTAGCTTGAATTTCCAATTTTACTGTTGAAAATTTTAGGTACGAAAAAATAAATTTTATTTAATAAGCAATATATTTGCAAATCTTTTGTAACAACTTTTACTGGCTGTTTTAGTGTGCGTCTTATTTTTGGGGGTTCTTCAAAATACAGACAAAATATAACAAAATTAAAAAGGCAAAAATAGCTATTTATCTATTTAGACCATGTTTTTATTCTAATATGCTTGTTGTTGCATCATCTATACTTGGACATTTATGTTCGTACGTATTTTTCACTTCTGAAAACGTGTGACTTTCCTGATAGGAGGAAGATAATTTCTGTCTCCATATAAGGCAGTCAGACCTCTTTTTGGAGAAATAAGAGCTAATAAAACTAATACGTTCTATCTTAATAAAATAATCTGATTCGTATAAAACACCACATGCTGGGTTTGAGGACAAAGGCACTGAATTATACATGTTCTCTCCCTCTTGTGTAAAAAATGCAAAACACTTTCCATTGCGTATCTCTTTTCTTCAAGCTCCATTGAGTGACCATGTGCCAATGCAGCTCTTGTGCAGCCCGGATTGTTTGGCGGTCAAATTTCTTACAGCGCATCCGATATTGTGCGTCATTTCAAGCACACTTGGCAACTGCCATCATCAACAGATCCAATAGCAGCATGCCTTTTCATTTCATCACTGCCCTGTTATTTTTCCTTTTTACCCCTTACCGCATTATATTGTTATGCTTGATATTGGATGCACCGTACTTGGCGATTCCTCTGACTACCTATTTATTCTCCTGAACTCAACCTTCGTTTGTATTGCTCAACTTTGTGTGCTATGGATGTCCTGGCTCCAGCCAGATTTCTGACTCCTCTTTTTTAATTCAGTTACTGGCCATTCTGGGACTGCTGTCAGGGCCAGATTTATAACTAGGCAGAGTAGGCATGTGCCTACAGGCACCTGCCACAAGGGACCGTCTTGCTCTGTGTAAAAAAAAAAATCTTTACAATTTGCAATCATTTAGACCACTGTATCTCTGGAGCCCAGAAGGCTAGAGGGACATATGATGTATCATTGGAAAGGCCAGATTGTCGCCTTCCCATTGAAATCAAACATAACCAGGCTAGATTTAGGTAAAAAAAAATATCAAAATAATAAATTAATGTATTTTTCTTTTCTAACGCAGAACTATTATTCAGTTTTCAATTATAAAGTGGACAGTGATGCTGCGCTAATTCACCTTCTCATTTCCCACACTGCCAGCAGGTGTGGAGCTGATGATGCAATGCATTGTTTCATCGACAACTTAGACCGTGGCACTGCAGTGAGGAGAAATAGGGGGACTTTGGAAACCCGCATCTCTGAATTGTACATTGCACAAGGTTAAGTGAGGTGTCATTGGAAAGATAAGAGTTTGGTCTTTTCAATGATACCAAACATGACCAGGTAATGTGTAAAAATAAAATTTTTTAAAAATAAATGCAAAATGTATTTTTTCTCTGTTCTATGGCAGAGGAAATATATGCCACTGTACTAACTCAACAATGCCACTGCACTAACTCAACGCAACAGATTCTGCCCCCTCTTTTGATTTGAGCGCAGAGAGAAACTGTTTTTCATTTTTTTTAAAATGGAAAACGAAAATGTAAAAAAGTCTTTTTGACATATTTTTTTGGTTGGGGAGGGGTAGGGGCACTCCTTGTTTCTGTACCTACAGGCTCCTGAGATGCTAAAACCGTTCTAACAGTTATGAGATTTTCTTTATTTTCCTTTTTGTGCTTGTCTACCTGTTTGGTCGATCACATATCTTGATAGAAACATAACTTTTGGGATTGTTCCCATTGGTTGTAGCCATAGAATTGTGGGAATCTCTTCTATACGGTAGAGGAGTACTGTTTCCCAGTGATAATATAGCACTGATGTCAGCTGTGAACTATTTATCGGCAGCTTTGCAGACAGTGGTTTCTTTGCTGCGACATTTTGTAGTGTGTGTTTAGATTTTTTTTTTTATTATTATTATTTTCAGTCGAAGCATGTTCCAAACAGATTGTACAATGTGGCAGATTAATTTTCTCTTATACAATTCACAAAGTTCCATCAAACAGCAGAGAAAAGAGGTCATGTATACCCAGCAACATCACTATGACAGCTAGGAACAGAGAATTTGCACAATGGGTAAGAGCATCCTTACTGGAGGGTATCTGGCAGGATACTCTCCTGAATAGTATGAGCCTGTGTTATCACTGCAAGGAGAACAGGTTGAAGCTATATCGATTGGAGATGTCTTATCGTTTATCTTATGGCTTCTTAATTCTCTAAAGCTTAGATAGATCAGGCTTTTTCTGCACCTTTTTTTTTATTTACATACTTGAAAACAAGAGAAATCTCAGTGTATCCTTCTTGGTAAAATACGCTATAAATAAATAAAAAGCTTTGGAGATCTTTATCTTTAACCCGTTACCACTTGGCAGGTTGAGCCCGGTGGGAGGGGTTAATGCTGACGGGCATACTAGTACGTCCTGCTCTCTGGCTGCTGTGGTGGTCCCCTCCTCTGGCACGCCTATGCAGCTGACGTGCAGTGCAGTGAAGTGCAGTGAGGTCAGTGGCTGGTGAGACACTGACTAGTATCAGAGCCAGATATACAAGGGATATGTAGGTTCAGTGCTCCGTAGGAACTGGCTGCTGTCATAATACCAGAGTGCCAGCAGTGTGCCATATACATTCCAGTGTGCCATAATACAAGAGAGCCAGCAGTGTACCATATATATTCCAGTGTGCCATAATACCAGAGTGCCAGCAGTGTACTATATACATTCCAGTGTGCCATAATACCAGAGTGTCAGCAGTGTGCCATATACATTCCAGTGTGCCATAATACTAGAGTGCCCGCAGTGTGCCATATACATTCCAGTGTGCCATAATACCAGAGTGACAGCAGTGTGCCATATACATTCCAGTGTGCCATAATACCAGTGTGCCATATACATACCAGTGTGCCATAATACTGCTGCTGTCAAGGCTTCCCAGGATTTGTTGCTACTCTCAGGGCTTTCCAGGATCTTTGCTGCTCTCCAGGATATGCCTCCAGGCACACAGCCCCACAGCAGGCCCCCATGACTGACGACGACAGTCACATGACTGTCCTGTGTCAATCAATCCATGGGAGGCTCTGCCTCCCATGGGGCCATATTTTAAAAAAATGAATGGCTTGAGACCAATGGTGCTTTCGTTGGCTAGGCTGGCTCAGTGCTGCCGCTGCAGTCTGTGTGATGATTCACACACACAGCAGCCGGCAAACTGAAAGAAAAAAAAAAGTGGAGGACAGAGAAGGACGGTGAGGGCTCTGCCTCACCTGCCGCCCCTGAGTGCACGTCCCTGGTGCAATGCATGTCATTGGCTTCAGGGGGACAGAGTGAGTTCAGCACAGTCCACAGCAGCTGGTGGGTGGGCCTGACACAGCCCATAGATGCCAGCAGGGCGAGCTATGCTGCCCAACAGTATGGCATAGTACGCCCCGCAGCTTAAAAGGGTTAATGCTCTACTGCATATGATTTGAGTTTATTTCAGATGACTTGTGTTAGTCTTTTTTAGGGCGTTGTGAATGGGGGAGTTGGCTAGATAAGGAGGTTTGATATGTCCAGATGTGTGGCTTGAAGGAAATTCTGCATTGGTACAGATTTCATGGTCTAAAAGGGACCAGCAAGGAAAAGGTGCATTAATAATTTCTATCAATTACCTGGGTCCAATATTTGCACAGTAATTAATTTCCACATGTTTTGGAGCCAGACATGATGGTGGCTGCTCTGCCTTTTCATGTCCCACAGACAGGGCGGCCATCAAGGTATAAATTGAACAGTGTTTTTAAACAAACTTTGGTTAAGCTGCATCTGGATCCCTTTCACTTTGGCACTAACTCATTTTGGATTAATGCAGCTACGGAGCGCAGTCAGATTTGTGTTGATGGGAATCCGCATCTTGCTTCCAGTCCTATGATCATTTGTGATGTACGTTTGTCCTCTAAACTCTGGTTCCCGAATACAACGTTTGCAAGGTTTGAGGTTTTTCGTGTTTTAAAGATACAATTATATATTAATATTCCCTACCCAAAAGTGGTATGTTATGATTCGAGATATGTTGATTTAAGGATGGTTCTGTTTTGACTCTAGAGGTTATTCAGAAAAAAAGAACTTGCACCGAATTGCACCGAACGGTGAATTTCATCGTACGGTGCAATTTCGGAGCAGTCTGTATATTCACTAAACTGTCAATTCGCCAAATACTCGCAAATTGACTGCGAAATACGGTGCAGTTCGCCCCTGATCGGCGATCTTTGGCGGCAGCGAAATTATCCCATAGAGAAGTAATGGTTAATCTATTCAGAAAAATTTTAATTGGTTTAAACACCTATTAGAATAATAGCAGAGTTCCCTATTTTTTTCTGCAGTTCGGCGGTATGCCGCACTTCAGCAAAGAGCACTGGGGGGGACTTTGGAACCCTGCGCCTCTAATCTTTACACCGCAGAAGGTCAAGTGAAGTGTCATTGGGCATCCTTTGCATTGATACCAAACATGACCATGTAAAATCTAAAAGTAAAAAAAAAGCAAAACACATTTATTTATTTATTTATTTTTAGTTCTAAAGCGATGGCGTTGTCCATTTGTGACGTATAAAATGAGCAATACCACTTCAATTACTCACCTTCTCATTTCCCACGCTGGGAGCAAGTTCAGTATTTTATACTAACAGGGTTATCCAGAGAGTGGTGAAAAGCAGGAGAATGGCTGGAGAATGGAAAATGTTAGGTCAAAATAGCCAAACTAGAAAAATTCTCCCATTCATCTCACTTTCCAAATTGGCTATTTTGACCTAGAATTTTCCATTCTCCAATCATTCTCCTGCTTTTCACCGCTCTCTGAATAATCCTGATAGTCATATTAATCATGAAACGCCATTCTCCAAAACACGAGGGAAAATTTCGTTAAAACTATCAGGGTAATTCAAAGAGATCCAAATGGCTGGAGAAAGGTAAACGAACGCTGAAAATCACCGTTCGGTTACCTTTCCTGGCCATTCGGCTATCCAGAGTGCAGGCAATTCGCCAAATCCTGGCGAATTGCCTGAACATACGGTGCCTGTTCGGTGCCTGTTCGAGGGCAGTGAAATCCCCATAGAGAAGCACTGCTTCGGCTATTCAGAGAGCACAAACCAGCAGTGAAATGCCCTGCCATTCGGTAGTTTCATGCGGCAGGTTTATTCAGGCGAATCCCATAGGCTTCAATGTTAAAAATATTCTCGTTTTAATTCAATATCTAATAAACTGTTCATTATAAATTTCTGCAGCAAAAAGTCTCTTTATTTATAGATTTTTTAGGATACTTTAAGCATTTTTCTGGATTTTTTTTTTCTTTAACTTTACTTATTTTTTCTGTAACAGCCCTTTTTATTATCATTCCCTGGACCTCATATGTAAATTTCTGACATTTTCGCTCAGTAGTTTCTTTGCAAACAGTTTCACTTTTCAATCATTCAAGCAAACCGTTTTCCTAATTTATTCACTTCACTCGTCTGCGGTGTCGGCTTTTTCCGGCAGCTTCACTGTGATCGGCTCCTGCTCGGGTTTTTCCGGCGTTTTCGACCGGTTAATCCATATGTTTTTGCGGGTTTTCGGCGTGCATTCGCCGGGTTTTGCGGTTAGTTTTCATTTGGTTTGCAGCGGCCTTTCCCTGCAATTCGGGGACCCTGTGGTGCTTGCTGAATACACCGCAGGGTCGCCGAAATGGGATCAGCAAAACGAACCGAATTGAAGAGAACGAAAAGTCAGCGAATGTGCGGTGGCTTTTCGATTCTCTTTGAATAACCCTGTGTGTGTATTTTCTCAGAAAGATGCAGCAACAGGTTCCCATTTAAATTTTTTTAAACAAGAATTCCCTATAGAATATATAACCACAAAGGTTTGGATGAAAAAATGTGAAAAGATAATTTAACATGCGGTAAATGATTGAAATCTGAATGGAAATTTCCTCACAAAGTATCTGTCTCTTAGATTGTAAGCTCTCGAGCAGGGTCCTCTTTGTGTGTAATATATATGCATATTTGTTATTCTGTCTCTCCCATTGTACAGCGCCACAGAACTTGTTGACGCTTTATAACTGTAACTGCCTGGTTAGATATATCGGTATCTGCTTGGTTATATATACCCGTATCTTCTGCCTGGTTAGATATACCCGTATCTGCACTATTAATTAACCTAAAAATGTTTTCATTTCAGAGAGTGGTCATAAATGGTACATTTTCAAGATGGACACCAGTGGTAAGTGGTGTCCCTCAGGGGTCTGTTATAGGACCAATACTATTCAATTTATTTATAAATGACCTTGAGATAGGCATTGAAAGTCATGTATCAGTGTTTGCAGATGACACAAAGCTAGGAAAAGTAATACAATGTGAGCAGGATGTTACTTCGCTGCAGAGGGATTTAGATAGATTGGGGGACTGGGCACTTAAATGGCAGATGAGATTTAATCTAGATAAATGCAAAATTATGCACTTTGGAGTGAAGAACACACAAGCAATTTATACCCTAAATGGTACGGAGTTAGGGAAATCCAAGCAGGAGAAGGATTTGGGAATAATCATAGACTTCAAACTAAGTAACAATGTGCAATGTCAAACAGCAGCCGCCAAGGCCAGCAAAGTACTGGCATGCATTAAAAGGGGAGTTCACTCACGGGATGAAAACATAATTTTGCCTCTGTATAAATCAATGGTCAGGCCGCACCTTGAATATGCCGTGCAATTTTGGGCACCTGTCTTAAAAAAAGATATTATATCGCTAGAAAAAGTGCAGAGACGGGCAACTAAATTAATAAGGGGGATGGAAGGGTTAAGTTATGAGGAAAGACTAACAAGCTTAAACCTGTTTAGTTTAGAGAAACGGCGCCTTAGAGGGGATCTGATAACCTTATATAAATATATACGGGGCCATTATCAACCATTGTCTGATAACCTATTCATTAACAGGACTATACATAGGACAAGGGGTCATCCATTTAGACTGGAAGAAAGAAAATTTAGCTTAAAGCATAGGAAGGGTTATTTTACGGTGAGAACAGTAAAGCTGTGGAATTCTCTGCCTGTTGAGGTGGTTGGGTCAGAGTCTGTACAGACTTTTAAAAAACGACTGGATGACTTCCTGCAGACACAGAATATTAAGGGTTATAATATTTAATATGTGGGTAAAAGCTTCTTGATTCAAGGAGAAATCTGACTGCCATTCTGGGGTCAAGAAGGAATTTTTTCCCAGTATGTTGCATATTGGCTAGCATTTCAGACTGGGTTTTTTGCCTTCTTTTGGATCAACAGCAGTAGGTTATGTGGGAGAGGCTGAACCCGATGGACGCATGTCTTTTTTCAGCCTATATAACTATGTAACTATGTAACTATGTAACTATGTAACTAAATTCCAAAAAAAGCATCCAATATCTTCAGCTCAAGGCCCAGAGAGATCTTAATCGGGCCCTGCCTGGCAGGGGTTGCAAAATAGTTACAATAAAGATGGAGGGCCACATTACGATCCTAGCGGTAAAACGGGGGCGCTAGTGAGGAAAAACTGGCCTGTCAGCGTAGTGATACGCAGGGGGAGACTGGGGGGACTTTTTCCCCCAGTCTCTCCCTGCTCCCGCCGGACTGAGAAGGCGGACAGAGCACTGGTCCTCGCCGTGGGACAGGAGGTGAGTATCTTGATTTTTTTGGGGGGTTTCTGGATGGTGTTAACGGATTCTGCAGAAGCGGAGTCCGTTAACACCAAGTCCTGGCTCTGGTTAACTTTTTGTTAACCGCGGCCGGAATTAATCAGCGTTAGGACTTTGTAATCTTAACACTGATTAACACTTTGTGCTCCCCATGTTAAGTATAAGGAGTGCAAATTACAGTAACCTCGCGCTGAAAAGCGTAAGATACCAAACGCTAACGGGTTACTTAACCTGTTAGCGTTTGGATTGTAATATGAGTAAACTACTTGGGCTGACGTTAATGCTCACTCAGGTGAGCGCTAACGTTCGCATCAAGTATGTAATTTGGCCCAGAGTAAGGCTGGGGTCAGACCAGCGCACTTTTAACGTGCATTCTGGCGCACTTAATTACGGCCGCACTAGCAGCAAATGATGGGCAATGACGGCCAATATACGAAGTACGGTCGCACGAAAGTCCGGCTGTGCAACGCAAGTGGAAAATGAACGCATTTTTTCGAGAACGCAGAATCGCTAGTACGGACGTACAGAGTGCGCTGCGTCCACATAGCGGTGTGTGTGCGTGATTTGGAGACGTCAGACCCTGCTTGTGTCCGGCCAACATAACGTCCAGACACCCAAAGTTTCCTGGTTTGGATCCGTAAAAAATCACGCACAAAAATGCGCGTCGTCTGACCGTTGTCGCGTATTCCATGAAAAAATACGTCAATGCGCTTGGACGCACTTTTTTACGTTCGCGTGTAAAAATGCTTTCGTTTGACCCTAGCCTTAGGAGTAAAATATTACATATGGCAGTATGCTCCCTGTAATGTCAAAAATTTTGGAAAAATGCGTGTACATGCAATTACGTGATTTTTATCAATCTTCAAACTATTTAACCCCAGATCAATCCGGCTTTCATCCAAATCATTCAACTACGAGACGCTCTTTAGAGGAACTCTGATTCAGCGTATTGTTTTGGGGTCTCCCTACCGCTTTTTCTATACCCGATGACTACTCGGGGGACGCCTGAAGGGCTGGCCTACGGAACTGACTTGTCCGGGGTCCGTGTTGCTCCCCCCCCGGACCAGAGACTTACTCTGAAGCTGCTCGCTGTCTCCACCACGAGGCCGGCGGCCATCTTGCGGCCTGCCGCCTGACTCCGGATGTCTCCTCGCCCTAACGCACTGGGCGCTTTCTCAGGCCCTGGCGCTGAGCCGGCGGCTGTGGGGGCAGTGGGCCCACGTCTCCTGGCGGTCCCGGCTCTCTGTGGGTCAGGTGAGGCTGAAGGCACGGTGGCAGTAGCTGCGGGCCTGGACGCCTGTCTATGGCTATTGCAGGCAGAAGATGATGACGCCCCGATGACCAGGGGCTTTTTGAACCGGATGATGGCGGTGCTTTGGAGCGGCAGAGAAAGAGTGACCCAGAAGGAAGCGGAGGTGAGCTGCGGAGCGTCGGATCCCCCGAGCGAAGCCAAGTTGCGGAGACGGTCTGCCGATGCACCTGACTGTAAGACCGTGGATGAATCCTGTGAGGAGGGGAAGGTCTCGGAATACCTGTTCTTGCAGACGGAAGAGTTGGCGCCGCCGGGTGACCCCGATGTGCTTCCCGTTTACGGATCTCTAGGTGGTGCGAGGCCTGATGGTTCGGTGATAGGGCCTGAGGGCCCTAAGAGCGGTCTGGAGTTGGAGGAGCACTCCTTAGGGTTGACCGAGAGGAAGCCACGGTCTAGATTTCTTGCCCTGTCCCTTGCCCTGCCGGTGGTTGGAGCCTTTGCATATGAGGCTGATGTCCTCCATCATGTTGCGGTTTGGAAACTAAGGGTGCTGTGGGACTGGCTCTCCGACATCGACGCGGTAGAGGTGACATGCCTTGGATGCGAAAAATTACCTGCCGTGGCTACTGTACCGTTTTTAGACACAGGCTGAAACAACTCGCTCTATAATTTTTACCAGAACACTCGTCTGTGTTAAAGTTAGCACCCCTCCCGGAGAGATTTTTTCGATGTGCTCCCCCTTTCTGTCTTAAACCATAGATGTCCTTTTGCTCTAAGTCTGCAGACCCTGATCCTTGTGGACTTCTGCCTTTAACTTTTGTTTTTTCTCTCCCTGCTGAGTTTATTTTCGATTTCCAGCGAGTGTTTCGTTATAACCCCCCCTCCCGCTTTTTGATAATATGCAGCTTCCTTTTGAGACCACCCCACGTTTTTCCCCCATCCCTGTATGCATTACTGATACCGATGTCTTTTGATGCTTTTATATATTTTGCAGTTTGATGTACTGATGACATATTTTCCAAAATAAAAATTTGGAAAAAAAAATCATTCAACTACAACCGCCCTTTAAAAGTTTGCAATGATACCCAAGCTGGCATGGAACAAGGAGACCTAATTGGAGCCATCTTCCTTGATTTTGACAAAAGGCCTTTGACACAGTAGACCATGGCATCCTTTTACAAAAACTTAAAAACTCTGGTATTAGCGATCACACACTAACCTGGTTTCAATCGTATGTATCCAACCCAGTGGCGGAAGTACCAGGGTCGCAGTGGTCGCAGTTGCGACCGGGCCCTGGCATTCCGCGACTGGAGGGGGGCCCAGCGCCGCCGCCAGATTCCTGCAATCAGCGCCGGAATCTGGGAGCAGCGCCGCCGGCTGTTCACCTCTCTGCGAGCGGCCCGCTGGCTTGCAGCTTGGCCGCTCGCATGGGATGGGAACTAGCTGACCAGCGCATGAGATCTTGCGAGAACTCGGCTGCGCTGGTCAGGTGGTTCCCGGCGAGCGGCCAAGCTGCATCATGCCAGCTGCTGCTCGCCTCGTGAAGAACAGCGCAGAGCAAGGTGAGCGCTGGGGGCAAATACATCCACGAGCTGGGGGAAAATACATCCACGAGCTGGGGGCAAATATATCCACGAGCAGGGAGCAAATACATCCACGAGCTGCGGGCAAATACATCCACAAGCTGGGGGCAAATACATCCACGAGCTGGGGGCAATACATCCATGAGCTGGGGACAAATATATCTATGAGCTGGGGCAATACATCCATGAGCTGGGGGCAAATACATCCATGAGCTGTGGGCAAATATATCCATGAGCTGGGGGCAAATACAGCCATGAGCTGGGGCAATACATACATGAGCTGGGGGCAAATACATCCATGAGCTGGGGGCAAATACATCATGTGAGCTGGGGGCAATATATCCATGAGCTGGGGGCAATATATCCCATGAGCTGGGGGCAATATATCCATGAGCGGGGGCAAATATATCCACGAGCTGGGAGCAAATACATCCACGAGCTGGGGGCAAATACATCCACGAGCTGGGGGCAATACATCCATGAGCTGGGGACAAATACATCTATGAGCTGGGTCAATACATCCATGAGCTGGGGGCAAATACATCCATGAGCTGGGGGCAAATCTATCCATGAGCTGTGGCAAATACAGCCATGAGCTGGGGCAATACATCCATGAGCTGGGGGCAACTACATCATGTGAGCTGGGGGCAATATATCCATGATCTGGGGGCAATATATCTCATGAGCTGGGGGCAATATATCCATGAGCGGGGGCAAATATATCCATGAGCTGGGGCAAATACATCCATGTGAGCTGGGGCAAATACATCCATGTGAGCTGGGGGCAAATATACCCTTGTGTGAGCTGGGGCAATATATCCATGTGTGAGCTGGGGGCAATATATCCATGTGTGAGCTGGGGCAATATATCCATGTGTGAGCTGGGGCAATATACCCATGTGTGAGCTGGGGGCAATATATATATCAATGTGAGCTGGGGCAATATATATATCCATGTGAGCTGGGGACAATATACAGTATATATCCGTGTGAGCTGGGGCAATATATATATCCATGTGAGCTGGGGGCAATACTATCTTTTTTATATTGCCGGGAAAAAAAGGTAAAAATATAGATATTTTTTGGGAGGCCCTTCATGGATTCTTGCACCGGGGCCCTCAGGTTTCTAGTTACGCCACTGATCCAACCGATCGCAACATGTGTCCATTTCTGGCAGCTCCTCCCTCCCCCTCCCAGTCATGTGCGGAGTACCCCAAGGCTTGATACTCGGCCCCCTGCTATTCACGATATTCATAAATGATCTGCCCAATATCTGCAAAGCCTCAACTGTACACATGTATGCAGATGACACCATAATCTATACCAGCACATCAAATCTCCCACAGCTGGAGGCCGTGCTGCAAGAACAATTCACAGAGGCAGAAACGTGGATTGCAGATAACAAACTTTTCTTAAATACTGACAAAACTGTTACAATGCTCTTTGGAACAGCACCTAAACTACATAAATTGCAAACACCCCATCTACGTGTCAGGACAAGATCAAATGGCACGCTGTCGCTGACCACAGTCACTTCTCTCAAATATCTAGGTATGAGGTTAGACCCAAATCTAACCTTTGGCCCCCACATCGAAAAACTCTGATCTAAACTTTACCCCAAACTATGTGCCCTGTACAGAAACAAATCCTGCCTGAGCCCCGCGGTAAAAGAAAACAGATTGTGCAACAAATGCTTATGCCGGCTATTGAATATGGAGATGTAGTGTATGCAGCGGCCCCCAAACGCACCTTCAGAAACTTACTACATTGTATAACTCATTCTGCAGCTTTGTGCTACAATCTAACTACATGACCCACCATTGTGACATATTAAAAGAACTAAACTGGCTGTCACTGGAATCTAGACGCACTCTTCACCTTTCCAACCTGGTGTTTAAGGCCCCGTTCACACCTCAGCGTTTTACAGCGCTTTCCTGATTTCCCATTATTTCCTATGGGGCTGGTTCACACCTGGACGTTTTACAGCGCGCAGGAATGCTCTGTAAAACGTCCAACGCCCAGAGAAGTACGGGAGCTTCTTTGGGGTGTATAGCAGCGCGTTCGCGGCTATAGACATAGCCGAGAACACGCTGCAATGCGCGTTCGTGCGTTTTTTCGTATGTGCGATACGCGTGTAAAAAAATGCGCGATTGAAAAAAACGCTGAGGTGTGAACCCAGCCTAAGAGATTTTCAGGGAAGCTACCACCCTACCTGAATAGACTGCTTCCCCAAGCAGTTCCCTCCTCCTATAACCTCCGATCCAGGACAAGCACCTTTCTTGCAATACCACAATACAAAAAGACAGTGGCTCGATCCTCATTTTCCTACAGAACACCGCAATTATGTAATAACCTCCCAGACGCCATCAAATCTTCCCCCAGTCTAAAGTCACTCAAGAGCTCCCTATTAACCCTTTCACTGCAGAGGACGTGCTCAGCGCGTCCACCCGCAGGTAACGTTCCTTGCGGTGGACGTGCTCAGCGCGTCCTCTCTTTGGGGCCAGCGTTCGGCTGGGTTCCGGCCGATCGCTGGCCCCCCCGGTGCGGTGCCGCGATGACACTTAATTCAGGCGCCCCCCCGCATGTGCGGAGGAGGCGCCTGAAAGGGAGGGGGGGAGGTCCTTCGGACCTCTCTCCCTCCCGATCGCCGGTGTTACGGGGGTTAATCCAGGCACCGTTTGGAAGGGCACAGCCTGCCCTTCCTAACGGTACCTGGAATTAACCCCATGGGGGCTGGATCACGAATCGGCGCCGAAAAGCGCCGGTTCGTGATCCTTTCCCGGAGCTGGCCGACATCTTGGATGTCGGCCAAGCTTCCGGGAATGCCCCCTGAGGCCTGGCGTCATCGTGCATAGACGCCAGTCCTGGAGTTAACCACTAAGGCTAGGGTCAGACGAACGCATTTTTCACGTGCGTTTAGCCGCACGAAATCACGGCCGTGCTAGCAGCAAATGACGTCCAATGCCGGGGAACATACGACGAACGGCCGCACGAACGTTCGTCCGTGCAACGCAAGTGGCCAACGAACGCATTTTTTCGAGAACGTCAAACCGCTACTACTGACGTACAGAGTGCGCTGCGGCCGCATAGCGGCGTGTGTGTGTGATTAGGAGACGTCAGACGCTGCTAATGTCCGGCTAACATAACGTCCAGACACAAAAAGTGTTTTATTGATGATCCGTACAAAATCACGGACGAAAAGGCGCATCGTATGACCGCTATCGCGTATTCCGGGGAAAATTACGAACGTTCGTTCGAACGCACTTTTTCACGGACAATGTGAAAAAATGCGTTCGTCTGACCCTAGCCTTACTGCCACCAATGGTGGAGATAGGGGCTTCCAATGAACCCCCTATCTCCCGATCCGTGGCAGTTAGGGGTTAATGTTTGATATTGTTGGATCGGCCAGAGCATGGCCGTTCCAACAATACCAAACTTGAATATGAAAAAAGTTTTAAAAAAAAAAAAAATACATATATTTTTAAAAAAAAATAAACAAGTTTTTTTTCCTTTTTTTGGTTCGTTAATGCAGCAATATTGTTCCCATTTCAATTATAATGTGAACAATGATGCTGCACTAACGATTTTTGTATGCGGTGCGTTTGTTAAAAATCGCGGAATTTTCCCCAAAAAAAAATGTAACGAGACCCCATCTCTAATTTTTTTAACAAGCGCACCCCATACAAAATATAACCGCAATTGCTCGCATCTTAAAATGTGAAAAAAAAACACTTTACACGTTGTAAATTATTGAAAATTCATATTTTATTGCATTTTTTGTTATAATATACAGACAGGACATGACGTATAGATATAATAATGACATATTATGAATCTGCCGAGTCTGACGGAAAGAACGATATATAATATGTCTGGGTCATATACTAAAATAAGCCTTCAAAACACGTTTAAACATGATGATCAAAACCGGTAAAAATGACCTCAGCACAGAGGCGGGAAATGCCTCAGCAGCGAAAGGGTTAACATACCTTGATACGGAATGCACCTGTAAACATGTAACACAGTGACTATATACAGAATGCACCTGTAAACATGTAACATAGTGACTATATTACTTACATATTTATTTTCTGTTAATCTGTATATTTGTGTTTTGTTTTTAATATCTTGCATTTATTACTTTGTATTTCTGTAACGACTGTAAAAATTCAATGTTCTCGAACCCGGGAGGACATACTTGAAAACGAGAGCAATCTCAATGTATCCTTCCTGGTAAAATCCTTTAGAAATAAATAAATAAATGGAGTGAGATTTAATGAGAAGTTGGAGTCTTTTTATTAAACGGACAGCAGATGTCCTCGCACTCATGTGCTTAGTCCAGTCTTATAGAATAGAGGAAAGTTAAATGTTTACAATTTAATTATTTATTGTGTCGTTTAATAATTACAGGATGCTTTTAAAGAATTTATATTTTTATTGAAGTTAAGGATTGAAAAGTTTATATTTAATGTATGGTAATAAATGAAAGTGTGGCCTGCTCCATTCCTAAAGATATTTTGCTGTGATGTTTTATTGATGTATAGGATGTGGGATGGCATCCTAGCAGGGAAATGTGAGGGGAACAAATTCATGTCACAGTGGGACTCCAGAGCCCATGCCTTGCTTTAGCTAAAAGCAGAGCTCTGAGACTGAAGAGAGAGCTCAGGAAGCTGAGGGAGGGAGCCAGGAACAAGGGGAGGCGGCTGTTCTGGGCTGTGAGGAATGAGAGAAGGCTGGGAGAAGAAGAGCCGACATGGATGAACAAGAACCAGAGCTTTGAGCTGGTTTCGGCCGACTGGCCGACCTACACGCCACATAGAACCTTCTACCTCTTCCTGCCTCTCCACAAGCCAAGGTGGGACCTCATCAGGGCACACAACAGAGGAGGACATCCAAGGCAAGGAGGAGGAGGGGAGTCTACACAGAACGTGGTTTTAAAACTCTGAAGGAAGGAGATACATTCTATGTTCCAAAGGAATCTTCTTAATGCCATGCTGGCTACGGTGGAGCAGAAGAAGCTGTGCCCGCAACCTCTGGATCCCTGATCTCCTCTCTGAAATCGGCAGTTTCGAGGGAGGGGGAGAAGTCCTGGGGAAGCTGTCCTGGGACATAAGAAGCAGGAGGAGGCAAAGGAAGGGATCTGCTGCCTTGTGGGCTGCTCTTTCTTGCAATGCCCTGGCTGAGCGGTGGAAGGAGGCGAAGGCAACAACAGCCACCACCACCTCCACCACAGCACCAGCAATGTCCTCTCCAGTGCCCACTGCCATGCAGGAGGGAGAGCTCAGAATTGCCTTTACCCGCTGGTTGGGAGGAGGCGAGGGATTATGATGGAAGGGTATTTTATATTGACCACAACACCAGAAAGACCTCGTGGATTGACCCTAGAGACAGGTAATCTAATACGAATTGTCTTCTCCATGTGATATAACCATACACACCCTTAGGAACCGTGAGAAGCTAGGGAAGCACATGTTCAGCTAAGCATCAGGCTGGAAGCTGCAAATGAAAGCCTAACTCACCCCCTGGTGTTCCTTTTTAAATGATGATGCCAATTCATGGTTCAAGATGCTGCCAGGTCCTAGGATAGCCATGAAATATCCCAGTGTCATAATGAATTGGACACTAGGGGCTAGATTACCAGCCTGCTGCATGCTGTCCTCATACACTGCATTACTTCACATACTCTACAATTTACCCTCACCTCTGTGTGACTCCGCTTTGATTGTAAGCTCTTCAGCAGAGTCTTCTTTTCCTGTTATTCTCCGTGTGTTTGCTTATTTGCTAATCTGGTTTATTTTGTCTCACCCTTTTGTACAGCGCTACGGAATTTGTTGGCGCTTTTATAAATAATTGTGTGAATTTAACGAGCCCCCTGTAAACCTACCAACGACATTATTCCGTATTTTGCATTAAATGAAGACGCTAACAGGGAAAATCTGTACCTGCAGGTTTCCCCGTAGCGTCTCCATTATAGTGCAATATTCCGGGGCAGGCGCTAGCTGAGCACCTCGCCCTCGTATGCAGCGCTAACCGCTGGAATACTCGCAGTAGCGTTTCCACTCTGCTAGTATCACCTCTCGGAGTCAATAGGACTCCATGGAGGGTTGTGCTTCTAGGCCGTGAGATCGCGCAGCATCACAGAGTGATCGCAGAGGGAGACTGGGAACTATTTGTCCCTAGTCTCACTCTGCTCCCAGGCTAGGAGATGAGGCGAGTATTGGATTTTTCATGGGATGGTTGTTTTAGGGGGTGCTAAAGGATTTTGCAAATGCAGAATCATTTAGCACCAGCTTTTAAGAGTAGCTAGAATTTTGGCTTGCGCATCTCTCTGGTAATCAGCGCTAGCACTTTGTAATACCTTTTACTTATCGAAACGCTGATTAATGATTGCACTCCCTATGTTAACTATAGGATGCTCAAAATACGATAAACTCGCGGGAGCTAGTGCAAAAACCGATGCGCTAAGTGATTTCTTACAGGTTTAGCGTCAGGAAGTTAATACGGGGGCATGCATTAAAATCACTTTTCCTGGTGGTATCGCTTACACATCAGAACGCTAGCGTTGGTGTTCACTACGGAATAGTGCCCATAGCCTTTAATGGCTATGGGAAGTTTACTAGAGCTCTGGTTACATTTACACCATGCTTGGAATAAATCCCAATGGCTTCTTTATGCTGTATTGACATGCTTTTTTGTCAGGAGCATCAAGCTAGAGTCTTTTTTATGTCCTTATCAGCTCAGGTATCTGATTCATGATGAGCTCCAAGTGCAGCAAACCCTGATGAATGCAGGAAGGTGGAAGCTGTTGCTGAGCAGAGTTTCAACAAGGAATTTATGCCTCTTTTTCTGAGTTACAGTTACAAGTTTTTATAAAGCGCTAACAAGTTCCATAGCACTAAGTTCTTCAGTATAGTTTAGCATCCCCTTTATTTGGGATTATTCGCTAAGGGGTTAATGGAGGTGTATGTGGTAATGTTAGGCCAAAATATTTGGCCTTTTTCATATTTGGCTATTTTGACTTAAAATTTACAAATCTCCACAAATTCTCTACTTTGGTATATAAAGCCTTTGTTACTGCATACACATATCCTTTTTTTTCTATTATTCTATGTATAATAGTCAACGACTGGATGCGTTGGTTGTACTCGAGGGCCTTTTTAGGCTGGCGCCTGGCTATCTGTAGTTATCCTGCTAGTGGTGCTCTTTACACTTTGTGACAGGCGACGAGAGTATCTCATTGTGGATCCAGGTTGTGGATAAAGTGAGTTCTTGCTGATTGTCTCAAACCAAGGACAATTCCAGTGAGCAGGGGAGGTGACAGGAAATACCATAGATCCAAATAAATTTTTACTTTTTGACGAAAACTGCTCTTAGTACTGCTGCAAATTAGGTCACATTTAAAGTAAAATAAATGTGATGTTTGGTTTGAAGACGAGGGACAACTTTTAATCCATGAGGAAAAAAGATTTAAATGTTAAATGCTGCCTTGAAGGAATGTATACTGCTGATGAGTTAGGCTAGGGTCAGACGAACGCATTTTTCACGTGCGTTTAGCCGCACGAAATCACTGCCGTGCTAGCAGCAAATGACGTCCAATGCCGGGGAACATACGACGAACGGCCGCACGAATGTTCGTCCGTGCAACGCAAGTGGCCAACGAACGCATTTTTTCGAGAACGTCAAACCGCTACTACTGACGTACAGAGTGCGCTGCGGCCGCATAGCGGCGTGTTTGCGTGATTAGGAGACGTCAGACGCTGCTAATGTCCGGCCAACATAACGTCCAGACGCAAAAGGGTTTTATTGATGTTCCGTACAAAATCACGTACGAAAATGCGCATCGTATGACCGCTATCGCGTATTCCGTGAAAAAATACGTCCATTCGTTCGAACGCACTTTTTCACGGACAACGTGAAAAATGCGTTCGTCTGACCCTAGCCTTATCTGACATGGGAATATATTTTTTTCACTGTAGACAACTTGGTAGGGATTCATGATACATACAGGTCTATTCCAAGAAAGTCGAAAACCAGGAGAATTGTCAGGAGAAGAGAACAATCTAGACCAAACAGCCGATTTGGAAAGTGAGATAAATGGGAGAATTTTTCTGGTTCGGCTACTTTGACCTTGAATTTTCACTCTCCAGTCATTCTTCTGAAAGTCCACAAACCAAAAAGGACTGTGCACAAAGTCTACCAACAACGGCAGATTTATTGAAAAAATTTGACGTCATTTTGGCCCTACATGAGCCTTTCTTAAGCATCAGAGGTTGCTGGGAAATTGAGTGCCTGGTCCTTTTTTGTTCCTGGACTATGTATTGTGGGAGTTGGCCTCTCCGTTGCTTGGTTCACCTTTTTTCCGTCTCTCAAGGGTTGTGTGCTGGTCCTGTTTTGTGTGATTCATGATACAGGCCACAGAGCCCTGGTTGTCAAGAAACAACACATTGAAACACTACTAATTCCATATAAAGTAGCCAGATGCTTTTGTGAAGGAAAGTATTGTGCTGAACAACCTGACATCTTTTAAACGCAGACAAGTGGTTGGAAGTCAGCTGTCATTCTGATTTAACTTTGGGTAAAACCAGTATGATGCTTGTGTTGTTACAAGTTTTCAGTTGACACTTAGGCTGGCTTTCAAGAGGATCAATGTTCATTGGCTTACGGATACAATTTACTTTGAAATACTTTGTGCAAGACTAAATATATGATGCCATAGTGACTTGAGAGGTACACGTTGTTCCATTACTATCAGGTGACCCAAGGTGTTCAGATGACCACCCAATGATGACCCAGTCTCTGCACAGTGGATTATAGGCTTTAAAGCAGTGGTCAGCAACTTTGGCCATCCAGATGTTTTGGAAATACATTTCCCACGAGACTCAGTCAACCTAATGTGAGATGTAGCTCCAAAATATCTTGAGGGCCAAGGTTGCTGACCCCTGTACGAGGGGTACCAGGCGCCATTTAGAACAACACAAAGCATTGATTTCAATTATTATATCATGTCCTGGTTCTTGGATTGAGTAGGTAAAATACCTCAGTCAGTGGCAGGACTTTCCATCTCATTCATTCTTTTTGTAGGAACTGGGTTCTGGTCACTGCTTAATTGTCTCGCTGTCATTAAAAATCTCAACTGGTTGAGGGTCTCAGAACTCTTCTTTTTTTTATAACTCGAAGCTTGAGGAAACATTCCACAAAGAGACTAACAGGGTTATTCAGAGAGAGGTGAAAAGCAGGAGAATGGAAAATTCTAGGTCAAAATAGCCGATTTGGAAAGTGAGATGAAAGGGAGAATTTTTCTGCTTTGGCTATTTTGACCTAGAATTTTCCCTTCTCCAGTCATTCTTCTGCTTTTCACCTCTCTCTGAATAACCCTGTAAGAAATAAACATTTCCCAGGATAATGAGTTCGCCGTTCCAAACAATCTAAAGTGAGGAACTGTAAATAGAAATAATTTTGGATGTTTTCCTGTTTTGGGAAGAAAAACCTAGGTACTTCTAGCATTTTGTGAATACACTGGAGGTTTGATGCATCATGGGCAATATTCCAAAGTTGGTGCTAACTTAACCAGAGCTGTCTTAAACTTACCAGAGCCATTCTAGTCCTATGGGGTTGTTAAGTTTACAGCGGTTCTGGTTAAGTTAGCATCAGCTTTGTAATACCGCCCTGTAATGGCTCTGGTAAGTTTACAAAAGCTCTGGTTAAGTTAGCACCAACTTTGGAGTAGGATCCTTAGTATTTTGTTACTTTCTCGACGTGGATATAATTTATGACCGGTATATGGTCACCCATGTGTCATTTTAAAAGTGAGAGTACTGGATGTGCCATATCAGGAAAAAATTACTTGTGCCCACTCACTTATTTTAAATGACGGGCCCTGAGAAGACTACTTCCACAAAAATGTCCTGCAAAGCTCTAGAGAGGAAATAAGTTGGGTGTATCCACATTTGTCATATGGTGGCATAAGGAAGTAATGAGAAAAGATACAGGTCAAGACATAGCAATGATGAATATTCTTCTATTCTTAAAGATGTGCCCTCAAAGTGAAAGAATGTCTTGGCATAGCAAAAAGTTGTGAACTACATTTCCCATGATGCACAGCCTGCTTTTTGCCGTGGCTGTAGCATATATGCTGAGCCAAAAAGGAGCCATTTTTACTGTGTATTTGAGGAATGCTTGCCAGTGTAGATCTCTTCCTGTTTGGTCGAGGACGTATTTTCTATGTTTAGGTGAAATGACATTCCATCTCTGTTCAATGTCCCTCTTGGAATGTTTCTGCAGGATTTGAGTTACAATTCTTTCTATTCGGAAGAATTTTCTGTGTCTATAGGTATATTTAGTAGTCCCCCCACAGCCTCTATTCTGTCCGATGAGGCGAATGGGTATACTATTCAGACACAGCTCACTTATTGTATTTTTTTGACGCGTATGCTACAGAATTTGTAGGGGTGGAGGGAGGAATTTGTTCCTGCTAAATTTTTTTTCTCTCTCTCTCTTTACATCTCCTCCACCCTTCCTTTTCAGCATGAAAAACCACAATTATTGTTCAGAGGGGAAATAAATGTTTTCGCACACACTTGAGTATTTATTTTATTTATTTTATTATAAAGGATTTTACCAGGAATGATACATTGAGATTTCTCTCGTTTTCAAGTATGTCCTGGGTTCAAGAACATTGAAGTGTTACAGTTACAGAAATACAAAGTATACAATGCAAGATATTAAAAAACAACAAAAATATACAGATTAACAGAAAATAAATATGTAGGAAATAGTCATTATGTTACATGTTTACAGGTGCATTCGTATTGAGGTATGTTAGTAAGGAGCTCTTGAGTGACTTAAGACTGGGGGAAGATTTGATGGTGTCTGGGAGGTTATTCCATAATTGTTCGTGCTCTGTAGGAAAATGAGGACCGAGCCACTGTCTTTTTGTATTGTGGTATTGCAAGTAAGGTGCTGGTCCTGGATCAGAGGTTATAGGATGAGGGAGATGCTGGGCGAAGCAGTCTATTCAGGTAGGGTGGCAGCTTCCCAGAAATGCTCTTAAACACCAGGCTGGAAAGGTGAAGGGTGCGTTTAGACTCCAGCGATGGCCAGTTTAGTTACATAGTTACATAGTTACATAGTTACATAGTTATATAGGCTGAAAAAAGACATGCGTCCATCGGGTTCAGCCTCTCCCACATAACCTACTGCTGTTGATCCAAAAGAAGGCAAAAAACCCAGTCTGAATGCTTGCCAATATGCAACATACTGGGAAAAAATTCCTTCTTGACCCCAGAATGGCAGTCAGATTTCTCCTTGGATCAAGAAGCTTTTACCCACATATTAAATATTATAACCCTTAATATTCTGTGTCTGCAGGAAGTCATCCAGTCGTTTTTTAAAAGTCTGTACAGACTCTGACCCAACCACCTCAACAGGCAGAGAATTCCACAGCTTTATTGTTCTCATCGTAAAATAACCCTTCCTATGCTTTAAGCTAAATTTTCTTTCTTCCAGTCTAAATGGATGACCCCTTGTCCTATGTATAGACCTGTTAATGAATAGGTTATCAGACAATGGTTGATAATGGCCCTGTATATATTTATATAAGGTTATCAGATCCCCTCTAAGGCGCCTTTTCTCTAAACTAAACAGGTTTAAGCTTGTTAGTCTTTCCTCATAACTTAACCCTTCCATCCCCCTTATTAATTTAGTTGCCCGTCTCTGCACTTTTTCTAGCGATATAATATCTTTTTTTAAGACAGGTGCCCAAAATTGCACGGCATATTCAAGGTGCGGCCTGACCATTGATTTATACAGAGGCAAAATTATGTTTTCATCCCGTGAGTGAACTCCCCTTTTAATGCATGCCAATACTTTGCTGGCCTTGGCGGCTGCTGTTTGACATTGCACATTGTTACTTAGTTTGAAATCTATGATTATTCCCAAATCCTTCTCCTGCTTGGATTTCCCTAACTCCGTACCATTTAGGGTATAAATTGCTTGTGTGTTCTTCACTCCAAAGTGCATAACTTTGCATTTATCTAGATTAAATTTCATCTGCCATTTTAAGTGCCCAGTCCCCCAATCTATCTAAATCCCTCTGCAGCGAAGTAACATCCTGCTCACATTGTATTACTTTTCCTAGCTTTGTGTCATCTGCAAACACTGATACATGACTTTCAATGCCTATCTCAAGGTCATTTATAAATAAATTGAATAGTATTGGTCCTATAACAGACCCCTGAGGGACACCACTTACCACTGGTGTCCATCTTGAAAATGTACCATTTATGACCACTCTCTGTACCCTATCTTTTAGCCAGTTTTCTATCCAAGAACAAGTATTTTCATCTAGACCATTTTTTCTTAATTTAAATAGTAACCTTTTTGTGTGGAACTGTGTCGAAAGCTTTGGCAAAATCTAAGTAAATCACATCCACTGCGACCCCCTGATCTATACTTCTACTTACTTCCTCATAGAACGTAATTAGGTTAGTCTGACATGATCTGTGTTTCATGAAACCATGCTGATTTTTGCCAATTACATTATACCTCCCAATAAATTCCTGAATATTATCCCTTAGTAACCCCTCAAATACTTTCCCAGCCACAGATGTTAAGCTCACAGGTCTATAATTCCCAGGCACAAATTTTAAACCTTTCTTAAATATAGGGACCACGTCAGCTTTTCTCCAATCCTCTGGTACTATTCCTGAAAGAAAAGAATCTTGAAAGATTAAGAACAGAGGTTTACATATTTCAACATAGCTCTCTTAGTACTCGCGGGTGAATTCCATCTGGCCCTGGGGCTTTATTAACATTCACATTGTTTAATTTGTGTAAAACCTTGTCCTGAGTCAACCAGTCACTTTGTATTAGTAAGTTTTTATAAATGAATTGCATGTCTCCTGTTATAGGTTTCTCTTTGACAAATACTGAAGAAAAATAATCATTTAAAATTTCTGCCTTATCCAGATCTTCAGTTAACAATAAGATCTGGATAAGGCAGAAATTTTAAATGATTATTTTTCTTCAGTATTTGTCAAAGAGAAACCTATAACAGGAGACATGCAATTCATTTATAAAAACTTACTAATACAAAGTGACTGGTTGACTCAGGACAAGGTTTTACACAAATTAAACAATGTGAATGTTAATAAAGCTCTTTTAGCTCTTTTAACATGTCACAATGGTGGGTCATGTAGTTACATTGTAATGTAAAGTGGCAGAATGAGTTATACAATGTAGTAAGTTTCTGAAGGTGTGTTTGCGGGCGGCTGCATACACTACATCTCCGTAATCAATAGCCGGCATAAGCATTTGTTGTACAATCTGCTTTCTTACCACGGGGCTCAGGCAGAGTTTGTTTCTGTACAGGGCACCTAGTTTGGGGTAAAGTTTAGATGAGAGTTTTTCGATGTGGGGGCCAAAGGATAGATTTGGGTCTAACCACATACCTAGATATTTGAGAGAAGTGACTGTGGTCAGCGTGCCATTTGATTTTGTCCCAACACATAGATGGGGATTTTGCAATTTGTGTAGTTCAGGTGCTTTTCCAAAGAGCATCGTTACAGTTTTGTCAGTATTTAAAAAACGTTTGTTGTGTTTGATCCACTTTTCTACCTCCTGTGAATTGTTCTTGCAGCACGGTCTCCAGCTGCGGGAGATTTGGTTTGCTGGTATAGATTACGGTGTCGTTTGCGTACATATGTACAGTTGAGGCTTTGCAGACGTTGGGCACATCATTTATGAATATTGTTAATAGCAGGGGGCCTAGTATTGAGCCTTGGGGTACACCGCACGTGACTGGGAGGGGGAGGGAGGAGCTGCCAGAAATTGACACATATTGTGATCGGTCAGATACATATGATTGAAACCAGGTTAGCGTGCGATCACCAATGCCAGAGTTTTTAAGTTTTTCTAACAAGATGCCATGGTCTACTGTGTCAAAGGCCTTGGCAAAATCAAGGAAGATGGCTCCAGTTAGGTTTCCTTGTTCCATCCCAGCTTGGATATCATTGCAGACTTTTAAAAGGGTGGTTGTAGTTCAGTGATTTGGACGAAAGCCTGATTGATCTGGGGTTAAGTAGTTCCAATATTGATAATAATCACGTAATTGTGTGTGGATGCATTTTTCCAAAATTTTTGACATTACAGGGAGCAACGATATTGGACGGTAGTTGGATACCAAAGTACTGTCACCACTTTTATGGATAGGTACCACTCTTGCAGTCTTCCAGAGTTCGGGTATGTATCCAGTCGCCAGTGATTCATTAATTAGGGTTGCAACAGGATTTGCAATTGCTGGCGCACTGATTTTCAGCAGCATTGCTGGTATTTGATCAGGTCCAGACTGGTATTTCATTTTTTGCTTACAGAGAAGTTTAGTAACGACACTGACAGGCACTAGTCTAAAACTGAATTCCTGTCTGACACAGGGACTTTGCACAGTTGGAGGGGTCTGACCTGCATGAGGCCTCTCTGATTGCATGTCATTTCCTAGCTTGGCAATCAAAGTGGTGGCGCATACAACAAAATAATCATTAAAGGCATTTGCTACATCTAGGGGGTGTTGCAGGGTTTGGTTGTTTACTTTGACAGCAGCTGGCTGGGAGTGGACTGGGGGTGCTTGTATGTTACTTATGGTTCTCCAAAAGTTTCTAGGGTTTGATATGTTATTGTATACATATAGGTTTAAAAGGATAATATGAAAAAAAATGACAGTTTAGCTGTTAACCCCTGCAGTGCAGACCCCCGTCTTGTGCTTTTTTTTTCATATTCTTTAAATTTGCTTTGCATCTTCCAAACTTTTCGTCATCCGGCCATCCAGTTACAGGAAGTAGCTAGACAGTAGGTGACAATCGGAATGTACGTGACTAGTGCATAAATAACCAATCGGACCCCTATGAAAGGCATTACATGTCAGCCAGTGGCACGCTTGTTCAACCAGCCAACTTCTCTTTTTAAATAATCGTTTTCTGACATAGGTTTGGGTTCTTTATATGATCTAAAACCCAGAAATCTGTCCAGTTCCCAGTGACTGACAACCTTTAGTGTCGATGGTAACATCGAGGTGCTATCCCAGCAGCAAGAAAGACCTGAGGGAGAATATACTCATGTCATAATGACCACTTAAATTAGTGTTCATGCAGCTAAAGTGTCCCTTTTAAATCAAAGGTCTCCAACTTTGGCCCTCTCAGATTTTTTTGAAAGTACATCTCCCATGGTGCTCAGCTACATCATATATAGGGTGAGCAACATGGGAAATGTAGTTCCAAACCATCTGGAGGACCAAGCTTATAACCCGTTTTAAATTCAAGTTTTGGTGACATAGGGCCAAAGTATTACATACAGCCCGATTTAAAACGGGGATGCTAAGGAGGAAAACCTGCAGGTTTCTCCTTGGCGTCCCTATTTTAGCTCCATATTATGGGGCAGGCGTTGATTCAGCAGCCTGCTCCGTAACGCACCGCCCGAGCACCCCCTCCTGGAGTCCATCGGACTCCTTTTGAGGCTTCAACTGCCCGGTTACATGACCTGCTGGATCTCGCCTCTCGCGAGATCCTGCAGGTCCATGGAGTGATTCGTGGAGGGAGACTGGGGACTTTTTTCTCCCAGTCTCACTCTGCTTCCGGTGGCCAGAAGAGGGGGATCGACACGCTGTTCTCGTTGCAGGATGAGCGGTGAGTATCTCATTTTTGGGGGGGGGATTTTCAGCTGGTGCTGACTGATTCCGCAGAATCCGTTAGCACCAGCTTCTAGCTGTGGTTAACTTTTCAGTTATCACTCTGTAATGCTAATGCTAGTTAACATGCGTAGTGTAAAGTATAGGGAGCGCAAAGTACAGTAAGCTGGTGCAAACAAGCACAAATTTGTTTTTAACCTGATGGCTTGCGGAATGTAATATGGGCAGCCAACGCTAGGGCCACTTAAACTAGAGTTAATGCTCACACAGCTGAGCACTAATGCTAGCGCTAAGAATGTAATATAGCCCATAATCTTTTATAGCAATTAGCCAGTGACGTTGAATACCAGCATCTGCTAGATTCTACTGAATTTGTAAATGGATAGCATACCTCGACAGGTTATTACGGAGAGAACAAATCCCAGGAGCCACTGGTACACTTCTGGTAGCCATACAAAATGTTTGTGGCCTGATTCGTATAGTATAATCCAGGGCTCGATAAAAAGGTAGCCAGGAACTCCAATTATTTTTACTCGGCCTCCTAAATTTCTGGAATATCTCTCACAAATCTATGTGAAATAGTTTTTTGACAATTTTTTTTTTGCTCCTGTTTTAATGTGCTGTGAGATGAAAAGGTTGAAAATCACTGTATTAAAAGGACCATCTAACCAGTTAAGTGAATTTAAATTGACATGTGTGTCCTCCCTTTGGCTGTCCCTGGCTGCTGTGACAGATCTTCAATGTGGAGGTTTTCACTGCACCCTGAAGGCTGTCAATCATGTAGGTTGTAGTTGGTTTTTTTTGTGTTTGCTTGAGCCATACTTGGCTAAATAAATTTTGGAGTCTTGACAGTGACTCCACATTGCGTGACGTGGTGTTGTTCGACTCGTACTCGCCAGGTAGTGTGGCTTTCTATACTTACAATGGAGAGGAAATAGCAGCTCTGCTGTGCTGCTGCGATTCAGAGTGACTTTTGGGTTCAGGGTTTTCCAACAACAATTTACTCCATCATCGTTACAATTTTGGGGCCACTGACTATGTTTTCCGTAGCAGATGCATCACACATGATGCGATGCATCTCCACTTTGAAATGAAGACTTGTTCTTCCTTCCAACACATTATCTCTGGCATTCTCCATCTAAAAATGAATGCTGCCCCTCGTTCCACTCTTCCTAGAATAAACCGATCTGTAAATATAGGAATTAGGTGTCCAATTACATGGTGCTTAATGACTTCTCTTTAATAGCAAGTGAAAGCTTGGCAAGGACAAGGGTGAACTTCAGCTCCCATAATGTCTGTGACAGAGGTATGCGTGGAATGTTAAGCAGGCCTCAGACATCTTAAAGTGGAGTCCATGGCAGACTATAATAACAGCCTGTGCAATGCGTGTTTACTAGCACGCCGAATAGCTGGCATACCAGTTACTTGTAGCTTGATATTTATATAAACAAAAGCTGCTTCCCATCTTAGGTGAATTCAGAGCATAGCTTTCTAATCTTAATGTTTTCCTTTTAGTTTTTATGAATTTAATGCCATACATTACTGTTTATTTCTTTCTTTTTATAGTGATTTGTAAATTGCGCTAGAATTGTACGTACACTTTGCTTCCACTTAAACTTTGAGCAGTTTCCTGGCCTTTGAATTTAGCCTTCTCCCCCTTTTTCTTACAACAGGTATGACATGGACCGTAGCAATGTGTTACAGGGATCTAAAGACCCACTGTTTTTAGGATTCCAAGATTAGCCCAGGGCTTTATATTAACCCCTTCAGGAGGTTTTAGCTTTGCTGGGCATTAAGGCCCAGTGCAATCTTTTTCTATGTACATGGTCTCCAGTGATTATTACCCCCCCCCCCTCTCCATTTTCTTAATATACCCCCACGTATGTCTGGAAAGGAAAGATGCTTTTTTTTAAATATATATAAATATATTGAACATCTTTTTTTATTTATTTATTTATAAAGTATTTTACCAGGAAGGATACATTGAGATTTCTCTCGTTGTCAAGTATGTCCTGGGTTCAACAACATTGAATTGTTACAGAAATACAAAGTAATAAGATGCAAGTTATTAAAAACAACACAAATATGCAGATTAACAGACAATCCATGAAACCATCCATATTCATGTATAATAATTTCCATGAAAAAAACTAAAGAGAAATGGTAAAAAAAAAAAATCTTCAGTATTGAATACTGTATAATACCCAGTACATATATAGTGAAAAAAAAAACCTCATAACAGATTCAAAAATGTGTTGCTCAATGCAGGAACACTCTCATCTTGAATAAATGTAATTTGTATACTTTTGCAGTAACACCAGGATGTGGCTGATATTACAGCAGAGTGTATACGTGTATATTAACCATCATGGTGTTACTGTATATACTTCATATACACTGTGTTCTAATAGACAGCCACATACTGGTGTCACTGTAAATATACTTAAGTGTATATACAGTTGCCGCTGCATGCTACAGCTCAGAGTATAAGGCATAAACGATAACACTGGTATAGGATTGCCTGTTACAACACCGTGTATGGTGGGATATGCAGTAACACTAGGATGCAGCTCCCATGTATGTGGGGAAAAAAGTAACAAGGAATTCCCTGCATGTTACTGTATGTTCCCCATGTATTTTGGGGTAACATGTAGCCACTTCCTGGTCACTTCCTGGTGTTACTATTTGTCCCCCCATACACTGTGTGATGTAATATCAGCCACATCCTGTGTTACTGCATACCAGTCTCCTCTTGGTTTTATCGTGTATCACCCGTACACTGCATTGTGCCTTGCATCTACTTCCTGGTGTTACGGTTTATTCCCCATACACTCTACTGCAATATCCATCACATCCTGGCGTTACTGTTTATCTCCCATACAATGTGTTGTAACCTGCAGCTACTACCTGGTGTTAATGTGTATTCCTCATACATTGTGCTGTAATATCTGCCACATCCTGGTATTATTGTATTTCCCTCATATACTGTGTTGTAACATGCAGCTACTTCTTGGTGTTGCTGCTTATCCCCCATACACTGTGCTGAAATAACACCATGAAGCGTCTGCGAGTTACATCGCAGAGTACGAGCGAAGAATATACTACGATCAGCCACATCCTAGTGTTTATGCATATTTTCTCTATACACTGTGTGGCAATAGGCAGCCACATCCTGGTGTTCCTGTTTGTGCCTTGTACACTGATCTGTAATATGCAACTACTTTCTGGTGTTCTTTTATATACATATATACACTGTGCTGTTATAAAGGTATATACATGAACACCAGTGACTGCATATTACAGCCCAGAGTATTAGGCATACTTGGCTGCATGTTACAACACAGTGTATGAGGATGATGGGGACATATACAGCAACACCAGGATGCGGCTTCACATTATAGCTGCAGTCACATGAGTGCATTAGTGCGTCCGTGTGACCCCCCCCCCTCCCTATGTCTGTTGCAGCTTTCTGATAGCTCGACAGGGAGGGCCACACGGTGTTCCGTGCGTAATAGTATCGCACGTTACACCAGACATGCTGAAACCCTCCCTATCAAAAAGCTAGAGGTCGGTCAACAGGTCTACAAAGCGTGATCCTACATAGGAAGCCCTTTTTTTACATAGCACAGGCCACATAGAACCTGGTTCCCTCTCTCCGCTCCTTTTAATGGACCTATCCAAATCATAATTGGTTTGAGACTTTAACAACATATTTGTAATTTACTTTGTACCACTCACACCATGTCAATTTTTTTGGTAAAATAAGAACAGCCAGAGTCGCAAATTACAAGACCGCTGGTGATGGCAAACTAATGGTACAGGAGAGAGACTGAAGGGGAGGGGTTCACTATGAAACACATAAATGTAAACAGAAAATATATATATATATTTTACTTTGGCATTGACTAATATATAACTTATTCATTCAGAATAATAGTTTGAGTCCTTTACTATCAGGGTTATTCAAAGAGATCCGAATTGCTGGAGAAAGGTAACCAAACGCTGAAATTCAGCGTTCGGTTACCTTTCCTGGCCATTCGGCTATTCAGAGAGCAGGCAATTCGCCAAATCTTGGCGAATTGCCTGCACATACGGTGCCTGTTCAGTGTACAGGAGGGGTGGGGTTGGTCCTATTCCCCGATGGGGCAGCTGCAACCACCAAATGTATCCAGCCCAGCAACATGTATAAAACATAACTAGGAGACAAAATGTCATCTGCGCTTATTCCCATTATACCGTGTGAAACAAAACGCAGTTAGAGGCTTTGGTTTCTGTTTAATGGCCATTAAAAGATTAAGCTCACCCGCCGAACGTCAAGGCACCTCTAGTGAGGGTGAGTCCTATCCAAAAAATGAAGCCACAGGCTGCTGTGTAACCAACCATAACTTGCTAATGCTGCTTGTCAGTCATGAGGTAGACTGGTGGGCTTTTATTTAAGCTCCCCCAGAAACAAAATCTGCCTTGGGATCAAAAAACAAAGACACGGAGCGGAACAACTGCAATGATGACCTGGCTGGAGGTACATTAAAACATACATAGTACAGGAGGGGTGGGGTCACGCTTCTTCCCCGATGGGGCGGCTGCAACCACCAAATGTATCCAGCCCAGCAACATGTATAAAACATAGCAAGGAGAAAAAATGTCATCTGCGCTTATTCCCATTATACCGTGTGAAACAAAATGCAATTAGAGGCTTTGGTTTCTGTGTAATGGCCATTAAAAGTGCCTGTTCGAGGGCAGTGAAATCACCATAGAGAAGCAATGCTTCGGCTATTCAGGGAACAAAAACCAGCAGTGAAAGGTTCCCGAAATGCCCTGCCATTCTGTGGTTTAATTCGGCAAGTTTATTCAGGCGAATCCCATAGGCTTCAATGTTAAAAATATTCCCGTTTTAATTCAATATCTAATAAACCGTTCATTTTAATATTCTGCAGTAAAGAGTCTATTTATAGATATTTTTTTTAGGATATCTTAAGCATTTTTCGGGATTTTTTTTTTTCTTTTCTGTAACTGCCCTTTTTATTATCATTCCTTGGACCTCATATGTAAATTTCAGACATTTTCGCTTAGTAGATTCTTTGCAAACAGCGTTTCACTTTTCAAACATTCAAGCAAACTGTTTTTCTAATTTATTCACTGCATTCGTCTGCGGTGTCGTGATTGGCTCCTGCTCGGGTTTTTCTGGCGTTTTCGGCTGGTTAATCCAGATGTTTTTCAGGTTTCGGTGTGTGTTTGCCCTCGTTTTGCGGTGAGTTTGCGGCGACCTTTCCCTGCAATTCGGGGACCATGTGGTGCTTGCTGAATACACTGCAGTGTTGCCGAAATGGGATCGCCAAATCGAATTGAAGAGAACGAAAAGTCACCAAACGTGCGGTGGCTTTTCGATTCTCTTAGAAAAGGTCTACTATTACATACAGGGTTATTCAATCTCCAACACCCCATCCCTGTCTTAGTGTTGCAGTTTATTATTTTTTGCTGTAATGAAGTTATGTGCTTATGATCTCTGAAGTGTCTTTGTCAATTAAACATGGCCTGCCATTGCTTGTTCTCTGCATTGCTGAAGTTACTTATTGTGGATGCAACAACAATTTTCACCATTGTTTGCAATAACAGTAAATGACGGCTATTAGTGAATAACCCCCATTGTTCACACTGAAACATTTAAAATATGCCTTTTTGGATGAGAGGGTTTAATTGTATGCAGTTCAGACACTTAAACTCACATACAAACTCTGTCACACTGAAAAAGAACCACTGCATTCATCCACGTTACATACATCCTTCACTCAGATATATAAATATACAACAGGTTCCTGTGAGCCTGTCAGCAGTATCTCAAAATATCCAGTGACCCTTATGCATCACTGAATATTAACAACCCTTTTGTTAATCTATGGGTTGCTAGTTTATCTAAAAATACACATCTCCGCTATTTAGGATTAAACCCTTACCCCCAGGGGTCCGCCGAGAGGCAGGCAGGCTTAAACGTTGCCAGCCGCATAGCACACCCTACAGCTTTATGGCACTCCAACGGCCCGCCTCCAGTGACGGCTGGTGACATTTTAAGTTAGTGGGGCGCTAGACTGGAAACATAAATGTCTTTAATCATTGTTAGGAATATGTCTATATGGCAAGACTAGATCCAAAATATGTGGGCAATCCCATATATAGGGAATATACCATGTAGACATATTCCCATTAACCCCTTCACTGCTGAGCCATTAAACCCCTGTGTGCTGAGCGCCTTTTGAGCGTTTGGTGTTCATCAGGTATAACCATGATTTGAAGATCCGTTTTATTACAGGAATCAGACAAATTATATATTATTATTTTCAGCATAACCGGCAGATTAAAAATCTATCATACTATGTGTATACGTCATGTCCCGTCAGAATGCTATAACAAAAAATATCAAAATAATGTAAATTTCCATTCGGATTCCAGTCATTTACAGGTTGTAAAATATTTTTTTGCACATTTTCTCATCCTAACTTTTTGTGGTTAAATATTCTAAAAGGCACATAAAAAAGCGAATTTTTGCGAATAGACAACTTGGTAGGGATTCATGATACATACAGGTCTATTCAAATAAAGTTGAAAACCAGGAGAATTGTCAGAAGAGAACAATCTAGACCAAACAGTCGATTTGGAAAGTGAGATAAATGGGAGAATTTTTCTGGTTTGGCTATTTTGACCTAGAATTTTCACTTCTCCAATCATTCTCCTGGTTTTCACCTCTCTCTGAATAACCCTGTCAGTATTGTTTACTGTAACTGTCTAATCTAACTGACCTAATGTAATTAGATTTCACCTTCCAAGAAGTCAATATTTGTGCAATTTTATGTTTCAGTGTAATTAGGTCACCCAGTGGTTTCTAAGGGGTTTTGTATATGCAAATAACCCCTGTTTGACCATATAAATGTCCGTGTCCTTGATTAAAAGTGAGTTCCATTTCTACCCTGAAAGACTTCAGATCTAAAGCCTCGTCTTATTTCTGGGGGATGCTAGCAGGCTCTGTGTCCCTGTCCTTAAGCTACGCCTGAGGACTGGAGGAAGGCACAGGAGTCTGCCTGGGTAGAACACGGGGGTCCTGCGAGGAAGTGGCTTTGGCAGATGTAACCCTGTTGGGGTACAGAGATCTGTCACAGTATCATTGGAAAGGCCTGCTAGCTAGAGAATCATGTTAGGTATTATTAGAAAGGCCAGAATATGTCCTTTCCAATGATACCTAACATGATTCTCTAGCTAGAACTGTACCAGAGATACAGGGGTCCAAATGACACCCATATCTCCTCCCTAGGGAATTCCCTGTCACGCTGGGGAAGTCCCATTTCTGACAATCGACCATGCGCGATGACATCAGTGGCTAGGGGGAGGTCCCGCAGGAAGGGCTGACATCCAAGATGTCAACCCCTTCTGGGAGAAGTCTGCGATCAGTGCCAGATCGGTGCCAAGCTGCGTAACTTCGATTATGTGCTGGAGATGTCCTCCACATGCAAGTGGGAAACTGGAGGACATCTCCAGCACGTCATCTGTAGCCGAGTGGTTAATGATGTAAAAATTGACCATTTTATAAGCTAAATTCTAGAAGTACAATTGTATCCCAGAATTGAGCCACGAGATGTTAATATAAAACCTTCAGTATAAAGAATCTAAAAGTGAAGAAAGTGATTTTATTTATTTTAAAAAAATGGAACACGTCTCCTACCCATTTTACTCTATTTAACTCTGTATAAAAAAACTTTAGTGTATGAAAGTGAAAAAGTTTGGATACTGTTGCTACTTAGCACATTAAAGCAAATGTGGCTGTGAATTCTCTGTCATTACGGGGTTAAGGCAGGCATCTGTTGTGTGAAGCAGATATGATCTATAGTGAAGCCTCTGATGCTAGCTTTGGGTTTGTTTGACATCTATCAGAGTTCAAATAGCCAGCAGCAGAGAGCTTAACCCCTTCACTACCAAGCAATTTATTTATTTTTACGTAAATATTATCATAACTAACAGATCTCTGTGCCCGGACAGGGTCACATCTGTTAAATGCCGCTTCCTCACTGGACATCCAGGTTCTCATTGTGACTCTCACACCTTTCTCTAGTACCTTAGCTGCAGCATGCCCGGTGCATGTAGAGAGCCTGGCTAGCGTCCCCAGAAATAAGTCGAAGCTATAGACCTGGAGCCTTTCCTTGGCACAGCGGGCAGAAGATTTCTGGTACCCCAAATCATGAGCCGTGACTTCAAGCTTGGTCAGAATAGGACTGACTGTTTATTATACATGCACAGCGATACACTCAACCACCAACTCCATTTGCATACAATCAAGCAGATAGCTGCACAGATCAGATAACTACACAGGACCTTCAAACAACTGAGAATGGGGGAAGGAGAAAGCAGGGTAAACAAATGGAATTTCTTACAGATAGTACCTGTTATCTATTGTGTAAGTTCTAATACAAAGATCTACACTATACAGGGTAGGGTTAGATAATTGAGGGAATGTACGCAAAATACAACAAGAGACTATACAATAAATACACAAGGGAATAACACACAGACCTCAGAAATATTTAGTTAACTGGCAGATATATAAAACAGTGAAAACCAAATATATTTAAAAGGTCCACCAGTTCCCCCCCATAGTCTCTGGGCAGGAGGCTAGCGCACATCCCCCTCCAAGTCGCACAGTGACAGCGTGTTCTGTCACAATAACATTTATTTGAAACACGTGATGAAGTGAAACAGACGTTTTGTACAGACATTGTTATTATGAGATAGTTTAAAAAAAATTATGTTAATTTACTCTTTTTATTTTTCACGTATGCGTTTATCCTTTACAGAAATATTGTTGAAATGTAAGATTCTGAGCTCTAGATGGTGTATTTTTTCTTACACAATTTCAAACGGGGTCTGCAGTATTATCATACAGGCAGAAAAGACCTTTTGTGTTAGATACAGTAACAGTGATAAATAAAAAGTAAAAAAAAATGTTTAGATTTCCTACTTATGGGTGCTTGTAGTGATCAAAATGAGATTATTAGCAATACAGCTACCATAAAATAGCAATAGAATTTAAAAATAGTATCTGTATGTGGCATAATGCCAGTGTATGGAGATTACAGTAATAATTTGTATCTGTACTGTACAGGGATTTTCTCTCATAACCCCTGAATCTTATCCCTGTGCATCAGTGAGTGATCACAGAGCTCTCCTTGTATTCTGCCCACTCCCTGGCAGCTGTAATACAGTAGTAATCTATTAGAACTTTTTGTTACAATGTGGACAGGGGCTTTATTTCCAAATGGTTTTATGTCTCTCCAGGGTGCTTGGAGAACCATAAAACAAAGGAATTTGTTTCTCCACAGGGGACACACTAATCCTGCTTTTAAAAGGTGTGACAATTGTCTTTTGATATGCTAATGAGTGCTTATCAATGCAAAATCGAGGGAAATCATGGCTGCTCTATTTTGACCCTCCAGATTTTTTGGAACTACACATAGTGAAATGTAGTTCCAAAACATCTGGAGGGCCAAGGCTGAGCACTTTTGAGGTCAATAATAAACTAAAGAATAGCAGCAGCACTGACACTGATGCAGAATCACTTACCAGGTTTTGGGAGCCACTATGGGATTTTATCTGCTGCTCACATGAATAATGAACTAACTTGGAATCATTAGTTATTCTCTTCACAATTACTTTATGCTTTCTATGCAATGTATATGAAGTATGAATGTACATTAATATAGTGGAAAAAAAAAAGGCGGGATCTTTTTCCATTAAAGAGTGAGGCTGTTATACTTAACTATCGTTAAAGTTTATAAAAAAAACCTGGATTAGGACCCATATATTCCCATTTCCTTTAGGTACAGTTGACGAATTGACGCATGGCTGTTGCAGGAACACGGAATGACGCATGATAGATGCAGCATCAATGGGATAATGTAGGGTGACCGTTCCTAAATAATGCAGGATCGGTGTGCTGTTAATGGTATGATGCATGGAAGTAGAACATAGCATATTGTCATGGTGGCTAGAGGGCTCTTTTAATCGTTACTGACCTTGTATCCTATAAACGTTTATGTCTTTTCGTGTCTTGTGGGGGTCTATATTTTAGGCTGTATATTTTTTACCTGCTAGATTGCAGTTCGGTAAATTGAAAAATGGAAAGTTTGGCAAAATAATAATATCTGATTATATCTGTTTTAAGTTGGCAGAATTGTCGAAGTTTTTCATCTTTTGAATCAATAAACCATAACCATGCCAAATAATCTCTGCTTCAGCTCTGTATTTAGTGATTACATATGTGTTCAAATGTGTTATGATCATCCTACAACTGTATACATAATATAGGTTTCTACATTGGTCATTTATGCGTATCTTGATGCAAGCATGCATGCATTAGTAAGCATCACTTGGCATTCCGCAATGCACCATAGACTGGAAAAGAAGTATTCCAACAAAACAGCCTTATTTCATCCAAACTACAATTCTCCTCCAGCACCTTCAGTTTTGTCATTACTGATATGAAATACAGATGTTTATGAAGTAAAAATAAGCCATATACGAAGTGATTGCTCTTTTACAGCAGTCATTTTCCAGAAGCTGTTTTGTTTAACTGTAGAACACCTAATCAAATTATGCGTGGTATTGAAATGTATTATGGGTTTACAATTTTTAGGATAAATTAAATTTTACAATATTAATTACCTGTCTACACAAACATCCTACCTTTTATTAAAGGGATATTCTATTAAAAATAGAGTTCTCATATTTGCCCTTACAGGGACACTACCACTTACATAGGATGTAACTAGATTACTTGTGCATTACAAACAAAATCAATGAATAAAACACATGTTACAAGTGAGAGAAGGGGGGGGGTGAGGATCCTGAGGACGAGCAACAGCATTAGTGGCCTGCTCTACGGTGGGGCCCGCTCAGGTCTCACAAGATTTTAGCTTGCTTGTGCCATTACAGGGATGAATGCTCCATATGCAAATCAGTCTGCTCTCACCCAATGAGGGTGGCCAGTACTGACTGCCAAGGACATCATCCCTGCACGAGAGGTGCAGCAACCCCCGACAGGATCCTCACAAACCCCCCTTCTCACTATTAGTCTACAGGGTCCAGTGGCGTAGCGTGGGTTGTCAGCGCCCGGGGCCAGCCAAGAATTGTGCGCCCCCCCCAACCTGTGGACACGTTATCGATATTGCCCCAGCTCTCACATGAATATTGCCCCAGCTCTCACATGGATATTGCCCCAGCTCTCACATGGATATTGCCCCAGCTCTCACATGAATATTGCCCCAGCTCACACATGGATATTGCCCCAGCTCTCACATGGATATTGCCCCAGCTCACACATGAATATTGCCCCAGCTCACACATGGATATTGCCCCAGCTCACACATGGATATTGCCCCAGCTCACACATGGATTTTCCCCAGCCAGCTCACACATGGATTTGCCCCAGCCAGCTCTCACATGGATATTGCCCCAGCTCACACATGGATATTGCCCCAGCTCACACATGGATATTGCCCCAGCTCACACATGGATATTGCCCCAGCTCTCACATGGATATTGCCCCAGCTCTCACATGGATATTGCCCCAGCTCACACATGGATATTGCCCCAGCTCTCACATGGATTTGCCCCAGCTCACACATGGATTTGCCCCAGCTCATGGATTTGCCCCAGCTCATGGATTTGCCCCAGCTCATGGATTTTCCCCAGCACACGGATTTGCCCCAGCACACACATTTGCCCCAGCACACGGATATGCCCCAGCACACACATTTGTCCCAGCACACACATTTGCCCCAGCACATGGATTTGCCCCAGCACACACATTTGCCCCAGCACATGGATTTGCCCCAGCACATGGATATGCCCCAGCTCATGGATTTGCCCCAGCACATGGATTTGCCCCAGCTCATGGATATGCGACAGCTCATGGATTTGCCCCAGCACATGGATGTGCCCCAGCTCATGGATTTGCCCCAGCACATGGATTTGCCCCAGCACATGGATTTGCCCCAGCTCATGGATTTGCCCCAGCACATGGATTTGCCCCAGCTCATGGATTTGCCCCAGCACATGGATTTGCCCGAGCTCATGGATTTGCCCCAGCTCATGGATTTACCCCAGCACATGGATTTGCCCCAGCTCATGGATATGCCCCAGCTCATGGATTTGCCCCAGCTCATGGATTTGCCCCAGCACATGGATTTGCCCCAGCACATGGATTTGCCCCAGCTCATGGATATGCCCCAGCTCATGGATTTGCCCCAGCTCATGGATTTGCCCCAGCTCATGGATATGCCCCAGCTCATGGATTTGCCCCAGCTCATGGATTTGCCCCAGCACATGGATTTGCCCCAGCTCATGGATTTGCCCCAGCACATGGATTTGCCCCAGCACATGGATTTGCCCCAGCTCATGGATATGCCCCAGCTCATGGATTTGCCCCAGCTCATGGATTTGCCCCAGCTCATGGATTTGCCCCAGCACATGGATTTTCCCCAGCTCATGGATATGCCCCAGCTCATGGATTTGCCCCAGCTCATGGATATGCCCCAGCTCATGGATTTGTCCCAGCTCATGGATTTGCCCCAGCTCATGGATTTGCCCCAGCACATGGATTTTCCCCAGCTCTCACCTGGATATTGCCCCAGCTCCCGGGCAGCGGGAGTGCCTGCCGGCTGCCCGGTCCTGAACAGTGAGTCCGTCCTGTTGATTGAAGGGGATGCGGCTGCGTGCGTGCGCAGGTCACGCGGTCCGGCCAGTCAGGTGGTACAGAGACTCAGTACCACCTGATTAGACGGACCACGTGACCTGCGCCTGCACGCAGCCGCATCCCCTTCAATCAACAGGACGGACTCACTGTTCAGGACCGGGCAGCCGGCAGGCACTCCCGCTGCCCGGGAGCTGGGTCCCCTCAACCCGCGGGCCCTTGGGTGGCGCCCGAGGGCCCGGCGGGTCAGTCGGGCCACAAGTTTTAGGGGCGCATAATTTCAAAAGAAATTATGCGCCCCTAACAAAACTGCGCCCGGGGCCACGGCCCCCCCTGCCCCCCCACGCTACGCCACTGACAGGGTCATCCAGACGTGGACTCCTTGCTTGGTGTGCCTAGGGGGGTGTCAGCTATACCCTCCTGACGAGGCCTAACAAGGCCGAAACGATCGTCGGGGGTTGCTGCACCTCTTGTGTAGGGATGATGTCCTTGGCATTCAGCACTGGCCACCCTTTTTGGGTGAGAGCAGGCTGATTTGCATATGGAGCATTCATCCCTGCAATGGCACATACAAGCTAAAACCTTGTGAGACCTGAGCGGGCCCCCACCGTAGAGCAAGCCACTAGTGCTGTTGCTCGTTCTCAGGATCCTCACAAACCCCCCTTCTCCTCACATGCTACAAGTAACTGCATGTAAAAAGGAAAAATAAAGTTTTTTTTTTTTTTTTTCTTTCTTTTCTGGAAGGTGGAGGAGGGAATGTTTAGATAAGGCAGCAGGAGTCTACCATGTTGCTGAGTTAAGAGATGGAAGCTGAATGAGATGAGACAGTGATCTTAAAAAACTTCTAATCTACCCCTTGGTGATGTCCTTTGAATACATCCCATATTCTGGAACCCCAGAGTCATATGCAAAAAAGTGAATGTCACGTGCAGGATATGGTTGAAGTCAGATCTCTTAATTCATCCTCTTTTATAAGCACACAAAGTCCTTTTTATTTTCTTCACTATATTGGGAAAGCAACAGCAAATAAAATGTGTCTTGTGGATAGAGAGGGCTTTTCTGGTGTGCTCTGGTATGGGAGGAAGGGGATAGAGACAGCTTCTCTGTTGAAGTGTGCTTTGCTATGGTAGGAAGGTAAAACAGCATGGAATCACCCAGTGTAGACAAGATGCTTGCTCACTGCGTCTATGGTTAGACTGAGGAATTGACTGCTTGATAAACATGATGGGACTGGGCCAAACTATGTGGGTTAGATAGGTAGAGTGGACTAATCCTTTCTTAAGTAAAGCATAAGGGGGACATAAATGAGGAATCTGGTTCCATGATATCCCAAGCAATACAATGTGGTGAGTCGGTGACTAACACATAGACTCCATTCCATGGCCAAAGCCACACAGTGAGAACCAAGTGATGTAAAGATACTGGGGGGAGTGGGGCAGTTTACAAACTGAAATGGATGCACACAGTGACCGATACAGAGTAAAGTATTTTCTTAACTAAACATCCAAGAGAAAAACAAAGTACATGTACGATATCAGTCAAATAAAATATACACAATAAGGACACTTCATTTTTTGGTGATGGTGTCCCTTTAAATAGACAAGCTGTGGAGATGCTGTTATGTCCATTGTGACTAACCAGACATTTTCCTCCCGGTTTGTCCAATGGTCAGCCTGGGCTTGACTTAGAGGGATAATTCTTCTTGAAAGTAGCTCCATTCAGGGCTATATTCCAGCTACTATGTAGATAGTAAGCAGGAAAATCTGCACCTGCAGATTTTCAGTTCAGTCACCATCTCCATATTTACATATTTTCTGGGGAAGGTGCTATCTCATCACCTCACCCCATAATGTAGTGCTAAGCTCCCTGATACCCGCAATAGCGCTTCTGCTATTAGCTCCATGGAGTCCATAGGACTGAAAGTAGCTCCATAGGACTCCATTGAGGCTTGCGCTTCTGGGCGGCGAGATCTGAGTCATTTCTGTGTGATCACGTAGCAGGGCCGAACTGGCCTACCGGGATACCGGTAGGAATCCCGGCAGGCTGCTTGATTTATGGTCTGCTGGGGAGCCGTGTGGCCAGAGAAAACAAAAGCTTCTGCATCCGGCTCCTCCCCTATTCCTTGTCATCTTCCAGTCCCCGCATATCACACACTGTGTGCATAGGGGGGGTGGGCTGCTGAGGAAGAGATGGAGCAAGACAGCCTGGCACCCACGGACGGACACAAAAAGGACAGCTCCCCCCCCTCTCTTCTGACCCAGCAGGCACTGAATGCAAATCAGCAGCCCTGGAAACAGCACAGCTGCAGTCTCCCTGGATCTCCCCTGCGTCCTGACCCTGCCTCCTCCATTCCAGCAGCAGCTTCAGGTCCTGACAGGGGAGGTAAAGAAACACACAGTGAGTAAAGTAAGTTGCAGGGGGGGATTCATGTCTAGTGACGTTTTTCTGATATTCCTCCTTTTATATGGTTTATTTAGTCCTATTTATATAAATAACTGTCCGACGTAAAAGCGCTACGGCGGATGCCCAGAGTGCACTGCGTCCTCGTAGCGGCATGTGTGCATGATGACGCAACGTCAGACGCAGCGCATTTGCGACGTCCATCACGTTGATGCTCAGAAGTTTTTTTTGGTCTGGCTGACTGTACCTGTCTTTTAATTAATTTTGTTTCCCATATTTCCCTTTTTTTTTTCTACATCCGTCCAAAAAAACGGACCGTGTGGTGTCTACAGTATCTTCCGTCAGTACGTCCGTCCGTCCGTCCGTCCGTTATGCACGCACGCAGAGTGCACTCAGACTGCGTTCATCTGACAATAGCCTTAGCGACAAGATCGGAATATCGATGTCAGACGTTAAATTTACTAATGCTCGTGTTAACGATTACATACCAAAACGCTACATTAGCACCAACTATGGAATAGTATCCTCAATGTACGATATAGATAATACATTTTTCTTATGAAAAAAAAGTTGTTATAAATAATAAATTTTTCGGGATTTACGGATTTAAAGGAGCGTTTCCTCCTATGTGGAACCCAGTTGTCTATTTGGATTATAACAATGTTTGGAGGACCCTTGATGAAATGGGGGAGGAGGTACAGTTTGAAATATTATGCAACATAGCCTTCCAGTGTGATGTTAAACTCTTCAGCATTTCTTTCTTTTTAAATTAAAAAGATAAACCACTGACTAGTTTTCTTTCTGTTTGAATTAGTGGACATGAGATCAAGCAAAGGGGAATTTAAATAGCTTTTAATCCTTAATATTTAAAGGCATTTCTAATCTATTCTATACTGCATTGCAACCCTTCACTCCTTTTGTACCGCTGACTGAGTAGGGAAACCTACTAGTTGTAACAGAAACCCGGAGTGACTGGTCTTAGGCTCGAGGACCAGACCAAAACCTGCTACAGCGTTCTTCTCTATCCAGGTCAAGCAGATCTGCAGCAGCTTTCCTTTCTCTACAACCCACAGTCAGAGCTTGAGGAGTGCTGTATAGCTCCTGGTATCTCTCCTCAAGCACCAGACACTACTTAGTGCAGGGAAGAATAGCAATATTTTATTTGAGATGGACATCAGTTTATATGTGAAACAGGGAGTGGTGGTACAATGAAACAATAGAGTACATGATGGGGGGGTTGAGAATTCCTTCATGAGATACAGACATCTGATCGGTTTACAATAGACAGGATAAGCGCATTATCAACGTCAAATCACTCTAAGGACAGACAATCAAGCAGACAGGCAGCACTCACAATAGCTCTAAATTAGATTACTTTCACAAGCCAAACTCCTAAAACACGATCAGTTTTAAGACACCAATTTGTATAACAACATTAACCCTTAAAAGCCACTTGGTCAGTCAGATGTGCCATGGCTGTTGAGGGTATCAAGTTGGAGGGAGCTTATGTTACAAGTAGCTTAGAGTGGATTCTTCACCCGCACGCACGCAGAGTGTGCTCAGACTGCGTTCACCTGACAATAGTCTTAGCGAGTAGCGACAAGATCAGAATATCGATGTCAGACGTTAAATTTACTAATGCTAGTGTTAACGATTACATACCAAAACGCTACATTAGCACCAACTATGGAATAGTATCCTCAATGTATGATATAGATAATACATTTTTCTTATGAAAAAAAGTTGTTCTAAATAATATCTTCCTGTTTTAAGGTTTCTACAGTAGTTGCAAAAAAGGAACCGAAGTCCTAGTCCTTCTGTCCAGTAGAGGTTGAGCATATCCCTTTTAACACATGTCTGAGATTTGTAGTTTGTCCCAAGCAGTACCAAGTGTAATATTTGCATATGAATTTACTAGCCAATCATATGCCAGTGTTCGAATGGTCTGGTGACAGTTGCACTGTCTGAGTCAGTTGGTCATTTAGCAGCTTGCTGTATTCTAGTAAAACCAGCAACACGTTATCCTTATTTTCTGCATCCGAGAGTCATTTGCACAAATGCCTCAGCAGCACAAAAACCAAACATTACACCAAGGTTTAGAACAATCAGGTATGAATGCAGATGTTCCTGACACCCTCTACCCAATTATTTTTTTAATATTGTTTTTATTTAGGGTGACTTTACTCACCTTTTATCCCTCGCCGCGCGCAAGTCCTCCTCTTCACCTCAAGGACTCCTGAATCCAGAAGTCCCTGAAACCTTTCTACGCAATTTGCACTCCTACACAACTTCTTCTGTATTGTAGGAACTGCAAATTGCGCAGCACTATGGACTTGCGCACTTTACGCACGTTCCATAGCACCTCCACAGAACGTTGGATCAGAGCTGCGTGCATCCCTCTCTGAGATCGCTCACTGATGGGGGCAATCAGGGGTGACGTCAGCACTCTCTAGTGACCGATCTGCTGACTGGCAGCTAGGAATTCAAAATCCCAACTGCTGGTAACACTTGGGTGGAGGAAAGTCCTTCTCTTCACCAATCGTTTTCTCCAGATCAGGACGGCGGGAGGAGGGAAGGGGTGATCCACACATCCCGACCACATTAAAAAGATAAAGTGGTCAAGAATGACTAAAGTGTTCACTTAAAGCAGGGTTTCTCAACTCCAGGACCCACTACAGGCCAGATTTTGCAGATCACTTTGGGGAAATGCAGCTGAACCCTGCAATCACTGAGCAGCAAATCATATCACCTGTGCTGTGCTTCAGATATGTGCTTCAGATATCCCACAAACCTGGCCTGTAAAGCCCCGTTCACACTGTGCGATTTATCGCGCGGATTTTGCCACGATGTCGCAGCAAAATCTGCGCGATGTCGCGCTATGTAGCTTCTCCAATGCTTTTCAATGGAGCTGTTCACATCTTGTCGCATGTTGCGCGTCGCAGAAGCATGTCGCAGGTACAGGACCCTTTTTTTGCGATTTGCTATCTGCGATTTTGCGTTTTGTATTGGTGGTGCTTTGCAAAAATCGCACAAAACAGTGATGTCGCGCGACATTATCGCACCATGTCGCGAATATGAAAATCGCCCAGAAAGTCACGCAATTTTCAAATCGCACAGTGTGAACGGGGCCTTAGTGGGTCCTGAGGACCAGAGTTGAGAAACACTGATTTAAAGGGTAATTCATATAGACCCCAACCCAATGTTTTAGCCGCACGGTGGCATAGCACACTCTGTCTTTCTGACCCTCCAGCCAAAAAGTGCTGCCTGCAAGACTCCATTCGTTAAGGGGTTAAACAGGTTTAATGAATGCTAACAATTTTTTCATGTTTAGTAAATAATATGAGTAATATAAGCACATATGTATATAGTAATTTATTCCATGATAAAATGAATAACAAATATATCAAATACACAAGACCTATGATTTGTTTTAGCAGCAGATATACTTTCTTTAAAAACGGTTCCTGGAAATGAAGTATTTACTACATCATTTCAGTACTTACATTTTTAAAAGTAATCCTCGAAGTTTTTTTGAAATTAAAGACACATTTAATTGAATAATGGGAATATAATTATTTGGATTTAGCGGTTGTCATGTCTGCCAGCATACCCCCACAGGTATTGAATATTTGTTTATTGCTATAGTTTTTAACGAAGAGTATCCAAATGGCAGTGAATCCTTACTTCTCATGCATGATAGCAAATGTTGAATTATTTCCGTAGGCCTCGGCTGTAATTGTAACTAATACACTGCGCAGATTCCTCGTTAGGCAGTCAAAGCAGAGCTGCACATTGGCAGTTTTTCCTACCATTAGAATTATATATCGTTTATTAATTTAAACAAATGGAAACTTTTTATGTTCTTGGTTGAATGTTTAATTTTTATATTCCTTTCAGAATATTTATGTGCTTTCTTTATTGGCAGAAGGACGTATTATTATGGCATTTACACACTATTTCCCGACTGACTCATACATACAGTAACTCATGTGGCTTAATACAATGAGTAGGCTACCATTATGGATCGGATGCATTGAGGAGACACATAGCTACAGGTTTCTGGAATTTTACATCTGACTTGAGAAAATTCTATTGTAATCTATACAGCATGGGGTCTCCACCTTGGTCATTCAGAGGCTTTGGAACTACATCTCTGTTGATGCTCAGCCACTCATTAGGTTGCCTGAGCCCCATAGGAAATGTATTTCTACAACAGCTGGAGGGCGAAGGTTGCTGACCCTCGCTATGCAGTATACTTTGCCCAGCTCAGAATTGGGATCCTATGTGATATATGAAGCTGTTTCAGATTTGTTTTGGAGGTTCTGTCATTTCACTGGTTTCAGTAACACGAGGGAGGCCAGGGACCCGTGTCATGAAGTGGCAATTTTATTGGAGGATACCCAGATTAAAACGATTCATCTGATACATCAGCCTTTGTCAACTTTGGCCCTGTTTTGGAACTATTTTTTCCACAATGCTGTGTCAACTTAACGAGTGGCTGAATATCATGGGAGATGTAGTTCCAAAACTTGTGGTGGGACATGGTTGACCAGCTCTGATGTAGAGTAACATTTTATTTTTTGAACCACCTCCTTTTAAAGTTGTTACACATGTCTGCATGGCACCATCATGTTGATGGGAAGCCACAGAAAAGCAGTACGATCTACAAACAGAGCCCTTGTATTTTTACCCACCAATTGTGAGCAGGAATACCACTGATGGTTCTGCTAATATTTGACTGCCAGTTTGTGAATTCCAATGTGCTGGCAATGAGGGCAGTTTGTTGGCATCACTCAAGAAGAGCGTACCCAATTGAGGATGTCTTCCATAGATGAATCAAAACAACGAGGGGTCGAAATACATACATTTGGAGTGTCCCGTTTCCACATTCCAGCCCTGCCCCCTGGTGGTGAGAGTGATTCGGGCCAGCTCTTACCTTGTCTGGGCTCTACATTACTCCTTCTCCTCCACTCCAGGAATTCCCCATAGCCACTCTGGCCTGAAATCACATGCTCTGCCCTGTCTTTTATAAATATCCGTTACTTCATTTGTTCGGGACCCCTGCATGGGTCATTGCTCCCTGAGGTTTTGCCTGCAGTATCTGCAGTTTCTGAGTTTGTATTGATTTCTGTTATTTTGCCTTGTTTTCCTGTGTTCTGTTTATTTCTTGTTTCCTTGGTCTGTCTGTTCATCTTAGTGTTCTATCAAGTATCTTATTTTGGTTTATCCTGTATTGTTTTGTTTCTGTGATATCGAACTCCTGTGTATGACTTTGGCCTGGTTATCTGATTATTCTATTACATGTATTCCTCTTCTTTTCTATGTATTGATTCCTGGCTTGTCTGATATCCCTCTCTGGCTTCTGATCTCTGGCTTCTGTATGATTACCAGTTCTTGTTACTGACTTTGGCTACTGCTTAGACTACGTCTCTGGATTTGTACCTTGTGTCCTGTCACTTTTTCTGTGTGTCACCAACACTGAGGTTCCCTTCCCTTAGATTAGACGGCCATCCTAAGGACCATATTTAGATCAGGGTTCCCTTTAGTATACTGCTGGGTGCCAGTCTTGTTCACTCCCTTAACCCCTTAGTGACCGGGCGGTTTTACACAAATCCGTCCTTTAGTGACCGCTGCTGTTTTTACGTTTCTGTGCTGTTTGTGTTTACGTCAAATTTTCCTCTTACTCGTTTATGCAACCCACACATATTTTACACTGTTTTTCTCGTCATTAAATGGACTTTATAAAGATACCATTTTTTTCATCATTTCATATAATTTACTATAAAAAACATTGTGAAATATGACAAAAAATTGAAAAAACACCACTTTGTCGAACTTTGACCCCCAAAACTTCTTATGTATCAACAACCGTCAAAAAGATTTAATTCCTTAGTAGTTTCTAAATTTAGTTCTGAGTTTATCATATTCCTCGCTTTGCTCCTTATCTTATGCAACAATAAGTGAAAGTAGCACTTTGCCATTTACAAAGGGTTTACTTTTAAAAGTAGTCATAGTGACATTGTAACACTGATATCTGTCACTAATTCCTGAATAACCCTCCACATATACATATATTTTTAAAGTACACAAATCAAGGTATTAAACTTGGGGTATTTTGACTCTTTCCATGCAAACCATTTTACCACAAATCTATGCCAAAGTTTGAGAAAAAAAAAAGTTTTGGTGATTTTTTTTTTTGAATGCAATTTAAGAATACATGTACTGTGAACTTTAAGGTTTACTGCCAAAAAGCACCCCAAAATATGTTCAGCAACATCTTCTGAGTAAATTGATACCACCCATGTATAGGTATGTCGGGTTATTTGGGGGCTAATAGGCCTTATTTGGGGGGTGCGCATTTCAGTTTTCCAACTTGGAATTTTCACATTTCGTCATCATGCACCCATGTCCTATTTGGGACATTTTTGAAGCCGGCCAAAGTAATTTACCCCCATCAAACCATATATTTTTAGAAAGGTCACACCCTAGGGTACTTCAAAGAGTTGTATTTTAACACTTTCCATGCACTAGCTCTTTGTCAAACTTTCAGGTAGTCACTTTTTGTGTTATTTTTTCACACACATTGTACTTTAGGCATGAATTGTCAAATCCAGTTATGGGTTACTGCCAAAAAACACCCAAAAATATGTTCAGCAACATCTTCTGAGTAAAGTGATACCACCCATATATAGATTTGTTTTGTTGTTTTTGGGGTGCTACGCCAATCTTTTGACATGTGCTTATCATTTTTCTAATTTGACATATCTTCTTTGCTTATCTTCTTTTTAGGGGCCTTTTTACATACCCCAATTTTATGAACGTGCATATATTTGGTAAGCTAACACCCCAAAGTATTGTAAATGGAGTGTTTTTATGCCATGGATGCAACCGTTTGCTCCAAACAAATTGGATACTGTTTGGTGGTCATTTTTCATTTTCACACCCACATCAGTTTTGGACTGTGATTTAGGAGACACCGTTGTCGGTTACTGCATGAAACCTCTCCAGGTTGTTTTCTGCAAGGTCTCCTGAGTACACCCATGCCCCTCATGCATAGGTTTGCCAGGATTTTGGGAAGGTTCAAATACAATTTTTATGACTTTGTCATTGGAGTTGAAATTGAGATTATTTCTTCAGCTAGGCCTATCTTTGGTTTTGGGTCTACCGCATACCCCAGTTTGAATTATTGCCAGAAAATTGTTTATATTTGTTATGTTGACACCCCAAGGTATTGCATATGGAGTGCTTTGATGCCATGGATGCAACGGTTTTAGCCCAAAACATTTGAGAAGGTGTGTGGCGGTAATATTTAAATTTTCAGATTTTTACGCCCACATTAGATTTGGACTGTGATTTAGGAGACACTGTTGTTTGTTACTGCATGAAAACTCTCCAGGTTGTTTTCTGCAAGGTCTCCTGAGTACACCCATGCCCCCCATGCATAGGTGTGCAAAGATTTTGGCAAAATACAGCACCAATTGTAGAACATAAAAATGTAGGAATAAAATGTAAAAGTCTGGTGCAGTAAAAGAAAAAAAAAAAACTAAACTGAACTAACTAACTAGACTGTAAGAAAAAAAAAATCACAGATCACACACAGTGTGATACATCTTGAAACAGTCCCCAAGTCACAGACCGGGTTGTCCAGGGCATTCTGGGCAGTAAAAGATTGTGTCTCTCCTCTGCCCCCTCTTGAAACACACCCTGCATCTTTTTTGGGGTTTCTGTTTCCCCTCAGTAGGGGGGATTTTAAAAATAAAATGTGTAGCCCCAACTCTGTACCCCATCACCGCCCGGGGAGCAGGTGCATCCTAGAACAAAAACCACGAAATGACCTGGAGCTGAAACTGTAAAAAGGACAGCGTCACTCCGGGGTTTGCCTTTTTGCAGAGCAAAAAGGCATTGTGGGTTGCAATTTGCATCAGGTAAATTGCAACCTTTTTGTACCAGGCCTTTGACTTCCGCATAATCTGGTAGGGCTGGAGCAGCTGATCTGCCAGATCAACCCCACCCATATGCCGGTTATAGGCTTTGATGCACACTGGCTTCCTGATGCACTCAGCTCTGCCACGTACAGAGACCTCCACAGACCTCTCAGTGTGGATGGTGGATAGAAGGTATACATCCTTCTTGTCTCTGTACTTGACCGCCAACAGCTCCTCTTGGCGCAGAGCTGAGGTCTCCCCCCTTTTTAACCGGGTGCGGGCAAGCTGTGCTGGGAAACCTACGCGGTTCTTGCGAACAGTACCGCATGCTGCTGTATCAAAACAATACAGCAGCTTGAACAAAGGGACACTCGTATAAAAATTATCAACATACAAGTGGTACCCTTTGTTCATCAGGGGAAAAAGTAGGTCCCACACAATCTTGCCACTGGTTCCCATGTGTTCTGGGCAACCTGGAGGGTCAAGGCTACTATCCTTTCCCTCGTACACCCGGAAGGCCTGAGTATACCCACTCTCGCTGTCACAGAGCTTATACACCTTCACTCCATACCTGGAGCGTTTGGAAGGAATATACTGCTTGAATCCCAGCCTTCCCTTGTATTTCATTAGGGATTCATCCACGCAGATATTCCTTCCAGGTGTAATAAGCCTCTGCAAACCTGGCGGCAAAGTGGGTAATCAGGGGGCGGATTTTATACAGCCTGTCAAACTGGGGATGCTCTCTAGGAGGGCACAGGCTGTTGTCACTGAAGTGCATGAAACGCAAAATGTTTTCATACCTTCTACGTGACATTGATTGGGGGTAAATGGGGGTAGAGCAGATGGGGCTACTGCTCCAGTAGGAGCGAATTGAGGGCTTCTTTATGATGCCCATCAGCATTGTAAGTGCCCAGAATTTCAGAAATTCTGGCACATCTAGCGGGGTCCATTGCTGCCTTGCCAAGTAGGAGTCTGGCTTCGCAGCACAATGCTGATGGACCTACAGATTTGATTGGGCAACAATGTGGCCCAACAAATCATCCCCCATAAACACCTGCAAAAACTGTGTGGCGGTAAATCCTGCAACATCAATATTGATGCCAGGATTTGCCGTGAAAGGAGGGATATCTGGCCTCTGGCGATGAGGCACTACCCACTCCTCAGCTGGAGCTGTGCGTCACCTGCTGGCAGGTGGTGGCCCAGGATCTGCATCAGAAACATCACTAGGAGATACATCAGCCAGCGTAGATGATGTATCTAGCGATGTCTCTGAGCAGTTAGCGGGGTCAAAATCTGGGTCGGAGTCCGATGCAGATGCCTCAGATTCTGACACCAGGATGGCATATGCCTCCTCGGCGCTGTACACCCGCTCAGACATTATATATAATAGATTATAAAATTTTATAATTATTATATATACAGTATAAACGGATTGTGGGTTCTTAGAAGAACCGTTGGGTTTCACAAGAAAATAAAAATAAACACCTAAATCTCTCTAAATCCCTCTAAACCTGCCTCAATTGTTCTAAATCTCCCTAAAATCTCTCTAAATCTGCCTCAATTTTTCTAATCTCACTAAATCTACCTAAAATCTCTAACCTGTCAAATCTGATCTCTCTCTCTCGCTCACCAAAACACAAGTGAGGAGAGGGAGGGAGAATCACAGAGGTCACGGCCAATATTTACAAAATATTGACCTGACCTGACAAATTAGAAATTTGATTTTGATTTTTTATAACATTTGATTGGATTTTGTTAGCCTGCCTCTCTGATGAGGCAGGCTAGGAACATCCCACACAGCCCCAAGATGACCCTGCCCTTAGAAGGGCAGCGCCATCTTGGCTGTCACTTTAATTTTATTTTATTCATTGTTATTGATTTATTTTTCTTTTTTTTACACTTTTTTTAGTCTGCTGGGTGCCTTGATCCCTCGAGGCACCCAGCAGAGCACCTGATCACTTATGTGATCGTTTTTGTACTGAGTGCCACGATACCTCGTGGCACTCAGTACTTCCTGCCGCTACCGGAAGTGATCGCTCGGGGGCAGGTAAACCTATTGCAAGGATGCCTCGATGTCGAGGCATCCCTGCAATATACTCAGAGCAGCTGGAAGCGATACCAATCGCTTCCAGCGCTCTGTAGAAGTGCGGGGCACCTTTCCGGTGAAACCGGATGTTGATAGCTCCCGGGGAGCGATCGCAAGGGGCCCCGGCACTTCTGTCCGCCATTGCACGGATGCCTGGACTCCCAGGCAGCGTGCAATGGCCCTGGAGCTGCTGGAAGCGATCTGATCACTTCCAGCGCTCTCTAGCAGTGCGGGGCACCTTTCCGGTCAAACCGGATGTTGATCGCTCCCAGGGAGCGATCACAAGGGGCCCGGCACTTCTGTCCGCCATTGCACGGATGCCTGGACTCCCAGGCAGCCTGCAATGGCGTTTGAGCTGCTGGAAGCGATCCGATCGCTTCCAGCGCTCAAAAGACCGCAGGACGTACCATGTACGTCAGCGGGTCTAAAAGAGACCCGCGGCCGTGACGTACATGGTACGTCCGCGGTCACTAAGGGGTTAACCCTTGCTCTTCCTGTTGTCTGTAGCCTGTGGTCTGGTTCTGTGTATCATGCAGCAAGTGGCTTTCCTGCCTAAAGGGCTAACGATACCACATAAAGGGTCCACCTTGGCTCACGTCAGGTGCCCCCGTGTCATGGAGTAGAGAGGCAAAAGTATGATCTTTAGTATAAAAAAGACCTACATGTGCTATAATATAAAAATAAATATCTAATGGATGTTCTGTTAGAAGTCGATATTGCCGTGTTATTGCATAAGCATATTCATTAAATTTTGGCATATTTTATTGCTATAATTTAACAGTTGCATGAAGTTACTTCATGTTTTAGAATGGCAGTAGATTTATTTTTTACATGATCTATCTTTTGGATTTAATTCCCTCTAATGCCAGAAGTCCCAAATCGAGATTCTAATAATGATCAAGAAAATAAGGGCGGCCAGAAACCTCATCTCGATAACACATGCCAACCTTATTCTTGGATATTAAAACTATATTTTATTAGCACATTACAATGTCACTGCATGTGTATCTCTTTCTGTTGTGGCTTGGCTCAATATGCTGTCCTTTTGCTAAACAACACTGAGTACTAATTATCCAAAATAGAGTTTTAGTTTCAACCCATAAGGGCTGATTCATATTTTATTGGCACTGATGCACATTGGGACTTTGTTCAAATGGGAATTTCCTTAGAAAAAAAAAGCTAATATTTCCAATACTGATTTTTTTTTTTTTTTTTTTTTCGTTCAAAACCAGAGCACCACCCTGTTAGACTGCCTGTTTCTAACCTCAAATCTTGGCAGTGACTTCTGGCAATGGAGCAGCAAGAAACTGGTGCTGACGAATAGGAGAAACATGAAAGAATAGATAGTGTGTCACTTAAAAAGGATCTAAGAATACCTGTTCAGATATTCAGTTTGTTTTTAACCACATTTTTGTATCTCACGCATTTTGAACGGAGTTATCGTAGTTCTGGTACAATATATTTTTTGGAAATCTGGTAAAAGTCTTGTTTTAGAAAGTCTATCAAATTCATACCTAGCTAATAAAATTACACTGTCACAGGTCTGTTTTTATACGTGGTAAATTCCGTTTCTTCTGTCTACATGTCTGTTATGCCTGGCCATAGGAGCTTTCATCTAATGGACCAGTTGAGAAACTAACTCCAGATTTTGTGCATTCCCTAGCACAATATTTAGGTTATTTGAGCAACACCACATATTTAGATAAAGGTAATACATTGCCACTGTGTGTGTCAAAGTAACCATAGCAGATAAGCCTTTTAAAATAAAATATATGGCATCAAATCCAGGAGCCAGGTAGCCGCTGGCTACAAAATATTTGGATTATTATGTGAAAATCTTTAGGAAATCTTGCCTTGCTCCTACAATCGTATAGTCAGCACCTTTGTTTGGTTTAAATGTGTCAAGCTCTGCTGTAGATGCCCTTTTTTCTGATATTACCAGTGTGTGCTCTCATGCATAAGCATTAACCAGACAAGTAAATATATAATAATATTTCTCTTGTAACGCTCAATTGTATCTAAAGATCATGTGTCTGAGTTAAAAAGAAGCAGGTCCGGATTAAGATCTCTATTGGCCTGGAGCTGAAGATTTTGGTGGGCTTTTTTTGGAATTTAGTGAAATGAAAGCATATTCTAGGTTTTTTAATAGTGCAGATATGGGTATATCTAACCAGGCAGTTACTGTGTGAGGAAATGTACCTTCAGATTTCAATCATTTAAAGAGTGTAAAATATTTTTTTCACATTTCATCATCCAAACCATTGTGGTTATATATTCTATATGGCATTGTTAAAAAAAAAAAAAATGGGAAGCTGTAACTGCATTTTCTGAGAAAATATACAATTTTAACCAAAAAAATGAAATATTTCCCTTGTGTTTTGGAGGAAGGTATTTTATGAATAATACGGCTATGTATAAAACACTGACCTTTCTCCCAGCATGGGAAATGACAAGGTTAGTAATGGCAGTGGTATTGCTCATTTTATACGTGACAAATGGACAATACCATCGCTTTGCATCTAAAAATAAGTAGATAAAAAAAGTTTTTTTGGTTTTCCTTTCTTTTAGATTTTACATTGTCATGTTTGGTATTAATGCAAAGGCCAGACGCTGACCTGTCCAATGACACCTCCCTTGACCTTGTGAGGTGTAAAGATTAGTGACGCATGGTTCCAAAGTCCCTCCCAGTGCACTTTGCCGCAGTGCAGGGGTTTAGGTTTTTGGTGTAACAATTCGTAATAAAGGATCATGCCATCACCTCCAGACTTGAGATGGTGAGTTAGTGCAGCATCATTGTTCACTTTATAATTGAAAAGTGAAAAATATTGCTGTGTTAGAAAGAAAAAATAAAGAAATATTATTTTTATTGTTACATAAAACCTGGTCATGTTTGGTAACACTGTAAAGGCCATTCTCTGGCCTTTCCAGTGATATCTGACATGACCCTATAGCTGCTATGGTGTTGGAGATAATTAGATCCAAATGTCCATCAATGCAGACATTGTTATTTTTTCTCTGGGCCTATTCTGGGGCATGGGCCTGGAGCTGCTGCTCCATCTGCCCCTATGTTAATCCGGCCCTGAAAAGAAGGGAATTTAAGTTTGGTGTAAAAACCGATAGGTGAAAGGCAATGCAAACATTGGCCCCTATTACATTCTTCACGCAATTTCGTTCACGCCGCGCAAATTTTTTTGCAGGCATTGTCCGGCGTTATCGCGCAAAACTTAGGCTAGGGTCAGACTAACGCATTTTTCACGTTGTCCGTGAAAAAGTGCGTTCGAACGAATGGACGTATTTTTTCACGGAATACGCAATAGCGGTCATACGATGTGCAGTTCCATCCGTGATTTTGTACGGATCATCAATAAAACACTTTTTGGGTGTCTGGACGTTATGTTGGCCGGACATTAGCAGCGTCTGACGTCTCCTAATCACGCACACACGCCGCTAGCGGACGCAGCGCACTCTGTACGTCAGTACTAGTGGTTTCACGTTCTCGAAAAAATGCGTTTGTTTGCCGCTTGCGTTGCGCGGCCGCACTTTTGTGCGACCGTACTTCGTATATTGGCCGTCATTGCCTGGCATCTGCTGCTAGCACGGCCGTGATTAAGTGCGGCTGCACGCGCGTTCGCACTGCCTCAGTCTGACCCTAGCCTTAACGGTGGTATTCTGATCCGAACGCAGTTTCTCATCCGGCCGAAAATAACATTCGTAAAAACGATGCGCAAAACAAAGAGTAATACGCACGCAGTAACGTAGCGCACGTAAATCAGTGTGCAGACTTTTTTTTCGCCGGATTTAGCCAATCCGAATAAAGAACCTGAATTGACTCACTTAAGTTTTTGCGCCTGTCAAAGTAAATCTGAGTATATATGCTGCAGCAATAATAAAAACACGCACAAATTCACAATTTTATTGTTTGGGTATGTGTAGAATGTGTAACTATACTGTGCCGTATTTTTTTTGTGCTGGTGTTTTTTGTTTCGGCCAGAACGTTCCGATTTGCAGTTACCACCAGCTTTTCAAAGATGTTAAAATTATGCGTGCAAACGTCGTTAGTAAAAAGATGTGCATTGATTGTAATACCATCTGTGTACCAGTGCACGAACGAATTTGAGCTCACAATGTTAAGTATAGGACGCGCACAGTTCATCACGCTCGCGGACGTCCATCCTCGTTAAACGATAACGCGCATCATTTGCGCGAACGTTGTAATACGACGTTCAGCGCAAAAGGTTTTGCCCCTCGAGCAAATGCGCATTTGCTCACGCAAAACCAAATGTGCGAGGAATGTAATAGGGGCCATTGTCTTTTGAGTTCTGAGAAAATTACGTGTTACCACAAACTCTGAAAAGCCGACTGGTTATAAATGCAAGAACTCTAAACAAAAGAACAAAAAAAAAATTAGCAAGCCCCCACAGAAAGACTTAAAGTAATTTACGGAACTTGAAACGGCCTGAACTGGAAGCTATAGCTGTGTTTTTCCATAATCCAGACCCTTACTGTCTATCACACTGTACATGGATTCCATGAGAGAACACCAGTCGCCTTGTATGGCACCTCTACTGGCATTCACTAGTGGCTCACAACAATTCTGATCCATGCCGTTAATATAGTGGCAGGCCCCTAAATAATGCGGAGCCACTAAATCTATATGGCTTAGGCCAATGTTGCCGTATCAGCAAACGATTACCCTCTGAGCAGGAACAAGGGCTGTGGTGTTCCACTATAGTGTGTTTTGGACTTTTTATCCAAGAACTTACAAATTGCAGTGAAGGACAGAACTTAGCTGCAGTGGCCATGGATGTGTCACGGGGACCCAGGGGATGCGGCGCCTGGCAGCAGCTTCCTCGCTGCTCGCTGGCCAGGCGCCGAATGTAAGCGCTTCCGGGCCCGCTCACGTGGGACGCCAAGGGGCGGGGCCTGGCGCTGTGACGCGGACCCGCCGGGTTTAAAACCCAGTCTCTCCCATACACCGGTGCCCTGACGTGGTATTCACCTCCCGCAGAGCTCTTGTGTCATTTTGGCTATCTCCTGTGTTATTCCTGTGTATGACCCTTGGCATTGGCAAACGAACCCTCCTGTGTATGACCCTTGGCATTGGCAAACGAACCCTCCTGTGTATGACCCTTGGCATTGGCAAACGAACCCTCCTGTGTATGACTCCTGGCATTGGCATTTACTCTGTTCTAGGTTCTGCCCTTAACGTTGGTACCGAGGTCAGTCTGTGTGGCACCCTAAGCACGCATCAGACTACCTCTGCTATTACTAAAGTCCTAGGGAGGACTTGTGATCTGGTCTGTACCCCTGTCTGGTATTTCCCTTTCTTTGTCTATTACCTGTTTCATTGCCTTAATAGCTTTGCCGACCATTCAAGGATCGGAAGAGTAGAAAGGGAGCTGCATAAAGAGAATTATATCTTAGTAGTCAGAAAGATTCGTGACGATACTCTATTCCATACCCCTGTCTGGTGCTACCCCTTGTTTCTATATTGTCTGGTTATTTGTCTGTTTAGTATCACCGACCATTCAAGGATCGGAAGGGTAGAGAGCGGTCTGCGTAAAGGGACCACACTTCTGGTTATCAGGGGGATCCGTGACATTACGTCAGGGCCAATGGATCCCGCAGACCTCTCTAATCAGCTGGCACGTATCGCAGCCAGACAAGAGGAACAGGACCATAGAATGGACCAGATTTCTCTCGCTCTGCAAACCCTGCTAAATCGGTCCAATACAGGTACCACAAACCCTCCAGATCCAGTGTTACCTAGGGTCAGTCCGGTCTCCCCTGAAGGACATAGGCTTAGTATGAAGGCACCCCTACGCTATGATGGTACACCAAGCCTATGTCGGGGGTTTTTGACTCAACTCGAGATTCTGTTTGAGAACAATCCAGGTTCTTGTATGTCTGATAAAGCTAAAGTAGGATATCTGATTAATCATTTAACAGAAAAAGCTTTATTGTGGGCTACGCCGTTGTGGGAAAATAAAAAACCATCATTTATGACTATGAGGGTTTTACCTCTGAGTTAAAACGTACCTTTGATCCCTCTAGAAGGGCTACCAATGCGGGTAGGTCCTTGTTTCATATCAAACAAGGTAATAAGAGGGTCGCCGATTATGCCATAGAGTTTAAGACTTTGGTTTCTGAAGTACTTTGGCCGAACGACGTTTTAACCTTAGCCTTTACCGAAGGCTTGAATGAGGCTTTTATGTTTGAACTGGCTCCCTTAAAATTACCAGAAAGCCTGGACCACCTGATAGATTTCTGTATAGCCATGGACGATCAAATCAGGGAAAGGAGACACACCAGAGATAGACCCAGAAGGGTCTTGCCTCCTTTACCCTCGTTACCCAGACACTCCAGTACATCAGGTGGTTCGGAGAATGAAAAAACTGATTTACCGGTCGTTGAACCCATGCAAATAGGGAGGACAGGTATTTCAGAAGCAGAAAAAGCTCACAGAAAAGAAAAGGGGCTCTGCTTTTATTGTGCAGGGGCAGATCACTTCCGCCTTCGATGTCCTCAGAGACCCAGGGTTGGCAGGGTTGAACATAGCAGAGTGGGATTCAGAACAGGAGACACCCAGGTTGTCGGTTCTCTGTGTGCCTCCTTTGTGGAGAATGAAAAAAAAAAATCCAGGATTCTGTTACCGGTCTCCCTAGCCTGGGAGGGGTTCACCTCAAGACTGAGGCGTTTTTGGACTCTGGGGCCTCAGGCAATTTTATGGATAAGAATTTTGCTGCCAAAAACCTCATACCACTGGTTCTCAGGGAAAGGCCTCTAAGGGTGGAGGCCATAGATGGTAACCCTCTGGCATGTCCTCATATCACTCACGATACAGTCGATGTATGTATGAAATTAGGAGTTTTGCACCAGGAGACTATAAGATTTCAAATCATTGAATCACCCTCATGTCCTGTCGTCCTTGGGTTTCCATGGCTAACAGAGCACAACCCAGTAGTCGATTGGGTCCAGAGAGACATAAAATGTTGGGGTCAAAATTGTCAGTCTAAGTGCCTAGGCACAGTTAATGTGATTGGTAGCCTCAATATTGCCACAGCCCCTCCTTTATCCACAGAGGTCCCTGAATGTTACCGGGCATTAAAGGAGGTGTTCTCTAAAGCCAGGACTGAGGTTCTACCACCACATCGTCCATATGACTGTGCCATTGACTTGCTCCCCGGTACGATGCCTCCTAGGGGTCACGTATACCCTTTGTCGCAAAGGGAGAACGACATTATGGAGGAATATATAAGGGAGAATCTGGAACGAGGATTCATTAGACGGTCCTCCTCCCCAGCAGGAGCAGGTTTCTTTTTTGTCTCCAAAAAAGAGGGAGATCTGCGACCTTGCATCGACTATAGGGGTTTGAATAGGATCACTATAAGAAATGCATATCCCATACCCCTCATAACAGAATTGTTTGACCGATTAAAAGGGGCTCGTGTCTATACTAAGCTTGATTTACGCGGAGCGTACAACCTGGTCAGGGTTAAGAAGGGAGACGAATGGAAAACGGCTTTTAATACACGTAGCGGGCATTACGAATACCTGGTGATGCCTTTTGGGTTGTGTAATGCGCCAGCCGTCTTTCAGGACCTTATAAATGACACTCTAAGGGAATTTCTGCAAGAATTCGTCATAGTATATCTGGATGATATCCTGATATACTCTCCTGATATGGACACTCATCATGTCCATGTAAAACAAGTGTTGAAAAAACTATTGAAGGCTGGATTGTACTGTAAGCTAGAAAAATGTCTATTCGACATAGTAACTGTGCAATTCCTTGGTTATATTATAACTCCTGGGGGGTTTCAAATGGATCCTAAGAAGCTCTCAGCTATTCTTGACTGGCCTTTACCCCAAGGACTTAAAGCCATTCAGAGGTTTCTGGGGTTTACGAACTATTACAGAAGGTTCATTAAAGATTTTTCGGCCTTGGTGGCCCCCCTCACGGCTATGACAAAGAAAGGGGTGGGAAATCAGAAATGGACACCTCAAGCCACTCAAGCCTTTGAGACACTTAAGCAAGCCTTTACTACTGCTCCTGTTCTCCGGCATCCAGATCCGGCTCTGTCTTTCCAATTAGAAGTTGACGCCTCCGAACTAGGTCTTGGTGCAGTCTTGTCCCAAAGGGAGGCTCCTGACAAACCCTTGCATCCATGCGGCTTCTATTCTCGAAAGTTGTCCCCGGCAGAGAAGAACTATGACATTGGAAATAGAGAATTGTTAGCAGTCATCGCGGCCTTGGCCGAATGGAGATACTTATTAGAAGGGTCTAAGGACCCCGTTGTTATCATAACCGACCATAAGAATCTCACGTACATTGGAGATGCCAAACGTTTAAACTCCAGACAAGCGAGATGGTCATTGTTTCTTTCAAGTTTTAATTACGTACTTACCTATAGACCTGGGTCCAGAAACATTAAAGCAGATGCATTGTCGAGACAGTATGAGTCTTATGAACATAATATCCAAGATCAGCATCCCATTGTACCCCAGGAGAGGATTATAGCCGCTACCACGATTAGTGTTTCGTCTCCTCTAATGAAAAGGTTGCAGACCGTCCAGGGTGCAGCTCCTGGGGGAAAACCTCCTGCGAAACTCTTTGTACCTGAGAACGAAAGAGAAGAGGTACTCAACATCTATCATGACAATAAAACTTCCGGGCATATGGGTATCACCAAGACTGTGTCTAGTATCAGTAAACTCCTCTGGTGGCCCACGTTGCGCCGAGACGTCAAAGATTACATTGCCGTGTGCGAAGTGTGCACAAGGCAGAAAAGTCCCAAAACAGCACCCATTGGCTTACTCCAGCCTTTGCCGATCCCCGAACGACCCTGGTCACATGTAGCCATGGATTTTATAGTAGAGCTACCTGAGTCAAGAGGGAATACAGTGATACTTACGATCATAGATCGATTTTCCAAGATGGGTCACTATGTTCCTCTTCAGAAACTACCTTCGGCAGCTGAACTGGTGCCCATATTCATTGCCAATGTGGTCCGCATTCACGGTGTCCCTCGGGAGATAGTCTCTGATAGGGGGACCCAATTCATCTCCGGATTCTGGAGAGGGTTTTGTAAGAACGTGGGAATAGACCTCTCTTTCTCTTCGGCCTATCACCCCCAGACCAATGGAGCAGCAGAACGAGCAAACCAAAACGTAGAAAAATATCTCAGGTGCTTCATCTCAGAACAACAAGATAACTGGTCAGATCTGTTACCGTGGGCAGAATATGCTATTAACAGCGCAGTAAGTGAATCCACAGGTCATTCTCCTTTCTTCACTGTTTATGGCTTTGATCCTCCCGTGCTCCCCGCCACGTTTCCTGATTCCACGATTCCTGCTTTAGATAAACAACTGGCATCATTGAAAGAGACTTGGGGGAGAGTGAGACGGGCACTGGAGGAAAGTAGTGCCATCCAGAAAACTAAGGCCGACAGACACAGGAGGCAGGCACCCGTGTATCAAGTTGGGGACAGGGTTTGGCTGTCTTCACGTAATATCAAGCTCTTAGTGCCTTCCATGAAGTTGGCTCCTAGGTATATCGGCCCCTATAAAATTCTACGGCGACTCAACCCTGTCTCCTATGCTTTGGCGTTACCCCCCATTTTAAAATACATAATGTGTTCCATGTAAACCTTCTGAAGCCGCTGTTATGTAACCGGTACACCAAAGTCCATGCTCCACCGCCTCCTGTCTCTGTGGAGGGCGAGGAGGAATTCGAAGTTAAGGCCATTCTGGGTGCCAGGCTGTCTAGGGGGTCCTTGCAGTATTTGGTCGATTGGGTGGGTTACGGTCCGGAGGATCGTTCTTGGATTCCGGCTGCAGAGGTCCATGCTCCTAGGCTGGTGAAGGCCTTCTATTTGGCACACCCCGTGCCCCTGGGGGTCGTCCAGTGGCCGCCCCTGGAGGGGGGGTTCTGTCACGGGGACCCAGGGGATGCGGCGCCTGGCAGCAGCTTCCTCGCTGCTCGCTGGCCAGGCGCCGAATGTAAGCGCTTCCGGGCCCGCTCACGTGGGACGCCAAGGGGCGGGGCCTGGCGCTGTGACGCGGACCCGCCGGGTTTAAAACCCAGTCTCTCCCATACACCGGTGCCCTGACGTGGTATTCACCTCCCGCAGAGCTCTTGTGTCATTTTGGCTATCTCCTGTGTTATTCCTGTGTATGACCCTTGGCATTGGCAAACGAACCCTCCTGTGTATGACCCTTGGCATTGGCAAACGAACCCTCCTGTGTATGACCCTTGGCATTGGCAAACGAACCCTCCTGTGTATGACTCCTGGCATTGGCATTTACTCTGTTCTAGGTTCTGCCCTTAACGTTGGTACCGAGGTCAGTCTGTGTGGCACCCTAAGCACGCATCAGACTACCTCTGCTATTACTAAAGTCCTAGGGAGGACTTGTGATCTGGTCTGTACCCCTGTCTGGTATTTCCCTTTCTTTGTCTATTACCTGTTTCATTGCCTTAATAGCTTTGCCGACCATTCAAGGATCGGAAGAGTAGAAAGGGAGCTGCATAAAGAGAATTATATCTTAGTAGTCAGAAAGATTCGTGACGATACTCTATTCCATACCTCTGTCTGGTGCTACCCCTTGTTTCTATATTGTCTGGTTATTTGTCTGTTTAGTATCACCGACCATTCAAGGATCGGAAGGGTAGAGAGCGGTCTGCGTAAAGGGACCACACTTCTGGTTATCAGGGGGATCCGTGACAGGATGGCTTGGAAGGGGAAACTGACTACAAGGAGTAGAACCACCAATTGCAAGGAGGGTAACTAGTCTGCAGCAGGTTTCTGTCACTGGGAAGTGCAATAGGATGACTGAAGACCGTGACAACTGGCTGGGAAAATGATGGCAAGGAGGAAATTAGTATCAAAGGTGAGGAACAATGACAAAATGACACATGGATGGCCCTGGTAGAGAAACCTGAATGATGGAGAATTTAATAACTGGGAAGGAGACTAGGGATGAGCTGTTCGGTTCGATCAGTTCGGAGTTCGACTCGAACATTGGCAGTTCGAAAGTTCGCGAACTTCGAACTTTTTGGCGTGTTTGGTTCGAGTTCGATTAAAAAAAAGACATTTTGAATAAAGTATAAAAAATACTAAAAAATATAGAAATAAAGAGACTCTTTACTGCAGAATATTATAAGCAACGGTTTATTAGATATTGAATTAAAAAACTACCCAGGGCAAGAAGGCACGCATGTGGGCGATGATGATTACGGACGCAGTCAACCCGGTGGGAGGCAATGGACGGACTGTGTACGTCGTCAAGAAGCGGTATGTATAATCGCATAAACATGTTACATATACATAACACACATTACATACATCTACCAACATATGTTAACACATGCTGCAGCGCAATGTATTATCTGTTTGTCAGACAAATGTGACTGTCATAAAATTATTCTGGCTTTATTTACAATATTTGCACACATGTACATTTTTCTGCCACTTTCACACCTCAAAATTACATGTGCTTAGAGTGCATGAGGCTTGCATAGGATTTTTTGCGCCGCCTGTGTGTTTCATCTTTAAAATGCTGCAATGGGTGATGTGGATTTTCTAGTGTAGCGCTGTGTTTAAAAAGACTGTTCTGCTGCATTTACTTGCAATGGCCAACAGAGGGAGACAGAGACCATGCTAAGATTATGCTGGACAAACACAGAAAACATTGGGACTACATTTCCCGGCATGCTTTGGAGGCAGACACAGGAAGTGGGTGGGACACAGACGCTTACATCCTGAGCCTCGTGGAGAGAGCTGGCAGAGCGCGCCAGGGAGTGGGAGAAGCAAGACCCAGTGCTGCAGAACGTGACAGTGACCAGGCTGGAGCGCAGCTGGGGCCTGACAGAGTTAAAGACAGGGTTATTCAGCCTTATCAGAGGAAGACCCAGTGATTCACCAGACTACCCACGCTGATATTGAGGAAGCTGGAAGACCCAGAGTTAGGAGTACCTCAGATCGATCGGACAGGGAGAGCAGGCGGTGAGCTGGACATCTTGCGGCAGGTGCAGAAAGCCCGACAGCGGATCCAGTAACCAAGAGAACCCCAGTCAACATCGAGCGGAGAGACGTCCTGGGTCGAGCGGAGCATCAAGTATCTGGCGGATGGGTGAGAGGCCTTCCAGGCCGTTGTGAAAATAAAGCACGCTGCTGTTTGTTTCCAAAACCCACAGGGCCCCAACTTGACTAGTCGAAGATACCTCATAAGCAATTCACTGGCCAGTTGAATATTGTACCCGGGTACCATAACACACACACACACGTACATTCTGGGACATAACCTGTGCGGGACTCACTCCCCAAACACAAAAGGGGGTTAAAGATTTATTTTTCCTCTCTTTTCCGCTGCGCGTTTCTCGAATTACGAAGCATCGTATTTCTTTTCCGCTGCGCGTTCCTCGAATTACGAAGCATCGTATTTCTTTTCCGCTGCACGTTTCCCACATTACGAAGTACTGTAAAAATATATACGAACACCGTGTTATTCATTATATGCCATTTATTCTAGTAAACTATATAATTTATAAAATCCACAACGTGCTGGAGTATATTTATTCCCTAGTGCGGGGAGACTGACCCGAGGTTCAATTTCAGCGGCTCCTCCGGGAGTGAGCGCTACACTACTTACAAGGAAAGCATGCTTTACAGTCTGCCTAATGTCTAGGTGCAAAGATTCTCACCTCTAAATGACATGTGCCTACAGCAGGGCTCTCAAACGGCATAAACAATAGGTGTTAATTAGTGTTTGGAAATAAGATGTGCTTCTAATTAGTCTGGTCTCATGAATTTGATACATTGCCTGCAGACTGGGTGTGGCTCCTGCACATGTATGAACACTGTGCTTCTGAATTCTAAGAAGTGTTCATTTCTACTACATGTTCCTCTGATATGCTGTTTAAGCCCTTAAGGACCAGGGCTCTGTAAAGCCAATCATTAATGATGTAGATGTTACGTCATTTGTCATCAAGGGCTTAATAAAATCTTTATCACACTCCTTAGATTTAAACGTAATATTTCAGTATTTGTATGTCATTTACCTCTTCCGAAGGGCCTATGTGAGCATACAATTATTATTGTGTTAGATCTATAGTTTTGGTGCAAGCGTGGTGGAAGGGCTTGCTGCTTCTGCATTAGTAACACAACACAACGTGAAAATGTCTATCATAAAGCGTTCAAGCTGAGTCACTAGAGTCTCTGACTATCCATTGTCATATATACCTTGCTTTATACATATAATACATTCCCTCATCTAACAGGATAGTAGCCAGTCCCTGTGCATTTTAACCCCTTAAGGGTGGCTAGGTGTCGTGTGTGGGTTTCTGATGGCGATGTTTCTATACATCCTACAAATCCGCCACTTCACGGGCAGGTTATGGGGACCTCCTCGGCACGATATATGAAGGAATATTTCGTTTTGATTTTTAACCCTTATTTTATGGAAAACTCACTATTCCTTTAAAAACATCTTTTTAAAAACTTTTTGTCCTTGTTTCCTGTTCCCCAGGGCACTACCCGGACCCCCATACACCTTTTATGGCAAATATCTTGCATATATGCCCTCTTGGAGGGCACTCTAAAAATCAAACTTTTGAGTCCCATTGACTTGCATTGAGTTTGGTTCGTGTTCGAGTTCGAATGCGAACCGAACATGGGGGTGTTCAGCTCATCCCTAAAGGAGACATGTGTCTTTTAATATTATTACTATTTATAAGTGACGCAAGTAGAAACATAGAAAAATGTCGGCAGATAAGAACCTTTCGGCCCATCTAGTCTGCCCAATTACATGGATACTTTACCTGGATTTATCTTTTGTTTAGGATAGCCTTATGCCTATCCCATGCTTGCTTAAATTCAATCACTGTTTTGGCCTCTACCACTTCAACTGGAAGGCTGTTCCATGTATCCACCACCCTCTCAGTAAAATAATGCTTCCTGATGTTACTTTTAAACCTTTGCCCCTCTAATCTAAGACTATGTCCTCTTGTTTTGCTACTTTGTTTCCTTTTAAATATACTCCCTTCCTCTACCTCTGCAAAAGTAGTTTCATTTTGCAGATGTTGAGCAACAGGACTATGGAAGAGCATTTCAAATGTTAGCTACAAATGCCAAATATGTAGCATCACTTTTATTTGCAAAGGTGGAAAGCACACGGACATGTGAACGGAAATAAGGTAACTTTTCTTACTGCAGTTGACGTAAGGTTTGACCCTTTTAATTTTATGACTCAACGTGGTGGAACATTATTTTTAAGTTATACTAACAAGATTCATCAGGTACCAAGTGTTGTAACAAAATGTAACATAAGATAGGCATTAGGAAGTTTGTAATAGTCTTTTTTTATTTTGGTTACTTGTTTTCTCCATCACATGAAGTCTTGTCATCTACAAGGGTGTTGTCGAAATACTCAGCTGTCATGGTATACTGTTCCACCCATCTAATACTTTCATAAATAGCCCCAAAATCTCTTAACCTATTTTTGTTTTGGTTTTCGAAAAAAAAATATTTACACAGGAATTGGTCTATGACGAATATATATATATGTAAATATATATATATATAATCTCCTACAACTTGTGATATGCATTCAGTAAAAGAAGACCTCAGAAAAATAAACTAGTGAAGACTGTAGCAATTTAAAGATTTTAAACTTATGGTTCCAGGATACTGGTGATACGTGCAAACTACAGTATATTAAATTGAGACCCTGTGGAGTGGCTTAGGAGCCCACAGGTTTCAAAGCCCTCCTTCAGCTCACCTCCTCCTGTCCTGGCGGGCCAAGCGCGTCATTGGCTGCTTGAGCTCAGGCAGTGCCGAAGCAGAAAATGACGTGCTCATTGCAAGCTTGGGGGGGCCAGCATAGGGGGTAAGCGGGGCATGTATGTTGTCTTTTCAATGTTTAGACCCACTCTCTGTGAGGACGGTATAGCACACCTCATGGAGGGAAGGGGTTAAAGCCCTCTAGAGTAAATAGGTTCTACATTTACAGTACGAGTCAATATGTTTAACTTGGGTCGATATGACATCTAGTGTAAAAAGTATGCCTAGAAGCTTACTAATGCCTCCAAAAAAGATCCTTTCAGACATTTATAACATAGAATTTTATAAGAGGTTACTACTTGAAGTTATTCCATTAGGCCTTATGTTTTAGGCTAATACAGAAGAAATGGCCAGGATGACATACTGCTGTGTCACCGCGTCATATCAGTAATGCATGGAAACATTGAGTAGTACTGCCAGAGGAAATATACCTGTAATAGAATAAAAAGTAAACATGCTAAAAAGTACAAACTTTTGAAAAAAATAGAGTATACAGGAATGTATGCAAATAATTGTATTCAATGAATATTAGAATTTTTATTAGGAGAACGTTCTGTGACCAGGAGAGATGGAGAAACCACAGGAAAACCCATGTTCAAGCCGCTGCTGTTAAATCCTGAACTCAGTGTATTAAATGTGTGGCCCAATCCTGTCCACGCCTTGCTGGGTTTGCCGAGTCTCATCAGCAGAAGTAACTGCAGGTGCAACATCTCTGGCTGCTAATGAGAACTGCATTTAATGGAGGTTCCCCTAATGTGCACTACTTCTGCATTACTCAGCATTTTGTGCCAGTTAAGCACTATTCTGCCTTGTTCCTGAGGTCCGGTCAGCTGTGTCCGTCTCCAACAACCCAAGGTCCTGTCAGCTGTGTCCATCTCCAACAACCCAAGGTCCTGCCAGCTGTGTCCGTCTCTGGAATCCCAAGGTCCTGTTAACTGTGTCCGTCTCCAACAACCAAAGGTCCTGCCAGCTGTCCGTCTCTGGCATCCCAAGGTCCTGTCAGCTGTGTCCGTCTCTGGCATCCCAAGGTCTTGTCAGCTGTGTCCATCTCTGGCAACCCAGTGTCCTGCCTGTTGTGTCCATCTCCAGCAACCCAAGGTCCTGTCAGCGGTGTCCATATCCAGCAACCCAAGGTCCTGTCAGCTGTATCCGTATCCAGCAACCCAAGGTCCTGTCAGCTGTATCCGTATCCAGCAACCCAAGGTCCTGTCAGCGATGTCCATATCCACCAACCCAAGGTCCTGTCACCTGTGTCCGTCTCCAGCAACTCATGGTCCTGTGTATCCAGCTTCCTGTGTCCAGGCCTGTTTTTGTTCATTCAAGTTAACCTTCATCTGTCGTCTCCATTTTACTTCACTTGAACTCTACACACCTCTCCGTATCACTGCGGATTGGGCTCTTGTTAGCAGTTCATTACACCTAGATGAAAAAATAGGAAAGAAGGAAGTGTGTGCAGGGCCGGCCCAAGACATTGTGCTGCCTGGAGCGAAGGATGAAATGCTGCCCCCCCAAAAACAAACAACAAAAAAACACGCAACGTGTATGAGCGTATCACAGTGCGTCATAGCAATAAAATTCAAACACTCATACACACCGTACATTAGAAATTTTATTGCTGTGGCGCTCTGTGATACAGTAATGTGCAGTGTGTATGACCGTATATAAAAGCGCTGCATAGTGTTAGTTAGACTTAAATTTTTATACTCATAGTTGTACTGCCAATAGTAAGTTAAACTCTCAGAATTTGACATACCCAGCAGACCCCAGAATGTCACGTACCCAGCAGAGCCCAGAATGTCACGTACCCAGCAGAGCTCAGAATGTCACGTACCCAGCAGAGCCCAGAATGTCACGTACCCAGCAGAACCCAGAATGTCACGTACCCAGCAGAACCCAGAATGTCACGTACCCAGCCGAACCCAGAATGTCACGTACCCAGCAGAGCCCAGAATGTCACGTACCCAGCAGGGCCCAGAATGTCACGTACCCAGCAGAGCCCAGAATCTCACGTACCCAGCAGAGCCATGTATTGAGTCCAGCAGCAAGGCCCAGCGGGAACTGGGGGACCGAGGCGAGGATCCCTCTGCCCGCCCAACCACACAACATGCTGCGACGTCTTGATCCCGCACTGGCCTGGACGCATGCGTGTGGGTCAGTGTAGGCACGGTCAGTGGCGGCACTCGTGACGGTGATGTGCCGGCGGCAAATTAGATGCCGCCACGGCGCATCAAAAAATACTGCAGCGGCCGCGGTGCCGCTGTCAAATTCCGCCGCCTGGAGCAAGTGCTACACACTGCTCCATCATCGGGCCGGCCCTGAGTGTGTGACACAGGAAGCACTTTAAGGCTGGTGTCACACGAGCGTCTTTGAGAGACGGAAGGAATGACTTTGAGAGTGGACGTTCCTTCCACTCTGACGCCCGTCTGGCCACCCCGCTGAGAGCAGTTAGTGCGCTCAGCGTTGCAAGGCTCGATCCTCCTATGGAGGATTGTGCTTTGCAGCCCCGTCGAACGCGCTCCGTAACGTTTTACAGGTTTTCTAAACGGACGCAGCATGCCTGCTGTACCGTGCACAATTCGTGCGCGTGTCACAACGCTGTGATGGGCGCTGGGAGGCAAGTCAGTACGGTCGCACACAGTGTGCTCGTCTGACACCAGCCTCCGTATTAAAGTTAGAAAAGAGGTTATTCTAACAATAGTTTTAAAATACTGATACAGTCTGAGGGCCATATTACATAGTTGGTGCTAACTTAACCAGAGCTGTTGTAAACTTAAAACCTCCATAGGCTACAATGGCTCTGGGAAGTTTACAACAGCTCTGGTTAAGTTAGCACCAACTATGTAATATGGCCCTGAGTGTTTTACAGAGTACCTCAGGTTACCTCAGAACATTGCTGAGTTTTGTGGTCTGTCTAATCATATGAACCATTTGGCGTCTGTATAAAATAATACCAAAATGGATGGTTTTAAAAATACATTATTATTTTTGGCATGTGAGGCACCTATCAATCTCTTAAACATGACCCAGAATGCCCAAATCCATCTCTTCTTAAGTGGTATTGATGCATGGGAGACCAAAAATGATTGTATTTTCACTGTTCTTTAATTTCAGAATGTTTGTTCTATCTATTTACTAGCCATACAGGGTTATTCAAAGAGAGCCGAATTGGCCACGAAAGTTGCACTGAATAGTGAATTTCCCCGTCCGGTGCAATTTCATGGCCATTCAGCTATTCAAAAAGCTGGCAGTTCACCAAATATTGGCGAATTACCAGTGAAATACAGTGATCTTTGGCGGCAGTGAAATGAAATCCCAATAGAGAAGCAATGGTTAATCTATTCAGAGAATGCCAAAACGCACCGAAATGTCAGTGAAATGCCCTGGTTTTTGGTTGTTTCATTCTACAGTTTTAAAAAGGGAAAACCCATAGGTTTCAATGTAAAAACAATCCCCGTTTTTCTTATTTATTCAACCGTTTATTCTTTTCATTTGGAGCAAAAATATTTATTTTTTATGATTTATTTTGGGGGGGGATTTTTCCTCTACATTTTTTTTCCAATTAATTACTTATTTATTTTAAATGGCATTTTTTTTTCTGTATCGTTTTTATTATTATTCATAGGACTTTCTATATTATTCCCAGGCATTTTCATGCAGTACTTTTTAAAAAAATGCCTTTTAAAAGTTGCTGTTGTTGTGTGTTTTTTTTTTTTTTTTACCTTTTCGGCGGCTTTTTGGCTTTTTCTGCCGGCTGGTCGGTGCTCTGTTCGGCGGGTCATCGGCTTTTTTCAGATCGATGCGGCAGATCATCGGATGCATTTTGGCAGGTTTTAGGATCGTTTGGCAAGTCGATCAAGGGACCCTGCAGTGAATGCTGAATTCATTGCAGGGTCGGCGAATCAAACTCTCGTAGTGCGGAGAATGGGAGAGCACCGCACTCTGAATAACCCTGATAGTGTATATTGTTAGGAATCTGCCTATATTTTTTTGTACTTTTCAGCAACTTTTCAGAATGTTGTCTATTATGAGGCTCTAAAAAGGAACAGTGAGAGATGTTTATTGAATCTCACTGCCTGTGGTGTTTAACCAAAGTCAGAGTTTGAAAGAAACCAGCCACAGCTTGACTGATATTAATACTATCGAATATGAATATTGTTGTCTATGCCACTTAATATATATTTACCACTAATTAACTTAGCCAGTTTATATTGATTGACTGAAATGTCAGCATAAAATATTTAATTTCTCCTGATTATATTTCTCTAAGGAAAGAAAAATGGATGCAAGCCAATCCCTGGAATCACCTTCCTATTATCTAGTCTAAACAAACGTGATTCTGTGGGAAAGTAAAATCCCATGAGAAGAATCAGATAATATGAATGATATGGTCTCTTGGTTCGGATAATAAGGAAATTGTGGCATTTAATACAGAGTAACTGAAACCTGGTGGTCATATAAATTATATTTTAAGATTGCTCAGATCATTCCTAACATTGTTATGAATTGTACAGCAAATAAGCAGTGCTTAATAAAAGTGAATGCAAAACTGTATAAATAGAAACCTAGTAATTATTACAGAATTAAGGTTTGCTAAATTACCTTAGCAAAATATTAATGTATATCATTGCGAAGCCTATCCACACAGGACTGGTGTTTGAGGACTGAAAAGAGACTGATAGCACTATACATGGAATTTTTTGATCCTAGCTTTCCTCCGAGTAAATTATTCAACGCCATCAAGCTCTACCAACAACTGTCTCCTAAAGCTGCCTGAAGTACCCAATACTGCAGGGCTTGAGACCAGTATTCTTATGGAACCATTAAGAAAATCTAGAAGCCAATTGCACATTTTGTTGGAGCCAGGCAACATTTGTTGCATATAGGTTTAGGTAGAGGACCCCAAATCTAAGAGGTTGGATTTGTGAAGCCCTGATGTATTGGTAGACTTAAAACAAGCTAACAAATGTTGATTCAGTTTCCAGAGATTATCCTTGTATTTGCAATGTCCTTATATGATGTAGATAATCCATTTTCTCGACGTATTAACTCTCAAACCCAAGTTAGAATACTAATACCGTAGATACTCGAGTATAGAGCGACTCCATTTATAACGCAATTGCTAGAGATTTATTATAGAAATGAGAGAATACTCAAGACTCGAATATAACGCGTGGAACAAACTTTTCCCTTACAAGTAAACAATTAAAGTCCTTTGAGGTTCTCTTAACACAGTCAGGCTCCCCCTCAGGCCAGGAGGCTCTGCTCTAGAATGATTGCAGTTGTTACTAAGTATGAAGCTGCCAGCCACCTGTCTTCTTTACCAGCTATTAGATGGCTGGCGGAGGCGGCGAGGTGAACGATTGGCTTAAACCGAGAGTGCCCTCTAGCTGTGATCCCACCTCTCTCAAATCCGGGAGTCCCTGAAATGTTTGCAAGCGTCAGGGAGCCCGCATTCAATTCAGTGAGACTGGGATCCAGAGCAAGGCAAGTTTTTTTTTTTTTTACACGCGATGCAGATGTCTCGAATATAACGCGACCCCTCCAATTTTAGGGTAAATTTTTGTCACCAAAATCTAGCGGTATACTCGAGTATCTACAGTAATACTAGTACTTGGTGCATAGTCTATTCTCCATAGTGTGGAGCCCATCTTGGAATGCATAAAATGTATTTAGCACCTGTACAGTGAGGGAAAAAAAATATTTGATCCCCTGCTGATTTTGTACGTTTGCCCACTGACAAAGAAATGATCAGTCTATAATTTTAATGGTCGCTTTATTTTAACAGTGAGAGACAGAATAACAACAAAAACATCCAGAAAAATGCATTTCAAAAAAAGTTATAAATTGATTTGCATTTTAATGAGTGAAATAATTATTTGACCCCTTCGCAAAACATGACTTAGGACTTGGTGTCAAATCCATTCCTGGCAATCACAGAGGGCAGACATTTCTTGTAGATGGCCACCATCCCACTCCTCTTTGATCCTCTTCAAGTCATTCAGGTTTGACGTTTTGGCAACTCGAACCTTCAGCTCCCTACATAGATTTTCTATGGGATTAAGGTCTGGAGACTGACTAGGCCACTCCAGGACCTTAATGTGCTTCTTCTTCAGCCACTCATTTGTTGCTTTGGCCGTGTGTTTTGGGTCATTATCATGCTGAACTATTGATTCACGACGCATTTTCAATGCCCTGGCTGAGAGAAGGATGTTCTCACCCAATATTTGATGGTACATGGCCCTGTCCATTGTCCCTTGGATGCAGTGACGTTGTGGTGTCCCATTAGCAGCAAATAATCCCCAAAGCATAATGTTTCCACCTCCGTGTTTGATGGTGGGGATGGTGTCCTTGGGGTCAGCATTCCTCCAAGCACGTGCGCACGTGTTCCATTCCTCCAAGCATGTGCGCACTTGTTCACTCACGTGCAACACATGTTGCAATGGAAACCAAAATGGCATTGATGTGAAAAAGCTATGATGGACATAGAGACACCCCTGCATACAGCCCCCCCAACGTCCATTATAAATAACAGTATGTTAACCACAAACTCATCTGTTATAAAGTGCATCCATTTCAATGGACGCTCTATGCGCAATCCGTGCGCTCGTCTGACTGCAGCCTTAGTAATGTATATTCGTTTTTAGATCTAGGTTTTTGTCCGCTGACAAGACTATGGGCCATATACATACATTCGCCTACTGATTTCTCCTGAGCATCCCCATTTTAGCGTGATATTACTTGGCAGGCAATTATCCAGCAGCCTGCCCCGTAACACGGCGCTAAGGCTAAGGTCAGACGAACGCAGTTTTCACGTCGTCCGTGAAAAAGTGCGTTCGAACGAATGGACGTATTTTTTCACGGAATACGCGATAACGGTCATACGATGCTCATTTTTGGCCGTGATTTTGTATGGGTCATCAATAAAACCCTTTTTGCGTCTGGACGTTATGTTGGCCGGACATTTGCAGTGTCTGACGTCTCCTAATCACGCGCACACGCCGCTAGCGGACGCAGCGCACTCTGTACGTCAGTACTAGCGGTATCACGTTCTCGAAAAAATGCATTTGTTTGCTGCTTGAGTTGCGCGGCCGCACTTTCGTGCTGCGGTACTTCGTATATTGGCCGTCATTTGCTGCTACTACGGCTGTGATAAAGTGCGGCTGCATGCGCGTTCGCACTGCGTTCATCTGACCCTAGCCTAAGCCTTGGGATGCTTGAGGCAGTGCTAAGCACCACCGCAAGCATCCCCTCCATTCATGGAGTCCATAGGACTCCACTGAGGCTTCCACTGCCAGTCACATGACCTGCAGGCCTCGCGAGATCCATCAGGTCGGCGGAGTGATTTGCAGAGGCAGACTGGGGGACTTTTTTCCACCAGTCTCTCTCTGCTCCCAGCGGCAAGACGAGGCGGATCGAGCCGCAGGATGAGAGGTTAGTATCTGATTTTTGGGTTCTTTTTCAGCTGGTGCTGACTGATTCTGCAGAACTGGAATCAGTTAGCACCAGGTCCTAGCTGTGGTTAACTTTTCAGTTAACCGCAGTGGGACATAATTAGCATTAGGACTTTGTAATCCTAATGCAAATTAACTCTTTGCGCTCCCAAGCTCATGCTGATGTAAGCTCATGCTGAAAAGTGCAAGCTCTGAATCGCTAACGGGTTTTTTAACCTGTTAGCATTCGGAATGTAATATGTTTCGCCTGCGCTAGGGCCACCAAAGCTAAAGTTAACGCTCACACAGCCGAGCGCTAACGTTCGCTTGAACATCGAAATATGGCCCTACGTGTGCTGAGGTATTCTCAGCTACTGTAGTTGTACAACTATTTCTTGGATACTCCAACTCTTTTAAAAATGTTTGAAGCGTGTTTTGGAGCCCATAAAGTTTTTTTGACATGTGCATGTCCATGATTAATTTATCCCCTCATGGTAAAGTATGCACCTTTTTTTTAGTATAGAAATTTTCCATCTATCGCTAGTCTTTTTGTGATACAGTAATACTTCTCAGCTACTCTGCTCATGGGTTTAACATAATTTCAAGATGAAGCGTTTATTTATTTGAAGGGAATTGGCCATGCAGCCCGTAGAGTGTTTACATTTCAGAGCTTCTTGGCACGGACTGAGTGCCATTACAAGAGTTGGCATGTGGCAGAGAGCGCTCAATGACACACTTATTTCCCTGCTGTTCAGCTTTCTATATAACAATTTGGAGAAGAATTTTGCTTGGCTTCGGGCAAGATTCTTGCTAAAAAGAACATCAACAGTGCAATGAAATGGAACAAGATGAACATTTGCTCACTATATTTACAGATGTAGTGGTGGCTTTTAATATCTTCTTACATCCAGTTAAATTTCTTCAGATTTCTAATAGAGATTCAAGATTCAAAAGATGCGCACGTTGTCAAATGGAAGGCCCCGTTCACACTGCGATTTGAAAATCGAGCTGTTTTCTGTGCGATTTTCATATTCGCGACATAGAGCGATAATGTTGCGCGATGTCACGGTTTTACACGATTTTGCAAAGCACCACCAATGCAAATCGCAAATCTCAAAAAAAAGGGTCATGTACCAGCGACATGCTACCGTGACATGGCGCGGCAAGATGTGAACAGCTCCTTTTGATATGCATTGGACAAGCTACATAGCACGAAGTCGCGACAAAATCCGCGCGATAAAATCGCACAGTGTGAACGGGGCCTAAAGCCCTATGGAAGCAATTTCTTTGCAATTACATTTAGTGTTTTAATTAGGAGCAGTTTATTGATGTTTATAGGGTTTGAATAGGTGTGCAAAGACCACCGGGCATGGAATAATGGGACAAAAAAAATATATATATCCGAGGAACAAAAATCTAATGATTTTAGGAAACCATGGGCCCGATTACCCTCTTGACCTCTGAAGATAACTGCTGGAGCCATGATACATAATGGCTTCAGAAGGTATCTTTAATGTCTGGAATTGCTGTTCCACTGTTTGCTTTTATTGTGGCTCTGGCATAGTGCATCCCTACTGTAAATTAACGTTTCCAATACTTTGTATGAGGTGTTATTGTGTGTCTGGGAATAGAAGAATGACCTATTCTGTGGTTGCTTTTTCTGCTATACCTCAAAGAAACACCAGATTCTTGGTCGGTATTAAGTGATCCTGCTTTTCCAAAATCACTTAACACACTATCAGGGTTATTCAGAGAGAGTGAAAAGCAGGAGAATGACTGGAGAATGACTGGAGAATGAAAAATTCTAGGTCAAAATAGCTGATTTGGAAAGAGAGATGAAAGGGAGAATTTTTCTGGTTTGGCTATTTTGACCTAGAATTTTTCATTCTCCAGTCATTCTCCTGCTTTTCACGCTCTCTGAATAACCCTGTATGTAACGCCCCAAAACAATCCCATACTTATCTCTGATCCGACGGTGGAGAGGGCAGCCTGACAGCCTGTCTCATGCTTGAGAAAGGCTGCCTGGTAGTTAAAACGTTGCCTACTTCCAATACATTTGCATCTTGAATTGGTGTGCCTGGCTCTTCTGTGTTTTGTTCTATGTATTGGTGAGAGGAGAGCCGCTTCATGGGCCAAGAGCAGTTTTGATACTGTTATGTGCATCACTGTTTCCCTCTTCTGTAAGGAATTCCAGACAGGCTTGACACTACCATAGAGAGTTATGGCAGCATCCTGATTAACTGAGTCACTTCGTTGTCTGGGATCAGCTCACTACAGAAGCTGCAAAGCCTGGGAATTTGTAACTCGCATTCAGAAACCTGAAATGTGAGCTTATTTAAATTTTTCTGTCATTTTTCTTTGTACATGTTGCATTGAAGATTGCATTTCCTATAGGGTCTATTCACAAAGCACCGATTTCGGTGCTTTGTGTGTTCACTGCATTTCAGTGATTTTCATTTAGCCGAAAATTCGGTGAATACACTATTTAGTGAATGGTCACTGTGTTTTGCCAAAATTGGAGGCGCTGAAGCTGTTATCAGACAATCGCGGAAAACTGCTGAATTGCGCCAAACTGGCATCAGCGAATCCTACCAAACTGGTGGAAAAAAAATAGTCTCCGACTCTCCGAATAGGAGTTGCAATTAGTAAAAATGAGTCTATATAAAGAATAAACGGACTTTAAAAATAAATTGGAGCTAATACTTTTTATATTGAAAAATGGGATTCGTGTGTGTAAACCTGTCAAATTTAAGTGCAATTCAGCGTTCTGGGAATAGGAGACAAAATAGGGACAATTCCAGTGCCGCCGAACTGCACTGTATTTAGCTGTCAATTCATCTGTATTTAGCCTGTATTTGGGGAATTGAAAACTTAGTGAGTAGACGAATTTTCCCATAATTGCACCGAATGGTGAAATTCACCGTTTGGTGCAATTTGGAGTTTAGAAAATAACCCCTTATGTCTTGCATTAAAAAGAATGGATCACCTCTGACATGCATTAAATACCACAGATGGATCATTATTAACCACTTCGCTGCGGTGGACGCGCTCAGCGCGTCCAACCGCATGTCACGTTCAATGCGGTGGACGCACTGAGCGCGTCCAGCCTTTGGGGTCAGCGTTCGGCCGGGTTCCGGCCGATCGCTGGCCCCCCCCGGTGCGGGCTGACATCCTCGATGTCAGCCCAGCATCCGGAACCGCCGCCGGGCTAATTAGGTTTCATCGCGGGGGCGCGATGACACCTAATTCAGGCGCCCCCCGCATGTGCGGAGGAGGCGCCTGAAAGGGAGGGGGGGGAGGTCCTTCGGACCTCTCTCCCTCCCGATCGGCGGCGTTGCGGGGGTTAACCCAGGCACCATTTGGAAGGGCACAGCCTGCCCTTCCAAATGGTACCTGGCATTAACCCCTGGGGAGCCGGATCACGAATCGGCGCTGAAAAGCGCCGGTTCGTGATCCTTTCCCGGAGCTGGCCGACATCTTGGATGGTGGAGACATCTTGGATGTCGGCCAAGCCTCCGGGAACTCCCCCTGAGGACTGGCGTCATCGTGCATAGCACGATGACGCCAGTCCTGGAGTTAACCCCTAGCTGCCACCAATGGTGGAGATAGGGAGTTCCAATGAACTCCCTATCTCCCGATCCGTGGCAGCTAGGGGTTAAAGTTTGCTATTGTTGGATCGGCCAGAGCATGGCCGTTCCAACGATACCAAACACGAAAGTGAAAAAGTTTGTAAAAAAAAAAATAAATAAATTAAAAATAAAAATAAGTTTTTTTTCTTTTTTTTGGTTTGTTAATGCAGCAATATTGTTCCCATTTCAATTATAATGTGAACAATGATGCTGCACTAACGATTTTTGTATGCGGTGCGTTTGTTAAAAATCGTGTAATTTTCCCCAAAAAAAAAATGTAACGAGACCCCATCTCTAATTTTTTTAACAAGCGCACCCCATACAAAATATAACCGCAATTGCTCGCATGTTAAAATGTGAAAAAAAAACACTTTACACATTGTAAATTATTGAAAATCATATTTTATTGCATTTTTTGTTATAATATACAGACAGGTCATGACGTATACATATAATAATGACATATTCTGAATCTGCCGAGTCTGACGGAAAGAACGATATATAATATGTCTGGGTCATATACTAAAATAAGCCTTCAAAACACGTTTAAACATGATGAGCAAAATCGGTAAAAATGTCCTCAGCACAGGGGCGGGAAAAGCCTCAGCAGCGAAAGGGTTAAAGCCAGGGAACATAAAGGAAAACCAAATTTATCTGCATAAACCGTTACAGTTGAACATTATTACAGAATAAAAAAAGAAAAATTTGGTTCGGTCAGCCGGTGTAAATTAATTTATATAGAACTCCTGCACACATTGGTGATAAATATAACAATATATCCAAAAATAGAAATGTGACATTTCTCCATTTAAGAAATAATAATTTCAGTCTATTAGGAAACCTAATCGTAGTTCAATTAGATTAGCAGTCATAAACAGTAAATGCCAGATGTGGACATAGCTCATTCAATGGTGAAGTGAATTTACTTTTTTTTTTAAAAAAATTAAGCAAAATAATTTGCCTCATGCCAGGAAAAAAGTAACTATGGAAACCACAGTTTTCTAACAATATATAACTTTTTCTTTGGCAGTTGAATGTAAGCCCTGTTGTAGATTATGGCTGTGAATTCTTCTCTGAGCAATCCTCTGTGGTTTTAACTATTGCTGAGCCTTGAGTATTTCCCACTTGGACCAAATAGAAACTGGCTTGATCAAGGTGAAAAAAATGACAAATTGAAATTAATTTGTGAAAGCTAATTAATTCTGATATTAAAAGTCATTGTTGGCCAAAGAATATGCTCACACAAGTAAGGAATGTGATGTTACAACTGTGCTTATTGTCAGCCGCAAACGACTCATTCCCAGATAGCAAGGATAACTTGCCATAAACTTGTGTCTCATTTGAATTGTAAGTCTTGCAAACTTGCCGCAAATTTTCACTGGCAAGTCGTTAAATTGCAGAACACTTCCAGCACTAATTCTAGTTGACACTTTTTCAATTTTGTAGCAAATTTTCTTTGCAAGTCTCTAGCAAGAGCAAAGTTGGCAATGGCAAGTCACTAGCAAGAACAAAGTTGGCAATGGCAAGTCTACAGCAAGAGCAACGTTGGCAATGGCAAGTCTCCAGCAAGAGCAAAGTTGGCAATGGCAAGTCACTAGCAAGAACAAAGTTGGCAATGGCAAGTCTACAGCAAGAGCAACGTTGGCAATGGCAAGTCTCTAGCAAGAGCTCGAGTCTTGCTGTAGACTTGCTATTGCCAACTTTTCTCTTGCTAGAGACCTGCAAAGCAAATTTGCTACAAATTGAAAAAGTGTCAACTAGAATTAGTGCTGCAAGTGTTCTGCAAGTTAACGACTTGCCAGTGAAAATTTGCAGCAAGTTTGCAAGACTTACAATTCAAATGAGACACAAGTTTGTGGCAAGTTATCCTTGCTATTTGGGTTGCAGCAGTATTATTACAGTAAAATTACTGCTTGAGACCTCCACTTAAGGGTCCTGATGAGTCCTGTATCGAGGGTTATCTCTATAGTGCTGAAAGATCATCATCAAAATAGAAGCCGCTGCCTATGGAGGCAAACATTGGGAGGACAGTAGCTTTCAGGAAAATGGTAAATTGATTGCCGCTTTTTCATAAACCTTCAGAGACTTGTTCATAGCTCAAATTATGTTTTGATCATTCCTGTAAAGTGTGGGCATAGTGGAACAATAATCCTGCACTATGGTCAATTTGCAAACTTGGTTACTGCTTGACTTGCCCATTGCACAAAGCTACCTAGCTATTAACAAAGCCCTACTAAAACCAATGTTCAACACCTTTTCCTCATGTATCCTCCCACCTGGAAGCTCCACCACGTTGACTGTACATCATCAGGTAGCATAGCTAGACAGCTATTTTAGTTCTGTCTCCTGAAAATTGAGAGATAGAACCATGGGACAGGGATGTGAAAAAATTAAATATTTTACAGTTATCTCTGTGTGGTGAAATGAACCAGACACTAACGAATAGAATTGGCTATTTTAATTCCTTGAATAATCTCCATAAATGTTTATTCAGCACTTTACCAACCATAGGAGCTAATTGAAGGAGCAAGGTAAACTTTACCCAGCCGTAGCTTGGTGGGCAGAGTTCTTTTAGGGTTCTTGCGGCTTGTAATATCATGGTAAGACCTTATCATGGTGTGATTTTGAATGTTTGACAGTGGTTGAGTACCTATAAAAAAAGTGAGAGCTTTTAACTACGTTTGGCTAGTAATGTTACTGTACAACTATTTGCAAGCAATAAATTACGACTTCCTTGGGATTGTTTGCCAACCTTAAATTGCTTTTTTGGAACATTTCAGTTACTTCCACCAAACGTTTTACTGAGTTGAGATCTGAAACAGACATTGTCTGCGTCCATTGCTCTTTCCCGGCAAATACATCAATGTAATTCACACTCTGCAGAAACATTTGGCTAATTTGGCCACAATTTGTGGCTTTATGATCATTTCATTAGTACATACTAATTTTGGAAGTAGATCCCTTAGGTTTTGAGAATCATATCCAGGATCTTCATGCCGTGAAAATTGCAATAGCCCTACCAATTAAACACAATCTCAAACTATTCATTAGTGCTTAAGAACTGCAGTGTCAATGCTACATTTAAATGTTGTGTTTGGTGTTTTCCATTTTTTGGCCAATATATGGTGTCAACAATGATTCTGCTTACCATACTAAATATGTTTGTGAACCAAAATGATCATTTTAACTTCTCTGGGAATAATGCATTTGGCATGTTATGAGGATAACATATGTAACCCAGTGCAGCCATTCTGTCTGCAAAAAAACTGCAGCTGGGTTGTCATGGTTGCTGACCTCTCCTCCAGCACCAGTCACTTGTCTCATGTGAGCCAATCTGGCGCATTCTTGAACACATGTCAGTGATCCCTGAACTGTGGAGCTTGTCAGCCTATGAGATGTGAGCATGTTGACGTTTCTGGAACAGGATGGTGAGGGAGCTGGGACCCTCTCCCTGTGACCATACCAGGGAGAAAGCTGACTGCCTTGCCTGAGCAGAGCTGCAGAAAGACTCAAGTGTCCAGCATGGTGCTGAGGATTCCTGTGTGAGCAGAGGAGACTTCAAGTATTCAGAGTGTTCCAGTCTTGCATCCTGTCATAGAATCAAGTGAGGTGAAGCAGGGCTGCAGATAGCCAGAGAATCCAGAATGGTGGATGAAGGATCCTGAGTGAGCAGAGGAGACTGCCAGTACCCAGAGTGTCCCAGTCCTGCACCCTGCCAAGTTGACAGAGCTGCAGAAAGACCTCTGTGTGGAAGATAGTCTCTCACTCAGCCGGCAGATTAAAGTGGCAGATTTCCAGAGCTGTCAGAAGACACAAAGGAGAAATTGAATATGTGTATACATCGACATCCGCACCTTTGTTGCCCCGGGTAGCGCTACCTGTAATCAAGAGCCCAAACATTGCACCAGCACAGGGACACTGGTGGGAAAAGCATCTACTTTGGGACCCAGTGTTACATGTTAATTGGTTTCCTTATAGTGTGTGTGTCTATATCATTTCTTCTGTGGAAGGGGCCATCTCTCAGTGGGTTCCCCTGTTCAACTAGTACAAATCACTGAGTGGAGGCACTGTAAACGAGGAAGAAGATGTCCTGATCTCCTAAAAAGGGTTACACATCATTAGATATACTGTACATATTTGCGTAGGATAAACCAGAAAAATGGAAGCAGAGATTAAATTATCGTATCCTAGATTTTTGGCTACATGCTCTACAGATGTGTCAAGCTGTGTCATATAATATCATGTTAAGTAGTCCCAGTAAATGGCAGTTACCTACTAACATTGTTCAATACCATTAACAGCCTGTTACCTTCTTTTATATGAATGTCCAGTCCTAAGAACAAAACTGCATGGAACACAAATTCAAATAGAGCCGTCACAGCTTGTTTCTTTATTCATTAAGTAATAATGCATTGTACATTCCTAAACTGTTTCCAACTATAGTAATCACCTAATCCAAATTTTAAAGGTTCCTAAGTATATTTGGTCTACACCAAGTTAACAGGTCTACAACCACCTTCACAATGACGTTGCTTGGAAAAATTACATTGTGAGATAAAACAGAAATTATCAATTTACTCTTGGCCTTGAATATTGTTTAATCAAACAAGTGAACAAATTTCTTCAAAGTCATTGGAACGATAAGTGTATGACATTGTTCTTCATTGTAAGCCTGTTTGAGTAATTTTACTTTCCCACATTTAGAGTAATTGAACCACACATGGCCATAGTTAATGATCAGAAGGCACACACATATTTGCATTGGTTACATATATAAGGAATATGTAGTACAGCCTTAGGAGCATTGCCATTCATCAAATAAATGGAAAGCAGGTCTTTCTACTACCTGTTAATCAGTGGCCGTCTCATCGCCTTGGGATCTGCACCATGCTGGTTCCAATGCTATACCAATATGCAATGGCTCATTGACATTAAATTGATGAGGAGTTTTTGAGTTATCTTAATGTTCATAAACCCACAACATGTTAGCTAGAGAAGCAATAATTGTTGGCATGCTCAGAAGCCACCCTTGCACACCATGTCTATTACAATTCTTTATGAGAAGCACTTAGTCAACAGGCATCTAGCTACTTCCTGCAGCTTGTCACTGTACTATTATAAATAAAGATATAATGGATGGGCAACAAGTAAAGCATTATACAGTTGCAAGAAAAAGTATGTGAACCCTTTGGGATTACGTGGAGTTTTGCATGAATTGGTCATAAAATGTGCTCTGATCTTCATCTAAGTCACAACAATTTGAAAAACACAGTCTGCTTAACCCCTTAAGGACGGGAGTAATTTTACAACTTCGGCGCTGTTTCGGAAGTAGAAGTTTGCTGAGCTCATTTTGACCATTTTTAAGTCACGTATTCTTATACCACCCAGACAAATTATATATCGTTCTTTCCGTCAGACTCGGCAGATTAATAATATATCATTATTATATGTATATGTCATGCCCTGCCAAAATGCTATAACAAAAAATGTAAAAAAATTTGAATTTTTCAATAAAATTTCAATCTTCCACAGTGTGTAAAGTGTTTTTTTTTTTAATTTTATTATCCGAGGCTCTGCGGTCATATTCTATTGGGTAGATTTGTTAAAAAAATTAGAACGGGGAACCCATTTTTTTTTGGGGAGAAATTGCGTGATTTTAGCTAAACCCCCCAAAAAAAAAAATCATTAGTGAAGCATCATTGTTCACATTATAATTGAAATGTGAACAATAGTGCTGCATTAAAAAAAAACAAAATTTTTTTTTATTATTTTTTATTATTTAATTTATTATTTTTTTATTATTTAATTTATTATTTTTTTATTATTTTTATTTTTACTTTTTTTACACTTTTATTTCACTTTTACCATGGTCATGTTTGATATCATTGGAAAGGCAATGCTCTGGCCTTTCCAGCAATATCAGCCATGACCCCCTAGCTGCCACCGATCAGGAGATAAAGGGGTTCAAAGAACCCCCCTATCTCCTGCAAGGGATTTCCATGGGAAATCCCTTTGCAGCTAGGGGGTTCCCGGTTAACTGACATCATCGCGCATGGCGCGATGAGTCAGTTGACCGGGGGGTGACCCAGAGGTGGGGGCTGCCATCCAAGATGGCGGCCCCCACCGGAAATAGGCCGCGATCGGGCACAAATTAGTGCCCGGTCGCGACCTGGCAACTAAGGGGTTAACCCCCCATACATCGCTGGAAAGGTCAGGCTGTGACCCTTCCAGCGATGCTGGCCACAGCCGCCGGGACCAGGCGATCGGGAGATAGAGGGATCCGAAGGATCCCTCCCCTCCCCTCCAGGCGCTTCCCCTGCTCCGGCGGGGGGGGGGGACGCCTGAAACTGACGTCATCGCGCCACCGGCGCGATGACGTCACAACGCCGGAGGAGGGATCACACTGATCTGACTCCGGGGGAGTCAGAACAGCGTGGGAGCGACCGGAGAAGGTGAGTATCTCCCGGGGGGGGCTCTAAACGCCGAGGACGTACATTTACGTCCTGCGGCGGCAAAGCCCGCCTAATGCAGGACGTAAATGTACGTCCTGCGGTGTTAAGGGGTTAAAATAATACAACACAAACATTATATGTTTTCATGTGTTTATTGAACATAACATGTAAACATTCACAGTGCAGGGTGAAAAATGTATGTGAACCCCTAGCCTAATCACTTCTCCAAGAGCTAATTGGAGCCAGGAGTGAGCCAACCTTGAGTCCAATCAGTGTGATATTATTGGATGTGTTGCTGAAAGATGTCCTGCCCTTTAAAAACACAAAACCAGTTTTGGGTTTCCTGGTTTCAAGAAGCACTGCCTGATGTGAACCATGCCTCGCAGACAAGAGCTCTCAGAAGACCTACGATCAAGAATTGTTGACTTGCATGAAGCTGGAAAGGGTTACAAAAGTATCTCCACTCCAAAAGCCTTGATGTTCATGTGTCCACGGTAAGACACTGTCTACAAATGGAGAAAGTTCAGCACTGTTGCTACTCTCCCTAGGCGTGGTCGTCCTGTAAAGATGACTGCAAGAGCACAGTGCAGAATGCTTAATGAGGTAAAGAAGAATCCTAGAGTGTCAGCTAAAGACTTACAGAAATCTCTGGCACATGCTAACATTTTTGTTGACACATCTACAATAAGGAAAACATTAAACAAGAATGGAATACTTGGGAGGACACCACGGAGGAAGCCATTGCTGTCCAAAAAGAATATTGCAGCACGTTTGAAGTTTGCAAAAGAGCACCTGGATGTTCCACAACACTACTGGCAAAATATTCTGTGGACAGATGAAACCAAAATTGAGTTGTTTGGAAAAAACACACAACACTATGTGTGGAGAAAAAAAGGCACAGCCCACCAACATCAAAACCTCACCCCCACTGTAAAACATGGTGGAGGGAGCATCATGGTTTGGGGCTGCTTTGCTGCCTCAGGGCCTGGACGGATTGTTGTCATTGATGGAAAAATGAATTCCAGAGTTTATCAAGACATTTTGCAGGAAAACGTAAGACCATCTGTCCGCCTGTTGAAGCTCCGCAGAGGATGGGTGATGCAACAGGACAATGCATACAAGTAATTCAACAAAAGAATGGCTTCAACAAAACAAAATACGCCTTCTGGAGTGGCCCAGTCCGAGTCCTGACCTCAACCCGATTGAAATGCTGTGGCATGACCTTAAGAGAGTGATTCACACCAGACATCCCAAGAATATTGCTACACTGAAACAGTTTTGTGAAGAGGAGGGGTCCAAAATTACTCCAGATCGTTGTGCAGGTCTAATCTGTAACTACAGGAAACGTTTGGTTGAGGTTATTGCTGCCAAAGGAGGGTCAACCAGTTATTAAGTCCAAAGGCTCACAAACTTTTTCCACCCTGCACTCTGAATGTTTACATGTTTTGCTCAATAAAAACATGAAAACATAAATAATGTTTGTATTATTTTAAGCAGACTGTGTTTTTCAAATTATTGTGACTTAGATGAAGATCAGAGCACATTTTATGACCAATTCATGCAAAACTCCACGTAATCCCAAAGGGTTCACATACTTTTTCTTGCAACTGTACAGTGGTACCTCGGTTCACGAACTTAATTGGTTCCACGACTCTGGTCGCGAACCGAATTGGTCGTGAACCGAATCACATTTTCCCATAGGGTTCAATGTAAATCAGGTTAATCCGTTCTGACCCCTACGAACATGGTCACGAACCGAATCACATTTTCTCATAGGGTTCAATGTAAATCAGGTTAATCCGCTCTGAACCATATGGGAAAACAAAATGTAACCACAAAAATATGAAACATTCAGTAACTGTCTGCACATCCTTGTCACTTTCAATAATGCTCTGCATATCCTCGTCACCTTCAATAACGCTCTGCACATGCTTGTCACCTTCAATAAAGCTCTGCACATCCTCGTCACTTTCATTAACGCTCTGCACATTCTTGTCACCTCTCTGCGCTTTCTTTTTCCCACCACGCTTGTTCTGCACGTTCTTGGGAGCCATGCTGGATTTAATACAGTAATACTGAACAGTACTGTGCTACAGAGCACACAGAAAAAGCTTCACAGTAGCCCTGTCTGCGTCCGCGATCTCGAGTACAGGAAGCCACAACCATGTGTCAGAGTGGGGAAGATGGCCCGGGTCGTATTTGTAACCCGAGGTGGAGTTCGTGAACTGAGGTAAAATGTTGACGAACTTCCTGGTCGTGAACCGAATTGTTCGTGAACAGGGGCGTTCGTGAACCGAGGTACCACTGTACCTTTTTAGATCTATTAAAAAAAAAAAAAAGGGATGGGGCAGGTGATAAAATAATTATCACTACTTTATATCAAAGTATATATAATGTATAATCCAAAAAACAATCCGATCGATGACACTTTAATGTAGTTTTATGCTATATTACTACTATAGCATAATATTAGACTAAGTAGTTTTATACTATATAATGTTAGAGTCTTGGTGAAATGGGTTCGTATCACCATGTTTAGGCCTAATAGCTTTGACTTATTTCTGCCGTTCAGAACTTTCCTTTTAATTGTGTTTTGAATACAAGAAGAAAATCTCATGTTTGCGACAAGTAACTCAGGAGATTCCCATTCACGACATTTCTTCTGCTTCAAGCGGGCGACTCTTGAACAAAGAATAGGCTGGGAACAGAATGAGGAATCTTGGGCAGTTCCTGTCAACATAGTTCTTTTTTTTTTCTTCTCATGTTATTGCTTTTGTTTCCTGCTTTTCCCACACAGATATAATGGGAAAAAAGAAAATCTTGAATGTTTATATATCTTACGCTAAAAAATAACCATTTAGAGCCCTTAACCATTAGTTAACATTTTTCCTATTTCGTATTTCCATCTTTGTGTATCACATTTCTAATGCTAACTATAATATTTATTGTTAAACCATGTACTAATTTAAGTAAATGTCAATCATGTGTCTAGTTTTTATAAAACTCCTAGTTGTGTGTTCATTTGAAATACTTTCATTCACATTATCGTTAACGAACAAATCAGGAAAAAAATAGAGTTTTCCTGAGCAATTTCACTTTCCAATGATTTATTTAATTTTATACTCTTTGTTTAAATCTAAATTGGTATTGTGGGATTTGTTGCCGGACTGCTAAGAAATGTCTGTCTGCCATGCTTCTTACTGGCTCTGAAATAATTAAAAGGATACTAGCAGTAGCCACAATGGCCACTAAGGCCCCATTCACACTGTGCGATTTATCGCGTGGATTTTGCAGCGAAAGCACGGCAAAATCTGTGCGATGTCACGCTATGTAGCATCTCCAATGCATTTCAATGGAGCTGTTCACATCTTGCTGAGCGACGTTGCGCATCGCGGTAGCATGTCTCTGGTACATGACCCTTTTTTTGCAATTTGTGTTTTGCGATTTCCATTCATGGTGTTTTGCAAAATCGCGCAAAACCGCGAAATCGCGAATATGAAAATTGTGCGGAATAACGAGCGATTTTCAAATTGCGCAGTGTAAGGTCATTTAAATGGTCATGGTGGCAGGAGTTTGCACCCTATCCAGCCGTGTACATGACAACCTGCACAGACTTCTGCAATGAAGGCCATCACACAGTGGCCAGCGGACAACCTAGTTTCAAGTGGATTCATAATGTCTCTCCATGCTCCCTCCTGCAATGATTAGCAACTGACTCTCTGACTGTGTGCCAGTGCCCCACTGATCACCATCTTTTCAGCATCCACTTACAGGGTTATTCAGAGAGCGTGAAAAGCAGGAGAATGACTGGAGAATGACTGAAAAATTCTAGGTCAAAATAGCCGATTTGGAAAGTGAGATGAAAGGGAGAATTTTTCTGGTTTGGCTATTTTGACCTAGAATTTTCTCATTCTCCAGTCATTCTCCTGCTTTTCACGATCTCTGAATAACCCTGTTAGTTCCTACAGCCGGTTGGTCAGTACTGGATGTAAAAGTTGGAGGAGACAGCTGGATTCAAGGTAAATTCCCATACGTACTAAAATTAGAAAATAGATAAAGTGGCAGGGATTCAGCCTTGCCTTTTTTCATAAAGCCCCAGATCCTGGTGGAACCAGTTGGCTGTCCTAGTCTTCCCATGGCACCATCACTCTACAGTTACCTTTACCAGAGCTCACCCCATGCAATCATATGGGGGAGTATGGGAATATCAAGTTCTAATGGGTTGATATAGTAGTGGGCTAGTGATAACCCTGACCGGTAAGTATAAGTACAATTTTATATTGTCGGTCTTAAAAGTAAACCTGTTCTAGTGAATCTTTAACGTTTCACGGTACCGGTTTTCAATTTTTTCACTGTTGTGTTCACTTCAGACAGATGAGATAATTGGTTAATGTGTTAACTTGAATTCTTTCAATTTGATTTGTTTAAGAAACATTAAGCGGATGCGTGATTCCCAATAGCAAACTGTAAAAATAAATGCTAGTAAGTGTTTGCTAATTAACAAGAAAGGATTTTATTGGACTGTAAGATTGTCATGAGCCAGCTGATCTGATGAATGCCGACAGACCAGTGCTCTTAATACATAATAAATAATGGAGAGAATGTCAAAGTATGAGAAAGACTTCTTAAAATGTTGTTTGGCTATGTTGTTTAGAAGGTACATTTTGAAGGTCTGCCAGTGTAACAGATGTGAGCTGGGTATGGTACACGCCTCCTCTAGAAGGCCAAAAGGTCAACAAGTTATAACTTGAAAATTGTATCTTTTTAAAAAGAGCTGTCACTTCTGAAGCTTCTATGGCTCTGTCTTCAGTTATACACAGAACCGGACTGGGACAAAATATAGTAACGGGTATTTTAAGTTGAGCAGCCCACTTTCATGTACTACAGTGTTTCCCAAACCTGTCCTCAGGACCCTCTGACTCGCCAGGTTTGCCAGATATCTGAAGCACAGCACAGGTGATCTAATTTGCTGCTCAGTGATTGCAGGATTCAGTCTGCTTTTCCCCAAAGTGATCTGCAAAATCTGGCCTGTAAGAGGGTCCCGAGGACAGGTTTGGGAAGCACTGATCTACTGTGCTACAGAAACACACACATATATTATTATTATTGTCATAATTTATATAGCGCCAACAGTTTCTCCAGCGCTTTACAATAACCAAAAGGGAACAAGATGCAAATAAACAGACATAAGATGGAAACGTTAGGTGTAGAGGGCCATTTATACACACCTTGATATACACCCCTATACCTAAACCACTGTAAATACACACCTATATGGGGGCACACAGCAATAAAACCCATAGTAATGTGCGTTGTGTATGAGCGTATCACAGAATCCACAGTAATAAAACTAACAGTAATATGCAGTGTCTATGGGTGTATGCGAGCTCCACAGAAATAAAACTCATGCTCATACACACTGTACATTACTGTGAGTTTTTTCTGTATATTTTAACCTCCCTGGCGGTATTCCCGAGTGTGACTTGGGGTTAAATTTCGCTACTGCGATCGGTAACCGTGAGCCACACTTGGCTGGATGCATACTCACCGCATCCTTCACTCCCTCGCCGTCTCCGCAGTCACCTCCGTGTGATCGCGGCAGCCGGCGACTTTGCTTCCTGGTTTCGCTCCCTGCGAGTCACGCGACGCAGGGGTGCGGGACCAGGCAGCAAATTCAAAAATGAAAAGAAAAATTACAGTAGAAAACATTTTTTTCAATAAATTTTGCTGTGCAGTGGGTGCTGGGGATTCCTGTCCAGATGTGCACTCCTTTGCCAAACTAATACAGGACACGGGGTACCAAAAAAAGAGTGTTTATTCTCAAAGCAGCTTCACAGAAATAAAAAGGCAAATAAAAATAATTTCTAAAATGTAATAAGGCTTTGCAATACAAGTTTCGCTGGTGCTTGCCCAGATCCGCTACCGAAACTTGTATTGCAAAGCCTTATCACATTTTAGAAATTATTTTTATTCGCCTTTTATTTCTGTAAAGCTGCTTTGAGAATAAATACTCTTATTTTGGTACCCTGTGTCTTGTATCACTTTGGCAAAGGATTGTACATCTGGACAGGAATCCCAGCACCCAGAGGAAAGAGGCATGGTTTTGGTTTGATTATATTATTGAATATAATTTATTTCCATTTATTTTGGATAATTATTTGTGGGATAATAAATTATTTCGTGTTTCAAACCTTCTCTGACTCCGTGTGTTTACTAGACTCTTGCTTGCACGGATTTCAGTGAGTTATTCCTACAGAATACAGGCTTACTATATAAAGAAAAAAATGTCATCTGCGCTTACTCCAATTATACCGTGTGAAACTAAACACAATTAGAGGTTTGGTTTCTTATCAATGGCCATTATAAGACTAGCTCGCCCGCCACCGTCAAGGCACCTCTAAAAGGGCGAGTCCTAACCAAAATGAAACCACAGGCTGCTACATAGCAAACCATACCTGCTCATGCTGCTTGTCAAACATGAGGTAGACTGGTGGGCCTTTATTTATGCTCCCCCAGAAACAAAATCCACTTTGGGATCAAAACAAAGACACGGAGCTGAGTCTTGCTGCAGGGATGACCTGGCTGGAAGTACATTGAAACATACATAGTGCAGGAGGGATGGGGTCGCGACTATTCCCCGAAGGGTTGGCTGCAACCACCAAATGCATCCAGCCCAACAACATGTGTAGAACATAACAAAGAAAAAAATGTCATCTGCGCTTACTCCAATTATACCGTGTGAAACTAAACACAATTAGAGGTTTGGTTTCTTATCAATGGCCATTATAAGACTAGCTCGCCCGCCTTACTACGCAGATGCCATTTTTTTCTTTGTTATGTTCTACACATGTTGTTGGGCTGGATGCATTTGGTGGTTGCGAGTGGAGCGAGGCTGCCGGCCATCGTGTAACTCAAGGGCCGCCAGCCGTCCGGCCGCAAAGGCCATCGACCCACCGGGTAAGCACCCGGTACGCCCGATGGCCAGTCCAGGCCTGGTTATACACCATACTTACCATTTTAGACAAGGAAATGGGTTTCAGGTATCAAACTGAGATAAGTTAAAGGGATATGCTATGTTTTAAATGGGAGGGGGGAACAAAGGGGTTAAACATTAACCCCTCCTGACCCCCATTCTCCTGTATTGACTATTACGTATTTCAGTAGCTTGGCTTTGTTCCATCTCTGAGCTCCATCAACGTTAGTTACTGCATACTGCGACTTACTCTCAACCCGCAAATTTCATCTGATCGACAGTAGGATGGACACCTGAGTGATCCTCTAGCCAATCCATTGGCTTTTAATGAGTCATTGGCTAAGAAACATTAGCCCTCCTAGAATGAGGGGTGAGGATGCCCGGAGCACTGTGACTACTCAAATTACATAGTGATCACAGTGCTTAGAGTGTCCTTTTAAGGAACAGAAATTACACTGAAAATGTTTATCCGTGGTACATTTATATTTCACAATGCTGAATACTTTCTGCAACTCTGGACTAAATTTATTCCTGACTCATCACACAATCGAAGGTATTCTAGTTCTGTGGGATGCATTTAGCTACTTAGTGAATATGTTGGCTCTGTTTTTCGTGGAGTTGACAGATTGCAAAGACTGCTTTAAAGGGACACTACCACCAAAAAAATTAAATTTCCTTATTTCGTTTACTTTATGTTGCTGATAACTAAACATACAAGAGAAAAAAAGAACATGTAAGATAAGAAAATATTTTACTCTATACGTGTCACTGGGTGCATCCATTTTGTGATCTTTTGTGTTGTAAACTGCCCCCCCCAATAGCTTTACCTCACTCGGTCCTCACTGTGTGGCTTTGGAGTCTATGGGTCAGGCAGCCGACTCGCATCATTGTATTGTGTGGGATGTATTCAAAGGACATCACTAGTAAGTAGATTAGAAGTCTTTTAAGCGCTGTCTTATTTCATTCACCTGTCATCTCTTATCTAAATATTCCCTCCTTGACCTCATTAACTGTTAAATATTGTAGATTAAATAAACAAGGCCCACAAGGCAAAGCTTTTGGTAAATGTTGCATCATGGAAAACAAAACTGAAAATGGAACCCAGAGATAAACTGCCTAATTTAAATTTTTGCGTGCAATTACTTCAGTTAAAGAAAAACAAATGCAGCATGTGTTTTATAACATGGTTTTACTTGTAATACACAAGTAATCTAGTTGGAGCTTATGTAAGTGGTAGTGTCCCTTTTAGTTACGGCTTCTCGGAGAGTGGTGCCTAAAGAAGACACATAATTTATCTATGGAAATTCTGATCCCATTCATGTTGTGCTTTTTATTTGGTGGCTGATACCGCCATTTGGATCGGTTTTGCCATCACTCCCTTGCTTGTGTTTGATAGATGGCAAAGATGGGGATCTACGGGATGATCACAAAACACCACAGGTCCTCCACAGCTCTTACCATGCTTAGGAGGCGCTCAACTAGGAAGCTTCTACTCATTGCAAACGATATTGCTTTTTAACATCACATCCTATTTGTGATTGGCAAAACATGAGAGCCAAAGCTCCTCAATATTTATTTTACACAAACACAGGGAAGAAGTACACTATCTCACCACTATTGAATTTCCATAAAGTATAAAGTTAGGTATATAAAGGTTTCTGTAAGTATCAACCGCAGGATGACTGTAGTAAAAGCATCCAAAGTGCATATTTATGTATTTTAGTTTAATTTACCTTCACTAATAGTTGTTTTCTTTAAGGTCTGTTACATTTTTACTGTGACCACGTAATGCTTTAATACAACCACATTCGTTGTTGTTGCATTATCTCATTGCTATGTGCTGATGCTGTACAGTTTACAGTCAGACATTCTTAGGAGGTGAATTGAGCTGAACTCATCTTTTTGTAATGGTAGTTTTTTATGTGAATAATAAAGCATATATATTATGCAATTCAAGAAATTAAATCTAAAACATGTATCATAAACCTAACTTTAGAGAATACTCTATACACAAATACACGTCCATTTAATTGATTTTAAATGGTCATAGTGAGTGTGTCACCCATTGGCAGTTGTCTCAGCAGGCAGATTCAACTTCCCATACTGGAGTTTTGTCAATTCGCTCTCACTGGACAGTCTTCCAGTGTTTTGGGCAGGAATGTACAGCTCTGTGCATTGCTGACCAGTCGATGGCTCGCAATGCAATGCATTGAGAGGCATCTGATTGGCTGAATGATTGACCAGATTGAGCAGCAAATCATATCACCTGCGCTGTGCTTCAGCTATCTGGAAAACCTGACCTGTTGGGGGTACTTGAGAACCGCGGTTGGGAACCACTGATCTATATAACACTCTAGTCATGAGTTCTACAAAGTGATATCTGTGTATATTATTTTCATTTTAGGCTAGGGTCAGACGAACGCATTTTTCACGTCTACCGTCAAAAAGTGTGTTGATGCGTCCGAACGCATTTTTTCACGGAAGAAGCGATAGTGGTCATACAATGCGCAATTTCAGCCGTGATTTTTGACGGAGCTATTAAAAACAAATGGATGTGATGTTGGCCGGACATGTGCAGCGTCTGACATCTCCTAATCACGCACACACGCCGATATGCCGACGCAGCGCACTCTGTACGTCAGTACTAGCGGTTCTACTTTCTCGAAAAAATGCGTTCGCTTGCGTTACGCGGCTGAACTTTCGTGCGGCCGTACTTCGTATATTGGCCGTCATTTGCTGCTACTACGGCCGTAATAAAGTGCGGCTGCACGTGCGTTTGCACTGCGTTCGTCTGACCCCAGCCTAAGTTATAATGGGCCATTTATTTTTCATAGATTACCTAAGGAATACCAGTGATGTATCGCCCTAATGTAAAGCATTTCTTTTTGCTTTGTTAGCCATTCAATCTCTTTTTGGGTGAAAGCGTTAAAAACTGAGTGAGGACTGGATACACTGTATATTTGACTATATTCTTCTTTTTACCTTTAACATAAGCTTTAATACCTTTTGGTTACATTAGAAATAAAATAATAATAATAAAAAAAAAGGAATGAAACTTGTGAATGGAATTCAGGAACTCCTGTCTAGACATTATTTGCGTAATGGTAAATACGTTGAACCCGGCAGTTATTACACCTCATAAATATTACCATTGATTTTCGACTCGCACATTGAAGAGTTCGTGAAAAAGAGGCAATGTGGGATTCCTGCGTTTATGAGAATTCATACCTAACGATATTTAAAGCTATTATTTGATTTTTAAATTGGTGGCCGACACATTAAACATCTGTAGATTGTTTTCTGCTATCCATACCGAGAAAACTTAGCAAGTTACAAGAAACCCAGAGTCCCGAAACTCTCAATTTAAAGATCTTTCTTGGGTAATCCTTCGCCAAATGCTTTCATGTGTTCCTTGCCTTTTGCTGTAGCATTAAACTGCTAAAGCCCGTGACCCACATCTGGAATGCGTTGGGCCATTTTACTACATCATTTCTCTTCGCTTTGCTTTTTTTCGTCATGAAGTCTGGCCAGGTCTTGGGAGCAAAGTCTTTACGGATAACGGATGGAACCAAATAAATTTCATACTTTCCACTGTGTCAAGTAGAAAAGTGATGAGTAAAGAGAATAAGCGACGGCTTTGCAGATTGCGAAGGAGTAGGCCGTCAACCCCGGCTATTTTGCGTCATTGCAATATTAAAGCACGTGAATATGCAGTATTACATTTTTATCTGTAGGGAAAAAGAACAGTTTTCTAAAACTCTCCACTATTTACAGGTTGAGTACAGACCAGTGGGTCCCAACAGTGGTCCTCAGGGCCCATTTAGGCCCGTGTCAGACGAACGCAGTGATAACGGCTGTGTTGCCGTACAGTTTAACGTCCATCGTAGCATAGAATCATGATCAATAGAGACCCACACACAAAGTACGTGCGCACCGAACTGCGCACGCACAACGCATGTGGCAAACGGACGCAAGTTAGGCAAGAACGTAAAAACGCTACCACGGATGCGCAGAGTGCACCACGTAGCGTTCTGTGTGAGCGATGAGATGTCAGATGCAGCGCATTTGCAATGTCCAGCACCTTGACACACAACATGGCTTTTCATATCCTTTTTCAAATTAATTTTATTTTCCATAGTTTCCCTTTTTTTTTCTACGTCTGTCAACAGAGTGCATTCGTCTGACTCTAACCTAGCAGTCCAGATTTGCCAGATATCTGAAGCACAGCACAGATGATATGATTTGCTGCTCAGTGATTGCAGGATTCAGTCTGAATTTCCCCAAGGTGATCCTTTTTTTTTATTATTATTTATTTTTTTTGAGAAAGGATTTTACCAGGAAGGATACATTGAGGTTTCTCTTGGTTTCAAGTATGTCCTGGGTGGCGAGTATGTACCATTGGGTGTCTTGCCCAAGGACACTTACTGGAGAGGTGCTCGCTGGGATAGAGGCCAAGACTCCACAGGCTCTCTCCATGCAGAGCAGTGATGTTACCTCTACTCCACCCAGCCGGGAGAGGTGCTCGTTGGGATCGAACCCATGTCTCCACAAGCTCTCTCCACGCAGAGCAGTGATGTTACCTCTACTCCACCCAGCCGGTACAATCCTTTAAACCTGCCCTGCTAGAGGTACTCGAGGACCGCGGTTGGGAACCACTTGGTATAGACCATTATACTAGACCATTTTGTGCATTGACGTTACATGACACCACAAGTGAGAAAAATCCATGCCTGACCTTACGTGACGAGGGACAAACTTATTAAACATATTGTATAAAATTACCCCCAGGCTATGTTTATAAGGTGTATATGAAATAAATGGATTTCTTGGTAAGACTTGGGTCACATCCCAAAATATTTCATTCTATGCAAATATTACAAAACTATGAAAAAAGCCAACGTTCAAAACACTTCTGCTCCCAAGCATTTCAGACAAGGAATACTCGCCGTGTTACCAAATGGCAAATACACACTGACATCACACTATCAGAGTATTGCAACTAAAGAACCGGTTGGGTGGAGTAGAGGCAACATCACTGCTCTGCATGGAGAGAGCCTGTGGAGTCATGGGTTCAATCCCAGCAAGCAACCTCTCCAGTAAGTGTCCTTGGGCAAGACACCCAACGGTACATACTCACCACCCAGGACATACTTGAAAACGAGAGAAATCTCAATGTATCCTTCCTGGTAAAATCGATTCTCAAAAAAAAACAGTGATGTGATACTTTTCTAGTTTTCTTATAATTGGCTCAGGACTAGACATGGCCTAGTGTCACTTCGCCAAAGGCTCCGAAAACTCTCGCTCCTAAACATTTGGATTATTCTTCACATATGAATTAGTTACAATGGTATGCGGCTTTGTCAGTTCCGCATCTTAATTCCACCAAGTGGTGTCTGGAGTCAAGGAGAGAAAAAAGAGATTCTAAATGCGGTTAGATTATTGCATTTACGAAAATTCAAATCTAACCCCTGTTTGAAGAGTTATACTATATATAACATTCCACAATGTGAAAGTAGAAAACTGATGTCATTATCAAAACTAGACATCTTTAGAAGGCAGGCCATGCTTTGTGTGTCTATAAATACACACACATACACATACCTAACTACTTTGGCTCATAAATATGTGTAGTCTGCCCAAATTAGAGAAATAAAGATATATAAATATTAGGGGTGCACCGATACTAGTATCTGTGCCGATACCGGCATTTCCATGAGTACTTAGTACTCGTGCAGATGCCCCCGAAACCTCCCCCGATACCTTTGACTTCATTTAACGATCCATAATCAACTTTTATTGAAGCAATTCACTGTTTCTGTCAACCACCTGCACACTTTCATGTGATGATATACAGGTATATTAAAATTAAGGCATGTACCAAAGTGATATTAAGTGCCTCAATACTGCAAAATACAAGAAGAAATATACAGAATTGTCAAAAACATCTACACATCAAAGTATTTCAGACCACTCCTATGTCCACAACATTAATGCTACACTCCCTGTATGTAACAAGGAACTCTGGGTAGGACATGCAAATGAAGCAGACTGTTGATGAAAAATGGTGAGAAATTGTGGGTTTTTATTTGTATGTCCTACCCAGAGTTCCTTGCTGCATATGGGGAGTGAAGCAAATTTAACAATGTACAAAAAGCTGTTCTCTGATTTAATTGGACGTGTAGATGTTATTCACAATGATTTATATTATAATACACTGCTCAAATAAATAAAGGAAACACAAAAATAAGACATCCTAGATCTGAATGAATGAAATATTCTTCTGAAATACTGTGGTCATTACATAGTTGAATGTGCTGACAACAAAATCACACAAACATTATCAATGGAAATCAAATTGAGCAACCCATGGATGTTTGGATTTGTAGTTACACTCAAAATTAAAGTGGAAAACAACACTACAGGCTGATCCAACTTTGATGTAATGTCCTTCAAACAGGTAAAAATGAGGCTCCGTAGTGTGTGTGGCCTCCACGTGCCTGTATGACCTCCCCACAACGCCTGGGCATGCTCCTGATGAGGTGGTGGACAGTCTCCTGAGGGATCTCCTCCCACACCTGGACTAAAGCATCCCCCAACTCCTGGACAGTCTGTGGTGCAACGTGGCGTTGGTGGATGGAGCGAGACATGATGTCCCAGATGTGCTCAATTGGATTCAGGTCTGGGGAACGGGCGGGCCAGTCCATAGCATCAATGCCTTCATCTTGCAGGAACTGCTGACACACTCCAGCAACATGAGGTCTAGCATTGTCTTGCATTAGGAGGAACCCATGGCAAACTGCACCAGCATATGGTCTCACAAGGGGTCTGAAGATCTCATCTCGGTACCTAATGGCAGTCAGGCTATCTCTGGCGAGCACATGGAGGGCTGTGCGGCTCCCTAAAGAAATGTCACCCCACACCATTACTGACCCACTGCCAAACCGGTCATGCTGGAGGATGTTGCAGGCAACAGAACGTTCTCCATGGCTTCTCCAGACCCTGTCACGTCAGTCACATGTGCTCAGTGTGAACCTGCTTTCATCTGTGAAGAGCACAGGGCGCCAGTGGTGAAGCTGCAAATCTTGGTGTTCTCTGGCAAATGCCAAACGTCCTGCACGGTGTTGGGCTGTAAGCACAACCCCCACCTGTGGACATCGGGCCCTCATACCACCCTCATGGAGTCTGTTTCTGACCGTTTGAGCAGCCACATGCACATTTGTGGCCCGCTGGAGGTCATTTTGCACGGCTCTGGCAGTGCTCCTCCTGTCCCTCCTTGCACAAAGGGGGAGGTAGCGGTCCTGCTGCTGGGTTGTTGCCCTCCTACGGCCTCCTCCACGTCTCCTGATGTACTGGCCTGTCTCCTGTAGCGCCTCCATGCTCTGGACACTACGCTGACAGACACAGCAAACCTTTTTGCCACAGCTCGCATTGATGTGCCATCCTGGATGAGCTGCACTACCTGAGCCACTTGTGTGGGTTGTAGACTCCGTCTCATGCTACCGCTAGAGTGACAGCACCGCCAGCATTCAAAAGTGACCAAACCATCAGCCAGAAAGCTTAGGAACTGAGAAGTGGTCTGTGGTCACCACCTGCAGAACCACTCCTTTATTGGGGATGTCTTGCTACCTGCCTATGCTTCCCTCCTTTTGTCTATTCCATTTGCACAACAGCATGTGGACTTGACTGTCAGTGTTGCTACCTAAGTGGACAGTTTGATTTCACAGACGTTTGATTGACTTGGAGTTACATTGTGGAGTTTAAGTGTTCCCTTTATTTTTTTGAGCAGTGTATATATATATATATATATATATATATGTATATGTATATATGTCATACCTCTCTTCCTCAGGTCTGGAAGCTATATTAAGCGATATCATAGAATTGAACGACAGAGAACCAAGCAGAAGGGGGGGGGGTCGTAAATACAATTACTGGAATCCTATGGTCAAGGAAGGGAAACCGAGAAAAGATCATAGGCCCCAACACAGGTAAGCATCCAAGCATCACCATGCTTGATGATAGGGACTGATAGGGAAGCGTAAATGAGTAGAAAAAGGAAAAATAAAAGTGAAAAAAACAAGGTACAGTGCTGAATGTCACATGACATGATAGTGGGTTAAAAAGACAGAATCTACATTAAGTCCTTTTATGGTGTTAAAATACGGGATCATTTTAATTTCAAAAGTTCTGCGTTAACGAGGGTCTCTAAAATTTATATATACTTATTTAAGTTGTAGTGTAGGGCAAAGAATGAGATTAAAAGCCTACACACTGCAAATAATAAAGTTTATTATTGCAGAATCCATTTACACTTCACAGCAATTCAAAGAACTGAATCACAGAGCTCATGTGCTACATTCCCCCAATGCAGCACAGAACTCTGGGTAAGACATGCAAATGTTGTCTGCAATTTCACACATAACCCTTCAATCAATGCCATTATATATGTTATGGTTAAAGTCCGAAGCACGGTTAATTTTAGGATTACCCGGGTAATCCTGACATTACCCAGGCGTCATTAGCAAAAGTCTGAAGTGAAATTAAATTTCGGACTTTATCTGGGTAATCCAAAGGCTTCTAGGTACTCCGGTTTTCTACTGTGTTTTAACCGGGTAAAAGGCACATTACCCTAGTGTTGTTGGATAAAGTGTGATGTGCAATGAAACCTCAGACTTTATCCGGGTAAACTGCAAAGTATCCAAACGCCTCTGGGTACTCCGCTTTTCTTGGGTTTTCAGCAGGTTACAGTTGACTGAATTCCGAGGATTACCCGGGTAAAGCTGCAAACTGTTATACTGTAGTGATAACAAAATAGTGTTTTTTGTTATTTTTAACCAAATTGTATCCACAGTCACAAACCACACTAAATAACGGTCATGTAACTCTGTGCATTAATTGTTTATATAATATCTTTATCTTCATAAATAAATTTTCAAAGAGTAACCTAATGGTTACGTTTATAAATGATATATAAGCACCTATGACATATAATAAAGATCATGTATCGCTTTAACAATCATATAAGAAACATATCCTGTTACTCTGTATATTCATTATATCCTTAATACATTTTAATGTTTGCCTTTTGTCATTTTCGTTGATAATATCCATAGATAGCAAAATTCACTTTTACCCAAGCAGGGTTGGATGCTCTGCAGATTACCCAGGTGAAGCTGTGGATAGTCCTCAGATTAACCGGGTGAAGCTTCAGACTTTTATCTGAACGATAACAAAATTTGGTTAATAACCAATCTGGGTTGGATAGTCTGCAGATTATCTGGGTAAAGTGCGCATTTTTCAGCTCTTCCAGACTGTTACCCAAGGGCGGCTGATTAGTCCTAAAATTGCCCGGGTGAAATCTGAGTTTTTCATTTTTTTGCAGCTGTACCCGGTGGTTTTTGGTAATGTCAGGATTACCCGGGTAAGATTAACCACACTTCGGGCTTTAACCGTAACATATATATTCCTTCCTAGTTACTTTGCAACTGCAGAAAAAAAACACTTGCATATTTCTGTTTGTGACGTTTCCTTCTAAGAGGCATTGGTGGGGAGGGGAGGTGTTGTATCTACAAGAGGAAATCTGCAAATAATTTACATTGTAGCTTGCACATTCTTTAACTTTTCACCCAAAACTGGTTCTGCCTCTAATAATCTGATATGCAGTGCGATCTTCAAAGCCACTGATATTTTTTATTTTTCTCTTCCCTAGCTTTGACCTTGCTTGACGTTGTTACTTTTTTTGTTCCATTAGACTTTGAGGGAAATAATTTCAGATACAGAAAGTGGTCTTCTTGACTCTCGTTTACTAAAGTATGTCTAGCCTCCAAAATTAAATGAATGTTCCTGATGCTTGTCAAAAATAGTCAAACGTTTTTTTTTTCGCTCTCCCCTCGACTCCGGACAGCACTTGGTGGTATGAAGACGCATAACTGACATAGCCACATACCATTGTAATTAATTCATGTTTGCAGTGGCATAAAAAAGAAAGTCTTGTTTTACCTGTTTTAAAAAACCGGAGCCTCCCTCATTACACTTAATGAAATATTCATGTTGTTTTTTTTCTCTGCACATACTTGAAATTGCTACATCTCAATGTACCTGATTTAGAAAAGTATAGCATTTTATATTGTTTGCCTGTTTGTTTAAAGTGCCCTGTGTAGAAACACACACAGAACATTCTGTCTCCGCACAGACTGTGTGAGTTCCAGCTTCTTGTAGCTTTTAATAAATAGGAGAATGGACCATATGTTGTTGAATAATAAAGTATTCTTTGATATAAATTTTAAAAGGAAGCCATTGCAGAAAAAAGGTAATTTCCTTAAAGATCAAAGAAATCTTACATTGAATTTATTTAACGTAATTTAAATCCTTTTTTTCGCTTAGTCAACTAAACACAACAAATTAATTCTTTTAACCCCTTCATAACTGATGCTTTTCAGAGTTCCCTTTGTTTTAGGAATGAGTTTTTTTCCTGTTATGTGGTCAAGCCATGGTAAATATAAATTTTTCTCATTATGTTCCTCAATACATATTATACATTGTTGTTTTTTTTAACCCCTTCACTACAGAGTGATTTTCCAAAAAAAAACATGGTCAGAAACCAGTGATTTTTGATAAAATCACTTTAAATTATAAAATAAGAAATATTTGAGTATATACCCATTGTATTTCTACTTTAAATAACCTATTTTTTGCCAGTAGATGGCACCATCTACTGCCAAATTGAGTTATAGGTTTTAACAGCAGATCTATTTTCTTCTTTCTCCCTGCATCGGCTGCTGAAAGCCTGATATTTCAGAGCTTTGAGCAGCTTATTTTACAGTTTTAGGAATGGGCATTATGCCGTAAGGTCGCCTGAAAGGAGGGGGGGGGTCTTTTTGGATCCCTCTCCCTCCCGAACGGGAGGAAGTAGAGGGTAAAGCCAGGCATCGCTGAAAAGGGGAGTCTCCCCTTTCAAGCAAACCTGACATTAACCCCTGAGGTGCCGGTCCGAGATTCAGCACCGGATCGCGGCCTAGTTCCGGTGGGGGCCACCATCTTAGATGGCAGCACCTCCTCCGGGTCCCCCCTCGTCATCTGACATTATCACTCATAGCACGATGACATCAATTTTCCTAAGGAAATCCTATGGTGGAGATGGCTTGTTCATTTGAACCCCCATATCTCCCGAGCGGTGGCAGCTAGATGAGGCATGTTTGGCATCATTGGAATGATGCCAAACATGACCATGTTCAAAGTAAAAAACAAAAAAAAAAAAAGGCTTCTTTTGTGTGACATTATTTTTATTAATGCAGCAATATTGTTCCCATTTCAATTATAATGTGAACAATGATGCGGCACTAACAATTTTTTTCTATGGGGGTTTTAGCTAAAAATCACGTAACTCCCCCCCCCCCAAAAAAAATTGAGCGAGTGCCCATTTCTAATTTTTTTAACAAATATAACCCATAGAATCTATAACCGCAAAGGCTCGGGTGATAAAATGTGAAAGAAAAAACACTTTACATGATGTAGATGCAGGGCCGGATTAAGGGTATCATGGGCCTGGTGCTGAGGATTTTGTTGGGCCAAATTTTAGATACTGAGGCAACAAGCGCCGACTAAACTGTCAAATCACCAAATACTGCCGAATTGACAGAGAAATATGGTGCAGTTCGCAACAATTAGGCAGTCTTCAGCGGCAGCAAAATTATCTTATAGAGAAGTAATGGTTAATCTATTCACAGATGAACATGTAGCGATGTGTTAAAGTTTACTGTGGCAGTACCCATTTTTGGCCACAAGATGGAGACTATCACGATTTAAGACCCTGGACACTTGAACTACATATCCATGCATGCTTTGCGAAGAAACAGGAAGTGGGTGGGTTTGTGGAGAGCCTGTACATCCTGCACCTCGTGGAGAACAGGCAGAGCGCGCCAGGGAGCTGAGGAGAGCGGATGCACAGAGACACACACAGAAGGAGAGATCAAGAGCTAGGCCGGAGCGCAGACAGAGTGGATTGGGCCTCACAATCGGGCCACCCAGCTTTGTGGGAGAGAGACATCACCAGCTGTATTCCGAGTGCAGTGCTGAGGAGAGAAGACCCCTCGAGTAAGGAGTACCGCGGTCGATTGAAGCGGGGAGCAGGCGGTAAGCTGGCTGAGTTGCGGCTGACAGACAGAAGGCCAGACAACAGATCCGGTGGTCGGCGTCCCCAGTCAATATCGAGCGGAGAGACGTCCTGGGTCAGCGGAACCTCAAGCTTGCGCCGGATGGGTGAGAGGCCCCCAAGGCCGTGTGTAAATTTAAGCGTACACTGCTGTTTTCTTCTAAAACCCACAGGGCCCCAACTGACTAGTCGAAGACATCGTTAAAGCAAGCTCACTGGCCAGTAGAAAAGTACCCGGGTACCCTACATATATAGATATATATCACTTCAAGTTCTGGGACTTAACCTGTGCAGGACTCTGTTTTCCTTTTTCAAAATCCATACAAGGGGGCAAAGAAAAAGCTACATTCTGAACGATTTTTCCTTTTTTTGTTCCCGCTGCGCGTCTATCGTAATACGAGAACTGTGTATTTTATTGTGTCCCGCTACGCGGTTTTTCCTCGAATTTCGTATCTTTTAATTTTCTGCTCGGTCGGGGTTTTTTCCGAAAATACGAAGCCCTCGTGTTTTCGTTTCTTTTACCGCTACGCGTTTATCGTGTTACGAAAGTACTGTAAATCTTCCTGCATATACCGTGTCTTAAGAGCTGCAAACCTTTTAGTAAACCTTTTAAATTATAAAACTGTTCAGCGTGTTGGAGTATATTTATTCCCTAGTGCGGGGAGACTGACCCGTGGTTCATTTTCAGCGGCTCCTCCGGGAGTGAGCGCTACAAACATATCACAGAATCCACAGCAATAAAACTCATGCTCAAACACACTACACGTTACTGTGAGTTTTATTGTTGTGGAGCTCTGTGATACAGTAATGTGCGGTGTGTATCACAGAGCTCCAGAGCAATAAAACTCATAGCAATGTGTAGTGTGAATTAGTAGTCTCTCATTTCTTGGTAGGCTGGTGTCAGACGAGCGCACTATGTGCACCCGTACTGACGTGCCTTCTGGCGTCTGTCACAGCATTGAGACGCTGCGACGGGGCCAGCCACACGCTGTTGCGTGCGCAGGAATTTTGCACGCAACAGCGGCCATGCTGCAGCCGTGCATCAGCCCTCTCCGTCAAAGCGCTAGGACACGCAATTACGGGGCTGCAAAACGCGATTCTCCGTAGGAGGATCGAGCTTTGCAGTGCTGAGCGCACTAACTGCGCTCAGCAAGGTGGCCAGACGGTGCGTCGAGTGGAAGGAACGTCCACTCTCACACTAGTCTGACGCCAGCCTTACTCTCGCTCTCTCACCCGTCACATCTCAATGATCACTGTGTGACCCTCTCACTGTGTGACCTCTCTCTCTGCGACCTCTTTCATCCCTCTTACTGTGAGACCGCTCTGTGACCCCCTTTTTCATTTCTCCGTGACCCCCTTTCCTTTTCTGTGACCCCCTTTCTTAATTTCTCTGTGTGACCCCCTTTCTTTTTCATTTCTCTCTGTGTGACCCCCTTTCTTTTTCATTTCTCTGTGACCCCCTTTCTTTTTCATTTCTCTGTGTGACCCCCTTTTTCATTTCTCTCTGTGTGACCCCCTTTCTTTTTCATTTCTCTGTGACCCCCTTTCTTTTTCATTTCTCTGTGACCCCCTTTCTTTTTCATTTCTCTCTGTGTGACCCGCTTTCTTTTTCATTACTCTGTGACCCCCTTTTTCATTTCTCTCTGTGTGACCCCCTTTCCTTTTCTGTGTGACCCCCTTTCCTTTTCTCTGTGTGACCCTTCTTTTTCATTTCTGTGTGACCCCCCCTTTCATTTTTTGTGTGCGACCCCCTTTCCTGTTTGTGACTCCTTTTCATTTCTGTGTGACCCCCTTTCCTCTTCTATGTGACCCCTTTCATTTTCTCTGTGACCCCTTTCCTTTTCTGTGTGACCCCCTTCTTTTTAATTTTTCCTTTTCTCAGTGACTCTTTTCCTTTTCTGTGACACCCTCTCTTTTTCATTTCTCTGTATGACCCCCTCTCTTTTTCATTTCTGTGACCCCTTTTTCATCTTTCCTTTTCTGTGACCCCCTTTCCTTTTCTGTGTGACCCCCTTTCATTTTCTCTCTGTGACCCCCTTCTTTTTAAATTTCTCTGTGACCCCCTTTCCTTTTCTGTGTGACCTTCTTTTTCATTTCTTTCCTTTTCTGTGACCCCCTTTCTTTTTCATTTCTCTGTGACTCTTTTTCATTTCTCTCTGTGACCCCCTTTCCTGTGTGACCCCCTTCTTTTTTATTTATTTATTTTTCTCAGTGACCCCCTTTCCTTTTCTTGACATTCTCTTTTTCATTTCTCTGTGTGTGACCTCCTCTCTTTTTCATTTCTCTGTGTTTGACCCACTTTCTCTTTTATCCCTCTGTCTCCACTGTGTGCTGCCCCCCCCTCTCCTCCCTGCAAAGTGAGAACAGAGGAGAGCTGGGGGGGGGGCTCAGTAAGTTAAAAGAAACGCTGCTCACCCCAAGAGAATGATAGGGGAATATCTTGCCTTTCCCCCTGGCTGCTGGTCGGCTCTGTGTTTCCTCACTGCCCTTCCACGCGGCTGGAAACAGGAAGACTTGCAGGAGGATGGGGAGGAGCAGCCAGTGTGTCTCCCTCAGCAGCTGATGAGCGCCACCTACTGGCTGCTCCTCACAATAATCCTCCTACATAATCCACCTTTACATCAGCTGCAGTCTGCGGGTGTCAGGCCTGCCGGCCGCGCGGTGATTGTGTGTGTGTCCTGTCGGCCAGCAGCTTATTCTTGGGGCAGCTGTGGGCCTATTTAATGGAAGGGGCCTGGAGCCTCCGCTCCATCCGCCCCTACATTAATCCGGCCCTGTGTAGATGATTGAAAATTCTAATTGTATTGCATTTATTGTTATAATATTCAGGCAGGGCATGACCTATACATATGAAAATGATATATTATGAATCTGCCAGAAAAAAGGATATATAATATGTCTGGGTCGTACAATAAAACGTGGCTTCAAATCGTATTTAAACATGATGAGCAAAAAATGGTGAAAATGAGCTCAGCACACACAGTGAAATGGCTCAGCAGTGAAGGGGTTAATTAAGAAGGTAATCTCAAGCAGGTGTCATTTGAATTTTACCCTGGATTACAACTAGATTAGAGGAACCTAAAGAATCTGTTTTCCCATCTCTCATTTGACTTGGCACTGACTGCTGTTGGGAGGGTGCACTGTCACTGTTGATGTAAATGAGATAAGAAATATTTGAACTGCTTCGAATATTCCATCATGAGGTCAGAAACGAATGGCTAAGATTTCAGATCAGGGCTTCCCTTGGCACCTTTCCTTGAGGGCTGAATAACAAGGTCTCTTGCAACATAAACTAGATAGGCGCTCGATCCTGGAGATGTATGAAAAGCAATGATGCAAAAAATGACAGAGTACATTTTATTTTTGTTAACTGATTTCGGCCATTCTTCTGTTTGAAAAAGAACACAGAATCTTCTTTAGGCTGGGTTCACACCTCCCGCGTTTTACAGCGCGTTCCTGCGTGCTGTAAAACGCCGAGACATGGAAATCCCATGATTTCCTATGGGACCCGTTCACACTTGGGCGTTTTACAGCGCGCAGGAACACGCTGTAAAACGTCCTACGCACAAAGAAGTACGGGAGCTTCTTTGGGGCGTATTTGCAGTGCGTTCACTCTGCAGTCTATGGCCGTGAACACGCTGCAATGCGCATTCTCGCGTTTTTTATGTTTGCACAAAACGTGCGTAAAAAAATGCACGTATTGCGCACGTAAAAAACGCGCAGGTGTGAACCCAAAATGTTACGATAACAGGAGTATGTGGTAAATGTGGTTCTGCAATCAGCAGCAGTTGAATTTATGAAAAACACAGTTACAAGTACTTATAATGCACTAACAAGTTCTGTAGCGCTGTACAATGGGCATAAGTGAACATGCTGTTAAATGTACTAGAAGCTAGAGTGGTTAGTAGGTTGAGCACATTAAAAATCTATCTTCATACAAGAAATCAAGAGGACCTCAGGGAGTGATTGTATGAGAAAACACAATTTCAGTGAAAATATACTGATTTAAAATGATTTTTTTTCTTCCCTGCTATTTAGTTACTTTATTAAATGTAATTTTTCTTCTTTACAGAATAACAAAGCCTTTAACATTTGCTGACTGTGTTGGAAACGAACTGCCATTGGGATGGGAAATTGTTTACGATCAACAGATTGGCGTGTACTACATGGACCACATAAACCGTACGTTTTTCCCATTTATATTTCTTATAATCCCGATGAGCAAAAGTTCTTCATTTATTTGATAACTAACAAAAAAAAGGTTATGCAGCAATCATCCTATTTGAAGACACACAAGGTTATTCAAAGAGATCTGAATTGCTTGAGAAAGGTAACCGAACGCTGAAAATCAGCGTTCGGTTACCTTTCTTGGCCATTCGGCTATTCAGAGAGCAGGCAATTCGCCAAATCCTGGCGAATTGCCTGAACATACGGTGCCTGTTCGAGGGCAGTGAAATCCCCATAAAAATATCACTGCTTCGGCTATTCAGAGAACACAAACCAGCAGTGAAAGGTTCCCGAAATGCCCTGCCATTCGGTGGTTTAATTCGGCAAGTTAATTCAGGAGAATCCCATAGGCTTCAATGTTAAAAATATTCCTGTTTTAATTCGATATCTAATAAACCTTTCATTATAAAATTCTGCAGTAAAGAGTCTCTTTATTTATAGATTTTTTCGGATATTTTAAACATTTTTCTAAAAAAAAAAAAGAATTCTAGAAGTCCAATTTTTTTTTTTTTTTTTTTAAATTTACTTATTTTTTCTGTAACAGCCCTCTTTATTATCATTCCCTGGACCTCATATGCAAATTTCAGACATTTTCGCTGAGTAGTTTTTTTGCAAACAGTGTTTCACTTTTCAAACATTCATGCAAACTGTTTTCCTAATTTATTCACTTCACTCTGTCTGCAGTGTCGGCTTTCTCCCTCCGGCAGCTTCGCTGTGTGTGATCGGCTCCTGCTCGGGTTTTTCTGTGGTTTTCAGCAGGTTAATCCAGATGTTTTTGTGTGTTTTCGGCGTGCATTCGGTGGGTTTGCCGCAGCTTTTCCCTGCAATTGGGGGACCCTGTGGTGTTTGCTGAATACACCGCAGGGTCACCGAAATGGGATCGGCAAAAGGAACCGAATTGAAGAGAACGAAAAGTCACAGAACGTGCGGTGACTTTTCGAATCTCTTTGAATTACCCTGACAGTCTAGCCACCATGACTACATTAATGTATTTACCTGGTCATGGTGAGTAGAGTGCTCCTATCTCTCCCCATCCCCACAGCTGTCCCTGGGGGCTGTGACAGCAAGTGGGGGCTGGTCAGGGAAGATCTCCACTGACCCCTGGAAGACCAATTTTGTTCAGTCCTCTGGTATTGTTTTCTCACATGCTGCTGTAGAATTCGCGTTCTGTAGAATAAACAATCTTAAAATCAATTCCATATTTTTTAGCGTTCAACGTTGCATTTCCTAAACCTTTTTTTTTTTCACAGCGATCATTCTCTTGTATTTCCTTAATAAAACTAGAACGCCGAATTAATCTGAACCCCTCCTAATTTTAATACTTTATTATTTTCCTCATGGAACGCAGGACTGCATATGATATCTCACGTCCCATGATTTGTTCTGCGTGTGGAATGCTTTATACATAATTTGAGAGGTTCGAAGTGAATGCTTTCTCTGGTTTATTTGTAATCCTTGTGTACTGTATTACACTGCATAATTTACTGATTGCTTTCCCTGGACAGTGACGGTTATGGCATTCGGCTGATGCACGTACTGGCACATGTTCAAGGGAAATGGTTTATGTCACGTGAAGCATACATTTCTGTTCCCACAGGAGAGCAAGTTTGGTCGCTCTTGATTTCGATATTTAGACAGAGTAACACTGGGTTTTGACTTAATAATAGAGTTGGTTTTAATGCACTCTTATGTTCTGATCCGCTTCACCCCCAAAATTGAGTTAACACGAATTTGCAATATAATGCATTGAAAAGCATCCCTTTCCTTTTCACCCTACTTTACTGTAAACAAGCTACAAGAAGCAGCTCTCACACCCATTGTTACAAAAAGTTCAGAAACATTGCTGCTGCTTTACAACAGCCAGGGAATAGAGCTCTTTGGTCACTCACTGCTGTGCAGGGATAATATTCAGGGGGTTCTAATGACTGAAAATCCCTGTACAGTACTCATGCACAGTGTTGGTGTCATTTCCATATACAGGCATCAGTGGCGTAACTAGAAACCTGAGGGCAAGAATCCATGAAGGGCCCCCCCAACCCCCCAAAAAAAGATCTATATTTTTACCTTTTTTTTTCCTGCAATATAAAAAAAGATAGTATTGCCCCCAACTGACATGGATATATACTGTATATTGCCTCCAGCTCACATGGATATATATATTGCCCCAGCTCACATGGACATATATATTGCCCCAGCTCACATGGACATATATTGCCCCAGCTCACATGGATATATATTGCCCCCAGGCCACACATGGATATATATTGCCCCAGCTCACACATGGATATTTTTGCCCCCAGCTCCACACATGGATATTTTTGCCCCCAGCTCATGGATATACTGCCCCAACACATGGATATACTGCCCCAACACATGGATATACTGCCCCAACACATGGATATGCTGCCCCAACACATGGATATGCTGCCCCAACACATGGATACTGCCCCAGCACATGGTTATACTGCCCCAGCACATGGATATACTGCCCCAGCACATGGATATACTGCCCCAGCACATGGATATACAGCCCCAGCACATTGATATACTGCCCCAGCACATTGATATACTGCCCCAGCTCATGGATATACTGCCCCAGCACATGGATATACTGCCCCAGCACATGGATATACTGCCCCAGCACATGGATATTGCCCCAGCTCATGGATATTGCCCCAGCTCATGGATACTGCCCCAGCTCATGGATATGCCCCAGCACCTCATGGATATGCCCCAGCACCTCATGGACATGCCCCAGCAGCTCATGGATTTGCCCCAGCACCTCATGGACATGCCCCAGCACCTCATGGACATGCCCCAGCACCTCATGGACATGCCCCAGCAGCTCATGGATTTGCCCCAGCACCTCATGGATTTGCCCCAGCAGCTCATTGATATGCCCCAGCACCTCATGGACATGCCCCAGCAGCTCATGGATTTGCCCCAGCACCTCATGGATATGCCCCAGCACCTCATGGATTTGCCCCAGCACCTCATGGATTTGCCCCAGCAGCTCATTGATATGCCCCAGCACCTCATGGACATGCCCCAGCAGCTCATGGATTTGCCCCAGCACCTCATGGATTTGCCCCAGCACCTCATGGATTTGCCCCAGCTCACACATGGATATGCCATGCCCCAGCTCCTCATGCCTCATCTGCCCCCAGCTCATGGATATATTCTGCCCCCAGCTCTTATGGATATATAGGGCCCCCCACTCACCTCAGGCTCCTCTGCTGCTCCTTTCCGTGGTGAGCGGCCGCTGAAAGCATGCAGCCTGGCCGCTCACCGGAAACCACCTGACCAGCGCAGGCGAGTTCTCGCGAGATCTCGTGCGCTGGTCAGCTAGTTTCCATCCCACGCGAGCGGCCAAGCTGCAAGCCAGCGGGCCGCTCACAGGGAGGGGAACAGCCAGCGGCGCTGCTCCCAGATTCCGGCGCTTTTTGCCGGAATCTGGCGGCGGTGCTGGGCCCCCCTCCAGTGGCGGAATGCCAGGGCCCGGTCGCAACTGCGACCGCTGCGACCCTGGTACTTCCGCCACTGACAGGCATTATGTCACATACACAATGTCAGGCAATCAGCATGGGTTCTACCTACTGGGAGTGCAAAGAGAGCCCATGCCCAAACTCGCTCATCTATGGCCTGAAATCCATACAGCAGCTTGCACCAGTAGATATCCCTGGCCGGATCTTTTACTCGTCCTGATCAACAGTAGCCACAGGTGCTGTGTTTGGCTACTTAAGGGAAACTCTCAGGTAGGGATGTGCGTTTCGGGTTTCGGAATTTGGGAATTTTCACGAAATTTCCCGATTCGTGTTTTCGGATGCGGCCGATTTTCCGAAAATTTTTAGATCCGAAAATGGCAGATCGGAAAAGTTTTCCGAGCCGAAACGAAATATTTTCGGAATTTTCGAATGGACTTGAAATGTGTCAAATCAAAATTTATTGCTTTGAAACGAGGAGAACAGACGTTCCGAAAAAACGAAAATTTCCGAACTTACGAAAAGTCGATACAAAAAACGAGCTAAGTGACACGAAAATACGAAACATGGTCGATATTCCGAAAACATGTACAATTCGGAAAAACGAAAATTTCCGAAATCACGAAAAGTCGATACAAAAAACGAGCTAAGTGACACGAAAATACGAAAAATGGTCGATATTCCAAAAAAAAAATGTACACGAAAAACGAGTCGAGCCGAGCCGAATCGAAACAGAAATCGGTCGAAACGAGCCGAATCGAAAAGTTTAAACATCCGAAAATTCGAACCGAATCGAACCGAAAAAAAAATCGGTGCACAAGCCTACTCTCAGATGAGTCCTTGCTTCTGTATTGACTACACTGCCTGTGGTGTGCTCCCTCCCTGAAGGCTGTTTCCCTTGCTGGTAGTTACCTATACCGTGCCAAGCAACCTAGCCTGTACAGTGCCTGTGTTCTGCCGTGCTCATGTTCCAGCCTGACAGCCTTGTCCGTGCTCCTGCCCGCCAGCCTTGCCTGTGCTCCTGCCCGCCAGCCTTGCCAGTGCTCATGCCCGCCAGCCTTGCCAGTAATCCTGCCCGCCAGCCTTGCCAGTGCTCATGCCCGCCAGCCTTGCCAGTAATCCTGCCCGCCAGCCTTGCCAGTGCTCCTGCCCGCCAGCCTTGCCAGTGCTCCTGCCTCTAGTGGGCTAAATTATGAACTAATGCTAAAATGGGGACGCACTCTGGGGAAACCTTGCGCCTGCAATTTCTATTTCCCTATTGTAGCGCTCACTCCCGGAGGAGCCGCTGAAAATGAACCACGGGTCAGTCTCCCCGCACTAGGGAATAAATATACTCCAACACAGTTGTGAGTTTTTATCATTTAAATAGTTTACTAAAATCTTGAGCAGAGGTTGAAGCACGATATTCACCAGTATTATTACAATATTGTCGTATTACGGTAAAACGCGCAGCGGAAAAGAAACGAAACACGAGGCTTCGTATTTCGGAAAATAAAATATTCGCGACCGAACATAAAAGAATGCAATTTCCCGATAGTTCAGAAAAAAGGGACCCGTAGCGAAAACCCCAAACATACAATCCCTTTCGTATTACGGCAAACGCGCAGCGGAAAAAGAGAAAAATGTATTCGGAACGTATCTTTGTCTTTTAACCCCCGTTCCGATTCGTAAAAGGAAATGAGTCCTGTACAAGTTAAGTTCCAGAATGTAAGAAGCGTATCTGTGTGTGTGTGGTACCCGGGTACTGTTCAACTGGCCAGTGAATTTATTAAAGGAAGGTCTTCGACTAGTCAGTTGGGGCCCTGTAAACTTTAAAGAGAAACAGCAGAGCGTCCTTTAATCATACAACAGCCTTGGAGGCCTCTCACCCATCCGATGACTGCTTTAGGCTCCGCTGACCCAGGACGTCTCTCCACCCGATTTTGACTGGGGATACTAGCGGCCCGATCCGTTATCTGACTCCATACAGCTTATCCAGCTCACCGCCTGCTCTCCGTTCGATTCCTCCGGTCTGCAGCAATGCCTGGATTCCGGCGGGTCTTCTTCTCCTCAGCTGGGGTGATCCTCTCTGCAGCAACAGGTCTCTCTTGGTCTGTCTGGGCTCTCTCTGGGTCTCTGGCATAGGCCCTCTCGTGATCTCCTACAATGCGTCTCCTCTCTTCCCTTCCCTGGCGCGCTCTGGAACCTTCTCCACGAGGCAGAGGATGTAAGTCTCCAGTCCCCACCCACTTCCTGTCTTCTTGCAAAGCATGCCGGGCATTGTAGTCCCAATGTCCAGTATCTCTGATCGCGATAGTCTCCATCTTGTGGCCAAAAATAGGTACTGCCACCGCAAGATTTTTAGCACAGCGCTACACCTATATTGAATTAACTTTGCATCCCATGTTTCAAATAAATGTTATGATAAAAAAAATGTCAACAGCTGCTTGTTAGTGAAGGGGTTAAAACGTATACTGTTGCGCTTGTTTTGCACTGTATATCTGTGTTTTGTGTGTCTTTTTCTCTATTTGTCAGTCTTTTATAGGTCTGTCTAGAAACTAGAGAGACTGATACCATTTTTTTTAAGACCGAGTACCGATATTTTTAAAAGTACTCCCCGATACCGAGTACCAATACTTTTATTTAATATCATGTGATGCTTTTCAATAAATAATTTAGGATTTTGCTAAAAGCCTGTCCTGTTTAAGTTAATATTGCAATGTATGGCCTGAAACCCCCATTTAGCCACTGCCTGCACACACCCTGACCACACACAGACACCAGATATACATTCATATATACACACGGTGTCTGTCGGGTATACATGTATCTTGTGCCTGTGGTGTATATTATTTATATATAATATACCCCACATGCATCAGATACATGTACACCCAACATACACCAGACCACAGTGTGTGTATATACACATGCCCTCAAGAGTGTGTGTGTAATATACAGTGTATATATATATATATATATATATATATATATATATATATATACATACATACACACACGGAGGTCTGAAGTACATATATACACACACACACATTGGCCTATTGCAGCCCTCAGTGTGTGTGTGTGTGTGTGTGTGTGTGTGTATGTGTAATATATATACATACATACACACACACTGGCCATTTCAGACCTCAAACCAGACCTCAAACCAGAGAATGCTCGGACAGGCCCCTGCGGCTGACCGTGTTCATACCTTCCACGAGCACCGCCGGCAAAGTCTTTGAGCTTTGGAAAGCCCCCAGCCGCGATCTCGCGGGAGTTTTCGAGATCGCGGCTGGGGGCTTTCCAACAAGCGGACGCGCAAAATCTTTGCCGGCGGCGCTCTTGGAAGGTAGGGATGTGCGTTTTGGGTTTCGGAATTTCAGAATTTTCACGAAATTTCCCGATTCGTGCATTCGGATTCGGCCGATTTTTCCGAAAATTTTCAGATCCGTAAACGGCATATCCGAACAAATTTTCGTGCCGAAACGAAAACTTTTCGAAATTTTCGAATGGACTAGAAATGTGTAAAATCGAAATTCATTTTCGTTCCATTCGTGATTTCACCTCCATTCCTGATTTCGGTTCCATTTCAGTAATTTCGGACATCGTATTTATATCGCTGATTCTGTAATTAAATTTTGTATCATTCCCATCTCAATGTTTCCTTCCTGGAAAACCAGAGAAATCTCAATGTATCCTTCTTGTAAAACATGAGAAATCTCAATGTATCCTTCTTGTAAAACATGAGAAATCTCAATGGCAGAATTATCGTATCGGCAGAATTATCGTATCGTATAATTATCGTATCTGAAAAACCATTAGCTAGTTTACATCAAAACAAATAGACACTTTGAAACGAGGAGAACAGACGTTCCGAAAAACATGAAAATTTCCGAAATCACGAAAAAAAATCGATACGAAAAACGAACCAAAGCGAAACGAAAATCGGCCGAAACGAGTCGAAACGAAAATTTACAAAATCTGAACCGAATCGAACCAGAAAAAAAATCGGTGCACAAGCCTATGAACGTGGTCAGCTGCAGGGGCCTGTCCGAATGCCGTTAGAGCATTCAGACAGCCGCCCCAGCCCCTCGGATGCCGGCAAGCCAGCTCAATGCTGGCTTCCGGTATCGGGGGAAATATCGGGGGCATCTGCACGAGTACCAAGTACTCGTGTAGAACCCAGTATCGGCACCGATACTAGTATCAGGATCGGTGCAATCCTACTAGAAACCTTACAAAGGAGCACATACTTATATATCACCCAACCCAAGTGCAGCAGGTCCACAGCAGCCAGCCAGCAGGTTCCACAGAATACCAGGAGGGTTTTATATATAAAGGGTAAAACAGGGCTCGTTAGTGGAAGCACCATGATCTTGGCAGAGAGCCAGAACAGGCCTGATGGAAATAGGGTGTTGCAGGAATGGTGCTGCCAAGGATCAGCATGGAGCAGCACTGGTTTTGTCCTTCCTGCGGCAGCATGATTCATGACGCTTATAGGACAAGTATGTAGAGGGTGCAACCTTCTTGGAAATTGTGCCTTGTTTTAGTCCTTACTCTGCATTTTTCTGAAGCTTGAGAAAGATCTTGCGAGAGGACCGAAATGTTCCATAGTTTTTAATAAAGTTGCTCTGTCTGCATACTTAGGGCCCTATTTCATAGTTAATGGTAAAATGGAGACAGTAGGCAAGAAAATCTACGGGTCCTATTACATTCTGTGCGCAATTGCGCTCGCGCAGCGCAATTTTTTTGCTCACAAAAAAAAGGGATTGCGCGAAAATTTGCGTGGTATTTCGATCCGAGCGCATTTTTTCGTCCGTCAAAAAATTTTGGGCGCAAATACGACACGCAAAGCCGTTCGCAAATGAACGTTGCGTGCAGGAATCGGTGGGCAGACTGTTTTATCACGGGATTTGTCACGGGAATCAGCCAACATCAATCACCCATTTCCAATAAAATATTTACAAACAAAAAAAATGAAAAAAAAATTAACAACCACCAGCCAAAAAAAGAAAAAATTTACAATGACACAATTTATAAATTTAAATTTTTGGGTATGTGTAGAATGTGTAACTGTACTGTGCTGTATTTTTTTTTTTCGTGCTGGCGTATTTCGTTTCGCCCAGAATGATCACATTTACAGTTACCACCTGCTTTTCAAAGACGTTACGAAAATGCGCGCAAACTTTTTGTTGCGCGAAGATTGTAATACCATCCGCGTACCAGCGCAACGCATTGGCGCTCACAATGTTAAGTATGGGATGCGCGAACGAACTTGCGCTCGCACTGGGTTCGTGCAGGGTCACTCGCGGTGGACGTTAACGCGCATCGTTTGCGCGTCATAATACGATGTTCTGCGCAAATGGTTTTGCACTCGCGCAAATGCGCATTTGCGCGCGTGCAAAACAAATGCGCGAAGAATGTAATAGGGCCCGAAGCCTGCAGATTTTCTGTACAGTCTCCATTTTATTGTCCGTATTCCAAGGTAGGCGCTTTGTTGGTGCATAGCCCCTGAACGAAGTGCAAGGCTTCCTGATACCGGCAGCGGCGCATCAGGTTGCCGCGAGTATCTGCTCATGGAGTCTATAGGACTCCACGAGCTTTGCGTGTCCCAGGCGGGAGCGAGCTCTCGCGAGATCGCTCAGCGCCACAGAGGAATTGCATAGGGAGACTAGGAACTATTTGTGCCAGTCTCACTCTGCTCACGGTGAGAGGAAGAGGCGGATCGCACCACCCTCTCCACCGTGGGATGAGAGGTGAGTTTGGGATTTAATGGAGGGTTTTTCAGAGAATGTTGCATGGTTTTGCAAATGGAAAAATCACTTATCACCAGCTTCGATGGGATGGTATATCACGTGGAGGTGAAAATTAACGTCTCCTATAATAAGAATAGGAGACGTTAATTTACAGTATCCTTGCGCAGGGAATCGCTACATTCGAGCCGCAAGCCCAGTTTGAGGCAAGAATGGAATAGTGCTTTCTGTCAGTAGGATAGCTACTGGAGACGATATGTGTAACATTTCCTGTAGTTATCTTATTGACAACTATGGAATAGGGCCGTTAGTCTGGTGTGACTGGTCCTTGTTGTTTTCTGCTGGTCTGTCTGTCTGTCCATCTACCTGTCCATTCACATGTTTTTTTTTCCCGGTCTCTCTATCTAATATATGAATATGCTTGTTTGTCTAGAAGTTGCAGAACCTTCAATATGTCAGCAGATAAGAAGCTTTTGACCCATCTAGTCTGCCCAATTATATGGATACTTTACCTGGATTTATCTTTTGTTTAGGATAGCCTTATGCCTATCCCATGCCTGCTTAAATTCAATCACTGTTTTAGCCTCTACCACTTCCATTGGAAGGCTGGTCCATGTATCCACCACCCTCTCAGTAAAATAATAAAAATAATAAAACAACTGTAGATACTCGAGTATAACGCTAGATTTTGGTGACAAAAATTTACCTTAAAATTGGAGGGGTCGCGTTCTATTCGAGATATCTGCATTGCGTGAAAAAAAAATACCTTGCTCAGGGATCCCAAGTCTCCCGGGAGTTCCGGTAGTCTCCCTGAAGTGAATGCGGGCTCTCTGATGCTCGCAAACACTTCAGGAACTCCCGGATTCGGGAGAGGTGGGATCTGTCGTCTGCCAATAGCCAGCCCCACCCTGTTATTGCCCCGTCCTGATGTCACTGCAGACGCGCTGCGCGATTCTCACATTCTGAATGTCAGGAGCTCGTTCGGGGGGCTGGCTATCGGCGGACGATGCAGTGGATGAGCCTGCCTGCTGGAGCTGAAGGTCAGAAAATTACACCTCCCGGCGTGCTGGCTATCAGTGACTGATTCATTTGATATTTGATACAGTCCTAACCTCAACATCTGAGGAAAGGGATTTAGGGGTCATTATTTCAGAGGATCTAAGGGTAAGTAGTCAATGTAATAGAGCAGCAGGAAATGCTAGCAGAATGCTTGGTTGTGTAGGGAGAGGTATTAGCAGTAGGAAAAGGGAAGTGCTCATGCCACTGTACAGAGCACTGGTGAGGCCTCACTTGGAGTACTGTGTGCAGTACTGGAGACCGTATCTCCAGAAGGATATAGACATCTTAGAGAGAGTTCAGAGAAGGGCTACTAAAATGGTGTACGGCTTGAAGGAGAAAAGTTACCAGGAAAGGCTTAATGATCTTAACATGTACAGCTTGGAAAAAAGACGAGACAGAGGAGATATGATAGAAACATTTAAATACGTAAAGGGAATCCACAAGGTAGAGGAAGGGAGTATATTTAAAAGGAAACAAAGTAGCAAAACAAGAGGACATAGTCTTAGATTAGAGGGGCAAAGGTTTAAAAGTAACATCAGGAAGCATTATTTTACTGAGAGGGTGGTGGATACATGGAACAGTCTTCCAGTTGAAGTGGTAGAGGCCAAAACAGTAATTGAATTTAAGCAAGCATGGGATAGGCATAAGGCTATCCTAAACAAAAGATAAATCCAGGTAAAGTATCCATGTAATTGGGCAGACTAGATGGGCCGAAAGGTTCTTATCTGCCGACATTTTTCTATGTTTCTATGTTTCTATGATTCACTGCGTTGGTCACCGGCCGTCTTATCGCAAGTAAAGAAGACGGGTGGCCGGCAGCTTCATGCTTAGTAACAACTGCATTCATTCTAGAGCAGAGCACCCTGGCCTGAGGGGTAGTCTGACTGTGTTAAGAGAACCTCGAAGATTTTAATTGTTTACCGGTACAGTAAAATTTTATAAATTTTGCTCCTCGCGTTATATTCGAGTCTTGAGTAATCTCTCATTTCCATAATAAATCTCTATTCCTCGTGTTATATTCGGGTCGCGCTATACGCGAGTATCTACGGTACTTCCTGATGTTAAACATTTGCTCCTGTAATCAACGCTACGTCCTCTTGTTTTGCTACTTTGTTTCCTTTTAAATATACTCCCTTCCTCTATCTTGTTGATTCCCTTTACGAGTTTAAATGTTTTATCATATCTCCTCTGTCTCGTCTTTCTTCCAACCTATTCATGTCCACTCTATGCAGAAAACCCCAGTGATTACCTTCTTATCTTTTCTGCACATCTGCCTTATCTATTTATACATTTAGAAAGTCATAATTGCCGCTAGCTTTTTAATGTACATAAACTGTAAAAATAATATTTTTATCGTCTTTCGCTTTGTCACTCATTTTTCATTATTTGTTCAACTTTGAAGAGATCACTCAAATCGAAGATCCCCGAGAGCAGTGGAGGCGAGAGCAGGAGAGAATGCTGAAAGAATATCTGGTAGTTGCCCAGGAGGCCCTTAATGCCAAAAAGGAGATTTACCAAATCAAACAGCAACGCTTTGAGCTGGCGCAGGAGCAGTACCAGCAGCTGCACCAGCTCTGTGAAGATGATAGCCGATCTCATGCTAGCTGTGAGTAAACCCATGTGGCACATAACATTTAATGTACAGTGTTGCGATTATCTGACTTGAGTATTTCTCAGAACTTTTAAAGGTGTAAAAAAAAAAAATGCAGAATCCTAAAAGTTGTGCTGAGACTTCAAGGACATGCCCAGCCATTCGGTCCATTTCTAGTTTCCTTCTTTACATATGTTTTTGAAATATTACTTACTGTAAAGCAGGTAAGTATCTAATCAGAAGATTGATTCAAAAATAGTGACCGTGTATAATAGTGATTGGCTACTGTGCGGTTTAAGGTACATCACTGGAAAAAAAATTATCAAGGCATCTAGTAATACCCTAGACATATTGGGTGCTGTTCAATCAATGTGGCATAATAGAGATTTAAGCTGTGTTAGACAAGCAACTAGTACACCTATCGTTTTTGTTTTGGATCTGGTTTTCAGGATACTGATTGGACTAGAAGACAAATGGATCAGGTGTAAAACACAAACTATTCATCCATGTCCCCATTTTTCATATAAAAAGATTAAAATGACATTCTTTTTCAAGCCTTTTCAAAGATTTGAAGGGTACCATGATACAATTTGGTAGGACATACAATATATTCAGGGAACAACTGAAGTGGGCAAAAAGGGGTTTGTAAGGGTCCTGAGAACAAACAACAGCACTAGTGGCCTGCTCTACGGTGGTGCCCGCTCAGGTCTCGCAAGGCTTTAGCTCGATTGTGCCATTGCACACTATAGGTTTACAGGGTAATCCATACATGGACCCCTTTGCTTGAACTGCCTAGAGGGATGTCAGCTATACCATCATGATGAGGCCTACCAAGGGATGATGTCCTTGGCATTCAGTACTGGCCACCCTTTCTGGGTGTAGCAGTCTGATTTGCATAAGGAGCAGTTGTCCCTGTAATGGCAATCGAGCAAAAGCCTTGCGAGACCTGAGCGGGTCCCGCCGTAGAGCAGGCCACTAGTGCCGTTGTTGGTGCTCAGGACCCTCACAAACCCCTTTTGTTGCTCACTACTATAGAGCAACTGAAGACTACAAGACTATCTCTAAAGACAGGGGTCCCTATTGCAACTGAGCCGGTTGTATCCGTAAGTAAACCATTATGTATAATGGCCCACCTGGTTAACATTAACTGCAGCCCTGCTACTCCAAGCCAACACAAAATGTTCTCTTGTGACTCAGCTGTTGTGGCTGCCTATTGCGTATTAACACCTAGGATCCTCATTATTCTCACTGGCAGGCGGTAATAACAAAAAAATATATACTTATCCCTGATCTTGCGACAAAGAGAATGGAGTGGTCTACTACTTCCTCTCTCTGCAAACAAGACTAAGGAAACAAATAGATCTCAAGTGTCCTTCTGCCACCCCTGCACCATCCTGGGTGTCTGTAGAGTCCTGTGGATTCCAGGAGAAGATTCCAATGGTGTATATTACCTGATGAAATGTACCATAGTGCCTTGCTCATAAATAGAGCCAGTAATATGAAGCAGCGAAAAATTAAGGTCATGCACTGTGATTTGACGCTTGCAGCTACCTATCAGCTACGTTGGCAGAGGGGGCATGGTTTGCTATATCTGTGAAAGTCAAAGTGGAACTGTTTAAATTCTGTAAACATACAAATAGTTACATATATATATATTAGGAAGGAATTAAGCATACCCAGGCAAGAAATATCTCTGTGTATCTATTCTTGTGCCCATTCTTGCAGCTATTAGTCACACCATGAAAAACGGCAGTGGGATCCAGTTACCAAGAGCGTGTTTTGTTGGCTTTTTTTTCCCTTCAATGTAATGGTCTCCTACAGTTGCAAGAAAAAGTATGTGAACCCTTTGGGATTACGTGGAGTTTTGCATGAATTGGTCATAAAATGTGCTCTGATCTTCATCTAAGTCACAACAAGTTGAAAAACACAGTCTGCTTAAAATAATAAAACAATAAAAACACTAAAACATATAATGTTTGTGTTGTATTATTTTAAGCAGACTGTGTTTTTCAAATTGTTGTGACTTAGATGAAGATCAGAGCACATTTTATGACCAATTCATCCAAAACTCCACTAATCCCAAAGGGTTCACATACTTTTCTTGCAACTGTATCTATGGCAATGGTTAATATTTTACATATATATTCTAGTAGTGTTCAATTGTACCATAAACCTATTCTATCTGCTACCAACTACATCAGGATTCTGTGAATGGTTTTGAAAAATAAAGATATTTAATTTTTTCTTAAAAAATAGAGTAGTAGTGGATCTTCTGTGCTTTATAGATTGATTTTTGTCTGACTCGTATTTCTATATCATAATATATCGCTGCTCTCTCCCTATGCTTTCTGGAGTTTTCATTCCTGTTAAAAATTCTGATCAAATCTCGGCTCTCAAAGCTATAGTTTTCAATGGAAATATCGGCTTTAGTGATTCAATTCGAGTTCATTGGTATGCTGATTTCTGAAAAAAATATCAAATGCTGATAGGTGCTGATAAATGGTTCTTCGGATGCTTGTACCTCCATTTAATGTATTGGTCCAGCTGTTACTCTATGGAGATTGCGCTTTTTGCTTTTTAATCTCAAATCGAAGACGTGGGTTTTTAAATCCCAGAAACGCGAGTTTTACTGTAAATCCCCTAAATTCAAGTCTTACTGTAAATCTCTTACATGCACTTTTTTACTTTAACAATGGAAATATTATAGTAGAGACTTGCAGATTGTAAATACAACTGTAAACTGTTACAGACTGTAAATGTTAAAGTACAGACTTCCACATTATAACTGTAGCAGCGAAAAATCAGTTTATGGACTTGCGCATGTAATATGGTGGTATACAGTTGTGTTCAAAATTATTCAACCCCCACTGAAATTGAGTGTTTTGGCCAGTTTGACATTGATTTTGATCATTCAGTCATCTTGCTTACAATTAAATCAAAGAGGCACGTGTAGGTCAGACAAATATAACATAACATTTATAATGAAATAACCACAAATGTCTTTTCTGTGCTCACATCATTATCAGTTTTATTCAACCCCCAAGTGACATTCAATCTTAGTACTTAGTACAACATCCTTTTACAGTTATAACAGCTTTTAAACGTGAAGCATAGCTTGACACAAGTGTCTTGCAGCGATCTACGGGTATCTTCGCCCATTTGTCATGGGCAAAAGCCTCCAGTTCAGTCACATTCTTAGGCTTGCGCACTGCAACTGCTTTCTTTAAGTCCCACCAGAGGTTCTCAATCGGATTTAAGTCAGGTGACTGCGAAGGCCACTCCAAAATGTGACTGCGATGGCCACTCCAGCCTTTAACCTGCAACCATGCTCTAGTGAACTTGGAGGTATGCTTGGGATCATTGTCCTGTTGAAAGGTCCAACGTCTCCCAAGCCTCAGGTTTGTGACGGACTGCATCACATTGTCATCCAATATCTCCTGGTACTGAAGAGAATTCATGGTACCTTGCACACGCTGAAGCTTCCCTGTACCTGCAGAAGCAAAACAGCCCCAAAGCATGATTGACCCCCCGCCATGCTTCACTGTAGGCAAGGTGTTCTTTTCTTCATAGGCCTTGTTCTTGCTCCTCCAAACATAGCGTTGATCCATGGGCCCAAACAGTTCTAATTTTGTTTCATCAGTCCACAGAACACTATCCCAAAACTTCTGTGGTTTGTCCACATGACTTTTGGCATACTGCAGTCGACTCTTCTTATTCTTTGGAGACAGCAAGGGGGTGCGCCTGGGAGTTCTGGCATGGAGGCCTTCATTACTCAGTGTCCGCCGTATTGTCTGAGCTGAAACTTCAGTACCCACATCTGACAAATCTTTTCTCAGTTCCTCAGCAGTCACACGGGGACTTTTCTCCACTCTACGCTTCAGGTAGCGCACAGCAGTCGAAGTCAGCATCTTCTTTCTGCCATGACCAGGTAGCGTTTCAACAGTGCCCTTTGCCTTGAATTTGCGAATGATGCTTCCTATGGTCTCTCTTGGTATGTTTAACATCTTTGCAATCTTCTTATAGCCATTGCCCTTCCTGTGAAGAGTAATCACCTCTTCTCTTGTCTTCCTGGACCATTCTCTTGACTTCACCATGTTTGTAACCACACCAGTAAATGTCTAGAAGGAGCTGAGTATCACAGTCATTTTAAAGCTGCCTAGTTGGTGCTTATTATGCTTTATTGCTGCTCCGTGACATCCACAGGTGTTTTCAATACCTGATTGAAAACACTTGAATGAACCTCTGTTCTTCAGATTGGTAGTCTTTAAGGGGTTGAATAATTGTGTCAATGAAGAATTCACAAAAGAAACATTTACTACTGTATTACAAAACCAATTGATGTAATTTTAGTTGCATATGGTTCTTTAAAAAGTCCTTGTAGGATTTCATTCTGAATACAATTACAAATGTACACTAAATTCCCTAAAACCCTTTACAGCATTGGGGGTTGAATAATTTTGAACACAACTGTACATACAGGAGACAGGTCAGTATTCCTGCCAGCAGATACATGAGGATATGAGGACCCTATTCCCGTGGGAATTTACAATCTAGATGGTGAGGGGATTAGAAACAGGAGGGGGGGGGGACTGCAGTGATGAGTTAATGCAGGGAGAGGTGAGGACTGTTTTTGGGTCGGTCGGATGTCTTGTTACGGAGTCGGGTGGTAGGCTTCCCTAAATATTAGGGTCTTTAGGGAGCGTTTAAATGAAGCCAGATTTGGGGACAGTCTGATAATGCGAGGAAGACCTGCAATCTGGCATGTGCCTATTTCTCACCCCCTTGGTGCCACATACCGTATTTTTCGCTCCATAAGACGCACTTTTCTCCCCCCAAAAAGTGGGGGGGAAAGTGGGTGCATCTTATGGAGCGAATACTGCGCCGGTGCAGTGTTCACTCCCTGCGAGCATCCGAACCTATGGAGCTTGGGCGCTCGCCTGGGGGAACCACGTCACCAGCCGAGTTCTCCATGTGTGAGCTGGGGCATATCCATGTGTGAGCTGGGGCATTATCCATGAGCTGGGGCATATCCATGAGCTGGGGCAAATCCATGAGCTGGGGCATATCCATGAGCTGGGGCAATATCCATGTGTGAGCTGGGGCATATCCATGTGTGAGCTGGGGCATATCCATGTGCTGGAGCATATCCATGTGTGAGCTGGGGCATATCCATGTGTGAGCTGGGGCATTGTCCATGAGCTGGGGCATATCCATGAGCTGGGGCATATCCATGAGCTGGGGCATTATCCATGAGCTGGGGCATTATCCATGAGCTGGGGCATTATCCATGAGCTGGGGCATATCCATGAGCTGGGGGCATAGCCATGAGCTGGGGGTATATCCATGAGAGGAGCTGGGGCAAAATCCATGAGAGGAGCTGGGGCAATATCCATGAGAGGAGCTGGGGCAGTATATCCATGCGAGCAGCTGGGGCAGTATATCCATGAGAGGAGCTGGGGCATTATCCATTATTACACTATTTGATTCAGAATATTTTTTTCCCTGTTTTCCTCCTCTAAAAACTAGGTGCATCTTATGGTCGGCGTCTTATGGAGCGAAAAATACGGTAGATACCCAAACTCTGACACCTAAATAACCTGACATTCTGGCACACACACACAATCTCTCTGTTGCCTACACACCCACTCACAATCTCTCTGATGCCTATTCACTCTCTCTCTCTATCATGCCTACACTCACTCTCATGCCTACACACTCTCTCACACACTCTCACTCTCTGATGCCTACACACACACTCTCACTCTCTGATGCCAACACAGAAACACACACTCTCTCTCTGATGCCTACGCGCGCACACACACACTCTCTGATGCCTACGCGCACACACACTCTGATACCTGTATATATTTACAATCCGATATTTATTGTAACATCTTCCCACAATCATGCTCTGACACCTACACACACTCAACTTGGTTATATATATAATGTTAGAACAAGGTTCAATACGGAATGGTTGGAGATCTTTGTCCCATTATGCTTTGATTTTGTTGGAAGCGAAAACTATTGTGCCTCCATAATCCATGTTGCATGAGCCGTACAGGTTCCGTAGTCTGTCATACCCTGTTTTCCCATTGCATGGTCATCACTCACTGGTGTTTCATGGAAGCACTTTACTTTTAAATCCTTACTTTTTTGACAAATCTGCTATCTGGGGTATAATTAAAGATATTAAATGCAGCATATGTCGTAGATAAGGTTGTCATATGGCAAAAGAGCACTGTGTGGGCCTCTCAGAAAACAATGCTATCCTTTATAGAATTCGGATCGCCTCCCACATGTTTGGCCGTAGTGCTCCGACCAATATAGTGAAGGCGTATAAATATCTAAAGGAGGTATTTGTCTATCTATGGTATAAAAAAAATAGCATTTGAAATTCAGACACTAAAATACCAGCTGCTGTTTTTTCCGGGATATCAGCAGCAATGTATGATAGAATCAGCAAAGTTAATAAATAATTGTCTCACATTGGGTTTTCCCCTTACGGACACAATCCACCCACGTTTTTATAATGTTTTGTGTTTAATATGAATAGACCCTCATACAGCAGGGAATGATTAAGGAGGGTGATGTCATTGTGAGAACAACTCATTATATATTACAAAGATTATGAATTTGTGATAAGTGTGTAAAATAAATATAATGAAGGAAATTGGATAGTAGCATTGAAGACACTAGGATTTTTTTATAATAACACTCATAGTGAGTAATAATCATATAATGTTACTTAACTCTTTCAGCATCAGGTTTAGGCAGGTTTAGTTTTGCCGTAATTGTTAATCGTTGCTTTTGGGGGAAGAAATGCGACAAGACACACATGGCATGTCCAAAATCTGAACCGTCACGTGCAGCAGGAAAGTCCCCAGGCTTCTCAATATGGCCTATCTGTGTAGGCCGCACTAGGCCCAAACCATGTCGTTCCGCGATTGCGCTGCTAAATGTCCGGTAAACAGCGGCCACGTCAGCCTCAAGGCAAGAGTGATGCTCTGGACCCCAGAAAGCGGCACAGGACGAGGTGGTCGCATTCGGTTAGATATTTAGTAGATTATGCAGCGGAGCTCTGTAGAATGTGACCTCTCTCGTTCACCGCTAGCTCCACCCCCTGGCATGTCCAAAATCACACAATGCCAAATAAATGAATTTTGAACAATCTCTTACTTGGTATCACATTATTTAATAGCATAGCAATCCGCTGAAATTCATCTTTAAGATCTAGAAGGGCATTTCCTTATTGTTTGACCCAACTGGGATTTTTTCCCCCCTCTTTCTTAATTGAAACGTTGAATAGGAGCTGCTAATAACGGCTCAACTTGTGTGCTGTTCTCGGATCGAGGAAGTATTTCTCACAGAATATCAGCTCACAGAACATTTACACAATCCCTTAACAAGGGAAAATAAATCGACAAAAATGCTATACTTATTCCTGACCCTGCGAGGCAGAGGATGCTGCGATCGTCTGTACCCTCTGCATGTGTGAAGCGAAACACTGAACAAATATTCATATGTGACCTTGCGCGTGGTTGCACTCGGCTCCCTGACAGCTCCGAAATATTCCAACTTGAGCCGCTAGTGCAGAAGCTAAGTCTGGACAGAGTCATTAGCAGAGAGCCGCTAAGGGTTAATAGCTCACACCGATATTTACATTTAGTCGCTCCCTGTTACTGACAAGAAGGGAAAAGGGCCCCTCGGACATTGTACATTGATAAAGGGAGCCATTAAAAACATCTGAGTGGCACTTGTTCACTCCATGAACCAGGCACAGTCTCCCGTGCCTTCTTTCTCTACCATAAATTATTTAGTCATAAAGGTCACTCTCAAGTAAAACCGTTAATACACTTTTAATATAGACCTATTATTTGGCCAAATACAAAATTCAAATGACCGGTCCAACCAGCATAAGGTAATGGATTTCACCAGACTTCTTTGGGTTCAACCTTGGTTTGGTGTTTTGTCAGTCTTGGACCTTTTCCCAATTATTAAGGTCTGTATCATATTCTGTTAAGTGATGAAAATGATGACATATAGCAATTAGTTGATTGTTTTTCATGTCTTTTCTATCATTATGCATCTTGGTATTTTAGTTGAGTCTCCTTTAAATATAATTGAATAGGTAGATACCAGAATTGTTCTCAGTTTGAAGTGGTATCTAAGCCGTATTATCTTTGGTGTGTGTTTTTCCCTGATGACAGTGCATAGAATCTTCTTTCTAGGGTTGAAACAACTAATCGATAATGAAAATAGTTGTCAACTATCTCCTTATCGATTTAATTGATTGGTCAACTAATCGGTCTGTGTACAGCAGTGTTTCCCAAACCTGTCCTCAGGACCCACCGCTTCGCCAGGTTTGCAGGATATCTGAAGCACAGCACAGGTGATATGATTTGCTGCTCAGTGATTGCAGGATTCAGTCTGTATTTCCCCAAGGTGGTCTGCAAAATCTGGCCTGGTTGAGGGTCCCAAAGAGAAGTTTGGGAAACACTGGTTTACAGCATTATCTGTTTAGAGTCAGACTGAGTAAAACATTAATAAACTCAGACGTTACTTCAGAGCTGATTCAGAGCCCTGGGTTACTGCCAATGGGTGGACGAGCTGTACTGCTGGTGTTTTCTCCTTACTTGGAGCTGGAGTCCTGTGCCACCACCTCACACTTCCTCTCTTTTCTGGAGCTGCCAGTCCTCCATTTTGGCCCAGTCTCTTCCGCCAATCTCACTCCAACACTCGGTCTGGTCGCTTGTTCAAACTCACTCCATTGCAACTCTGGTCCATCCCCTCATGAAATTATTTTGGAAGGACAAAGTGGTCAGGCTGCCTGGAGCACTCCATATTTTCATCTCACTTTGCGTGTTGACATCATCATGTCTATCCGAGTGCACGTAGCAGCATTTGTTTGGGAAGCAAAGAGACATGGACTTAAGCTGCACAGGCAGCATCAATCCATCACTCTGACCAGGCACTCGCCTACCGTGTGTGCAAAAAGTCTGCAAGTTACGTGAGATACGCAATTTCTGTATGTACGTACGAAAGTTAAGTACACAAGCAAATTGCATAAGAAAAAAGTGGGGATGGGGTTGATTTATTTTTTTTACATGGAGTGTTCATTTAAGTTTAAGCTTTCAGCCAATCCTGGAGAGATATTTGGCTGATTTGAGTGTCGTTAGATATTAATGTCCCTTGTGAATGCATTTTATTCTTTTTTTAATTTTTTTTATAGTATTTTAAATTTCTGTATGGTCTGCACTATTGTATTGTTTTTGTTTTTCAGGTAGAGCTATTTCATAAATATATTTTTTTTATACTTTAAGTAAACACAATTTTTTTTATCCGATTAATCGTTAGTTGTAGCCCTACTTCTTTCACTTTGTTAAAATAAACCTAACATTATCTGTTTTGTTTCCTGTAGCATTTTCTGGATTTTCAACAAATACAAAGTATGACCCGTATCAAATTAAGGCTGAAATAGCAAGTCGTCGTGACAGGGTAAGCTGCCGCTGTATTGCTTGGTAACTTTATGATCAATAGATTCATTCCATGTTGGCTGTAAACTGGCTCGGGATATCAAAGACTCTCCCCAGCTGGCCATTGTAAAGCCAATGCTATGACTAAAAGGCTGAGCTTGAAGAGTCTAGGAGCCAGATGGACACTGACTGCTAAAATTTGGTTCTTTGTCTTTGGATTATTCCATGCAAATTTGTACATAAAAAAATGCTTGATTCCTAAAAATGTATAGCTGCCTTCAATGTTTACTTACCGGCTTCTAAGTTTAATACAAATCTGTCGAGTCATGTAAGGCCCAATATGGAAATCTCTCCTAGCTCTGGGTTTTCCTGGGATTAATGCTGGTGTCCTGTATGTGATCATCTAAATCAAGGCAGGGCTTTCTAAAATTGTGAAAGGTCATGAGTACCCTAGTGTCTGTATGAAGGCCTTCGGAAAAATCATGTATCCATTCAAAGCACAGGCTGGCAATCAAGAGCTAGTGCGCTGGTGTGTTTTCACATATAGTGACTTCATGCACGCAATCATGGCATCTAGACAAACTACTGAGTTTGGTCCAGCTACATCATGCAAATACCATACCAAATAATTGTCATTTGCGTTTCCCCTATGCCAGAGATCAGCAACCTTGGCTCTACAGATGTTTTGGAACTTCACTTCCCATGATACTCAGCTACTATTGGATTGGCTGAGCCTCATGGGAAATGTAGGCCCAAAACATCTGTAGACCCAAGGATGCTGACCCCCTGCCCTATGCCAACACTAAACAAAAACAGAGGGCCCGATCACCTCCTTAACGCTAGCGCTCACTTACGCGCACATTAGGTTAAATGAGTATAACGCATGCCACCCATATAACATCATAATGGGTTATAAATTCCGTTAGCGCATCAGTGATAGCGTTTTATACCGCAAACTCCCTGTACATTGCACTCCCTATACTTAACATGGGGAGCACAAAGAGTAATTAGCGTTAGGATTACAAAGTCCTAGCGCTAATTACTGCACCGCTTCAGTTAACTCAAAAGTTAACCACAGCGAGAATCTGGTGCTAATTGATTCTGCTTCTGCGGAATCAGTTGTCAAAAGCTGAACCCCCCCCAAAAAAAAAATCAGATACTCGCCTCTCATCCAACAACAATGCTCGATCCGGTGTTTCTGGCTGCCAGGAACAGTGTGAGCCTGAGGACAAATTGTCCCCTGTCTCCCTCTGCAAATCACTCCACGTCAATGCATGATCTCACGAGAGCTAGATCATGCAGGTCACATTGCTCAGCAGCACAAGCCTCCATGAAGTCATATGCCGCAAGTATCCCGGAGCTTAGTACTGCATTAGGGGGCAGGCTGCTGAATCAGCGCCTGCCCTGTGGTATGGTGTTAAAACAGGGAAGCTAAGGGAAAACCTGCAGGCGCAGGTCTTCCTCTTTAGCGTCCCCATTTTAGTGAGAGGCGTATGATGGTACCCAGATTTTTAAGTATACATAAATGGCCATTAACGTTTTAAGCCCACTTGCCAACGTTAAGTCAAATCTCTTAGGCTAATGTCAGACGAACGCATTCTGAGCACACTGTGCATCCGTGCACAACTGACGTACTTTCTGACGATGATGATACTGTAGACACCACACGTTCCGTTTTTTTTGACCAACGGTTTTTTTGACTGATGTAGATGGGAAATAAAATTAATATGTAAACTGAAAAAAAATTATACATGATATGAAAAAACATTTTGTCCTTCAAAAATGCTGGACGTCAAAAATGCAGTCCGTCTGACTACATTCCATCACTCACACACAAAGCTAAGCGGATGTGGCGCACTCTGTGCGTTCATCCTAGCGGTTTGACGTTCTTGCCTAAATTGCATCCGGTGCCACGTGCGTTATGCGTCCGCACTTCTGTGCGGACGTACTTCGTGTGTGGGTCTCTATTGATCATAATTTTATGCTATGACGGATGTTAAAATGTGCGGCAACACGGACGTGATCACTGCGTTCGTCTGACACGGGCCTTAAGGTTGGTAATATCCTAATGCCAAACACAACTGCCTGCCTTTCATTTTCTAAAGTAAAAGTGATTAAAAAACAAAGCCATACACCACCATATTGTCCTTGCCATGTTCTAGAATTTAAAATGTAAGCATGGTAGTCTGGTTTGGTTTATTTTTCTCCAATGGAATCTTGTGTCATATGTAGGAACATATTGGAATCATTCTTGAGCCAAAGCTCCATTATTAAATCTGCTAAATGTTTAGTAACATTTCAGCTAGCAAGATGGTATATTTTTTCATATTTCTTGTTGTTTTTAGCTTTCTAGACTGAAACGAGAGCTGACCTTGATGAAGCAAGAGCTGCAATATAAAGAGAAAGGAGTTGAAACATTACAAGAGTAAGTAAAATGTTCTTTTTGAGTGTTAATAATACATCCACACATTGTACGCTTGTGTCGCACATTAAAGATTTGTGGCACCATACTGAAAAGCTTCTTTCTGCGACCATGTACTTTTCCAACCCCTTTCGTGTCAAGCCAATCGTCATCTCTTCGTAGCGATGCATAATAAAAATCACAGAGCTCCTTAGCAATAAAACTCCTAATACTGTGCTCTGTGTTTGAGTGTTTCACAGAATCCACAGCACTGAAACTCACATACTGCCCCCCATACAGATACACACAAGTATATACTGCCAGCCCCCCCCCATCCCATACCTACACACATTGCCAGCACTTCTTCACCATACAAACACTGCTGGTCTCCCTCCCAATACAGACACACACTGCCAGCCCCCTTCCCATGCCCCCCTTCCCATGCACCACTCACTCTGCCAGCCTCCTGTCTCCCCTCTCCCTGCTGAACATCTGATCAGAGAATCAGACACTCGACTGCAGGGGGAGGGGTGGCCTGCCTCTAGTGTAGCCAAATGATTGGCTGTGAAGGCGGCCTATCCAGCTCCTGTTTGCCCATGGAGTGAGCACACACCAGGGCAGAGATCAAAATCTTCCGTGACCAGGAATTTGAATTTTTGCGCCCCCAGGATCTCATGCTGTAAGGCAGATACCTGAGCCGCATTTAAGCAAGTGCCGGCCCTGCAGCCAACACACCCAGCAAAGGTTGGACTCATTGATATATTTGATAGGGGGGGAAGAGGGATGTATGAGTTGCCATTTTTTTTTGCTTACACATATACCAGGAAATTACTCAAAACTTACCATCAAAAATCACTGTCAATCACTTGGCATGCCGACTGAGTGACAGCTTTATGCAAAAAGCCTGTTCTATAGCACAGCCCTTCTCACGCCGTGAAGACTCATGCCAGAGCCGTGACTGACAAAGGATGAACTGGCTAATGAATCAGTGCGTCAACATCACCTGCATAGAGCGCAATACAACAAATGTGAAATTTATAAATACATTCTACAAATAGAGAACGATAGGAAAAGAGCCTGCTCAACCGAGCTTACAATCTAGAAGGAGAGGTGTGACACACAGATCAGGATTGGAAAGGTAAAATGGGAAATTATGATTTGACTTGATAACCTGCTCTAAAGTCATGTGGTTTTAGAGATGGTTTAATAACTAAAGGCAGGGCAGAGTTATGTGGCAAGGGATGGAGACCCATAAAAAGCTGAAGCTCGTGCAAAGTCCTCCAGACGAGAGTGGGGTGATGGCATGAGGAGATAATAGATTATTAGCAGAGCGAAGTGACCAGAATAGAACATACCTGCTAACAAGGGAGGAGATGTAGGCAAGGGACATAGTTACTGAGTTATAGCTTTATTATAGTTACAGGCATTTATACAGCGCCAGCATATTCCATAGAGCTTTACAATGGAGGAGCACAAACCTGAGACGTACATGATAAATGAGGAAAAAACAACCCTGTCCATGGGATAGCTGTCCAGCTGATACAGCATTTTAACCAAGTTCTCAGCCAGGCATCCCAAGAGTTTATAATCTAAGGAAGGGGGGTAGGGCAGGGGCAGAGGGCAGGTGAAGCTGGTGACCAGAAAGAATACAGTAGGGATTGCATGGGATGGACCAGAAGCTTGGGCTTAGTAAGAGTAATTATAGAGAGAAGTGGAAACAGCTGGAAAGGAGACCTAGTATTTGGTACCGTGCCTGGGTGGGTGGGTGGGACAGCAGAATGGGTTAATGGAGTTGAATCTGTGAGCTTGTAGGTCTGATGATGTGTGGAAGACCAGTGAGCTTTAGCAAGCATGACATAGTATTTGCGACATGGGGGAGGGAGAAGGAGAGGGGAATAGTCTATTAGAAAGAGAGGGGAAATAAAAGACAAACTAAGCAGCTGGTAATTAATAAATGCATACAAAACATAGAATTGCAGGATTAGAACAGTCTGGAGTAAAGTGGTGGACGGCATGTTGAATCCTGGATACCCTGGTGCTGGTTCCTGGGTGGTGAATGGATTAATGGAGTTGAATATGTGAGCTTGTGGGTCTGATGCTGTGTGGAAGAAGACTATTGATGAAACAAATAGTTGCTTAATTCATGAAAAATATGAACAAGGCTACTCAAAAAACTATTAAAGTCTTGTGAATCCAAGCTCCACAGTATATGTGACACATAGTTTGCAACTAATAAGAAAACATCCTTCTGTTAGAGAGTAGTGATGAGCCGAACACCCCCTGTGTTCGGTTCGTACTCGAACAGCCGAACGGCTGACATGTTCGAATACGAACTCGAACACAATGCAAACCAATGGGGGCCGAACACGCAAAATGTGTTCACAGTTCTCCTAAATGTACCGGCGGCTGCTGGTACATTTAGGAGGCCTGTGGCTGCGGCCCCCAGCCCCTGTAACTCACCTGTCCTGCAGCTGTCCTGGCCTCCTGTTCCCCGGTCCGTCAGCTCCTCCGGTCCGTCTGGCCACAGCTCCTCTCTGCCCCACGTCTTCATGCTGAATGTTCTGATTGGGCAAAGTCCTGCGCCTGACCTGGACTTTGCCCAATCAGGGCTCTAATTCAATATTGAGCCCTGATTGGGCAAAGTCCAGGTCAGGTGCAGGACTTTGCCCAATCAGAGCTTAGCATGAAGATGAGCTTCAACCAAGCTCTGATTGGTTAAAGTCTTGCATTGAATTAGAGCCCTGATTGGGCAAAGTCCAGGTCAGGCGCAGGACTTTGCCCAATCAGATCATTGAGCATGAAGACGTGGGGCAGAGAGGAGCCGCGGCCAGACTGACCGGAGAAGCTGACGGACCGGGGAACAGGAAGCTGGGACAGCTGCAGGACAGGTGAGATACGGGGGCTGCAGCCACAGGTCTCCTAAATGTACCGGCAGCCGCCGGTACATTTAGGAGACCTGTGGACGCATTTTTTATTATGGAATGTCCGCGGTCGAACAAACCATAATGTTCGGCGTTCGCCGAACACCCGAACGGCCGATGTTCGATTCGAACTCACGTTCGAATCGAACCGAACGCCCATCCCTATTAGAGAGATCGTTGGTAGACAAATATAGATATGTAGATAGACCTTAGGTAGATGGACAGAGACTACTTTGACATTAGAAACAGACAGAGGTTGATATAATTTCCTTTCGGTGAGCGCATAAAGGGACATCACCAGATCATATAGATTGTCAGAGTAGAGTTGTTCCTCTTCTATATTGCTCAGTGTTTCCCCTAGGATTAAAATAAACCTGTTGTGTGAATATCGTGCGGTTTCCTGCCCTACTTCCTAGTAAAAATCACCCTGTTCCTTTGCCCTCCATATAATGCAGACTGAGGTTTCACTCTGCCCATGATGAGGCCAGACTCCATATCTCCAGGGACCCAGATATGTCATTCCTTTCCATTTAACGCATAACTGCAAGAAACTGAGGGCATTAGCGTATTAGCTGTGCAGGGAATTTCCATCTGGGCCTAGTATTTAGTTTACAAAATCTTAACATAGTTTGAGAACAGGACAGCATTGTTAGCTGCCAAGTGAGAGGCCATGTATTCGATGTACGTAGTAAAAGGCAAATGCCCGCGAAAAAAGGGCAGATATGGCCATTGCCCTGAGATAACAGTAACACGCACAGTAGTGACTTAAAACACAAAAAGCACATTGTTCGTGGAAATGGGACAGGTCTGTTTATAAAAAAAGAGAGAGAGACCTGGCTCCCTAACAGTACCTGCTGTTGATGGAAGGCTTGCAGGAAACAAGCTGTGGTTAGCTTAGGGCCTTCTGCCAGGCCTGATGATGTAAAAGGCCCAACATATGTAACAAAACTTTCCATTCTTCTCGTAGGTAATATACGGCTTTGCATGGGAGGTGTCTAATACGACTGGCACTTACTCTTCACGACGTGATCTTAAAAATAGCTCTCCACGGATCGATTAATTTAAAACTGGGGCTGAACCTACCCATCTTCCGCTTTCAGAAAGGAAAGAGTTAAAGCGCCACCTGTTACTAAAAATAGACCCGTGAAACATACATATTTTTCACACACAAAAATCCCTTGTTTTTCAATGGGGTGGGGGATATTTCGAACTTGCAGACGTACAAATCCCGTGAAGAAATGTTTCTCTGGCCTGTGTTAAATCTATGCAGATGTTCTGCTTTAAATCATTTTATTTTGATTGCCGTACCAGTGACAAATGCTCAGTACGTTTCTTCGCTGAGCCAGCTTGAGATCTGTTTAGCCACCTCATTTATCTACAGTAGGGAGAGTATTAAAGAAAAATTATATTCCAGCTGAGGATTCCCCCCCCACCCCCCATTGTCAATAATCGCTTATCCGAACATTATGGATCAAGTACATTTTGTGTTACTGGAATGCAAACAGTAGAATTGGCCACCTGGCCTCACAGGCAAAACTTTCTATTGTATATTATTAAACGTTATTTATATAGCACCAGCAAATACTGCAGAGCAGTACAAGATATGTGGACCAGAGAATAAGGGCAGCATTACAAAGGTAATGCTAAAACGGGGACACTAAGGAGGAAAACCTGCACCTGCAGGTTTCTCCTTGGCTTCCACATTTTTAGCTCCATATTACGGGGCAGGTGCTAATTCAGCAGCCTGCCCCGTATTGCAGCACTGACGCGCCGCCCCGAGCACACCCTCCTGGAGAACATAGGACTCCATTGAGGCTTCAACTGCCGGGTCACATGACCTGCAAGATCCTGCAGGCAGGTTGGCGGAGTGATCGCGGAGGGGGACTGGGGATTTTTTTTTCCAGTCTCGATCTGCTCCCGATGGCCAGAAAACGCGTATTGCGCTGCCATTCTCGCAGCGGGATGAGAGGGGAGTATCTTATTTTTAGGGGGGGGGGTTTGTAGGTGGTGATAACTGATTCTGCAGAAGCGGAATCAGTTAGCAACAGCTCCAAGCTGTGGTTAACTTTTCAGTTAACCGCAGCGGGGCGTAATTAGCGTTAAGACTTTGTGATCCTAACGCTAATTAACTCTTTGCGCTCCCCATGTTAAGCATAGTGAGCGCAAAGTATAGTAAGCTCGCATTGACAGGCGCAATCTCTGATGCGCTAATGGGTTTTTTAACCGGTTAGCATTCGGAATGTACTTAACTTAACGTTAACGCTCATATAACGGAGTGCTAACGTTGGTGTTAAGAATGGAATATTGCCCTAACTCTTTTACACATTGGAACATAAATACATGTGAGAAACTGAAAACCTTCAGTGACGCAGCCTAAATAAACGTGTTCTAAATATAAATAATTTTTTTATTTAATATAATAATAATAATTATTTAATATATTATTTAAACTGCTCCATTGAAAGGTTTTCCGTTTCGCACATTTATATTTCAGCAGTAGCAGGATTCTAGTGGTTTTATACCTTCGCATTAGGCTGCACTACAACTATTCACAGATACTCCTTGCATTTAGAGTGCTACCATAGAGTTTACTTTTTCTTCATAAATACACGTGAACAGCACATGACGTAAAAAAATATGATAAAGTAGATCTGGAGGATTTACAATCCATATGAGGATTAGCGACTAGAGGGAGCAAATATATTGTAGTAAAGCATGTAAATAAAAAGTAAATATCACTTGAAAGCCAAGTAGTATGATATTCTCAGGGCTTTTTAAGAATGTGTGCATATACAGTTAGGTCCATATACTATATATTTGGACAAAGGCACAATTTTAGATTTTTTTTCTGGTATTTACCAAACCATATTCAAGCTATAGTTATATAATAGATATGGGCTGAAAGTGCACATTCTCAGGTTTAATTTGAGGGTATGTACATCCAAATTGGAGGAAGGGTTATTATTATTATTATTATTATTATTCTTTATTTATAAAGCGCCAGCATATTCCGCAGCGCTGTACAATAGGCACAGTATAGACAGGGTTACAATACATTGAACAACATTTGACAAACAGTACAGGAGGAGATGAGGGCCCTATTCCCGTAGGAACTCACAATCTAGGAGGGTTGGGGTTGGAAACAGGAGGAGAGGACTGTAAGGTGAGAGTGATTGATGGTTGCGTCAGTGAGTAGGCTTCCCTAAATAGGAACGTTTTAAGGGAGCGTTTGAAGGAAGAGAAGTTAGGGGAAAGTCTGACGGTACGAGGGAGAGCGTTCCAGAGAGTGGGGGCTGCGCGTGGGTAAGGGTTTAGGAATTACAGCACTTAAGAGTTTGCCATCCCCCTTTTTCAAGGGACCAAAAATAATTGGACAATTTAATCAAAAGCTGTTTCCTGGCCAGATGAGGGCTACTTCTTTTGATTTTTTTTTTTTTTTTCATCAATTAAGCATGTAAAAGGTCTGGAGTTGATTTTAAATGTGGTATTTGCATTTGGACCCTATTGCTGTGAACCTACATCATGCTTTCAAAGGAGCTGTCCATGCCATTGAAACAGGCCAATGTAAGGCTTCAAAAACAAAACAAATCCTTCAGAGAGATAGCAGCAACATTAGGAGAGGCCGAATTTGTTTGGTACATTCTGAGAAAAGAAGAACTCAACAGTGAGCTCACAACATAAAAAGGTCTGGTCGTTCAAGGTGGACAAGTGGTGCATGATCGCAGGATTCTCTCTATGGTAAAGAAAAACCCATTCACAACATCCAGACAAGTGCAGGACATTCTCCAGGAGGCGGGCGTATCATTGTCAAAGTATTACAATCAAGAGAAGACTTCACAAGAGCAAATACAGAGGGTTCACCACAAGATGCAAACCATTTATTAGCCTGAAGAATAGAAAAGCCAGAATAGATGTTTCCAAAAAATATGTAAAAAAAGCCAGAGCAGTTCTGGAAAAACATTCTTTGAACGGATGAAACGAAGATTAATCTGTACCAGAATGACGGGAAGAAAAAAATGTGTGGAGAAGGCTTGGATGGAACAGCTCATGATCCAAAGCACACAGTCATCTGTGCAACATGGTGGAGGCAGTGTGATGGCTTCCAGTGGCACTGGGTCATTGGTGTTTATTGATGATGTGACAGAAGACAGAAGCAGCTGGATGAATTCAGCAGTGTTTGGAGAAATACTGTCAGCCCAGATTCAGCCAAATGCATCAAAGTTGATTGGACGGCGCTTCACAGTACAGATGGACAATGATCCAAAACACACTGCAAAAGTAACCCTGGAGTTTTTGAAGGAAAAGAAGTGGAATATTCTACAATGGCCGAGTCATTCACCTGATCTTGTAACGGGGGAAGTAGCGCCCACTAGAGAGTAGCAGAGTTGAGATCCTTAAGGACTGATAATCTTTTTGACGTTTAAACACTGCTTGGCATATGCAGAATTATACAGTAGCGAGGATGAACAAAAGTGAGGTAGCGAGGATGAACAAAAGTGAGGCAGCAAGGATGAACAAAACACTGAGTTGCTACTAAGCACTAAAGTTTTCGAGACAAATAGACTACTTAGAGCACGTTCATAAATACAGATACGTCAGACAGTTGGTGAATTGCAGAGCAGATCAGCAGTACCTTAAGATATTCAGCGGCAACACCTACACCTCGGGGTCTGGCGTGAGTACAGTATTGAGTATATTTGATGGAGGCAACTCCTCGCGCCCTGTTTTAAACCCGGCGGCTCCTTGTGACCATGCTAGGCCCCGCCCCCTCAGACACCGCTCGGCCATTCTCCAGTGCTGGCAGCCGGCCAGCTCTTGGCACAGGACCTTGCCCAAACCCCCCCAGGCAGCGCAGCAGGGGCTGAGGATATGGCAGATCTCAACCCAATTGAGCAGCATTTCACTTGCTGAAGGCAAAACTAAAGGCAGAAAGACCCACAAACGACAGCTGCAGTTAGAGCCTGGTAAAGCATCAGAAAGTAGTAAACCAAGTCTTTGGTAATGTCCATGGGTTCAAGACTTCAGGCAGTCATAGCCACTAAAGGATTCTCTATAAAATATTAAAAATGAACATTTTATTTATGAGTATATTCATTTGTCCAATTACATTTGAGGCCCTGAAAATAGGGGGACTTTGTATAAAAATGGTTGCAGTTCATAAGATCTGTACTTGATATTAATGTTCAACCCTGTGAATTAAAGTCTGTACTTCAAATTCATTTGGATTGTTTTGCTTTTATTTTATTCTGGTGGCATAGAGAGCCAAAAGTATGAAAAATGTGCCTTTATCCAAATATATAGGCACCTAACTGTATATGCTGCGTGGATAGCAACTGCGCAGTCCCAGCAGCTGAAACTGCATCCCATGGCCAGCTACACTCACCAATGCCTAGTGGAACACTGCATCCAAGGGTATAGACAACAAAACCCTTGCCCTTTACATTGACTGGTATTGTATTTGTAATGCAATGCAGAGCCAAGAAGGTTTACTTGGGTCTCAAGAACAGCATCCTCTAACTTTAATGTATCTCTTACCAGCACAGTCAAAAATGCCATGCCACTTTCATGAAATCATTGCAAACAAGGAGCACACCCATGAAATTGTTGTTGCATTGTGTTGGGATGCTTTATAAGTGACCCATTCTTATACTTATGTTTTAATATGTGCCAAAATTCCTTTTTTAAATCCCTCTTCATTTGATTCTTCATTGTGTCGAGACTCTACTGCAATACATGAAGCGGTTTCATTATAATTGATGTTTTATTGTGGGTATTCTAGAGCTCTTGAGCAGCATTAACGATGCTATAAATGCATAGATGCATAAATATTTACATTTAGGAGCCTGGCCAGATGTAAAATATTGCTGAAATGTTAGGAACAGGGAGTAAAATTCTAGAAGCCCATTGGCTACCCTGCGCCTGGATTTGTACTTTGATGTATAGATGGTCCTCTACTCTATCTCACAGTTCTTATTCCCAGCAACACAATCTGATGAGTGGATTTTCTTGAATCTAGACCCATGACTTGGTACCAAGTGAAAGTTCAAATCAAATCAAATCAAAATAAGCTTTATTGGCAGGACCAAATACATTTTAGCATTGCCAAAGCATATGGGGAGGTTATATGGGGTGGAGGGGGGTAGTGGGACATATATGGGGGAAATGGACAAGTCCATGGACATTATCAGGGGTAAGGGATAATGTGAAGTGGGATGGAGGCGAGTCCGTGTTGGGGATTTATAAGTCCGGGATCTCTCATGTTCCTCTCAGTCTGTGACATTCTGTGACGTATTGGGCAGATATTTTAACCGCCGGCTCCTCTTCTCCCAGTATGATGTGGAGTTTCCTCGTCTCTTCTATAGAGGTGAAGTCCAGGATGAGAGCGGAGAGTCTCTGGAAGTGAGTGTCCCTCAGTGCTGAGTACTTGGGGCACTGTAGGAGGAAGTGGACCTCATCTTCCAGGGCCCCTGGTCACAATGCTGGCACAGTCTATTCTCCTTGGGCTTGTAGGTCTGTCTATGCCGCCCTGATTCGATTTCCAGGCTGTGGGCGCTCAATCTGTAGCGGCTCAGGATCTGTCTGTCCTTGGGGTCTTGTAGTACCTCCAGGTATGGGGCCAGTTTGTATTCCCTCTGTAAGGATTGGTAAATGGTGAGTTTCTGAGAGTTTGCTATATCATGTCTCCATTCTCTGATATAGTTTTCCCTGGAATCGTTAATTAGGGCCTTTATTTGATATTTTGTCAGGTTGCATTCATGGGGGCTTTGGATGATCAGGGTGGATATGAGTTGTTGCAGCCCACATGGTTTGGGGTGGTCCTTGTTGGCAAATAGGGCTTTATGGTGGTATGAGTTGAGGCTGCTGATGTTTAGGTGGTCCCAGTATGATAGCGCCCTCTTCTGTACTGCAAGAAGTAAGGGGAGTCTGCCCAGCTCGGCCTGGCAAGCATTGTTAGAGGTGCTCCGATGGACTTGGAGGAGGTGCTTGCAGAATTCCAGATGGAATATTTCTGTTGGGCTGGTGTCAAATATACCCTTCCTAATGATAAAAAAACTAAAGAAAACTATAATATGTAAAATGGAATAATTGTTAAAATGTAGTACTTTTGATCTGTAGTGCTTTTTTCTGTACGTTGTATTTATTTTGTCTTCGAAGCACCCGCCAGTATTACTTGTATAGGATGAGTGCAACCTTTCTCACTGCTGGTTATTCCCACTTGTTCAGTAATAGGATATGTTCCTAGTGAACAAATCCAAAAAGTCCAGAAATTGCCTCTGCTTCAGGCATAAATTGGTATTCATTTTACCCAGGTATCAGCCAATCAGAATTTCCTTTCCAAATCATCATCACTTCTGACCCCAGAAATATTGAATACTCTCAGTACACTTACACACAAAGAGACTACTAGAAATAAAGTAAATCTACAAAGGAGTTAGTCTTTTTCATTAAAAACTCAACATGTGAGGCCTGCGTGTGTGGTAACTGATACTTTTCTGAACTATAACACATACAGTATGATTTTTATTGTACTTTGTTGCAGGATTGACCGAAAAATGTCAAATTGTCACACAAACTATAAGTTAGATGAGGCACAAGCGATAATGAGTGAACTTCGAACGATACGGCAAGCAATTTGTATGGGAGAGAAGGAACGACGGGAGCTTATGCAGGTACGGACTTTCTATGGACCCTTTACGGTTTCTTATAGCTATCATAGCTTATTCTTATTAGTGACACTTAGTTAGACAATACATGTTTCTACTATGAAACCAGGTATATAACTTTAAGCACTAAAATATTTTAACTCCTTAATCACAAATGATGCTGCAACTCATTATAGCAAACTAGTCAATCTCTGGAAACACCGTTAAATATAGTCACTTTCTAGTATATCTCAGCCACCGTTCCATCTGCTAAAAAAATGAATGAACTGCATTCCCAGGCGTCCCTGCTCAACTTAAGGCCTGGTGTCAGGTCCTATTGCTTTGTTAGCACACAAAAGAGGGCTGACAATGTGTTGTGGAGGAGTTGGAGCTCTAGCATGAGAAGAATTTGATCAATGAGAAGTAATTGATAGATATGTTTTTCTATTTTGTCCTCAATGATTTTTCTGAGAAGCAATGAACAGTCATCCACAGACTTTCTGAAACTGGATGTATTCAGGGCTCAAAATTCCCACTTGCCCATTACAAGTAGAAATCTAAGCGCCATCTTGAATTTGGCACCTGGCCCTTTAAATATAGTAATACAAATGAAACAATTACAGTACATATAGGGATCAGAGTTGGGGTGTGATAGTGGGTGTAGTGTGGTGGGAGGTGATAGGTGGGATCAGAAGTGGCAATTAACTTTTTAGCCATGTTAATAGCTTAGGCTTTGAATTTTTGACCCCTGATGTATGTGCCAGAAGAAAATAGGCTGAAAAAAAGACAGGTCTTGTTATCCTCCTTTTAAGAATGGGCAACAGGGAATATTTAAAACAAAATGCTGAATTAACAAAAAATAAAACTGTTGATGTTTCATTTAGTTGCCCCAGTCATTTAGTGACTGACTTGCTATATACACATATGCTAAATAAATGTATAAATAGAAGAGCAGACTAAAATATTATTGCAAAAGATAAACAAAATGAAAACGATAGGATTTAACAACTTTGTTTGTTTGTTTTTGTTGTTGTTTGTTTCTTAATTCAGAGCCTGGCCAAACTGACGGATGGATTTAGGAATAGCTGTTACATTTCGGATTCTTTGCACAATATTCCACACAATTCAACTTCGCTGAGTGACTCTTGCTTACCTCAGCAATACTGTGATGCCTGCTCGCAAACTGAAAGTGCTGGAGAGGTATTGTACTTCCTATTGTTTTGGACTTGACTTTTGTGTACCCCAGAATAGAACATAAAATTCCTTGCCATATGCAGGACCTTTAATGGTATGATGTCCTATGTACAAGATACTCATTATAGATCAGATTTTCTTTTTTTTTTATCTTTCACATTCATAAATATTATGACAAATTACAGTGGCAACATATTATTTCAGTTTATTTTTATCCAACGCAAATAGTATTGAGGAAATGATTTACAAAAACATAAATATAAAGACAACTGGAAAAACAAAACCAAAAAAGATGCATAAGACTTTTATAACTGTACAATATTGGTGCTGGCATGTAATTTAAATGGTTTTAATTTGCTTTCAAATCACCTGTTATTCACTGGCTGCCCCCACCTTATCATTTTGTTTACAAAGTATAGGAATCGTAACTGTGCTTTAGACAGCAGTAAAGCTGCACCACAACACAGGTCTGCAGCTCACCAGAAATAGCAAGGGAGCATTTAACATTGAATGGGACCTATATACTTAATGCCTCATTTGTTAATATTGACAATTTGGTTGGACTAACGCAAGGGCTGTGTCTGCTGTCCAAGAGCCACCTCCGAGAGAAAAGATGAAAGAGGACACTCAGGTCACTGTGGCCATGCAAATTACTTTGAGTGGTCAGGGTCTAGAGCAGGCATGTCAACCTCAGGTCCTTCAGATGCTTGTGAACTACATTTCACATGATTCTTTAGCCATATATTGCATTCAAAGAATTCTGGGAATTGTAGGTCATCAGGATCTGAGGGGATGGAGTTTGACAACCCTGGTCTACAGTGTCCCTTTATCAGATCACGCTTTACCATTCTGCCATTCGCGGCTCCCTTTTACCAGCTCAGCCAGAATCGGACCCTTAGAATTCCCTGTTAGTTTTCATAGTTTCTTTAGTATTTTGTTTACGGATTATAGTGCGCACACAGATTAACTTGACAGTATAAAAAAAAAAAATACATTCAGTTCCAAATTTCAATATAAAGGACAAACTGTAACGCATTTTAATATAAATAAAATAATCCTTTTTTTTGTCTTCAGTTTGGTTTTGACGATAATACAAAACTGGTGGACAGAGTAAGGCTAAATTGGCAGTATGAGGAAGCGAAAAAAAGGTAACACTTATGACATTGTCTCCTCTTAAATGAAATATCGTGTGATAGAGTTAATAGTGAATAGTTGTGATTTCATAAAGTAGAGATGGAGAGCTTGAATGTATTTGATTGCCGGTGATCTCATGCTTTCCTTCAGAGATGACAAAGCAAAAATTGCCAAGGTACATATATATTAGACACCTCCTTAACCCCCTTCACTACCAGGATCGTCTATACTCGACCTGTGAGGTCGATCCATATTGTGCTTCACAGGACCAATGCAAAGGAATTTTGTGTATTGCTAACAAATTAATTTGCATTTAAGCTCCAGTACCTGCCCCAAATGTTGTAGCACTGTGTGTATGATGCCCAAGGTGCTAACACTTTTTAAAACCAGCTGGGAATGTGTCTGAATGGCATCTCCCCAGCTAATAATGCATGGAAACCAGAGCTGCGGTAACTCATTTTGGCAAGCAGATGACGACATCTGACTGCCTAATAGGTTATTGCAATAAGGAATGAGATGGGAATTTTCCCATATTTCTTTCTATTATTTCTTTCTAATTATTTTCCAAAAAATCATAGAGGTCTGTGACTCTGTACCAATGGAAGAGCAGTGTATACTGGGAATGTCTGATATGGGGACACAGGAGGACACTCTTACGGTCTGTACGGTCAGTTATAGCTGCAATATTGAGGGTAACCAGGAGCTTACCCTCGATATTGCAGCGATGGTGATACAGATCATAGGTGAGTAGAGCCACGGATTTTTTTCAGAGGGTACTCGCCGGTACTCAGTACTGGCACCTCACCACTCAATACCGGCACCTCACCACCAGTCCGAACTAACAAGAGAGAGCATGATGCTCCTCCCTCCTCCTGCAGTGGCAGGCAGCTCATGTTGCTCCTGACCACTTCCGATTGTCAGGAGTGTATGTAGGGACCGATAACCCCCCTCTTCTCCCAGTAAGTGACAAGGGAGGGCTGGTTAAATAAAATCTCCGCTCCTTCAGTGCCCCATCTCTGGCAGATGTGTGTAAACATGCAGCACCCCCTGCAGCCGCTGAAACTTTGAACAGCATGGGGAGGGGGGGTGCAGACGTGGACCCCTTGCTTGGTGTGCCTAGAGGGGTGTCAGTTATACCCTCCTGACGAGGCCTAACAAGGCCGAAACGATCGTCGGGGGTTGCTGCACCTCTCATGCAGGGATGACATCCTTGGAAATCAGTACTGGCTACCCTTTTTGGGTGAGAGCAGACTGATTTGCATATGGAGCATTCATCCCTGTAATGGCACAAACAAGCTAAAACCTTGTGAGACCTGAGCGGGCCCCACCGTAGAGCAAGCCACTAGTGCTGTTGCTCGTTCTCAGGACTCTCACAAACCCCCCTTCTCCTCACCAACAATCCTTATTACTGAACTACCACAACCAGGGAGAGCTCTGGGGGTCACACAGGTATAAGCCTCAAGTTGTTGTCATAGCTTAATATTCCTGAATAAAGTACATCTATTTGGTGTTACTGTACATTTAGTACACAAGCATTATTCTAGCATTCAGATGCTATTTTTTACATTCTGTTGGCGATTTATTGGCTGCATTGCTAATATTCTTGATATGTTCACTACAAATCCCTAAAAGCTGGATTTATCACCATTTTTATTATCACCATTTCATTTATCACCATTTCTCAACCATTTATTATTTTTTTAATCCTGTGTTCAGTATTTGACTCACCCATTTCTGCAATATGTTAATGATACAGATCCCATTTTAAATTGTGCAACATAAGGGACGCCATCTAGTGTCTAAAACGTTTCATCCCAACAATTTTTGTAGGCAGAACAAATGAATTAAAAACTAAAATGTGGGAAAAGATACATATTTTTTTACAATCTGACTGTAAAATAGATTGTATTGTCTTGTCATAAATCTGTTGGTTGTATATTTCAAGTAAATGTTTTGTTAAAATGGCTTTCAACAAGAAACTCTTGGTGTCGAAGGGGTTAACATTAGGTATGTATTGATTTAGCCAGGGATGGTATATATTTTTTTATCATTTTCATCCTTCTGTGGATGTATTTTTCAAGTTTGTTTGGCAACGTAGAATAACTTTTAATAACATTTGCCACAATATAACTAATGTTAGGTAATATCTCTCTTGGAGATCACAATAAACAGTCCATAACCCCATCTGGAAAAGGAAATAAACAATAAATGGCTGAGAAATGATTTTTGACATTATACTGCAATTACTCTGAAATTTATGTTGCACATATGGTTTGGGTATACTTTTTCACTTATTGTGAAAAGAAAAAAAAAATCTTGTTTTCTGTGTTCTTATGTGTGCTTTTTATGGCCTGTAACACTTTTAATGTCCTAGCCTTGAAGTCTCTGATAGTTGACATTATACTGCAGTTATTTTGATTCCAATCTTCATTTTACTGTGTTATTGCTGCTGTTCATGTTTACCCATACTGTCAGGATCCTTGGCTGTAGCCATCCTGGAGACCCCCCTGGTGGTACATGTTCTGTACTGCTCCTGCCCTGTAACCTGCATACAGCAGTAAACAGTTTAAACACCTGACACACACACACACACAGACCTTTGCTGGTTCATTACAGCTCTTGTGCTGAGAGAGTGAGGTGCTGTATTCTTGCTGCTCTGCTTGTACCCTTCTGTTCCTGTTTATTATTTCTGGTTCCTGCAACTACACCATCATCCTTCTGAAAATTACCTGGACAGTTTATTTCTACATTTGTCTTCCTTCACCTATACCCACCTGTTTATCCTGCAGACCACTGCATCCTGGGTTCACACCCCTGCCATCCAGGTGCCACCCCGTACCATACCATGACAGATTGAACCAGCCAAAACTAAATGAACCCGCACTCCTGCAATCAACCCTGCTATGTCTCCAGGAGGTGCTGAAAAGCCTTGCTGTAATGAAGAGCTTGCTGCATAATCTACAGGGAACCTCCCCTAAGGCTGGTGGCACACGAGCGTTACAGAGAGAGGATCGTCCGGGAGAGTGGGCGTTCCTTCCTCTCTGTGCGCTCAGCTTTGTATCCCTGTCAGTGTCCGTTTTTAGCTTTTTGACGGGGAGGGATTTTTCACGTCCGGTGGGTGGCCCTCCCTGTCAAAACGGCACGGACGCAGGGAAGTGCGGGCGCACACAAGCACCAAATGCGCTCATGCGCTGCCAGCCTAAGGAGCGTATACCTACAGGTAGCAAGCACAGAGACACATTGTCCCCCGAAGAACGTGCCAGGAGACGGACAGACAACCTATGCCTGTACTGCGGGGAAGAGTCACATTGGGTCTCACACTGTCCAGTAAAACCTCCCAGACCTGCGGTTGTCAAGCCAGCACCAGTGCCAAAGTCTGCTGCTAGTCCCAAACACGCTCCGGTGTGCAAAACTCTGCAGCAACCTTAGGCTCCCAGGCCTGTCAGCCCTAAGCCGGTACCCCTGCCCAAACCGGCCTCAAGGAGACTTCCAGTGCCCAGGAGATCTCCAAAACCACAAAACTAAAACCTCCTGCCCCCAGAAGATCCGTGCCCACTGCGCCCAGGAACTGGGTGTCTTTGGAGTCCATTTATGATAAGGAGGAGACTGACCGTTCTAGGGAGACAGAGACCACTATGCCCATGGAGCCAGATCCAGTCCTTCCTATGGACTTTGAAAGTACACCTGTGGAACCAGAACCTCCGGTTCCTATGGAGGTTATGTGCATACAGATTCCAGGTGAAACCCCAACTCCCACCACTCTCAGCCAGCAAGATCCGGCAATCGTTGAAGATGTTGGTTATGACCCTCTGAATGATTTTTTTGCCATTTGGCCATATACCCTCTGATTATTTAGATCCAGAGCAAGTACCAAGGGATACTACCTGGGACAGCTTACCTACCAGGGAGGACGTGGTAGAGGCTGCCACCACCTCATCCCATATAAGAGCTTGGCGTAACCTTGATTCATCCAGCGAGGAGTCTGATCATGAGTGGAACACCTGTGAGGACTACATACCTACCTTGGAGCCATCTGAATACGTGGGCATCTGCGTGGCATCGATTCTGTCGTCCCCAACACCCTGGAGGGTGACACCTATAAAGAAATCCAGATCTAAGGCGCGGAGACAACAGAAGAAGAACCGTCTCCAGACCAGTGTTACCTTGCCCAATGCTGGAGAGGCCCAGGACAAGCTACAGGCTACACCTGCCCCAATGCCTTCTGCCTATGTGGGCACAAAGTTCTCTGGTAACCCTGCCTCTTACCGGTGTCCCTCTGTTTCCAGGAGTCTACTAGACCATGGTACTTGTACACGTCCAGATCCTCCACCTGAAGACCCGGGTCCTTATACCGTCCAGGGGATCTTCCTTATACCCACACAGGACCCTGTATCAAATTTGACGTATTCTCCTGCCCGCTGACGTCCGGCTACAGCCAGTTCTTGGTCACCTGGTGTGTGACCATGAAGGGGGGTACAGTCAGGATCCTTGGAGACCCCCCATCCTGGAGACCCCCCTGGTGGTACATGTCCTGTATTGCTCCTGCCCTGTAACCTGCATACAGCAGTAAACCGTTTAAACACCAAACACCTGACACACACAGAATAAAGGCACCACGCCCCAGCCAGACCTTTGCTGGTTCATTACAGCTCTTGTGCTGAGAGAGTGAGGTGCTGTATTCTCGCTGTTCTGCTGTACCCTTATGTTCCTGTTTATTATTTCTGGTTCCTGCAACTACACCATTATCCTTCTGGAAATTACCTGGTCAGTTTATTTCTACATTTTTCCTCCTTCACCTATACCCACCTGTTTATCCTGCAGACCACTGCATCCTGGGTTCATACCCCTGCCATCCAGGTGCCACCCCGGTACCATACCCTGACACATACCTATGGCCGAAAAACAGATTCCTCCATCATCCTTATATATTCAGTCATCCTCATACTTTAACAGAAATATTTTAATTATAAAATTCTTCTTTTTCTAATGTTTATAGCTCTATTAAGATCATAGTAAATTCGAAATGAGACAAAGTGTAGTTTTTTACAAATTTGTATTGAATGTCTTAATTGTTTATCGTTGAACATAAAATGCCATCCATATTACAATGTTCATTATCCGGGTTATTCAGAGAGAGGTGAAAACCATGAGAATTGACAGGAGAATGAACAATCTAGACCAAATAGCCAATTTGGAAGGTGAGATAAATGGGAGAATTTTTTTGGTTTGGATATTTTGACCTAGTATTTTCACTTCTCCAGTCATTCTCCTGCTTTTCACCTCTCTCTGAATAACTCTGTATGTTTAAATCCCTCAGTTCCAGAGCTCTAACAGCTCCCTTGCTCTGTGGCACTATTATTCTTTGCGCAGATCGTGGAGCCGACAGCGGCAGACCACAGGGCTGACAGTGGCAGGACGCGGAACCCTGGCGAATCCTTCAGTGCCATACTAGTGGTGCGTAAGGCAGGGTGTAATTTTCTTGTGCGGCAGTCACAGACAGAAGTGCAAAGAGAAGGCAGGAGTATAGAAAGCAGGTAGAGCACAGAGGAGTAGCAGAAAGGACAGAAAAAAGGCTAGAGCAGAGTTTGCAAAGAAAGAAGGCAGGGGCACAGAGGGCAGAGTTTGCATTGCAGAGAAGGGCAGAGAGAAGTCAAAGGAAAAAAACTGAAATCTGGGATAGTCAAAAGCTGGAAAAAAAAATCTGTCCGTCAAAAGCTGAGAAAACCAGTAAAATTCAGGACGGTCAAAAGTTGAAAATTCACCAAAAATTACATGCAGTCAAGGGCTGAGAAAAAAAAATTCTGTGTATTATAGGCTTAATATATACAGTATTCTCGGGGGGGGGGGTGTCAAACTGATAGGTCACAGGTATTTTGCTAATGCAGCTCTCCTTTTGACTGATCTCTTGCTGCTGCGGCTCCCAAACAAAAAACAGTGAGGATCACTGCTCTATGGCAGTGATTCCCAAACCTTTCCTTAGCACCTGCTGATAGGCAACGTATAGCACAGATGATACCATTTGCTACTCAGTGATTACAGTATTCAGTCTACTTTTCCGCAAGGCAATCCTTAAGGACCAATGATGTACAGGGTATGTCCTGAGAAAAAATCCACTTAAGGACCAAAGACGTACCCTTTATGTCATGGTCGTTGAACCCCCCTCCTTCCCTATACTTACCTCCCTGGCTGACTTCGTTGAAGTCAGACCTCTGGGTTTAAGGACCCCGGTCGTCACACTGACGTCTTCGTCAGGCGCGATGATGTCAGTTTCAGGCCCCCCCCCGGAACAGCCTGGAGAGTGCCTGAAAGGGAGGGGGATCCTTTGGTTCCCTCTCCCTCCTGAATGTCAGGGAATAAAAAAAAGAGGCATCACTGGAAAGGTCACATTGTGACCTTTCCAGCAATGCCTCGCATTAACCTCTTACATGCCGGTCCGCGATCTAACACCAATTGGTGAAGGATCGCGGGCTTGTCCCAGGGGTGGCTTACATCTTGGATGTCAGTCAAGCCTCCAGGGCCTCCCCACCCATTGACATTGTCGCCATATGTGTGATAATGTCAATTGGGCAGTTAACGCCAGCTGCCAAGTAGAGATAGGAGGTCCCTTTGGACCCCCGTGTCTCCAGATCGGTGGAAGCTAGAGGGTCATATTTGATATCTGGAAAGGCCAGAGTATGGCCTTTCCAATGATACCAAACATGACCAGGTTTGGTGTCAAAATAAAACGAACGTGTTTTTTTTTTATTGTCTGGGTCGAATAATAAAACAGTACTTCAAATCACATTTAAACGTGATGAGCAGAAAACGGTCAAAATGAGCTCGGCACACAGAGATGAAATAGCTCAGCAGTGAAAGGGTTAGAAGCAAAAACATGTATACATTGGGTATTTCTAGATTGTAGATTTTGGGGGTCAAAGTTTGAAAAAGTGTGTTTTTTTCAATTTTTTTTCTTCATATCTTATAGATTCTTTTTATACTAAATTATACGATACCAAAGTATTTGGATGTAAAAGAATGGTTCATTGCTCAGCACCTCTGGTTTTGTGAACATGCACTTTATGTTGTTGACTTGCAAGGTCTTTGATTGGGGTGGTGATTCTTCTGAACAAAGATGAATTGTAGATGGCTGTTTCCATGAAACAAGGGTAAGATTGAAAATGCACCTGTGAAGAAATACGTAAAAGGAAACCTAGGCAAATAGCATTACATGGTCATGGTGTCTAGAGTGTCCCAGCCAGCAGGTGTCCTGAAAGGCTAATTCAGGCTTTTGAGGAGAGGGCATCTCCCCACCCAGAAAGCTGGCAGTCATCTTGGATTTAGTTTAGGAATGTACAGCTCTCTACATTCCTGACTAGCTAATGGATCTTAATGTTCTCTCATTGAGCGCCATTGGATTGGCTGGAAGCTCAAATCCCCTGCCTATTTCACCTGGAAATAACAGCGGCTGCCAGATCTAGAGCAGCACCTTTGTTGGATTAAAGGTTAATAATAATGGACACTTTAGGGTTAAAGTGGCTCTCTCCCTCCCTTTATTTATGTGGATGGATTTCAAAATGCATAAAGAAAAGCTACAAAACAGGTAATCTTCAAAAAAAACTGACCTTTTTATTCCTTTAAAAAAACCTACACGTTGTTCGTACCTGTAAATACAGATTTTGTAACACCGGATTTTCTTTTCTGTAGTTCTATAAATGATTAGGTTCGTTGAAGATTCAGTGAGATATTGTCTAGTTCCAAAAGAACAACTAGGGCTTCTGAATGTTTCTTACAACTGTTTCCTTTGATAACAATGGGGTAACCCTGAAGAACTAAAAACTGCACGTTCAGCTTACTGGATCTATGTAGACTCAAATCTGAGTTGCGTTGGAATTTCAAGCTTTTTTGCAGGAATTCCTGATTTCAATAAAAAAGCTGAAGGTCAGGGAGTGGTGAAGGAAATTGCAAAGGAAAGGCCAGCTTTCCTGCATGATTAGAGACCTCACGGGGCGCTGCTCTGAATGCTAAAGGTCAGCCTCTGATAATTTATACAGATGGCTTCATATACTTAGTTCTGAGCAAGGGATGGAGCAATTCTGGAAGACAAATGACGTAGGATTGAGAAACGCACTTCCATCCTTTCCAATGTGTTTGCCCATAACGGTACAGAAAGATCTGAAGGACTAGTTCCTAATTCGAACTATTCAAACAACAGAAAGGTATAGTCTCATTCAAAGTCTTTGCAGCAACCCAGGACATACTTAAAAACGAGAGAAATCTCAATGTATCCTTCCTGGTAAAATACTTTATAAATAAATAAATAGTTCCACAATTTGATTTAAGGAAAAAAAAAATCATTGAGTGGAATAATTTTTATAATAAACACATTGTCATACAGCAAACTTGGGAAGGCATTTGAAAAATAGTCTTTAAAGAAGACCTCAAATTTCTCACCACTGTCTCATTGACCCAATAGGTTACACTGAGCCACAGTGTAAACATTCAATTATCCTCCTCTCCAAACACCACCCCATCCATGGTCATAATAGGGTTTGTGTATGGGAGAGGGGTTGATAGATATGGTGGTAGACATGCCTACGGCTATTGCTGCCAGTTAGCAAATGCAGTAGATTCAATGATTTGGTTTGTCCAAATTGCTGAAAAGACTTTGAATGAGACAATTCAGATCAACAAATTTAGATTTTGCTGACACACAGTCGCGACAAAAGTTGATCTTTTATAAAGGAATACATAAAGCTATGCATGGAAGTAAGGCTGGGGTCAGACGAACGCAGTGCGAACGTGCGTTCAGCCGCACTTTATCACGGCCGTAGTAGCAGCAAATGACGTCCAATGAAGGCCAATATACGAAGTACGGCCGCACGAACGTTCGGCCGCGCAACGTAAGCGGCAAACGAACGCATTTTTTTGAGAACGTGGAACCGCTAGTACAGACGCACAGAGTGCGCTGCGTCGACATAGCGGCGTGTGTGAGTGATTAGGAGACGTCAGACGCTGCACATGTCCAGCCAACATCACGTCCATTTGTTTTATATTGCTCAGTCAAAAATCACGGTCGTAATTGCGCACTGTATGACCGCTATCGCATCTTCCGTGACAAAGTGCATCCGGACGCATGGAAGCCTCTGCCACCTTTTGAAAGACTTGGGTTCCAAGTGTCTGAGACTGGCGCGGGCACATAAAGCATTGCTCACACTACATATGGACTTTTGGAGAGGAGCAGGTGCCAGCTCATGCCCGCAGGCTACGGGTGATTGGCAGACTGTTTGTGGAACGTTTGGGCATTGCCATACTGTATGTAGTGGATTTGTTTGAACATGTTCAAGGGGTTGTTTGTGTTATTTTAACCCCCCCCCCCCAGACTAAGTGTCTGGTTCTCCCTGCCCTCTTGCTTAAGCCTTTGTTTTACCAGGGTGTGGGTGTGTGTGTGGGCTATTGGGAGGCTCTGAAGCATGGAAATTCTAGGGCAGGGTTTCTCGACTCCAGTACTCAGGACCCACTACAGGCCAGATTTTGCAGATCACCTTGGGGAAATGCAGACTGAACACTGCAATCACTGAGCAGCTAATTAGATCACCTGTGCTGTGCTTCGGATATCCCACAATCCAGGCCTGTTAGTGGGTCCTGAGGATACGAGTTGAGAAACACTGGTCTAGGGCATGTTTTCCTATACATTCTCCTCTTTGTATTAAATGTAACAGTAGACCCTGAAAATAAAGCCATTCATTCTTGCTTTACAAAGGATCAAGTCTCACTGGTCTTTGCTGGGGAATCTCTCTGCAATGTCAGGGCTACAAGTCGAGTAGTGTGGAAGGTGACTGTGGGTCTCCTGGTGTGGTTCTGGGACAGAGAAGGGACAGACGAGTAACGGGCTGGTTCTGGTTCTGGAATTTTGGATGGAACCCCATGCATTCACATAGTCCATTTGTACTGCGAGCAATGCTGTGAGTGCCTGTGCCAGCCAGTCTTGGACACCTGGAACCCAAGTCTTTCAAAAGGCGATGGAGGAACCCGTCACAACATCAATATAAAATCCAAACTGTGAGGCATGGTTTGGGGCTGCTTCGTTTGCTGCTTTACTACACCCAGCTCTCTTCCAAACCTCTCAATGTTTTATTTCAACATAATGATACTGGGTACACTGTCCCAACAACATATAGCATAAATAAAAAAATACCAAAAATCCTAGTCCCAATTTCCAGCTGACTATGCACCAACTATAGGCCTTCTGGCCAGCCATGCCAGAAGGACTCTTTTGTTTCAGATCTCTATTCAAGTGAACTTTATCAACAAAAAGCTGTATATTAAGATTTGCCATTTCAGATTACATTCAGGTGTTGAGCGTGTCCAGTTTGCACAGTAGCCTGCATTGGGTTATGTAACAGTTATACTGAGTAGCCTGGCTTTTTCCTTGGTGACAGGCCAGCAGTATTTTTAAATTCCACTTTGCAGTGACAGCCGCTGTTGAGAGTTTGAGAGCAGGTTGTAGTGTTGGGAACTCGTCACCTAAGAGCGCCGGGTGGTACTGCATCTAACACCAGAGACTCAGGAAGGAGTGAGAATACAATCCTTTCCTGGTAAGGACTGGTCCCTTTCCGTTCCTTATGCTTGGCATTCCAGCCACTGCCCATTTCTCCTTAATCCACCCTCCCTATTCCTCCATAACCATTTAGCCTCCACTTTCCTAACCTATTACTTGCTGCTGCAACTACCCACTCCTTCCTGATCACTATCCTGCACATAACTACTTAAAGACGAAAACACAGAAGAATAAGGCTCAATGAACCACTCTAGGGCATAACCCAACAATAACAAGCAAGAACAATTTGCACAAAGTGCAACAAGAGTGGTAATGTGATAAATTTAATGAAAAATAAGCATCCAACAATGTAATGAAAAAGAATGAAAAAATAAGTATGTGGACAATAGCCCGAAATAGGAGGGTTGATGCAGTACCAATTAAAGGTAGCAAGACTTGCTTGTAAGCAACAGGGGCCACCAACATCCAGGAGGTACAAGCCACCCAAAGAGACAGAATTGCTATAAGAAGTGGAGATAACAGACGTGTACCCATAAGTAATGGTGACTCGCTATACCTCGGTGGTTCAAGCCACCTACATAACCAGTAGCACGGATACGCTAAATAAACAACATCCAGGAGGTTCAGGCCACCCAAGAGGACAGAAATTTGCTGTAAGAAGTAAAGGTAACAAACGTATACACATAAGTAATGGTGGCTCGCTATACCTCGGTGGTTCAAGCCACCTACAAAACCAATAGCACCGGTACGCTAAGTAAACAACCAATATAAGCCATAGGGCAAGGTCCACAAGAGAAAAATTCAAAGTAGAACTGTTAAAAACAAGAAAAAGAAGGCATATCTCGACCGGTTTCGCCCGACCAGGGCTTAATCAAGAGATACAGTGCCCGCCCAGTTAACCCCTATAAATACCTCCAAGGTCGTGATTAAAAATAAAATCATGCGGCCAGCTGAGAGACCAACCAATTTGTAAGCGTAGATGTCAGAAACATATTAACCGGCACATGAATGGCTTGAACCGGCTTGAACCACCGAGGTATAGCGAGCCACCATTACTTATGTGTATACGTTTGTTACCTTTACTTCTTACAGCAAATTTCTGTCCTCTTGGGTGGCCTGAACCTCCTGGATGTTGTTTATTTAACGTATCCGTGCTACTGGTTATGTAGGTGGCTTGAACCACCGAGGTATAGCGAGCCACCATTACTTATGGGTACACGTCTGTTATCTCCACTTCTTATAGCAATTCTGTCTCTTTGGGTGGCTTGTACCTCCTGGATGTTGGTAGCCCCTGTTGCTTACAAGCAAGTCTTGCTACCTTTAATTGGTACTGCATCAACCCTCCTATTTCGGGCTATTGTCCACATACTTATTTTTTCATTCTTTTTCATTACATTGTTGGATGCTTATTTTTCATTAAATTTATCACATTACCACTCTTGTTGCACTTTGTGCAAATTGTTCTTGCTTGTTATTGTTGGGTTATGCCCTAGAGTGGTTCATTGAGCCTTATTCTTCTGTGTTTTCGTCTTTGATTACTACTGGTTTTAGTACCGTTACGGCTCCTGTACATTTAGCAACATGTCTGGTCTCTTATCGTCGTTTGACAACTTAGACCACTGGGGACAAGCTCATACTGATATTTTTGGGGATGATATACCTACGGGGGTGAACCCTAATGGGGACACCGCCCCTAATATTCAACATACCTTCTTTTGTGTCCAAAAAACCTTAAATAAACAGATACGTGCTAAATGGGAGATCCTGTCCCTGAATAATTATTTGGCCAGGGACATGATACCTCGTGGTTTACGTATACATACACCACCGGCCTCCCATTTGCATGATACTGTATTCATGGAACAGTGGCTGCAAGCCAGTAATGACTGCTCTAAACGATACATGAATATCTTGGTTCAGTTTGAAACTGATAGTCTTGCTAAAATTAATGAGTCTTTAGAAGCTGAACGAATTAAAGTTCTTGAATACAGTTCTCATTCTGCATTTGAAGGTCTTGAAAGTAAGCTTAAAACTATTCTTGATAGATATGACAATGATATCAAAGAACGTAAATTGAATACATTTTTACGGGACCAGAGAGATTACAAAACTGGCAACATTTATAAATTTATTAAAAATAGACATCGTACGGCTAATGACGCCTCTGGGGAACATACTGGGGCCTCAACTTCTGAGTATGAATCCTCTGACAATGAAGATCTTGCTAATGAGGATGTGTTCAGTGCAGTGACTACCACTGAATCCAAGGGTATTTTAAAGAAATCAGTGTCTTTTTTAGACCTTCCTTACACTCCTCCTCAGAGACGGGGGAAACGGCTGACTGCCTCGACTTCAAGGGGTAGGCAAACCCGAAAAAGGGGGGGCCACAGGCTATAGTTGATCCTCTCCGCATTATTAACTTGACTGATGTCATCTTGTCTCATGATCAAATCTCTGTATTAATGAAGGGTTTGTCATTTGTACCTACTCCTGGCTTTAATTCTTTTAATTGGATCAAAGACATTCATTTGTTTATTAGGAAATTAGCTCTCCACAAATTCCATCGGATGCGTCTTGAAAGGTCTGCCTTGAAATATGATCTTACCACCAATGACTTACAATGTCTCTCCACGTTAATTTCATTATTGGATGAGAATGACTGTTTTAAGGACAATGCTCCTTATACTGATTTGAAACCTAAGAGCAGGTTCACTCCATATTTTTCAGAATATTCCCATCTCGACAATTTCTGCAGAGTCATCTGCAAAGAGATTGAGTCTCTTAAAATCAATGACCTTCGGGTGGGTTTTTCTGACAATTTGAATTCCCACGAGAGAATTGCTCTGACCCAGTTACAACGACTTGATCACATCGTCATTAAGATGTCAGACAAGGGCGGGAATGTTGTCCTTATGAAAAATGAACAATATTGCCATATGGTATCGACATTATTGCATGATGAGAAAACTTACAAAATCTTGTCAAAAGACCCTACCGAGGCCTATATGGCCAACCTTATGAGCATCTTAAATGATGGTTTACTTGATGGGTCTATTACTCAACATGAATACGATTTTATTTGGCCTCTACGGCCTATGATTGCGACCTTTTATGCACTCCCAAAAATTCACAAAAATAACATCATTCCACCTGGCAGACCCATAGTGTCTGGTACCAACTCCCTGACACATAATGCCAGTAAATATATTGATCGTGTCCTTTGTAAGATCGTTCAACATTTGCCCTCTTATATTCGTGACTCCAAGCAAACCTTAAGGGAATTGGAGGATATCTTCGTACCTCCTCACGCATTATTATGTAGTTTGGATGTTGAGTCCTTATACAGTTCTATTCCTCATGTATTGTGTATTAAATGTGTTGAGATCTATCTAAACCGCAGAGGTACTGTTCATTCTACACACACCAAATTCCTTATCCATCTGCTTCATTTTGTGTTGTATCACAATTATTTTATGTTTGACGGTAAATTCTACCTACAATTGGTTGGAGCGGCCATGGGTTCTCCATGTGCACCGTCCTATGCGAATTTATTTCTAGGTTACTGGGAGGAGACTATTATCGATGGCCCTGATATGACAGGTTTTAAATCTCATATCTTCAGTTGGCGCCGGTACATTGATGATATTCTTGTCATCTGGACTTCTACCGCCCTTGAATTTTCCAACTTTGTCGGTATTCTGAACATCAATGAATTCAATTTAAGGTTTACTTATGAGATACAAACTCATTCCTTGAATTTCCTTGATATTTCCATTCACAAGGATTTAGGGGGTAAACTTGATACCACTTTATTCCGCAAACCTTCTTCGGCTAAAAACCTGTTAACCTGGTCCAGTCATCACCCCTTTTCCTCACGTAGAGGTATTCCTATTGGCCAGTATCTTCGATTGCGCCGGACGTGCAGTACCATCACTGAATTTAAAACCAAAGCACAAGCCCTTCGGTTGGCCTTCAGAGAGAAAGGTTATCCCCATCGTGTCCTTAAAACTGCATACAAACGGGCATTGCTTTCTGATCGACACTGCCTACTACAGGATTTACCCCTGATAACCAAATCTGAACCCATAAGATTGATTGCTGATTTTGATCTAGGTTGGCAACCCATCAAACAGATTTGCGAGCGTTATTGGCCCTTACTGACTAACGACATACATCTGAAGGACGTTATTCCTAATCGTCCTGCTTTGACAGCCAGGAGGTGTACTAATCTCAATGACAAATTAGTACATAGCCATTTTCAACCCACTCGGCACTCTGCCGACTCTTGGCTGACCAATAACCTCAAGGGAATGTATAAGTGTGGCAGGTGTGTGGCCTGTCCCTATGTATCCCGTACCCCCAAACATTTCTGTAATTTTGATGATTCTATCTCCTTTTCGGTTTGTCAGTTCATTAATTGCAACTCTGCTGGTGTCATATATTTATTGTTGTGCCATTGTGGTAAAAAGTATGTGGGCAAAACCATTCGACCTCTCAAAGTCCGCATACTTGAACATATTCGTTCGATTAGACTCAAAAAGGACACCCCTGTTGCCAGACACTTCACATCATGTAATATATGTCTACTTAGCAATTTTAGGTTTCTGGGTATTGAACACATCAAACTTGGCCCTCGTAAGCGCAATCTCGATAATAAATTACTTAAACGAGAAGCCTTCTGGATATATCGTCTTAATACCAGATCACCATCAGGCCTCAACGAAGGCTTTACATTTGTCCCCTTTATTTGAGCGTTTATTCTTTAACATCTTCTAAATACCGCTCTGATATGCGTCACATTATACTCTTGCTATTGTACTATTATCAATTGTTTTGTATTGGTTATATATTAAGTTTTCTTCTTTTGATGTTTTATCCCAATTTTCCCCTCTGTTCCTCCATTCCTTTCAACTTTTTTCTTATTTTGTGACATGTGGTTTTTTCCTTCTACACCCTCTTTTTATTATTAAAGGGTTTTTATGCTTTTCCAATACTACAGGTGTGACGATTATCTGGGTTTCTGATTTCCCCGTAGATAATTCTAGTAAATCCATGGGTTAATAAACCTAGGTACATCAAGACAGTTACAATATGGGCAATTTGGTATATGCTGTTTTTTATTCCACCAAGCCTTCTGCCTCTATCTTACACGCACCCAATTGTATCCATTTTTTTCATCCCTTGGTTCATCAACAGACCGCTGTATATTCTGTTTGTCTATATAACCCAATATGATGTCATGATTTGTATAACTCTTATGGATATTGGTGATTTGTCCCATTCAGTAATACGTTTATCGGGATCTGACGGTACCACTGCGTCCTCGGTTGTCTTGACACCACCAATTGATATCTTATTGGCTCCCCGATGTCACATGGCTCTCACGTGTCAGGAAGTTGGTGCCGGGACTTAGGTTTATGTAACAAACTTGTTTCTTTCTGCGCTGTCCGTTGCGTTCTCAGTTGCTGGGATACCAGTAACTGATCAATCATTGGTCCCCCGATGCCACGTGACCATTCATGTGCCGGTTAATATGTTTCTGACATCTACGCTTACAAATTGGTTGGTCTCTCAGCTGGCCGCATGATTTTATTTTTAATCACGACCTTGGAGGTATTTATAGGGGTTAACTGGGCGGGCACTGTATCTCTTGATTAAGCCCTGGTCGGGCGAAACCGGTCGAGATATGCCTTCTTTCTCTTGTTTTTAACAGTTCTACTTTGAATTTTTCTCTTGTGGACCTTGCCCTATGGCTTATATTGGTTGTTTACTTAGCGTACCCGTGCTATTGGTTTTGTAGGTGGCTTGAACCACCGAGGTATAGCGAGCCACCATTACTTATGTGTATACGTTTGTTACCTTTACTTCTTACAGCAAATTTCTGTCCTCTTGGGTGGCCTGAACCTCCTGGATGTTGTTTATTTAGCGTATCCGTGCTACTGGTTATGTAGGTGGCTTGAACCACCGAGGTATAGCGAGCCACCATTACTTATGGGTACACGTCTGTTATCTCCACTTCTTATAGCAATTCTGTCTCTTTGGGTGGCTTGTACCTCCTGGATGTTGGTAGCCCCTGTTGCTTACAAGCAAGTCTTGCTACCTTTAATTGGTACTGCATCAACCCTCCTATTTCGGGCTATTGTCCACATACTTATTTTTTCATTCTTTTTCATTACATTGTTGGATGCTTATTTTTCATTAAATTTATCACATTACCACTCTTGTTGCACTTTGTGCAAATTGTTCTTGCACATAACTACTTAACCCTTACTAATCTGCACCTGTCCACCAGTACTAAAGCTCTACTGACCTGTTACTTCTCCATCCTTAACGGTGCAGTGACTTTCAGTCACCTTGTTTGATAATTTGTGAATGGTAATGTCTGAGTTCCATATTTCAAGACAGAAACCTCGAAAGTATAGTTCAGGTTTGCAATGCATCAAATGAGTGTGTTCTCTGATACGGCATTCACATAACACAGCTCCTGGATCAAAGGGATGACTTTGAGTCATCCCATGCTGAGTTGACAACCTCTGGGCTGGTTATATGGGTGTGTGCCAATGCCATACTTTACTGATGGCATTATACACAATCTATTTCTATCACAGAACTTTGAGGCACATTTGAAGAGTGTGTTTTTTTTATTTCCGTGCTACCCATTCATTCACACTATTTCCTTCTAGTTGATACAGACCTGCATACACAGTACACAGAGTGATGAAATCATAGTCCGATCGTTGGAATTTTTAACTGGGCCATGTACCAGCCATGGTCATGTTGAGGTGAAGGAAACAATGAGATGGTCTGGCAGACCGAACTGGGTTTTATTGCCATTGGACATCCATGGTGGCATATGATTAAAAAACCTGTAGTTTGTCAAGCTTTTATTTTCTTTAGAGATTACCAGTATTTTTTAAAATTTATCATGTTTTAATATCCCAATTTAAAAAAGAATAAAATACTGAATCATGATTTAGTTTTGGATAAATGTGTTCCGTTGTTAAACTTATCCAGAAAAAGCCCCTACTACAGTATACCTTAATTAATAGTGAAGACAAGGCTATTTCATCTGTAGCTTACAAAACTGAATGTGCTTTGGATTTAATCTTTAGTTCAGTGGGAAAAAACTCTGGCGTACATAAAAATCAGCTGTATCCAACCAGTTTTCATTTGTCAGAGCCTGAAGTATGTTTGTGTTTTAGGACAAACTTTATGACCATTCCACATGTGCTTTTTTTCCACATTGGTTTTGCCAGTCGTATAAAATGTTTTGTAAGTAAACTCTCATATTTAAATAAACTACAATTCACCGCAAGCCAGGAAAGCAATAATCTGATACCACAGAATGGAATGCGGAATCAAGGACATAACAATATTTGTTATTCAGACATGTGAGTGGGCAAGATGCCTGGAACACGGCTATATGCACTCCAGGGAACTATTTCTCAAAGCTAAGACGTTTCGACGTTGCTCTGCTCTTTATATTCCACGAAAACCTCAGTTAACAGTTTATGGTTATGATTCATACTCAACCTTCATATTAAAAAACACGATCTACATTACTGTACACGTCCAAAAAATGCTTTTTCCATTATACCAGAGTCTGATAGCCAGAGAAAACCAGACATAAAACAGCAAGGATTATACTTCATATCGTTTTATTGAGGCAATGAAAACACTAATATTGAGACCTACATATCGTAGTGAAGGTAACCCATCTGTCCGTGGATAAATATCCAAGCCATTTAAGTAATATCATTTTAGTTAAATGATGGCAAGAGGAAAAGTGAGCATGCATGGAATCAGAGGTCCATAAAATGTAAAAGGAATGTCAAAGAATGAGGTCATTTACAGCCACTTTCCATTGGAGAAGATTCAGAGGTCAAATCAAAACTATTAAAGCAAACAGAATGTTTATCCTAGAATCTAGACCATAATGTTGAAGTAGTAATTCATGGTCTGGACTTTTAAGAATTACAATACAAGAGTGATGGTGGGTGGGAGCTGCTGTAATGGGCAAATGTCAAAAGTTCACGTGATCCAGTAGGATCGAATGATCCTAACAGGGTTATTCAGAGAGCGTGAAAAGCAGGAGAATGACTGGAGAATGAAAAGTTCTAGGTCAAAATAGCCAAACCAGAAAAATTCTCCCTTTCATCTCACTTTCCAAATCGGCTATTTTGACCTAGAATTTTTCATTTTCCAGTCATTCTCCTGCTTTTCACGCTCTCTGAATAACCCTGTAAGAACACCGTATGTAGTGCTTATGATGTGAAGGATAGGTTCTTATCGGACGTTAAAATCCTAAATGAACCAGAACTCAGATGGAGATATATTTGGGAAATTTTTATTCCAGACACGTCTCTCATGATGTTTTGGCACACATCCAGAGCCTTTGTCCCATGAGAAAGGTTCCAGATAGAAGTCAAAATGTTGTGAAAGGTGTGTCCAGAATAGAAAGCTCCCAAATATGCCTTAAATCAACGTGCCTGAATCATTCGTGAATTTACCTTTTGAGAAGTGAGGATTTTGGCCTGAGTTCTCGCTCAGAAGATGTGCGCCCATACTTGAAAGGCAAAATGAATCTTGAAGAAACCGTATCAGGGACCGGGTTCCTTTGACACCGGTGATGTGGATATGAACCCAGGATGCAGTAAATAAAGGCAACAAGAAAAGGGTTGGCAAAAATAGCAGAAACGTATATTGAATAGACTGGATTCAAACAAAAAGGCAGGAATCTGTATAAAGAATAGTCCTTGAAAAACAATGCAGTTGATGGGGAAAACAGTCACTTGACAAAAAGGGTATCCGGATGATGAAAGTCTCTGGAGGTGAAGTGAGGAGGAACGGTGGATGGAGGTCTTGAGGCAGATGAACAGAAGGGGGGTCTTAACACAGTACCGGCAAGGATGAAGCAAAGTGAAGTCCAAGGAAATAGCCAGGGGTCCGGGACACAGGAATCAAACAGTGGAGTATCAGCAAGGCTGGTCACTAGGCCCAGCCAGCGCTCATTACATACACCTGATGTAGTAAACCAAAGCTGCACTAAGTCATACTGACCTACATGGACATGCCACCAGGGCTGGACTCAGGACTTGGCCTTCCTGCTACGGCGTCACCATGGGACCTGACAAACCGTGTACAATGAATAGGTCCCGGAAGAGGTACCGAAGGCAGATCAGAAATAAAACTTAACTTTTACTATAGGGTCTATTCACTAAAAGGTGAAACTCTGGAGAACTTTTGGAGAAGTGAAAATTCTAGGTCAAAATAGCCAAACTAGAAAAATTCTCCCATTTATCTCACCTTCCAAATCGGCTATATTGACCTAAAATTTTCACTTCTCCAAAAGTTCTCCAGAGTAAAACACAAAGTTACTTTCCCTCAGGATCCTTGATGTGGTCCTGGCAATATGTCCCTATACAGCTATGTAGACAGATTAAGTATATGCAACCCTGTAGGAGGTTAGCTCCTTGTGTTCGGTAGTCTGGCGAGGGAGCTGAAGCTGGCCCTCTGCAGTAGAGCCAGCGGTGCAGACCTTCAGCTTCAGGAAGCAGTTTTACCTTTGTAGGTCAGGGGCAGAGTCTCAAGATCAAGAATGAAAAAGTCAGTGAATATGCACTACCTCTATGCGTTTCGCCATGTTGGCGTCATCAGGAGCATCAAAGAGCGTGCAGGTAGGCATAGAGAAAGGCTCGAACATGGCATTTCCCAAGATATCAAACATGGCCAGGTTGTATGTAAAAGAAGTTTTTTTTCCTTTTTCTAATGCAGCACTATTGTTCACATTTCAATTTTAAAGTGAACATCGATGCTGCTCTATGGAGCTCTGTTATTGGCTTTATACACAGCGCACATTACTGTGCATTTTTATTGCTGTTGAGCTCTATAATACACTGTGGTGTGTATGCGCGTATCACAGAGCTCCATAGCAATAAAACTCACACTCATACACACCATACAGAACTGTGAGTTTTATTGCTGTGCAGCTCTGTGATACATTACACATTACTGTGAGTTTTGGTGGGAATAGTTTGAGAGGTTGGCAGCATTTCATCCTTGGACCTAGGCAACACATTGTCCCTGGTTTTATTCATTGGCTGCATGCTGGTATGCGCCCTCTATTCATTGCCTGCATTCGAGTGTACGCCATCCTTTCATTAGCTGCTCGCTGCCTGGCACTTTATGACGTTTCGGCTGAGTATCCCCACTTTTCTTCATAGAAAGCACTGCCGCCGGCCTGGCCAGTACTGGCCATCGAGCCTTTGCCCGGGAGACTTATAGCCTAGACAGCAGGATGGCCCTCGAAGGACATGACAGGCTATGGCCTTGCGCTGCTTGAGGGCTTCCGTTCCATCTGGCCTTAAGGCAGGCACAGCACGAGGTAGCATCCTGGCTGGCTGCACCTTTGAGCAATGCGGTGCTGTGATTGTGCACAGACCACATCCGCGCTGAGCTCCACTGCTCAGTGAGTCCGCGGTGCCTGGTGCACTGTGATGATGTTTCACTGTCAGAGGGAGGCCGGCGTGAGAGGAGCCCGGGCCCCTCCCACCCAGACCACTGGGTAGACCTGCACAGCTTCTCCTCAATCCTCCGCCCACTGGACCACCAAAGATTTAGCCCTCTGTCTGCACTAAAGGTAAACAGGAGAAGGGACAATAATTCATTATAAATATAATTCAATAATGTAATTTTATTTTATATATTCATTTAAAATTTTTATTTATCATAATATATTAATAAATAATTTATTATACCAATCTATAATATAGATTTTAATACATTTTACTATAACTTTTAATATATTTATTTTAATGGGTTTGTGCGTGTTGAGGTGTATGCAGGATGATTACGTGTCTGCTTAGGCTAAGGTCAGACGAAAGCAGTTTTAACGTGCGTTTAACCACACTAAATCACGGCCGTGCTAGCAGCAAATGACGTCCAATGCCGGGCAGCATACGAAGAACGGCTGCACAAAAGTTCGTCCGCGCAACGCAAGTGGCAAACGAACGCATTTTTTCGAGAACGTCAAACCGCTAGTACTGACGTACAGAGTGCGCTGCGTCCGCATAGCGGCGTGTTTGCGTGATTGGGAGACGTCAGACGCTGCACACGTCCGGCCAACATAACGTCCAGACGCAAAAGGGTTTTATTGTGATCCGTACAAAATCACGGACGAAAATGCGCATCGTATGACCGCTATCGCGTATTCCGTGAAAAAATACGTCCATTCGTTCGAACGCACTTTTTCACGGACAAAGCAAAAAATGCGTTAGTCTGACCCTAGCCTTAGGCGTATGGGGATGGTTAGGTGTGTATGTGAAGGTGCCCATAATAGGGGTGTGTAAGCGCCCATATCGGCTTATAATAGGGGTATGTAGACGTATGTACAGAGGATTGAGTATAGGGGTGAATATCGAGGGGTTTATAAATGTGCATGTTTCTGAGTAGTAGTAAACAAAAGTGGGCTGCTCGCTTTAAAATGCACGGGCCTATTTTTTGTTCCATTCATGCCTGCCCCGGCCCCCCTAATACTTTATCGCTGCAGCTCTCCTCCTCCTGTCCTGAGGGGCGGGCAGAGGCGGAATACAGGTTTTGGGCATCTGTCACTCACTCAAAGGTAAGGGTGGAGCTTAGCCTGAAGACACGTCATTACACATCCTCGTGTTAACCTTCACACTCTCCTTCGACTGAGTCAGTAAGGGACTTAGTACTGCCACTCACTGTGAGTGAGGGACAGGAGTCGATAGAGAAGGTGGAGCTTAGCATGAAGGCGCAACATCACACGTTTTCATGTTAAGCTCCACCTTCACCATCAAGTAAGTGACCAGATTGGAATTGGAGTGGGGAGATGTTGGGAAGAGATTCAGGACGGGGTGGGACAGGTTAACATAGCAACCTTGCATTGAATAATGAATTAGCCTTACAACCAGAGGGGGGGGTGCATAATTTTGTTCTGCCTCGGGCGACTGAAACTCTGGTTATGCCACTGATCTGCCAATTCCAGATACTGCAAGGGGACATAGGTGAAATGTAATTATTTACTGGATCTGTCTATGGCATCCAATACACTGGACAACCAACAGAGACATACAATTAACCTGTACAGGTATGAATATGCTGATAGCAGGAGACCGTTGCTATCCACATACTCTCACCTGTGCAAGGATGTATAGAGCTGAAAGGTGCATGGCTTCCTATGCATTGAACAGCCAATGGAAAATGCAAGCATCCTTCTCTGGCGTGAAAGTGAGTTTTTGCTGCAATTTTTGTGTCTATTTAATAATTTACTACTTACTCATTTCTTCAGCACAATTATAAGAATGTTACCCTATAGCAAGAAAGTATTTAACTTCTTTTTTAGCATTTTTCATCCTGCCTGGCACTCGAACAAATTAAAAGTCCATTTTCTGCATCATTAGAATGTGGTTTATGTATGTCTCAGTCAGTCAGTACAGTTACAGTGTCTGCAGTACAGTATAAACTGTATGTTGCCAACATATGAGAAATAGCAACTTTAATCTTAATTAGTTGTTTACATTTAAACATATCTTCCTCTTTTCTCTGACTGCTTTTAACAATGTTTCAAGAAAAACATTTGCCTTGAAGCCTGCATGATCTAAATTCTTTCCAGATGTTGGTAGGAAACAAATTGTGTTGGATTTCGTTTCTTCTGGGAGATGTTTTTCCTGGCTGACTGAAATGTCATTTTTCCTTTTTTTTCCCCCTTTGGAAATTGAGAAGTATCAGCATACATTACTTTGCTCTTGGACGTTGGTGTCATAATCCAGTGCCAAAGGCACACAGATTTATTGAAACCTTCAAGGAAACTGCCCATCCTTTTTCATTATTCACATTATGTCATTTGGGACTTCTGGGTTGTTCTTTTTTTTTTTTTTTAAGAATAAAAAATTTCCCTCAGTCCTTATCCAGTATTTTTATGTTATTAATTTATATTGCAGCTACTATACTCCAACTTGTTATTGTTTGTTGTGAAATGGACCATGGAGTCTTTTTTTCAAATCGTATAATATAGAGTATATGACAGATAAATACATATTTTGATTTGAAATTCTGAATTTTCTTGCTCTTTCCTGTTGTACTTCTGTCTTTTAAAAGAAAAGATGAGTTTACCAATTAACAAGTGTGACTGGAGAAACAGTTGGACATAGGAACACGATAATCACAGGTTATTGCATTAACAGACAGAGTATAAAATCTCTTTAATATGCTATAGCATTTCTACTTATCAACCACAATACAGGGAGTTATACAGAAAGGGCTCTATCACCTCCTTCAAGCTAACGTTAGTGCTCACGTTAGCTCTAGCTTAACCTCCCTGGCTGTCTAATTTTTTTCAAAATTTTGTGTCTAAAAGAGTCTCAATTTTTTTTTAAAGGAAACGTGTTTTTGTACATAGTTAGCCTGTAATAATTATGAATCCGTGCAAGCAAGAGTCCTTACTGGTAAAATCCTTTATAAATAAAAAAAATAGTAAATACACTGAGTCCGATAAAGTTTGAAACACGACATAATAATTTATTATCCCAAAAATAATTATCCAAAATAATGCAAATAAATGATATTCAATAAAATACAACAAAAAACACTGAAATCTGTCTGAAAACAAGGGTGAGACGATGTATGGTCTGTTTCTTATCCTGTAGTGCCACCTAGTGGCCGTTCATAAACATTCCACATTGGATTATACAGTGTATTATAATTGTTTTCTACGTTTGCTGCCTGGTCCCACCCCCTGCATCGTAGGACTCGCAGGGAGCCTTACCAGAAAACAACTCGCCGCGATCACACTGCAGGGGACAGCCAGGGAGCCAGGAGGAGGTGAGTATGCATCCAGCCCGAGTGTGGCTTGGGGTTACCGTTCGCGGTAGTGAAATTTAACCCCGAGTCACACTCGGGAATACCACCAGGGAGGTTAAAGGAGGTCACAGCGTGCTGCAGAGATCACCTCTGATTCACTAACAGGTTAAAAAACCCATTAGCGCTCGTTAATTCGCGATTCGTAGCACAAGTTTACTGTACTCTCCCTATACGTAACATGGGGAGTGCAAAGTGAAAGTGCAGATTAACTAGAATTAGGATCACTTGATCCTAACTAAAAAAGTTAACTCCAGCTCAGAGGTGTAGGTAATGGATTGCGCTGCTGCAGAATCAGTTTGCTGCGGCTCAAAACCCCCCCAAAAATCAAATACTCTTCTCTGATCCCGCAGCCAGAACGGCAGCTCGATCCGCTGCTTCTGACCGCCAGGAGCAGAGTGAGGCTGGGAAAAAAAGTACCAGTCTCCCTCTGCGATCACTCCGCTGACCAGCAAGATCTCGCGAGAGACGAGATCCTGCCGGTCATGTGACCTGGCAGGAAAAGCCTCCATGGAGTCCTATGGACTCCATGGAGCAGATGCTTGGGACTGCGCATTATTGCTGCTCCCAGCATCCGCGTGCCTGGAGGCCACTATGGGGCAGGCTGCTGGACACAGCGCCTGCCCCATAATCTGCTGGTGAAACCGGGACGCAAAAGGGAAATTGGCGATCGCTAATTTTATCCCTTAGCATCCCGGTTTTAGCGAGCAGCACGCGATAGAGCCCAAAGTATATACTGTAGAACTCAAAAATCTTCAAGAATCCTGCACTCCTTTACATATTAACCTTATAAATACCTTAAACAAAAATGTCCAGGTACAAAAGTCCAAAAAAGATTAAACACCCAAAATTGTGAAGTGGACACACTCCAGGACCTAAAAGCAAAACCGTTTATTCAATATAATTTAAACATATCCGTATGAAAATCGAAATAAAAAATATTTATATGAAAATAATTATAAATTATATTTTAAATTTTTGTTTTTCCTTTTATGAATATTTTGAAAATTTTATATTGAATTAACATTTTTATTCTTAAGCCACAGAGTGCGTCCACTTCACAATTTTGGGTACTGTATAATTCATACATACAGTCCACAAAAACACGTACGCTTTTCTCTTCATTACACATGGCAGCTCTTGACACACATTCCCACAAATCTTTAACGCATATTTCCTGAACCCTGTGGTGAACATTCCCTAAATGTTTTAGCACACATTCCTTCAAAATTTTATTTAGTATGTACCATATACAGAGAGTAAAGCACAGCATGAATAAAACCGAAGGAATACTGTACAGCGCACCTAAAAAATTTAAATGGTGAAATACCGTAGGCCAATTCTACTGGAACACCAATGAAAATAAAAATAAATACGCCATATAGGCAGTATGTCCAAAATTGTAATTGGTCTATGTGTGTGCATGTGTCTAATTTATTATATTGTTTCTCTTAAAAAAAATCCTAATTAATTTTTTTCATTAATTTAACTGTAAATAATACGTACATGATTTGTTGTTGCACCTTTTTGAAGACTTCCCACACATGTACTCAACAATACAATCAATCATTGAACAAGTTCTAAAACATGGAGGTCAAAAACTGTTTCATGAGAATGATAAGAACAAACAGCAGTAGATATGGCCTGCCCTACGTTGGGTTTCTGTTCAGGTCTTATAATGAGGTTATGCCATTATAGGGTAGGCTATGCCATATGTAAATCAGACTAATTACCCACAAAAGGGCAACAAGAATGGAAATGCTAAGTAAGCTTCCTATGTTCTTTAGTGTGCATGCTAGCAGAAGACATTCGGTGACTTTTCGTTCTCTTCAATTCGGTTCCTTTTGCCGATCCCATTTCGGTGACCCTGCGTTGTATTCAGCAAGCACCACAGGGCCCCGAACTGCAGGGAAAAGCTACCGCAAACCCGACGAAAACGAACTGCAAAACCCAGCGAATGCACGCCGAAAACCCTCAAAAACATCTGGATTAACCTGCCGAAAACCACAGAAAAACCCGAGCAGGAGCCGATCACACGCAGCGAAGCCGCCGGAAAAAGCCGACACCGCAGACAGAGCGAAGTGAATAAATTAGGAAAACAGTTTGTATGAATGTTTGAAAAGTGAAACGCTGTTTGCAAAGAAACTACTGAGCGAAAATGTCTGAAATTTACATATGAGGTCCAGGGAAGGATAATAAAGAGGGCTGTTATAGAAAAAATAAGTAAACTTTTAAACAAAAAATAAAAAAGAAAAATGCTTAAAATATCCGAAAAAATCGATAAATAAAAGAGACTCTTTACTGCAGAATTTTATAATGAACGGTTTATTAGATATTGAACTAAAACGGGAATATTTTTAACATTGAAGCCTGTGGGATTCGCCTGAATAAATCTGCCGAATTAAACCACCGAATGGAAGGGCATTTCGGGAACCTTTCACTGCTGGTTTGTGTTCTCTGAATAGCCGAAGCAGTGCTTTTTCATGGGGATTTCACTGCCCTCGAACAGGCACCGTATGTTCAAGCAATTCGCCAGGATTTGGCGAATTGCCTGCTCTCTGGATAGCCGAATGACCAAGAAAGGTAACCGAACGCTGATTTTCAGCGTTCGGTTACCTTTCTCAAGCAATTCGGATCTCTTTGAATAAATCTGATTGTTACAAAATATGATCATATATTGCATTAATCTGAGACAAAGTCAATGGCATGCTTCCAGCCTTGAACCCCATGTGAAACCTATGAAGTCCCATAGAGGAACCTATCTAGACCGGCTTTTATCTTTGCCAGTACTATCCATTACATCTGTTCCAGAACTTCCCTGCAGCCTGCCGTGTCTATGACCAGCAGACCTACTGACCATCTTCTTATTCACGGGAGGTACAACCGCTCCTCAGTGCTCTTTTCTTGAGTTTCCTGTGTGTGTGTGGAGCTGGTTCTGCTGCCCCAACTACCTTTGTTCCTGTTACATCTCTATTAGTTGGTTACAAATCATCTGGTTACAAATCCTGCTTTGCTTTCCTGTACAACTACACCTGCAAGAGCATTGTGAGTACCTGTCCAGCCATACAGCACATCCTTGCCAAGTTGCACCATCTCTCCAGGCCGTGCTGTGCTTTCCTGTCCTGCAAAGGTCAATGTCTGCTCAACAGCGTAGTGAACATCTAACCATCTGAGTTGCGTGATTCTGCCTGTCAGTACCTGCTGCAAGTTTCTGCCCTGCTGTATTGTGTCACCTTGCCCGCTATAACATCCAAGCAGTACCTTGAGTTCCTGTCTGCAGAGCTCTGACAGCATTGTGGAGATTTCCCTGAACCCCTGCTATGCAATAAACCCCTATCAACTCCTTATTCTGTGTGTCCTCACCTGAGGGTTTTTCATGCCTCGCCCCCGGGGTCCCACCATGGCTCATGTCGAGTGCCACCCTGGCAGTCAATGTAGGCCACGGCAGGTCCAGTACTTCCTAACCTAATGACTGCTGTTATGAGGTAAATCCACTTACTTGGGACATACATCCTCCTGGGGTTCCCAGCAGTTCAAGGTTCAAATAGGTCCTGCACCCAGGGAGAGATGCAAAACTATAGTGGCAAAACATGTTGAACGTGTTTTTAACAGTCATGAGTCTGGTATTGTGATAGCAGTTTAACCCTTCTAATGCTTTAATTTTGGCTACTGTGGTGATTTGTTTACCTGGTTGGCCAGGAGGATTTCTGACACTGTGATAGTGCACTGAATTTAAGTCCTAAGTGAATACCATAGTATTATATAACCCTGGGATTAATATAAATTAAGATTTGTTTGCTGAATGAGATGATGCAATTGATACACTTCCTCTCCTCCTGTTTTCACCCCCAACCCTTCAAGATTGTAAATTCCCACGGGAATAGGGCCCTCGTTTCCACCTGTATTGGTTTGTCAAAATGTTGTTCAATGTATTGTAACCTTGTCTATGTTGTGCCCATTGTACAGCGCTGTGGAATATGCTGGCGCTTTATAAATAAAGCATAATAATAATAATTACACTTTCCCTTGGTGGCTATTATCACTGAGTATAGGTGGTAGATACTTACTGCACTCCATAAATTTTCCTGTGTTTGAGAATATTAATAGATTTTAAGAACTTTAGTGAGACGCTGGGTATCTATGGCAATTATGGCCTTGGTATTGTGATATAATACTATGAATACTCTAGCACCAACCTCTTCTGTGTTAACATCTTTGGTTTATCCATTTACCTGTGGTGAAGCTTTTTAGGAGCAAACTATCAGGGTTATTCAAAGAGATCCGAATTGCTTGAGAAAGGTAACCGAACGCTGAAAATCAGCGTTTGGTCACCTTTCTTGGCCATTCGGCTATCCAGAGAGCAGGCAATTCGCCAAATCCTGGTGAATTGCCTGAACATACGGTGCCTGTTCGGTGCCTGTTCAAGGGCAGTGAATTCCCCATGCAAACTATTTTCCTAATTTATTCACTGCCTCTTCTGCTGTGTCAAAGGCTGCGATCGGCTCCTGTTCGGGTTTTTCTGTGGTTTTCGGCAGGTTAATCCAGATGTTTTTGCGGGTTTTCGGCGTGCATTCGCGGGGTTTTGCGGTTAGTTTTCGTCGGGTTTACGGCAGCTTTTCCCTGCAATTCGGGGACCCTGTGGTGTTTGCTGAATACACCGCAGGGTCACCGAAATGGGATCGGCAAAACAAACCGAATTGAAGAGAACGAAAAGTCACCCTACGTGCGGTGACTTTTCGAATCTCTTTGAATAACCGTGTATGATTACAGTGTGATTATTAATACTCAGATCTAATGTAGACTACACTGGTAATTCAATCTGGCGCTATCTATGTGTATACCAATTTTTGGCAACTCCACCTGGTTCTATGGCCCTGATTTATTGATAGGGATGCACCGATACTAGTATCGGTATCGGGGCCGATATTGCCGTTTGCACGAGTACTTGTTACTCGTGCAAACGGCCCGATACATCCCGCCGATACCGAAGCCGGCGCTGGGCCGGCTTGCCGGTATCCGTGGGGCTGGGGAAGCTGGCCGCGTGCATGAAAAGCACGCGGCCAGCGTTCCCCTTCGGCGCGCCAAATACTCACCCTTCCTGAAGTTCCGGTCTCTGGGCAGTGATGCGGTCACGTGGCCGCCGGGCGCTCCTGTGACGCGGCCTCTCGGCTGGAGGCAGCGTCACAGATGCGCCCGGCGGCCACGTGACCGCATCACTGCCCAGAGACCGGAACTTCAGGAAGGGTGAGTATTTGGCGCGCCGGAGGGGAACGCTGGCCGCGTGCTTTACATGCACACGGCCAGCTTCCCCAGCGTTCGAGCTGGGGGCCAATCCATGAGAGCTGCGGGCAAATCCATGAGAGCTGCGGGGCAAATCCATGACAGCTGCGGGGCCAATCCATGAGACCTGGGGGCAAATCCATGAGACCTGGGGGCAAATCCATGAGACCTGGGGGCAAATCCATGAGACCTGGGGGTAAATCCATGAGAGCTGGGGGCCAATCCATGAGACCTGGGGGCAAATCCATGAGACCTGGGGGCAAATCCATGAGACCTGGGGGTAAATCCATGAGAGCTGGGGCAAATCCATGAGACCTGGGGGCAAATCCATGAGACCTGGGGGCCAATCCATGAGAGCTGGGGGCCAATCCATGAGACCTGGGGGCAAATCCATGAGAGCTGGGGGCCAATCCATGGGAGCTGGGGGCCAATCCATGAGACCTGGGGGCCAATCCATGAGACCTGGGGGTAAATCCATGAGACCTGGGGGTAAATCCATGAGATCTGGGGGCAAATCCATGTGACCTGGGGGCAAACCCATGTGAGCTGGGGCAAACCCATGAGAGCTGGGGGCAAACCCATGTGAGCTGGGGCAAATCCATGTGAGCTGCGGTCAATCTCATATAAATTTTTATGAGGTCTGTTCCTATTGGAAAGCGTCACATGACATTAAATAAAAGTATCGGTACTCGGTATCGGTGAGTACTTTTAAAAAGTATCGGTACTCGTACTCGGTCTTAAAAAAGTGGTATCGGTGCATCCCTATTTCTTAACATATCCATTCTTGATGAATTAACATACTGTTGGTTTTTGTTTTTGCAAATTACACACCAGAGATACTCTACAAAGATTTGTTGTGTTCCTGTGATTCCCATTGTGTTCCAGTGTGCCATATGGCCTGTTTTGTTTGGGTCCCCATCCAATGAGTGTCCTACCTGTTCCTTTGTGTCTTCAGATTACCTGCTCCTGCCCTGGGTATACTGATTGCTAGTCCTGCTGTGTTTTCAGTCATCTGCATAAATAAAGCTATCAACTACAACTGTTATCCTGCCTGCTGTGCCATTTATCCACCACATTGTGGCTCTTTTATGTTGCCCTGCCACAGGAACATGACACTGACAACCCAGCATACAAACGGCTCTATTACAATGTTTGCGCAAACGTTAATGCGTGCGCAAAAACGCATTAACGTGAGGGGCGAAACGCTTTGCGCTGAACGTCGTATTACAATGTCCGCACAAAAAATGCACGTTAACGTCTAACGCAGGTGAACCTGCGTAAACGTACTGTACTGCGTGCGTCCTATACTTAACATTGTGAGCGCAAATGCGTTTGTGCACTGGTATGCGGATGGTATTACAATCTGTGCGCAAAATTTAACGCACAGCGTTTGTGCGCATAATTTTAACATCTTTGAAAAGCTGGTGTTAATGGCAAATCTGAACGTCCTGGCCGAACCCAAATACACCAGCCCAAAAAAAAAATACAGTAAAGTATAGTTACACATTCTACGCATACCCAAACAATAAAATGGAGAAGTTGTGCGTGTTTTTTTTATTGATGCAGCATATATGCGCAGATTGATTTTGACAGGCGCAAAAATTTAACGTGAGACAATTGTGGTTCTTAATTCTGATTGGCTGAATCGCGTGAAAAAACAGTCCACCCACCGATTTCTGCGCGCAGCGTTAATGCGCTCGCGTTTTTGCGTGTCTTTTTTACGCTCGTTATTTTTTGACGGATGAAAAAACGTGCTCGGATTGTAATACCAGTGTTAATTTACGCACGTTAACGTTTAACGCTTCGCACACAAATTAACGCGCTGCACGAGCTTTTTTGCGCAACGAATTTAATAGAGCCCAAAATGTGTTCTGTGGAGACCACTAAGAAAAAACTTGAATTAGAGTTAACTATTTAATTGTGAAAAAATGGAAAACATTCATTTGATAACACGTACAATCAAGGCCTTCGTTTAAATAGCAACGCCTTTAAATTAAAGAAAAAAGTAGAAAATATTGGATTAGTCCGATTTTTGGTCATCTTCCAGTTCCACGAGCATAACATCTGTTGTACAGAGTGCTAGGGACGGGAGATGTCATCCATTTATTACTCATTTCCCAGTAAATCATTTAGAAATGGATTTAGGGAAATATCTCCTAATTGTCTATATCGGGCAGGTATAGACATGTGTAGTTGGTGCAGTGGTCTATGCTTCATACAAAAGGTGCAGTGCTTTCTCCTGATCATCTTGCCAACTTCATTTAAAACCTTTCCGCTGGAAGAGTTTTGTTCTGGTTTAGCACTTTCATAGATATAGAGAACTCAATTAAGGGTGTGCATGCTGGAGGAGGAATGAGGGATATCACTACAGGTTCGTAGGTACCGAAAAAATATGGTCTTTTCTTAATGTCATTTAAATGCAAGTTTTCATATTATTCCAATGTGATCTAAATTCCAATGTGATTTTTTAAGTTCCTTTCAGTAACCCCGATATTAAAGCTTGTATGTCATGTGCATTGTACATAAGATTGAATTACCATATCCTTCAGTTGATGATGAGCCTCAAAACAATTGGTAGTTTACGGAAAGCCGTTGGCATCCAGCAAAATATGGTGGTTACCCATATTTGGCAGCCAGCACTTAATCCCCACCATAAAATCATGTCCCTAGTGCCCTAATTTATAATTCGAGTGTGTTGATGTATGGAGTTACTGGCAATCAAAATGTATATTTCTTTTATAAAGGTTTTAGTTTGACCTCTCTATTACAATCTAAACACCTACTGATTCTTTACATCCGACAGGGTTTCCAGTATACAGCACCAACTGGCTCTACTCGAAAGCGAATCATGGCCAGGGATGGCAGAGGCAGACAGGGATCGTCTTCAGCTCATCAAAGAGAAAGAAGCTCTCCTTCAAGACCTAGAACTCATCAGCCAGGAGAGGCGATCCCCTGAAGACCTCGCAAAGCTGGATGAGGAGAAGAGACGTTTGGCAGATGAGATTCAGAGGGCCCGTTCCACGTCTGCGCAAGGGGTTACTGAAAGGTTTGTTTCCGCTTCACACAAATGTTTTTTTTAAAATGGGGTTTTCCCAAAATGTGGTTTGTTATTCCACAGAGGCTTCGGGTTTAATTCATTGGAATAAAACATTCAGTTTTGTTTTTTAATTGTATTGTGATATTTTTACAGTGCACCATGTTTGCAAATTCAGCTCTTTGTGCTTGGACCTGCTTCTCTTGAGGAACCTGATGTGCAATGAAATGCTTATCATAGAGAAACGTGAAAACCAGGGGCCATATTACATAGTTGGTGCTAACTTAACCAGAGCTGTTGTAAATTTCCCAGAGCCATTATAGTCTATGGAGGTTTTCAGTTTACAGCAACTCTGGTTAAGTTAGCACCAAGTATGTAATATGGCCCCAGGTGTGTGGCCACCCAACATACCTCTAATCAAATACTTCTCATAGGAAAGTGAATCACTAGGGGCTAGCATTATACACATGTCGATTTTGACTATTAAAGGAACGGTGATATGGTTCACCCACCAGGACCTCTTAATTAAGCCTTAAGGTCAATGGGGTTGAAAATGGAAGGGGGGGAGGAGACCTTATAGTCATTTTATATAACTCATCTGAATGCAGTGCCGGATTACATCTGGGCTCCATCAGATGTTATACGCTGCCATCTTCCTGCAAGTCACTGCATGTCACATGACTGTGGATATCTGGATGTTCAAGCCAACCCAATGGCTCTCAATGTGAACGCATTGACAGCCTGTGTCTGGAGCCATTTCCCAAAATGGGTCCCCCTTTTTTGAGATCTGCAGAGGCAAAAATCAGCACAAGCTGATCTTCAACATCTGAACGGGGGTAAACCTCTGAGCTCGGAGGGCTAAATCAGTCCTCTGTAACTTCCCCTGGAGAGGCAGGAGGGGTGAGGGCATCAAGACAATGTAACCACTCCAATTAAGTTGAGTTGTCACGATGCCTAGAGTATCTCTTTAACCCCTTAAGGACCAATGGCGTAACATTTACGTCATAAATGCATTCACTTTAAAGACCCTTGGTCCTTAAGTATTCGTGATGTTTAGAATGTCTTTTTTAGCACTTATTTGCTGAAATTGGTTATTCAATAAAAACAAAACATAGCTAAACAAGCAATTACAAACAGTAGTATAGTATATAAATAGTATTGCCGTATACAGGATGTAACTAATATGGTGGTCAAATTGCATGATCTTCGTTTGGTCTTTCGTGAATTGAGGTCAATATCATATTTCATTTCTTGTGGTAGAAATAAGAGGTTTTTGTTTTCCCAAGCAGTCTAATTTCTGTAGAATTCAGTTAGCTTGGATGTTCTCTAGTTGTATCTCTGTTTATGTATGTATGTATGCATGTACACCAAGGGGGCAGCACTCAACATTTAGTAAGCGTAATGGGTGAGTGCTTCTCATGACAAATAGACAAAGTACATCAAGGACAGAGCACTCCATTGCAAAAACTACACCATCACAGAGCGTCACAACATTTAAAGACTTATGGTTAACAAAGATTTAACAAGATTTTACTTTATTCACAAAATTTTCTTCAACCTAACCAGGTAATTAATGATGAGAATTTCATTTGCATAATATGATCATATCGTGCTTATGCCTGTCACAGCGTCAATGTATCCCATAGCGACAGGCTTAAGCACGATATGATCTTATTTTGCAAGCTAAAACACCTAATGAGCGCAATTCTGGGATTAACTCACTCACTGAGGAACGCATCATTTATGGGGCTTCCTTCGATTTAAGGTTACATAGAACCTGCAAGTGGAATACCTGAGGCAGGGAGGGGGGGTTATTGGCAGAGGGTTGTCAGCTCTTTTCATACAGAATACATCAAGAGGGCATCACTCAACCTCTACTAAGATTAACAGGTGGGTGCTTCCTGTGACAAATAGGCACAGTACAGGGGATTGTTCTCCACTTGGTGTACAGTGTGTGTGTGTGTGTATATATATATATATAATATATATATTATATATATATATATATATAGTTATCGAAGGAAGAACGGCGGCACTCCAGGACAATAAAAAATCCAAGCGTTTTTATTCCAAAATCAACGTTTCAGCCCCAACCCGAGGCTTTCATCAGGACATAAACACAACATCAAATAAACAATATTTATAGACATCGCCATGCTTACCACTCCCTCTAGAACGGCGTTCCCAAACGTCCAACGCACAGGTGCCAGGTGCCGTCGACGTAATCAAACATGGACGGCGCGTAACCCCGGCAACCCGCAACGCAGCTCCCATCGCGAGCGTCGGAACGAGGGGAAAAAAAAGGCACATAAAAACAAAACTGAAAAAAAATACAAAAAGAAGTGTGAAAGAAAAAACCGATTGGGTTTTGCATAAAGGCACAAACCCTCGTGCAATAAGGTTTGTCACGGCTAGCACTCACCGCGTTCTTTACGTCAAGGTCCCCGAGTGTCCACTACTCAAACCCAAGCGTCGCAGACGCAACTGGGCGTGGACAACGCGTAACCCCGGCAACCCATGACGCATATTGAATCACGTACATCTCAATAGAGGTAAAACAAAAAGGACCTCCAAAAAAATACAAAACCAAGAAAAACAGAACCAAAAAAATAAAGCAAACCTTGAAAAGAGGCAGAAAAAAGGGTATGCCAAAAAATTAATATACATATGGACCCATGTGTATAAAGAAAATAAACGATCACCATGGGGAAAAAACTAAAGAAAAAAGAAACAGAAAAAACACACACAGGGATCTTAATACATAAACCAATCCCATGGAAAGAAAAAAACCCATAAAGACTATTGAGACTAATTCGCATAATTCCTAAAGTGATTATTGTAAAGCCCAAATAACTAACCACCGAAGAGGCAGAATAGACAGCATGAATGACCCTGGTCCTCTGGGACCTTCAAAACATAGAAAATGTCAGTTTTTCATTTAAGCCATCCGGGTGGACAGTCCTTAGGCGATGGATCCAAAAGGCTTCTTTTTGCAAAAGTAATCTACCACGATCTCCCCCTCTTCTAGGTGGCGGAATATGGTCGAAAGCCACAAATCTCAAAGAAGTCAGAGGGTGATTTAGATTCAAAAAGTGCCGAGCCACCGGTTTATCGGAGCGACCATCACGAAAGGCTGTCCGGATGTTGGAACGATGGTTGCGAATCCGTTCGCATAACTGGGTTTCAGTTTTTCCGATGTAGGCCAACCCACAGGGACACATGATTTTATAGACTACATACTCGGTCTTACAGGAGATGTTATAACGGATTTTAAAGGTCTTGCCAGTGTGGGGATGAGAAAAGGTCTTGGAGGATATCATATGGCCACAGGTGACGCACCCTAGGCACCTCTTACAACCAACATTAGAAAACAATCCAACTCCCCGCGAATAACTTGATACAGGGTCAGTGTGGACCAAAAGGTCCTTCAGGTTTTTACCCCGCTTATAGCAAGTCATTGGTCTCTGTTTAAATATGGCCGGTAGCGAAGGGTCCTGTTCCAGGGTGTGCCAATTCCTATTGACCGATGCCACAAGTTTGGACGTAGCAGTGTGATATTGCATAGGGAATCTAAGGCGAGGCACCAATCTCGTTGAAGTCTCCTGTGGCAATTCGATTTTCCTCAGAGCCGAATCCAGGACTTTGGTCGAATAGCCCCTATTCCTGAACTTCTCATACATAGACTGCATCTGGCGCTCACGATTTTCCGATTCAGAGTTATTTCTAGCAACCCTCATGAATTGGGCATACGGTAGTGATTTCACCACATGTTGAGGATGGGCACTAGAAGCGTGTAGCAGAGTGTTACGGTCAGTAGGTTTGGAGTATAGAGAATAGTGTAAACTATTCTCTTTGAGGTAAACCTCAACATCCAGGAACTGTATCCTCGTAGTGTTCACCTGTAGAGTAACCTCGACAGGTGTTCCTAAATTGTTGATGTATATTTCCAACTGTCTTGCCTCTTCCACTGTCCCTCGCCAAACTATGAAGATGTCGTCGATGTAACGAATATATTCGACAATGTTTTCTACAAAGCGGGGTAAGATGTGTTGCTTCTCCCACATGTACATGTACGCGTTGGCGTACATCGGCGCCATCGCGGCACCCATGGACGTCCCTGTGCTTTGTAAGAACCAGTCGTTTTCAAACCGGAAGTAATTGTTTTGAAGGGTTAACAGCAGTAGTTCCAAGACAAATTCGATACAGGGTCCCGTGTACCTATCAGATAAACAGAGGAGTTCTCTCATCGCTTCCACCCCATCCTCATGGGGGATGATCGTATAGAGGCTCCTAACGTCCATGGTTACTAGGACCACATCGCCAAGATCGCCTTTCACTTCAGAGAGCCGATGTAGAAATGTTGGTGTGTCCTTGACACAAGTCGGTATGCCAAGGACCGGCGCTTTAAAGAGGAAATCCAGCCACTTGGCGATGGGCTCTAGGACTCCATCGACTGCCGACACAATGGGACGCATAGGAGGCGCCTGTAAACTCTTGTGCACTTTGGGCAATCCATAGAGGACCGGAGTGCGAGGGAACTTCTTGTGCAGATACCCAAATAGCTCAATAGTGAAAAAATTCATTTGTAGCCCTCTCATCAGGCTATCCTCGAAGGTCCTCTGTATGGCAACCGTGGGGTCATTACATAGTTGTCTATATGTGGTGGCATCACTTAGAAGTATACGCATCTGATCGGAATATTTAGAATAGTCCATGACGACTATTGATCCGCCCTTATCCGCAGCCCGTATCGTGATCGTTGGATCCCCAGCTAAGTCCCTAATGATACACCACTCCTTCTTCGTGGTATTATTATGTCTCACATGATGATTTTGTATTTTCTGAACAGTATCCATTTTGACTGTTTTTAAAAAGGTTTTGATGGAAGCTTGGTTGGGGATCGGGTCGAAGGTACTCCGTGGGCGGAATTCTGAAAGATTATTAGTTTGCGTATTTTTAAAAAAATCAGTAAGTCTTAAAGTCCGACCAAATTTGTATAGCTCTATGTTCCATTGTAGCTCCTGAGGCTTAGCCGTAGGAACAAAAGATAGCCCCTTCGCCAAAATTTGTGTTTCTTCAATGGTGAGTATGCGGGAGGATAGATTGAATATGGGATTCATTTCTTGTAGAGGGGTGGTTTGCCTCTTTGTCCAATGGGGTCGCCCCCTTTGGCCTCTTCTTGACATCCTGGGTTTTCGGTGTGTTTTAACCGACTCCTGGTTGTGGCACCTAAGTTTTTTGACGCCTGATCCTGTTCAACATTCTCAGCTCTTGATAGCCCTGTACCAGAAGATTCCCCCTCCGAAGCTGATTCACCTGATGTCACATCTATAGTAGTAAGGTTAGGCTTATAAATCCTTCTCCGTGGTTTTCTATAGGGTCTAGGATGGTCATTACTGTTGCTGCTAAGCCACTTGTACACTCTGTGCTCCTGATAATCCATTTTAACCCGTTCGAACTTATCCCGTTTAAATTTAACCAGGTCGTTCTTATATTTCTGGTTCTCCTCATGAACTCGTTGGATTAAGGTTAAGCCCTCAGGGGATTTCAACGTCTCCTCATGTTCCAGCTCAAAGGCACCAAGGCTCTTTTTAAGGTCTTCAAGCTCTTCTCTGACATCTTGGATCGCCACTAACATCAGGTCCAGCGAACATTTATTCAAAACTGCCGTCCAGTTTTTGCAAACTTTGGGCTTGGACCTTCCGGGTGGGGATGTTATTGATCCTAAACCCTCTAGGTATCCTCTTGGCTCGATGATAATCAGAAAGAAATAGACCGTGTAAGTCCAAGTCGATCTCTTTCTTCTTGAGTCGTGATAGTTCAAAGTAAATATCCTTGTGGGACTTAACACAGGGGAGTTCAGTGTTGGTAGTAGACCATAGGATTGCTTCAGCCTCCTCCTGGGAGAACTGTAATGTCTGGGCAACCTCAGAGTAGGCCCCAGCCTGTTGTAAAAAGTCCTCCATTTACACGGTGGCCCAAAAAAAACACACACACTTCAATCTTGTAAATATACAAAAAAGGTATAAAAAATGAATACCTGACGAGGTAGTATACGTAAGGATGACTAGTCCCAGTCAATTCGGTCGGTGCTTCAGATTAAGTAGAGCCAGTCTTTGTTATATAGAAAATGCACGAACTGAGCACTCCAACTTCCAAGTTTCCCTTGTGCCCGGTGCCTGCCGAATTAAGGCTAAGAATAGACAGTTATCGAAGGAAGAACGGCGGCACTCCAGGACAATAAAAAATCCAAGCGTTTTTATTCCAAAATCAACGTTTCAGCCCCAACCCGAGGCTTTCATCAGGACATAAACACAACATCAAATAAACAATATTTATAGACATCGCCATGCTTACCACTCCCTCTAGAAACCTTATTGCACGAGGGTTTGTGCCTTTATGCAAAACCCAATCGGTTTTTCTTTCACACTTCTTTTTGTATTTTTTTTTCAGTTTTGTTTTTATGTGCCCTTTTTTTTCCCCTCGTTCCGACGCTCGCGATGGGAGCTGCGTTGCGGGTTGCCGGGGTACGCGCCGTCCATGTTTGATTACGTCGACGGCACCTGGCACCTGTGCGTTGGACGTTTGGGAACGCCGTTCTAGAGGGAGTGGTAAGCATGGCGATGTCTATAAATATTGTTTATTTGATGTTGTGTTTATGTCCTGATGAAAGCCTCGGGTTGGGGCTGAAACGTTGATTTTGGAATAAAAACGCTTGGATTTTTTATTGTCCTGGAGTGCCGCCGTTCTTCCTTCGATAACTGTCTATTCTTAGCCTTAATTCGGCAGGCACCGGGCACAAGGGAAACTTGGAAGTTGGAGTGCTCAGTTCGTGCATTTTCTATATATATATATATTTATAAAAACACATGGGGGGGTTGCACTCAGCCTCGACTAAACATTTCAGTGCGGGTGCGTCTCAACATAAAATACAGAACAAAACCACAGAGAGAGCACTCCAGACAAACACATTCAAAAACCTGCAACAACAGCTCCATGCATGGGTACATAATACCAGCTTTTACCACATGGTGAAAATTTCATAACTCTGAGCTTTGCTGAATAAAACGGTGGAAATTTGGTTCACAATGAACGGCCGTGAATTGCTTAAGCCTGCCAACAGCATCAATGTAATCCACCCTCTGGCAGGTCCTACTCTGTAAACCTAATGACTGCCCATCATGGGATAAACTCACTTACTGAGGAAAAGGTCCCCTTCATGGAGCTCCCGCAGATCAAGGTTAAATGGAACCTAGAGGAGGAGTACCTGTGGCAGGGAGGGGTGCATACCCAGGAAATTCATATGAAAAACACATGGGGGAGGGGTTGCACTCAGCCTCAACTAAGCGTTTCAGTGCGGGTGCGTCTCAAAATAAAATACAGAACAAAACCACGGAGTGTTGTCTGGAGTGCTCTCTCCGTGGTTTTGTTAGGTTACGTGGCCCTGGTGCAGGCCACCCATACTGCAATCTGAACCCTAACGGGTTAAAAATCCCTTTCGCGCATCAGGGATTTTGCTAGCTTCCGCAAGCTTACTGTAATTTGCGCTCCCTATACTTAACATGGGGAGCTCAAAGAGTAATTAATGTTAGGATTACGAAGTCCTAACACTTATTACGTCCCGCTGCGATTAACTGAAAAATTAACCACAGCTATAAGCTGGTGCTAACTGATTCCGCTTCTGCGGAAACTTTTAGCAGCAGCTGTAACCCCCCCTCGCCCCCGATAAATCAGATACCTCTTATCCCGCGGTGAGAACGGCAGCCCGGTCTGCCACGTCTGGCCGTAAGGAGCAAAGTGAGACTGGGGAAAAAAGTGTCCCCAGTCTTTCTCCTTGATCGCTCTGCAGAACTGCAGGGTCTTATGAGAGCGAGATCCTGCGGGTCAGCTGACCCGGCAGCACAAGCCTCCATGGAGTCCTTCGGACTCCAGGAGTGTTTACTTGCGTCGGCATGTTAGCGTTGCCACTAGTATCCAGGACCTTAGTGCTGCTTTATGGGGCACGCTGCTGAATCACCACCTGCCCGGAAAATGGTGCTAAAACTGGGAAGCCAAGGGCAAACCTGCAGGCACACATTATCCACTTTAGCGTCCCTGTTTTAGCGGGCAGTTTGTAATACAGCCCTTTAATGGCTCTGGTGAGTTTACACCAACCTTGGAATAGGTTCAAAAGTGTTTTTATCAGAGCTTCCAACGCACAGTTTTTGTGTCCAAGAGCTGGTTTCTATCCTGTCTCTCTTCTTCTTGGTGCCTGTGGCGCTGTTGAAAAATTTGAGATTATCCCTACAATGATAATTTCAGAAATATATTCTTGGCCAACAAGATCTAGACCAAGTCTTTCTGGAATGTTTCTCAGATAATTAGCAGTGATTATTGGTAAAACAGATGTTTAATAAACTCTGTGGTGACCGCATCCACAACTTCAACAAATGTTTATTGGAAATTATATCAGTGACATGAGTTTTTGGAAATTTTGAAGAAAGGGAACCTACCTCATATCCTTCTTGTGAGTTTATTTGTTTGCACGTTATTTATATTCTGTACTAATTCTTCCCTTTAATGATAGGTTGCTGCTACAAGAGAAAAGAAACTGCCTTTTAAAGCACCTTGAAGAAGCTACTCGTTTGACTTCTTACTTACACTCACAGCTAAACAGGTAATTGTTTCATAAAAAGGAAACACCGTTAAATGAAATAATGTATTTAGAGCCCTATTCCCTAGTGAATACTAACGGTAGCGTTCGTATAAGTGTTACCGCTAGGATAAGCGACTTTAACGCATGCCCCCTTACAACCAACCCGGATCATGCCAAACTAATCTTATTGATTTTTTTGATTGGGTAACAAAAATAATAGACACAGGTGGTGCAGTAGACATTGCTTATTTAGATTTCAGTAAGGCTTTTGATACTGTTCCGCATAGAAGGCTTATCAATAAATTGCAATCTTTGAGCTTGGATTCCAATATTGTTGAATGGATTAGGCAGTGGCTGAGTGACAGGCAACAGAGGGTTGTGGTAAATGGAGTTTATTCGGCGCAAGGTCTTGTTACCAGTGGGGTACCTCAGGGGTCAGTACTTGGACCCATTCTCTTTAATATTTTTATTAGTGATATTGCAGAAGGTATTAATGGTAAAGTATGTTTTTTGCTGATGACACAAAGATTTGCAACAGGGTTGACGTTCCTGGAGGGATCAGCCAAATGACAAATGATTTAGGTAAACTAAAAAAATGGTCGGAGTTGTGGCAATTGAGTTTTAATGTGGATAAGTGCAAGATAATGCACCTGGGACGTAAAAACCCAAGGGCTGAATATAGAATATTTGATACAGTCCTAACCTCAACATCTGAGGAAAGGGATTTAGGGGTTATTATTTCAGAGGATCTAAGGGTAAGTAGTCAATGTAATAGAGCAGCAGGAAATGCTAGCAGAATGCTTGGTTGTGTAGGGAGAGGTATTAGCAGTAGGAAAAGGGAAGTGCTCATGCCACTGTACAGAGCACTGGTGAGACCTCACTTTGAGTACTGTGTGCAGTACTGGAGACCGTATCTCCAGAAGGATATAGACATCTTAGAGAGAGTTCAGAGAAGGGCTACTAAAATGGTGTACGGCTTGAAGGAGAAAAAAGTTACCAGGAAAGGCTTAATGATCTTAAGCTTGGAAAAAAGACGAGACAGAGGAGATATGATAGAAACATTTAAATACGTAAAGGGAATCCACAAGGTAGAGGAAGGGAGTATATTTAAAAGGAAACAAAGTAGCAAAACAAGAGGACATAGTCTTAGATTAGAGGGGCAAAGGTTTAAAAGTAACATCAGGAAGCATTATTTTACTGAGAGGGTGGTGGATACATGGAACAGTCTTCCAGTTGAAGTGGTAGAGGCCAAAACAGTAATTGAATTTAAGCAAGCATGGGATAGGCATAAGGCTATCCTAAACAAAAGATAAATCCAGGTAAAGTATCCATGTAATTGGGCAGACTAGATGGGCCGAAAGGTTCTTATCTGCCGACATTTTTCTATGTTTCTATGTTTAAGCTAAACCTGTAAAAAATTTGTTGGCACATCGGTGATACCGCCAGCTTCCGCGAGCTTACTGTACTTTGCGTTCTCCATGTTAAGTATAGGGTTACCAAGCTGTAATTAGCGGTTCAATAAGTAAAGTATTACAAAGTGCAAGTATTAATTACTGCAGAGATGTGCCAGCTGAAGTTTTAACGGCACTTAAAAGCTGGTGCTAACTGATTCTGCTTGTGCGAAATCATTTAGCACCCCCTACAAAAACCCCCTATAAATCAGATACAGTCCACTCATCCCCCCAACGAGAACGGTGGCCCGATCCGCTGCTTCATGTCGCCGAGAGCAGTGAGATTGGGGAGAAATAGTTCCCAGTCTATCTCCGCGATCACTCTTCGAACCTGCTCGATCTCGCGGCCCGGAAGTGTAACCCTCCATAGAGTCCTTTGGACTTCAGGAGTTAATACTCGTGGCCATGCGTAAGCGCTACCGGAGGTATAGGTAACGTTGCGTTACTGGGCAAGGTGCGGAGGTAGCAACTGTCACAGAATATGCAGGTTTTCCCCATTAGCTGCCCATTTTAGCGATGAGAATAGGGCCCTTGGCTTTTAACCCCTTAATGCCAGGCGTGTGGGAGTTAAGGCCGGCGGGGTGTACTAGTATGTGCCACTGCCAGGTGCTGCGTTTTTCCTCCGCCCGCCCACGCAGCTGATGATTGACTAATTCAGGCTGTCCCAAAGCAGCCAACACCAGGCACTGTGTGTTGGCGGGGCCGAGGTGGCCTATAGAGGTCAATGGGGCATACTAGTGTGCCCCGTTGACTTCTAAGTCCACCCGCCACAGGGATGGCATGGTATAGCATGTGTCGGGAAAAGGTTAAACAGACATACCACAAATACATTTTTTGTGATGGTTAGAAATCTCCCTAATAATTCAGTGGAAAAATAAAGTAATTATTGTTATGACATTCGATTTCACTCTAAACAAAGGTGGTCTCACTCGAGTAAAGGGGAAAATGCCTGAGATGTCCAAAGCCAAGGCTTCTTCTGATCAATCTCAATGGTAACCTTGTAAAGTCCAACCCTAGACCAAATATAAATGCAAGCGGATATCGGCGATTCCGTAGTATCGTAGATTCTGAATCGCCAAGGCTGTGAAGTGAATTACAATCAAAATAAATTCACCAAATCCACCCAAATATAATCCGAATATAACCAGATCGGTTTTGGGGATTCAAACGAATGAAAAAATTTGCACTCGCTGTGCAATGCTAAATCTATAACAATAACCCATATCGTAAAACAAGCTGAAATAGTAAACCCTAACACTAAAAGTAACTAATCTGAAAACCAGGAGAAATAGTAACATTAAACCTAAAAGTAACCCTAACTAATGTACAGGGGTATAGCGGGTAGTAGAGAGGAAATAAAGAAGGGTGTATATGAGCAAGATCACGCAGCGCCGCGGGTGAATAGCGAGGGAGCCTAGGAACTATTAGTTCACAGTGAAATAACATCTCCCGAGTGGAAGTGTAGGCTTCTTTGTAATAGCCTGTGCTTCCACACGGAGTTCAAAATTAACATCTCCCATAATAAGTATAGGAGACATTAATTTACAGTAATGGAATTGCTACATTCGAGCCGCAAGCTGAGCTTGCAACTCGAATGGACTGGCATTTCCTGTCCATAAGCTAACTACAGGAGACCTTATGTGTAACGTTTCCTACACGTAGTTAGCTTATTGAGAACTAGAGAATTTAGTCCACGATGTCCCTGTTTTTAGAGTCTCTACTAAGTATTCTAGGAGTGAGAGAAATCTGATCTGCAAAGCAATAGAACTCCCAGAAAGGAGTCCCTAAACTGTAACAAATGCTGTTAGAACTTGCTTGGTGCAAATAAAATACTTTTCATCTAAATAAAATATTATTATTGATATTAATGACCCTGATCTTTTTAATGTCACCTAAAAAGTCTGGGAATAACCCCATCTCCAGTGCCATTCCCTAAGATGGAAGTGTCCCCTTTTGGCTGTTTGAAATGTTGACCGTTATGTTAAAATATTTCTTTTTGTGTTCCAGTTTGTCTTCCAGCAACCTTACCATGTCATCTGGTAGTAGTCGCGGATCTCTGGCATCTAGTCGTGGATCCCTAGCATCAAGCAGAGGATCTCTCAGCTCCATAAGCTTCACGGACATTTATGGCCTTCCTCATTATGAGAAGTCAGATTCAGATTTTGGTCAGCATCTGCGCTTTGATATGTTTCCACTAGACGCTCCTTGCAGAGATGGTCATTACTCTGAAATGTCAGGGCTCTCTAACCTCAACAAGCCAAAGATGTCTATGGATACACCTCAGTCACTGGCTTCATTGTCGTCACGTTCATCTTTGTCTTCATTGTCCCCTCCAAGTTCCCCACTGGACACACCTTTTCTTTCTGCTTCCCGTGATTCCCCTCTGACCCAGATGTCAGAAGGCTTGGAGGAAATGATGAACATGTCTGCTTTTGATGTTCTACGTGGACATGCTCCATTGCTGGTTGATGAAGAAGCACAAGTACCATTAGTCCAGGTGCAGGGTGGGCACACAGAAAGTAAAACTGTCCGTGAAAGTGGAACCCCGTTACAAAATCTCCAGCCAGGTGCAGGTAAGGATTGTTCGTCGGTAAAAGAAACTACAAGTTTCACTTAGCTTAGGCATTCCAGGCAAGGGGCAAAAAATAATGGGCTATATTCAATGCCTGGTGTAAACTTAACCACAGCTCTGGTAATCTTCCCAGAGCCATTAAAGTCTAAGGGCCCTAATCCATAGTTGACAGTAAAATGGAGACAGTAAGCAGGAAATGTAACCCTGCAGATTTTCCTTACATCTCCATTTTACCAAGCGTTTTCCAGAGTAGGTGCTTTATCAGCACAGGCCTTAGAACAAAGTGTAAGGCTGTCCGATACCAGCATAGCGCTCTGCCATAAGTACCGGCTCATGGAGTCCATAGGACTCCTTGGAGCCTTGCCTGTCCCGGCAGCGACATCACACAGCGCCGTGGAGTAATTGTGGAAAGAGACTAGGAACTGTTTGTTCCCAGTCTCACTCTGCTGCCAGTGAGAAGATACCTGTATACCCAGATATCAGACATGCAACAGGGGTATGGAAATTTTAAAGAAATCTACTAGACCAACGGACTAAGTGGTAGTCCAATCTACTTGTCCCTCAGGACGATCAACTTGTCCTGATAAGAAAAATAATTTCAACAAAATAGAGGTCTTTATTCATAACAGCGCGCACATAATTTAAGTTAGAATAATTTAAGTTAGAATGCAAGCTGTATTTAATTAAATACATATAAATTACTGCAACTTTAATCGCATAGTATCAAGCCCAGATACATATATACAGACCAGATCATGCCCACTCAAGATACATATACAGAGACCTCAGCCCAAATCATGCCCACAGATATATATTTATTAGACCAGATAATGCATACAGATATAGACCTCAGACCAGATAATGCCCACATATATAGACCTCAGACCAGATAATCCCCACATACGTGTATAGACCTAAGACCAGGTAATGCCCACATATATAGACCTCAGACCAGATAATGCCTACATATATAGACCTAAGACAAGGTAATGCCCACATATATAGACCTCAGGCCAGGTAATGCCCATATATATATAGACCTAAGACCCAGTAATGCCCACATATATATACCTCAGACCAGATAATGCCCACTTATATAGACCTAAGACCAGACCCTGTACTCGCTAGGCAGGCTGGCTGGCTGGCTGTGGCTGAGTAGAATTGGCAGCTCAGCCGACTGTCAGAGCGGCGTTAGGCTACTGCCGCTAAGCTCCGCCCCTGGCAGGGTGACGCAATGTAGGTGGGAGGGATCTACAGCACATGGCGCAAGCACTGTGTGCCGCACATCCTGTCCCTCCCCTCATCGCACCGCTCAGTGAGCGAGAGGAAGGAACGTCCGTGAGAGTGGGTGTTCCTTCCACTCTGCGGTCAGTGTACAAAGTGCGATCCTCCCGTGTGCTGGGTGCAGTCTGGCGATCTTATTGCCCGCTGGACTGCATCTCAAAAAAATCCACTTGTCTGGCGCCCGGATCTTCATGTCCCGGGCGTCGGGCGATAGGATTCCCACACCCCTGTGCAAAAACAAAAGGGATGAAGTCCTATCACGGAATAATATGCGTATCTTATAACACACATCTTCAGAGGAGCCCCAAAGAGATGGCTCCTCACAGCTTCATCCACAAATGAATCATAAAATATAATACAGGGATCACTCTAAATAGAAAACAGAAACCATACATAGAGCAGTATTGCACAGACAAACATGGTTTTAACCCCTGCTATGGTAATGCTCACAGGATATCTGTTTCATACAGGCACATCAATAATATACTCAGCCTCCTCTACAGGGCTGCTTTCTCTGGAACCGATCCTGGCAGTGATGAGGGATTAGAACCATGGACTGCCGCAGTAGGAAAAATGATACTACGACTGGGATCAGTAAAATTTTGCAGTTATTCCATAAAACAACATAGGGACAATATTCCGACGAGTTTCGTCGCCTCTCTGCAATTTCCTCAAGGAAAATGTCCCTTCTACTTCATACATCAAATATATATATATATATATATTATTCGAGTCACAATAATAAATTTCACAATAATTAGATTCCATTCAGGTTTTGTTTATTTTCATACCATTTCCCGGTCGCCATCTTGAAACGCCCCTTTCTATGATGTGTTCCAATCCAGGCTCGGAATCTAGCCCAATGTGTTTCAGGGGCGGATCCAGACACAGATTTTGGGGGGAGCACTCTACCAGTTTTGGGTAAGAGCTTGTGTTGGGTTTACAGTGACAGGCAGAGACGTACCTAATCGCAAGCTGTGCTCACTCTCCTCATAACATTGAACAGGGTCTGTCCTCATGTGGCTCATGAGCTCTGCGAACCCTTTCCATACGAGGGGCCCAGGGTACTCCCCTGCCAGCACATACCCCTTGAAGCTATGCAGTGTAGAGTAACCCAGGTGTGGACTGTCCAGTGCACCCTTTCCATGCTGGCAGGACACATGTGGCACCCCATCTGTGCAGCCCTGCGATCCCTTTGCATACCAGGGGCCCAGGGTACTCCCCCCTCCCAGCTCACATTTAATATATTGCCCCTAGCTCACTCATGGATATATAATGCCCCCCAGCTCACACATAAATATATATTGCCCCCAGCTCACACATGGATATATTGCCCAAGCTCACATTTTATATATACTGCCCCAGCTCACATGCCTATATATATATAGTGCCCCAGCTCACATGCCTATATATATAGTGCCACAGCTCACATGGATATATATATTGCCCCAGATCATATGGATATATATATATTGGCCCCAGCTCACGTGGTCCAATCAGTCTCCTGCCAGGCTAGGCCCCTCCGAGTGCTTCTGTTCCTGCGTGCGGCTTCGGCATGAAGGTCTGCCGCTCACCTGGGAACCATGCCGAAGCCGCGGTCTTGCAAATTCCCGAAGTTCGCAAGATCTCATGAACTCCACGATCTCGCTAGATTGCGGCTTGTGGATCCCAGGCGAGCGGCCGAGCTTCATGCCGACGGCCGCTCGCAGGAACAGAAGCACTCTGCAATATTTTCTGGGGGGGGGGGGGTCAATGCCCCTGATGTGTTTGCTTATTAAATAAAGTAAATCAGAATGGCACAGAAAGAAAGTAGGGGTTTACCAAACCTCTATAGTACAAAATAAGGGGCATCGGTAGACCGAGCCACTTCTTGGCATGGGCAGCGATACAATTATTTAAAAAGCACTAACCGCGATGCTGGTCTATGGGTAGAACATAACAAACATAATTAACAGACCCTTAGACACACTGGGAACGATGGGGAAAGAGGACCCTACTCAAGAGCTTACAATCTAAGAGGAATGGGTAACGCACAGAGGTGAGGGTAAGTTGCAGAGTATGAGAAGTAATGGTATGCATGGGGGGGTGTGCGAGATTAGGATGGATGCAGAGGTATGATTATGAGCCATTAGGCTTCTCTAAAGTAGTGTGTTTATAGACGTCTTGAATGATACTTGCTGTTTGTGTAAAGCGCAGGGTTTACAGCAGCTGCAGGAATCTTACAAGTCTGTTTGTTCTACCACTTTTAATGCAATACCCTTATGCATCTAAATAGTTTATCACAATCGGGCTGGAGAATTGATTTCAAAGAGCATTCTAGTGGTTTTTAAAGTGCAGCTGTCATTGCCCACCAAGGTTGGGCTCATTTAACAGGGAATGACTCGGAGTATATGTGCTAGCATTTTTAACCAGGAATAACTCCCGTTTTAACTTTTGTAATAACATTTTTTTAACACATAGAAAGGAGATGATTTCCTATCCAATGAAACCAACTTTTTTGGGCATGAGTGTCACTTAAATAATAAACTATACCACTAATGCTAGTTTGCTGCCATCTAGTGGAACTATTTATAAATTACTTTCCATAGTTCTACTGGAATGTTGTATGAGAAGAAATAATGGTCATAATGCTTCACAGGCACCCAGAACCAAATTTAATTGCAGGTCATTAGCTTGGCAAGCCATTATTCAGCATTTATATTACATGCTTAGATTCCACCAAACGTGACACTGTTGGAATCATCACAGAGGTCTCCTCCACTCTGGATGGCAAGTCTACAGAATACTGTAGAAATGTTTGGGACCATAAGTATTCTGGATTACTTTTAAGGTCCCAAGATTTTTTTAAGATTTGGAAATATTTGCATATAATGGTGCAATATCTTAATTTCATGTACACCTCCAACACATAGCCGGAAGGTAATTTTACTGATTATTTTTTAATGATTTTGTCCTTTTCACATGTGGTCTGATGGAATTTTCTACAAAAGGTGTTATGTCAGCACTCAAAAAGCTTTCAGATTATGGAGCACTTGTGATTTTTGGATAAGGGGTATACAATTTGTAACAGCTGCCTATAGGATTACCATAGGATTACCAAGGAAACGCCACACCAAAAAAAAAAAGATATTTGCCTCCACTGTACACATATGAATCTTTGGAAAACCCATTTTACTTCTACATATATTCAATTGATCTATTGTGAAGGAGAATGAATGAAAATGATAAATGACCGCTTAATTCTGATGTTATGTAAGCCATAGAGTTTGGGAGAGGGGGTTGTTTCCTTTTTGTTAATTATATTTATGTGGGAATCTATTCTTGTCACAGTCTTTCTGCTCGTGCTTTTTATTTCCCCACAGCTGAGCGTCCAAATTTTCTGTAGTCACAGGTCTTCTTAAAAAACAAACGCGTAGGAACTTTGCGTGAACTTGAGAATTAAGGTTTTTCCAGATTTAAGTGACCCATGGGTACCAGAGCCCACATTTACAGGGTTATTCAAAGAGATCCGAATTGCTTGAGAAAGGTAACCGATCGCTGAAAATCAGCGTTCGGTTACCTTTCTAGGCCATTCGGCTATCCAGAGAGCAGGCAATTCGCCTAATCCTGGCGAATTACCTGAACATACGGTGCCTGTTCGAGGGCAGTGAAATCCCCATGAAAAAGCACTGCTTCGGCTATTCAGAGAACACAAACCAGCAGTGAAAGGTTCCCGAAATACCCTGCCATTCGGTGGTTTAATTCGGCAAATTAATTCAGGAGAATCCCATAGGCTTCAATGTTAAAAATATTCCCATTTTAATTCAATATCTAATAAACCGTTCTTAATAAAATTCTGCAGTAAAAAATCTTTTATTTATAGATTTTTTTAGGATGTTTTAAGCATTTTTCCGGATTTTTTTTTTTTTTTAAGTTTACTTATTTTTTCTGTAACAGCCCTTTTTATTATCATTCCCTGGACCTCATATGTAAATTTCAAACATTTTCGCTCAGTAGTTTCTTTGCAAACAGCGTTTCACTTTTCAATCATTCATGCAAACTGTTTTCCTAATTTATTCACTGCCTCTTCTGCGGTGTCGGAGGCTGCAATCGGCTCCTGTTCGGGTTTTTCTGTGGATTTCGGCAGGTTAATCCAGATGTTTTTGAGGGTTTTTGGCGTGCATTCGCTGGGTTTTGCGGTTCGTTTTCGCCAGGTTTGCGGCAGCTTTTCCCTGCAATTCGGGGACCCTGTGGTGTTTGCTGAATACACCGCAGGGTCACCGAAATGGGATTGGCAAAACAAACCGAATTGAAGAGAACGAAAAGTCACCGAACGTGCGGTGACTTTTCGAATCTCTTTGAATTACCCTGTTAGTAATAAATATTTCAAATTTTTTCTGTTAATTTTTCATCTACTACAGTAGCACCAATTTTTCCTTTCTAAGGGAAAGTTGGCAAAATGATGTTTCCCCTGGTTAAACTAAGCGTAACATTAAAGAAATAATTATATTATAGGACTAACGTTCTAGTAGCATAGGAAAATCTATAGTAGTTGTTCTATATATTTTATATTTAATAGGTTGTGCCAGACATTGTGTTTTCTCGTTTGTTCTCCAGAAATATATTTTACTTTCTTCGGTCACAAAGATCCGAAGGATATGATATAATTCTTATCTAAGGCCGATGTCAGACGAGCGTACTAGGTGAGCCCGTATTGACGTGCCTACTGGCATCCGTCGCAGCGTTGTGATGCTGAAACAGGGCCGTCACACGCTTGAGCGCGCGCACAAAATGCGTCCACCAAAAAGCCTCCCTGTCAAAACGCTAGATGCATGTTGACGGGGCTGCAAAGCGCGACCCTCCATAAGAGGATCGCGCTTTGCAGCACTGAGCGCACTGACTGCGCTCAACAATGTGACCAGACGGGCGTCAAGTGGAAGGAACGTCCACTGTCACCGACGTTCCTTCCACTCTGAAGTGCACTCGTCTGACCCCGGCCTAAGGCCTTAGTGTTAAAGTGAACTTGTAGCGGACAGGTTCGCACTTCTGGTGATTTCCAATCAGGAGATGGATAGCGCATTTGTCCCTTGATAAGATCACATTTCTGCATTCCTGGCCTTCAGCTGAGATGTTTCAGCCTTCGAGATAATGCATCCTGTACGCGCCTGTTTCCAGGGTTGTTCACCGATATGATTCTGTTCCGTGGGCCGTGGTGTAACAGGGCTATTGGCACACCCTAAGTGGATACGTCGATCTGCTGACTTGTCATCATGCGGTCCTGCAATCATATAGTAAACGTAAAAGACAATGACCTTATGTGAGTTCCACAATTCCCGAACCGAATATAGGTGTCGGGTAACCACAAACATACATCGATAATTACACGTTCTTTATTGAATTAAAAAAATGTAAATGTGTTTAAAAACACAATTGTCAGACCCACATTGTATGCTTGATTCACTCACTTAGGTTGCCCCTATTGGGAAGTGGATGCACGATTTTTTTTTTTTATTTATAAAAGGATTTTACCAGGAAGGATACATTGAGATTTCTCTCGTTTTCAAGTATGTCCTGGGTTCAAGCACATGGTTACAGAAATACAAAGTAGTAAAATACAAGAAATTAACACAAAACAAATATACAGATTAACAGAAAATAATTATGTAGGAAATATAGTCACTATGTTACATGATTACAGGTGCATTCCTTATTGAGGTATGTTAATATGGAGCTCTTAAGGGACTTTAGATTGGGGGAAGATTTGATGGCGTCTGGGAGGTTATTCCATAATTGTGGTGCTCTGTAGGAAAATGAGGACCGAGCCACTTGCTTTTTGTATTGTGGAATTGCAAGTAAGGTGCTGGTCCTGGATCAGAGGTTATAGGATGAGGGAACTGCTGAGGGAAGCAGCCTATTCAGGTAGAGTGGTAGCTTCCCAGAAAAGCTCTTAAACACCATGTTGGAAAGGTGAAGGGTGCGTCTAGATTCCAGCGATGGCCAGTTTAGTTCTTTTAACATGTCACAATGGTGGGTCATGTAGTTACTGTATTGTATGAAGGGTAAATTCCCTACAATAATAGTGGGTTAAATCTTATCCAAAATAGATGCACAATACGGGTCTCCTTATAAGGGACCAACATTTGTGTATTAAAGGACTGCCAATGGTGCGGTCTCCTTATTATGGGACCATTCAATGCTGCACAATGTTGGTTATAACCAATACATGGGTCGGATACACTGAGCCTATGCACTAATTGCTGCTCATTAGCAATGTTCACAATACCGTATTGAAAGCGATTTCCTCGGTATGTTATAAGCCTGTAGTATTGCTCCGTTGAATCTTATATCAGGATCAGACCGTTATTACTTATAGAGTTTCTCAGGTTCATATAGCGGTCTCCTAATATCGGGACCCATGAGTCTGCAGTCTCAAAAGCCATACACCAATAGGTCATACCATAGCCAGTCTGCCTGACTGCAGATCATACACATATGCAATTGAATATACACAGCAAGACCTGTATCTGGAGTTCCTTATAAGTGTGACGGTGGGCCTGACCTGACATGGCACAGAAGGGGTGTGAGCTACTTGAGCAGTTAACAGACATGACCCATGAATGTATAAACAAAAACAAGGGATATTTTTACAACAGCAAAGTATATAAACAGCAAGGATCAAGAAAAACACACATAAAACTAAAGACCTGAGCACTAGAGATAAACTAAAATACTGAGATACAAATACCAAAACATAGAACCAGATCAGAACGAAATGCATGAAACAGATAGCTAATCAAAAAGCAACAACATGAGAGGGCTAAATACTAGAGCAACATAAGCAAGAACATAAACCGGATTTAAACTAGAGAAAACATGAATATTAGACATGAACTTGAACCAAGAACATAGACCTGAATATAGACAGAAGAACTAAGAAAGGATATATTAAATGCAAACATCACCTAAGCAAGACAGACCTGAACATGAATGCATGAGCTGAGTACACTGAAGCAGGATCAGAATGAAGCTAGAATCACAGTGAGGCTTGAATCAAGACTAGGAATACAGAACAAACTGAGAACAAGGATAAACTGGAGGCTAGGATCAGAGTGAATACCAAAATGAGGCAGCGCCCTTCTTTGGGCGATGCCTGCTATTATACAGAGTCCACTTAAACAATTGAGTCCAGGTGAGGTCCAGGCTTGAACGTGAACCAAAGGTCCAGAACTTGGATGCAATATCCATAGAAGCCAGAGGGGGCGCCAGAGTCCCAGGACGTGACAATAAGTAATCTACTGACTGCTGCTTATTGTGCCCTGGTCACCTTGTAGTGGGATCGTAAATCATAGCATATAGTAATTGCAGTGCTGTTACATGGGCGCAAAAGGTATCAATTGAGAGTCGCTTCAAAAAGTGATATTCATTATGTCACAATCGTTCCCTCAATGGGGATCTGCACCCGCAATGTGTGCAGCCTGCAAAACAGATTCAACCCGTCACGAATAGCTTGCGTCAAAAATTATATATGCAGTTCAATATACATGGCAAACCCAACTACAGCTCATTATGCCCTGTCTCCTTATAATGGGACCATAGGTCATGGCCAATTGTAGTGCTGGTACAAGGACGCAAGAAACACCAATTAAGAGTCTGAATTGTTCAAGAAGCAACATCCATTGTGTCACAATCGTTCCCTCAATTGGAACCTGCACCAGACAACGTGTGCAGCCAGCAGGGCAGATTTAACATATCAGAGTTCATGCTAGGACCATCATGCATTTCTCCGACACATTCAATTAAACCCTAAGGGCATAATAACCTGCGGGAATATGGCTGGATTGGGGGGGCTGAGTTTAAAAAGTGTTTAACGCGCATTTCACTTTAGGGGTGCTACAGCTTCATCAGGAGCTTCAATCAGGCACAGAGTGAGCAGGGGGCTGTCCTGCAGGAAGGCTCCTCTGCCACAGCTGTCACTTCTCCCAGTCACATGGCCACCGGAAGTGACTGACTGTGATTTTCCTTTTTTTTGACAGGGAATAACAAAAAATTTCTCCTACCAGAAACATGAGAACAATCTTGTGATTTCTGTATGCACATGAAGATATGCAGTGTTTTCAATTACAAATTGGTCACATGCTCGAAAGCGTTGGCTTTCAACAGGGTAGCAATTATTTAGAACTGGAATTAAGGCTAGTTTATGGTTTTTCCTTGAGGGGGGGTGGCTCACATACTTGGCAGGTATGCTCAAGTGTTTTTGCTTTTGGTTAATTCAATGTTTTCCAACACTGGCTACATCAATCATGGTGTATATTACAACTTAATATCTTTTTTTTTTCCACTAACAGCAATTCTGATACGTGATGATGGCAACTTAAGGCTGGAGAGAGCAAAGCGAGTCTCTGCTGGCCTATCGGATGACTCTCTTGCAAGTGACAGTGGGGTATTTGAAGCTTTAAGTAAAAGGTTTGTTATGCTAATACTTTATTCTACGGTGATTTCAAATATGGTAATTGTTTTATTTAACCCATCCCTTTCCCACATTCCAGCCATTTCCTGGCATATTGGGTTTACCCGATTTGAGAATGTAGTGGTGCACCCTCTTCAGGTTGCTGACAGCACCGCCACCTCCCCAAACGAAAAGAGGGAATTTAATGATGATTTTGCGAAGCACAGAGTACTAATAATGTATGTTTTGCATATGCTCCTATAACTAACACAACTTTCAATTTGTAGGAGTGAGAATGTGGACGATTCTTCCTACAAGGACTCTGCCAAGAACGAAGAACCTCAAGTACAAGTCGGGATAGTGTGAGTGAATCGATAACGAGCATAATGCAGATTATTGATATGTCTGACAGCACGCCTTTAACATTAAAATACTGCTTGTTTCTTTACTCTCATATGGCTGAAATCTTAGTGGTGATATTTGATTTTGAATTGGACTTTAGCATTCCACACTGACACGTTGACCATGCCATCTGTGTTGCCTTCACGATCCACATGCATACGTGAAGGTGTAATTGAATGCTTAGTTCCCCAAAACGTGTCTTCAAAAGCCATAATTTAGCAGTCATGCAGTTGTAGAGCACTAGATTATGCACTTATGTGTGCTGAACTGCTTTTTGCATGTATACAGAATGATTTATTGGGGAAAATGGCTGAATATAATGGATGATGTAGTTCCAAAGCAGTGCTCTATGGTTATTATGGTCAAATTGGTGCCTTACATCAAGGGGTCAAGACCTGGCCCCAATGAAGTGTTGTCAACTTGCATTTAACCCACCACTCAACTCTCAAATTTGACTAAAAGCATCAGACAGTGTGTGCAGAAAGGGAACGCCATTCCATCTCCAAAAATTGTGGAGAACTGCATTCCCACCCACACCCTCTGCTTGACTTGATCCCTGATTCCATCTACTTATAGCACTAATTATTCTATGTATGTTTTTGTTTTAGGCATGACAGCACAAGTGAATATCTTTTTGTACATGTCCTGCAACTTAAGAATTTTAATGGTCTTGTTCTTAAGCAAGGATGCAAAATGTAAGTATTTCTATCTGTGAACCTTTAAACCAGTGTTTCCCAAATCTGTCCTCAGGACCCACTAACAGGTCAGGTTTGACAGATATGTGAAGCACAGCTCAGGTGATATGATTTGCTGCTCAGTGATTGCAGGATTCTGTCTGCATTTCCCCAAAGTGATCTGCAAAATCTGGCCTGGTTGAACGTCCCGAGGACAGGTTTGGGAAACACTGCTTTAAACCAATTCGAGAGGTAGCACTGAGCTGAATTTTTTTTTTTTTATTTTGAATTGAAAATTATTCTATTAAAAGCCCCCAAGAGAGGGCATGGCGTATCATTGTGACCGTTACCCTCCATCCCCATAGTAGGGGTTAACTATATCACATAGCAAGAGAGCAGTCACAGGTGCCCGTCTGCTCTCAAAACAATTCTAGGAACTGTGGTGTAGAAGCAGATGGACCAACATGAGATCCTTAGTTTAAAATTCCCTTCCATGTTGACGGCTGTCCTTACATCATCATAAATTTGTTTCAGGCAGACATATTGGAGTGAATTATGATAAAAGGTTCTGATATAATATGGTCGCATTCAGATCTTGTAATATGGATCTATATGCATACATTCACACATACACACGCTCACAACATACTTTGGAGATACCGTATGAGTATACCTACAATCAAGCAGGATTTGTTAACAAAGTAGTAATGCCATATGTATTACTTTTTTCAGCCACATCCGAGTGTACTTACCTTCCCTTGATGCCAGCACACCAAGCACTTACTGCTCCAAAGCTTTGGAATTTCAAATGCCTCTGATGTTTAACCAAATATTCCAAATCCCGATGCAATCAAGCATCCTGAAACACAGCTCCTTGCAGTTGTACATTTGTTCTGTGTGTCCAAAATTGCAGGAAGAGCTGCTGGTAAGTAAATTTAATTTGATAATGAGCAGAATGCACGTGAAAGCAAATCATAGATGTGATTACCGCTTTATTATCCCTCCTATGCTCTGAGTGTGATACCACATCTTTTTTGCATGTTTGCCAAGTTTGATGTTGCAAGAACATTTAACAATACACTCAGGGCTTTATTACGATCCTAGCGTTAAAACGCAGGCGAAAGGGAAGAAAAAACACCGGATTACAATGCAGGCGCAAAAAATGCTGCCTGCATTGTTACCGCGCGGCCGCGAGCATCCACTTGATGGAGTCCATAGAGTTTCCCCATGCCGGTCACATGACCAGCCGGTCGGCATAGTGATACCCAGGGAGAGACTGGAGGGACTTTTTCCCCCAGTCTTTCCCTGCTCCCGCTGGACGGAGGAGGCGTTGGAGCCGCGGTCCTCGCTACGGGACAGGAGGTGAGTATCTGATTATTTTTTTTAATTTTTTCTGGATGGTGTTAATGGATTCTGTAAAAGCGGAATCCGTTAACACCAAGTCCTGGCTCTGGTTAACTTTTTGCCAACGACAGCCAGACGTTAATCAGTGCTAGTAGATTGTAATCCTAATGCTGATTAACACTTTGCGCTCCCCATGTTAAGTATAGGGGAGCGCAAAGTACAGTGACCTCGCTCTGAAAAGCACAAGATACCACACGCAAACGGGTTACTTAACCCGATTGCGTTTGGATTGTAATATGCGGTAAACATCGCGGCTATCGTTAATGCTCATGCAAGTGAGCGTTAATGTTTGCGTTAAGAGTATAAAGTGGCCCTCAGTCTGCAAAGGGACTATTCGAGCCGAAGAACCCAAAAAGACAGCGGTCTTTTCCCCGTAATCCAGTAGTATTAAAATCAATAATGATATCGCAATGTCCCTACTACTAAAAAATTCTGATATGGTTATGTCCCTACTGGTATAAAAATCATTTGCTTAATTACAAAGAATTTTTATAAAAACAAGAGGCCAGAAATCTTTAAAATATTCAATAAACAAGGGGTGCTGGGAATACTGGTTAAAAAAGTTGCCCAAAACATGGGCTGTACTTTATTGCTAAATCATCAAATGAAAGACAGTTCTAAAAACAGACAGAACTTGAACTTTAAAAAACTTAAGGTCATAGAAACATAATAGTTGATCTACATTCAAGCATATTTTTTCAAAGTAATCAAAAAATTAAGCGTGTCAATAAGTAATCAGTTTGAATATTATGTACTGTATAATTATGACCATAGTGTGAATATAAGGATCAAGTTCACCAATGGTTCTTCCTAAAGTTGAAATTTTGGTTGGTCTGAGGTTCCTGTATTACGGAGACTATGGGGTCTTCATAGCAGAATAACAACAGGCAATTGGTGATAAGGAGAAAGATATTACTTATCTTGTAGTAAAATGCTGAGGAAGTTCCCTGGAGATAGTCCGATACTCCACATGAAGAGAAGAAGAAAAAATTGGAAGACCTCAGCGTCTGAAGTGGATCCCCGTTGGTCTATTTGGAGAGACCACAGGTACTGCAGCCTGGATCCCTCGATTCTGAGCTCTCTGCACCCGGGAAGATGATGAGGACATCTTCCTCATCATCTTCCCGTGTGCAGAGAGCTCAGAATCGAGGGATCCAGGCTGCAGTACCTGTGGTCTGTCCAAATAGACCAACGGGGATCCACTTCAGACCCTGAGGTCTTCCAATTTTTTCTTCATATCTTCATAGCAAAGCCTGGGCTCCCACCTCCACGTGAATTTAGGACTTGTAAAAGACTATCAGGGTTATCCAAAGAAATCCGAATTGCTTGAGAAAGGTAACAGAACGCTGAAAATCAGCGTTCGGTTACCTTTCCTGGCCATTCGGCTATCCAGAGAGCAGGCAATTCGCCAAATCCTGGCGAATTGCCTGCACATACGGTGCCTGTTCGGTGCCTGTTCGAAGGCAGTGAATCCCCATGAAAATGCACTGCGTCGGCTATTCAGAGAACACAAACCAGCAGTGAAAGGTTCCCCTAATGCCCTGCCATTCGGTGGTTTAATTCGGCAAGATAATTCAGGAGAATCCCATAGGCTTCAATGTTAAAAATATTCCCGTTTTAATTCGATATCTAATAAACCTTTCATTATAAAATTCTGCAGTAAAGAGTCTCTTTATTTATAGATTTTTAGGATACTTTAAGCATTTTTCAGAATTGTCCGATTTTTTTTTTTTTTTTTTAAGTGTACTTCTTTTTTCTGTAACAGCCCTTTTTATTATCATTCCCTGGACCTCATATGCAAATTTCAGACAAACAGCTTTTCACTTTCACATTCATACAAACTGTTTTGCTAATTTATTCACCTCCCTCTGTCTGGGGTCTCGGCTTTTTCTCGGCTTTTTCAGGCGGCTTCGCTGCGTGTGATCGACTCCTGCTCGGGTTTTTCCGGCGTCTTCGATGGGTTAATCCAGATGTTTTTGCGTGCATTCGGTGGGTTTTGCGGTTAGTTTTCGGCAGGTTTGCGGTAGCTTTTCCCTGCAATTTGGGGACCCTGTGGTGCTTGCTGAATACACCGCAGGGTCACCGAAATGGGATCAGCAACACGAACCGAATTGAAAAGAACGAAAAGTCACCGACTGTGCGGTGACTTTTCGAATCTCTTTGGATAACACTGTATGATGAAGATGTCGTTCTCTGTCCACATGTATTCTCAATATATATTCCAAAGTAAATACACAAGAAATCGTTAAAGTTTATCCAACTGCGCCAGTTTAGGGACAGTCCGTGACAAAAGCTCACTCTTGTGAATAAATCCCTGATGAGTCTTTTATCATAAATAACTGAGAGTATCTGCTTAGATTCTAGTTATAAACAGTGCTCTAGTCTTAAAAAGAATAAGGCCTAGATTACATCCTGAATGCCAACTGTAGCGTTCGGATATTGTGATCCAGCACTGTCACAAGGCACCATCGCACGGTCCTCTAGGGCAACTAGTTAGACTCTTTAATGGGTGGTGGGGTCCAGACTTTATTTGAGCAGCAAACAGCATAGAACACAAAATAAAAACCTGGCTCATCTGAGCACCAACATACTGATCATCATCCCTCTCTATACTAGGTACTCTACACAATATTTAAACCAATCTTTGGTGTAACTTCCTGCATCTACTGCAGACACTCTCGCCTCAGAGTAGCACCATTCTGTCTGCGTCTCTCAATGTTTCTCTATTCCCCTGTCGCCATCCAAGTAGGAGTTATTTAACCCCTTGATTGCCAGGTGGGAGACACCTGTAGCAAGAACAAAACTATATTCCCTACTGGGAGTTAATGGCTTCAGCTTAAAACAAAGTACAGGGGAATACACATAGACAGATCCATGCACTATGTCACAACATGTAAGTGTTAATGCTAGGATAAGTGACTTTAACGCATGCCCCCCCCCTTATTACCTTCCTAACGCTAATCCCGTTAAAAATCACTTAGCGCATTCCTGATTGTACTAGCTTCCGCAAGCTTACTGTACTTTGCGCATCCTATACTTAACATGGGGAGCGTAATTGGCCTTAGGAAAAGTAAGGTATTACAAAGTCCTTGCCGTAATTACTGCACTGATGGGTTCATTTTTTTAGCTATTACTAAAAGCTGGTGCTAAATGATTCCGCTTTTGCAGTAATTTAGCACCCCCAAACCCCCCCCCCATAAATCCAATACTCAACTCTCATCCCGCTGCAAGAATGGTGGCCCGATCCTCCACTTCTTGTCCCCGGAAGCAGAATGAGACAGGGCATGTGTTTCTAAGTGTGGGAACTCGCTGAGATACCTCCTACCCAATTGACTATTGACTTACCATCCACCCCACACTCAAATTTGATAACAAAAATATTTCAATATAAAGGTAGACTGAGATTTAGGGAATGATTATGATAATTCTAATAAATCATATTTCTTGTTCATAATGAAATGTTTAATTGAAAGTTAAATAAAAGCTTTTCAGTGTGTTGACCAAAAGCAAACTGCTTTCCACCTGCAAAAATAGTGGAACTGCATTCCCATGTATCCTGCTGGACTCCACTCCTGGTTAAAAGGCCCAATATTGCACTTGGTGTGAGGGCTTCCAGTCTCATCTGTCCATGCAGTACCTGAAAAAAGTTCTAATGTAACTGTTTTGGGTTTCTCCAGATAAAATACAGTAATCTTTTTTTAAATAGTTTTTGTCATTTTCTTTTTATTTTATTTTTTTCACACATGGCTTTAATATATTTGTTACTTTATGCTGGATTTTAACATGTGTTTTCATTCTTTTGTTTTTCCTCTGCAAAGGGCATTGCTCAGCTAAATTTGACAGATTACGTTGATTCCAAAGAATTGCACCTTCAGTGGTATCCCATCCAGATTTACAGTACTGCTGAACCACAACGAGTATTGGAAAGTAACACCAGGGAAGGCACCGCGCATTCTCCTGAAAGAGCAGCAGAAACCAAAACGGTACCCATCTACAACCACTTGGATGTTTCTTTCTGGTTCAGATTGTAGATTGGTAGAATATTCATTTTTATTGAACTGGATGGGCCCTATTACAATCTGGGCGTTAAAACGCGGGCGCAAGGGAGGAAAAACTGCACCCGCAGTTTTCCCCCTTGTGCCCACTTTTTAACGCCAGATTACAATGCAGGCGCAAAAAAATGCTGCCTGCATTGTAGCGCCCGTTAAAAATCAGGATGCTCGCGGCAGCGATGAGCGCAGCCACGAGCATCCACTCGCTGGAGTCCATAGGACTCCATTGAGTTCCTCTCTGCCAGTCACGTGACCGGCCGGTCGGCGTAGAGATACGCAGGGAGAGACGGGGGACTTTTTCCCCTTGTCTTTCCCTGCTCCCGCCAGCCAGAGGAAGCGACCAGAGCCGCGGTCCTCGCTGCGGGACAGAGGGGGTGAGTATGTGATTTTTTTTTTTTACTTTTTTAAGATGGTGTTAACGGATTCTGCAGAAGCGGAATCCGTTAACACCAGGTCCTGGCTCTGGTTAACTTTTCGTTGACCAGAGCCAGGCGATAATCAGTGCTGGGACATTGTAATACCAGCGCTGATTAACACTTTGCGCTCCCTATACTTAACAAGGGGAGCGCAAAGTGCAGTGACCTCCTCGCACTGAGAAGCGCAAGGTCCCAAACGCAAACGGGTTTTTTAACCCGTTTGGATTGTAATATGCCCTAAACACCGCAGCTAACGGTTGTGCTCACGCAGGTGAGCGCTACCGTTAGCATGCAGAGTGTAATAGGGCCCGATATGTGCCCATTTGACATAATAAACTAATATACCCAGACCTCCAGTCAGTCTTAATTATCCTCAATATTCACCACAGCAGAGTTCTCACATCTATGTGAAGCATTGTGGACACCTACACCGTTTAACATCACAAAAGAACTGTCCCATCCTTATCTTATTTGGTATATCTGTTTCAATTATAGGAGCTTCCCACAGTCTAGTTAGATCATGGCAGATATTTACTTATTTAATTTAGTGTGTTTTTCTTGTATTTTTTTTTTTTGGGGGGGTCTTTATTTTTCATAAACCAGCATGTGTGAACTTGAACTACAAACAAACATGCCTGATGAAGGAGCCGCAGTGCTCTGAAATATTGCAAAATAATCCTCCTTTTTTTAGCCAATAAAGGTATCACTTGTTTGTGATTATTATTTTTTCACTGGATTTGTTGTTACTCCCTAATTTTTTAAATAGGGACTACCAAGAAGGTTAGGGCAACCTGGATTAGTTATAAATACAACCCAACAGACTGTGAGCTAGAAAAAGCTGGAGACATATTTTGGATGTAGGGGTGGTGACTTCTCTGTAAAAAATGTGAAATATTTATTCACTTTCTTTTAATTTTTCTTCCAATATTGATGCTAAAAATTAGCTGACCACCCCCTCCTTCTACAGACCCTCAACTCTCTGGGTCTCGGTGACACTGCACTCGCTTGGGTCGAATCCTATTTATCCAACAGGTCCTTCTGTGTGTCCTTTGCTGGTAACTCCTCCTCCTCATTGCCTCTATCTGTTGGTGTACCTCAAGGCTCTGTCCTTGGTCCTCTGCTCTTTTCCATCTACACCTCCTCCCTGGGCAAAATCATCAACAGCTTTGGCTTCAATTACCACCTCTACGCTGATGACACTCAGATCTACCTCTCTACCCCTGATCTCTCTCCCCCTGTCCTTTCAAAAGTCAGTGACTGTTTATCTGGCATCTCCTCCTGGATGGCCTCCCACCACCTAAAGATCAACATGTCGAAGACTGAACTCCTACTTATTCCTCCCTCCAATGCCTCCCCACCTCCTGACTTCTCTATCACGGTGGAGGGTATCACCATTTCCCCATCAAACCAAGTTCGCTGTCTTGGAGTTACACTTGACTCTGCTCTTTCCTTCATCCCCCACATCAAGTCTCTTTCCTCCTCCTGCCGATACCAACTGCGTAATATTTCCAGAATTCGGCCATTTCTTACCGCTGTCGCCACAAAACAACTCATACACGCCCTGGTAATCTCCCGACTCGACTATTGCAATAATCTCTTATCTGGCCTCCCTCTGTCCCGCCTCTCCCCCCTACAATCCATCCTGAACGCCTCCGCCAGACTAATTCACCTCACCCGCCGCTCTGTCTCTGCCGCTCCCCTCTGCGAGTCCCTTCACTGGCTCCCCATCCACTGCAGAATTAAGTTCAAAATCCTTATCCTTACCTACAAAACCCTCACTAACTCAGCTCCCCACTACCTGTCCTCACTAATCACCAAATACACCCCAGCCCGCTCCCTAAGGTCAAACAGTGACCTGCGCCTAGCTTCTCACCGCATCACCTCTTCCCATGATAGACTGCAGGATTTCTCACGCGCAGCCCCCACTCTCTGGAACGCTCTCCCTCATACTGTCAGACTTTCCCCTAACTTCTCTTCCTTCAAACGCTCCCTTAAAACATTCCTATTTAGGGAAGCCTACCACCCAACTCACTGACGCAACCATCAATCACTCTCACCTTACAGTCCTCTCCTCCTGTTTCCAACCCCAACCCTCCCAGATTGTGAGTTCCTACGGGAATAGGGCCCTCATCTCCTCCTGTACTGTTTGTCAAATGTTGTTCAATGTATTGTAACCCTGTCTATACTGTGCTTATTGTACAGCGCTGCGGAATATGCTGGCGCTTTATAAATAAAGAATAATAATAAATAATAATAATATATCGAGGCACTTCATAAATGATATATGAATAAAGAGAAATTAACACTTTTGCACTTAATTGAGGCACTGTATAGTCGAGGCTTGGCCTCCCCATCAGGACCTGATTTTAAAACTTTCCATTGCGTTTTCACTTTTTTTGTCTTCCCACCTAAGGGATTTGCCTTGATGTGGGCAGGTGGGCTTGCTGCTACTATGGTCATTGCAGCAAAAACTAAAAATCTCTTTTAATCTGCAGTTGTTTTATAGGATTTTGAGCACTCCGAAACATTTTCTTAGTCTGCGTATTTTCTAGGATGCAGTGTCCGCTTTATTGGCTCGAACAACAGCTCAGCTGGAAGCAGTGGAGCGCGAGTTAGCTGTGGAGAGGGTAAAGCTAGAATACACTGAAGAGGAGATATTGGAGATGGAAAGGAAGGAGGACCAAGCAGAGGCTGTCTCTGAGAGGTATGGCTGCATTGTGTTGGTTTGACCTGCATTTTTATCTTAAATGAAGTTTAATGTTAAAGAAATTTCAAAGCTTGTTACAAATCATATTATCTGATAACAAACTGTTATGCGTTTTTCATGTTTGTTTCGAACAGGAGTTGGCAAGCAGATTCTGTTGACAGTGGGTGTCACACTAACTGTGCTCAGATAAGCCCCCATTATTCGGAGACATGTTACGGTGAAGGCATCCACCAGTCTGTATGTGCAGGGCAGGAAAACCTGTATCAACCATCGAAGAGTCAGAATGAACCCGTAAAGGTACATCAGAACACGATTGTTTACAAATTTTAGAAGCTGTGCATTCTGATTTGTTGGAAAGGACCTCTTTGTCCAACCTCTTTTTCCAGTGCTCCGTATTAAAAGCAGCATTATGTACAACATTCCTGGAAAGAGATCCACTGGTCACTGAAGCAAAATTATCAGGTGATGGTGGTGTGTACAAGGGAGATGGCTATAGGAACATTTGAAAATGAGCCTGGTAATATTATCTGTTGAATCCGAACTCCATTTAATAGGTTCTTAGACATTTGAACACACTTGTTGGAATGAATTCAAACCAGACACGAGCACAACGAAAAAATTTGCTTTGTTTCAGATTGATTTGTTCAGTTTTTCAATTTGTTTCAGTGCGTTCGTTGTTACCATGATTCGGATTGATTCGTTATTTCGTTTTTATTGGTTATTTCGTATTTAGTTTTTATTATTTTGTTTTTATTAGGTATTTCAGATTGTGAAATAACTAATAAAAGGGATATGTAATGTCTTTGGTGCTGAAACCTATTCAGTAGCAAGGATTCGGGGCTCCGGAGCCCCGCGGGGCTGCTGTCCTTGGTGCTGAATAGGTTTCAGCAGCATAGACGGCTCCCTCCGAACGCAGCCAGACTGAAGGAAAGAAAAAAAAGTCACTGCATTCAGCAAAGAAAAAAAGCCTCATTATTTTAAAATAAATTGGGGATCCAAAAAAATCCTGACAAATGCCTAAAAAAATTCCTATCAAATAAAGAGACTTTTTCTGCAAGTGAAAAGAATAAATGGTTGAATAAATATCTAATAAAAACGGGGAATATTTTTTACATTGAAATCTATGGGATTTGCATGTTCAAAGCTGTCGAACAAGCCATTGAAAATCAGGTAATTTCACTGACATTTCAGTGGTGTTCGGCATTCTCTAAACAGATTAACCATTACTTCTCTATGGGGAATTTCACTGCCGACGAATCGCACTGAACGACACCATCATGGTGTCCAACACCATCGCACCAGGTGTCCAACAGATTCAGCACCACGGCCAATGGACAGGGACGCGGTGAAACGGTATAAAGAATTGATCCGTAAAACAAAATCAATTTGTTTTGTTTTCAGACAGAACCAATTAGTATTTCGGAAGTGCTTCCGAAATACGAATCGGGAAAATTTTGTCTGAATTTTGATATGGACTGAAAGGAAACGCACATCTCTAATTCGAACTTCATAACCGAAAATATAAATTACTTCAAAAGGGAAACATGTCTTACAGTATGCTTAAAAAGACACTACCACTTACATAAGCTGTAACTAGATTACTTGTGCACTACAAATAAAAACACTTTATAAAACACAAGCTGCAATTTTTTCTTTGTTCGATGTAATTGCATGTCAAAAAAAAAAATATATATATATATATTTTTTTTTTTATACATGGAGAAAAAATGGAGAGGATGCGCGCGGCTGCGCTGCCACGCGCATTCCGTTAACAATGCAGGCAGCTTTTCTAGCACCTGCATTGTAATTCCGCATTAAAACAGGGGCGCAAAGGAGAAACCTGCAGCGCAGGTTTTTCTCCTTAGTGTCCCCGTTTTAGCGTGATTATTGTAATTTAGCCCCTTGTGTTTTGTTGCGCATGGAATTGTATAAAAACGAGCGCAGATGACACATTTTTTTCCTGTATATTTTTTTGTTTGTTTTTTTGTGTGCTTGTTTTGTTTTATTCCTCAAATGAATGTGATGCTCCACTTGGAAGAAACAATACAGTCAATACCAAGGAAAGTATGTGCTTCTGATATCATGCATAAGTGCTCACTATATCTCACAGACATATCCATAGAAGACAATGGAGGTGGGCATTTTTAGTCATTTCTTAATGTCTCCCAAAGAATAGGGCATGCCAAGACGACCATATCATTTATCCACATTCACAAGGATAGATGTTAAATAGATGACATAGAGTGTTAGAATGCATTGAAATGAAATAGGCTTAAATTTTGTGAGTTTTTTTTTAGCTTGAAGAATGACTGTGTGCCTCTTCATACCCTACAGGTAGATAAAGAGACCAACACAGAAGATGTCTTTCCAGATGAAGTTGCTGTTCTTCCAAAAGAGAGAACCTGCCGCCGGTCCCGTGGGTCTCCCTTTGTACGCAGCACCACAATTGTTCGATCACAGACATTTTCCCCAGGTGCACGGAGCCAGTATGTGTGTCGAGTAAGTATACAGTCAACTTCATGTAAGTGAAGTAAAGTAGTGAACATTAAAAAAGATAGAAATCTCCACTCTTCTGAAATCTAATGGATCATATAGTACTGCATTAGGCCACAGTGGGCTAGACCAAGACTGTGAAACTCTGCGCCTCCCCCCCACCCCCCCCCCCCAGGTGTTACTGAACCACAAATCCCATGATTCCCTGGCTATCTAGTACATGCAAGAATTCTGGTAATTGTAGGCCACTGACATTTGGGGTCCGGAGTTTGACATCCCTGGGCTATACTCACTTAAGCTATCTGCTAGATCTAGAACTGAGTGGTTGGACTTTACAAGGAACTTGCAACTTAAAAAAAAAAATCAAAAACCTTTTGTCTCATGGTTATAAATGTTCCAACAAGATGATCAGGCAAAAATCATGACCTTGCAAACCCCAAAGCCTCTCACAAGCGTCTAGCAAATCTCCGTTAATCTCAGTTCATTTACAAATTTCTTAACAAAAGAAACACAAAACTCCCACAGACTCTCCCTAGAATCATTGCAAACATATCTTTTGAAATTGGTTTTACGGGCAGGATGTTAATCTGTGTATTCATAAACCGTCCTGCACTCCTCTTATTCCAGAGAGGCCTCCGTCATTCATTTAAACATTCTACAGTTCCAGTGTTAAATAACCATGCATATTGCAGCATGTTTGTTAAACTCTGCTTACAGATTATTTAGTGAGCTGGGACTTGATTTTAATGTGTGGTGAACATACAAAGCAGTAAGGGTTAGTAAACTTCACAGCTTTCCTCTTGTCTAAAGCAAGGTGCATCACCAAAATTAAAGTGTTCCTGCTGTCTGTCAGAGATTTTTGACATATGTTTTGTTGCAGCTTAATCTGGTAAACCTTTTAATTTACAACTTCCAGTCGATCTTTGGGTTTTAGGAACTCCTAATACAGTTGTGTTCAAAATTATTCAACCCCCAAAGCTGTAAAGGGTTTTAGGGAATTTAGTGTACATTTGTAATTGTATTCAGAATAAAATCCTACAAGGACTTTTTAAAGAACCATATGCAACTAAAATGACATCAATTGGTTTTGTAATACAGTAGTAAATGTTTATTTTGTGAATTCTTCATTGACACAATTATTCAACCCCTTAAAGATTACCACTCTGAAGAACAGAGGTTCATTCAAGTATTGAAAACACCTGTGGATGTCACGGAGCAGCAATAAAGCATAATAAGCACCAATTAGGCAGCTTTAAAATGACTGTGATACTCAGCTCCTTCTAGACATTTACTGGTGTGGTTACAAACATGGTGAAGTCAAGAGAATGGTCCAGGAAGACAAGAGAAGAGGTGATTACTCTTCACAGGAAGGGCAATGGCTATAAGAAGATTGCAAAGATGTTAAACATACCAAGAGAGACCATAGGAAGCATCATTCGCAAATTCAAGGCAAAGGGCACTGTTGAAACGCTACCTGGTCGTGGCAGAAAGAAGATGCTGACTTCGACTGCTGTGCGCTACCTGAAGCGTAGAGTGGAGAAAAGTCCCCGTGTGACTGCTGAGGAACTGAGAAAAGATTTGTCAGATGTGGGTACTGAAGTTTCAGCTCAGACAATACGGCGCTGCGCACACTGCGTAATGAAGGCCTCCATGCCAGAACTCCCAGGCGCACCCCCTGGCTGTCTCCAAAGAATAAGAAGAGTCGACTGCAGTATGCCAAAAGTCATGTGGACAAACCACAGAAGTTTTGGGATAGTGTTCTGTGGACTGATGAAACAAAATTAGAACTGTTTGGGCCCATGGATCAACGCTATGTTTGGAGGAGGAAGAACAAGGCCTATGAAGAAAAGAACACCTTGCCTACTGTGAAGCATGGCGGGGGGTCAATCATGCTTTGGGGCTGTTTTGCTTCTGCAGGTACAGGGAAGCTTCAGCGTGTGCAAGGTACCATGAATTCTCTTCAGTACCAGGAGATATTGGATGACAATGTGATGCAGTCCGTCACAAACCTGAGGCTTGGGAGACGTTGGACCTTTCAACAGGACAATGATCCCAAGCATACCTCCAAGTCCACTAGAGCATGGTTGCAGATTAAAGGCTGGAACATTTTGGAGTGGCCATCGCAGTCACCAGACTTAAATCCGATTGAGAACCTCTGGTCGGACTTAAAGAAAGCAGTTGCAGTGCGCAAGCCTAAGAATGTGACTGAACTGGAGGCTTTTGCCCATGACGAATGGGCGAAGATACCCGTAGATCGCTGCAAGACACTTGTGTCAAGCTATGCTTCACGTTTAAAAGCTGTTATAACTGTAAAAGGATGTTGTACTAAGTACTAAGATTGAATGTCACTTGGGGGTTGAATAAAACTGATAATGATGTGAGCACAGAAAAGACATTTGTGGTTATTTCATTATAAATGTTATGTTACGTTTGTCTGACCTACACGTGCCTCTTTGATTTAATTGTAAGCAAGATGACTGAATGATCAAAATCAATGTCAAACTGGCCAAAACACTCAATTTCAGTGGGGGTTGAATAATTTTGAACACAACTGTATGTCTGCTAATCTCATGGAGATTGCCATGTTTTTTTGCTTCTTTTCTGTCATGGGAGGTATTAAAAATCTAGGCTTTGTGATTGAGCCATCTAAACTAAAATGTCAAAGGGGATGGGGTGGTCAGATAGCAATGATGCTTCTAATATTAATAGTGAAAGATTCAATTTTTTTTCCTGCATCCCACTGCTGAGCTGCAGTGCAAGTATATATATATATACAGTGGCAAGAAAAAGTATGTGAACCCTTTGGGATTACGTGGAGTTTTGCATGAATTGGTCATAAAATGTGCTCTGATCTTCATCTAAGTCACAACAATTAGAAAAACACAGTCTGCTTAAAATAATACAACACAAACATTATATGTTTTCATGTTTTTATTGAACAGAACATGTAAACATTCACAGTGCAGGGTGGAAAAGTATGCGAACCCCTAGCCTAATGACTTCTCCAAGAGCTAATTGGAGCCAGGAGTGAGCCAACCTTAAGTCCAATCAGTGTGATATTATTGGATGTGTTGCTGAAAGCTGTCCTGCCCTTTAAAAACACACACCAGTTTTGGGTTTACTGGTTTCAAGAAGTACTGCCTGATGTGAGCCATGCCTCGCAGAAAAGAGCTCTCAGAAGACTTACGATCAAGAATTGTTGACTTGCATGAAGCTGGAAAGGGTTACAAAAGTATCTCCAAAAGCCTTGATGTTCATGTGTCCACGGTAAGACAGACTGTCTACAAATGAAGAAATTTCAGCACTGTTGCTACTCTCCCTAGGTGTGGTCGTCCTGTAAAGATGACTGCAAGAGCACAGCACAGAATGCTTAATGAGGTAAAGAAGAATCCTAGAGTGTCAGCTAAAGACGTACAGAAATCTCTGGCACATGCTAACATTTTTGTTGACACATCTACAATAAGGAAAATATTAAACAAAGAATGGAGCACATGGGAGGACACCACGGAGGAAGCCATTGCTGTCCAAAAAGAATATTGCAGCAAGTTTGCAAAAGAGCACCTGGATGTTCCACAGCACTACTGGCAAAATATTCTGTGGACAGATGAAACCAAAATTGAGTTGTTTGGAAAAAACACACAACACTATTTTTGGAGAAAAAAAGGCACAGCACACCAACATCAAAACCTCATCCCCACTGTAAAACATGGCGGAGGGAGCATTATGGTTTGGGGCTGCTTTGCTGCCTCAGGGCCTGGACGGATTGTTGTCATTGATGGAAAAATGAATTCCAGATATTATCAAGACATTTTGCAGGAAAACGTATGACCATCTGTGTGCCAACTGAAGCTCCGCAGAGGATGGGTGATGCAACAGGACAATGACCCAAAGCATACAAGTAATTCAAGAAAAGAATGGCTTCAACGAAACAAAATATGCCTTCTGGAGTGGCCCAGTCAGAGTCCTGACCTCAACCCGATTGAAATGCTGTGGCATGACCTTAAGAGAGCGATTCACACCAGACATCCCAAGAATATTGCTACACTGAAACAGTTTTGTGAAGAGGAGTGGTCCAAAATTACTCCAGATCGTTGTGCTGTTCTGATCTGCAACTACAGGAAACGTTTGGTTGAGGCTATTGCTGCCAAAGGAGGGTCAACCAGTTATTAAGTCCAGCAGGGTTATCCAAAGAGATTCGAAAAGTCACCGCACGTTCGGTGACTTTTCGTTCTCTTCAATTCGGTTCCTTTTGCCGATTGCATTTCGGTGACCCTGCGGTGTATTCAGCAAAGAGCACAGGGTCCCCGAATTGCAGGGAAAAGCTGCCGCAAACCTGACGAAAACTAACCGAATGCACCCTGAAAACAAGCAAAAACATCTGGATCAACCTTCGAAGAGGAGCCGAACAGGAGCCGAACAGGAGCCGAAAAGGAGCCGAATCACACAGAGCCGAAGCAGCTGTGACGTAGAGGAGGCAGTGAATAAATTAGAAAAACCATTTGTATGAATCTGGGAAAAAGAAACGCTGTTTGCAAAGAAACTACTGAGCGAAAATGTCTGAAATTTCCACAGGAGGTCCAGGGAATGATAATAAAGAGGGCTGTTACAAAAAAAATAAGCAAACTGAAAAAAAAAAAAAAAAAAATCGGACTTTTAATTTTTTTTAAAAAATTCAGAAAAATGCTTAAAGTATCCTAAAAAATCTATAAATAAAGAGACTTTTTGCTGCAGAATTTTATAATGAACGGTTTATTAGATATTGAATTAAAACAGGAATATTTTTAACATTGAAGTCTATGGGATTCTCCTGAATAAATTTGCCGAATTAAACCACCGAATGGCAGGCATTAGGGGAACCTTTCACTGCTGGTTTGTGTTCTCTGAATAGCCGAAGCAGTGCTTTTTCATGGGGATTTCACTGCCCTCGAACAGGGACCGAACAGGCACCGTATGTGCAGGCAATTCGACAGGATTTGGCGAATTGCCTGCTCTCTGGATAACCGAATGGCCAGGAAAGGTAACCGAACCCTGATTTTCAGCGTTCGGTTACCTTTCTCAAGCAATTCGGAGCTCTTTGGATAACCCTGCAAAGGTTCACATACTTTTTCCATCCTGCACTGTGAATGTTTACATGTTCTGTTCAATAAAAACATGAAAACATATAATGTTTGTGTTGTATTATTTTAAGCAGACTGTGTTTTTCTAATTGTTGTGACTTAGATGAAGATCAGAGCACATTTTATGACCAATTCATGCAAAACTCAACGTAATCCCAAAGAGTTCACATACTTTTTCTTGCCACTGTATATATATATATATATATATATATATATCATGGGCAAAATTGTTGGCACCCCAGACATTTTTCCAGAAAATCAAGTATATCTCACAGAAAAGTATTGCAATAACACATGTTTTGCTATACACATGCTTATTCCCTTTGTGTGTATTGGAACAAAACAAAAAAAGGGAGGAAAAAAAGCAAATTGGCCATAATGTCACACAAAACTCCAAAAATGGTCTGGACAAAATTCTTGGCACCCTTTCAAAACTGTGGATAAATAAGATTGTTTCAAGCATGTGATGCTCCTGTAAACTCACCTGGGGCAAGTAACAGGTGTGGGCAATATAAAAATCACACCTGAAAGCAGATGAAAAGGAGATAAGTTCACTTAGTCTTTGCATTGTGTGTCTGTGTGTGCCACACTAAGCATGGACAACAGAAAGAGGAGAAGAGAACTGTCTGAGGACTTGAGAACCAAAATTGTGGAAAAATATCAACAATCTCAAGGTTACAAGTCCATCTCCAGAGATCTAGATTTGCCTTTGTCCACAGTGCGCAACATTATGAAGAAGTTTGCAACCCATGGCACTGTAGCTAATCTCTCTGTGGGTGGATGGAAAAGAAAAATTGATGAAAGGTTGCAACGTAGGATAGTCCGGATGGTGGATAAGCAGCCCCAAACAAGTTCCAAAGAACTGCACTGTGATATATAACTTTTGTTTATATCATAATAAATATAACTTATTAACCACTTCGATGCTGAGCATCCTCAGCATTCCCGCTGGTATGCGGAGGACGCGCTGAGCGCGTCCTCCCATTGGGGTCAGCGTTCGGCCGAGTTCCGGCCGATCGCTGGCCCCCCCGGTGCGGGCTGACATCCTGGATGTCAGCCGCGCATCCGGGACCACAGCCGCCCAAATTAGGTGTCATCGCGGCAGCGCGATGACACCTAATTCAGGCGCCCCCCCGCATGTGCGGAGGAGGCCCCTGAAAGGGAGGGGGGGAGGTCCTTCGGACCTCTCTCCCTCCCGATCGGCGGCTCTGCGGGGGTTAACCCAGGCATCATTTGGAAGGGCACAGCCTGCCCTTCCAAATGATGCCTCGAATTAACCCCTGGGGAGCTGGTTAGCGAATCGGCGCTGAAAAGCGCCGATTCGCGATCCTTTCCCGGAGCTGGCCGACATCTTGGATGTCGGCCAAGCCTCCGGGAACTCCCCCTGAGGACTGGCGTCATCGTGCGTAGCACGATGACGCCAGTCCTGGACTTAACCCTTAACTGCCACCAACGGTGGAGATAGGGAGTTCATTGGATCTCCCTATCTCCCGATCCGTGGCAGTTAGGGGTTAAATTTTGGTATGGTTGGATCGGCCAGAGCATGGCCGTTCCAACGATACCAAACATGAAAGTGAAAAATTTTGTAAAAAAAAAAAAAAAATGAAAAATAAAAATTAAAAAAAATAAAAAAAAAAAAATTATAAAAAAAAAAAATAAACACTTTTTTTTTTTTTTTTTGGTTTGTTAATGCAGCAATATTGTTCCCATTTCAATTATAATGTGAACAATGATGCTGCACTAACGATTTTTGTATGCGGTGTGTTTGTTAAAAATCGCGTAATTTTCCCCCCAAAAAAATGTAACGAGACCCCATCTCTAATTTTTTTAACAAGCGCACCCCATACAAAATATAACCGCAATTGCTCGCATGTTAAAATGTGAAAAAAAACACTTTACACATTGTAAATTATTGAAAATACATATTTTATTGCATTTTTTGTTATAATATACAGACATGACATGACATAACGTATACATATAATAATGACATATTATGAATCTACCGAGTCTGACGGAGAGAACGATATATAATATGTCTGGGTAATATACTAAAATAAGCCTTCAAAACACGTTTAAACATGATGAGCAAAACCGGTAAAAATGACCTCAGCACAGGGGTGGGAAAAGCCTCAGCAGCGAAAGGGTTAAGTTCTGCTTTCTGCCTGATATTTGATTCATGCCATCTGAAGTTACTGGAGTATTACTTGTTGTTTTAAGCTCGAGTAGCTACGAAATTGTGAGTTGCGGTCGCTGGGGACGGTTGAGTAAGCGAGCGGCGGATTGTTGTCCGCGTAGTCATTATCTGGGTCTAGGATAGCAGATAGCGGGTTGCTTAGCCCTGCGTCCTTCACCGCAACACGCGTAGTGTTCAGGGGAACTGGTGGCAGCGTAACTAATAGAATAAGAAAGTGGGCCCAGGGATTGTGGGAAACGTAGTCACTACCCGATGCAAGAGAAGACTGGTACTGCGTTGCAACCCTGGGACCATTTTATCTCGCTCTACGAACCTGTTGGGAGAGAAATTGTGCGGGGACGGATAGTTAAGCGAGCGCGCGGGGATTGTTGTCCACTCAGTTATTATCTTGGTCTAGGATAGACAGATAGTGAGCGGCTTAACCCGTCGTCTTTCGCAGCAGCGAGTGTAGTTGTCATGACAATGACTGTATATATTTTACCCTCCTTCCCAAAAAAACTATCAGGGTTATTCAGAGAGTTGAAAACCAGGAGAATGACTGGAGAAGTGAAAATTCTAGATCAAAATAGCCGATTTGGAAAGTCTCTCTGAATAACCCTGTATTTATTTTTACCTCAAACAGCCAGTAGCTCTGAGGGGAGTGGTCTCCTGCTGTGAGAGCCATAAATCACTCCCCAGGGAAACACCTCATGGCATGCCACAGTACTGAGTGCAAACAGTAAGCACAGGGAGATTTATTTTCAAGGGTTTTTGAAAAAACTATCCATCTGTCAGCAGTTTGGCTAATACAATGTATAGCCAAATTTTGGAGATCTTTCAATTGAGCTAAAGTTGTTTGGGGCAAGATTGGTGAACTTTAAATTTGTTTTGTAAGAAATTAATAAACTTGAAGTAATATATACACAGGGCTATTCAGAAAGAGGTGAAAACCTTGAGAATGAATGGAGAACTGAAAATTCTAGGTCAAAATGTTCAAACCAGAAACATTCTCCCATTTATCGCACTTTCCAAATTGGCTATTTGGTCTAGATTGCTCATTCTCTTGGCAATTCTCAAGGTTTTCACCTCTCTCTGAATAGCCCTGATTCTATTTCTTTGTCTCCCAAGTTACATTGGATATTCCAAACCATGTTAAAAGGACAGCTGAACAGTAAGACTTTGGGTTTCTTGCATTTTTTTCTATGGTTTCAAATATATCATGGGTCCACTTTCTGCTTTTCTCCTGCAGTTATATCGAAGTGACAGTGACAGCTCGACTTTGCCAAGAAAATCACCTTTCATTCGAAATACACTGGAAAGGCGAACACTGCGCTATAAGCAGGTACAAAGTTCTCTCTCATATTGTTATGGCTGTCCCTGGCCATATTTTGTGCCACCACTGGTATCTTCTACATCCTTCAATTCTGTGTGAGAGAGGTTTTAATCCTAGTGTAAAAAATGGCACCGCTCTTCCAGCAAATAAGGAAACTAGATTAAAATTCTCATCCTGGTTAACAAACAGCCTAGCCCAGCTCAGCCAGTAACAAGAAGAGGCAAAGACAACTGTTTGAACTGAGCTGCTAAGTCTTTGTGGTTTTCGAATACAGAGAATCCTGAATTAAGCATCTTAATTTTATTAGCCAGCTCTGTAATTGATCAAAGCCAAAACTGAATACTGGCAGTTCCACCACTTATGGTCACGGGTATTTTCTCCTGTTGTCCATAGGACTCCCTGGAAACTCAAATGAGCCCCGCCCTGGGATTCTGCTTTACATTAGAAAGTCACAGGAGAACTCTTTGTTCTTTGTGTCTTTCGTTTTATATTGTGATGAAGTGAGAAATCGCACACCCCTCATCACTGTGGGATGAGAGGTGAATTTTAACTTTATCCGTTTATTTTATACTTCCTATACAAAGCATAGTAAGTGTAATTGTGATGTTAGCTGCTGTACAAATTTAACTGCAACAGAAATTGCAGCTCCGCTTGGAATAGCAGCCGAGCCGATAAGTACAGTAGGAAAACACTCGGTTGCGACACAGTACATAACATACCTTTGGCTACATTACATTCTTGGTGCGAACGTTAGCGCTCACCTGCATGAGCATTAACGTTAACTCTGGTGGCCCTATTGCGGGCCACCCATATTACAATCCAAACGCTAACGGGTTAAAAAACCCATTAGCGATTGGTATCTTGCGCTGTACTGCTTGGGCTTACTGTACTTTGCGCTACTGTACTTTGCGCTCCCTATACTTAACATGGGGAGCGCAAATGTTAATTAGCGTTAGTATTACAATGTACTAACACTAACGTCCGGCTGCGGTTAGCAAGAAGTTAACCACAGCCTGGACATGGTGCTAATGGATTCCGCTGCTGCAAAATCCGTTAGCACCAGCAGTAACCCCCCAAAAAAAAATCAGATGCTCGCCTTCTATCTCAAGGCGAGGACCGCGGCTCCATCCGCCTCCTCTGACCAGCGGGAGCAGGGAGAGACTAGGGGAAAAAGTCCCCCAGTCTACCCTACGGATCACTACGCCGACTCGCGAGATCTGGCAGGTCATGTGACCGGCGCTGTCTGCTTCAGTGGAGTCCTATGGACTCCATGGAGAGGATGTGCGCAGATGCTTAGCACCCGGTAACCATGCAGGCAGCTTTTTAAGCGCCTGCATTGTAATATCGTGCTAAAACGGGGGTGCAAAGGAGAAACCTGCAGGCGCAGGTTTTTCTCCTTTGCGTCCCTGTTTTAGCGTGATTAATGTAATGTAGCCCCTTTGTACCTGCAGACACAACATTGACATAAATGTTTGTGGAAATACATAATGTAGTAGTACTTGGACATTGGAAAGAACTAACACAATAGAAACTCTAAGGTTACTTTGACAATTCAGCAGTTCCTCTATACTGGTGCTGTGATGGAAACATTCTGTTAGAAAAACAAAGGGCTAGGAACCACCTGAATTGCTAAAGTAATGGCTTGAATCGTTACACACAACAGCTGCAGCTGCTAGTCTAACATTGGGACACTGTAGCAGTTTATTGTAAATTAACAGCTCCTATACTTTGAAGGAGAACCACAAGCTATTCCATGGTAGCTCATTCTTCTCTATTTTTGAAATAAGTCAGATCTTACAGTGATTTTCAAAAGCAAATTAAGGCTCCTTTACAAAAATCCCTTTTTTCTTTTCTATAATCACTTCACAATTCAATGTCAATATATCTAAGTATCCCATACTTACCTCTGATCTTGCGGTGCACATGGTGGCATGATCCCCCCCTGCCACCCTCTGCCCATATGCAGTAGTACTTGGATGGTTCCACTCGTGCTAGCTCGAGTAGGTTGTACTTGGCTCCATGGAGTTCTGTAGTCTCCAGGAGCCGATACCAGCGGCACCACTACCTATATGGATAAGCAGTTCAAAAATATTCTGAATTGAAATACAGTGGACCAATCTGAATAAAGCCATTAATACTAAGCCACAACTGTGGATGTTGAGATATCTTACTGCCACGCCTGATGGTCACATATTCTGCCAAATGATTTGGTAATGGGTAATAAAAGTGTGTTCCATTTGCTTTGCAGCAATCCTGCCAAGCTTCCTTGGCAGAAATTATGGCCCGGACATCCCTTGACCTGGAGCTGGATCTCCAGGCTTCCAGAACAAAGCAGCAGCAGCTAAACGAGGAGATACATGCTCTGAGAGAGCTTAAGCAACGTCTCGAGGATGTGCAGCATCGTGGACAGAGTGATCTACCGCAGTGGGTGCTGCGTGATGAGCGATTCCGCAATTTGCTTATTGAAGCCGAAAGACAGGTATAATTCCTTGCATAACATGTAATATGATGCTGGAGAACATTTACATTGCTATAAATTACATTGGAAGATAAATTATTACATGTTATACATTTATCATTGCTAGATGACAGCGGTCTAAAGTGAAAAATATTGTTTCAGGCTCAAATTACTACAATAAAAAGTGCTTCTATGTCAAAGTACACCAATATTGTAAGGTCCTAAATGGATTTGATTGTATTAAAATATGTATTTTAATATTTATTTATTTTTACTTCTGGTAGTTTAGTAAATTAAATGTGCGACACACTAAAATAGTAGCATGTTTTAAATTTTAAATTTAGATAGTGATACCCTCCACCGTGATGGAAAAGTCAGGAGGTGGAGAGGCATTAGAAGGAGGAATTAGTAGGATATCGGTCTTAGACATGTTTTAAATTCTATTGCGTAAAGATTCAGGGGCCGAATCCATTAAAGGGACACTATCACTTACTTAAACTGTAACTAGATTACTTGTACATTGCTAACAAAAACACTTTATAAACCACATGCTGCTGCTTTATTTTCTTTGTTTGACGAATCGCATGTAAAAAGGAAAAATAAAGTTAGGTTTTTGTATCTCCTGTTTCCATTTTGTGGATTTTTCCCATGATCCAACATCTAAAAAAGTCTGTGCAAATGTTCTACTTTACTGCAGTGGTTTATCTAAACCACAGTATTAAATAGTTAATGGTGGAAGGGGGAATATTTAGTTAAGGCTGGAGGAGGTCTAATGTGATCCAGACTACCCGTGATAAGAGATGGCAGGTGAATGAGATAAGACAGGGACTTAAAATACTTCTAATCTACCCACTGGTGATATCCTTTGAATACATCCCACAAAATACAATCATGTGAGTAAGTGACTGACCCACAGACTCCATTCCATTCGCAAAGCCACACAGTGAGGAGCAAGTGGTTTAAAGGTATGGGGGGAGGGGGTAGTTTACAACAGAAAAAAAAAATCACAAAATGGATGACCCCGGATGGCTCCCAGAGAGGCCAGAAGCAGACACTGAGGTCTCTGATAGGCAGAGGATGGGGCTTGAGCCAGGAGTAGGTATAACTGCCCCTGGGTGCCCTATTTAAACCCTCCAGCCCACAGATAAGGTGCTCAGACCGGTGCACTTGTGTTTACTATTCTGTGCTTACCTGCTATTGCTGTTCTAACGTGTGCCGACCCTTGGCTTGATTATTGGATTGTGATACCTGCTGCTTGCCCTTGACCATCAAACTGCTTTTGGACACTGACTTTGGATACCCCTTGGATTCCTCGTCCTGCTGGTACCACCTACCAGATTCCCATTCGTGCCTTCACCTGACACACAACTCTCTCTCCCCCCGCTTCCTATTAATTATGGTAGATTCAGTGCTGCTGTGTATCCACCACATTTGATGGGCAGTGGGAACTTCTGGGTCCACTTAAGTGCACATTTCTGAAAGGGCGACTAAACCAGCAGCTACTGGTGTTTACAGTACATTGGCTGTCCTCTCCAATGTACTGTAAGTTAGAGTATACATTCTGGTGCCCATTTGAAAATGAAATAAGTATGTAATAAACACAACGTGTTCGAACAAATGTAATTTATTCTTCGTTTTTATTGTTTGTAGACAAGACAGACCAAGTTTGAACAACGCCAAGAACAAGCAGCAGAGAAGTTGCTAAAGAAAGCATCGAAAGAGGTTTTTCAGCTGCGTGGTCAAAACCAGAAGGAGCCACCCCAAGTGCAGACCTTCAGGTAACTTACGCAAGTAACAAAGATGGTTCTTATCTCTGTCATACCAAGTTATGTTAAAGATAAACTAGGTATATGACAGCTTGGATACATAAACCATCCAGGGGTCCACCTGGTTGATTTTCTAAATGATCATATGAGTAAAATAAATTGTTAAACCGAGAAGAATCTGGTGATGATTCCTTAAACCTTTATTCCAGGGGAGGGCATCCCATATTTTACAGAACTGCATATCTTGTGAAGCTATCAAGCTATATGCCTGGATGAGCATCAAAGGACATGTAGTTCTGAACTTTTCTGGTCCCAAAGTAAGCATCACTGCTCTACCCAATGCTTAGTGTGGTTTATAAAACTGAAGTAGCCAGTGCCCGATACATGTTTCTCTTTAGATGTTTTTATGGACAGCTGGTCATCCTAACTTTGAAAGATGATATATATAAATTACAAGACCGGAGTACTTGTAACAAGCAGTAGTGGGGGCAACGTCCCGATAACGGAGAACACAAACCTGTAGACAGGCAAAGGTACTGGTAACAAGAATATAAGATAATTATTATTATTCTTTATTTATAAAGCGCCAGCATATTCCGCAGCGCTGTACAATAGGCACAGTATAGACAGGGTTACAATACATTGAACAACATTTGACAAACAGTACAGGAGGAGATGAGGGCCCTATTCCCGTAGGAACTCACAATCTAGAAGGGTTGGGGTTGGAAACAGGAGGAGAGGACTGTAAGGTGAGAGTGATTGATGGTTGCGTCAGTGAGTTGGGTGGTAGGCTTCTCTAAATAGGAACATTTTAAGGGAGTGTTTGAAGGAAGAGAAATTAGGGGAAAGTCTGACCGTACGAGGGAGAGTGTTCCAGAGAGTGGGGGCTGCGCGTGAGAAGTCCTGCAGTCTATCATGGGAAGAGGTGATGCGAGGAGAAGCTAGGCATAGGTCACTGTTTGATCTTAAGGAGTGGGCTGGGGTGTATTTGGTGATTAGTGAGGACAGGTAGTGGGGAGCTGAGTTAGTGAGGGTTTTGTAGGTCAGGGTAAGGATTTTGAACTTAATTGCAGTGGATGGGGAGCCAGTGACGGGACTCGCAGAGGGGAGCGGCAGAGACAGAGCGGCGGTTCAGGTGGATTAGCCTGGCGGAGGCGTTCAGGATGGATTGTAGGGGGGAGAGGTGGGAGAGAGGGAGGCCAGATAAGAGATTATTGCAATAGTCAAGTCGGGAGATTACCAGGGCATGGATTCGTTGTATTGTGGTGACAGCGGTAAGAAATGGCCGAATTCTAGAAATATTACGTAGTTGGTATCGGCAGGAGGAGGAAAGAGACTGGATGTGGGGGATGAAGGAAAGAGCAGAGTCAAGTGTAACTCCAAGACAGCGAACCTGACTTGATGGGGAGATAGTGATACCCTCCACCGTGATGGAAAAGTCAGGAGGTGGAGAGGCATTAGAAGGAGGAAGTAGTAGGAGCTCAGTCTTAGACATGTTGATCTTTAGGTGGTGGGAGGCCATCCAGGAGGAGATGCCAGATAAACAGTCGCTGACTTTGGAAAGGACAGGGGGAGAGAGATCAGGGGTAGAGAGGTAGATCTGAGTAAAGTAAAAGGAATTCTTTATTAATACAATTATTAACGAAAAAAAGTGAAATAACAATTAGAGCGTGATGACCAGTTAATGAAGTGACCTGGTCTACTAAGAGTAAAGCATAGATAAGCAGATAGCACTAGGGAAGGCAGTGAGCAATTTCCTATATCTAACCTTGGTGGTTCAAGCCACCTACTATACCCCACTATAATAAGACATAAGACATAGATAGGAGAAAGGTAGATAAAGGTATATCCAATATGGATCAAGGAATATAAATTGGCACAACCATCAAGGTTGCCTATAGGACATGACTGCCATAGTCATAATGGATATCGGAAATGGCCCAGGTCAATAGTGGCAAAAAGACAGTTAAAAATAGCAACAAGGCGTTGAGAGTTGATGCGTTTCGCTGCTGTCAAGTGGCTTTTTCAAGAGCTCTTAGATTTGTGCTAACTTTGAAAGATGGATGCTAATAGAATCACAACGTAACCTCTACACTACCATTATCGATTATACTTGCTTTTCAAAAGCACTTGCGTGTGACCCGAAATTGAATATAATTGATGTAGTCTGATTCTGGAGCAATGCAAAGGAATTTTGTTTATTGCAACGAAAATTCATTTGCAAATGAACTCCAGAACATGCCACACATTGAACATGACAACTGATGTGTTGAAATTATTTGAAAGGCTTGCAGGTCCATTTTTCCTTTATGGAAACCTGAAGCCCAAGCTATACAAGGGGAGGTCTAACTCAATTGATGCTAACTCAATTTTTTTCCCCGAAGAAAGCTTGCTTATCCAGCATTTCTCCACATAATCTCCATCAATCTTGACACATTTTTCAAGCCGTACACCCACTTTCTATAACATGCCCCAAAGGTCTTTTGTCACAGTAGTTTTATCTCAAGGGTCAATTGCTTTGAAATCAGCAGACTTACCATCTTCAAATGTGAAGAGGAGCTTTTTGGCAAACTCGAGCAGCTTTTTGTTCTGTGGTCAGCAAACATAGGACCCAGCTGGTGCAGTCCAATTCATCATGAAGAATCCTCAAACATGTTTGTTTTTGGAATGTTGAACTCTTCCACAAGCTTTTTGAGAATGATTTGTGGTTCCTGATCCAAGAATTCCTTCACCTTGACTGTCCTGGTCTCCTCTCATCTTGGTCTCCCTCTCTTGGTTCATCATAAACCTCAAAATGTCCAGATTTGAATCTGCTAAATCACTTGTGGACCTTCTTGGGATTTGGTTGCTTCATTACCAAGATGGGTTTTCAAAACCCTGTTTTGCAGAGAAACCCTAATGGAATTGGTAGAACAATTCTGTGTGCCGACCACTACTATTTTCTCAGTCGTGTCTCCATGATCTTTTGTGGGGATATCAATATTTCCTTTTTTTATAAGTAGTAGAAGGATTAGGCTTTCTTTTTTTTAAAAAAAATGAGTTAGCTTCATTATTTCATTGATTTTAGCCTTAGTTTTGAACTTTCCCTTGTAATGTACTGTAGATACTCGAGTATACCGCTAGATTTTGGTGACAAAAATTTACCTTAAAATTGGAGGGGTCGCGTTCTATTCGAGATACCTTGTGTAAAAATAAATTTAAAAAAAAAACTTGCCGTGCTCTGGATCCCAAGTCTCCCGGAAGTTCCGGTAGTCTCGCTGAAGTGAATGCGGGGCTCCCTTATGCTTGCAAACACTTCGGGAACTCGCAGATTCGGGAGATTTGGGATTCATCACGGCCAGACGGCACGCTCCGTTTAAGCCAATCATTCACCTTGCTCGCCTCCGCTGGCCATCTAATCGCTAGTAAAGAAAACGGGTGGCCGGCGACTTCATACTTAGTAAAAACTGCAATCATTCTAGAGCAGAGCACCCTGACCTGAGGGGTAGCCTGACTGTGTTAAGAGAACCTGGAAAGATTTTAATTGTTACCCGTCACAGTAAACTTTTGCTCCTCGCGTTATATTTGAGTCTTGAGTATTCTTTAATTTCCATAATAAATCTCTATCCATCGCGTTAGATTCGGGTCGCACTATACTCGAGTATCTACGGTAATTATAGTAGCGCTTTTTTGACCGGCAAAGGGAGCCCTCTGCCTGTCATAAAGAGCTTCCCTACAGTGAATATATTTTACTGTGTGGGTAATAGAAAGTTATTGTCCATATAATCGCTGGGCCCTACCAGTAATTTTGTGGAAAATCACTTGGCGTTAAAAAGGGTTTAAGGTCAAAATAAGAGAAGTTGGAAAAGAAATTCTAAAGTCATCTGTGATTAGATTTCCTTTTCCCGTCATATTTTTCTTTTGATCAATGCTCATTATTTTTCCTTTTGTTTCAGGGAGAAGATAGCATTCTTTACCAGACCAAGAATTAACATACCTCCTCTGCCAGCTGACGACGTATGATGCGTTTCCTTCCAAACAGGAGGCACTATTCTGTGTGTATCTCCATGAAGTCACTAGGCTAGTAACGTTTACTTTGTGAAATGTTTAAAAAGCTAGTCCTATTTTGTAAAAAATACAAATAAAAAAAAAAATTAAATCCTATATACATATATAAATATCTATAATTATATATTTTATAATATGACTGCAGCAAGGCTTGGTTTTTCCTTGCTGTAACACTGGTATCTCCAAAGGCAACTTATTTTATACAGTAGATCAGACTACCCTATTCAAGGATGTGTACAGTTTAATGCTGTTGTATGTGTCTTAATGAGGGCTGGAAATCAGAAAAAAAGCAAGTTCACAGAAATTCACTGTATTGTAATTTATTTATAGTGCCTTGTTTTCCTTGAGGGAAAATACCTGCTTTAAAGACATTTTTAGATTGAATTTATGCTTCACAGTGTTTGTCATACAGTTGAATTGAACTATTGAGCTGGTTTTCTTTCTGGTACCTGAAACAAAAAAAATACTTTTGTAAACTGTTGATTTTAGTGGTTTTCTGCTTCTTTGTTTTTTTTTGTTTTTTTTTTCAGATTACATTATCTCATACTTTTTTGCACCACCTCTGTTCTATATTGAAATATTATCACTGCAAGGTTTTTAATACTGATTAAAAATGGCATTTGCTTTTTCAGAGATCATGGAGTCTTGTGTTTTATTTGGAAGGAATATACTTCTTAAAGGAGTGGTGCTTTACTCATTGTGCAAAGAACCGGGGGTCAAGACGAGCAGGAACTCTTGGGAATGCAGTTACTCCACTGTTTTATAGGAGGAACAGCGTTCCCTTTTGTCCCAAGCACTGTAAAGTTTTATTAGTTTTCAGTCATATATTTCTTTAATAAGTAACAATAAATAAATTATATAATTATCATAATGATTCCCTTAAACCCAGTTTATCATTATATTCAAACATTAATATCATATTGACCGTAGGGTGTTACTTTTTATTTTTTTTTGAGGAAAGGATTTTACCAGGAAAGATACATTGAGATTTCTCTCATTTTCAAGTACGTCCTGGGTGGTGAGTATGTACCGTTAGGTGTCTTGCCCAAGCACACTTACTGGAGAGGTGCTCTGGCCGGGATCAAACCTGTGTCTCCACAGTCTCTCTCCACGGTTATAGAGCAGTGACGTTACCTCTACTCCACCCAGCCGGTTAAGTGCGATACTGTCACGGACTCTGGGCTGCAGTGTACTAGGTTACCCAGAGTTCCTACCTACGTTACAGACATGTCCAAGGTTAATTGGGGAGCAGTATTCTTGGAGTGGATACACAATTATTTTTTTAGGACTAGACCCCTGCAAAGAGCATAATGGTTTATAACGACCAAAAACAAATATTGTAGAGGCAGCTTAGAATTAATACAAACAGAGTAGGACAGTATATGGGGGGTAACTGATAAACACATCCAGTAGGTCACCCATGAAAATATTCAGTGATCGACCCTTAGCATCTTTATCTTGCACCTTGTTAGTCTGTCCCAGAGGAGAGATTCTCAATACATCCTGCAACAAAGAATATGAAGAATTGGTGCATTGTCTTTCAGTACTTCAAATGTTTGTTTTCAGTTTGTTTAAGAAATGCTTCATATAATATGCTTTTCATCAAATACACATGCTTGTAATTTGGGTGCTTTGCGTTTCAGCCCTATTCGGCGCATTTCAGCGATTCCAATTAGTGGAAAAGTCAGTGAATTCAATGTTTAGCGAATGGTTACGTATTTTGCCGAAAATGGAATCGGCGAAGCAGTTATCGGACTGCTGTCAAATGCACCGATAACCACCAAACTGCATTAAAAAAAGTCTCCTATTCTCCTAATAGGTGTTTAAATCAATAAAAAAATTATAAAAATGTGACTAAATAATGAAAAGGTCCTTTAAAAAAGTATAAAAATGTCGGTTACGGAATGAAATCTTTTAAAAAAAGATTGAGAAACAAATATTTGGTCTAAAAAAAATACAAAAAAGATGTTCTAAAATATAAAAAATAAGGGTTGTTGCTGAAGAGAATAAACCTTTTTTATAAAAATAAAAAATATATTAAGTTTTTACGTTGAATCCTATGGGATTTGCCTTTTTAAACCTGTCGAACTGAAACCCTGAACATCAGGGCATTTCAGTGGAATTTCAGCGCAGTTCTGTGTTTAGAAGACACAATAGTCTTCTCTGCAATACCACAATTTGCTGTCAATTTGCCTGTATTTGGTGAATTGACAGATTGGTAAATAAACAAACTGCCCCGAAAATTGCACTGACTGGTGAAATTCACCATTTGGTGGCAAGTTTGGTCCTTAGTGAATAAGCCCTTTAATCAGGTCGAACTGGAACAAAAAATAGACCTGGGCGTTCAAATGGCAGACAAACTTTTTTCTTAAAGACCTATTCAATACAAGAGAAAAGTATAAAGAACCAAATTAGTATATTTTCTCAACTGGGTGACAGCCTATTTTGTAAATGATGTCAGTGTATAAATGAATAATGGCAAAATTAACAAATTTTAATAAAAAGTGCTATTTTAGTAAAGTGAAGAGATACAATAATGTATCAATACTTTGATCCTTGGCTGCGATTTACAGAGATATCTTACACTGCCCTAATACATCACCATTGGGTCTAATGTGTGCAGTGAAATTTGTATCAATGCTGGTAGACAACTATAAAGCAACATATGGAGGAGACTGGAGACATCCGAGGACTGAAAACATAAAAAGTAGTGTATGGCAGCGTAAAAGGGAAGTCCTTCGCTGCTAGGTAGCCATCATGAATCCAGCTCTGGGGCACGAAAAAAAGCCAGGAGGGCTCCTGCTGGAGCTGTATCACTGAAAACCTGAAGTGCTTTGCTTTTGGTTCCAGGTTAGATCTTTTATATTGGTACAAATAGGAAGGTGGAGTGTCAAAGTGGGGAAAAAAAACACCTCTTTATACCCAAACTACATATAATGTATATACAGTCAGGTCCAGAAATATTGGGACATCGACACAATTCTAACATCTTTGGCTCTATACACCACCACAATGGAGTTGGAATGAAACAAACACAATGTGCTTTAACTGAAGACTGTCAGCTTTAATTTGAGGGTATGTACATCCAACTCAGGTGAACGGTGTAGGACTTACAGCAGTTTGCAGATGTGCCTCCCACTTGTTAAGGGATCAAAGGTAATGGGACAGAATAATAATCATAAATCAAACTTTCCCTTCTTAATACTTGGTTGCAAATCCTTTGCAGTCAATCACAGCCTGAAGTCTGGAACGCATAGACATCACCAGACGCTGGGTTTCATCCCTGGTGATGCTCTTCCAGGACTCTACTGCAACTGTCTTCAGTTCCTGCTTGTTCTTGGGGCATTTTCCCTTAAGTTTTGTCTTCAGCAAGTGAAATGCATGCACAATGGGATTCCGATTAGGTGATTGACTTGGCCATTGCATAACATTCCACTTCTGTCCCTTCAAAAACTCTTTGGTTGCTTTTGCAGTATGCTTTGGGTCATTGTCCGTCTGCATTGTGAAGCACCGTCCAATGAGTTCTGCAGCATTTGGCTGAATGTGAGCAGATAATATTGCCCGAAACACTTCAGAATTCATCCTGCTTCTTTTGTCAACAGTCACATCATCAATAAATACAAGAGAACCAGTTCCATTGGCACCCATACATGCCCACGCCATGACACTACCACCACCATGCTTTACTGATGAGGTGGTATGCTTAGGATCATGAGCAGTTTCTTTCCTTCTCCATACTCTTCTCTTCCCATCACTCTGGTACAAGTTGATCTTGGTATCATCTGTCCATAGGATCTTGTTCCAGAACTGTGAAGGCTTTGTTAGGTGTTGTTTGGCAAACTCTAATCTGGCCTTCCTGTTTTTTAGTCTCACCAATGGTTTACATCTTGTGGTGAACCCTCTGTATTCACTCTGGTGATGTCTTCTCTTGATTATTGACTTTGACACACATACCCCTACCTCCTGGAGAGTTAAAGCACATTGTTTTTGTTTCATTCCAACTCCATTGTGGTGGTGTATAGAGCCAAAGATGTTAGAGAATTGTGTCGATGTCCCAATGTTTCTGGACCTGTGTAATGCAATTGTTTCCACCACATGTATACGGCTCTCTTTAATACAGCGGTTTAGCCTTTGTGTGCACACGCAATTATCATCTTCAAAATGGTGATACTTTACGTTTTCAGCTTTTCTTCCTTGTTGCCCGATATGCACAAAAGAAAAGCTAAACCTAGTATAGAAAACCTTTTATCACCAAGAGTATAAACACTTATGTATCAGGCTGGAGGGCGGATCCCAGGCGAGCGGCAGATACTCATGCAGGCTGCCGCTCATTCAAGGAACGAATGCGGCGGCCGCACGATCTGCCCCTCGGAGCCTGGGCCTGGCAGAGGTGAGCCTGGGGCAATCTATCCATGAGTGAGCCTGCGGGCAAATATATCCATGAGTGAGCCTGGGGCAAATATATCCATGAGGGCAAATATATCCATGTGTGAGCTGGGACAATATACCCTTGTGTGAGCTGGAGCAGTATATATCCATGTGTGAGCTGGGGCAATATACCCATGTGTGAGCTGGGGCAATATACCCATGTGTGAGCTGGGGCAATAATATTATATACCCATGTATGAACTGGGGCAATTTACCCATGTGAGCTGGCCTGGGGAATATATCCATGTGTGAACTGGGGGCAATATATCCAGTGTGAATAAAGGAGTATTTATTAGGACACGAAAAATCATCATAATAATCAGTTTTTCCCTGGGAGTGAGAGTACCCCCACCTATTTTTCCAGAAAAAAAGGACTGGGCAGCGGCATCTAGTTTTGCGGGGTGCCGAACAGTAAATGGAGCCCAGCAGCCTGACAAGGATCCGCCCACACGCGCACCGTAATCCTGCACTTCCATTTCTTGGCATAGCTGGCCAGCCGGGTCTAGAATGGAAGTGCGGGATTACTGTAGTGCGCATGTGAGGGGTTCCTCCAGACTGCGGCAGCAATTTCTCTCCTCTCACCGGATCCCGGCTGGGTATGTGACGCTGGGCACTGCTTGGCATGTGAAGCTGGGCACTTCTGGGTATGTGACGCTGGGCTCAGTTATATACACCTCACATTACTGTATCACAGAGCTCCACAGCAATAAAATTCTAATGTACGGTGTGTATGAGTGTTTGAATTTTATTGCTGTGGCTCACTGTGATCTGCTCATACACACTGCGTGTTTTTTTTTGGGGGGGGCAGCATTTCATCCTTCGCTCCAGGCAGCACAATGTCTTGGGCCGGCCCTGCCCGGAGTCTTACCATTTTTGAGTGCAGCTATCGCCCTACGGACTTCAACGTGTGTGATGGGCGTTGAGATCGCGGCACGTTCAGTCGGGGACATTTTCGGAATTTGTGCTCTATGGAAAAGATTCAATTGAGCGGGACAATCATCAGGACCAGCAAAAAATATACTGTATATATTTTTGAAAGTATTCTTGCTTTACAGCATTTCTTCACACCTGCCTTAAAATATTCTACATATATATAAACACATAAAATACATAATGTGCATTGTATTTATCGCTGTTTCGAAACGTGCATGTTTCAGTTGAGTGCAGCCCTCCTCTTGTGTGCATATTTAATCGATCATAAATTATTAAGCTTTTCCATATCTCTTTTGTTAATTTAACTAGTAATGTAGGCTGTAGTTGGTATTAAAGTATTCAGTGCTGTACTGCCACCTTCAGGTCAACCCTCTATTGAAATATTGGCCGCCTGAAATGGGATATCACTTTTTCATGCTTTGCTCCAACATGCGTGAGTTTTGATTCTAAGAGCATGTAGTTATCCATCTTCTATAAGAATAAAAGTAATACGTTTTGATAAAATTTCTTTTTTAGGAAAAAAAAACAGACTACAATAGAATTTGTCATATTTTACAGCTATGGATAATTCAATTTAAAAAGATCTAGGTAATTACTGCAGATCAAGGTAGGTATAAAGGAATAATATTTTAAGAGGGTCTTGCTGTAGTCTAAAGAAGTTCATGAAAAAATCCAAATAGGATTGCCTTTGACGTTCAGATTGTGGAAGCCAAAATGTTGCTTTACTATTTATGTGTCCAATGAATTGTCACTGTTCAGAATATGAGTGCCTGGTCCATCTCTTCTTGGGTCCCCATTTAATTGCCCTCTTGCACTCAACTCATTACACACTTAAAGGGATATGCATGTCTAGAAATATTTTTTTTAAAATTGACATTTAAACACTTTTATACCTATAGACAAACTAGAATAAATCAATACGTTTTAAAAATGTGTAAATGTTTATTTTCTTGCTTTAAACTCTGTCTTTTCATCTTCTCCGGTGACGCCCCTCAGCTATCGGTGTTTCTTCAGCTCCTACTTCCTGAATATTGCCCACCTCCTCCCCGCCCACCCATCAAAGCTTCACATGAACTACATTTCTTGCTCCATCTTGCCCACAGCCCCCATGCACCCCACTACTTTACATAGTCAGCTATTACCCTCACCTAGTGTGTCACCCCTCTCCTCTGAGATTGTAAACTCTTGAGCAGGGTCCTCTCTCCTACTGGTCTGTGTGTTTAACTTGTATGGACATTTGTTATTATCCCATTATACAGTTGTGTTCAAAATTATTCAACCCCCAATGCTGTAAAGGGTTTTAGGGAATTTAGTGTACATTTGTAATTGTATTCAGAATGAAATCCTACAAGGACTTTTTAAAGAACCATATGCAACTAAAATGACATCAATTGGTTTTGTAATACAGTAGTAAATGTTTCTGTTGTGAATTCTTCATTGACACAATTATTCAACCCCTTAAAGACTACCACTCTGAAGAACAGTGGTTCATTCAAGTGTTTTCAATCAGGTATTGAAAACACCTGTGGATGTCACGGAGCAGCAATAAAGCATAATAAGCACCAATTAGGCAGCTTTAAAATGACTGTGATACTCAGCTCCTTCTAGACATTTACTGGTGTGGTTACAAACATGGTGAAGTCAAGAGAATGGTCCAGGAAGACAAGAGAAGAGGTGATTACTCTTCACAGGAAGGGCAATGGCTATAAGAAGATTGCAAAGATGTTAAACATACCAAGAGAGACCATAGGAAGCATCATTCGCAAATTCAAGGCAAAGGGCACTGTTGAAACGCTACCTGGTCGTGGCAGAAAGAAGATGCTGACTTCGACTGCTGTGCGCTACCTGAAGCGTAGAGTGGAGAAAAGTCCCCGTGTGACTGCTGAGGAACTGAGAAAAGATTTGTCAGATGTGGGTACAGAAGTTTCAGCTCAGACAATACGGCGCACACTGCGTAATGAAGGCCTCCATGCCAGAACTCCCAGGCGCACCCCCTTGCTGTCTCCAAAGAATAAGAAGAGTCGACTGCAGTATGCCAAAAGTCATGTGGACAAACCACAGAAGTTTTGGGATAGTGTTCTGTGGACTGATGAAACAAAATTAGAACTGTTTGGGCCCATGGATCAACGCTATGTTTGGAGGAGGAAGAACAAGGCCTATGAAGAAAAGAACACCTTGCCTACTGTGAAGCATGGCGGGGTGTCAATCATGCTTTGGGGCTGTTTTGCTCCTGCAGGTACAGGGAAGCTTCAGCGTGTGCAAGGTACCATGAATTCTCTTCAGTACCAGGAGATATTGGATGACAATGTGATGCAGTCTGTCACAAACCTGAGGCTTGGGAGACGTTGGACCTTTCAACAGGACAATGGTCCCAAGCATACCTCCAAGTCCACTAGAGCATGGTTGCAGATTAAAGGCTGGAACATTTTGGAGTGGCCATCGCAGTCACCTGACTTAAATTCGATTGAGAACCTCTGGTGGGACTTAAAGAAAGCAGTTGCAGTGCGCAAGCCTAAGAATGTGACTGAACTGGAAGCTTTTGCCCATGGCGAATGGGCGAAGATACCCGTAGATCGCTGCAAGACACTTGTGTCAAGCTATGCTTCACGTCTAAAAGCTGTTATAACTGTAAAAGGATGTTGTACTAAGTACTAAGATTGAATGTCACTTGAGGGTTGAATAAAACTGATAATGATGTGAGCACAGAAAAGACATTTGTGGTTATTTCATTATAAATGTTATATTTGTCTGACCTACACGTGCCTCTTTGATTTAATTGTAAGCAAGATGACTGAATGATCAAAATCTATGTCAAACTGGCCAAAACACTCAATTTCAGTGGGGGTTGAATAATTTTGAACACAACTGTACAGCGCTACGGAACTTGCTAGCGCTTGATAAATACCTGTGACTGTATGAACTAGCACAAGCTGTGCAGGTCAGGGCCTCAGACTAGGGAAACCGAGTAGCTGAATATTAGCATCTCTGCAACTAGGAAAGCAAAACACACTCACGCTCGCTCGCACACTCACTTGTGCTCTCTCACACACAGACTCACTCACGCACTGACACTCTCACTTGTGCTCTTTCATGGTGCGGTCTGTCTCGTGTGCACACTATCTCTCTGGCTGCACCTTTTCTTGCGCTTTCTCTGGTTTATATTGCTGCCTTTCTCTCTTTACCGTTTCTTGCTGTGTCTTTGTGCTTTTCTTTGTTGTCCCTCTCTTTGCTGTCTCTTTTTCTCTCTGTGTGTATGGATTTCTTGCCTTCCCTGTCTCTGCAGTAGCTGGGGTGAAAGTTCAGCCCCGCCCTTCCCTCAGCTCACAGTGCAGGAGGGAGGAGGAGCAACTCAGACGCACATGCTCAGTGCATTTTTTATCTATACCTAGGTATACGCACTGATTGGTAAGCTTAAAATGGCTCCTGAGGTGGGCATGGAAAACACCAAGAAAGAAAAGCAGGTAAATATGGAAAAATATCATATTCACTTGCTTTTTATGTCTGCAGAATGACACTACTGACTCATTCTAATGGCATAGCATGTTTTTAAAAGCACACTAGCAAAGCATGCATGTCCTTTTAACAAGGAAACATGTGGTGGACATCTAACTAAGATCTGTATAATATGTGAGACAAATGGGAATTAATTTCCTCTTGCAAAATTAGTGGGGGAACTGTTTTCCCATGCATTCCTGCTCAACTTGACTTCTCCATTTAAAACCATGCTTTCTGAGTAATTCTTTCACAATATGTCATAAATTCTGGTGCTTTAGAAACCTACACAGCATGGGTGTTTATTCCCAGACAGTACAATTATACAACATGTTCCATTATTTCTAATTCAAGGCCTAGGGCTCAATCTATGAGCGATGGTCCTGGGTTATTAGCTAATGGTGCACCATTACACACATGTTCCAATGTTACCTGTAGGCATTATTCTAGAGTACATAACAGCACGTTGCATTTGTCTTTGAGGACCCTTCATTCCTCTTATTTCATGTCCAAAGTATTTATCTTCTTCCTTGATTCATCTGTTCTTGCTCCTTTACTTAGAGCAGTTGTTTAAGCCGTAGTGTGGTTTGTGTTATATTGTACATGCATCTTAATTTGTTGCTTATATTAAATACATTGTAGACTGCTCATCATCCTTAGCTAAGGTTATATCTCATTGATGCAACTACAGCAAGACTCCTAGTGGCTTGATTTGACAGAACTCAAACTGTAATTTTTCCATTGGCAATATTTCAGTCCAAGTTAAAAGGGCTGAAAAATAGAATTCCCATTTTTGTTGCCCTTAAATAATTGAGCAGATGCTGCTGACAGCCTCTGCGCAATTATTTTTTTAATATTTTATTTATTTTAGGTGAATTTACTCACCTTTTGGTCCTTGCCAGGCACAGCTTCTTCTCTTCAGCTCAGGGACTTCCGGACATACGCTCATTCTGTAGCGCCTGTGCAGAACAATGTATCGGAACATGCACAGATCCAATCCATCAGCTGCCTCTGAGACCGCTCGTTACTGTGTGACATCTCAAAGGGTGAGGTTGACACAGTGCCTGTGACCTGATGTCACTAGTGACTGGTCTGGTGACCGGCAGCCAGTAAATTCAAATTCCCACTTGCTGGTGACACTGGGTTAGATGGAGGAAACACTTCCACTTCACCCAGCAATATCTCCAGATTGGGGCTGGGAGGGAAGAGGGGCAGTCTTCAAATCCTGACCACTTTAAAAAGACAAAGTAGAGTGTCTTTTGGGCAAGTGTCTTTATTTAGCTGCAGATGTTACAGTGCAGTAATGTTTCATTCTTATCAGGGCTTTTGTCATGTGCCATTTTTCTTCGTGCTACAGTATTGTTTGTGTAAAAATTTAGGGAGGGAGTGGCAGCAAAATGTGCCCTTTTGCCCAAGGTCACTGAAATCCTTGACTGGCTCTGAACATGACCCAAGTAACACAAATTTGAGTATAGATTATAGGGGTAAGTAGAGAAAGACAGTGAGCTCAATTCACTAAGCAGAAAATTGTCAAGGATAAATACAACAAGGCTGTAACCACAATGCTGTATTTGCCAGTGGTGGATCGACTAATCCTGTAGACCAGTGTTTCCCAAACATGTCCTCAGGACCCTTTAACAGACCAGATTTTACAGATCACTTTGGGGGAAATGCAGACTGAATCCTGCAATCACTGAGCAGCAAATCATATCACCTGTGCTGTGCTTCACATATCTGACAAACGTGGTGAGTCAAACAAAACAAACGTGATGTGAAAATCAAGGAATACAAATTTCAAGGACCTCAAGATTCACAGACAGCTCTTCCTTGGGCATCTCAACACAGCATACAATAAAGATAATGGCAATCTGTTGAGGTAATAACATAAACACACAATCGGTGTAGTACGTCACAATTTATATCATAATTAGCCCCATTGATTCGCACTCACAGGATAATAAGGGCTCTGTTAACGTCTTCGCGCAAACGTTTACGCACGCGCAAAAACGCATTAACGCGAGGGGAAAAACCCTTTGCGCAGAACGTCGTATTTCAATGTCCACGCAACAAACGCCCGTTAACGTCTACCGCTGGTGAACCTGCGCAAACCCTTTGTGAGCGTAATGTACGTTGCGCGTCCTATACTTAACTTTGTGAGCGCAAATGCGTTTGTGTGCTGGTACGCGGATGGTATTACAATCTACACGCAAATTTTAACGGACAACGTTTGCGCGCATAATTTTAACGTCTTTTAAAAGCCGGTGTTAATGGCAAATCTGAACGTCCTGGCCGAAACCAAATACACCAGCCCAAAAAAAAATACAGCAAAGTATAGTTACACATTCTACACATACCCAAACAATAAAATAGAGAAGTTGTGCGTGTTTTTATTATTGCTGCAGCATATATACCCAGATTGATTTTCACAGGCGCAAAAACTTAACGGAAGACAATTGTGGTTCTTATTTCTGATTGGCTGAATCGCGTGAAAAAACAGTCCGCACACCTATTTCTGCACGCAGCGTTAATGCGCGCGCATTTTTGCATGTCTTTTTTACGCCCTTTTTTTTTGACGGATGGAAAAATGCGCTCGGATTTTAATACCAGCGTTAATTTAGGCTCGTTAACGTTTAACGCTGCACTCAAAAAAAATTGCGCTGCATGTGCACTTTTGCGCAAAGCAGTTAATAGAGCCCTAAGACTTTCCAGCATATCAATAACAACAAACTCGGTTGTTACCCCACATCTGCATGATCCTGGAACCTCAGCCTGGTACTCTTGCCGCGTACCTCAGCCTGTTACTCTTGGTTCCTGTGGCGGCAAGAGTACCAGGCTGAGGTTCCAGGCTCATGCAGATGTGGGGTAACAACCGAGTTTGTTGTTATTGATATGCTGGAAAGTCTTATAATTAGCCCCTTTGAGTCGCACTCACAGGATAATGATATAAATTGTGACATACTACACTAATTGTGTGAAGGAGAAACAAAGGAAAACGGGCCTGAATGGACCACTCAACAGGGCATAACTATAATAAACAAGTATGCACAGAAAGTGCACCAAGCTCCCACCTGGACACATCTATCCAAGGCTCCTGCAAGCATACTCAACTCCATACAGCTTCCAGGGCGGCCAGCCTCTATCACAGTGTCCTCCTAGCTCCCACCTGGACACATCTATCCAAGTCTCCTGCAAGCATACTCAACTCCATACAGCTTCCAGGGTGGCCAGCCTCTATCACAGTGTCTTCCTAGCTCCCACCTGGACACATCTATCCAAGGCTCCTGCAAGCATACTCAACTCCATACAGCTTCCAGGGCGGCCAGCCAATATCACAGTGTCCTCCTAGCTCCCACCTGGACTTAGCTCCCACCCCACAGTTCTCATTTCACTTATACCCATTAATTAATTTGGTCATGTGATATTTTCAGCTACCAAACTACACAGTGGCGTAACTAGAAACCTGAGGGCCCCGGTGCAAGAATCCATGAAGGGCCCCCCCAACCCCCCCCAAAAAAGATCCATATTTTTACCTTTTTTTTTTCCTGCAATATAAAAAAGATAGTATTGCCCCCAGCTCACATGGATATATATATTGCCCCCAGACCTCACATGGACATATATTGCCCCCAGACCACACATGGATATATTGCCCCCAGGCCACACATGGATATATTGCCCCAGCTCACACATGGATATTTTTGCCCCCAGCTCATGAATAGACTGCCCCAACACATGGATATACTGCCCCAACACATGGATATACTGCCCCAACACATGGATACTGCCCCAGCTCATGGATATACTGCCCCAGCTCATGGATATACTGCCCCAGCTCTGCCCCAGCTCATGGATATACTGCCTCAGCTCTGCCCCAGCTCATGGATATACTGCCCCAGCTCTGCCCCAGCTCATGGATATACAGCCCCAGCTCTGCCCCAGCTCTGCCCCAGCTCATGGATATGCCCCAGCTCATGGATATACTGCCCCAGCTCTGCCCCAGCTCATGGATATGCCCCAGCTCATGGATATACTGCCCCAGCTCATGGATATACTGCCCCAGCTCTGCCCCAGCTCATGGATATACTGCCCCAGCTCATGGATATACTGCCCCAGCTCTGCCCCAGCTCATGGATATGCCCCAGCTCATGTATATACTGCCCCAGCTCTGCCCCAGCTCATGGATATACTGCCCCAGCTCTGCCCCAGCTCATGGATATACTGCCCCAGCTCTGCCCCAGCTCATGGATATGCCCCAGCTCATGGATATACTGCCCCAGCTCTGCCCCAGCTCATGGACATGCCCCAGCTCATGGATATACTGCCCCAGCTCATGGATATACTGCCCCAGCTCATGGATATACTGCCCCAGCTCTGCCCCAGCTCATGGATATACTGCCCCAGCTCATGGATATACTGCCCCAGCTCTGCCCCAGCTCATGGATATACTGCCCCAGCTCTGCCCCAGCTCATGGATATACTGCCCCAGCTCTGCCCCAGCTCATGGACATGCCCCAGCTCATGGATATACTGCCCCAGCTCTGCCCCAGCTCATGGATATACTGCCCCAGCTCTGCCCCAGCTCATGGATATACTGCCCCAGCTCTGCCCCAGCTCATGGATATACTGCCCCCAGCTCTTACCTCTGCTGGCCCCAGGGCCCAGGCCCAGGGCAGGCTCTGCCGGCGTTCCGTTCTTCTGAGGTGAGCGGCCGCTGGAAACATGCGTCTTGGCCACTCGCCGGAAACCACCTGATCAGCGCAGAGGTCTCGCGAGAGGATCTCGTGCGCTGGTCAGGTGGTTTCTCTCCCACGTGAGCAGCCAAGCTGCATGTCAGCGGCCGCTCGCAGGGAGAGGGACGGCCAGCGCGCGGCTCCCAGATTCCGGCGCTGATTGCCGGAATCTGGCAGGCGGTGCCGGGCCCCCTTCCAGTGGCGGAATGCCAGGGCCCGGTCGCAACTGCGACCCTGGTACTTCCGCCACTGAAACTACACCACTCTGGAACTTTACCTACCAGACTCCCTTCCATCTTCTGCTTTCCTTATCAATTCCCTACCCTTCTACTTTTCCTTTTTTTCCCTCCCCTTCTCCCACACCACCTTTTTCTAGAAATGTTTTTCCCTCTCTTCCCCCTCTTGCTGCTTCTTTCCACTATCTCGCTTCTCTCTAAATCTACCCTCCCTCCCTATACACCCTACAAATTACAGCAAGCCGAAAAAGAAACCCAAATACACCATAGCTTGCTCAGCTCCTTTAATTTATCAGCGGAGTGCTGGTGGAGAGTGTTAAAATCCTGCCCTCCCACCCCCACACAACAGAGCTTTAAAGCTCTTCAATCACTATTTTCCAAAAAGAAAAATATGTCCAAATCCTTTTTATTCTGCTGCTTGCTCTAGCAAATGATGTTGAATCCAACCCTGGTCCAATAGCTGACACCATATTTAATCTCCCCACTAAAAAAGGCCTCTCCTTTGTGCACTGTAATATCCGCAGTTTACTCCCTAAACTGGATGAGCTTAAAGCTTGGTGCTTCTATTACAAACCTAAAATCATTGTGCTGACAGAATCATGGTTAACCCCTAAAGTGCCAGACTCTGCCATAGCAATACAAGGGTATTCATGCTCTAGAAAGGACAGAGCTAAGAGAGGAGGGGGAATTGTTATCCATGTTGACAACTCCATAAAGTTCACCCCGTTGCAGAATCCTAGCTCCCCGGCCACATTTGATTTCCTTTCTGGTATTATTGAGATCCCGTTCAGTAAAATAATTATTGTTGCTGGATTCTACCTCCCACCGAGTTCCCCAGTGCACTCCCTTTCTGACATAACCCAAATTCTTAGTAAATTAGTCACTCAAAACCAAAAAAGTGAACTGCTGGTCCTCGGCGACTTTAATGTTGATTGGCTGAATCCTAAAAACAATAAACACTGCTCACTGTTTAAGGCTTTGCAGCTAACACAATTAATCTCCTCCCCCACTCGCATTAATATGAAAAGCCCTAACCACACCTTGCTGGACTGGATTCTCTCCTCATGTCCTGATCGTATACAGGAGGCAGGCGTTCTCGCTAACAGTTTCAGTGATCACTGCCTAGTGTACTGTGTGCGCAAAATAAGGGTCACAAAATGTCCACCAAAGGTAATAATCACCAGGTCTTTCAAGAAATTTAATCTTGAATCCTTCCTAAATAATCTCAAACAGCTCCCATGGTACAGACTAAACCTAATCCCAGACCTGGACTGTGCAATTGAATACTTTCAAGCCGAGCTCCTGAAAGTCTGGAACACCCATACCCCACTGCGCAAAGTCTGAGTAAAAGGGGCCCACCTCCCCTGGGTTACAGCTGACCTCACGCATATGTACCAGTTTAGAGACTCCCTGTGGTCAAATTTCAAGAGTACTGGATCCATGAGCGATCATTGTGAATACCAAAAATGCCGGAATGCATGCACGAAACAAACAAAAATGGCTAAAGCCCAGTACTTCAATGAAAATTTAAACAATAACATATCAAACCCCAGAAATTTTTGGAAAATCATAAGTAACATACAAGCACCCCCCGTCCACTCCCAACCCGCTGCTGTCAAAGTAAACAACCAAACTGTACAACACCCCCTAGATGTAGCATATGCTTTTAATAATTATTTTGTTGGATGCGCCACCACCCTGATTGCTAAACTAGGAAATGACACGCAATCAGAAACACCGCACACAGGTCAGGCCCCACCAACAGTGCAAAGACCCTGTAACGCAGAGAAATTCAGTTTTAGACCAGTGCCTGTCAGTACCATCACTAAACTTCTCCGTAACCAAAAAATGAAATACCAGTCTGGACCTGATCAAATCCCAGCAATTGCAAAACCTGTCGCAACCCTAATCAATGAATCACTGGCGACTGGATACATACCCAAACTTTGGAAGACTGCAAGGGTGGTACCTATCCATAAAAGTGGAGACAATACTTTGGTATCCAACTACCACCCAATATCACTGCTCCCTGTAATGTCAAAAATTCTGGAAAAATGTGTCTACACTCAATTACGTGATTATTATCAGTATCAGAACTATTTAACCCCAGATCAATCAGGCTTTCGTCCATATCATTCAACTACAACTGCCCTTTTAAAAGTTTGTAATGATATCCAAGCGGGCATGGAACAAGGAAACCTAACTGGAGCCATCTTCCTTGATTTTGCCAAGGCTTTAAACACACAGTAGACCATGGCATCCTATTACAAAAACTTAAAAACTCAGGTATTGGTGATAGCACGTTAACCTGGTTCCAATCATATGTGTCTGATAGGTCGCAATTTGTGTCCATTTCTGAAAGCACTTCCCTTCCCCTCCCAGTCACGTGCGGTGTACCCCAAGGCTCGATACTCGGCCCCCTGCTATTCACTATATTCATAAACGATCTGCCCAATGTCTGCAAAGCCTCAACTGTACACATGTACGCAGACCACAATAATGTAATCTATACCAGCAAACCAAATCTCCGACAGCTGGAGGCAGTGCTGCAAGAACAATTCACAGGGGTAGAAAAGTGGATCGCAGATAACAAACTTTTTCTAAATACTGACAAAACTGTTACAATGCTCTTTGGAACCGCACCTAAACTACACAAATTGCAAACTATGTGTCAGGACAAAATCAAATGGCACGCTGACCACAGTCACTTCTCTCAAATATCTAGGTATGTGGTTAGACCCAAATCTATCTTTTGGCCCCCACATCGAAAAACTCTCATCTAGGGGGGGCGTGTCCTGACCTGAGACCAAGATGGCCGCATAAACACTGAGCTCCTGAGTCCCCTCCGACAATAATCTGCTAAATAGCGACATCTCAGGCCATGGGCCGAGGAAAACCGAAGCAGAACACCCCCAAGACACCCGCAAGACGACCGGCTCGAGCATTGGGCCCCCTGGACGCTTTTGTTTTACCTGCTTCTGCCGTCCCCTCTGCACCCATGTGCGATAAAATGGCGGATGGGCCCGCGGTTACAGACCCCATGGAAGCCATACGCCGTCTCGAGCACTTGATCTCGGCACTCCCCACCAAGACTGACCTCGCGGATCTAGTTGCTGATCTCCGTGAAGGCATCGCCGGGGACTTTCGAGCGATTCGAACGGACGTTGCAGACTTGACTGCTAGAGTGGGCCTCCTGGAGGACCAGGCCAATCATCCAGCCGAACGACCTCCGACGGCGGCTTTCGGTGAGTTGCAGCGCCGCGTCGATGACCTGGACAATCGGGGCCGGCGGCATAATATCCGCGTCAGAGGCCTGGAGGAATCGGAGGGCCAGGAGGACTTGCGCGCCGTAATAAGTGAGGCCTTTTGCATGGTGCTGGACCGCTCCCACTGAACCGATTCCCATGGACAGGGTCCACCGAGCGCTACGCCCAAGACCGCCACCGACGGCACCGCCCCGTGACATTGTCTGCTGCCTCCCGGACTATGCCCTCAAGGAGAAGATCATGGCGGAGGCGCGCTCGTCCCGTTCGTGACCTTCAGGGGAAGCAGACTTGAGTTTTCCAAGATCTGTCTCCTTTTACACTCTCAGCCCGGAGGTGCCTGCAACCGATCACCCAAGCCCTCAGACAGGCTGACACCCCCTATAGATGGGGCTTCCCTTTCTCCCTGACGGCGCAGAAAAACGGTGTACGACACGTCATACAGCACCCTTCGGACGTTCCTGTCTTCATGGACGCGATGGACCTTCCTATAATACAGGTCAAGGACTGGAATCAGAAATAGGGGGGGAGCTCCTTTCGATCACCCTGAAGCCGAAGCGACGACCCCGAGACGAAGACGTCGCTCCCGCGACAGATCCCGGTGCAACCCGAACCCCCGGAGGAGGCTTGATTTGCCCAGGAGTTCTATACATAACCGTCCTTATTCGCGGATGCCCTCTACCAGCCCTTCTCCTACTACCACGTGGGGGATACCCCCGAGGCTGCAGTGCTCGGGTGGGGAGTAACCTACGAACCCTACTGTGTATGGGTCTTGGCCTGTACTGGGGATCCCAAGGGCTTCCTATTATACACCATGGGTTTTATTTTTTCTTTTTCATATATGCAGTTCAGACGAGATGATGAGCTCTTCGCTCTGTACTGCTCTGCTCGTGGAACGGCACGTGCTTGCTCAGCACCCACCTCTAGATGTAAGAGATGACGTTTATTGCCTCGGCTCCGCCCTCTTTTGGCGGGCCCGCTCTATTGGTCCCCATTGCGGAAAAGCCCGCCACCTACCGAGATCAAGGGGTGAGATGTGGCTCCCTCGACTGACTAAACTGTAAAGGCATACGGTTGCTAAGATCCGCGTCCCCTCCAGACGGTGACCGGAGCTTGGCTGTGGAGTGCTGGTCCACACCTGAGGGCACTACATCTAGAGATGCCGCTCGGGGTTCTTCTTCTTCTTTTATTGTTACAAGTTATTGAGTTCTACTGTTTGATTCTTTCGCAATATATTGCGCTGTTTACACTTTTTATGCTTAACTGAAACTGAGGGGGGGGAGAGAGAGGGAAGGGAATCCCCCCTCCCCCTCCCCCTTTTTTTTTTTTTTTTTTTTTTCTTCCCCCACTCTCTGAATGTACACGTACCATTTACTCTTCAATACGAACATCTGGTTTACGGGTCTAGCTGAACTACTTTTTCCGTCCCACCATTATATGGGGCAATATCTATGTGACATATTTTCATTTCACATTTTCTCTCATCGTTCGCAGTAGTATTGCATATTTTGGCTACTTAACGGTATTACAGGAGGGTTAAGTTCCCGCTCCCGCCTCCTGCTCTCTCTCACACCCCTGCCACTTCCACTTCACTAGAGGCATCTGACCTCCTTACGGTGCCTGTGCTGATTTTTCAGTCTCACATTGCGTGGGCTAAGTGTGTACCCTGTGTCTTCCTTCCATAATTCCCTCTTACAGTATGCCATTGTAATTATATTGCTCCTTATCTTTGTGGCTGTGGGGGATATTTACTTGCTTTGTCCCAGAGCGCTCGTCCATTACATTTCCACTTGACTAAAGTCACATGTCCTCCTTATGGTATATGTCCTAAATTTTTGAGTCCCACCATTGTGTGGGGCGCAATGTATGCATTGTGTCTTACTACCGCAATACCCTCCTATGGTATGCAGTCAGTGTACTTATATTTGCTCCCTATCTATAGGGTTGTGGAGGATAATTACTTGCTCTGTCCCATCACGCTCGTTCATTACATCCCCACTTCACTAACGTCCCCTTCTCATTAGGGTATCTCTGCACGAGCTTTTAAATCCCACCACGGTGGGCGCAATGTATACCCGGGGTCTTAATACTGCGATCCCTCTTATTGTATGCAGTCATGTCCTTAATTTAGTTCCTTATTTCCATGGTTGGGAGGAGGAAATACTGGCTTTGTCACATCACGCTCGTCCATTACATTTCCATTTAACTAATGTCACCTGTCCTCATTAAGTACCGGGACTAATTTTTTAAGTCCCACCATTGAGTGGGGCGCAATGTATGCCGCGTGTCCTACTACCGCAATTCCCTCCTATTGTATGCAATCACTGTACTTACATGGCCCCGTATCTATATGGATGTGGGGGTTACTTACGTGCTTGTCCCATCGCGCTCGTTCCTTATACCCCCCCTAACTACTGACCCCTGTTCTCATTATGTTTCAGTTACTAATTTTTTAAGTCCCACCACGTTGGGCGCAATGTATACCCGGGGTATTACTTCTGTGATCCCTCCAATTATATGCAGTCACTGTACTTCTATTTGCTCCTTATCTTTGGGGTCGCGAGGACGGTTGCTGGTAGTGTCACCACACTAGTACATTATCCCCGGTGCAGGTTTGGGAAGCTGCGGAACAGGTGTAGATGCACTTGCCTTACGTGTGGTGGGAGGGGTTTGGGGGGTTTTTTTTTTTTTCTCTCTCCATCGCCCCATGCTCTTTTTGATCGAGGGGACTCTTTTTGGGCTTGTTACTTTGAGATTTTCTTGTTTTTCATATTTACAGTTTACTTTGAACGTTCTGTGGCTACTTACTATAGTTTATCTTGATTTTCTCTGGTTTGGTGTGAATTGGGAGCTAGTCTCCCTCGCCCACGAGGACTGGACGCCTAACCTTTCCAGGGGTGCTACTTAGGCCCCATTTTAGGGTCTGACTGAGCCTCCCCTCAGGCGTCTTATACCTCATAGTTTTTTTTTTCTTTTCCCCCCCCCCTCTCTTTCTACTACTCCCCTTTCCGCTCTCTCCTCTTGTTACTTGAACTTGTCTTCGTCCTTGCCCTGTTTATCGTTCGTTTGTTTCGTTTGTGTCTGATCTGGGTGGGGTCCTTTCTCCCTTGCCCGGGCATGGCCCCCCCGATGGCTTTTCGCCGCGGTCTTTACGCCTCCTTACGTATAACGCTAGGGGACTCAACGCTCCTGAGAAGCGCAAACGACTTTTTCGAGAAGCACGGGCGCTCCGAACCTCTGCTCTTATTACAGGAAACGCATTTCAGACAGGGTTCGGCCCCGCAACTGACACAACCGGATTACCCTACTGGCTACTTTAGTGACTTTGGTGGTGGTAAGAGCAGGGGAGTGGCGATCTTATTCTCTAAGAAACTCCCCGTGACAGTGGAGGGGACCCTCACGGATAGTGAGGGCCGCTTCGTATTTGTGAAATGCTTAATAGCTGATGCACGATACACGTTCGCATCGCTATATCTCCCGAACGTCAATCAACACCGCTGTTTGGCGTCCATACTACAGCGCCTTTCGAGTTTTATGGCGGGCACGTTGGTAGTAGCAGGTGATTTTAACGTCGCCTTGGATCCTAGAGTGGACTCCTCTGTAGCCGGTCCTTGTCCCCTCTTCCGTACTGCGTCATATGCGGCGCTCGCTGGATAACTTGCAGCTGGTTGATGTTTGGAGGGCGTTCCATGCAGGGGAACGGGACTATTCGTATTTTTCGCATGTCCACTCCATGTATTCTCGCTTGGACTACCTGTTTGTACAGCAGAAGGATGTACTGTTGACGGAGGACACTGGGATCCTGGCCCAGACGTGGTCGGATCATTCTCCCCTCCTGACGGTCCTGTCCTCTCCACTATACCGCCCTGTGGAACGCCAATGGCGATTGAACACGTCACTGCTCGGAGATCCGGTTTTGTGGCTGAGGTGAAGCCACGATTGCCTCTTATTTCACCGAAAATGCCACCCCCGATGTTTCCACACCTACACTATGGGAAGCCCATAAGACGGTTGTCTGAGGGGTTTGCATTAGTAGAGCTACTGCTATAAAGAGAGCCCGTGCGGACACTATACAAAAGTTATTATCTGAACTACGCGCTCTTGAACTGACACACCACTCCACTGCATTGCCCACTGACTATGCGACACTGACTACTAAGCGCCGGGAACTCAATGACATCCTGGACGCAGACATCCGCTTCGCAGCTACTAAAGCGAAGTGCCACTTCGCTCTGTATGAAAATAAGCCTGGCAGACTGCTAGCCCGAATACTTAAGAAGCGACGCGCTGCGACGTATATCGCTAAGATCAAACTCCCGGATGGAACTATGACTACCGACCGGACTCTATGTTGCAGGAATTCCAGCTCTTTTACAAGGCGTTGTATGACATGGACTCGGAACCGGGTTTGGAACCCACGCCAGAGATGATTAATGCGTACCTCGCCGACAATGTAACCCGCACTGTCTCGCCGCTGCGGTCCTCCCTCCTAGATGATCCGATCGACGTGCTAGAGATTCAAACTGCTCTAAAGGGCCTCCAAAATGGGAAATGCCCGGGACCAGATGGACTACCGGCAGAATATTATAGACGTTTCCCCTGCCCTGATCCTCGTCTGCAAACTCTTTTCTCAGCTATCCGGAGGGGAGTTTTTTCACAGTCACACACTCGCAGCTACGATTATGGTAATCTGTAAACCAGGGAAGGATGGGACTGATGTCAGAAATTATAGACCCATCTCGTTGCTAAACACGGATGTCAAGGTCCTAGCAAAGATTATGTCGGCTCGTCTCGCGCCTCTCCTCCCTTCACTGGTACATCCGGATCAAGTAGGGTTTATCCCCGAGGGAGGCTAGAGATGCGACGACCCGGGTTCTGGGCGATAGGCCATGCTCATTCTTCACAAACTGGCCTTCTCCTGCTTTCTACGGATGCGGAGAAGGCCTTTGATAGAGTTCGATGGGCTTCATGCTCTCTGTTCTGCGCCGCATTGGGATACAAGGAAGTTTCCTCAATGGCTAATGGCTCTCTATCATGCCCCTACGGCCCGAGTTCGAGCTAATGGGGCGCTGTCCAAGAGCATACCCATTCATAATGGCACGCGTCAGGGATGCCCCCTGTCTCCACTGTTATTCGCCCTGACTCTTGAACCACTATTGGAGGCAATTCGTAGGAACGGAGACATTTCAGGGATCTCTGGACATGCTTCCTGCCACAAGGTGTCTGCTTATGCAGATGACCTACTTTTCATGGTCTCTAATCCGGAGGTTTCCCTCCCTGCGATAGCGCGCACCCTGGAGACATATAGCGAGGTAGCCGGATACAGGATTAACCGGAGAAATCCGAATTTCTTAATGTCAATCTAGACGCTCCTACTGTCCGCCTGGTGAGACGGATCATCCCTTCCGTTTCTGTGCCCGTCGAATGCTTTACCTGGGGGTCTGGCTGGCCTCTACTGAGAGCGAATTACGAAGCTAACTTTTTGTCTATACTTACCACCTTTAAGAAGGATCTCTCTGAATGGACTACTCGCATGATCTCCTGGATGGGCAGGATCGCTGCTCTGAAAATGAACCTCTTGCCGCGGCTTCTCTATCTCTTCAGTACCTTACCGATCTTCATACCCCTTTCTTTTTTCACGACCCTGCGGACAATCCTCCTGCAATTTATTTGGCCGACGGGTAGGCCCGAGTCAGTTTGCCGTCTTGTGTAGACAGAAGCATAAAGGTGGTCTGGCACTCCCGGACCCCAGGAAATATTACTGCGCCTGTCACTTGGCCAGGGTAGTTGACTGGTCTACGTCCAATTCGGATAAACGGTGGTTGGATCTTGAAGAGCCCTGGCAAGACGACCACTCTGGGTGATACCATGGCTCCCTCCTGCTCTGGCGACTCCCCCGAGGACGGATCCAGATCCTGTCTCAACGACGTTGAGACTTTGGCATAAATGTAAACTGTCCTACGGACTTACAACCGCCATCTCACCTCTTTTGCCTCTGGATCATAATCCGAACCTTCCGGGGGGAGTTTATCCATCCTTGAGGAGGCGTTTGACTGATGGAATAAGCTGAGGGCGATGAATGTCCCTGCTGATGGCAACCTGGAACGCTCTACCACTGTCGGTGCAGCTGGGACCTCCCAGCTTTCTGGACCGATTCAATTTTCACCAACTGAAAACGTATATGCGCTCCCTAGACAGTGGTTATAGCTTGAGTCGACCGCCTCTTCCATTTGAGGCTTACTGCCTTGCTGGCCATCCATTGAAGCACGGGATATCAACACTTTATAACCTCTTACAGGTGACTGATACCACCGTTCCCTCATTTGTGTACGATGGGATCGAGAACTGGCTCTATAATATCTCGGAGGCGCAATGGATTCAGACTTTCGCACTTATACATAAGGGATGCGGGGTGACACGTATCCAAGAGAATTCATATAAAAATTGTGACATTTTGGTACAGATCGCCTCATTTCTTGAACTCCTTATTTCCCACGACCTCGTCGGTTTGTTGGAGATGCAGTGAATAGCGGTACTTACCTACACATCTGGTGGTCTTGTCCCAACCTGCAGCTGTTTTGGACTCAAATTCGAGATGCAGTCCGCCAAGTGACGGACGTGATTTTACCCCTCACGCCCGAATGTTTCCTACTTCTTCATATCCCATGCCCTCTCAAGACTCTGAAACGCTCAGTTATGCTACTGATGCTCCTCTCAGCACGGGCTTTGATACCTGTCCTATGGAAAACCACTAGGACGCCTTCCTTGCGGGAATGGGAAGAGTGGAGACTCTTCGATCAGTCGACCGGATTGACGCAGAATCCCGGGATTACTGCCTGAATTTGCCATGAATGGTACTACTGGGAGAGATACACTGCGACTCTGCGATTTGACACACCAGGGGTTTAGTCGGGCAGATCGGGTATGCGGGACTGAGGAGGGGCGGGGGTTGTGGGGTGCCCGGGTGGGGGGGAGATTGACCTCATCTGTGTCTGAGTTGATGTATATGTGTGTGCCGTCCGTAGGGCTTCCCCCCCCCTCTCCTCCTCCCGTTCCTTATCACTTTGGCCTCCCTCTTCCCCTTATCTCATTTTCTTTTGCTGTTTTCTCCTATTCCTACTCTTTCCCCACCTTTTTCTAGTCCTGCCACCATAGGCTCAAGGCTGTTGACACCCCATTTTTGTTTTTTGAGCACTGAGAAAGGATACGCTCCATGGGTTTTGCACGAAGGGGGATTTTTCATTCGAGAGGATGGGCTCATAGACCTAGCCTGCCCTGTTCTACGATATTAACAATGAACGGAAAGGATAGAGTGGCAATTATGGGTTGGGCACTCCTGTCCTGTATCAAGATCATCCACCCCCCCCCTTTTTTCAACGGGCCTCTGGTTGTAGGAGACTGACTTCTTTTCTATGTACTTTCTATGTATTTTCTTTTATTATACCTGTATACTTGTCTTTATTTTATGTAATTTGTCTTCTAAGTTGGTTTTTACAATAAAATTTGAATTTAAAAATAAAAAAAAAAGAAAAACTCTCATCTAAACTCTACCCCAAACTAGGTGCCCTGTACAGAAACAAATCCTGTCTGAGCCCCGCGGTAAGAAAGCAGATTGTACAACAAATGCTTATGTCAGCCATTGAATACGGAGATGTAGTGTATGCAGCTGCCCTTCAAACACACCTCCAGAAACTTACTACATTGTATAACTCATTCTGTCGCTTTGTGCTACAATGTAACTACATAACCCACCATTGTGACATGTTAAAAGAACTAAACTGGCCGACACTGGAATCTAGACGCACCCTTCACCTTTCCAACCTGGTGTTTAAGAGCTTTTCTGGGAAGCTACCACCCTACCTGAATATGCTGCTTCCCCCGGCAGTTCCCTCATCCTATAACCTCAGATCCAGGACCAGAACCTTACTTGCAATACCACAATACAAAAAGAAAGTGGCTCGATCCTCATTTTCCTACAGAGCACCGCAAATATGGAACAACCTCCCAGACACCGTCAAATCTTCCCCAGTCTAAAGTCCCTTAAGACTACCCTATTAACATACCTCAATACGAAATGCACCTGTAAACATGTAACATAATGACTTTATTTCCTACATATTTATTTTTCTGTTAATCTGTATATTTGGTCTTGTGTTAATATCTTGCATTTTACTATTTTGTATTTCTGTAACCACTCAATGTTCTTGAACCCAGGACATACTTGAAAATGAGAGAAATCTCAATGTATCCTTCCTGGTAAAATCCTTTATAAATAAAATAAATAAATAAATAAGAGTAGCCAAAAAGGGGTTAACTTTATTAATACAAAAATAGTCACAAACCAACCAAAAAGTGAAGAGGATCTAAATAGACATGGTCACAAAACAATTGCAAAAAGGCAAAGGGTTAACTGTCAGCAAACAGTTGTCCATAGGGCAACGCAGGTAGGTGGTTAAACACTACCTATACCTCGGTGGTTCAAGCCACCTACATAACCAATAAGGAGAAAGCTGAGGGAGAACCCAACATGTAGAGCCATACAAGAGACCAATATCAGATGAGACAAAAAAGTGACTGTTAAAAACAATAACAGGGCATAACTCAACGCGTTTCGCCCATACCGGGCTTAGTTTAGAGCTGAAGTGCCCACCTGACTCACCCCAATAAGTACCAGAGTAATCATGATTTGATTATGCAGCTGGCCATTAGTCGGCGTCCATACAGATCCATCGTGCAACGTGCCAGGAAATTCCTTCCGGGTGCATAGTAGGTCACATGATCCCGGAGGCCCTGTGGGCAACTGTTTGCTGACAGTTAACCCTTTGCCTTTTTGCAATTGTTTTGTGACCATGTCTATTTAGATCCTCTTCACTTTTTGTTTGGTTTGTAAGTATTTTAGTATTAATAAAGTTAACCCCTTTTTGGATACTCTTCGTGCACTTTCTGTGCATACTTGTTTATTATACACTAATTGTGTGTTTATGTTATTGCCTCAACAGATTCCCATTATCTTTATTGTAAAACGTGGCATGTCAGCGGGTTGTGAGGACAGGTTTGGGGAAACACTGGTGTAAAGAAATGTCTGACAATTCAGGAGTATTAGACAAGAATGCCTTATTTATAATTATCAGAGTGAATGTTGACAAGTTTTTAAATCAGCAAGTACAACCGAGTTGCATCTGTCAGTGGCAACCACTTCTTAACGTATGGTGTTTAATGAATGGAGCTTTGTATTTATGACAAATAAACATAATGAAGGGCAAATAAATTGTTGTATTTTCTTTGTATACATTTTATTCCCTTTTGGTAAGTTATATTTTGCTGATATTTGCAAAAAGCTTGTAAAAATGCATCTTGCCAAAGGCAGTATTTGAAGTTGAAATAGCATACGGAGACATTGGATATGTACACTGTGTCCTGAATTATTGTCTGAAAGGTAAACAGGGGACTATTTGAAATGTTACTCAATTTGTAGTAGAAAAAGAACTCAATGTAATGTCAATATGGTTTTCATATTCATAGACAAATTGAAATCCCAGAGTAATGAGAAGATACTTAAGAAAGTTTGAAAGATTTAAGGGGTTATTCAGAGAAAGGTGAAACTCTGGAGAACTTTTGGAGAAGTGAAAATTGTAAGTCAAAATAGTCAAACCAGAAAAATTCTCCCATTTATCTCACTTTCCAAATCAGCTAATTTGACCTAGAACATTCACTTCTCCAAAAGTTCTCCAGAGTTTCACCTTTCTCTGAATAACCCTGATAGTGTGCCTTTATAGATCCTTGGATTTGAAAGGTAAGGCTGTTTAGATGAAAATATGCAAATATTACCCTCTTTCTAGCTTTCTAGCTCCACCTTTTACTGGCTGTCGTTCAAAGCATTTCGAATAAGGATGAGTCGATTCCAAGGCCAAACAGGATTGTGCTGCAGACCTGGCTGAGTTCCATCATGGATACACCTTCCAGAAAGTCATCTCCGTCAAGAAGCAACTTGGTAATCAGCACAGCCAGACTATAAAGTAATTCTCTGCTACAACACCCGATGGAGAGAGTGGAGGTAAGACACATAAAGGTGGCAAGAAACAGAGGAGAGAAACGAAATTGATAGAGACAGTTGGAGAATTTACAAAAGGGTATGAGTATAGCAGTCTGGGATCTCGTGATTTTGGCATCTGGACTAACACGGCCTACCTAATCTACAAAAGGGTATGGAGAGGTATAGGAAAAAGAGTAATGAATAGACAAACAGGAAATAAAAGTTCTTTTCAAGTTTATTCATGAATGGTTAAAGACAGGAGACGTACAAACTGGTTATTAGTCAAACCAATTTTTTTTAAATATTAATATAGGGAATTTAGAATTAAGGTTTTGATCGCCGGCCTTATAACTCTTGGTACAGGAGTCCAACCGTGCTACCCGTTTGTAGCTGTCTTTCCCAACCATGAATAAAGTGCCCTTGCACTTGCTGGGCTGAATGTCGCCCTGATGATAGGGAACTATCCCTTCTATACACTACAGGGGAATATTCAGGGCTCGAGTGCAGCGGGAACGCGGCGGAACGGCGTTCCCGCACTTTTCCCGCAGCAGGAACGCATCATGTACCGCATGGTTGGTGACTGTGTTTGTAATGGACCCGGGCCGGTCGGGCAGACTGCGTGGAATGATCTGCAGTGGAGAAGCTCTCGCGGCCAGCATGTGATTGCAGCCTCTCCCGGCTGACTCACACGCCTCTGCGTGTGGTTGGCCAGAGGCCCAGTCACATGCCCGGATGCCGGCGAGGTCCAGTCACGTGCCCGGATGTGGCCGCAGGCACGTGACACGTGTGTGCTGTGTGAGGTCACACAGTGCGACTTGCAGGGCCGGCGTTAAAGTAAGGCAGCACTCTGCTGGCCTGGTGCCAAACTGAGGGGGCGCCAACGCCACCAGTAGCATAGACCGCCTCGTGCGATGGGTCACACTCCCAGGCACACTGGTGCTGGGTACAAAAAATCCATATGCGTTGGATTCCTGCTCAGCTGATGGTCCTGCCGCACTCTCCTTGTGTGTCACGGCTCACTGCAGGGGTTAAGGATTCGAGCCCAATATGCGGTTACTCAGATGATGAAGAGGCAAAAAGGGAAGGTTGTAATCCAAAACATAGGTTTATTAAATAAACAAAAGTAAACCAAGAAGGGGAATCTGAATAACTAATAACTATAGATAGGAGCTGGATGGGCAAGATAATATATACAGAGGACAGGGTACACTTAGCAGAAGGGGTAGACAGGACAGGACACTGAATAGCACAATAGGGCCAACAGAACAGGTACTGGACGCTGAATAAAGAATAAACACAAGAGGATCAAAAGACACAGAAGGCAAAAGACACAAGAAGATCAGGCGCAGTATCAGAAGGGTTATGATTGGAGAGTGGTTAAATCAAGCTTAGGTCGGTGGCAGGCAGCTAGCATAGAAGTAGTCAGTCCAGATTCCGGTGTCATACACGTGTAGGTCAATAAGAGGCAGGATAATATAGTCCTTAAGGAATGTAGTAATGGTGAGGGGTTCTCAGGCTACCAGATGGAAGGTCCTCAGGATATCAGATGGAAGGGTTCTCAGGATACCAAACGAAGGGGTACTCAGATGAACCTCTGGCAGGTGGATACCAGATGGAAGGGCCTCAGGATACCAGAAGGGGTACTCAGATGAACCTCTGGCAGGTGGATACCAGATGGAAGGGTCCTCAGGATACAAACGAAGGGGTACTCAGATGAACCTCTGGCAGGTGGATACCAGATGGAAGGGTCCTCAGGATACCAGATGGAAGGGTTCTCAGGATACCAAACGAAGGGGTACTCAGATGAACCTCTGGCAGGTGGATACCAGATGGAAGGGTCCTCAGGATACCAAATGGAAGGGTTCTCAGGATACCAAACGAAGGGGTACTCAGATGAACCTCAGGCAGGTCAGTGCATAGCACTCAGGTCAGGCTTGCAATGAGTCTTTCTATGGTTAGAATAAACGATGCAGAAGCTCTGATTCAGAGGTGAGGCTGGTTTAAATGGGCATTGCAGGCCCAGCCCACACCTGGAGAGGTGAAGGGATACGTGATAGGAAAGTCAGGGATGGAGTCTTGAGTGCCTGGACCTCAGTCCAGTTAGTGGGAAAAGCCGGACCGGATCCAGGTTCTTAAAGGAGACAGATCCTACTTCCCTTTCTTCCGGCGTCTGCGGCGTGAACCGTGACAGAACCCCTGTCTCAAAGACGCACTCCGGGCGTCTAAAGCAGTCTCGAAGGCCTCCAGATCCTCGGGTCGTACATAAGTCCCATTAGAGGCACAGACTACCTTCGGTGACACGTAGTTAGCGGCCACTGCATATATGGTGCTGCTGAACATGGGTTCCTGTGCAGGTGGCACTCGGATTGGCACGCTCTCAGTGTCAGACGATGAAAAGTCAAGAAGCTCTGATTCAGAAGTCACAACACTGGACTTAGATGGTGACCTTTTAACGTTGGGTATAGGAGAGTCCCCTTTGGATATGAAAGGGACCCTCCGAGGGGTGATGGAGTCACACAGATAGGTAGCCGGATTTATAGATGGCTCCGGCAGTAAGGCACCCAGGTAGGTATGGCGTTGACCCGGTGGCCCTTGCCTACGTCGTGCAGTCTGTGGCTGAAGGTCAGTCTCAGTGTCAGTGGTGTCCCAATCATCGGAGTCCCCGTGAGTGGTTATGGGTTTCTCACATGTGGCAATAGTGGGCAAGAGAACATCCACGGAGCCGGTAGGAGGGGGCACCTCCCTTGAGGACAGTGGGATACGTACACCAGAGTCAATCATGGTTGCAATAGGCGTAGATTCTTGGGAACTTTGCGTTTCTTGCTGCAGAGATATTTGGTTGCGCCGGAGTCCACTCACGGCTTGGGCAAGGGTAGTCACTTGCTGTTGCAGCGTGGCAATGGTCTTGGCAGCTGATGACAATTCTGTTGACTGATACACAATGTCGTCGGTTTGCACCGCTATCTCCATGGTGAGTGGCACTTCTGCTTTGGCAGTGGGCACCTCAAGGTCTCCTCGCTCGACCCCCGGGGTTTCTGCGGGGGGAGCTGGGTCACAAGTGTCCTGATCAGCAGTGACAACGTGACCCAGAGAACCCTGAGGGCCTTGGGTGGCACTACCAGCAGTGTAGTTAGGCACCAGGTCCACGGTGGTACGAATTGACATGATTTCCATGGGTTCTGTAGAATTGTTTTCCACAACTCTGGAGGACTCAGGCTCTGTAATGAAGGCCGGTACGGTCTCTCCAGAAAGTATGGGTTCCACATCCATGGGTTCAGTACTGTTAGAAAGTTCATAATCAGAGCCAGACATTTGGGGTGCATCATAGGGGGGTGCTGCTACCGGTATTGGTGGGAGTACCGGTGCAGGTATGACAGCTGATGGGGTTGACGACTGGGGTGCGGGAACAGTTCTGTGAAGGGGAGCAGACCTTGATTTGGGAGCAGTCTTTGCAGCGGTTATTTTTTGGGGCGCTGGCTTTTTGGGGGGTCTCACTGGGCAAACTGGTAAGAAATGCCCACCTTGTCCACAGTAGATGCAGAGATTATCTGCGAATCGTCGGTTGCGCTCTTCTGCGGATAACGGACCCGGTATTCTTTGACTTGCAGGGAAGCACTTTTTATGAGTAGGATTCCCAATGCTCAATAGCATGCTGCTCAGAAAGTCTGCCAGGTGCATGATGATGTCTTGGATGGCTGTTTGGAGCAGCTCCTTAATGGCCTGAGTAACCACGGGCTCGAGTTTTAATGGCTTCTGCATACTGTCACGGCTCACTGCAGGGGTTAAGGATTCGAGCCCAATATGCGGTTACTCAGATGATGAAGAGGCAAAAAGGGAAGTTGTAATCCAAAACATAGGTTTATTAAATAAACAAAAGTAAACCAAGAAGGGGAATCTGAATAACTAATAACTATAGATAGGAGCTGGATGGGCAAGATAATATATACAGAGGACAGGGTACACTTAGCAGAAGGGGTAGACAGGACAGGACACTGAATAGCACAATAGGGCCAACAGAACAGGTACTGGACGCTGAATAAAGAATAAACACAAGAGGATCAAAAGACACAGAAGGCAAAAGACACAAGAAGATCAGGCGCAGTATCAGAAGGGTTATGATTGGAGAGTGGTTAAATCAAGCTTAGGTCGGTGGCAGGCAGCTAGCATAGAAGTAGTCAGTCCAGATTCCGGTGTCATACACGTGTAGGTCAATAAGAGGCAGGATAATATAGTCCTTAAGGAATGTAGTAATGGTGAGGGGTTCTCAGGCTACCAGATGGAAAGGTCCTCAGGATATCAGATGGAAGGGTTCTCAGGATACCAAACGAAGGGGTACTCAGATGAACCTCAGGCAGGTGGATACAGATGGAAGGGTCCTCAGGATACCAAACGAAGGGGTACTCAGATGAACCTCTGGCAGGTGGATACCAGATGGAAGGGTCCTCAGGATACCAGATGGAAGGGTTCTCAGGATACCAAACGAAGGGGTACTCAGATGAACCTCTGGCAGGTGGATACCAGATGGAAGGGTCCTCAGGATACCAAATGGAAGGGTTCTCAGGATACCAAACGAAGGGGTACTCAGATGAACCTCAGGCAGGTCAGTGCATAGCACTCAGGTCAGGCTTGCAATGAGTCTTTCTATGGTTAGAATAAACGATGCAGAAGCTCTGATTCAGAGGTGAGGCTGGTTTAAATGGGCATTGCAGGCCCAGCCCACACCTGGAGAGGTGAAGGGATACGTGATAGGAAAGTCAGGGATGGAGTCTTGAGTGCCTGGACCTCAGTCCAGTTAGTGGGAAAAGCCGGACCGGATCCAGGTTCTTAAAGGAGACGGATCCTACTTCCCTTTCTTCCGGCGTCTGCGGCGTGAACCGTGACATTGTGTCTGCTCGCTGCGTCCCCCCCTTTCCACAAGGTGCTGGAGAACTTCCGAGTATGGCTCCTCCCCCTCCCCATCATCATCCTGTGCCGTGGCAGCACTCAGTGCATGCTTGGAGGCTGATGGGGAGCAGAGGAGGCTGAGGACAAACTCCAGCCTAAGACCTGGTACATGGAGGTACAGGTCTGGAAATGTTTTTTTTTGTTTTTTTAAGGTGTGACCTGCATCTGGATGCTGCTGATGAGAAGAGGAAGGGGGAGTACACTGGGGGGGAGTGAAAGAGCTAATCTGGGGTACTGCTCTAGATGTTCCTGGGGAGGGGAAAATGGAGGGGGGTTGAATCATGGCAGTTGATGTGCTAAGGGGTGTAAAATAATATATGCTGGGGCCTGGGGGTGTAAAATAATATATGCTGGGGCCTGGGGGGGGTGTAAAATAATATATGCTGGGGTGTAAAATAATATATGCTGGGGCCTGGGGGGTAAATAATATATGCTGGGGATGGGGGGTGTAAAATAATATATGCTGGGGCCTGGGGGTGTAAAATAATATATGCTGTGGCATGGGGGGGTGTAAAATAATATATGCTGGGGCCTGGGGGTGTAAAATAATATATGCTGGGGCCTGGGGGGGGTGTAAAATAATATATGCTGGGGCCTGAGGGGGTGTGTAAAATAATATATGCTGGGGCGCTTCAGCTAGTGAGGGAAGCAGGGATAATCCCTGCTCCCTCATTCTACTAGTTGCACACTCCAAGGTAATGGAAAAGGGCCACGGGAGAGTGAATCATTTGGTCTGGCCCTAAGGAAGGGGGGGGTTATGAAATTAATTTAAGGGGGTGAAATGAATAAAGGGGAGAGGGAACTAAAGGGGGGTGAAATGCATTAGAGGACGAGGACCTGGAGTTGGATGGTGGACCACAGCCACAGAGTGAGTGGTCGGTAGCAGGGTCGCAGGGAATCACTGGCAGTGGCAGGCTTTCTGAAATATGTGGGTATATTGACACAGCAGGACCAAGGGGCACCACCAGGTGCAGATTGGCACTGTGTCCCAGGAGGGGCACCAGGTGCAGCATAGATTGCAGTGACAATCTATGCATTGCCTGGCGCCCCTCCTGTGCCACATTGCAAATCAATGCGGTGCCTGCTGGCTCTCCTGTGCCACTTTGTCAAAGGAGGGGCACCACTCACTGCGTAGATTGGCCTTGTGGCACAGGAAGGGCACCAGGCACAGCATAGATTGGCAATGCGTGAGGACACCAAACACTCCCGATAGAGAATATTATCTCTACGGTGATTGACATGGCATGGCACTAATGGGGGGGGCACCAAAACGTACCTTCACCTGAGTGGACAAAAATGCTTGCACCGGCCCCGGCGACTTGCCACAAGATGACAGTGATCCCGATTCCCACACCTGGTTCTGGAGACAGAGTGAGTGCGAGTCTGCGCTGCGGCCATCTCTGAGTCTGACTGCGGAGCTGCTGCCAAGCCTGTGTCCCCCAGGCGACAGGGTAAAGAACTTCGACATGTGCCTAGTGTTTGTAATTCCACATAGCTAGTCCCAACAACCCCTGCCCTTTACACTGCTGCGTCCACTTCATTTTTTGCTTCATGAGACCAGCAAATTATGTCTGAATTCTATTGCAGGACAATTTTAGAAAAGTTTTTCCTTTATGAGGACTCACATTGCTTACAGTGATGTGCTTCCTGCAGTTTGAGCTATAGTAATAGAGTCATGAGTTGTAACTCCACATATCCCGACACCAACATATATTTCAGTTGCTTCCATTTTATTATATCCACATCGTGTATATATATATTTTGCCTTCTTTTATTATGAAGATACCATATTAGCCACAAGGCCACATTGATTTCAATCTGCCTGCATTGCCGTGGCAATACAAGCTGCTCTCTTGGGCTTTCGTTGTCCGTTGATGAGATTTAAATTTTGACTATGCTGCCAAGTCCATGCTGTGCTCTCTGAAATGCGCTTTGGGGCTCTGTGTTACTCAGCTGCACCCCCAGGAGATATGCTGACATGGCGGGAGTGCAGCAGAGATTCAACAAGCCCACAGCAACACTTACAAAATCTCCATTTCCAAATAAAATTATGTCAACGTGGACACAATTTTTTTTTTTTTAAAAAAAACCAAAATTGTTTAGTATTTAGTTGCACCATATGGCCAACCTATTTGAAGTCCATCACTGCATCAAGTGACAAACTGTTGATGCTTAGGTCTTCAATTTGAGAATAAACTACATTATTAACTTGCAGTACTACAGAGGTTAATCACCATTCATCGTTCTTTCATTGAAAGAACAGTAGTTTTAGGCAAATGTCAGATGAGCGCAGTCTGAGCGCACTCTGCATGTGTGCATAACGGACGGACGTACTGACAACCCCTCTGTATCAAACCGGCTATTTTGAGAACCATTCTGGGCACCGACCTTAGCATACGGCTGACTACATCTCCTGGTGTTAAGATCCCTGCTATTCTGTTGGCCAAGTTTAAGATCATTGTCTTTGTGGTTATAACTCTGTCTGCTTACTACAAGGCTCAAGTCCTGCGGGAACGGCGTCCCCGCACTTCTCCCAGCGGGAACGTTGTGGGAGCGCAGGTTCCCACTGTGAGCAGCCAGGACTGCTAGCGGAATACATTAACAGCATTCCGCTAGCAGCCACTCGACAAACCGTGTTCCCCGAGCCCTGCAGGATCCCTCCTCGTGCGGCCGCCTCCTCAGCCCTATGAAGGCTGTGACACGGCCTACAGCAGAGATCTCGCAAGATCGCGTCACAGCTTTCAGAAGACAGCGGCTGCGTGCAGGAGCACACTGGAGCTGGGAGGAAGATGCGGTCCTGAGGTCTGCAAGCTGGTAAATATAACTCGTGGGGTCTCTGCCTGCAATAATTAATTCTGGGGGTCTGCACCTGGACATAATTAATTCTGGGGAACTGCACCTGGCCATAATTAATTCTGGGGGTCTGCACCTGGCCATAATTAATTCTGGGGGTCTGCACTTGGCCATAATTAATTCTGGGGGTCTGCACTTGGCCATAATTAATTCTGGGGGACTGCACCTGGCCATAATTATTCCTGGGGGACTGTACCTGGCCACAATTAATTCTGGGGGACTGTACCTGGCCACAATTAATTCTGGGGAACTGCACCTGGCCATAATTAATTCTGGGGAACTGCACCTGGCCATAATTAATTCTGGGGATCTGCACCTGGCCATAATTAATTCTGGGGGACTGCACCTGGCCATAATTATTTCTGGGGGACTGCACCTGGCCATAATTAATTCTGGGGGACTGCACCTGGCCATAATTAATTCTGGGGGACTGCACCTTGCCATAATTATTTCTGGGGGACTGCACCTGGCCATAATTAATTCTGGGGGACTGCACCTGGCCATAACTAATTCTGGGGGACTGTACCTGGCCATAATTAATTCTGGAGTCTGCACTTGGCCATAATTAATTCTGGGGGTCTGCACTTGGCCATAATTAATTCTGGGGGACTGTACCTTGCCATAATTATTTCTGGGGGTCTGGCTATAGTTAATTCTGGCGGTCTGTCTGGCTATAATTATTTCTGGGGGTCTGGCTATAATTAATTCTGGGGGTATGTCTGCTATAATTATTTCTGGGGGTCTGTGCCTGTGTCTCTTCGGGTAATGGGGGGTTGTGGAATTCTTGGGGGAGTTCCCTCACTTTTTTTCCCAGGACTTGACCCCTGGGAATATTTGCTTTGTCCTAGCACACAATTCAAAGCTGGTCACTGTTGTGATGGAGCTGCTTTGTAGCACACCTCTATAGTAAATTATAGGAAACATAGCAGGTCATTTATGGGGAACTTTGTGTGAATGGAATATGGTGTTTTCTACTGATGTTATGACTGTAATCATAATGGCAATACAGCTTCCAAAAATGTCAACAGAACGTAAAAGTAAAATATGATTGTTATTATATTGCCTGTGTATTGAATACCTGCAATGTCCAGGGATATTCAACAATTACAACCCCTGAATCCTATCCCTGTACAGGTACGAAAAAAAGGAGGGGGGGTGGGACACATACTAAAAAGAACTCCGGGACCCAAAAACAAAGAAAGAAAAATAATTTAAAAAAGTGTAAAAAACAAAAGTGTAAAAGATGGCAAAGGTCCAATACATGACCTTCCTGGCACACTCCCGGGAAGGGAAGGCCAAGGAAGAGTGCAGGTCACAAGACCAGGGCACTTGAGGGCCAGATATAGCGGGCAGAGCCATGGTGGCTGCCACAATGGCACTGGCACACCTCGAGAAAGCCCCAAGACGCCAAAAAAAAATAATGGGGGAAGTAGGCCGGGAGCATGAACCCATTAAAATGGGCAGAAAAAACCAAAAACCAAGCAAGGAATAGTCCCAGAGAACTAAAAAAAAGAAAAATGGGGCTTGAAAGAAGTTAAAATCAGGGAAACCTCTTCACCCTGCATCCCGAAACGAGGTAGTCAACCGCACAGATTCCATAATTCCTTCTTTTTTTTTTTTGGCTCTTTCTGCTGTCTATGTATTGTTTTTCCGTGGCTGGGGACATTTTGACTCTTAGAGACACTTTTTTAAGGACTTGCTGCTGATTTTTTTCTGTGACTATACACTTGCTGAGGTTATTGCCCTTATTTCTTTTTGCCCTTCCATTATGTGCCTCTGTGGCCCTGTGGCCCTGCGCGGCCATTTTCTGTTTGTTGTACTGCTGACATTGCTACAAAATAAAGTTTTGAATATAAAAAAAAAAGCCTCCACACAGCAAATAATAAAATGTATTATTGCAGAAGTCATTTACACATCCCAACAATTCAGAGAACTGCTTCACAGAGCTCATGTGCTACATTCCCCATATGCAACACGGGATGTAAGACATGCAAATGATGTTTGCAATTTCTCATTTCTCTGTTTTAACACAGAACCCTCTTACCTGCTGATGAGGGCACAATAAGTCTGTAACAGCTGTACAGGAGTGGCTTTGACCCGTTTCATAAACCTGAGCGTTGCTAAATAAAAGCCATCTAGTATGGCGTGGCACTGGTGAGAGGGTTCTTTGTTAAAACAGACCCAGGATGCAAAAAAATGAGAAATTGCAAACGTCATTTGCATGTCTTACCCAGAGGAATGTAGCACATGAGCTCTGTGAGAAAGGCTCTGAAGGGGCCGAAACGTTGCTACTTGGATACAGTTACTTTTTCATGATTTAATTAAAGCATCACCTTTTATTTTTTGACTTAAGCCCCTGAGTGTGTCCATTCACGCGTGATTATATATAATAATATATATATATACACACATTTTTAGAACAAATTAAGGTCATAGATTTAATTTCAAATCAAAAATGTTGATTAACTTTTTCAGATTACCTTTGACCCACTCAAAGTACCCAAGTCACCAATCCGCTTTTATTTTGTTTTTCCGTTGCAACGTGCAGAGCTGCTACGGTGTTTTATTTCACGCTAGTCTTTTGTTACATAATTACACAGTATGCCCAGGAAGAAAAGAGCAATCATGTGCGAGGGGATTTGATATGTCCCATGGTTGAAGCCACTGTCTCTTTAACTCAGCTATTGACAGATAGAGGCAGGTTGCTCTCTGTAAAAGGAGATTTAAACCTCGTGACTATTACGGCTTCCTCCCCATGACATCATTGCTTTCAGAGTCCTGGCTATTAGGAAAGGATGCTGTACATAATCTATGGATCTAGGCTGAGGGATGCTGCATAACCGGTAAGAATAGAAATTCATTTTTTTATGTATCAAAGCGGAGGTATAGCATAATGATGATTTCCGTGTTAATAAGAACGCTTGCCATGCAGCTGTCGTATGTGCAGAAATACAACCATATGGGGTTATGGAGGAGAAAAGCCTATTGTCTAACGCTGAAAATAAAGGCCTTTTGTTGATGAGTGGCAAACTGCATGAATAATTGATGCCAAAAAATAGTTGGACCATTTAAAATATCCACGCTTGCATGCTGAAATCAAGGAGGCCTTCCTAAAAAACCTGTCGTGGATTAAAGGAGTCTAAGCACTGTGACTGCTTCAAAGCAATCGGTTTTCTTCTCTAATCGTGCCAAATGTCGCATTTATGCAAATACAAATATAATACTGTAAATGTAGAATAACAGTGAAAAAAACTACTAGTGATATGTTAGTGCTATGTGTATGTGCATGTCCTGAACCAATAGAATCAATGTAATAGAAATGTCAGTGTTTATTTACTTTTTTAACTGTATCTTGTAAAATGTTTATGCTGAGATATTTAAACAATTTAGAATTAACCTAATAATAACATATGGCAAGTGGAATAATATAAAGCTTTAGCTCTCTGACTGCCAGAGGATTGAATGGTACATTTAATCCCAGCTAAAACAATAGGTACTGGCACAGCACCTGCCACCATCCACATACAGCATATGAAGGTAAAGCAAGGATCTCAAACTCTGGCCCCTTCCATATGTTGCTGAACTACAATGCGCATGATTCTCTGGACATCTATTGCATTCAAAGATTTCTGGGGATTATAGGCAGTAAATATCTTGTTCCACAGTCTATCTACATAGTCTAATGATTATAGTAGCATACCAAGGGGAAGGGGAGAACAGGAGCTATGGACCCGTGTGGCAGATTAGGTGGGGCGGCAGCAGGCACTTGATGTGGATGCATGTCACCTGGCTACAAAATGCCAGCAACTATTACAAAAATGGCCTCAGGCAGTGACAGGCCATCACCGCGCATGTGCAGGGGTGATGGCCATGCAGCGTATATATGTGGCGGTGATGTAATCATCAATCATACATGGTGACCTCCTTGCTACGTATGAGCAGTGACATTGCTGCTGGCCATTTTCGTTATGGTCGCCAGCATATTGTACCGTCTGGGTGGAGTAGAGGTAACATCACTGCGCTATAACCGTGGAGACACAGGTTCGATCCAGGCAAGAGCACCTCTCCAGTAAGTGTCCTTGGGCAAGACACCTAACGGTACATACTCGCCACCCAGGACATACTTGAAAACGAGGGAAATCTCAATGTATCCTTCCTGGTAAAATACTTTCTAAAAAAAAATTTAAAAAATATTACAGGTGGCCAGCGAGCCTTTTCTCCTTGATCTATAATAATAGACCCTATGGAAAACAAAAGTAAGGATTAGCTGAAACACAGTGACAGACTGACTGACTCTGTGGGCCTGTTCACTAAACACTAAACTTTAGGCTCTATACCACTTGAGCCATTATGTATAACAACTTCTGTCAATGATATCGACTCCCCTCTTATTGCAGTCGACCCCTTAAGTCTAATAGAAATACAGATGGAGAGGCAAACGTAGATATAATGCCCCAGCCTGTGTTCCAGGGTCACCAAAAATTGTACATCCAATGAAGAAAGAGAATGTTTCGCGTCTGACTCAGGATCTTTCTCAAACAATAGCAGATTAATCAAATCGTTAGTAGAGATTAGACATGTGCATTCGTTTTAGTACTAAAACGATTTAGTCAGAATTTTGGGATAATTTAGTTTTAGTATGACTCAAGAGAAACGAAACTGCTCAGTACAAAAAACGAAAGAAACTAAAATAAAATGCACTACATTTTAGTTTCAGTCCTTTTTGTGAGTGAAGGAGACCAGCAATGAAGAGCGCAACATCACAACATCCGAAGTTCTGCACCCTCCACATGCCAATGCACTAGGATGTTCTATACAGAGAGGGACATTAATTAATGCAGGAGGATGTTCTATACATTATACAGAGAAAGGTATAAATTGAGGAGGATGTTCTATACAGAGAGGGACATTAATTAATTCAGGAGGATGTTCTATATATTATACAGAGAGGGATATTAATTAATGCAGGTGGATGTTGTATACATTATACAGAGAGGATCCTTTTTTCAGGACTTTAAATCCAGTGGCTGTGAGTGCGGAGATCGGCTGCTTGTGTTACATTATCTCTCAGTACAATGTATCAGGCTCAGTTGTTACAGTAACTGACTGTAACAGCGCTCAGAGTTTCAGTAAAACAAGGAAATAATATTGTTCTAACCTCTTATATAGAAAAATATTATTTACTAGTTTTACTGAAACTCTGAGCGCTGTGATGAGCAGCAGTCAGTTACTGTAACAGCTTTGCCTGACACGGGCAGTATTACAATGTTGGTGCTAACTTAACCAGAGCTGTTGTAAACTGAAAACCTCCATAGGCTATAATGGCTCTGGGAAGTTTACAACAGCTCTGGTTATGTTAGCCCACAACTATGTAATATGGCCCACATTGTGCTGAGAGTGAGAGATACCGTAACAAGCAGCGATCTCAGCCCTCTGAGGAGCCACTACAATAGTAATTGTATCCATTGGTTTTCGGATGAATGAAATTAGTTTTCATACTAAAGAACTGAAAACGAATTTCTTTAGTAACTAAATAAATTGCATTTTAGGACTAATCCATTAGTTCAAAACGAAATTTTGTGCTGTGCACATGTCTAGTAGAGATGAGCTGTTCGGTTCGGACGGTTCGGAGTTCGAACCGAACTTTGGTTGTTCGAAAGTTCGCGAACTTTGAACTTTTTGGGTGTGCCCGATTCGAGTTCGCAAAAAAAAGAAATTTTGAAAAAAGTATAGAAAATGCTTAAAAAAATACTAAAAAATCTAGAAATAAAGAGACTCTTTACTGCAGAATATTATAAGCAACGGTTTATTAGATATTGAATTAAAAACTAATGTGTACGTGCAAAGATTCTCAACTCTAAATGACCTGTGTTTTTCAAACGGCATAACAACAACAGGTGTTTTAGTCTGGTCTAATCCATTTGATACATTGTAGACTATACTGAAGGGGTGGGGAGGTGTCTGCTTCTGATTGAGATTTGAGAAGTGTTAATTTCTCTCCTAAAACTTCTAATATGCTGTATTTCACCGCTGTGTGCTCGGCTCATTTTTACCGCTTTCGCTCATCATGTTTAAACGCGATTTTGAAGCCACATTTTGTTAAATGACCGACATGTTAGATATCGTTCTTTCCGGCAGACTCCGCAGATTCATAATATATCATTTTTATATGTATACGTCCTGTCCTGGCTGTATATTATGAACAAAATGCAATAAAAATTTAATTTTTAATCATCTGCAGTGTGTAAAGTGTTGTTTTTTTCACATTTTAGCACATGAGCATTTGCGGTTATGTTTTCTATGGGGTGCGCTTGTACAAAAATTAGAAATGGGGACTTGTTACATTTTTTGGGGGGAATTACGTGATTTATAGCAAACGCACCCCATAGAAAAAAATCATTAGTGCATCATCGTTCACATTATAATTGCAATGTGAACAATATTGCTGCATTAATAAAAATAACACACAAAAAAATACATGTTTTTATTTCCTTTTTTCTTTTTTTACTTTATACCTGGTCATGTTGGGTATCATTCGAAAGGCCATGCTCAGGCCTTTCGATTGACACCCTCCATGACCCACTAGATGCCTGGAGATATTGGGGTTCAAATGAACCCCCTATCTCCACCAGGAGATTGGCCTGGGCAATATATATACGCATGATGTGAGCTGGCCTGGGCAATATATATATATACGCATGATGAAAATTTGCAAAGGATAAGGCACGCAAAGTGAAATTTTGATGTGTCTGAAATTGAAACTTACGTGACAACTCTTTTTTTTTAGTTAATTTATATTTGTTCAATACAGTTAATTTTAATTTGTTTAATAGAGTTAATTTAAAATGGTTTAATACAGTTTATTTATATTTATTTTACCTTTACTATTGGTGCTTTTCAAACTTTATTCTTAAGTAAAAAGAAATTTAGCAGTTTCATGTTGTGTCGTTTTTTTTTTTGGGGGGGTGCAAGTAGCTGGTCTTGCCTAGGGTGCAAAATAATCTAGCACCGGCCCTGACCGCATGGTCCACCCCTGCACTCTTCCACAATACCACAGAGGGGTTACTGTATGATGGCACTTGCTGGCCTGGCACCAAAAGGCACAATATTTGGCTGCACTGCCACTGACGCCTGTATCAGATTCATATCCTCAGAGGGGTGAGACTGTGTGACGGCACTGTTGCCGACGCTAAAGGCCCAATTTTAGGCTAGGGTCAAACGAACGCATTTTTCACAGCGAACGTCAAAAAGTGCGTCCGAACGCATTGAGGTGTTCTTTCACGGAAAGCGCTTAAACGGTCATACGATGCGCATTTTTGTGCGTGATTTTTTACGGATCCAAACCAGGAAACTTTGGGTGTCTGGACGTTATGTTGGCCGGACATGAGCAGCATCTGACGTCTCCTAATCACGCACACACGCCACTATGCGGACGCAGCGCACTCTGTACGTCAGTACTAGCCGTTCAGCGTTCTTGAAAAAATGTGTTAATTTTCCACTTGCGTTGCGCGGCCGGACTTTCGTGCGGCCGTACTTTGTATATTGGCCGTCATTGCGTGTCATTTGCTGCTAGTGCGGCCGTGATTAAGTGCGCCTAGTGCGCTAGTCTGACCCCAGCCTTAAAGCACCTATTGTTACTTTCATACAAAGCCTGCATAAGTTTCACAATAATTTAGCCAAAAAAATCAGTAAACTTTTTCTGCGTGTCCGAAAATGTCTCCTCTTTTCATACAGACTGCCGCCCCAAGCAGTTGTTTATGGATAGATTAAAGGAAAAGCATTTACCGTCATTTGAAACATAATTTTTTTGTTTTTAAGTGTTTCTATACATCCTAGAAATCCGCCACTTCACGGGCAGGTTATGGGGACCTCCTAGGCATGATATTTGAAGGAATTTTTCGTTTTTATTTTTAACCCTTATTTCATTGAAAACTCACTGTCCCTTTAAAAACGTATTTTTTTTACTTTTTGGCCTTGTTTCCTGTCCCCCAGGGCACTACCCGGATCCCCATACACCTTTTATGGCAAATATCTAGCATATATGCCCTCTTGGAGGGCACTCTAAAAACCGAATTTTCAGCCCCATTGACTTGTATTGAGTTCAAGTTCGGGTTCGGATTCGGATTCGAACATTTGAAAAGTTCGGGTTCGGATCCGAACCGAACTCGGGGGGTGTTCGGCTCATCCCTAATCGTTAGTAAATAAAGAAAATAAAATCCTTTGCATTGCTTTGGAATTCATTTGTAGTGAGGTCAACAACATTTCAATGAACATCAATGTCTGTTTTAGATGCTATCTCTATACATAATGTATACATTCAAGTTTCCTTATTCATGTGTATTCATTGCTTGTGTACGTATAAAAAATATACATTGGAGTAAGAATGACCATCTAAGCATTAATATTCTGTTGCAGATACCAAAATGGTGAACACAGGAGAGATAAATGGGTCCAGCAACCTTATGGACTTTCTTGATGAGCCTATTCCAGATGTGGGAACATATGAAGATTTCCACACTATTGATTGGCTGAGGGAAAAGTCACGTGACACAGACAGACATAGAAAAGTGAGATAATTGTGACAATACCTGTGCTGCTAATTTATTTGTTCTATTACGTGGTGAAAATATTTAAAAAAAAATGCAGACTGATTGTAACAGAGGCTACACAAAATGTAGCGAGGTCTTAGGCACCACTCAAATTTCTTGACATTCTTTTTATGCAAAAATTAACCCAAGATGTTGTTATTGAAGATACTCACATGGTTCTCATGGTAGAAGGGAGAATATGGATGTAGGAGAGTAGTTGTGTGGTTTGAAGTATACACATGAATGCCTTATGTATGCTGCTATTCCATACGAATTTGAGAATGCGAGGCCACAGTAAGAGCAAGAACTAAGCCAAACTCCTATTATGCCTAATTATTTAGCCATAACTGATTTGTAATGTTAAAATGGAGAGATTCCATAAATATAAGAGATACATTTTTTTGTGGATTTTCCTTAGTCACAATCCTGATCACATACTGTAAAACCCTGTTAAACCCATGTATTTTTTCCAATATAAATCAGTTATGGAACTGTTATGCGTCAAATACTCAAATCATCAAAAGAAAGTATTCATAGAAAAATGTCAAGCCATCCAATAATTATTTTACAATAGACCAGTTAATAAACCCAGTGTTCAGTATATGAAATATATATACTTATATTGCTAAAGTCAAGGATATCCTGCATTTTATAGAAAAAAAACGACATAGAATTCCATCTAATTGTATTAATCAAACAATAATAGTCACAAGCTAAGTCCCACACTCTTGTGGCCAGGAGCTATCCCTATTGCTCCATCATATGTGGCTCTATCGATGCAAAACTGTTCTTCTTGACCATATGTACCTCTCTGGGAATTTCGTAAAAAGGAAATACGAAATAGTGCATAACATAATGATGCTTACTTGTGGCTACAAGCAGAGAGAATGCTCATATGGTACAATGGTGGGTATAGAGACCTGTATCCTACATAAAAGTATAGATTAGTGTCGCTTCATAGTAGATGTATCAGGAATCCCACTCTTTTTTATATAAGCTCTGCCTACCCTCTGTGCAACTCTTCAGAACCTGGATGGCCCGCAGACTTGTAACTGCAGGAACAGACACACATGCTTTTAACAGGTTGCGTAGACTAATAGGGGAGGCTGAGCCCATTGCTGCCTCACAGACACATCTCCTATCTTTATCTGTCTGTCTGTCAAATTATATCTTTTTGTTGTGACAAACGTTCTGTAGACATTGTTTGTCTTTTAGTCAGTTCTGCGACCACACTGTCTATCCATCTCTGAATATATCTATTTCTCTGTCTATACAGTATCTACCTATCTATTGTTCCTTTCTTGTATTTATTCATCAATCTGTCTTTTCCAGCAAACAGTATATCTAATTCTCTGTCAATCTTTTCCTGTATCTCTTTTTCTATATACAGTATCTCACAGAAGTGAGTACACCCCTCACATTTTTGTAAATATTTTATATTTTTCATGTGATAACACTGAAGAAATGACACTTTGCTACAATGTAAAGTAGTGAGTGTACAGCTTATATAACAGTGTAAATTTGCTGTCCCCTCAAAATAACTCAACACGCAGCCATTAATGTCTAAACCGCTGGCAACAAAAGTGAGTACACTCCTAAGTGAAAATGTCCAAATTGTGCCCAAAGTGTCAATATTTTGTTTTGTCACCATTATTTTCCAGCACTGCCTTAACCCTCTTGGGCATGGAGTTCACCAGAGCTGTACAAGTTGCCATTGGAGTCCTCTTCCACTCCTCCATGACGACATCATGGAGCTGATGGATGTTAGAGACCTTCCGCTCCTCCACCTTCTATTTGAGGATGCCCCACAGATGCTCAATAGGGTTTAGGTCTGGAGACATGCTTGGCCAGTCCATCACCTTTACTTTCAGCTTCTTTAGCAAGGCAGTGGTCTTCTTGGAGGTGTGTTTGGGGTCGTTATCCTGTTGAGATACTGCCCTGCAGCCCAGTCTCCAAAGATAGGGGATCGTGCTCTGCTTCAGTATATCACAGTATATGTTGGCATTCATGGATCCCTCAGGACTTCTCCTGAGCTGCCCCCTTTCTATGGAACTCCCTCCCCCACAACATTAGACTCTCCCCATCTCTCCAGTCCTTCAAGAAGTCTCTGAAAACGCATTACTTTAGAGAACCTATCGGCTCTCTCCATGATCTTCCCACTGTCATTTCCTGCTACTCTTTCCATTCAGCTCTCCTGCAACCCGCCACGTCACTTACCCTATTCACCTTCACCTAATGGGTCACCCCTCTCCTCTTAGATTGTAAGCTCTAGAGCAGGGTCCTCCCTCCTTCTGTTCCGTGTGTGCAATGTGTATGTACAGGTGACACTCGAAAAATTTGAATATCGTGCAAATGTTCATTTATTTCAGTAATGCAACTTAAAAGGTAAAACTAATACATGAGATATTTCAAGCCGTGATTTGGCATAATTGTGATGATTATGGCTTACAGCTCATGAAAACCCCAAATCCACAATCTCAGAAAATTTGAATATTGCGAAAAGGTGTAATATTCTAGGCTCAAAGTGTCCCACTCTCATCAGCTAATTAAGCCATGACACCTGCAAAGGGTTCCTGAGTCTTTATATGGTCTCTCAGTCTGGTTCAGTAGGAATCACAATCATGGGAAAGACTGCTGACCTGACAGTTGTGCAGAAAACCATCATTGACACCCTCCATAAGGAGGGAAAGGCTCAAAAGGTAATTGCAAAAGAAGTTGGATGTTCCCAAAGTGCTATATCAAAGCACATTAATAGAAGGTTATGTGGAAGGGAAAAGTGTGGAAGATAAAAGGTGCACAAGCAGCAGGGATGACCGCAGCCTGGAGAGGATTGTCAGGAAAAGGCCATTCAAAAGTGTTGGGGACTTTCACAAGGATTGGACTGAGGCTGGAGTCAGTGCATCAAGAGCCACCACACACAGACGGATCCTGGACATGGGCCTCAAATGTCGTATTCCTCTTGTCAAGCTGCTCCTGAACAACAAACACCGTCAGAAGCGTCTTACCTGGGCTAAAGAAAAACAGACCTAGTCTGTTGCTCAGTGGCTCCAAAGTCCTCTTTTCTGGTGAGAGCAACTTTTGCATCTCATTTGGAAACCAAGGACCCAGAGTATGGAGGAAGAATGGAGAGGCACACACTGCAAGATGCTTGAAGTCCAGTGTGAAGTTTCCACAGTCTGTGTTGATTAGGGGAGCCATGTCATCTGCTGGTGTTGGTCCACTGTGCTTCATTAAGACCAGGTTCAATGCAGCCGTCTACCAGGAGATTTTTGAGCACTTCATGCTTCCTTCCGCAGACGAGCTTTATGGGGGATGCTAACTTAATTTTCCAGCAGGACTTGGCACCTGCCGACACTGCGAAAAGCACCAAAACCTGGTTCAATGACCGTGGGATTACTGTGCTTGATTTACCAGCAAACTCGCCTGACCTGAACCCCATAGAGAATCTATGGGGCATTGCCAAGAGAAAGATGAGAGACATGAGACCGAACAATGCAGAAGAGCTGAAGGCCACTATTGAAGCATCCTGGTCTTCCATAATATCTCAGCAGTGCCACAGGCTGATAGCTTCCATGCCACGCCGCATTGAGGCAGTAATTGGATTTGGGGTTTTCATACGCCGCATTGAGGCAGTAATTGGATTTGGGGTTTTCATGAGCTGTAAGCCATAATCATCACAATTATGACCAATCACGGCTTGAACTATCTTGTATATTAGTTTCACCTTTTAAGTTGCATTACTAAAATAAATTAACTTTTGCACAATATTCAAATTTTTCGAGTTTCACCTGTATATTTGTTATTCTGTCTCTCCCATTGTACAACGCTAACAAATTTTTTGGCACTTTATAAATACCTGTAACTGTAATTGTATCAACTCCTTGTACACTGATCTTGTAAAGCGCTTCAGAATTTATGATGCTATATAAATAAAGATAATAATAATAATAAATAAAAAGGATGATGTTAATATAAAAGTTATGACCAGATAGTCTGTAACTATTGATTTCTACATTGCAGATAACAAGCAAGAGCAAGGAATCTATATTTGAATTCATCAAAGGTCTTCTAGACGCCTGGTCAGGATGGGTTGTAATGCTCTTCATTGGACTTTTGTCAGGTGAGTTCATATACCTACTTGGCACATACAGGGTTATCCAAAGAGATTCGAAAAGTCACCGCACGTTCGGTGACTTTTCGTTCTCTTCAATTCGGTTCTTTTTGCCGATTGCATTTCGGTGACCCTGCGGTGTATTCAGCAAGCACCACAGGGTCCCCGAATTGCAGGGAAAAGCTGCCGAAAACCTGACGAAAACTAACCGAATGCACGCTGAAAACAAGCAAAAACATCTGGATTAACCTTCGAAGAAGCCGAACAGGAGCCGAATCACACAGAGCCGAAGCAGCTGTGACGTAGAGGAGGCAGTGAATAAATTAGAAAAACCATTTGTATGAATCTGGGAAAAAGAAACGCTGTTTGCAAAGAAACTACTGAGCGAAAATGTCTGAAATTTTCACAGGAGGTCCAGGGAATGATAATAAAGAGGGCTGTTACAGAAAAAATAAGCAAACTGAAAAAAAAAAAAAAAAAAATCGGACTTTGAATTTTTTTTTCTAAAAAAATCGGACAATTCAGAAAAATGCTTAAAGTATCCTAAAAAATCTATAAGTTAAGAGACTTTTTGCTGCAGAATTTTATAATGAACGGTTTATTAGATATTGAATTAAAACAGGAATATTTTTAACATTGAAGTCTATGGGATTCTCCTGAATAAATTTGCCGAATTAAACCACCGAATGGCAGGGCATTAGGGGAACCTTTCACTGCTGGTTTGTGTTCTCTGAATAGCCGAAGCAGTGCTTTTTCATGGGGATTTCACTGCCCTCGAACAGGCACCGAACAGTCACCGTATGTGCAGGCAATTCGACAGGATTTGGCGAATTGCCTGCTCTCTGGATAGCCGAATGGCCAGGAAAGGTAACCGAAAGCTGATTTTCAGCGTTCGGTTACCTTTCTCAAGCAATTCGAATCTCTTTGGATAACCCTGTAAGTGTTGGATGTACCGAAGACTACCAGTCTTAAAAGGAGTTCAAAAAAAGGTATTCAGTATTAACAGTCTCATAGATACTAGATGAATGGTTACTAGTACCTTTTTACAGACAAAAAGTATCGATAGATACATTAACTTTTAATGCGTCCTAAAAAGGGCTATTGTACACAAATGTGCTAGTACCAAAGCAAGTCACTAACACATGTGGAGACAGAAATGACACATAAAAGGAAAAATGCAAAAACAAAAAATAACCAAGACACACATGGATATACCACAAGATTTCTCTTGTGGTATATCCACATGTGTCTTGGTTATTTTTATATTTAACTTGCAACAATTCATCTAGTATCTATGAGACTGTTAATCCTGAACACCTTTTTTCAAAACTACTTCATTTGGGTTACCCCACAATTTGTGCACAGGATTACATATCTATATACCAATTCTAGAATCTCCCAAGTTGTTATGTATCCCTTTACTTTTCTCTTTTACACCTGATGATTTTTGTGATCACTCTTAAAAGGAACATTCAAGTGGTTCTTAGACCTACTTCATCTCAGCATGGTAAAACACACAGGGCTAAATCATATCCTGACGTTAAAACGGAAGCGGTAGGGAGAATAAACTGCGCCAGCAGTTTTCTCCCGACTGCCCCCGTTTTAACGTGGGATTACAATGCAGGAGCTTAAAAAGCTGCCTGCATTGATACCGTGCACTACGCCCCTGGTTGCTCGCGGTAGCGCTGAGCGCCATTGCGAGCATCCCCTTTGGAGTCTATAGGACTCTATTGAGCACGGCTGGACTGGGACAAAAAAACAGCCCTGGACTTCATCAAGACCGGCCCTCTCCGATATGCAAACATGCAGGGCCGGATTCATATATTGATATGGACTGGAGCAGGGCCAGCACAAGACATTGTGCTGCCTGGATCCAAGGATGAAATACTGCCCCCCCCATACCCACCAAAACATGTTATTGCGTATCACAGAGTGGCACAAAAATAAAACTCACATTAATGTACGGTGTGTATGAGCGTATAACAGAGCTCCACAGCCATACAACTCACAGTAATGTGCAGTGTGTACGAGCATATCACAGAATCCACAGCAATAGAATTAAAACATAATTATGGATTATTAAAATAAATTGTATTTTAATATGAATTATATATTCATGTAAATGTAATTTGAACAATTAAAATAAATATGCATTAAAATATACTTACTTTAATCAATATTCTAATGTAAATTATTTTATAAAGAATAAGTATTAAAATATACTTTACTAAAATGTAATTCGGGTATACTTCTAAGAAGGGGCTCAGAACTGTGACATATAGGGTTATTCAGAGAGAGGTAAAAACCTTGAGAATTGCCAGGAGAATGAACAATCTAGACCAAATAGCCAATTTGGAAAGTGAGATAAATGGGAGAATTTTTCTGGTTTGACTAATTTGACCTAGAATTTTCCCTTCTCCAGTCATTCTCAAGGTTTTCACCTGAATAACCCTGATAGTGTTGGATTAAGGGGGTACACAGAGCTCTGAAAAGTAATCCCTGTTCAACCCCAGCCATGTAACAGGCAGACAAGTCCAGAGAGAGATTGTCCCGCTCAGGAGCTGCTGGATTTGAATATACAGTTGTGTTCAAAATTATTCAACCCCCACTGAAATTGAGTGTTTTGGCCAGTTTGACATTGATTTTGATCATTCAGTCATCTTGCTTACAATTAAATCAAAGAGGCACGTGTAGGTCAGACAAATATAACATAACATTTATAATGAAATAACCACAAATGTCTTTTCTGTGCTCACATCATTATCAGTTTTATTCAACCCCCAAGTGACATTCAATCTTAGTACTTAGTACAACATCCTTTTACAGTTATAACAGCTTTTAAACGTGAAGCATAGCTTGACACAAGTGTCTTGTAGCGATCTACGGGTATCTTCGCCCATTCGTCATGGGCAAACGCCTCCAGTTCAGTCACATTCTTAGGCTTGCGCACTGCAACTGCTTTCTTTAAGTCCCACCAGAGGTTCTCAATCGGATTTAAGTCAGGTGACTGCGATGGCCACTCCAAAATGTTCCAGCCTTTAATCTGCAACCATGCTCTAGTGGACTTGGAGGTATGCTTGGGATCATTGTCCTGTTGAAAGGTCCAACGTCTCCCAAGCCTCAGGTTTGTGACGGACTGCATCCCATTGTCACCCAATATCTCCTGGTACTGAAGAGAATTCATGGTACCTTGCACACGCTGAAGCTTCCCTGTACCTGCAGAAGCAAAACAGCCCCAAAGCATGATTGACCCCCCGCCATGCTTCACAGTAGGCAAGGTGTTCTTTTCTTCATAGGCCTTGTTCTTCCTCCTCCAAACATAGCATTGATCCATGGGCCCAAACAGTTCTAATTTTGTTTTATCAGTCCACAGAACACTATCCCAAAACTTCTGTGGTTTGTCCACATGACTTTTGGCATACTGCAGTCGACTCTTCTTATTCTTTGGAGACAGCAAGGGGTGCACCTGGGAGTTCTGGCATGGAGGCCTTCATTACGCAGTGTGCGCCGTATTGTCTGAGCTGAAACTTCAGTACCCACATCTGACAAATCTTTTCTCAGTTCCTCAGCAGTCACACGGGGACTTTTCTCCACTCTACGCTTCAGGTAGCGCACAGCAGTCGAAGTCAGCATCTTCTTTCTGCCACGACCAGGTAGCGTTTCAACAGTGCCCTTGCCTTGAATTTGCGAATGATGCTTCCTATGGTCTCTCTTGGTATGTTTAACATCTTTGCAATCTTCTTATAGCCATTGCCATTCCTGTGAAGAGTAATCACCTCTTCTCTTGTCTTCCTGGACCATTCTCTTGACTTCACCATGTTTGTAACCACACCAGTAAATGTCTAGAAGGAGCTGAGTATCACAGTCATTTTACAGCTGCCTAATTGGTGCTTATTATGCTTTATTGCTGCTCCGTGACATCCACAGGTGTTTTCAATACCTGATTGAAAACACTTGAATGAACCTCTGTTCTTCAGAGTGGTAGTCTTTAAGGGGTTCAATAATTGTGTCAATGAAGAATTCACAAAAGAAACATTTACTACTGTATTACAAAACCAATTGATGTCATTTTAGTTGCATATGGTTCTTTAAAAAGTCCTTGTAGGATTTCATTCTGAAATACAATTACAAATGTACACTAAATTCCCTAAAACCCTTTACAGCATTGGGGGTTGAATAATTTTGAACACAACTGTATATAGGATATGAATAGAAAAAGGGTACACGTTTTCTAAATTAGAAGCCAAGCTAGACTCTCTCTGCCTGGACATGTCTCCCTGCTACATGGCTATGGCTGATTAGCAAATACTTTCCTGAGCTCTGTGCAGACTCCTTTGATAATTAACCCCTTGAGTGCTCCTATAGAGAAAGCACAGCACTGCCACACTGAGCTCTGGCTTAATAGGCTATAGAAAGGGAGGGGGACTGTCAGATCAGAGGATCTGTCAGATTTATGGCTCCCTGCATGCCTGGCTGTGAGTCTGGCCGCCACAATGCTCTCAAGAGTCGCATCAGTGCCCAGGTATAAAACATAATGGTGAGATTCACCCTCACTTGGCATGTATGGTCAATACCTTAGGTATTGTCACGTTTTTGGGGATGGCTTCTGCATGGTCACAGCAGACTGCACAGGAGAGGTGTGTAGGGCTGCTGCTGGCTTCAAACTCTGAAGCTGCCAGTCTCTGGAAGGAGAAGCTGTAAGTAAAATGTGGAGCGGAATCCTCACAGTCTCTGTGGATTCCACTCCTTTACACACAATAAAGCCTCAGCCAGCTCCTGAATCCATGTGTGGGTGTCCAAGGAAGCCCCCCTAACCCACCCCTGCAATGCAGAACTCTTTCAGACCTTTGAAACAAGTGTTGACATTCCACACTTGTGTTATCCAGTCCTGGTTATACTAAGTGCTGGACTAAGTTTAAAAAAAAAAAAAGGATCCCCAGGCTCAGCCGGCCCACTGACCCATCGGCCCCTCTGGATTCTCTTGTTGCTCCCGATGGCCAGTACATGCCTGCCATTGAGCCAGATGCCGATGGTCACATGACCTGTTGAATCTCGCCTCGCGAGATCTGGCCGGTCGGCGTAGTGATACACAGGGGGAGACTGAGGAACTTTTTCCCCCAGTCTCTCCCTGCTCCTGCTGGACAGTGGAGGCAGACAGAGCCGCAGTTCTCGCCGCGGGACAGAAGGTGAGTATCCGATCACTTTTTTTTTGGCTGGTGTTAACGGATTCTGCAGAAGCGGAATCCATTAACACCAAGTACTGGACGCAGTTAACTTTCTGTTAACTGCGGCCAGACATTAATCAGCGCTAGTAGATTGTAATACTAATGCTGATTAACACTTTGCGCTCCCCATGTTAAGTATAGGGAGCGCAAAGTACAGAAACCTCGCGCTGAAAAGCACAAGATACCAGATTGTAATTTGGCCCACAATTTCCTAATTTACGCCCATTATTTATTCTTTACTTTAATAAGTAATTCCTTTTTCTAAGAAGAGTCAGTTACAGTCACTTATACTGTATAGGCGCAACAGATTCCATAGTGCTGTACAACAGGGAAGCACATACGTGAAACATAATAAATAATGATACATTGGTAACAGACAGCCCTGCCTGTAAAATAATTGTGCTGTTCATAGAAAATGTTATACTAGTGCTCAGATAGATGGTAAGCTCACAGGATTACCTAAGGGACAGAGGAATGTGAAACAAGAGGGAGCAGGGGGACTATGGAGCTGGTGGCCTGAAATAAAATAGCAGGGATTGCTTGGGAAGGATCAGAAACTTGGGCTTCACCCCACTAGTGTATTTTGGCCTAGGCCAACAAGGCCCAGGTCTAGGGCGGCACTTTCCAGGGGGCGGCGGCAAAACTTTTGCAAACTATTTTACCAGGAAGGAAACATTGAGATGTCACTAATTTTCAAGTATGTCCTGGGTAGGCAAGGCCTAGGCTTTCACTTTCCAGGGGGCAACAAAAAACCTCACCACTAATTGGGTTACTCACAGAGCACCGAAATGTGCCTACATTTGCCGAAACCGCCAACATTTTGGTGTTCTGTAGTTCCCTGCACTTCGGGGAATAAAATTTCCCACCCTGCAGTGAATTCACCATTCACCACAGGGTCCCCAAAGTGCATGGAGTCGGCCGCTGTATGCTACCACCGCAGACCCATGGCCTGCTGTTTTCAAAAGAACTACTGAACGAAAGTGTCTGGAATTTACATATAAGATCCTATGATTGATAATAAAAAGTTCTGTTACAGAAAAAGGAGAACCGCTATTAAAAAAAAGGGGGGGAATTTAGCCCAAAAAGTTCTGAAAAATCACTAAAAGGTACAAAAAAAAAAACAATAAATAAATACAGACCTTTTACTGCAGATTAAAATAATAAATGGTTTATTAGATATTGCATAAAAAACGGGAATATTTTTAACATTGAAACCTATGGGGTTCGCCTGAATAAACCTGCTGATTGAAACCACCGAACATCAGGGCATTTTACTGACATTTCTCTGCTGTTTGGTGTTCTCTGAATAGATTAACCATTACTTCTCTATGGGGATTTGCACTGCCTTCAAACAGCACCGTACTTGCTGGCAGTTCGCCAAACTTGTGTGTGAGCATATCACCAGAGCAGTGGTGTACTTAGAGGAGTGGCGGAGGGCGGGCCGCCCCAGGTACCAGTGATTATTGGGGTGTCATTAGGGGGTACTAGGAGGTGCCACTGTCGCTGTGTGTCAGCTTGAGCTGTGTTCTCAAACAACGAGCAGCGGAGCATGGCGTTTGCATACGGAATAAAATCGAATAGAATAAAAATCCCCCTCTCCTCCCTCCACAGCTCCTCCCCTGCCCCGCAGCAGCTCTAGGAGAGGGGAGGGGGATGTGATTTGTGTCCAGAGAGAGAAGATGACAGTAAACGGCAGGTAAAGGGGGGGGGTTTCAGCAGAATATGAAGCCCTGTCTGCTTACTGCTGTTTAAAGTGGACCTTTCCTTAACCAGCACTGCAGTGATAGAAATTTGTCATTGAGCTGCCTGGCTCCTGGTGAGGCTGCTTGCGTGCAGGTCACACTCGGTCCGGCCAGTCAGGTGGTACTGAGTCTCAGTACCACCTGACTGGCTGAACCACGTGACACGCATGCACGCAGCTGCCCGCCCTTTCGTTAACATGGACTGTCACTCTATTCTGGACTGAACAGCCACCGGGAAGGGAATCAAAGCCACGGTGCACCCTCTGGCAGTGGCACACCACTGCTGACAAGATGGCTCCACGCACAGGCACAGCCGTGATCCTAACGTGGCCTGGAGGGACCTCCTGCTGAGTCTCTACACAGTCCCTGCTGACTCTGCACACAGCCCTACCGCGGACAGAGGCCGGTAAATGTAGAATAAATAATTGCTGTGTGCTCATATACACTCGGTTTGCTGGGAGTTTTATTGCAGTGGATTCTGATGCACTCATACACACCACACATTGCATTGCTGGGAGTTTTATTGCAGTGGATTCTGATGCACTCATACACACCGCACATTGCATTGCTGGGAGTTTTATTGCAGTGGATTCTGATGCACTCATACACACCGCACATTGCATTGCTGGGAGTTTTATTGCTGTGGATTCTGATACGCTGACACACACCACACATTGCATTGCTGTGAGTTTTATTGCTGTGAATTCTGATGCACTCATACACACCGCACATTGCATTGCTGGGAGTTTTATTGCTGTGGAGCTCTGGGATATGCTCATACACACTGCACATTACTGTGAGTTTTATTGCTGTGCAGTTCTGTGATATGCTCATACACACTGCACATTTCTGTGGGTTTTATTGCTTTGCAGCTCTGATATGCTCATACACAGTGCCCATTTCTGTGGGTTTTATTGCTATGCAGCTCTGTGATACGCTCATATGCAGTGCACGTTTCTGTGGATTTTATTGTTCCACCAATTAGAGCGGCTGTGATCCCGTTTACTTGACATGCGTGGCTGTTCTTTGTAAAAATGCTTGAATTTAAACATTTCATAATTTTCTTTATCTCAATAGATACATTTGAAATGGTATACAAAATATACAAGTAGGCACTTGGTATCCACTTTTAATATAAAGATAGGAAAAGGCGGAGCTCTAAGAGGAAAAGGTGGAGCTTAAAGAGGAAGGGTGGGGATTAACCAGGAAGAGGTGTGCCCTTGACAGAAAGGGGTGTGTCAAATTTAAATTAGGGGTGCACGAGTTTAGTCAGGCCTAGGGCAGCACAAAACCTAAATACACCACTGCTTCACCCACCTGACCCAAATCAACGTGCTTCACCTACCAGATAAATTGCTCTTCAGCTGTGGACTGCTATGAATGCTATGTGAGCTGCTTTATTCCTTCAGGGTTCATTTTTGTTACCTGAAGAGGGACTAATTGCATATGTCTAGGTCAGGAGAGAATTGAGAAGACTGTGAACTCTTCTTTTAAGTAGAAATAATTGGTTATAATTATGTAATAAGTCATGTATATACATTGGGACAATTCTTATTTTAACCTACTGAACTGATTTAGCTAAAATAAAAAAAACACAAGAAACATAAAAAATGTCGGCAGATAAGAACCTTTCGGCCCATCTAGTTTGCCCAATTACATGGATACTTTACCTGGATTTATCTTTTATTTAGGATAGCCTTATGCCTATCCCATGCCTGCTTAAATTCAATCACTGTTTTGGCCTCTACCACTTCAACTGGAAGGCTGTTCCATGTATCCACCACCCTCTCAGTAAAATAATACTTCCTTATGCTACTTTTAAACCTTTGCCCCTCTAATCTAAGACTATGTCTTCTTGTTTTGCTACTTTGTTTCCTTTTAAATATACTCCCTTCCTCTACCTTGTGGATTCCCTTTACGTATTTAAATGTTTCTATCATATCTCCTCTGTCTCGTCTTTTTTCCAAGCTGTACATGTTAAGATCATTAAGCCTTTCCTGGTAACTTTTCTCCTTCAAGCCGTACACCATTTTAGTAGCCCTTCTCTGAACTCTCTCTAAGATGTCTATATCCTTCTGGAGATACGGACTCCAGTACTGCACACAGTACTCCAAGTGAGGTCTCACCAGTGCTCTGTACAGTGGCATGAGCACTTCCCTTTTCCTACTGCTAATACCTCTCCCTACAGTACACAACCAAGCATTCTGCTAGCATTTCCTGCTGCTCTATTACATTGACTACTTACCCTTAGATCCTCTGAAATAATAACCCCTAAATCCCAACCCTCAGATGTTGAGGTTAGGACTGTATCAAATATTCTATATTCAGCCCTTGGGTTTTTACGTCCCAGGTGCATTATCTTACACTTATCCACATTAAAACTCAATTGCCACAGCTCCGACCATTTTTTTAGTTTACCTAAATCATTTGTCATTTGGCTGATCCCTCCAGGAACGTCAACCCTGTTGCAAATCTTTGTGTCCTCAGCAAAAATACATACTTTACCATTAATACCTTCTGCAATATCACTAATAAAAATATTAAAGGATGACCCTTTAGGTGTCTATACATACAACTTGCGGGTTTTTTGTTTTAGTTTTTTTCTGTGTTATTAAGCACAGTCATGGAACGTAATATGTACCAATTTTGCATTTGTCTCAAAAACATATCAAAACCCTGTCAAAAAGCAACAACAACCAAAAATATTCATGAGCACCTTCCAGAGCGATACCAACTAACACCATTGAAAAAGGAATAGGCACAAGAGCTGGGTATAATAGAGAACTCTACTGTACCCCTTTTATTATGAAGAACAGTGTGACTGCAACAATTTTAGGGATTCATGCCTTTATGTAGCATTGAGAAAAGGGTTAATCCCCAAAATGTCAAACTTCTCCTTTTTTATAAAAAAAGGGGTACACTCGTGTGCTCTATTATACTAAGCCCTTGTGCCTATTCCTTTTGCATGTGTCTGTATTTTGCTGGTTAGTAACACCAGTTTAACCCCTTAACAATGGGTGGGTGTTGCGTACTAGTACGCTTCGCCGCCAAGTGCCGCCGTAGGGATCTGATTCAGCCCGCCCATGCAGCTGATGTGTGACGCGTTTTACGTGAGTGGCCCATGGAAGTGTATGTTTTAACATATGGGCCAAAAAAACTTTTAAAGTTGTGTTGGGAATGGCACTGAAATTAAAGTGAAGTTAAGTGTGTTTTATCAAGTAAGTTGGGCTAAAAAGCTATAGGTACATTTAAATGAAAATAGCATGCTAAAGATCTTTTTAATATACTAATCACAAATAAGAAACTTTCTCTATTTATTTTATGTCTCAATACATTGGCCATTTAAAAGAATAAAAGCAAGATGTTTGATGTTCTTGATGTTTTAAAGCAGCCACTTGATGTCACTGTTTCACAAGGTCTGAAAAATGTACGATTTAATAAAACAGGTTTAAAAGTATTTTTCAGCATTTTTTTGGTTGGATATTTTTTTTATTTTTGCTCTATTGGCAGTCTGGTAGCATTATCCTCAAATCCATAAATTCATAAAGGTTATCTGGTATACAAACAAGAAAAGTGACATAATTGACAAAGAAAAAAAATCTTAATGTATTTCTTTCTACAAAAAATTATTTTATCAATACATAATGTTGCCACATTATTTTATCTATTTTGTTTTTGAAATAATTTTGCACTCCTGCATTATCCTCGCTGGGTCTACAGCATGTTTCTGTAGTCAACATCTATTGTACAGGTAGAGGACATCTTTGATTGCCAGATCCGGTTATTTCATTGCCTAAATATAAGAATTATTGATGTTTCAGGGACTTTGGCCGGTGTAATAGACTTGGCTGTGGACTGGATGACTGATTTGAAGGAGGGGATCTGTCTGAAGGATTTTCGTTACAGTCATGAACAGTGCTGCTGGACATCAAATGAAACAACCTTTGATGACCGAGACAACTGCCCTCAGTGGCAAAAATGGTCTGAGCTTCTGATCACCCAGTCTGAGGTATGCCTAGAATGTCAGATACTGTTTTATGAACATTTTTTGCTGTAGATTTTATGTTGGATTATTTATTAATATGAGACATGAGTCTCTATATGTATAGATAATATAGAGAGATTGCAGAAGTGAGGGCCCCATGCACTTTTATTGCTTATTATTGCTGTGTGTGAATGGTCATGTATTAATTAGTCATGAATGTACCAATGTGAAGCAGACAGAAGCAGGTCCATAAATGTACCAATGACACTTTTGCCGGATGGAGGCCCATGTTTCTACCAGAAATTTCCAATTGTCGACACCACCAAAACCCCATTATGACTGAGGAGAAAGAGAGGCTGGTTGCTTGTTCACTTGACCTAGAAAATCTGTGGGCCCTATTCCCATGTTGCCGTTAACCCCTTAGTGACTGGGCAGTTTTACGAAAGTCTGTCCAAAAGTGCCCGCTGCTGTTTTTACGTTTCTGCGCAGTTTGTGTTTAGGTCAAATTTTCCTCTTACTCGTTTAAACAACCCAGGGCCGGATTAAGATCTCTATGGGCCTGGAGTTGAAGATTTTGGTGGCTTTTTTTGTAATTTAGTGAAATGAAAGCATATTTTAAGTTATTTAATACTGCAGATACGGGTATATCTAACCAGGCAGATATTGTGTGAGTAAATTTCCATTCAGATTTCAATCATTTACAGCGTGTAAAATTATTTTTTAACATTTTATCATCCAAACCTTTGTGGTTATTAGGGATGAGCCGAACACCCCCAAGTTCGGTTCGCGCTCGAACTCTAACTTTTCAAATGTTCGGATTCGAACTCAAACTCAATGCAAGTCAATGGGACTGAAAATTTGATTTTTAGAGTGCCCTCCAAGAGGGCATATATGCTAGATATTTGCCATAAAAGGTGTATGGGGGTCCGGGTAGTGCCCTGGGGGACAGGAAACAAGGACGAAAGGTTTTTTAAAAAAACGTTTTTAAAGGGACAGTGAGTTTCCATGGAATAAGGGTTAAAAATAAAAATTCCTTCAAATATCGTGCCTAGGAGGTCCCCATAACCTGCCCGTGAAGTGGCGGATTTCTAAAATGTATAGAAATATGTAAAAAACAAACAATGACATTTCAAATGACGGTAAATGGTTTTCCTTTAATCTATCCATAAACAACTGCTTGGGCGACAGTCTGTATGCAAAAGAGGAGACATTTTCAGACACGCAGAAAAAGTTTAGTGATTTTTTGGCTAAATTATTGTGAAACTTATGCATGCTTTGGATGAAAATAACAATAGGTGCTTTAAAATTGGGCCTTTAGCGTCGGCAACAGTGCCGTCACACAGTAACCCCTCTGAAGATATGAATCTGATACAGGCGTCAGTGGCAGTGCACCCAAATATTGTGCCTTTGGTGCCAGGCCAGCAAGTGCCATCATACAGTAACCCCTCTGTAGTATTGTGGAAGAGTGCAGGGGTGGACCTTGCGGTCCTATATTAAAAAGATATGAATCTGGTAATGGGCGTCAGTGCACCCAGATATTGTGCTTTTGGTGCCAGACTGCCAGGCCAGAAAGTACCATCATACAGTAACCCATCTGTAGTATTGTAGAAGAGTGCAGGGGTGGACCTTGCGGTCCTATATTAAAAAGATATGAATCTGGTAATGGGCGTCAGTGCACCCAGATATTGTGCTTTTGGTGCCAGACTGCCAGGCCAGAAAGTACCATCATACAGTAACCCCTCTGTAGTATTGTAGAAGAGTGCAGGGGTGGACCTTGCGGTCCTATATTAAAAAGATATGAATCTGGTAATGGGCGTCAGTGCACCCAGATATTGTACTTTTGGTGCCAGACTGCCAGGCCAGAAAGTACCATCATACAGTAACCCCTCTGTAGTATTGTAGAAGAGTGCAGGGGTGGACCTTGCGGTCCTATATTAAAAAGATATGAATCTGGTAATGGGCGTCAGTGCACCCAGATATTGTGCTTTTGGTGCCAGACTGCCAGGCCAGCAAGTACTGTCATACAGTAACCCCTCTGTAGTATTGTGGAAGAGTGCAGGGGTGGACTTTGCGGTCCTATATTAAAAAGATATGCATCTGGTAAAGGCGTCAGTGCACCCAGATATTGTGCTTTTGGTGCCAGGCCAGCAAGTGCATTCATACAGTAACCCCTCTGTGGTATTGTGGAAGAGTGCAGGGTTGGACCCTGCGGTTCAAAAAATTTAAATGATATAGATGTGGCACAGGCGTCAGTGCAGCCAAATATTGTGCCTTTCATGGCAGCAAGTGCCTTCACACCGTAACCCTTTTGTGGTATTGTGGAAGAGTTCAGTGCTGGAGGTTTTGTGAATGCAGAAGACATCCCCGATCTATTCCGTTATGTCAGCATCAGGGGATTGATAGCTGCTGATCCAGGACTGATTCATTTTTATAAATGTCAGCCGGTCTACAGAGTCGGTGGACAGATGCACTCTTTTGTCTGTGACAAAACCTCCAGTGGCACTGAACGTCCTTTCAGAAAGCACGCTAGATGAAGGGCAACCTAGTAGCTGCATAGCATATTGGCTAAATTCTGGCCAGTGATCCAATCTCAACACCCAGTAAGCCAGTGGATCATCTGCTGGAAAGTTATCCAGGTCTGCCCTTGCCCCTAGGTAGTCCTGCACCATATGGTGAAGACGCTGGCAATGGGTGCCTACATTTGACGTCCCTGGGCGTCGTGGACTAAAAAAATTTAAAAAGGCATCAGTCAAGCGGCCCCGGTCTTCACCACTATTCCTCTGATCATCCGCAGCCTCAGAAGCACCTGTGTCATCACTTAGTAACCTACCAGTGCCTGGAAAGGTGTTACACAAGTGTCGCTTTAGAGTGTCTTCAAGTTTTTTCATCCTGTGCTCCCTCTGTGCGGGCAGGATGAGCTCTGCAACTTTACCCTTGTATCGTGGATCAAGAAGGGTTGCCAACCAGTAATGATCCCTCTCCTTGATAGCACGAATCCTGGGGTCCTTTAGCAGGCTTTGCATAATAAGGGAGCCCATGCAGTGTAGGTTGGAGGTGGCATTAGCTTCCGAGTCTTCCTGCTCAATGAGGAGGATGACCCCATCGTGCACTTCCTCCTCCCAGCCACTTACCAGTCCTGGTGTTTCTGGGCACACAAAACCCTCCCTTGAGAAATCCCCACCTTCAATGCCCCCACTACTCAGATATTCCTCCTCGTCATCCTCCTCCTGTCTGGTCTGAGGAGGACCCACTGGAATGCTGTCTGCGGAAAGACTGGGGCCTTGAGAGCTAGGGAAGGCCTCCTCTTCCTCCCGCTGCTCTGCCTCTAGAGCCACATCTATAATTCCCTGCAGAGTGTGCTCCAGCAGGAACACTAAAGGAATTGTGTCACTGATGCATGCACTGTCCCTGCTCACCATCCTTGTTGCCTCCTCAAATGGTGACAGTACAGTGCATGCATCCTTGATCATCAGCCTCTGCGGGGGGAAAAAAAACAAGTTGACCTGAACCTGTCCTTGTTCCATACTCACACAGGTACTCGTTGATGGCCCTCTGCTGCTTGTGCAGACGTTGCAGCATTGCTAATGTCGAGTTCCACCTGGTGGGCATGTCACAGATCAGACGGTTTGTGGGAAGGTGGAATTCTCTGTGAATTTCTACCAGGCGAACGCTTGCTGGGAATGACCGTCTGAAGTGGCTGCAGACTTTTCTGGCCTGGCAAGAGAAGCTCTGCCAGCCCTGGGTACCTGGTTAGGAAACGCTGTACCACCAGATTTAGGATGTGTGCTAGGCATGGTACTTGCGTCAACTTACCCAGGCGTAGGGCGGAGAGAAGGTTGCTGCCATTATCACAGACGACCCTTCCCAGCTGAAGCTGGCATGGTGTTAACCATCTCTGCACCTGCCCATGCAGAGCTGACAGAATTCCTGGCCCGGTGTGGCTCCTGTCCCCTAAACAAACCAGCTCAAGCACAGTATGGCATATTTTTGCTTGAGCCATTGCGTAGCCCCTGCCACGCGTCGGTTTAACTGCCACTTCGCCAGAGACACAGAAGGAGGAGGAGGAGGAGGAGGAGGAAGAGGGAGAGGTGGTGGTGGAGCAGACAGACCTGATACAAGCAGCTTTCTGGAGGCGTGGTGGATGAACAAGCTCCAGCACAGAGCCCCGTCTTGGATCCCTCCCAGCTGCAATCAGAGTTACCCAGTGTGCCGTGAAGGAAATGTAACGACCCTGTCCATGCTTGCTGGACCATGTGTCTAAAGTCACATGCACCTTGCTGCTGACTGCCTTTCCCAATGAATCGATAACATTGTCTTCCACGTTCTGTAATGGCGTTTTGGAACCTGCCACTGTGGTACAGCACATTCAGCAAATTCACGGAAGGGAGCAGAGTCCACCAGCTGGAAAGGCAGCAGCTGCAATGCAAGTAATTTTGCTAAGCTGGCATTTAGACGCTGTGCTTGGGGATGGTTGGGACTATATTTTTTCTTATGCTGCAGCAGCTGGGGCAACGTAATTTGACTGCATAAATCTTCAGCTGATGGGATGCTGTCACATTGTGAGGAAGGAGCTGGTACATCCATTACTGTAGCATCATCCCAGTCAGTGGAGGTTGTAGCAGGCAATGACATGCCAGGACATACAGTGGGGGTAGAGAGAGATGGTGAGGAGGAGGACCTACGCAAAGTTTTGCGCCAACGGGATGTGTGGCAGGAGGTGCGTAAGACAGGAGCTGCGTAAGACAGCCAGCACCAGTTAGAAAGGACAAGCGTGCCCCTGCAGAGGATGCACCACGTCCACCACGACCACAAGCACAGCCTCCCAACACAGGGGCTGCTTGCCCTCTTATCTGTGTCTGGGAGCATCTGCCTGTCCTTTTTGTTCTTTCAGACATGGTGAGTGATATATAGATTAAATATATACAGTACTCTGATTCAACTCTGGTATAAAGATTAAAGATTTACAGAACTCTGGTATAACTCAGAGAGACACCCTGATAGCTGGCAGCCAGTGACAAGACACAGATTACAATTCGCATAAACCTCCTATAAATCAGTGAGACCCCCTGATGGGTGGCAGCGAGAAGACACAAATTACAATTCGCATAAACCTCCTATAAATCAGTGAGACCCCCTGATGGGTGGCAGTGAGAAGACACAAATTACAATTCGCATAAACCTCCTATAAATCAGTGAGACCCCCTGATGGGTGGCAGCGAGAAGACACAAATTACAATTCGCATAAACCTCCTATAAATCAGTGAGACCCCCTGATGGGTGGCAGTGAGAAGACACAAATTACAATTTGCATAAATCTGCTAAAAGTATGTGGGACCCCCTGATGGGTGGCAGTGAGAAGACACAGATTACAAATCTCAGAAACCTCCTATAAATCAGTGAGACCCCTTGATGGGTGGCAGTGAGAAGCCACAAATTACAATTCACATAAATCTGCTAAAAATATGTGGGACCCCCTGACGGGTGGCAGTGAGAAGACACAGATTACAAATCTCAGAAACCTCCTATAAATCAGTGAGACCCTCTGATGGGTGGCAGCCAGTGAGAACACACGGATTATAACAATTCCCAAATATTTTGCAGAAATTACTGACGCCCAAAATACTGCATGGCACTGGCTGTGACTCACAAGACACAGATCAAATCACTTCCCAGATATTTTGTAGAAATTAGTGACCTCCAAATACTGTGTGGTACTGGCTGTGTGACAAGACACAGATCACCTCAATTTCCATATATTTTGTAGAAATTAGTGACCCCCAAAATACTGCGTGGTACTGGCAGTGAGTCACAAGACACAGATCACCTCAATTCCCATATATTTTGTAGAAATTAGTGACCCCCAATATACTGCGTGGTACTGGCAGTGAGTCACAAGACACAGATCACCTCAATTCCCAGATATTTTGTAGAAATTAGTGACCCCCAAAAAACTGCGTGGCACAGGCTGTTTGACAAGAAACAGATCACCTCAATTCCCAGATATTTTGTAGAAATGAGTGACCCCCAAAATACTGTGTGGTACTGGCAGTGAGTCACAAGACACAGATCACCTCAATTCCCAGATATTTTGTAGAAATTAGTGACCCCCAAAATACTGAGTGGCACTGGCTGTGTGATAAGACACAGATCACCTCAATTCCCAGATATTTTGTAGAAATTAGTGACCCCCAAAATACTGCGTGGTACTGGCAGTGAGTCACAAGACACAGATCACCTCAATTCCCAGATATTTTATAGAAATTAGTGACCCCCAAAAAACTGCGTGGCACTGGCTGTGTGACAAGACACAGATCACCTCAATTCCCAGATATTTTGTAGAAATTAGTGACCCAAAAAAACTGCGCGGCACTGGCTGTGTGACAAGACACAGATCACCTCAATTCCCAGATATTTTGTAGAAATTAGTGACCCCCAAAATACTGCGTGGTACTGGCTGTGAGTCACAAGACACAGATCACCTCAATTCCCAGATATTTGGTAGAAATGAGACCCCCAGTAGCGTGGCAGACCGACAGTAAGAACACACAACAACAATCTCCTATGAAATCTCCTCTGAAATGCGTGCAGAAGCGCTACGTGGAAACCTTATATAGTGTGCTGCGGGACTTAGCTCTGTGAACCCATGATTGAGCCGTGATTGGCATAGTGTTGAACCTGTCTTGCACCAGAGACCTGTGGTCAGGTGCAAGGCTGTAGCCAATTACAAGCTTCAGGCCAGTGGAAAAGTGCATTGTGGTGCATTGTGGGCGAACACGTGGAAATGTTCGTAGTTCGCGAACAAATGAACAGGCTATGTTCGATGCGAACTCCGAACCGATCGAACCGAACAGCTCATCCCTAGTGGTTATATATTCTATAAGGGATTCTTGTTAAAAAAAATTAAATAGGATCCTGTTACTGCATTTTTCTGAGAAAATATACAATTTTAACCAAAAAAATGAAATATTTCCCTTGTGTTTTGGAGGATGGTGTTTTATGAATAATATGACTATCAGGGTTATTCAGAGAGAGTGAAAAGCAGGAGAATGACTGGAGAATGACTGGAGAATGAAAAATTCTAGGTCAAAATAGCCGATTTGGAAAGTGAGATGAAAGGGAGAATATTTTGACCTAGAATTTTTAATTTTCCAACCATTCTTCAGTCATTCTCCTGCTTTTCACGCTCTCTGAATAACCCTGTATGTATAAAACACTGACCTTGCTCCCAGCGTGGGAAATGAGAGGGGGAGTAATAGCAGTGGTATTGCTCATTTTATACATGACAAATGGAGAACGCCATCGCTTTGGAACTAAAAATAAGTAGCTAAAAAAATTTTTTGGGGGTTTTCACATGGTCATGTTTGATATCAATACAAAGGCCAAACTATGTCCTGTCCATTGACACCTCAATAGACCTTGTGAGGTGTAAAGATTAGTGACGCAGGATTCCAAAGTCCCCCACCCGGTGCACTTTGCTGCAGTGCGGCTGTTTAGGTTCTTGGTGTAACACTTCGTAATAATGGATCGTGCCATCACCTCCACACTTGAGATGGTGAGTTAGTGCAGCATCATTGTTCCCGTTATAATTGAAAAGTGGAAAGCATTGCTGTGTTATAAAGAAAAAAATAAAGAAATATTTATTATTTTATTTTTATTGTTACAAATCACTGGTCACAGGTTTCTATCATTGGAAAGGGCATGCTCTGGCCGTTCCAGTGATACCTCACATGACCCTGTAGCTGCTATGGTTTTGGAGATAATGGTGTCCAAATGCCCATCAATGCAGACATTGTTATTTTTTCTCTGGGCCTATTCTGGGGCATGGGCCTGGTGCTGCTGCTCCATCAGCCCCTATGTTAATCCGGCCCTGATGCAACCCACACATATCATATACCGTTTTCCCCGCCATTAAATGGACTTTCTAAAGATACCATTATTTCCTTCATATCATATAATTTCCTGTAAAAAAATATGAAATATGATGAGAAAATGGATAAAACACACTTTTTTGTAATTTAATCCCCAAAATCACCAATTTAAAAAGAAAATATATATATTTTTTTTATTTTTTTTTATTTCATTTTTTAACCCCTTCCATGCGGAAGGCGCACTCAGTGCGTCCTGCCGCATGTACACTTCGCTGTGGAGGATGCCCTCCCTTTGCAGTGGCGATCAGCCGGGATTTCGGCCGATCGCGGCGGCCCCCCCCCCGGTGCGGGCTGACATCCTTGATGTCAGCCCAGCCTCCGGGATCCAGGCAGGCATGATAGACGTCATCGCGCCATCGCGATGTCTATTACAGGGGTCCCTCTGCCAGTGCGAGGAAGGTGCCTGAAGGGGAGGGGAGGTCCTTTGGACCTCTCTCCCTCCCCATCCGATGGGGGGCTCCAAGAAAAGGTAGGCGCCGTTTGGAAGGGCATAGCCTGCCCTTCCAAGCGGCGGCTGTCTTTAACCCCTAGGGGGCTGGATCGCGATTTGGCGCCAACAGGCGCCGTATTGCGGTCCCCTCCCAGAGCTGGCCGACATTTTGGATGTTGGCCAAGCTTCCGGGATATCCCCCTGACGCATAGCGCAATGACATCAGTTCTGGAATTAACCCCTAGCTGCCACCTATGGCAGCTAGGGGTTAATGTTTGGTATCATTGGAATGGCCAGAGCATGGCCTTTCCAATTATACCAATCACAACCATGTATAATGTAAAAATAAAAAAATAAAATTTTATGTTTTTTTAATGCAGCAATATTGTTCTCATTTCAATTATAATGTGAATAATGATGCTGCACTAACGATTTTTTTCTAGGTGGAGCGTTTGCAAAAAAACAAGTAATTTTCCCTCAAAAAATGTAACGAGTCCCCATTTCAAATTTTTTTAACAAATGCACCCCATAGAATATATAACCGCAAAGGCTCGGATTATAAAATGTGAAAAAAAACACTTGACACAGTGTAGATGATTGAAAATTTAATTTTTTGTTATAATATTCAGGTAGGACATGACATATACATATAATAATGATATATTATGAATCTGCAGAGCCTGCCGGAAAGAACGATATATAATATGTCTGGGTTGTATAATAAAATGTGACTTCAAATCGTGTTTAAAAATGTTGAGCGAAACCAGTAAAAATCTGTGTGAAATGGCTCAGCAGCGAAAGGGTTAAATTATTATTTTTTTACAATAAACCTAGCCATGTTTGGTATCATTGGAAAGGCCATTCCTGTGATATTAAACATGACCCTCTAGCCAGTGGCGTCACAAGGGGGGGTGGGGGGGCCCGCACCGTGTGACACCACCCCCTAGGGTTACACAAAAATAATTTCCAAGGAAGGATACATTGAGCTTTCTCTCATTTTCAAGTATGTTCTGGGTAGGCAAGGCCTAGGCTGGCACTTTCCAGGGGCAGAGAAAAACCCACCACTGAAGGGGATATGCAGACATTTCAGTGTTCTGTTATTCCACGCACTTTGGGGAATCAAATTTCCCCAGTGAATTCACCGCAGGGTCCCTGAAGTGCAGGGAATCAGCCACCGAATGCTGCCACAAACCCGTCGCCCACTATTGTCAAAAAAACTACTGAACAAAAATGTCTGGAATAACCATATAAGGTCCTACGAATGATATTAAAAACGTCTGTTACAGAAAAAAGAAAAAACGCTATTATAAAAAAAAGGAGATACTAAAAAAAATTTACTTTTTACTACAGATTAAAAGAATAACGGTTTATTAGATATTAGATAAAAACAGGAATATTTATACAGTGAAACCTATGGTGTTCGCCTTGCCTGATGTGCCTAGAGGGGTGTCAACTATACCCTCCTGACGAGGCCTAACAAGGCTGAAACGATCATCGGGGGTTGCTGCACCTCTCGTGCAGGGATGACCTCTCCTGGCAGTCAGTACTGGCCATCCTCATTGAGTGAGAGCAGACTGATTTGCATATGGAGCATTCATCCCTGTAATGGCACAAGCAAGCTAAAACCTTGTGAGACCTGAGCGGGCACCCACCATAGAGCAGGCCATTAGTGCTGTTGCTCGTCCTCAGGATCCTCACACCTCCCTTTCTCTCGCCTGAATAAACCTGCCGAATGAAACCACCGGACATCATGACATTTCTCTGCTGTCTGGTGTTCTCTGAACAGATTAACTATTACTTCTCTGTGGGGTCTTTCACTGCCTTCGAACAGGCACCGTACTTGCTGGCAATTCACCAACATTTGTGTGTGAGCATATGAGAGAGCTCCACAGCAATAAACCTCACAGTAATGTGTGCTGCGTATGAGCATTCAGTGTTATATGGGAGTACTGATTTATGAGTAAGGGTAGTTAAAAAAAGAAACTGTAAAACTCGGGGAGGGGGGGTGACACCATGAGTTACCGCACCAGGTGACACCAACCCTAGTGACGCCACTGCCACTAGCTGCCAGGGATCGGGAGATACAGGGATCCAAAGAATCCTCCTATCTCCACTTGGTAGCTAGGGGTTAACTAGCCCACTGACATCCTCACACATATGGGGTTGATGTCAGTGGGTGGGGGGTGACCCGGAGGCTTGGCCGGGATTGAATCTACAATAGACCTTTAGCATGTTATTTTCATTTAAATGTACAGTACCTATAGCTTTTTAGCCCAACTCAAGGCCTGCCAGAACGCCGCAGGAGCCCGGACAGAGAGGTGAGTATATGGAGGAGGGTAGGAGGCCATGACGTACATAGTACGTCCTCGGGCGTTAAGGGGATTTCTACGCAGGACGTACTATGCACGTCAGCAGCCGAGAAAGGATTAAGCACAGCGCTTGTGCCGTACAGCAGAACGGCTTGAGTGCCGTGCTTAGATTTTTTAACGGCATAAAACATCCGAAAAGCAAGCTAAACTTGCTTCTTGGATGTAGCGCTGGGGTACTGTACATTAGCACCTCCTATACTTTGTATGGAGATGTTAATGTGGCCCCAGTAGATGGAAAATTAGCTATTCCAATACACCTGTTCTTCAATTGCTTTTGATGTTATTCTAAAAAGAATAACATATTTCAGACCCTGGTGTTAGGTGATTGTGCTGAAGAGCAATCACATAACTCATTGATTTAATCCCACCTAAAAATCCTGTAGCGCTCACTCCCGGAGGAGCCGCTGAATTTGAACCTCGGGTCAGTCTCCCCGCACTAGGGAATAAATATACTCCAGCACCGTCGTGGATTTTATAAATTATATAGTTTACTGAATAAACTGGCATATAATGAGTAACATGGTATATGTATATATATTTACAGTACTTCGTAATGCGAGAAACGCGCAGCGGAAAAGGAAAAAAGTATTTTTAACCCCCTTAGTGGTTGGAGTGTGAGTCCCGTACAGGTTATGTCCCAAGGAATGTATGTGTGTATTGGTACCCGGGTACAATATTCAACTGGCCAGTGAATTATTTATGAGGTATCTTCGACTAGTCACGTTGGGGCCCTGTGGGTTTTGAAGAAACTGCAGCGTGCTTTAGTATTTTACAACGGCCTGGAAGGCCTCTCACCCATCCGCCAGATACTCTGTGCTCCGCTTGACCCAGGACGTCTCTCTGCTCGATTTTGACTGGGGTTCTCTGTGTCACTGGATCCGCTGTCTTGCTTGTCTGTATCTGCCACAAGATGTCCAGCTCACCACCTGCACTCCCTGTTAGATCGATCTGCGGTTCTCCTAACTCGGGGTCCAGCCGGAACCAGCTTCTTGTCCTCAGACAACCACTCTACCAACACAATTCTGATATATAAATTGCTAACGTTTACTATATTTCACATGGAACCTGCAGTAAAGAGACTCTTAATTTATAGATTTTTTAGGATATTTTAAGCATTTTTCGGGATTTTGTTTTTAAAAACATTTCCGATTTTTTAAATTTTTTTTAACTTTACTTATTTTTTCTGTAACACCCCTTTTTATTATCATTCTTTGGACCTCATATGTAAATTTCAGACATTTTCGCTCAGTAGTTTCTTTGCAAACAGCGTTTCACTTTTCAAACATTCAAGCAAACTGTTTTTCTAATTTACTCACTGCATTCACTGCGTGTCGGCTTTTTCTGGCAGCTGCCCTGCGTGTGATCGACTCCTGCTCGGGTCTTTCCAGCTTTTTCGGTGGGTTAATCCAGATGTTTTTGTAGGTTTCGGTGTGCGTTCGCCCTTGTTTTGCGGTGAGTTTTCGGCGGGATTGCGGCAACCTTTCCCTGCAAATCGGGGACCCTGTGGTGCTTGCTGAATACACCGCAGGGTTGCCGAAATGGGATCACCAAATCGCACCGAATTGAAGAGAACGAAAAGTCACCGAACGTGCGGTGGCTTTTCGATTCTCTTTGAAAAACCCTGACAGATTACATTCTGGTATGGTTTGTCAAAGTTAAACCAACAGATAGCTATGTAAGCCGCCAGACAGGAAAGCTCAGCTCAGGGTATATATTCTGTAATGTTTATTTGTTGTAATAAGATTTCATTGTTCAATGTCCTCAACATCATGTTCAGTTGCAGAGTATTTATTGTCTCTTGTATAGTATATACTTGGTTACTAATCCTTCAAGAATATTATATGTATAGGTTATGTTAAACTTCATTATAAATTGACAGCAACTCTAAGAAGGAAGACAGCATGACTGACAATATCACACCTAATGTGACACCCTCCTTGTTTCTTCTGTAACCTGCTGACATGTATAACTGTATCATTTACACTGGGGGGAGTTACTATAAGCAAGGCAAGCCTTGCTTAGAAATAATGCATGTGATAAACCATTAGTCAAAGCCTTTTCAGATTGTGAAGCCACGAGGTCAGAAGACTGAATGCTATAACTTCAGATACACAGTATGTGCATTGTACATAACATCAGTCCTTCATTTACACAGTATGGTTTATTCATTAAACAATGCTATGCTCCAAAATGTCGACCTTAAGAATTAGGCCAAAGTAGTCAAAGTGAAAACACAAAATTCTAAAAATCCTGCTGAGTAGTAGATACCTTTTCATCTATTTTATACCTTTAAAGGCAAAAGAAAAAAAGCTACACAAAGCTGCTCATAAAACACAAAAACAGCACTATACAAAGCATACCGTATATAGAAAGTGAATATGCAAGTATAGCTGCACAGGTCTAAAGAAATGGTATACTTCTTACAGATGCCTTTTTGTTCTTGATTTGATTATCTCTCTTTTGCTGACACCTTGAAAACTACAAGAAATAAAACCAAATAATGTTCAAAATATATATAAATACAGTCCTTTACAAGTCTCTCATGTAAAATGACCATGTTTTTCGACCGGAAATTAGATAAATCTAGTTACATTATTAATAGATCACATTGTCCATGTAAAGTGATATAAAACAGCACAATATTAAAAAATAAAGAGGTAAATTAACGTGTACGCCTCTAGACTACATGCAGATAAGGTTCTTATGAGGAGTTATGCAACACCCTGAGCTGTCTCTCCTCACGCAAGCTGCAGCAGCTTTGGAACAGGAAACTAGTGAACACTCTTACTACTGTCTCTGGAGTATAAAGTTCTTGAAACCAGGAAGTGCTGGCTCTAACACCTCCAAACATGCAAGGGACAACACATCGCCAAAAAAACATGTCCCTTTACAGTTACAGCAAGAAATGTTATTTGTTCAGTAACTCCTTTCAAGGCTCAAGGCCTATAAAACTAAATGGGTTATTCATGAAGCACCATTGTTTGCCATAGTTGGACCATGAAGCTTCTCCAGCTGATAGTTGTACTTCTTTTGTGAAACACCAGCGTTTGTCGCCCTTGCAGCAACGTTTAATCTTGCCGATGTTTGCAATTTTGAGACACACTGGGACTCTTTGAATTACCCCCTAGGAGTGGAAACGCAACGTTTGTAACTCCCACTCCAAATAACCATTGTCATCTTGCATTTAACCCCACAATCAGATTTAATCATAAGTATATGTGGAGTGGATTTTAGGGATTCAATGATTATCATAAATATCTCATAGTTTTTGTCACTTGATTAAAAATGTGATCTGTTTGCTCATCGTGTAAAAATAGTGATTGACCAACTGGGCTATCCTAAGAGATCCGAATTGCTTGAGAAAGGTAACCGAACGCTGAAAATCAGAGAGCAGGCAATTCGCCAAATCCTGGGGAATTGCCTGCACATACGGTGCCTGTTCGGTGCCTGTTCGAGGGCAGTGAAAACCCCATGAAAATGCACTGCTTCGGCTATTCAGAGAGCACAAACCAGCAGTGAAAGGTTCCCCTAATGCCCTGCCATTCGGTGGTTTAATTCGGCAAGTTAATTCAGGAGAATCCCATAGGCTTCAATGTTAAAAATATTCCCATTTCAATTCAATATCTAATAAACCGTTCATTATAAAATTCTGCAGTAAAAAGTCTCTTTATTTATAGATTTTTTAGGATGTTTTAAGCATTTTTCTGAATTTTTTTTAAGTTTACTTCTTTTTTCTGTAACAGCCCTCTTTATTATCATTCCCTGGACCTCATATGCAAATTTCAGACATTTTCGCTCAGTAGTTTCTTTGCAAACAGCTTTTCACTTTCACATTCATACAAACTGTTTTGCTAATTTATTCACCTCCCTCTGCGGTGTCGGGTTTTTCTCGGCTTTTTCCGGCGGCTTCGCTGCGTGTGATTGGCTCCTGCTCGGATTTTTCCGGCGTCTTCGACGGGTTAATCCAGATGTTTTTGAGGGTTTTCGGCGTGCATTCGCTGGGTTTTGCGGTGAGTTTTCGTCAGGTTGGCGGGAGCTTTTCCTTGCAATTCGGGGACCCTGTGGTGCTTGCTGAATACACCGCAGGGTCACCGAAATGGGATCGGCAAAAGGAACCGAATTGAAGAGAACGAAAAGTCACCGAACGTGCAGTGACTTTTCGAATCTCTTTGGATAACCCTGCAAGTGTTCCTTCTTAACTTTGACTCCTTTGCTAATTGATGCTAATTCTGGTAAATGTTTGCCTTAGTATCAGTGATAGCTGGATAGAACTCCTTTTTAATAAGGAAGCAAAATGCTGTACACCAAGGCTCTTATAATGCCATACTTACCTCACAAAATTCCTTACATTATCAGGAATGTTGCTGGAGATCTTGTCTGAGATGCCGAGACATATCAGACCTATTTATGTGACACAATGTGCAATTTTATTTAGCAGAAGACCAATTTATAACAACATTATTAGATTTTAAACATTCATTGCTGTGAGTTTTTCTTTATAACATGGCACCCCTGTTGTACAAAAATACACTACAAATATTAGGAGACCTTAAAAAAAGAAGTATGATAAGAGTAGATTATATATATACAGAGTATATTACCCCCCAAATCAGGGGTCATATCAAGAAGAAATCTTGGGAATGCGTGTCCTCTTTTGCCTCAAACACTGAAAAGCATTTATCAGGTTCCAATAATATGTTTCCTTAATATGTCACCTGACATATATATTTACTACATTTATCAAAATGATTCCTTAAAGCCCATCTTATCATTATATTTAAACATTAACATCAAATGTGAGTGTAGGATGGCAGGTAATGTTAATGGTTAATTGGGGATCAAAAATCTTGGAGCATTCCCGCAATTATTTTTTTAGCAGCAGACCCCTGTCAAAAACTTGCGGCATTTTCCTGTGAAGTCATTGGCCTTGTGTCATTTTCCTGCCCTGTCAAAAACTGTCAGTATGGACAACTGGGGAAAGACGGAGATATGACTACATGATGGCACATGGTCAATGCTCAACAACAACAATCTTCCTAAAATGTTAATACTCATTAGGTAGTTTTTATTTCTCTTTTTCAGTTTTTTGACTTTGCAGCATATACAGGTCTATTCAAAGAAAAGTGAAACTCAAGGGAATTGGCAGGAGAAGTGAAAAATCCAGTTCAAAATGCCCAAACCATAAAAATTCTCCCATTTATCTCACTTTCCAAATCAGCGTTTTGGACTAGATTGTTCTCTTCTGCCAATTCTCCTGAGTTTCATCACTTTTTACTGAATACACTTGATAGTCCAAAAAGTGAGTGACTTTGGTGTCTAAAGCTTTTATTTTCTCCTTATGGATTTCCTATACATCCTTTTTTAATGACTGCTGGTGGTCGGTGTTCATTAAACCAGTCAGAGAGTATATTAGTTCATATATTCATTTTGAGGAAGCACAGGAATAGACTGTAAGCTTTCATGTGTCATCGGGGAATTTTGTGTCCATAGGCAGTCAGAAGACAAACTTGAGCGAGTTGGCTCTTATACACTAATATACTCGGAGTGATTAATTAAATGAAAAATTACTCGACCTGAAATCAGACAAAGAAAGACAAATCCGGTAGATTGAGTTGCAGTACACTCATTAAACCCTTCAATCCTATTATGCCCCATGAGGTTTAAATTCAAGAGATTCTGCTCCAAAATGAATACATATTGGTGTTTATAAGACATTATTCCAGCTGTGCATGAAAGCGTTAGGAAATGCAATGTTAGAATGCTGTGTTCTGTACAGTTCTTTTTTACATGGATCTGGAATTCAGTAAGGGAGAAGAGAGACTGTGAGGATTCCGCTCCACATTTTACTTACAGCTTCTCCTTCCAGTGACTAGTGGCTTCAGAGTTTGAAGTCAGCAGCAGCAGGAGCACCACATGTTGCTACAAGCCTCTAATGCCTTTGCTGTGACCAGGAGCAATCCCCAAAATGTGAAAATACATAAGGTATTGACTAAACATCCCAAGTGAAGGTGAATTCCACCCTTATGTCTTATACCTCTGCACTGATGCGTCTCACAGCCAGGCATGCAGGGAGCCGTAAATCTGGCAGATCCTCTGATCTGACAGTCCCTCTCCCCTGCTACCTTTCTATAGCCCATTAAGCCGGAGCTCAGTGTGGCAGCGCTGTGCTTTCTCTATATGAGCACTGAAGTGATTAATTATGACAGGAGACTGCAGAGCTCAAGAAAGTATTTGCTAATCAGCCATAGCCATGTAGCAGGGAGACATGTCCAAATTCTAGGTCAAAATAGCCAAACTAGAAAAATTCTCCCATTTATCTCACTTTCCAAATTGGCTATTTGGTCTATATTGTTCATTCTCCTGGCAATTCTCAAGGTTTTCACCTCTCTCTGAATAACCCTGTATATCACAGTTCTGAGCCCCTTCTTAGAAGTATACCCGAATTACATTTTATTAAAGTATATTTTAAAATTTATCATATGATTTATTTTTTATAAATAATTTAATCAATATTCTAATTTAAATTAAGTATATTTTAATGCATATTTATTTTAATTGTTCAAATTACATTTACATGAATATATAATTCATATTAAAATACAATTTATTTTAATAATCCATAATTATTTTTTAATTCTATTGCTGTAGAGCTCTGTGATACGCTCATACACACTGTACATTACTGTGGGTTTTATTTATTTATTTATAAAGGATTTTACCAGGAAGGATACATTGAGATTTCTCTCGTTTTCAAGTATGTCCTGGGTTCAAGAACATTGAAGTGTTATTGCTGTGGAGCTCTGTGATACGCTCTTACACACTGCACATTACTGTTTTTTTTATTGTTGTGCCACTCTGTGATACGCATCAACATCTTTTGGTGTGCATAGGAGGGGTCAGTATTTCATCCTTGGATCCAGGCAGCACAATGTCTTGTGCTGGCCCTGCTGCAGTCCATATCAATATATTAAACCGGCCCTGCGTGTTTGCATATCGGAGTGGGCAATTCTGGATGAAGTCCAGGGCTGTTTTTTTGTCCCAGTCCAGCCCTGGGTATAGCCACTGAACACATGAGTCAGTGCTTCAGTATTTTCTTTATTTGGGCAGCCACAGCACATGCAAAGAACTCATTCTAAAAAAATATAACAAATATAAAGCACAGCCTACTCTTCATGCACAGTCTAACTAAACATTCGGTATTCCAACCTATAATATTGGGCGGCTAAGCCACTTACCAATAATGTAGAAACAAAACAGAATGTACTTCCCTTTTTAACTTCAGGGTTTTTCCTCCTTCTCTGCTGCACCCAGCACAAAGAATGCTTCTCTTAGAGGGAACCACTGCTCCTATACGGGCAGGGAAGACATAATAAGGCATCATCTAATTATTAATCCTGTAAGGGAAAAGGGCGTTTTCCATCTGCCTGCTAATAAAACTGTGGTTTATCACCCTGCCCCTAATCACACTGTCATACAACACGGAAATAAAATAGATATGAAGAGAAAAATATCATGTGTGTATGGCGTGATGAGCCAGGTGAAATCAGGGAGTGGTGGATGTTTGGGGCTCAGGGTGAAAATGTGAATAAGTCTGCTTGCTGCGTGAAGTTGCTAGCTGGAAGGAAGGAGGCCGTGGCCTGATGAGCCAGGATGATACATGATACCGGCAGACTGGTGCCGTCACCATGGAAGTTTGAGTGACCCTGCATGATCTCTGCGCAAATGAGAGTGGAAAAGGGTAGCAGTAATGGTTATTATTAATGTAAAAGGGCAAATAACCTAGGTTGATGTTTGGTAAACATATGGGGAAATGATTTCTTTTATACTACATCTAATTTGATAAGTAACCTACAAATCAAATGTTTCTAAAAAATGTTTTAACTAGAAGGAGCACGTGATACATTTCAAGTTAGGACCTCTACTACAAAACTTGTCTTGTCTTACCCCTTGTATAGCACTACAGAATGTGTTGGCGCTTAATAAATAATAATAATAATAAAAATGAATAACCTTGTCTTTTGCTCTGTTTTTCAGGGGGCCAGCGCATATATTTTGAATTATTCCCTTTATATTCTATGGGCACTGACATTTTCCTTCCTGGCGGTTACTTTAGTGAGAGTTTTTGCTCCTTATGCTTGCGGATCTGGAATTCCTGAGGTGAGAATGATGCTCAATTTGCACAAATATAATAAAATATCAACACTAGCAAATGTTTTATTTTTCTCTGCAATAAAGTAGCTGGCTGTTGTATATGTACAAATTAATATAACAAGTTCAGAGGCTGGGTGCATTTTTACTTTCAGCTTGGCAGAAAGTTACAAAACTGTCTAATACGTGGCCACAATGAATGAAGCAGAATGTGATCGATATTATTCTGAACCACTGCATAAGATGTTGACACATTCAATACTTTTGGGGCAGCCAGATTACATTCAGGGAGTAATATCAGAAAAAGTATGGAAAGTAATTAGTACATTTGCTAATAATTGCTACACACAAAATTGTCTGTTAGAATGAAAGATTGACTGCCCAAACTTGGCCAGTGGTGCAACTTCAAACAAGACAATGACCCTAATCACACAACCAGGACAATAAAAAAGTAACTTAGAGACAACCATGCCTTAGATATCCTATCTACAACAAGAACAGCTTTGGGAATATATCTATAAATAAATTTATATGTTTGTAGTGGTTTTGGAGGTACCACACATTTGTAAGTTGGTCAACTATTTTGGTACTTACCATAATATTAAAGTAAGTCATGTGATCACTGTGATTCATTGTCACAATGATCACATGATCTCTATGGACTCTGATCAGGTCCAACGCATAACCTTAGTCATATCTTAGTTATATCTTCGCTGTCCTCCAACCCTAAACGGCTCTAGTCCACCTTCAACACCCTCCTCTACCCACCTGCACCTCCCCCCACAGCTGCCTTCAGCGCTCAAGACCTGGCAGACTACTTCCTCAGTAAAACTCTAACTATCAGAAGCAACATCCCAACACAAGATAGTTATCTGCCACCTCCACTCCCACAGGTCCCCTCTGCCACCCTCTGCCGTTTCCTCCCAGCCACTGAGGAGGAAGTCAATTCCTTATTGTCCTCCTCACATCTCACCACGAGCCCGCTCGACCCCATTCCCTCACATCTAATTCCTCCCCTCTCCTCCCTCACCCCTGCTCTCACACACATCTTCAACCTATCTCTCGCCACTAGAAAAGAAAGAAAAGAAAAAAGGGGGGTGAAGCGCATAATTATCTCTCTCCACTGGCTCCTTTCCATCCGTCTTCAAACACGCGCTAGTTACCCCTTTACTAAAGAAACCATCCCTCGATCCCAACTCTCCATCCAACTACCGCCCTGTATCCCTGCTTCCCTTCACATCAAAGCTCTTAGAAAAACTAGTCTTCAACCGCCTCTCCCTCTTCCTGTCCTCCAGTTCCCTACTTGACCCCCTGCAATCTGGCTTCCGTCCCCTACACTCAACTGAAACTGCCCTCAGCAAAGTCACCAACGACCTCCTAACTGCTAAAAAACACGGCCACTATTCTATTCTCATCCTGCTTGACCTCTCGGCTGCTTTTGACACTGTTGACCACCCCCTCTTTCTACAGACCCTCAACTCTCTGGGTCTCGGTGACACTGCACTTGCTTGGGTTGACTCCTATTTATCCAACAGGTCCTTCTGTGTGTCCTTTGCTGGTAACTCCTCCTCCTCCTCATTGCCTCTATCTGTTGTTGTACCTCAAGGCTCTGTCCTTGGTCCTCTGCTCTTTTCCATCTACACCTCCTCCCTGGGCAAAATCATCAACAGCTTTGGCTTTAATTACCACCTCTACGCTGATGACACTCAGATCTACCCCTGATCTCTCTCCCCCTGTCCTTTCAAAAGTCAGTGACTGTTTATCTGGCATCTCCTCCTGGATGGCCTCCCACCACCTAAAGATCAACATGTCAAAGACTGAGCTCCTACTTATTCCTCCCTCCAATGCCTCCCCACCTCCTGACTTCTCTATCACGGTGGAGGGTATCACCATCTCCCCATCAAACCAAGTTCGCTGTCTTGGAGTTACACTTGACTCTGCTCTTTCCTTCATCCCCCACATCAAGTCTCTTTCCTCCTCCTGCCGATACCAACTGCGTAATATTTCCAGAATTCGGCCATTTGTTACCGCTGTCACCACAAAACAACTCATATACGCCCTGGTAATCTCCCGACTCGACTATTGCAATAATCTCTTATCTGGCCTCCCTCTGTCCCGCCTCTCCCCCCTACAATCCATCCTGAATGCCTCCGCCAGGCTAATTCACCTCACCCGCCGCTCTGTCTCTGCCGCTCCCCTCTGCGATTCCCTTCACTGGCTCCCCATCCACTGCAGAATTAAGTTCAAAATCCTTATCCTTACCTACAAAACCCTCACTAACTCAGCTCCCCACTACCTGTCCTCACTAATCACCAAATACACCCCAGCGCGCTCCCTAAGGTCAAACAGTGACCTGCGCCTAGCTTCTCCCCGCATCACCTCTTCCCATGATAGACTGCAGGATTTCTCACGCGCAGCCCCCACTCTCTGGAACGCTCTCCCTCGTACTGTCAGACTTTCCCCTAACTTCTCTTCCTTCAAACGCTCCCTTAAAACGTTCCTATTTAGGGAAGCCTACCACCCAACTCACTGACGCAACCATCAATCACTCTCACCTTACAGTCCTCTCCTCCTGTTTCCAACCCCAACCCTCCCAGATTGTGAGTTCCTACGGGAATAGGGCCCCCATCTCCTCCTGTACTGTTTGTCAAATGTTGTTCAATGTATTGTAACCCTGTCTATACTGTGCCTATTGTACAGCGCTGCGGAATATGCTGGCGCTTTATAAATAAAGAATAATAATAATAATAATAATAATGAAGCAACTACCGAGACAGCATACAGGTGAGGGGTTAAAGTAAGCAATGGGATTTTTTGGTTTGTTTTTTGTTATACAGGTCTAGATTCTAATTAATGATAGTTTAACGTGAGAAATGCACTTATTACCACATAGCTCTAATACTATACTAATTCCATGATCATTACTGCGTTTAACACTGGCCTTTTATTTTCAGTTTATGGTTTGGATTCCAAATGGAATTTTAGAAATTAATATATTCTGATATTTTTATGCTGGGGGAAAAAAAAATCTATAATTTACCAGTAAATTGCTATTCAGTTGAAGAACATGTGGAACATGTAACATAATTGTCTTTGTCTTGCAGATAAAAACGATACTAAGTGGTTTTATAATAAGAGGTTACCTTGGAAAATGGACCCTGTTGATAAAAACGGTAACATTAGTCCTAGTCGTGTCTTCGGGTCTCAGTCTGGGAAAAGAAGGACCATCTGTCCATGTAGCATGCTGCTGTGGCAATTTGTTCAGCAGTCTGTTTTCCAAGTACAGTAAGAACGAAGGAAAAAGGAGAGAAGTAAGTTGAAGGAACAAAGTGGAAATCAACTTTTTTTGTTGTTTATGAATAGAATTTTCTTTCTTTAAAAATTCACTTTTTTGCCTTTCAGGTCCTTTCAGCGGCAGCTGCTGTAGGAGTCTCGGTTGCCTTTGGTGCTCCCATCGGTGGTGTCCTTTTCAGTTTAGAGGAGGTACGGTACAACAAACAAAGACTTTGTTCTGTACAAATGCTACATCGCTGAGGGGTTCTAAAAGTCTTGATTGCATTCAGCTTTTATTTTTCCCACAGTCATTTTATTTTGTCATTGGCAACATTGTTAAAATAAGTGTGTGAACCAGACAGGGGGCCTATAACTCTTTAAATAAATACATAAAACAGGACAATAAATCAAGAGATTTGTTTTGCATAGTTCACCTTGATGCTAGTTAGCTAGCTAGTTAGCTATAGGATACATGTATGCCCCCAAATTGCATAGATCAGGATTTTTGAATTATTGGCTCTAGAGTATTTGAGGCCTGTGGCAAAGCTCAAAAAGAGGCCATTTTTGTTAAGCAAAAATGCTACAATTATCCAAACCAATAGTTTGATAGAGAGACTTATGTGAATGTAGGAATGTGTTTGTGTAGAATGTCAGTATGTCGTGACATTACACGGAAATGCCTTCATGTGAATCTATTGTTTGAGCGCGACCTTACACGACTATCTTTTTTTACTACTTTTAGGACTGTGTCTGGCATAGAAGTGGGACAGGAAGGTATGACCGTAAGGGTTTTTACCAGTAACATCAGTGATGTAATGGGGTACAGCTGAGCTGACCCTCCAGTGGGTACATGTTCACTAGAATGGCAGCCCCACCTGCTGGTTTCACTCATCATGTTTCCTGCTTGCAAACCAAACACATTTATTGTTACAGTCGTACTGTATTGTTTGGGACCCAATAAACTGCAACAGGAGTCTGTCACATTCCACGCCGGAGCTGCCCGGCAGCATCGTCCTCGCTGTTTGCTGGGTGGGCACCAAGTGAAGATTATGACCACAGCGAGCACATGGGATGCCAGGGGCGGGGCACAGCATGATGGTGCAGCGCCACCTGGTTTAAAGCCACTTGACTTTCAGACACTCGTTGCCCTGACGTGGTTTTCACCTCCTCTCAGTGCTAGTGTTATAAAACATTTCTGTTCTTGTGTATGACCCTGCTTGTCTGACTACTCTCCTGGCTCTTGATCCCTGGCATACAGCTGACTCTCTCTCTGGTGATACTGACCCCTGGCATATGGCTGACACTCTCTCTCTCTGGGATACTGACCCCTGGCATATGGCTGACACTCTCTCTGGTGATACCGACCCTTGGCATTCCTCCGCTAACCCTGTGTGTCAGTCTCCTGTATATCTTGGGTATCTGGTTACTGATTAAACCTGAGCATCAGGTTTGCTCCCCGCTATATTTGTATTTATTGTTTACTGGTTTTGGCTCTAGATAGCTGTACCAACCATTCAAAGGATCGGAGGATTAGGATAGATGCACTGTGTATAGGGATCAGATTCCTAGATATCAGGGGGAATTGTGACAGTGTCCCAGTAGGTGACAGTGTCCCAGTAGGTGACAGTGGCTCAGTAGGGATACGGTGACATGGTGTGTAGAGAGGGAACTAGCAATGTCTTAAGAAACATTGCAGTGAATAGGAGTTGTGATAGAGATAGGGTGAAAGTAACATAGATGCAGAGAATGGAGGTATTTGCACTGAGATGAGAAGTTGAAATAGGTAGAAGTAACGAGAGTGAAGCGTATGAAACCATAGCAAAAAATAAAGTGAACTTAAATTTAACATATGTAAAAATATGTAAAAATAAACACATGAAATGTCAAATAGAAAACGCATAAAAAGAGAAGCTTAAAACAATGCACCTGAGCAGACAAAAGGCAGACCGCCTTTGGGAATCTTACCATGGAGTTCTGCCTTATGTCCATCTATTTGATGTTCTTTTTGCCATGACTATAGTTTTTAAGTTTTTATTATTGTACATTTTTACGACGTGCATATTTTTACATAAATACACTCCTTTTTCCTCACATTTGGTGCATGTTTCAAACGTATCATCTATAATTTATTCTATGGTCTACTGCTGTTTGGAGACATGAATTTTTAGTAAGTGTGCCAATATTTATTTATTTAACAGTTTTTATATAGCAGCATTATCCAAACCGCTGGTTTTAACATATTTTAATACATGATCCTTTATCTGTAGATGCACAGTGTATTCAACAGGAACAGTTCCTCTAACAGTGAAAGCATAGATTCCCAAGTTGGAGATGTATAATCACATTATTGACCTTTGTAATATTTGTGTTCGAATATTTGGAAGGTATTCAATACTGTTCATGTGATTTTGAGATTTTATAGTCCTCAAATTCCTCAAAAGACTTTTGTTAGAGAAACTATAGATACTGTATTTACTGCATAACCTTTTTTGAGATACATACGAACTTCATACTAAGCAACCAGTATAGGTTCCCAAGCTGTGTTTGTAATACTAGCTTAGTCATCCAACATTCAGCTGTTGAATACATTGCAAATTGCTTTCATTAGGTTTTTCTCTGCGTCAATGCACATGTAAAGACAGGGCCAGATTATCAAAAAAGTTGATAAAGCTATAAATCCAGGCACATTCCACAAATTTGCTCCAAAAACCAATATTTGTGTGTCAGACACTATAGGTAGTGGGGGTGATGCAGCAGATGCTCCGTAAGGGAGTCAAGGAGTAATAGGGAATGGGTAAAAGCACAATGAGGTGAGAGAGTTGAGGCAGTAGCATAAGAGGGGAGAGACAGGGGGCAAAATCACAGTAAAGAGAGAAGGATTGGGCAGAAGCACATTTAAGCTATAGGTAGTACATGGGTGCCATTTATCAGGTACACTTTACGTCAGGATCTAGTTCTGAGTCCCAAGCCAGAGCTTAAAAGGTGAAGATGCTAAAGATAAAATGGGAAAGCAGGAGGGATGGATTAAACCTTAAACCCTCATGACCCATTTGTACACTATCTCCTCCTCCAATTTTATCCCTACTCACTATAAACCCCTCAATACTGGTGTCCCATAACTGTGGGCAGGTTGGATGCTTGAGTGGCCATCCAGCCAATCCAAAGACTTTTAATGGCTTTCAATGCAAGTTCATTTTGACTGGCAGATCAGCCAGTGCTGGTTGTCTACTTTCTGGGTGAGTTGAATTAACTTTGGAGGGTCAATCAGCCCTACAGGAACCCCCAAAGAGGGAGTGGAGGAGGCATTCAGGTCACTAAAGGTAATTTATTGTCCACACTGTCTAGAGAATCTGTCTAAGAACCTCCAGTATATATTTTTTGTTATATGTTATGATTTATATGAAATGGCCCCAGATCACTCAATGTGTTATATGTTTTGCAGGTCAGCTACTATTTTCCTTTGAAAACATTATGGCGCTCATTTTTTGCTGCCTTGGTCGCAGCTTTTACATTGAGATCCATCAACCCTTTTGGAAACAGCCGCCTGGTTCTTTTCTATGTAGAATATCACACTCCATGGTACATGGCTGAATTATTTCCCTTTATTCTTCTCGGAGTTTTTGGTGGTCTGTGGGGGACTCTTTTCATTCGTTGTAACATTGCATGGTGCAGGAGGCGTAAAACCACCAAACTTGGCAAATATCCTGTACTAGAAGTCATTGCCATTACTGCTATCACAGCGATCCTTGCTTACCCCAATCCTTACACAAGGAGGAGCACCAGTGAGCTCATCTCAGAGCTCTTCAATGACTGTGGAGCACTGGAATCTTCTCAACTTTGTGACTACATCAATGATCCTAACATGACAAGACCTGTAGATGACATTCCAGATAGACCTGCAGGGGCAGGTGTATATACGGCAATGTGGCAGCTGGCTCTGGCTCTGATTTTTAAAATTATCATTACCATATTCACATTTGGCATGAAGGTAAGAAACAATGTTAACTTCTTTATTGCTTAAAGCTGGTGGATACATCATATTGAGGTTTATGACAAATACTGTATATAATTACAGGTTTCCCGCCCTTTATCCAGATTTCTGAAATCCGGTATCTTCGGGTTCTTGCAAACTTCAGTTATACTTGCCTTCCCGGACAGGTCCTGCTGCACTCTTTGAATAACCCCAAAAATTTGTATCCACAATAGCCATAACCAAAGGAGTTCCTATACTGTAAATGTGTACAAGAGGTGTGCCTAGTTTTCCTAGACAGCGAGGAGAGCATCTTCTCCCCAATTTAGGTCCACATCTATAGTTTTTTGAAGCACCTTCTTTTAAGACAGGGTAGTAGATGGTATCTCTGTGTATGCATGATTATTGCTGGGCAAAAAGTCAATAAGTGTTCATTTTAATTCCCTATGCCAGGGGTCAACTATCTTGACCTTCCAGATGTTTTGGAACTACATTTCCCCTGAGGCACTACCAGCATAATGAGTAGCTGAGCATCAACGGAGATGTAGTTCCAAAACATCTGGAAGGCCAAGATTGCTAAAACCTCCATTAAAACATTATTAAAAAGCCATTAAAAAAACCTAACGTAAAATATAAAATGTTGAAAATAAAGTTCCCTTTTTTACCCTTAAATATTTGGGCAGTGATTTTACTCACCTTTTGTCTTTCACCGTGTGCAACTCCTCCTGAAGCTTTTCTGCACAACTTGCGTAGTGTAGGAACCACAAATTGCGTACCGCTATGGGACTTGCTCACTCCATTTACATATGCAAATTCCATAGCGTCTGTGCAGAGTCATGGATCGGAGCAGTGGACGCATGCTGATCTATTTTTCGCTTCCTATCTGAGACTGCAGGCTATCGCGGACTGTCTCAGAGAGTGTGACCTAAAACACGCTTTCTGCGGGCTGAAGTCACTAGTGTCTGACCTGCAGCTGTGAAATTCAAAATCCTGGCTACTAGTGATAGTGAGTGGGGTGGAGGAAACTCCTCCACTTTACCCACCATTTGCACCAGATCGGGGCAGTGAGGGGGTGGTGGGGTAGAAAGGGGAGGCACTCCTCACATCCTGACCACCATAAAACAATAAAGTGGTCAGGATGAGCAAAGAGTCCCTTTTAATAACAATTATAAATGTTGATTTTGATAGTTTTGTAGAGGAATACATATTTATTATCCAATAGATTCCAGTCAACATGATCATTCTATTGGTTTCCATGGTTTTCGTTCCATTTATAAATGTTTTGCATGCAAGCACTTTAATCTTATAGTTCTGGGCATTATTAGTTCTCATTCTACGCTTGTTGAGTCTCTTTATCCTATGTTGCACACTCATACAAAAAACCTGACGCATATTACATTATCCAGCCTATAACAAAGCCAATACTTTTCCGAGAGTTGATTTAAACACCAGTTCTCTTAAAGAGCTCAGTCAAACATACTCTAAACACATAGGACTGTGTTTGACTTTCGCAATCACAATACCTTTTTCTTAGCCTAGAGATATGGGGTCTGCAGTGCATCAAGGAGGGAAAACCTCTTGGTTTAAGCTTTGATCTTACTTCTTTAGAATTCTTTGGTAGATAAAAGCTGATATAACATTTAAAATAAACACTCACCACTGCTTAATTCAACATTACAATGGAGTATGTGATATACAGCCTCTTGCTCACAAACATAATAAATTCACCATCTAAGGGAGTAATATCCTACTGAATTATAATGAAGAATGGCAAAAACAAAATTACACTGCATAATCCATATTATTTTATTGCTTAGATTACAAAACTGGATGAGATTTAAAATGCCTGGGACTATATTTAGTAGAACCACGGGCTTCTTATATTTATACTCAGGAGCATAAATATATGTATTTACAATAATCCTAGAAAGGTTAATATATAATTAAAAATTGCATCCATTTGTTTGTTTTAGCCCCCAAACATTTTTAGCTACTTAACAGTCTGTCCAGTTGCCTCAGGCATCTCTCCTGACATTTATTAATTTTTACATTATGTTTGGATTTTCATTAACCATAACGTCACATGGGAACATTTGTTTAAATATTGAAATAGTCTAAGTTGACTAATAAATTGTGAAATAAAAGCATTTGTTGTTCAAATAAAATCAATGTAATCCATTCCAGCTATTTCTGTTTGTTTTCAGTGATTATTTGTGAATAAGTTATCAGAGTTTCCCCTTTTACCAGACTATTTTTTTTCTTTTGGGCGTAAGGTTACATAACGTGATCTATTAAAAATTATTAATTTTTTTATAATGTATGCGAAGAATAATTATTCCTGTATAAATATATTAAAGCTCCTTGGTTTATGGCACATTTGAACGTATTGAAAACATTTGGTGAGTGGAAATTAAACACACAGGCAGCACAATAAATTATTATTACATTATTTACATGTATCTGGGGGTCTGTGTCTGGGTATACATGTATCTGGAGTCTGTTGTCTTCTTAAACAGGTATCTTGGGTCTGATGACTGGGTATTCATGTATCATGGGTCTGATGTCTGGGTACACATGTATCTGGGGCCTGATGTCTGGTTATTAATGTTGTTGTTGTTATTTATTTTGTAACTTTATTCTGAATAAAGCATTTAACAGTGTAATTTGATACAATAATTTAAGAGGGTGTGTTTAGGGACGGAGTTAAGGGCAGGGTAGGGGTTAGGTGGGTCAACTGGTGGCGAATAACTCTTAAGACCTGGCTAGTAGCTCAGGATTTGAAATTTTTAGCCCTGTCTTACACTATACATTTTATACATCCGATGAGCTGCATGTTACTTATAGAAGTGTAATGATCCATGTGTTATATTCTATAGACCATATCTGTTTTTTCTTTAAAGCGATGGGATAAACACTTCTATTTTCTAAATGTTTGTGTAGATCCCTTCCGGTCTCTTCATTCCAAGTATAGCAGTTGGGGCCATTGCTGGCCGCATAGTTGGTGTTGGGGTGGAACAACTAGCTTACCATCACCACGACTGGATCATCTTTAAGAACTGGTGTAGACCAGGAGCTGACTGTGTGACTCCCGGACTATATGCTATGGTGGGAGCAGCGGCTTGTCTAGGTAATGAGTCACGTTTTAATACTTTGTTTTTTTTTTCATCTTTAAAACATAATATTTTAATCAAGATAACTTGACTATATACACTGGATACAAATTAAATAATAATATCCGTAATTTAATAGCTCTTAAGCTATGTTAAGTTCATTATGTGTATAATAAATAAAAATTAATAGTATAGCATTTATATGACAAATGCTACTGATGGAATTGTATAATCATAGAATCATACTCTATTGTTGTTTAAACATTGTTACACGTGTAAATTTTGCAAATAGATGCAATATTTCATATATTTTTAAACCGTTACAGAGGTTTTGTGCGAATAAAATAGAAATGTGTCAATGTTGCAACAGTTCAGACAGTACCCACTGGCACGCGACTGTGGTAGAACCTTCAACGATTCCGCAGAGCAGAACTGTCACTTAAGGCCGGGTGCACACTAGCATTTTTTTTAACGCACAGTACGTGCGGTAAAACGCACTTACCAGCGTCTGTCGCAGCGTTGTGATGCTGCGACGGGGCCGGTCACATGCTTGTGTGCGCGCACTTGCGTCCACCTAGAGATCCTCACCGTCGATGCTCTAGGATGCGTGTTGACAGGGCTGCAAAGCGCGATCCTCCTATGCATAGGAGGATCGCGCTTTGCAGCGCTGATGGGGGGGGCAGGTGGGCGTCAAGTGGACGCCGGTGCGTTTTAACGCACGTAATGTGCGGTAAAGAAAATGCTAGTGTGCACCCACTCTTAATGGTACCTTGTGGGCCAAGAGACATTTTCCAGTGAATACTGTTTTGAGAGGCTGTAAACATTTATTCCTTTTCAATATTCAGCAGCAGAGGATTTTCTGTTTTGGTCGGACAAATGAATAAAACATAGCATACTGCTTTCTCCATTGTTGGTCATAGTGTTATTATTATCCTGGTTGTCATGGTCACCTCTTTTCAGCTATTTCCACTACATTTTTGACTTGCTATGCAATTGTCTTACACGATTTATGAACATGTATGCTATTTTTTTAACCTCATAAATACAGTATATTTTAAACATAAAAAAACACAGTACACAAACGCCCCATCCGTCCGATTCTAAGACGAGTTACAACTCCTCATTCCACTTCGCTGCTTCAGAATGTTAATGTACATATAGAGCTCCTCTCTAAGTACCTACAGGGTTATTCAGAGAGCGTGAAAAGCAGGAGAATGACTGGAGAATGAAAAATTCTAGATCAAAATAGCCAAACCAGAAAAATTCTCCCTTTCATCTCACTTTCCAAATCGGCTATTTTGACCTAGAATTTTTCATTCTCCAGTCATTCTCCTGCTTTTCACGCTCTCTGAATAACCCTGTTAGTTTCTAGACATGTTCACAACGAAAAAAATAGTTTTGTTTTGTATCGATTCATTCCATTTTTCAATTTGTTTCGGTGCATTCATCATGTTACCGTGATTCGTATTTCGGATTCGTTAGTTTGGACAATTCGTAGTTTGGATTGATTCATTATTTCATTTTTATTGGTAATCCCTTTTTCGGATCAATTGATATTTAGTTTTTATTATTTATTTTGTATCTTGTTTCTATTAGTTATTTTGTTTTTATTAGTTATTTCAGAATGTGAAATGGATGAATTACAGTAATTACTTAGATTAGGGTAAAAAAAAAAAAAGATACCTAATCCCCCTGTCTTCAGCAGCTATTTTTGGTGCTGAAACCTATACAGTACCAAGAAAAGCAGCTATTCTTGGTGCTGAAACCTATTCAGTACCATGGATAGCAGCTCCGCAGAACTTCTATCCATGGCGCTGAATAGGTTACAGCACCAAAAATAGCTGCTGTCCTTGGTACTGAATAGGTTTCAGCACCATAGACAGCCCCCGCCAAATGCAGCAAGGGTGAAGGAAAGAAAAAAAAACTGCTGTGTTCAACAAAGAAATAAAGCCTTCTTGTTTTTAAATAAATGAGGAATCCAAATATTTCACCAAAATAATCCCAAAAAATGGCTAAAAAATAGACTTTTTGCTTCAAGTGAAAAGAATAAACGGTTGAATAAATCTCTCTATATAAATGGGTTTGTAACACATCTGTCGCCATCGTCAACTGCATGCGCACCCATCACAGCTGCTCATTCAGCGCAAACCAGACACAGTAGCGTGTAAAGGCGCTTCTACCCAGACGTAATATGGGAGGCGTGCATGCGCGGACATTCTGTGTGCTGGAGAGAAGACAGCTTGGAGCATGGTGACCTGCAGAAGGTCACTGCTCTTCGCTCGGGCTCAGCTCGGTAAGGAACGCGTTTTGTTGATAGCAAAGCATCTGTGTAGTGATGCAGTGCAGCTCCAGGCCTGATGAGCCGAATAGAAGGTGACTGAGGTCAGGAGAGTCCTCAGGATGTGCAAACCACACTCTACAACAATAGACTGCCCTCCGGGCAGGCTTAACACCTAGGGCAGTATTGCAATGTTGGTGCTAACTTAACCAGAGCTGTTGTAAACTTAAAACTTCCATAGGCTATAATGGCTCTGGGAAGTTTACAACAGCTCTGGTTAAGTTAGCACCAACTATGTAATATGGCCCTTAGTATTTAATAAAAACAGGGAATATTTTTTTACATTGAAACCTGTGGGATTTGCCTGTTTAAAGCTGTCGAACGAACCACCAAAATCAGGGCATTTCACTGACATTTCAGTGCTGGTAAGCATTCTCTGAATAGATTAACCATCATTCTCTTTGGGGAATTTCATTGCCGCTGAATCGGACCGAATGGCATCATGGCGCTGTCCATGGGCTGTGGTGCTGAATACAACAGATTCAGCACCACCACCACGGCCAATGGACAGGGATGTGGTGCCGAGTTTTAAGTGAACTAGTATAACGAATTAAACCTTAAAATTGAAATCCGTTTGTTTTATACCTTTCCGTTTTTTTTCCGTTTCAGTCCGAATCGATTCGTTTTTGTTCTGTTTTCGAACCATTTCGGACAGAACCGATTAGTATTTCGGAAGCACTTCCGAAGTACGAATCGGGAAAATTTTGTCTGAATTTTGATTCGGAATGAAACGAAACGCACATCTCTATTAGTGTCCTCTGGTTACCTCTACATTTGAGCTCCCTGTACAAAGTGTACTTTATAGATGAAGCTAAAAAGTGGAACAAACTGCAGACTGTTGAATATTTCCACAGTTTCTCTTCACTATTGTCTACATCAGGTCTCATGGAACATGTAGTTGCTGACGGCATTCATTTGCATTGTTCTAAAATTAGGAGTTAAATTGCTAATATAGTAAGCAGTAATCTGGCTTGTGATACGATCGTGCCAATTTTTACTCTTAGTGGATCCCAATTAGTGGTCCAGATGGAATAGGGGCCCATGACACCTGTATCTTCTAGAGAATGAAACAAAGTATCACACTTTAATTTTCTACAAAGTCATTCATTTTGTAATAGCAGCTGCGTTTCGGGTGATGCAACAGCCTTTTTCTAACTCCGGATGGTGTTGAGCTTGGGAAGGGCTTTTGCATCAGTCAAAATGTATGTGCTAGCCCAATGAACTGGTCTTTTTACTGATTTGAGTGCTGAGTCGCATCATCGTCTATTTAATTTCATGTGAAGTTTTGTCTGGCTGCTCCATGTTTTCTGGAACACCCATCTGACCCTGTGGGCTATATTCTTTAGTTCGCGCTAACATGGCAACACTAACAGGGAAAATCTGTGCCTGTATGATCCCCATGTTATCGCCATTTTCTGTGTAGGTGCTACCTCGGCACCTTGCACTGGAACGCAGTGCTAACTGCTGGGATCCTTGCAGTAGCGCTTCCATGTCGCCGCGAGCATTAGTTTGATTCATTTTACTGCCGCAGAGAGCATCACCTCCTGGCGTCCATAGGATTCCATTGAGGGTTGGACTTCCGGGACACGAGATCGCACAGCACCACAGAGTGATCACAGAGGGAGACTGGGAAAGATTTGTTCCCAGTCTCCCTCTGCTCCCAGCAGCAAGAGGCGGCGGATCAGGCCACCTTTCTCGCCTTGGAATGAGATTTGAGTATTGGATTTATTAGGGGGGATATAGGGGGTGCTACGTGGTTCTGCAAATGCAGAATCATGTAGCACCAGCTTTTAAGGAGGTGCTAAAATATGTCTGTCCACATCTCTGCGGTAATTAGTGCTAGCACTATAGAATACCTTACTTATCGAAAACGTTAATGGACATTTGCGCTCTCCATGTTAGGTATAAGATACTCAAAGTACAGTAAGCTCGAGGAATCTAGCGCAAAAATCGATGCTCAAACGGACTAATAACGAGGGTTGCGTCAGAAATGTTTTATGAGTGGTATGCATTAAATACACTGATCCTTGCACTAACAGTTACATATCGAGGTGCTAACGTAAGCACTAACTATAGCATATAGCCCTGAATTGGTTAAAACCTTTGAGTGCAAAACCCTTTACATGTTTATTAAATTTATATCACGTTTAATGATCCCCCAAATCTGCATTTCCACAGGTGGTGTGACCAGATTAAGTCGAACTATCACATTTTGTTTTCTAGAAAGTCAATAGATTTATACTATGTTGCGTTTTCTGTCCTCTCAGTATCTACATTTCCGCAGGTGGCGTGACGAGGATGACTGTATCCCTGGTCGTCATTATGTTTGAACTTACCGGTGGTTTGGAATATATAGTACCTCTTATGGCTGCAGCAGTGACCAGCAAATGGGTGGCAGATGCATTTGGCAAAGAAGGAATATACGAAGCGCACATTCATTTAAACGGTTACCCATTCCTGGACGTTAAAGATGAGTTTACCCACAGGACACTAGCAACAGACGTCATGAGGCCACGTCGTGGAGAACCATCGCTATCTGTTCTTACCCAGGACAATATGACAGTGGAAGATGTGGAGACTTTAATCAAAGACACAGATTATAATGGTTTTCCTGTTGTGGTTTCCAGAGATTCTGAACGTCTCATCGGCTTTGCCCAAAGAAGGGAACTTATAATTGCAATCAGTAAGTTGTTGTTTATGAATTTATATTTTAGGAATTTCTGTTTGTTTGAAAGGAATTTCCATTACACACTGATTGCGGTATATTTGTCTGTGTTGGTTTTAGGTGACCATTTACAGTCTGAAATTTCTCATAGTTACTTACTGATTGAAATAAGATTTACAATAATGCCAAAACCCCATGCCATACTACATTATCATTTAATTTAAATCAGGCAATCAAATTACAGACACATCATTTGATCTTTTAATTCAAGTATAATTTTGAGTTTCTGAATCTTGAGTTACAACAGCTTTCCAAATGACCGTACATTTTCAGGCTACCAGTGGAGGAGGGCTTGTACATTTTGCCCTGGGCTCGGGTGGGGGGGGGGCGGGGTGGATTTATGACCAAATCAAACCATTAAACACCATTGCACCTCTTTTACAGTAAATTTTAAACAGGATAATTAAAAGCAATGCTTTGAATTCAAATGACACACAATGATAATGTCAATAATGCAATTTAATACATTACTAATAATATTCTATAGTGTGTATAGACATTCCAGGCCATAACTATTCAGCAATAGAGTAGTATTTGAACATTGTAGCCCAAGCACCCCGTTTGCCAGTGGCCCAGGTGGCAATTGGTCACCTGCCACCCATGCCAGCCCTTCCATGTACTACAAAAACCAAGGGCAGTAATGCTGCGTTTTGAATTAAGTTACTTACATTTTTTTCTAGATTTAACCCATTCACTACCATGTTGTTGTCCGGTGGAGTCATGGAAAACAAATTTGCATTAGACACATTGAAAATGTGTCTGATAATCTTAACAGCACATTTTCAAAATGTATGCATTATTTGACAAGTGTATGCTATCATTTTCTGGCCAAACATCGCTACATCTTTATAATACAGTTTGGGCAGTATTACAAAGCTGTTGCTAACTTAACCAGAGCTGTTGTAAACTTGTCAGAGCCATTATAACCTATGGAGCTGTTAAAGGAACACTCTAGGCTAAAACCCCCCCTTTTTTTTACATTAAAATATACCTATTACCTACCTAGTTATTCAGTATATATATATATATATATTTTTTTTTTAACGTAATACTTACCCTAAAAAACACTTTTTTTTATATATATACTCACCTCCCTCCTCTTCCGCTCCCGTCCTGTTAGAGCTTGAACTTGGCTAATGGTTTATGTGAAAAGCGCGCATGCGTGCCTCTCACGTAAGCCAGCCAATCAGCAGGCTTCCTCTTCTTCTTTGATTAGTGTTACACGCAAGAGGATGCGCGCAACAATAATCAGCCGCTGCCGCCAGCTACTGCGGCGAGTTGGAGACGTCATCGCGCTGAAAGCGCGATGACGTCTCCTATTCGGCAATAGTCGGCAGAAGCGGGAAATATGAATCCCGCTCTGCTGACTGACAGCTGGGAGGGCGGAGTAAAGTTCTCCACGTCTCTCAGCTGTTTTAGCCGATTGGCTGAGCGGAGGGAGGGGTGAAAGACAAGGGCATACTCAGGGCATCATGACCACCTAAAAAAGCTTAGGTGGTCCTGTTGCCTAGAGTATCCCTTTAAGTTAACAACAGCTCTGGTTAAGTTAGCACCAACTTTGTAATACTGCCCTTTGTTTGTTTTTTCGTGAAGAAAAAAAATGTGTTCCAAGCTGCCATAACTGTTTTGGTAACTCTGTTATGCCCCATGTGCTAAAACTTTGAGTTTGCATTCTGTAGTCCAATTGGAAATGAATTTCATTTGTAATAAGGAAAAATTCTTTGCACTGCTCCAGAATTAGATCAAATCAAGTATACACAATATCTGGGCACCAGCAGGTGCTCTTGAAGATCGAGTATACTCTATCTTGGTAGTGAATGGGGCTTATAAATGTATATTTTGTGTTCTAAATTTGTAGATGTCTTTTATAATTTCACAAAAAACAATCATAAAATAATCTTCACAGGTACGTTCAAAAAAAGTAAACATTCAATGATTTATAGATATAATACACCCAGGGCACTATAGGCTGCCTACAGCTGAAACGGGGACGCTGAGGGGAAAAATTTGCGTTCGCTAATCTCCCCTTAGCGTCATGGTTTTACCTGTAGATAATAGGCAGGTGCTGAGTCCAGCAGCTTGCCCAGTAGCAGCCGCTAGGGTCCAGGATGCTCGGGGGAAAGCAAAAGTGCCGTCCAATGGACTCAATGAAGCCTTCTGCTGCTCAAACGTAGTCCATAGAATATATACCTGCAAAGGTTCAGATAATAAAATGTGAAAAACATCATTTTACACTCTGTAGATCAGTGTTTCCCAAACCTGTCCTCTGGACCCTCAACCAGGCCATATTTTGCAGGTCACCTTGAGGAAAAGTAGACAGATATCTGTCAAACCTGGGGTGTCAGTGGGTCTATGAGGACAGGATTGGGAAACACTGCTGTAGATGATTGAAATTTTAGCAGGGCATGACGTCTACATATAATAATGATATATTATGAATCTGCCGAGTCTGCCGAAAAAGGATATATAATTTGTCTGGGTTGTATAATAAAACGTGACTTCAAATCCATTTAAACATGATGAGCAAAAGCAGTAAAAATGAGCTCAGCACACAGAGGTAAAATGGTCCAGCAGTGAATGGGATAATAAAGGTTTCTAAATAGAGAATCATTATAAATTATATATATACAACTTTTAGAAAATATTTATAATGTACTATTTAATCTTTTGATAAATTAACCCAGCAGTATTAATTTTCTATACAAGAGTCATATTCCTATTTAGTCCCCAAAAAAAAGGGATTTGGATGACAAATATTTGGATGATCTAATAGCATGTAGTCATAACTGCAAAGACCTGATACCGAAATGGTTAAACTACTTAGCAAACTATGTTTCTATCCCATGAGAACTTCTACAGATAAACATTTGCTTTGCCAATGGGATGTGGTTCACATTTCTTTGGCTAACGTGGGCCTTTACGCTCATAATTCTCCCTATTGAATATGAAATGCACTGAGCTATTTTTGCAGTTGCATCGCAATATTTTGACTGTAGCGGTTTTGAAATAAAAAAAATTGCGGATTTTCTTATATATTTTGAAAATCTTAATAGTCACAACTTTAACCAAAGATATAAAACCTGCAAAATAGATGCACTGTTTAATACATACACACACCGCTGTGTGCTGGATAGACGCACACTGATATTACCACTGTTCATTAATCCTCAACTCATGAATGGCAGGTTGGCAATTATAAAATAAAACGGCCATCTTGCAAGGACTCATTCTTCTTGAAGATGTGTCTTCTCCTCTTTCTTTCACAACATATGGTAGATAGCCAGTCTCCCATCCTAAATTCTAACTAATTTTCCAGATATTGTGGCAACAGTTTAACAGAAAATAGTAATAAAAGATGTAAGAATATGAAAAACAATACATATTATTTCTTACAATAGCTAGAGTTGTAAGAAATGTATTTTAGCATTCCCTTTATTCGTCTTTCTCAAAATAAAATTTGTGGCCGGTAACCAAAATTTGCCCATAACATGTTTTTACAAATCAGCAAAATATTTTTTTCATACAGTTTTAGGTTTCTCATCTGGTTTTGCCATTCGAGTATATGTGTGGTGCTTAGAAAATAACCCCCTCGAGGAGACAAACTGAAACAAACCAGTATATTAGGAGAACGCTGCCCAGAAAATGTGAAACTAGAACCATCATCATAAATAATTAATCTCTAACTGCTAAAATCAACTTGTCGGTTCCTAAGTAAGCATTACGTTTTTTCAAAGTAGCTATTTCATGAAACCATACCTAAATTTGTCCTTGACAATATTCTCCATAGAGTAATATTATTTTAATCTAAATAAACTATAACCTTACATGTAATTTCCCCTTGGGACTCTGTCAGTGTTTCAGAAGTGGCTATCTTGGAATTATATCGTGTTTAAACCCTGAATGTTGTAAAAATAAAGTGTGTTCCTATTAGTAATACCGACTGAGTGCCCACTGTGCCCAAATAAGAAAGGATAGCAAAAAAACTGTTTCAATAACGATAAAAACAATAGATGAGCCAAATAAGGGGAAAAATCGAATTTAAATAATTTCTGGAAAAATGTGTGTGTGTATATTAGTGTATATGTATACACTTGCAACTGTATATGTATACAACTGTATATGTATATGTATATATATATGTCCTAATGTTCAATTCTAGGAACTGATCAGTAAGCATCCAGACCTGAGGAAGAGAGGTATTCTCTTGAAAGCTTGTCTTTTAAATGTAACGTTAGTCCAATAAAAAAGGTATCACTACGTACTGCTATACTCATGATTATATACATATATATATATATTATATATATATATATATATATATATATTTATATATATATATATACATAATATATATATGTATATATGTATATAATCACGAGTATAGCAGTACGTAGTGATACCTTTTTTATTGGACTAACGTTACATTTAAAAGACAAGCTTTCGAGAGAATACCTCTCTTCCTCAGGTCTGGATGCTTACTGATCAGTTCCTAGAATTGAACATTAGGACATAAGGGTCACATGGGTGGTATTAGAATGTTATGTGACGTTATGATAATGAGTTAAAAACCCAGAATCGACATTGAGTCCAGCATTTATAGTGTTAAAATATGTGATCATTTTCATTTCATATATATATATGGATTGCGTGGGAGTACTTCTTTTTTTTCTCCTCTGGTTTTTCTTGTTTAGAAAAGTATAATTTAAACAGACACTCTACACAATGTGAGCACGCAATCATGTCTGAGTCGTCACACTGCTGTGAGCTCCCTCTAGTCTCTCCCTATGAATGGGGTCTTAGAGGGTTTATTCCGCCATGCAAATGCATGACCTTAGTCCTGCCCAGAGCCTTAGCTAAGGGATCCCACATCTCAGGTTTACTGGGTTTGGAATACTGTGGATACTAGCTTCAGCCAATGCTATTTAAGCCTTCCTGCATTGGGAGCCTCTGGTTGGCTGGATCGCCCAGTGCCCCTGTGGTCATGTGACATGATGAACTGGAACTGTGTCATATCCTGTAGAGATTAGGGCTGGATAAGGCATGTTTTTAAAGGAAATTAAAGGGTTACAAAAGGAGGGGATGTGGATGGGGCAAGGTGAGGTTAATGTTCCGCCTCCTTTTTTGCTACCCCCTCCTGTTTTAATTCCTTTAATGCTTAATATTTCCTGTTATACTCCTCACTTAAATTTTGACTGGTCAAAATGGAACATATAGTTTGTTTTGGTCTTTGTACCATCATTTCAAACCGTGTGGGTAGTTTGGTTTATTTTATTCTGAATGCAACTGATTTCCTTGTAGCCGTAATCAGTTTTGTGGATTCGAATTACCTGTATGTATTAATGAAATTACAACGTGTAATTTGTCACTAAACTGTACTGATGATATCTTTTATAGAAAATGCTAGACAGCGACAAGAGGGAGTCGTGAGCAATTCCATAATATATTTCACAGAAGATCCTCCAGAGCTTCCTGCTAACAGCCCACACCCACTGAAACTAAGACGGATACTCAATCTGAGCCCATTTACGGTTACTGACCACACGCCTATGGAAACAGTGGTGGACATTTTTAGAAAGCTTGGGTTGAGACAATGTCTTGTCACTCGTAGTGGGTGAGTAACAGATCCACTTGGAACTTTTGTTTACAAATTATAGCAAGCATTGATGTATAGTAAGCCGCCTCAGAAGATTTGTAATAGCAGCAGAGCCTTTAACATTTATGAATTGAGCTATATGAGTTAACGACTGACTTGCAAACATTAACGGCTCAACTGGAATCCAGACCCAATTAGCTCAAATTTCTCTGATTTTCAAGCTGGCCAAAGCCCACTTGGTGTCACTCAAGAGCTTCAAAATTTCTTCTTGCTCATTGCCGTTAATGAAATGTACTGTTTATTGTGGGAGAGGTTAGAATATTACTCATTTCAGGAGCTTCAGTTTTGCTACGTCTTTATAACAAAGAATGTTAATATTTTAAGGGTTTCAATCCAAGCTCAGTAGACATTCTCCACATTTATGAGGTCTCTATAGGACAATGTTTTGCAAGGGTAGACAATTCTCCAGTACTACCTTCTAATAAGGTAGATAATGCTTACAGGGTATATAGTACATAGAATATATGATTTTTTTTAAGCTGCAACAGCCTGTAAGTGCGTTAATCATTAACCCCTGCTGAACTCCACTCTGCTGACCCCACCCACATTTTTAGTTTAGAGCAGCGGTTCCCAACCGCGGTCCTCAAGTACCCCCAACAGGTCAGCTTTTACAGGTAGTAGAAGCACAGCACAGGTGATATGATTTGCTGCTCAGTGATTGCAGGATTCAGTCTGCATTTCCTCAAGGTAATCCTTTAACCCTTTCGCTGCTGAGGCTTTTCACACCTCTGTGCTGAGGTCATTTTTACCGGTTTTGCTCATCATGTTTAAACGTGTTTTGAAGGCTTATTTTAGTATATTACCCAGACATATTATATATCGTTCTTTCCGTCAGACTCGGTAGATTCATAATATGTCATTATTATATGTATACGTTATGTCATGTCTGTATATTATAACAAAAAATGCAATAAAATATGTATTTTCAATAATTTACAACGTGTAAAGTGTTTTTTTTCACATTTTAACATGCGAGCAATTGCGGTTATATTTTGTATGGGGTGCGCTTGTTAAAAAAATTAGAGATGGGGTCTCGTTACATTTTTTTTTGGGGAAAATTACGCGATTTTTAACAAACGCACCGCATACAAACATCGTTAGTGCAGCATCATTGTTCACATTATAATTGAAATGGGATCAATATTGCTGCATTAACGAACCAAAAAAAAGAAAAAAAAATGTTTTTTTTTTTTTTTATAATTTTATTTTTAAATATATTTTTATTTTTAATTTTAATTTTATTTTTTTTTAAAAAACTTTTTTCACTTTCATGTTTGGTATCGTTGGAACGGCCATGCTCTGGCCGATCCAACCATACCAAACATTAACCCCTAGCTGCCACGGATCGGGAGATAGGGAGTTCATTGGAACTCCCTATCTCCACCGTTGGTGGCAGTTAGCGGTTAACTCTAGGACTGGCGTCATCGTGCTACGCACGATGACGCCAGTCCTCAGGGGGAGTTCCCGGAGGCTTGGCCGACATCCAAGATGTCGGCCAGCTCCGGGAAAGGATCGCGAACCGGCGCTTTTCAGCGCCGATCCGCGATCCAGCTCCCCAGGGGTTAATGCCAGGCACCATTTGGAAGGGCAGGCTGTGCCCTTCCAAATGGTGCCTGGGTTAACCCCCGCAACGCTGCTGATCGGGAGGGAGAGAGGTCCGAAGGACCTCCCCCCCTCCCTTTCAGGCGCCTCCTCCGCACATGCGGGGGGGGGCGCCTGAATTAGGTGTCATCGCGCTGCCGCGATGACACCTAATTCCGGCGGCTGTGGTTCCGGATGCCGGGCTGACATCGAGGATGTCAGCCCGCACCGGGGGGGCCAGCGAGCGGTACGTGCACAGCAGCGGTAATGCGGAGGACGCGCTGAGCGCGTCCTCCGCATTGAAGTGGTTAAACCTGGCCTGTTAGGGGTACTTGAGGACCGCGGTTGGAAAACACTGGCTTAGAGTATCTTAAAAGCTTACTTTTATACTAGTGTCATGCAGGGTTATTGTCGCTGACATTTCGGTGCCCTCTTGTTCCCCGCGCTTCCCTGCACTTCGGGGAATCACAGTTTGCCACCCTGTAGTTTATTCAGCATGCACCGCAGGGTCCCCGTACTGCAGGGTAAACTCGCCGAACACCTGCCGAACACTCGCCGAAAATGCCGCAAAAACCACGCCGAACACGCCGGAAAAATCCGACGAGCAGCCAATCAAAGCACAGAGCAGCCACCGGAAAAAGCCGACAAGCAGGCAAACGGGTTAAAAAAAAACAGTATGCTTGAAAGTTTGAAAATTGAAACGCTGTTTGCAAAAAACGACTGAACGAAAATGTCTGGAATTTACATATAAGATCCAATGAATGATAATAAAAAGGTCTGTTAACCACTTCCATGCGGAGGACGCGCTCAGCCGCTGTGCGGAGGACGCGCTGAGCGCGTCCTCCCTTTGGGGTCAGCGTTCGGCCGGGTTTCCGGCCGATCGCTGGCCCCCCCGGTGCGGGCTGACATCCTCGATGTCAGCCCAGCATCCGGAACCGCCGCCGCTGAAATTAGGTGTCATCGCGGCAGCGCGATGACACCTAATTCAGGCGCCCCCCCGCATGTGCCGAGGAGGCGCCTGAAAGGGAGGGGGGAGGTCCTTCGGACCTCTCTCCCTCCCGATCGGCGGCGTTGCGGGGGTGAACTCCCTATCTCCAATGAACTCCCTATCTCCCGATCCGTGGTAGCTAGGGGTTAAAGTTTGGTATGGTTGGATCGGCCAGAGCATGGCCGTTCCAACGATACCAAACACTACTGTGAAAAAAGTTTTTTTTAAAAAATAAAAATTAAAATTAAAAATAAAAATATATTTAAAAATAACATTATAAAAAAAAAAAAAAACATTTTTTTTTCTTTTTTTGGGTTCGTTAATGCAGCAATATTGTTCCCATTTCAATTATAATGTGAACAATGATGCTGCACTAACGATTTTTGTATGCGGTGCGTTTGTTAAAAATCGTGTAATTTTCCCCAAAAAAAAATGTAACGAGACCCCATCTCTAATTTTTTTAACAAGCGCACCCCATACAAAATATAACCGCAATTGCTTGCATGTTAAAATGTGAAAAAAAACACTTTACACGTTGTAAATTATTGAAAATACATATTTTATTGCATTTTTTGTTATAATATACAGACATGACATAACGTATACATATAATAATGACATTTTATGAATCTACCAAGTCTGACGGAAAGAACGATATATAATATGTCTGGGTCATATACTAAAATAAGCCTTCAAAACACGTTTAAACATGATGAGCAAAACCGGTAAAAATTACCTCAGCACAGAGGTGTGAAAAGCCTCAGCAGCGAAAGGGTTAAAGAAAAATGAAAAAATGATTTAAAAAAAAAAATTGCCGGAAAAAAAGAATTGCTGAAAAAAAATCACAAAAAATGCCTAAAAGATCCTGGAAAATCTATAAATAGACTTTTTACTGCAGAATAAAATAATAAACGGTTTATTAGATATTGATTTAAAACGGGAATATTTTTAACATTGAAGCCTATGGGATTCGCCTGAATAAACCTGCCGGATGAAACCACTGAACAGCAGGGCATTTCGGCATCTTTTCACTGCTGTTCGGTGTTCTCTGAATAGATGAACCATTGCTTCTCTATGGAGATTTCACTGCCCACAAAGCACCATACGTGCAGGCAATTCGCCAAAATTAGACAAAATGCCAGCTCTGTGAATAGCTGAATGGCCACAAAATGTCATTGTATGCTGAATTTAAGTGTCCGGTTACATTTCGGGGCCAGATTATCACTCTCTGAATAAGCCCTATGGTCTCTGTTGACTCTTCCGGGCTGACAGTATTAGACAGCATCAAGTGCAGCGAGAGTCATTGGCTGATGAACTCTGTAGAACCCAGGGGCTACTCTAGGAACAATATATAGGGGGGGCACAAAAGATACCACAGTCAAATTGGGGGGGCATTAATAATTTTTTCCTCTAAATCATACCACTGTAAAAAAAAAAATAGGTATATATAAATAAGATTCCCTAATCCTAGAGTAATGTGATGCAATGATACCTTTTTGTTGTACTAACCGGATACTTAAATTCAATAATTTATTCGCCGCAATTCAGCGGTCTTCGACAACATCTGATAACTGCTTCAGTGCCTCCAATTTTCGCAAATTACGGTGACCATTCGCTAAAAAGGGAATTCACCATATTTTCGCGAAATGGATTCCCCAGGTTGTGACAAAAGGCATCTGCTCTAAAGGTGAATAGGCCCTTTACTTTCTAACTTCCATAATAAACCCATAAACACAGGAAAATACAAAAAATAAACAATGTGGCAAGTAACCTATCCATTGACCCCCTAAAATGCCATTAATCATGAGAAAACATGAAATGAATACACTGAGACGCATGTAGCCTATGCATTAACCCCTAAAATGCCATTAATCAAGGAAAAAATAAAATGTATACTGTGAGGGAAGAAGCGTGCCCATTAACCTTTAATACACAACTAAACCAACGGAAAAATGAAAGCAATACACAATGTAATATATTGTTGAGCCATTTCATCCCTGTGAAGAAAAAGTGACATTTTTATTTTATTATTTATGATTTTGCCTTTACACTGAAGATGGTCAAGTCAGGTATCTTTGGAAAGGTCAGACTCTGCCCTTTCCAATGCCACCTAGCTCAATGTAAGATGCATGATGTAAGATGTAGAGATACCACTTTCTGATGAAGTGGGGGAAGTTGGATGCTTGCTGATCCCTGGAAAGGAATAACCTGGAGGGGGGGCAATTACCCCCTGTAGTGACGCCTATACATTCATGCAAAAGTATGTTTCTTGTAAGGAGTGTGCGTAACAATGAGCTGATTAAGCAGGGAGTCAATCCCTATTAAAGGAGCCAAACCTGTGCAGGGCATGGCAAACATATTTTAACCTGCTTTCCTATATAAGGGGTTGAGATGAAGAGATTTCGGGTGGAGGGGCCTGGTATCAGAAATGGCGAGCTGCAAGAACTACTAGGACTAGATTGGAAAATGACTTGGAGCCTGCTAAGGATGACCGCCAACATCATTCTGAGACAGACAAGGGAAAGCATCTTCCAAAACACTAGCATTATGGGACCAGCGCCACCCACTGTCGGCCAATACAGAAGGTCCTCCTCTGGTACCAGATTGTGACTGGCCGCTTTGTATCCATGGTAACACACTGCAGTGCCACACACACACACTGCTGTTAGACGCATTTGTATTGCCTAGTGACAGATCACGCCAGATTGCCATCAGTAAAAATGGTGATATTAAGTGCTCTCGGCGATGTGTATACTAGGGATGAGCCGAACACCCCCCGAGTTCGGTTCGGGCCCGAACCCGAACTTTCCATATGTTCGGATCCAAACCCGAACTTTCCATATGTTCGGATCCGAACCCGAACCCGAACCCGAACTTGAACTCAATGCAAGTCAATGGGGCTGAAAATTCGGTTTTTAGAGTGCCCTCCAAGAGGGCATATATGCTAGATATTTGCCATAAAAGGTGTATGGGGGTCCGGGTAGTGCCCTGGGGGACAGGAAACAAGGCCAAAAAGTTAAAAAAAAAGTTTTTAAAGGGACAGTGAGTTTTCCATGAAATAAGGGTTAAAAATAAAAACAAAAAATTCCTTCAAATATCGTGCCTAGAAGGTCCCCATAACCTGCCCGTGAAGTGGCGGATTTCTAGGATGTATAGAAACACTTAAAAACAAAAAAATGACATTTCAAATGACGGTAAATGCTTTTCCTTTAATCTATCCATAAACAACTGCTTGGGGCGGCAGTCTGTATGAAAAGAGGAGACATTTTCGGAAACGCAGAAAAAGTTTACTGATTTTTTGGCGGTGAAAGGCAGGAGAATGACTGGAGAATGGAAAATTCTAGACCAAATAGTCGATTTGGAAAGTGAGATAAATGGGAGAATTTTTCTGGTTTGGCTATTTTGACCTAGAATTTTCTCTTCAGTCATTCTCCTGAGTTTCACCTTTCTCTGAATAACCCTGTCAGGGTTATTCAGAGAGCCGTGAAGAGCAGGAGAATGACTGGAGAATGGAAAATTCTAGGTCAAAATAGCCAAACCAGAAAAATTCTCCCATTTAGGCTAGGGTCAGACTAGCGAATTTTTAACGTGCGTTTATGCGCACTTAATCACGGCCGCACTAGCAGCAAATGACGGGCAATGACGGCCAATATACGAAGTACGGTCGCACGAAAGTCCAGCTGCGCAACGCAAGTGGAAAATGAACGCATTTTTTCGAGAACGCAGAACCGCTAGTACGGACGTACAGAGTACGCTGCGTCCACTTGCGACGTGTGCGCGTGATTTGGAGACGTCAGACCCTGCTCATGTCCGGCCAACATAACGTCCAGACACCCAAAGTTTCCTGGTTTGGATCTGTAAAAAATCACGCACAAAAATGCGCATCGTATGACCGTTTTCACGCATTCTGTGAAAAAATACGGCAATGCGTTCGGACGCACTTTTTGACGGTCACTGTGAAAAATGCGTTAGTCTGACCCTAGCCTTATCTCACTTTCCAAATCGGCTATTTGGTCCAGATTGTTCTCTTTTCCTGCCATTCTCCTGGTTTTCACCTTTCTCTGAACAACCCTGAGAGACAGGTGAAAGCCAGGAGAACTGGCAGGAGAAGAGAACAATCTAGACCAAATAGCCGATTTGGAAAGTGAGATAAACGGGAGAATTTTTCTGGTTTGGCTATTTTGACCTAGAATTTTCATTTCTCCAGTTATTCTCCTGCTTTTCACCGCTCTCTGAATAACCCTGTGAATGTTTAATCCCGAGGTGAAAAATAACATTGCTTTAGATGTTAAAAACGGGCAAGGAGGAAATTTTTTATTTTTTCACACAGCAGTTAAATGCAGCATATTTGGAAGTTTTAGGACGGAAATTAACACTCACTCAGAACAGAAGCAGACACCCCACTCCTTCATTCTACATAAAATGTATCAATTTGATTAGACCAGACTAAAACATCTGTTGTTGTTATGCCGTTTGAAAAAAAAAAAAGGTCATTTAGAGGTGAGAAGAATCTTTGCACGTACACATTAGTTTTTAATTCAATATCTAATAAACCGTTGCTTATAATATTCTGCAGTAAAGAGTCTCATTATTTCTAGATTTTTTTAGTATTTTTTAAGCATTGTTTATACTTTTTTCAAAATTTCTTTTTTTTTTCCGAACTCGAACGAACACGCCCAAAACGTTCGAAGTTCGCAAACTTTCGAACTGCCAAAGTTCGGGCCGAACTCCGAACCGACGGAACAGCTCATCCCTAGTGTATACGTGGAAGACCATGACATGTGATGGCACCTTTCCGGATTCTTTATGATGACTGTGAGGGGAGACGTGCGGTCGGTGCCTCCCCAGTGCCTCGACCCTCTGCTAGCCCTGTGAGCGAGGCTGAGTTCCTTGCACAGAGCAGGGTAAGAGGCATCTTGAGGGAAGCCTGAAGCTTCTGGAAGCCAGGGCGGAGGAGCCATCAGTATTCCTCACGGATAACTTCGAGAAGCTGGGGCAGGATTTGGCTGAAGGAGTGGCGCCCCACAATGATCACAGCTATCTGCTGGGGCAGCAGCGCCTGGGTACCTGTGGTGTAGTAGATCATAGTGTTATAATGATCTACCACTAGAAGGCCTAGTTGGTTGTGTTAACTGTTTCCTGTTGGTTGTAAAAAGTGTTTGAGGGTCAAACAGGTTATCAGTTCCTGAGCCGGGGTGTTGCACTTGCTGCACCTGCAACTAAAAAGAATAAGTATTTCTTCTGCAACCTGTCTCTGCATCCTATGTATGAAGATATTACAGAGGTTGGCTCACCATTCCCAGAGGTCCCATCACGGCATGGGCTAGGGTGGGAGGGCTAGCATCATTTGTGTCTTGCAGAGAGGCCTGTCTGCATAAAGGGGGCATGGGGAACGCTTCATGATGCATTCGTGGATGATAGGGATGTGCAATTCGTTTCGTACCGAATCGATCTTCGTACGAAATTTACCATTTTCGTGCTTCCGAGGACATCCCGAATCCGAAATGTCAAACACACAAAATTTTCAGATCAATTCGAAATTTCGAGTCATTCGATTCGAAATTTTGAGTTGTGCGGATTCATATGCTGCACTAATTATACTGTAGAGGTGCTGCCCAGCAGTGTGCAGAATCAAATGCTGCATTATTATACTGTAGAGGTGCTGCCTGGCAGTGTGTGGAATCATATGCTGCAGTAACTATACTGTAGAGGTGCACTGTAGAGGTGCTGCCCGGCAGTGTGCGGATTCATATGCTGCATTATTCTGTAGAGGTAAATCGTTTTGTTCATTTTTTTTCCTGTCATACCATTTTAATATGATTAAATAAAGTTGTGCAATACATGTTCATAAGAAAAAAAGGATCTTTCATAAAAACGATACGTCCGAAGGAACGAATCAGCAGAATTACTGTATCGACCGAAATATCGTAGCATCCGAAATACCATTCGTCTAAGTCAAAACGAAATAGACCCTTTGAAATGACGAGAACAGACGATCCGAAAGAACGAAAATTTCCGATATCACGAAATGAAAGTCGATATGAAACAACGAGCCGATACGAAACGAGCCGAAAGAAAATCGGCCGAAACGATCCAAAACTAAAATTTAAAAAAAACGAACGAGCCGAAATGAAACAGAAAAAAAATGCGTGCACATCTCTAGTGGATGATACGGACACATTGGGATATTCAGCCTCATCAGAGATTCTAATAGCTTGTTTGTTGTTTTTAGTGGGGGGATTCTGGCAGGACTGGGTTCACTTTTATAACAACAAAGCTGAGTTTATAATAGACATGTGCACAGCACAAAATTTCGTTTTGGACTAATGGATTTGTCCTAAAATGTAATTTATTTAGTTACTAAAGAAATTCGTTTTCAGTTCTTTAGTATGAAAACGAATTTCATTCATTCGAAAACCATGGGATACAATTAATATTGTAGTGGTGGCTCCTCAGAGGGCTGAGATTGGCTGCTTGTTACAGTATCTCTCGCTCTCAGCACAATGTGTCAAGCAAAGCTATTACAGTAACTGACTGCTGCTCATCACAGTGCTCAGCGTTTCAGTAAAACTAGTAAATAATATTTTTATATATAAGAGGATATAACAATATTCTTTCCTTGTTTTACTGAAACTCTGAGCGGTGTGATGAGCAGCAGTCAGTTACTGTAATAGCTGAGCCTGATACATTGTACTGAGAGATAATGTAACAAGCAGCCGATCTCAGTGCTCACAGCCACTGGATTTAGAGGGCTCAAAGAAAAAAATGCTCCTCTCTGTATAATGTATATAACATCCTCTTGCATTAATACCCCTCTCTTTATAATGTATATAACATCCACCTGCATTAATACTCCTCTCTGTATAATGTATAGAACATTCTCCTGAATTAATTAATGTCCCTCTCTGTATAGAACATCCTACTCAATTTATAACCTCGTCTGTATATATTAATGCAGTAGGGTGTTATATACAGAGGGGGACATCCTCCTGCATTAATTAATGCCCCTCTCTCTATAGAACATCCTACTGCATTGGCATATCGATGGTGCAGAACTTCAGAATGCAATGGTTATCCCAGCACATGAGATGGAACTTTTACTTAAACTTTGTATCTCTGTGGGGGAGACGGGATTATAAAAGCAGGGGAGAGGGAAAATATTAATGTAAATCCATCTGAAAGCTCAGAGAAGAGATGACTGGCGCAAATCTTTTTTATAAAATAAAGCTCTTTAAATCCTGAGAAAACATTCAAATAAATCACACTGACAGCTCATAATGACAGAGTAACTGGGAGAGCTGGATACTAAATGTATCAGACGTAAAAACCCCTTTATAACAAGCAGCACTGGGAGAGGAGAGGGACTTCACACAAAACGTCTATTATAGATGAGGAAAGGGGGATTGTGATCCTGGATAATATACAATGTATCAGACCTAAGCCCCTGTTATGCAGAGCGGGAGGGGAGATAACACACGTTTTATAAAGTCCCTCTCTTCTCCCAGCGCTGCTTGTTATTAAGGGGTTTTAAATGTCCAGCCCTCCCTGTTATACTCTGTCATTAGCTTTCAGTGGGATTTATTTGAACGTTTTCCCTCTCCAGCTGCTTTTATCATCTCGTCTGTGTCATAGACATGCAAGGGTTAAGTAAAGGTTTCCTCTCCTGTGCTGGCTGGCTGCACTGCGAGTGAGTATTCTGGAGCTCTATCACTGTCAGATTTTCGTGTAGGGGTCGGGAAGGATTACATATACAAACTTTTTCTGTAACTTTGCGATGTTGCGCTCCTCATTGCTGGTCTCCTTCACTCAATGTAATATTACAAAAAGAACTGAAACTAAAATGCATTTTCCTTTAGTTTCTTTCTTTTTTTGCACCGAGCAGTTTCGTATCTCTTGAGTCATACGAAAACTAAATTATCCCAAAATTCGGACTAAATCGTTTTAGTACTAAAAAAATGCACATGTCTAGTTTATAATGACACCTGTGACCTGACAAAACACACTCTGATACTTTAATGTCCCCTTCAATATCACCACTTCCCATCCTAAAAACAATTCCCATCCCAAAACTGCACCCAGGAATAAATGTATACATATGTCCAGTTTTTAACACTTTAGTCCTGACAGTATACTTTATGGATCCAGGCATCTCAAACTCTGAACACCCAGATGTTTCTGAACTCCAAATCCTTTGATTCTCTAGCCATCTATTCCTTTCAAAGATTCGTAGGAATCGTAGGCAAGCAACATCTGTGCATACAAAAAAAACTGTGTAAACCAGCACTTAATAAAGATACGATCCGTATCTTCGTTATTTCCCCGCGTCTCCCCTTTCCGACACCAGCCACAGTAAGATATAAACAAGAATTGGGAAACAACTGTATTAACATAAAATAAAAATTCATAGCGCACATGAATGGTAATCATGGAAGTTAATTTGTAGAGTAGAATGTGGGGGAGTAGTCACTCATCTGCTCTCCTTGGCTCCCCACTATGGTGGCTCCTTGCGGATGGTAATTTATCCAGCTTCCAACCAGAATCAATTCCGTCTTAAGTGCATCTGACCACCAAATTGCCATCGAGAGACTTAAATAAACCTCCTGCTCGTGGTGTGAAATTCAAAGGGTCTTTAATACATCCAAAATTAAAAAACACACATCTAACACCGTCACGTTTTGTGGAATACACTTCCACTTCCTCAGAAATGTAGGTGCACACGAAACGTGTCAGATGTTTGTATTTTAATATGGTGGGGAGAGGCAACCCGAGGTGGGGATGCGGGGTGGGAGGAGGGGACATGGGGTGGGGAAAGGGGACCCGGGTACCCCTCCCTCGGGGACCCCTCCCCCTGGGTGACCACTTCACCCCAGGGTCCTTCCCCCAGAATCCCTCCCATCCAGGGTCCTGGCCCCCAGGATCCCTCCCCTTCAGGGATCCTGGGATCCCTGCCCCCACCCCTGGGTCCTGGCCACTGGGATCCCTCCCCCCACCCCTGGGTCCTGGCCCCTGGGATCCCTCCCCCCAGGGTCCCACCCCCCCCCCGGTCCCAGCCCCCGGGATCCCTCCTCGCTCCCTCCTGGGGTCCTGGCCCCGGGATCCCTCCCCCCAGCATCCTGGCCCACAGGATCACTCCCCTCCTTGCCCCAGGATCCCTCTCAACCCCCCTGGTGTTCTGGCCCAGGATCCCCCCTGAGGTCCTGGTCCCAGGATCCCTCCCCCCATGGTCCTTGCCCCAGGATCCCTCCCCCTACCCTGGGGTCCCTCCCCTCTCCCCGGGGTCCTGGCCTCGGGATCCCTCACCCGCAGGTTCCTGGCCCCAGTATCCCTATTTCCCAATGGTCCTGGCCCCTGGGGTCCTGGCCCCCATAATCCCTCCTCTCCCCCCAGGTCCTGGCCCTGGGATTCCTCCACCTTTCCTGGGGTCCTGGCCCCAGGATCCCTCCCCCCCAGGGCCCTGGCCCCGGGATCCATCCACCTCATGGGGTCCTGGCCATGGGATCCCTCCACCCCTCCCCTACTGAGGTCCTTGCCTGGATCACTCCACCCTACCCCCCGGGTTCCTGGTCCTGGGATCCCTACCCCCTTCCCCCCAGGGGCCTGGCCCCGGGGTCCATTCACCCCTTCTCCCGGGGTCCTGATCCTGGGATCCCTCCCCCCATGGTCCTGGCCCCGGGATCCCTCCCCCTCGGATCCTGGCCCTGGGATCCCTCCCCTCCAGGATCCTGGCCTGGGAAACATCCTTCTGTCCCCCCAAGGGTCCTGGCCCCGGGATCCCTCCCCTCCAGGATCCTGGCCCCAGGATCCATTCTTCTGTCCCCCCAAGGGTCTTGGCCCCCGGGATCCCTCCCCCCTCCCCCAAGGTCCTGGCCCCGGGACCCCTCCAGCCCTTCCCCCCCCAGGGTTCTGGCCCCGGGATCCCTCAGCCCCATTGGGTCCTGGTTCTGGATCCCTCCACCCTTCCCCCTGGGGAAGGGTGGAGGGATACACCAATCCCCCTGGGGTCCTGGCCCCGGGATTCTTTCACCCCTCCCCCAGGGGTCCTGGCCCTGGGATTCTTCCACCCCTCCCCCGGGGTCCTGGCCCCGGGATCCCTTCCCCGGGGTCCTGGCCCCAGGATTCCTCCCCCGGGGTCCTGGCCCCAGAAACCCTCGCCCCCCGGGGTCCTGGCCCCAGAAACCCTCCCCCCCTGGGTCCTGGCCCCGGGAACCCTCCTTCCTTCCCGGGATCCCTACCCCTCCGGGGTCCTGGCCACCCCCAGGCCCCAACAGTCGCTCAGAGAGCTGCCTCTCTGAGACTAAGGACGGTAATTGCAAGCACCAGGTTTTATGCAGACCTGTCTATTATGATATCATAATTTAGGCCGCAGATCTCTGCCAATACACATAGAGAATAGAGCATCATAATATGGAAAGTAAAGGCCTCACTAAGAGTATGTGATAATACTGTCTCAGAAAAAGAGCAGGGGCAGCGCTAGTGTTTGTGGGGCCTGGTGCAATGTACAAAGCGGGCCACCTTCTGTTTGTTCTTTGTATCTCCTATTATTAGAGAATATTTTTAATATCAATATTTCAGCAAACACCTAATAATAAGAATACATATCTGTATAATACAGCTAAAAACACCATAAAATATATTAATAACTAGTACAGTAAAACCTTGGATTGCGGGTAACTTGGACTGTGAGTGTTTTGCAAGACGAGCAACAATTTTTTATAAATTTTAACTTGATAAACGAGTGAGGTCTTGTAATACGAGCAGTACGTACACTTTGTCTGCCGAGCATCACGTCACGTTGGAGGGTTTCAAAAGCCACAATGGACGTAGAAGCTCCCCCGCATACAGCTTTTTTTTTCCCTCTCTCAATGTCATTTAGAAGTAACTGATTCGATGTTAACCACAATCTCATCCCTTAGTGATAAATGTCCTGCACAATAACCCACTTCCTCCTCCTCTCCTCTCCCTCCATCACACCAGACACAATTCTTCTCAAAGATAAAGTGCTGGTTAATTTTTTTATTTTTACTTTATACTGTACGGTATTTTGTATTACTGTAATCCCTTTCATATAATAAATAATAAATGGTTGCGGAACGAATCGTCCGAGTGTCCAATATTTCTTATGAAGAAATTTGCTTTGATATACTGTACAAGTGAGTTGGATTACAAGCACGTTTCCTGAACGAATTATGCTCGCAATCCAAGGTATTACTTGTATATATGTACAAAAACCTCAATAAACTAATGCATTTTTATTTTCTCAGGGCTGCCATCAGAAATCTTGGGGCCCCTTACTGAACCACTGGTCCGACCCCTGTACCCTCAGCTTGCGAATTTAAAAATAAAACACTTTGCCTCATTTTCTTTTTCCCTTATTTTACAGGGAGTGGGCTGAATCCCTGGTGGATAAAATGTGTTTCCTGGTGGGAGAGTGTTCGCTCTGCACCTCAATCTGGTGCAGACCATACTATTTGCTCCCTCTGTGATTAGCCAGAGTGATTTTACCAACACCAGATGCCTCGGCCCACAAGGAAATTTCCTGGTATCCTGATAGGTCAGTTTAGTTGGCATGGAGAGGCCCTTACATCTGAGGCACTTTAACAAGTGACACGGTGTTTGGTAAGGGCCAGGGCCCCCTCGAGCAACAGGGCCCCTTAAAATATTATTGGCTGTCACCCCCTGGTGGCTGCCCTAAATTGTAACTAGATTACTTGTGCATTACAAACATAACCAGATTACAAAGTACTTGTGCTAATGGCGGTATTGGCACGATACCGATACTAGTATCTGTGCATCCCTACTATAAATGCATCGTAAAATAGATTTCCAATGCTTTTACAGACCTTATACAGTATTTGACAGGCAACTCGTTAAATTCCAGAAATGCTGAATGTGTCAATGAGACACTGCAGACAGACATAGTATCGGAGTGTAGTTCTGGGAGTCACAGTACTTCATCTGCAATGTCCAATGTGCTGCAAACCTTTAGGACATGTTCTGGAGCCCATATGCAAATGAATTTTGTTTGCATTCCTTCAGAATACTGTACGTAGAGATGGACTTGACCCAACCTTGGGAAACTGAAGTTGCGTTTGATGATCATGTTAACTCGATAACAGTAGTGAAAGGCATAATTACTATAAATCATTTTTTTATAGACAGCCAAACATGGGTGAATATTTGTATCACTAATCCTCTATCAAATCTGTTGCTGGATTTCATTTTTTTTTTGCAATATGAAGTTTGTTGGCTTTCTTTTTAGTGGTTATAATCACAATTTTACATTTTGGAAACTGGTGATTGAAGGCCACCAATTATCACCCTTCAGATTTCTCATCGCTTATGGCAAGGGAAATTTTCTGTAACCGTGGTGTTAAATGCTATATCCGATTAATGTTATTGAATATTATCACTTCTCTAGCTGCTCTCATTTTCTCATGGGATTCTTCTTAATTAACGAACAAAAAATACCTACTTCACAGTTTCATACTAAACGCCATGCTTGACCTGCCACTATAAGTGTTAATTCTTTAGATGTGTGAATATTAATGCATTAAGTCATTTCAGCATCACATCTGTTGCGTTTCCCAGAACCCCAATGGAACTTAAATTTTAAAAAAAAAAAGCTGTTTGGGGTTTTTTTATTTTTAGAAATGCTTCTTGCTGTTTTACAAATCCACAGGGACAGTTTTGTTGTGAATTAATGGGAGCACGTGCACAATAAAATAAAATGCAGTTAACTGTGTGCAAACGATCCTTTAACTTTTTTTATTTGTTCGTTTCAGGAGGCTTCTGGGAATAATAACAAAAAAAGATGTTTTGAGACATATGGCTCAAATGGCCAATCAGGACCCTGAGTCAATCATGTTCAACTAACAGTGAGGATTATTCCTACGTTGAACCCGTTTAAGAGGATAAACTTGAATGGATTAATCTTGATTTCTTGAAAGAACCCTGAAGAGCAGGAATCGGCTCTTCTGAGGATCGTGAATGCAGAGTATTGGGAGTTGCTGTGTTTATTTATTGTGCCTACTAACATGTAGACATGAGATCTTTTATGTAGGTGGACAAAGGGATTGGTTTCTTTAAGGGAAAAACCATCCAAAACGCAAGTGATGCTTGGTTATGCTTTAAACATACAATGACTTATTCTTGGTCAAAGCAACCAAACGCCATTCAGAGGTTTGTATCCAAATGTTGGGTAGAAATGCATGTGAGCAACCAAAAGTGTGGATGTCTTGCTCATCTATGTACACAGAAATTCACTAGTCTTGGCAATAGATATACTGTATACTTATATTGAAACCGTTTACTTTTTTCTTGCAACAGCTTGATATATCTACGGTCTGGCTCCAAGTAAATATAGCTGTAGATCAGGGGTCAAGCAACCTTGGTAACCCCCCAGATGTTTTGGAGCTGCACCTCCCATGATGCTCGGTCACTTGTTAGGTTTTCTGAGTCTCATGGGAAATGTATTTCTGAAACATCTGTAGGACCGAGTTACTGACCCCCTGCTGTAGATTTTAAAGAACACTGTTTACCAAATGCATCTGAGAAACCATTTTTGACTCTTATCCAGCGATATAACCTTTATATTCATATTGTTATCGAAATCGTTTTCTTTACATGAATACTGACATCACCAAATGATGTACGGGCACCCGCCAGACAATAACATGCAATTTTACAGGTTTAGAGATGCAAAGTCTAAAAGTAAAGAGGACACTGACTCTGGGTTTGTATTTGATTTGCTGAAATAGTCAGGGCTATTTTGAGAGAGGTGAAAACCTTGAGAATTGGCAGGGGAATGAACAATCTAAGTGAGATAAATAAGAGAATTTTTCTGGTTTGACTATTTTGACCTGGAATTTGCAATTCTCCAGTCATTCTCAAGGTTTTCACCTCTCTCTGAATAGCCCTGTATACAACCAACTACTGTACATCACTTTCTCGTATTTCTCGTATATGATTCTGCTCACCGGCGTTTGATGACTAAGTGCATTTTGATGCTTCCGAATCTTAAGGTTCTATGTTAATAAAACACACTGATGATGTCGATTGCTATTTTATTCATTATTAGACAAGAAACTAAAGATGACTTTAAATACCCAGAATTTTTCATTCTTCCAAAATTACTATTTTTTAATTACTTCATTAATTTATTTTTAATATTTGAGGCTTCAGCAGTAAATAAACCGCAGACTAGTAAGTGGTTCTGCCTCTCAGGATGTGCTCATTATGGTTATTGTGCAGTCTCTCCAATACATGTATTTAATAAATTGCCTATAGGACAGGTGTGCTTAGCTTCCCCTTTGACATATTTAAATAAAGCGTCAGGATTATAGTCATGTGATTTTTTTTCTTTCTATTTATAAATAAATGGTACAAACTATGCACAATGCATATGTATTATTTCCTGGATTGCAATTATGAGCTGTATATCCATGGTTCCATGAGGGATTGATCCGTATATATGTATTTAAGCACTACAGTAATTATCACATTTACCAGAAATTATAGATGATACGCTCAGTGGTCAAATCAACGCAGACAGGACTGCTTGAGAACACAGTTCCACCTCTATTGTTGGAGGGGAAAATGTATGCCTATTTGGACTTCACATGTTAACACTTTTCGTTTTTATGTTTCAATAAAGTTTTCTTAAGCCTACAAAAAATAAATAAACAAGATATATAATACATATATGTATATGTATTAATATTAGACTTGTGCGTTCACTTTTGGATGATTGATTTTGATCTTGGGCATTTCTTCGTTTTGTCCAAATCAAAATAAACTGCTCCACTAATAAAATGAACGAAAAACTAACCGCATGTCACAAGATTTTCTTGCCATTTTGCTTTAGTCCCTTCAATGCCAGCACCAAAACAGGAAAGGAGGAGTCGCTCAATCCCTTTGCCAAAACAGGACCTCACTTTGCCAAGATTTACAAGTGGTCTGTCCATGCATGTGGCCTGGATCCCCTGTCCAATCCTCAGGTAGAAAACAGATGACTGATTGGTTCAGCGCTGCGGAATATGCTGGCGCTATATAAATAAAGTATAATAATAATGTTTTTGTCACAGGGAAACTGAACAATTATGGGAAATAAATGTGGACAATAAATCTATAAATTTAAAAATAATATTTACGTAATGTAATCGATTCTTAGCCCTAATAGTAGGTTAATTTAGTTAATGTGACATAATATTTTTATGATATTTAATTAACTATTCATTTCATTCGATAAGTTATTTTAATTTTACTCATCATAAAATTAAATATAATTATATTACATTATAATATAATGTAAAATTACATACAGTGGCAAGAAAAAGTATGTGAACCCTTTGGGATTACGTGGAGTTTTGCATGAATTGGTCATAAAATGTGCTCTGATCTTCATCTAAGTCACAACAATTTGAAAAACACAGTCTGCTTAAAATAATACAACACAAACATTATATGTTTTCATGTGTTTATTGAACATAACATGTAAAAATTCACAGTGCAGGGTGGAAAAAGTATGTGAACCCCTAGCCTAATGACTTCTCCAAGAGCTAATTGGAGCCAGGAGTGAGCCAACCTTGAGTCCAATCAGTGTGATATTATTGGATGTGTTGCTGAAAACTGTCCTGCCCTTTAAAAACACACACCAGTTTTGGGTTTACTGGTTTCAAGAAGCACTGCCTGATGTGAACCATGCCTTGCAGAAAAGAGCTCTCAGAAGACCTACGATAAAGAATTGTTGACTTGCATGAAGCTGGAAAGGGTTACAAAAGTATCTCCAAAAGCCGTGATGTTTATGTGTCCACAGTAAGACAGACTGTCTACAAATGGAGAAAGTTCAGCACTGTTGCTACTCTCCCTAGGCGTGGTCGTCCTGTAAAGATGACTGCAAGAGCACAGTGCAGAATGCTTAATGAGGTAAAGAAGAATCCTAGAGTGTCAGCTAAAGACTTACAGAAATCTCTGGCACATGCTAACATTTTTGTTGACACATCTACAATAAGGAAAACATTAAACAAGAATGGAGTACATGGGAGGACACCACGGAGGAAGCCATTGCTGTCCAAAAAGAATATTGCAGCACGTTTGAAGTTTGCAAAAGAGCACCTGGATGTTCCACAGCACTACTGGCAAAATATTCTGTGGACAGATGAAACCAAAATTGAGTTGTTTGGAAAAAACACACAACACTATGTGTGGAGAAAAAAAGGCACAGCACACCAACATCAAAACCTCATCCCCATTGTAAAACATGGCGGAGGGAGCATCATGGTTTGGGGCTGCTTTGCTGCCTCAGGGCCTGGACGGATTGTTGTCATTGATGGAAAAATGAATTCCAGAGTTTATCAAGACATTTTGCAGGAAAACGTAAGACCATCTGTCCGCCAACTGAAGCTCCGCAGAGGATGGTTGATGCAACAGGACAATGACCCAAAACATACAAGTAATTCAACAAAAGAATGGCTTCAACAAAACAGTCCTGACCTCAACCCGATTGAAATGCTGTCGCATGACCTTAAAAGAGCGATTCACACCAGACATCTCAAGAATATTGCTACACTGAAACAGTTTTGTTAAGAGGAATGGTCCAAAATTACTCCAGATCGTTGTGCAAGTCTGATCTGCAACTACAGGAAACGTTTGGTTGAGGTTATTTCTGCCAAAGGAGGGTCAACCAGTTATTAAGTCCAAAGGTTCACATACTTTTTGCACCCTGCACTGTGAATGTTTACATGTTCTGTTCAATAAACACACGAAAACATATAATGTTTGTGTTGTATTATTTTAAGCAGACTGTTTTTCAAATTGTTGTGACTTAGATGAAGATCAGAGCACATTTTATGAACAATTCATGCAAAACTCCACGTAATCCCAAAGGCTTCACATACTTTTTCTTGCCACTGTATATATATGCTGTATATAGCTTCAATAAAATTGTAAAAAAAATCAATATTTTACAAGCAAAGTCAACAGAATAAAGGAGAAAAGTACCCAAGATGTTAAAAAATGTTGGAAGAAGCGATTGGCTGTTTCATTGTGAAATTCAGATGAAGCGAAAAGACATTTGAATCAAATTTGGTCTGTGTGAAATAAAAACATAAAATTGTCCAAATTAATTCGGACGAATCAAACTTTTTCGCCATGCAAAAGTCTAATAAATATAATATGACAACTAACATAATTATTTATAATTATGATATTTCTAATATTGATATTAGCTTTCAGTGTGGGTGTCGTGATGGCTTAAGTTACGTATGAGATGACATTGGTTACTTGGAATGGGTAGAAATTTTGTTTAATTTTTGCATACTTTTTTTAGGCTCGTGTCAGACGAGCGCACTGATCACGTCCGTGTTGCCGCAAATTTGTACGTCCGTTATAGCATATAATTATGACCAATGGAGCCCCACACACAAAGTACATCTGCACGGAACTGCGGATGCATAACGGACGCGGCAAACGGACGCAGGTTAGGCAAGAACGTAAATCCGCTAGAACGGGTGTACAGAGTGCGCTGCGTCCGCAACGTCCACACAGCTTTGTGTATGAGTGATGAACGAGGTCAGACGGACTGCATTTATTAATCCAGCATTTTTGATGGACAAAATGGTTTTGCATTTTAATTTATTATCCCTCCTACATCCGTCAAAAATGAAGTCAGTTAAAAAAACGGACTGTGTGGCCACTACTGCATCTTCCGTCAGAAAGTGCGCCGTACTGCATGGACGCACAGTCAATACAAAATGCGCTCGTCTGATCCTAGCCTTAATAGGAATACACTAGTAACAGACTGAGAATATCTCTATTACGGTTTATTTTCTGAATAACCACAGAACAATATTTGAGAACATCCTTGATTGAATTTCCTAACTGCTGTCCTATGGGTTTTATGGTGGGCACTGCAAATTGTCATCTACTCTGTACAAGATTTATTAGGGTACATCATTTTCTTTGGCTCGGTCAACCTCTGCTTTTTCCTAATTATTGAATGAGACACTGGGAGGACGGGACATCAAACAAGACCTTTTGCCACTGGCATATAGAAGACACAATGCACAGATCTACATAATACGATTTGTAGCACATGTACTATGTATATGGGAGACTTCTAAGCAATTCTATGTATTAAAAATGTAGAGGGGGTTTTGGAAAATAATTGCAAGTCAATTTGCACCATTCTTTATACATTTTTCAACGTAAACAGTGATGTCTCTATAGGTGTGAGGATTCAAATCTCCGGAGAAGATTAACTTGCCATAAGCATTCTTTGTAGTCACACGTTTACAAACTCTAATTCAGCACATAAGGGTTGATATTAAAATCCAGCTGTTTTTAATATACAACAAAGGATTATAAGCAAATAGATACAGCAAAGAAAAAAAAGCTGAAAACAATTTCTAAAAAAAATATTGATTAAATTCAGTCCTTTGGCAGTTGTATGATGTGTGATATCCAGCCTAGGGGAATGAAGACATTTAAAATATAAAAATAAAACATATAAACTTAGCAATTTTAATACGCAAGACACCATATCTTTGATACATTGTTACTATGGGAATACTTTTCCATCTTAATGATATAAACAGTATATACACACACACATCCTAGGAGCACAATATTCCTGACATATTGTGTCAGCTACTTACAAAAGAAGGTTATGTGATTTGGGATATAAAGTATATAAAATTTGGTTAACAGATTCTTCAAGACAAAAACAAGCGGATCATATTATAGGCATTTCATTAAAATGCAAATCGACATGGATTAATGTCAATGCAATGTTTTGCGCCTCCTGAATTAATTAATAATGTATCTTTCATTTTTGTTTTCTTGTTCTTTTTAATTACAAGATGCATACAGTATTGTTTCAAATCATCAATATTTGGATTGAGCATATAGATAGCATATCAATTGCAGAGAAAGTGTTGGTGTCAATTAGTTTTTTTCTACCTTATTTTTTTCTAATGGCTGTCAGCAATATCCAGGTGGGTCTGGGTTAGACTATTTTGTGATATTTCCTATTGATCTAATTGCATAACAATTACAACGTAACGTATAATTTTTGTTTATGATGTCACTCAGAGGACGTCAGAGTCATTCTTGCAACTTCAGTGACATCATAGTGACAATACTTTCCAACTGTAATGGCAACAACAGATATGTTATAAAAATGGGTTATATCAAGGAATTTTTTTTACGAAAGGTGCTCTACATTTCAACAATGTATAACAAAAAAAACAGCGTTTATCTGGTCATGATGATTCCTAGCTAAAAGGCAAACAGGGTTATTCAAAGAGCACCGAATAGGCCCTGGAATTTGCACCGAACGGTGCATTTCCCCGTACGGTGCAATTTCATAGCCATTCGGCTATTCAAAAACCTGGCTATTCACCAAATATTAGCGAATTGCCATCGAAATACAGGGACCTTTGGCAGCAGTGAAATCCCCCATAGAGAAGTAATGGTTAATCTATTCGGAGAACATGGAATAGCACCGAAATGTCAGTGAAATTCCCTGAGGTTCGGTGGTTTCATTTGACAGATTTAATAAGGCGAGTCCCATAGGTTTCAATGTAAAAAGAATTCCCCGTTTTTCTTAAATATTTATTCAACTATTTAGGGCTATATTACAATCTTTGCGCAAAAAGCCTCACGCAAAGCAAAACATTTTGCGGCAAGCGTTAAACTTTTGCGCGCGCAAATCACCGCTGGAATTACAATCCTCGCGGCTTTTTTCTTCCGCCCATCAATTGCACGTGCAAACAGTACGCGCACAAATGCAGGCACAGTGCCGTCTCACGCAAAAATCTTTGTGCGCGCAGTTTTTGCAACCCATTCAGCCAATCAAAATTAAGAAACACGACGCAACTGAATTGCGCCTGGCAGAGGCATCGGAGATGTTCTGCGTCTATGATGCAAATTGAGCACATATGCTACAGTAATAATACACACACACCCGCCATCATCCATTATATTGTTGCTGCATTCCTATTTATGGGCTGTTTTTTTTTTGGGTTCCCCAGGTTGTTCAGATATGCCGTTACCACCAGCTTTTTGCAGTTGCTAAAATTATGTGCGCAAAAGCCATGCGGTAATTACCGCAAATAGATTGTAATACCATCCTCGTACCAGCGCACATTCGCATTTGCGCTCACAATGTTAAGTATAGGATGCGCGAAGTACAGTGGGTTCGCGCAGGTTCACCCGCGGTAGATGATTGTGCGTGGTTGTTGCGCTGACTATGTAATACAGGATTAGGCGCAAATGGTTTTACCCCACGCGTTTTTTTTACACCGGCGCAAACGTTTGCGTGAAGATTGTAATTTAGCCCTTATTCTTTTCATATGCAGCAAAGAGTCCCTTTATTTATTTTTTAGGATTTTTTTAGGCATTTTTCGGGATTTTTTTTCTGTAACAGACCTTTTTATTATTCATAGGTCCTTATATATTATTTCCAGGCAATTCATGCTGTACCGTAGATACTCGAGTATAGCGCGACCCGAATATAGTGCGATGGATAGAGATTTATTATGGAAATGTGAGAATACTCAAGACTCGAAAATAACGCGAGGAGCAAAATTATAGAAGTGTACTGTACTGGGGAAACCATTAAAATCCTTCCAGGTTCTATTAACACAGTCAGGCTACCCTACAGGCCAGGGTGCTCTGCTCTACAATGATTGAAGTTGTTACTAAGTATCGCAAGTAAGACGACGGGTGGTCGGCGGCTTCATACTTAGTAACAACAACAATCATTCTAGAGCCGGCGGAGCGAGATGACCAACGCAGTGAATCATTCACCAATAGCCAGCATGCCGGGAGGTGTCGTTTTTGACCTCCGGCTCCACCAGGCAGGCTCATCCAGTGCGTCGTCAACCGATAGTCAGGGAGACTTGGGATCCATGACAAAGTCAACTTTTTTGTATTTATTTTTTTTACACGCGATGCAGATGTCTCGAATACAACGCAACCCCTCCAATTTTAAGGTAATTTTTTATCACCAAAATCTAGTGGTATACTCGAGTATCTACAGTATTTATTTTTTTAAACCGCTTTTTAAAAGTTGCGTTATATTTTTTTATTTTACCCCTTACGGCAGCTTGTTGGTTTTCTGGCAGGTGGCTGGTGGATCGTCGTCATTATTCGGATCGATTCGTTGGTTTTGCGGCAGCTCCTCTATTCATTCGGCGGGTCGATTCGCCTCAATTTGGGGACCCTGCGGTGAATGCTGAATTCACCGCAGGGACAGCGAATCGAACCCGCTGAAGTGCGGCAAACAGGAGAGCACCGAAATATCGGTGACATTTCGGTGCTCTCTGAATAACCCTGCTGATCTCATATGAGGACTGGGTGAGCGTCCTAACTGTTAAACTTTATTTTTATACAAATTTATTGGACATGGGACAGTCAGCTGCAAAATATTGTAATACTCCACATCAGGGATATCAAGCTGAAGGCCTTCCATAGATTATGTTGACCTACAACTCTCATGATACTTTGGCTTTCTATTAACATTCAAATAATTCTGGGAATTATAGGTTATCATTATCTCAGGGCCAGAGATTGACATCCCTCCTGTGCACCTTTTTCTGAATATAAGTCTTAAGAGCATCCTATAAGGGAGTCGCTACTTCGTGGCCACGTATAGAAGTGTTGTGACAAAAATGGAGCAGATACAGTAATCTCTTCCTATGGTTTCCAATATCATCTCTGTGCTGTCAGCACACAAATCTACCTCTCCTCTCCCGATCGCTCTCCTCCTGTGTTGGACTGTGTTACTGCTTGCCTGTCAGCTGTCTCCAATTGGATGTCTTCCCATTTCCTAAAGCTTAACCTCTCTAAAATTGAACTTCTCATCCTCCCTCCTTCTAATACCAACATTTCTGTGCCCATTTCATTCAGGTGACTAATGCCACTATTACTCCTACCTCACAGGCTTGTTGCCTCCTTGTACTCTTAGACTCTGATCTCTCCTTCACTCCTCACATTGTCGCTAACCAAATCCTGCTACTACCACCTAAAAAAACATTGCACGCATCCACCCCTTTCTTTATCAGGACTCTGCTAAAGCACTCCCCCAAGCTGTTCTTATCTCCCGCCCTGACTGTTGTAACCTCCTTTTCTCTACCCTTAAGAGATCCCCGCTTCTCCCTCTACAGTCTGTAATGAACGCTTGTGCCAGGCTCATCCACCTCACCTCTCGCACCTCTCACACCTCTGTCAATCTCTACACTGGCTTCCTGTTTCCTTTAGAATTCAATTCAAAATACTGGTGCTCAAGTACAAAGCTCTCCATAACCGCGCCCCTGCCTACATCTCCTCCCTTATAAACAGGTACATCCCGTCCCGACCACTTCGATCTGCCAATGATCTGATGTTATTGTCTCCTCGTACCTGCTCCGCTGACTCTAGCCTTCAGGACTTCTCCCGAGGTGATCCCTTTCTATGGTACTCCCTTCCACGCAACATTAGACTCTCCTCATCTCTCCATTCTTTCAAGAAGTCTCTGGAAACACATTCCTTTAAAGAGAAGCCTATCAACTCAATTCGTAATCCCCCACTGTTCATTTCTTACTCCATCTTCCCACCCAGCCCACATGCACCCCCTACTTCAGGTTCTCAATTTACCCTCACCTAGTGTGTCATCCCTCTCCTCTTAGATTGTAAGTAAGCTCTCGAGCAGGGTCCTCCCTCTTAATGTTCTGTGTGTTTAACTTGTATGTATGTTTGTTATTCTGTCTCACCCATTGTACAGTGCTATTTGCGGAACAGTGAAACTTGTTAGCACTTGTAACTGTAACTGTAGTGTAAATTTGGACTGTGGAAAAGAATTTGGAGGTAAACAATCGACACACATGCGTCATTTTTCAAAGCAACTTAGCACCATACTCATATCACGCTGACAACAGTATGGTGCAAAAAAGTATTTGGGTTTGGTTTAGTATTAAGGTAAGCATTAGGACTTAATTTAGGGTTAAGGTTACTTTTAGAGTTACAGTTACAGGCATTTATACAGCGCCAGCATATTCCACAGCGCTTTACAATAGGGATCACAAACAGAAAACGTACATGATACATGATGAAAAGATGACGGGTTAGTGTTACTATTAGGCTTAGTATTTGTGCTTGTTTTAGGGTTAGAATTTGGGTTACATTTAGGGTTAGCCTTAACAGATTCTGCTACATTTATGCTTCATTATATAGGAAACAAAATCTTACCTCTTTTCAGAAGCAGAACAAGCAGAATCTATTGCCTAAAAATTAAGCAAAAATTAAGCAGAATCTGTTGGTTAGGATTAGTGGTTAGCCTTAAAGTTTAACTATAAATGTAAACCAAACCCTAAAACTAAAATAAGCATAGTTTTTGCACTGTACTCGCAAATGGTGCTGAGTTATCTAACACAGACAAACCAACCTGCGTGCATTATTTTTTCATGTAAAAAACAGCTTTTTTCAGAGTTCACACTACATTTTAAAATTGCAACATTACAGGGGGTTGCCCTGGCTGAGCCATGCTGGCAGCTACCATAGCTCTTTGTGCTGGGCTTGGCCCTGGGGCTCCTCGGCCTTGTGACTTCTTCCACGGCCTCCTGTTGCCCTGCGGGACCATTGGAGAGAGTCGGGAATGTCACCCTCTTGGTGGTCGCACACTCCCCTTTTTTATCCTCCCTCCTCAATAGCATACTAAGGGGGGTGGAGCGACCCAGGTGATTATGAGGCACTGATCCTGGCAGTGGGAACACGCTGCCTGTCTGCTCTGCCCTGGCTGGTACTGGCAGAACAGGCAGCCACTCATTGCCAGCTGCTTGAGTGCTTGTTCGCACGTTGCAGATGTTCCAGTGTCATGTGGAGGTGATATGCAGGCCAGGCTTTTAGCAGATGCCACAGGTACCATGCACCCAGCTGCTCACAGACTGGGTAAAGAGGTCGATGCTGTTGGGCTTCATATTGCTACTCATGTCTCACTGTTTTAAACATGCAGAGTGTGATTTGATGTCAGCTGAGTGCAGCTTCACCTTGGCCTCCTGCCTGATGGGGGTGCTGCACACAGCATCCCTGGGGCCGCTAAGCATCCACCGTGCCGTGTGATGCCTGAGCTCCAAGAAGCAGCTGGTGCTGGAGCATGACAGATTGCCAGGTGTATGCAGAATGGACATGGATGGGGGCCTGTTATTACTGTAATTGGGCTCTGCTAATAATAATAGGGGTCATGGAGGAGACTGCTAAAATTAATTGGGGACTTGCTAACATTAACTAGATGCATAAAAAGGCTGCTAATGTCAATTGGAGTCACAAAAGGGGCTGCTAACTTTAATTTGGGACATAAAGAGGACTGCTAATAGTAACTGGGGACATGGAGAAAGTCGCTTATATAAATTGGGAGCATGGAAAGAGCTGTGTAAATGAATTGAGGAAATGGATTGAGGTGGATCAGTGAACTGCTTTTTTGATTGGGGGGGATTGAAAAGGGAGTATCTGCTCCTAGTGTTAAATACCTTAAGTACGCCTCTGTCCCTTCATCCCCTCTTTTTAATTATTTTATTTATTTCCTTCCTCTTTCTCCACCTCCCTTGAAGAAGTGTTGATAGTACACTGCTCCTTTTTGTGGTGATTTTTCCTGCAACTCTGTGTTCATTTCTTGTTGTATGCATGCTGTATGGTGACCTTGATGACCATTGTTCTTGCTATTTTTATTAATATCTTACATCTGATTTTGTTACGTTGTACAGCAAAATTCATATTTTTTTTTTTATAAATTTGCACCATTTTTAACCTCTTCACCCGCGTGCTGAGTTCATTTTGACCATTTTGTGATCATGTTAAAACACAATTTGAAGTCATGTTTTATTATGCGACCCAGACAAATGATATATCCTTATTTTTAGCAGACTCTAAATATATCATTATTATGCATATACATCATAACCCATCAGAATGCTATAACAAAAAATTTTGAAAAATGTAAATTTCCATTCAGATTTCAATCATTTACAGCTTGTAAAATTATTTTTTTCACATTTTAGCATCCAAACCTTTGTGATTATATATACTATGTGGCACTTGTTAAAAAATAGAGATATGGGAACCTGTTACTGCATTTTTCTGATAAAATATGCAACTTTAACTAAAACTGACAAAAATGAAAATTCTCACGTCTTATTTGGAGGATTGTGTTTTATGAATAATATGACTACAGTGAGGGAAAAAATTATTTGATCCCCTGCTGAATCCAGCAGTGTGTGTATTCATATGCTGCATTAATTATAACTCATAAAAAACGAAGAACTAACTGAACAAAAAATGAATCGATCCGAATCAATGAATCGATCTCCAGAGAGGTGCTGCCCTGCAGTGTGCGGATTCATATGCTTCATTAATTATACTGCAGAGAGGCACTTCCAAGCAGTGTGTGGATTCATATGCGGCACTGAAACCTATGGGTTAAAAAGCCTTGTTTCTTTAAAAAAAAGGTTGGAAACCAAAAATTTCAGCCAAAAAAATGCCTAAAAAATCCTAAAAGAATAATTAGGTAAAGAAACTTACATTCTATTGGTAGTAATCTACTTGGCATTCTTAAATTAGCAATAAAAAACAAAATAACTCATAAAAAAGGGAAAAACCAACTGATCCGAATCACCCGAAATTATCCGAATCACCGAAATGAGCCAAATCGGCAAAATTATCCTAATCACCGAAATGATGCGAATCACTGAATCGAAATGATCCGAAATGAAAGAAAAACTGTCCAAAATGATCCGAAACGAACAAAAAACACCCGAAAAAACCCAAAACAAAACGAAAAAAAAAGTCATGCACATCCCTAATAGTCACCAAGAAAACAATTGGTGCCACACTACGCCGTGAAGGACTGGAATCCTCCAGCGCTTGCAAGGTTCCCCTGCACAAGAAAGCACATGTACAGGCCCATCTGAAGTTTGCCAATGAACATGTCAATGATTCAGATGAGAACTGGGTGAAAGTGTTGTGGTCAGATCAGACTAAAATCAAGCTCTTTGGCAGCAACTCAATTTACCGTGTTTGGAGGAGGAGTAATGCTGCCTATGACCCAAAGAACACCATCACCATCGTCAAACATGGAGGTGGAAACATTACACTTTGGAGATGTTTTGCTGCTAAGGGGACAGGACGACTTCACCGCATCAAAGGGACGAATGACGGGGCCATGTACCATCAAATCAGGGCATTGAAAATGGGTCATGGATGGGTATGCCAGCATGACAATCCCGTAGATCCAAACACACGTCCAAGGCAACTAAAGAGTGGCTCAAGAAGAAGCACATTAAGGTCCTGGAGTGGCCTAGTCAGTCTCCAGACCTTAATCCCATAGAAAATCTGTGAAGGAAGCTAAAGTTTCGAGTTGCCAAACGTCAACCTCAAAACCTTAATATCTTGGAGAGGATTGTCAAAGAGTAGGACAAAATCCCTCCTGATATGTTTGCAAATCTGGTAGTCAACAACAAGAAACGTCTGACCTCTGTGATTGCCAACAAGGGTTTTGCTACCAAGTACTATGTCATGTTTTGCAAAGGGGTCAAAAAATTATTTCGCTCCTTAAAATGCAAATAAATTTTTAGCTTTTTTGTAATTTGTTTCTCTGGATGTTTTTGTTGTTATTCTGTCTCTCAGTGTTAAAATAAACCTACCATTTAAATTATAGACTGATCATTTCTTTGTCAGTGGGCAAACGTACAAAATCAGCAGGGGATCAAATAATTTTTCTCTCACTGTATGTATAAAACATTGACCTTGCTCCCGAAGTGGGAAAAGAGAAGGTGAGTAATGGCACTGGTATTGCTCATTTTATACAGGACAAATGGACAATGCCATTGCTTTGGGACAAAAAATAATTTGAGAAAAAAAAACATATTTTTGGTTTGTGGGTTCTTTGGGAGTATGGGGGGGGTATATTTTACATGACATGTTTGGTATTATTAGAAAGGACTGACTCTGAATTGTCCAATGACACCTAATTTGACTTTGTGGGGTGTAAAGAATAGAAATACAGGCGTCCAAAGGACCCCCACTCTCCTCACAGCGTTGTGACGGCTTATGTATAAGATCAACCAATGCATAATAACACATTATTTCCTCACCTCCACATTTGATCCTGACTTGGGAAATGAGAAGGTGAGTTAGTACAGTGGCATTGTTTGCTTTATAAGTAAAAGCATATAATGCCACCGATTATACTAGGTGTCGAATTTGGAAACATCCAAACTGGGGAGTCTTTTTTTGATTCAGCAATTTAATCATCGCATTGTTTAATTCTGTGCCCACAAGCTGGCGAGTTTACCAAAAGGTTCCCCAAACCTGGGGTTGAAACCCCTTAACCACTTGGCTGCTATGGACGCGCTCAGCGCGTCCAGCCAAGTGGTTCTCCTGTGCTACGGACGCGCTCAGCGCGTCCGAGCACAGGAGGCAGCAATCCGCCGGATTCCGGCAGATTGCTGCGCCCCCCCGGTGCGGGCTGACATCTTGGATGTCAGCCCGTCAATCCGGGACCCCGGCGGGGACATTAGATGTCATTGCGGCAACGCGATGACATCTAATGCAGGCGCCCCCCCCGCATGTGCGACGGAGGCGCCTGAAAGGGAGGGGGGGAGGTCCTTCGGACCTCTCTCCCTCCCGATCGCCGGGGAGTAGGGAGTTAATACAGACACCGCTTGGAAGGGCACAGCATGCCCTTCCAAACAGTGGCTGTCATTAACCCCTGGGGAACCGGATCACGAATCGGCGCTGAAAAGCGCCGGTTCGTGATCCTTTCCCGGAGCTGGCCGACATCTTGGATGTCGGCCAAGCCTCCGGGAACTCCCCCTGAGTCCTGGAGTTAACCCCTAGCTGCCACCAACGGTGGAGATAGGGGGGTTCATTGGAACCCCCTATCTCCCGATCCGTGGCAGCTAGGGGTTAATGTTTGGTATTATTGGATCGTTCAGAGCATGGCCGTTCCAACGATACCAAACACCACTGTGAAAAAGTTTTTTAAAAAGAAAAAAATTAAAAGTAAAAATAAAAAAATATTTTAAAAAGAATTCTAAAAAAAAACAAACAAGTTTTTTTTTTTTTTTTGGTTTGTTAATGCAGCAATATTGTTCCCATTTCAATTATAATGTGAACAATGATGCTGCACTACCGATTTTTGTATGCGGTGCGTTTGTTAAAAATTGCGTAATTTTCCCCAAAAAAAAATGTAACGAGACCCCATCTCTAATTTTTTTAACAAGCGCACCCCATACAAAATATAACCGCAATTGCTCGCATGTTAAAATGTGAAAAAAAAACACTTTACACGTTGTAAATTATTGAAAATTCATATTTCATTGCATTTTTTGTTATAATATACAGACAGGACATAACGTATACATATAATAATGACATATTATGAATCTGCCGAGTCTGGCGGAAAAAACGATATATAATATGTCTGGGTAATATACTAAAATAAGCCTTCAAAACACGTTTAAACATGATGAGCAAAACCGGTAAAAATGACCTCAGCACAGAGGCGTGAAACGCCTCAGCAGCGAAAGGGTTAATAACGCCCATAGTAATGCCTTTGGTAACCTATAAAATGAATAAGCAGGGTTTATGACCATTTTTATTCATTATTCAATCTGATTAAGCTCAATGTACTCGTTCTCAGAAAAACTAGTTTTTTTTAAACAAGGCCACTTTTGTGTGATAATATCTTCACATTCTGCTCATTTTATATAGGTAGAACATTGTATAACAATAAGATTTTGAGGCTGGAGGTTTCAAGAATTAACATATTAGTAAAAATGAGAATCTGCATACTAAGGCTAGGGTCAGACGAACGCATTTTTCACGTGCGTTTAGCCGCACGAAATCACGGCCGTGCTAGCAGCAAATGACGTCCAATGCCGGGGAACATACGACGAACGGCCGCACGAAAGTTCGTCCGTGCAACGCAAGTGGCCAACGAACGCATTTTTTCAAGAACATCAAACCGCTACTACTGACGTACAGAGTGCGCTGCGGCCGCATAACGGCGTGTTTGCGTGATTGGGAGACGTCAGACGCTGCACACGTCCGGCCAACATAACGTCCAGACGCAAAAAGGGTTTTATTGATGATCCGTACAAAATCACGGACGAAAATGCGCATCGTATGACCGCTATCGCGTATTCCGTGAAAAAATACGTCCATTCGTTCGAACGCACTTTTTCACGGACAACGTGAAAAATGCGTTAGTCTGACCCTAGCCTAATACATGTTTACATTACTGTTGCATTGTTGTGATATTACATATACATTCAATAGTGGTATATTTTTGAAGCAAGTGAAAAAATATACATTTATATATATAACAGTTAAGAATTTACATGAGTTCTACACTACAAATTACATCCAGGTCAATTTTTAAACAAATCGGGCCGTCTGCTCCCCATCTTACCCGTACCAATCAAAATGAAACTCACCCAAACTTTCCAATATATGACATGGTTCCTTATGGAACAAGTTTGAGGTAATCAACCAATTCTTCCCCTCTCAGGACCCCTGATTATAGTACTCTCTCAATTTATAGATCAATCCGAATTAATGCTACTTGAACCCGAACATACCTAAGACTTTATCACATACCCAGGATTCCCACCAGGTTGGCAATGATACAACACCCATTAGTATTGCCTTACATGTTAGTTTTCACTACATCAACCCAAGATTTCTGAATTACACTTTTAGTTTTTACCACAAACCAACTGTAACTTAATTTGTTTTTTTTATATGCTTGATGTCACAGTATTGTCATTGTATTGTGAATTTTACCTGTAACATCTCAAAAAAGAGAATTCTGAAAAATTACCTATGAATGGTTAAACATGAACAGCAGCTAAAACTCAAAACCAGCTCAGCATTTTGAATAATATTAACTCCTTTGAGTCTATAGAAATATGCCTTAATGTAAAGGAAATGTAAATCATGATTGAAATTCAACTCTATAGCACACAAATTTAAGAACTGCCCTTGACTCAAAATGTGTATGCTGAATATTTTAATTCAGTTTTCGTTTCACCCCAATTTACCATTTAGTGAAAGAAGCCCTAAGTTGCGAAGAAATGTATTACTTCATAATTATTGTGCCAAAATACAGGTAATTAGCATAACAAATTGCAATAAAAGCGCTGTAATTTAGCAGCAGGCTTTATTCTAACCTTTCTTGTGAACATAAAAAAATAATGCTAAAGGCAAGGACAAACAAGTAGTCAGGGATAATTATTTTCACAATGGAACTCTCATCTAATACCTCTCTCACTTTCGGAGTAAAGAGAATTGCATTAATGTATTTGACAGCTAAATGGAAACAAAGTCGGCAAATTCCTGCAGGAGGACACATGCTTTAACACTTAGCAGCTGTTTAATTGCCACACACTTCCTACCAATTCCGGACTGTATGTGACTACTCATTTGATAACAACTCGAGGAAATGGACCTGTATTTTTTCCAAGACTCTGTAGGATTTTCCACTAACATGAGAACAGCTTACAGTTAATTGTGAAACAGCAAAGTTTAGGCAGTAAAGCTAAATTTGAAATGTGTTTAAAGCCTATCACCAGTTATCCTGGTATGATTTGGTCTATTCTTTTCAACTATCCCAATTCTCCGTTTAGCAAATAAACCCATATATCTATAACATGATCATGTTTTTTTTTACCTTTACACAAGAGTGACTATTTTCAAGCGCAAACTGAAATTTACTGACAAACTTTTTTACAGGGAATGTTTCAAGGCACAAATGAGAAAGGACATTTATGAAAAATGCTACAGCCCACTAAACACTAAACTATACTTGAAAATGAGAGAAATCTCAATGTATCCTTCCTGGTAAAATCCTTTATAAATAAATAAATGGCCCTCTAGCTTGGACTTGTGCAAATTCACTAAAACGTAACTTTTACTGTCACTAGTAAAACCAACAGATGAATAAAGTCAACACAAATACCTCAGCCCAAACATAAAAACCATATTCTAGACTTCAATACCTCAAGTTAGAATATCACTTATCTATTTAATAAATCATGTTCTCAAATAGATATATATTGGACACATACAAATATCTTTTTATCCAGTAGATCAAATTATTTCATCTGGTGATATTTATATACACTAGTGGCCCAAAGTATCCACCATCAAAAATCACATCGGAACAATTCTATACAAAAAAAATATTAGAGAGGGATAATAGCATACAAAATGAGAAACTGAGTATAATCATGCAAAAATGTTATTATACATGGGTGCTTGCAGATTTTCAATTTCCTCCTGCTACAAAGTGGCCCTCTCTAAATTATCTATAAATCAACTGAGCTGTCATACATCCGTCGTGCAGTCACATGCTCTATTATAAATTGACACAAATAAACGATTCCTTCAGAATCAAAAATGGCCCCATCTAGGAGATCTATAAGCTAACTCCGGTATAAATCGATATTTAACCAACATATAAGCCCTTTCTATTACGAATCCACCATGCATGCATCCGACCCGTGCATTTTGCCACTCGGCTCGTCAGGGATGCTCATCCCTGTTCCGAAAAAAATTGTTAATTTATGTTAATTTATAATGTAACTAAATACTTTGTGTTACATTGCTGCAGCATGTGGCTGCACGACGGATGTATGACAACTCAGTTGATTTATAGATATTTTGCAGAGGGCCACTCTGTAGCCATGTTATGGATATGAATTTCCATGAAGTGATATGCTTCAATGTTGTTGTTAGTTGCAAAGTCGTGTCTGACCCGTCGCGACCCCATGGACAATGTTCCTCAAGGCCTTCCTATCCTCTACCATCTTCAGGAATCCATTTAAGCTCACGCCTACTGTTTCAGTGACTCCATCCAGCCACCTCATTCTCTGTCGTCCCCTTCTTCTTTTGCCATCAATCTTTCCCAACATTAGGCTCTTCAATAGACAATGTTAAAGGATTAATCTCCCAAATGACCATGTAACAGTCGTGACCCCCAATAGGTGTCTCTAAAAAGCTAAATACTCTTTTGTCTACCAAAGAGAAAAGATGGCGACGTCTGACCATGTGCTTTTGCCAGGTTTGGACATACATCAACTACCCGCCCTCCCAGGATGAACACTTTCCATTCAATTAGCTACTAGGACCCACTATGGTGTGTGAAGACAAGACTCTTGTCCGACCTTCTTCTGGATTCAACCAGGAAACACAGGAAGTGTGGATTTAACTTTTTACCCTGTCTTGTATAAACCTCCCACACGAAGCCAACAACTGTATCCGATGATAGAAAAATTTCAAACTTTACAGAAAGTCTCAAAATAGAGTCGCCAGATCCTCCATGTATTCCAGGACGCATTATTTATGCTGGTGGGCAGTGCATGAAAAATGCCACCCTGTAACATGAAGAATCCATATTCTGCACATAAGAAATCAAAAAGGATACCAATGTGATCTGCCTTGATTTTTCTTCGTGCAGCATTATACATGCTAATTCTGGACAATTCAGATGAATTTCTTTTGCAAAATAGACTCTGGAACATGTCCATGAAATTCCAACACATTACACATGACAGCTGAATTATTTGAAAAGCTGTTTGATCAATTTCTTCTGCGCCGGACCTGCACAGAGCTCAAACTGTAATGTCAATGTAGTGACACTTTTTAGCCAGCAGAGGGAGCCCTCTGCCTGTCAAAAGGGTTTATCTAGAGTGAACATATATATTTACTGTGTGGTTAATAGAAAAATCACTAGATATTGAAGGTTAAGCCTTAGCATGTACCCATCAACCTCAGATTTTTATTGATAACACTCTTTCAGGGCAATTCTCCTGAGCCAGACACTTGACAATTAAGCTCTTCTACATGCCAGCTCTTTGAGAGTTTGAAATGACTGTAGGATAAAACAAACAGCATGTCGATCATAAACACACTTAATGATACTAATAACCTTGTGGGACATATGTCACTTTAATATACAGTTGGACACATTGATATAATTAAATTCTCCCACACTTACACATATACTTCTCCAGAAAGAAAAGAAAAACTTGGCAGACGACAGGCACGAAACACTTATGTCAGATCACACTAGAAATAAATGCAATATTATATTTTAAAATCCTGTGCTGAGATTTTGTGCAAACTGAAAGGAACAAATATGATCGCTGAAATTATGATATGTCGGTTTTCTACATTTTATGTCTCAGCCTTATTTAATATACATTTTTTAATTATTTTCACACTATACTTCATTTAGTGAAACAGGGCTATTGCAATGCACATTAACACAGTTCTCATTGGTCTCTTGCAATGTTTGTTTTCGCAGAAATCTTAACCTTCAAAAGAATTCCTAGCTTTTCAAACACTAATAACAAAGAAATTAATTAATGTAATTAAAAATATTTATGCAGCTAATAGACAAAAAAAAATATTAAGTCTGTCTGCTGATGCATAATTAGATTTTCACATAAAGACGCACAAATTGAATTAATAAGGCACATTGTACACATTTTTAGTCTTTCCAGAAATAGAAAATTAACCCCTTCAGTGCCGAGACATTTCATACCCTTAATTCATCTTTGTACATAAGCAACAATGTTAGCAATTTCTTTGAGTTACCGACCACATTTATGTCTTATTCTTTTAGAAATGAACTTCAATTTGAACAATTAATAATATATGGATAAATGTCATGATATTATAGAGATTTTTTTATTTTTTTGTGTCATAAGGGCAGCATGCATCCTAAACGACTGCATAGGTGCCATTATTCGATAAATATTTCATATGTATATGTTATGGTCTTACATTACCCATCACTTCATATTAACCAAAATAAATAGGATGTTGTACCCATTTCTATTTTAAATATACTAATCGATGTTTTGAAAATAATACTTTATAATTTTTTATACATTTGCACCGTCTTGACATTCAGGCAATAAATAGCTAGGTTAAAATATCGAATATAAAAACATTGGGGGGCCCTAGAAAAGCTGCCTGCATCGTAATCTGGTGCTAAGCCCAGGGATGCGCGCATCAGCACTAAGCGCCGCCGCTTGCATCCCCTCCATGGAGTCCATAGGAATCCTTTGAGGCAGACGCCAGTCACATGACCTGCCGGATCTCGCCTCGCGAGATCCGGCAGGTCGGCGTAGTGATCTGCAGTGGGAGACTGGGGGACTTTTTCCCCCAGTCTCTCACTGCTCCCAGCGGCCAGAGAGGCAGGTTGGAGCCGCGGTCCTCACCACGGAATGGAAAGTGAGTATGTGATTTATTTGGGGGGGATTTCTGTCTGGTGCAGACGGTTTCTGCAGCAGCGGAATCCGTTAGCACCAGGTCCTGGCTGAGGTTAACTGTCCAGTTAACCGCAGCCGGATGGTAATTAGCGTTAGTACAATGTAATACTAATGCTAATTAACTCTTTGCACTCCCCATGTTAAGTATAAGGAGCACAAAGTACAGTAACCTTGCACTTAAAAGCGCAAGATCCAAATTGCTAATGGGTTTTTTAACTCGTTACCGTTTGAATTGTAATATGGTGCGCCCACACTAGGGCCACCAATGCTAAAGTTAACGCTCACACAGGTGAGCACTAACGTTATCATCAGGATTGTAATAGTACCCTGGGTATGTTTAGAAAACGATTAAATGTGTCATTTGGACTTTCTATGGACCTTCATATACTTGTCTAAGTAGAAGGAGTTTACCGAGTAAACTCAGTTTAACCATCACTGTTGCCATGTGCAATTTTTCAGTCCCATGAGGAAAAGTTAGATCTGAGCCCCAACACAAATTCACTATAAAATTCATTTGGTGGTTAGTGACAGGTAAACCCTGTCTCTGTGATTGTCACTTAACCGCTGTATAAATTCACAGCATTTAGAACAATAAAAAATGTTGTTTAACAGCAACAGTCATTACTCTAGCCACTATTCCAAGGAAGCCGCACACTTAGCTTGTGGCTCAGGTGGTCCAGTTCCTTATTATAAATTGATGGCTCCTATCCTTTGTATCTCTGTAACGGCTATATCAGAATAGGACTCCCTATTTTTACAATGTAGAATTACTTATTTACTGTTTAGGAAAATTAGGTTTAAGGCACCCAGGGAAATAAATATGTTCTGAGAAGTTATAAATAAAGACATTACAATATTGAAAACAAAACAAACCTCCGGGCAGTGGCAGATTTTATTCTGGATCTTACAAAATGTGTCCCTTGTGACATGAGATGTGAAAGCTGCAGGCAAAATTTTGGTTCAATCACATATTTAAATCTTCCTGAGAGACAAAGCACTAGCGTGCTGAATTTCAGTCATTTATTGTAGCATTCTAGACACCGAACTGCACAAGCTGTTTTGCAATTTAAATGTTTTTTTCCATATATTGTTTTTATATTGTGTTCTTTATTCTTGTATGTGTATATACAATGCATAGGTGGCCAAGAAAACAAATCTCAAGTTATCACCAGCTTTGCTTTTTAACCCTATTATATCCCCTGAATCTTAACCCTGCACAGCAGCGAGTGACCCCAGATCTCTCCCTTTATTCTTGCCTCTTCTTGGTTGTTGTACCTGCAACAGTAATGTGTTTGAACTTTTTGTTACAGTAAGATCTGGGTCTGCTATACGCAGTTTGTTCTATCGCTAGGCAACAGATAAAACAGTGGATTTCATTTCTGAATAGGGATGGGCTGCCAGTTCGATTCGAACGTGAGTTAGAATCGAACATCGGCCATTCGAGTGTTCGGTGAACGCCAAACATTATGGGATGTTCGCGGTCTATTCGACCGTGGACATTCCATAATAAATAATGCCTGCAAAATGCGTTCACAGTTCTCCTAAATGTACCAGCAGCTGCCGGTACATTTAGGAGACTTGTGGCTGCAGCCCCGGCCCCGTGCCAGTTCCTCCGGTCCGTCTCGTCTGCTCCTCCTTCCGGCCGGCCGCGGCTCCTCTGCCCTACGCCTCGTTTTCTTGCTGATTGAGCCCTGATTGGGCAAAGTCCTGCATGCGCCTGACCTGGACTTTGCCCAATCAGGGCTCTAATTTAATATTGAGCCCTGATTGGGAAAAGTCCAGGTCAGGTGCAGGACTTTGACCAATCAGGGCTCAGTATGAAGATGAGGCATGGAGCAGAGGAGCCGCGGCCGGACGGAGGAGCAGACGGTCCGTAGGAATGAGGCCGGGACAGCAGCAGGACAGGTGAGGTACGGGGGCCGAGGGGCTGCAGCCACAGGTCTCCTAAATGTACCGGCAGCTCCCGGTACATTTAGGAGAACTGTGAACACATTTTGCAGGTTCGACCCGATTGATTAACATTGTGTTCGAGTTCATATTCGAACATTTGGTCTGTTCTAATGTTTGAATACGAACTGAACACAGGGGTGTTCGGCCCATCACTATTTCTGAACAGGAGGCACAATAATCTACCTTTAAAAAGGTGTGAAAATTGTGTTTTGATGCTAATGAGGGCCTTTCCATGTATTAAAATGCAAAATCGAGTTAACTCGACTTTACACTATACTTCATTTAAGGGGTTAAATTAAGTTACAATAAAGCACATGTCAAAAATCTCTTTAAAACAAATAATCATGACATTGGGGTCATTCATGCTATTAAAAATGTAATTTAGAACAAAAGCAAAGTAACTTATTTAAACAAAGTGATTTCTAATACGGGTTCCGGACTCATACTTGAAAGATATATTGTTGTGCAAATATTTAGTGGTCGTCACATATACTGGATCCCTAATAAAACAATTAGAAAAAAGACATTCGGAAAAAAATGCAACCCTGGGCCATGGCCTAGCTGTCTCATGCAAGAATACATCATAGGCAATAACTTGTAACATATACTCTATCAGGGTTTTTCAGAGAGGTGAAAACCAGGAGAATTACTGGAGAAGTGAAAATTCTAGGTCAAAATAACCAAACCTGAAAAATTCTCTCATTTATCTCACTTTCCAAATCGGCTATTTGGTCTAGATTGTTCTCTTCTCCTGCCAATTCTCCTGGTTTTCACCTCTCTCTGAATAACCCTGTTAGTTTATGCAGATTGTATTATTCAATAAAGAGACTTGCTGTAATGGAATGGAATCGTTTTTCATGGGGTGCCGGGAGTTTTTTATTTTTTAGTATTTTCATATATCCTATATTCTCCATATATATAAGTGTTATTTCACACGAAGGCTAACTTGGTTTGTACATACATATTTAAAGTAGATACTCGAGTATACCACTAGATTTTGGTGACAAAAACTTACCTTAAAATTGGAGGGGTCGCGTTATATTCGAGACATCTGCACCGCGTGTAAAAAAAACTTGCCACAACCAGCAAATCCAATGTGTCATGGTATTGGCATATGCTGGTCAAGGAATATTAATTGAAGTGACACATTGCAACTATGGATGATATGCTATACATTTCATTTTATTCTTCTTGGCATAAATCCTAATTTGTTTGATTGCTCTTGTCTGTGTTTGCTTCAGATTTTCCTGGTATGTAATTTTCTTGGCGCTACTAATGTTTTTACACCTTAGTGAGACAATTTAAGTTGAGGGATAAAGCCATTTTTGAACCATCAGCTATGCAGTTGCTGTCAGATCAAGTTATGCTCCCAGATTAGATACTGTGGAAGAGCTTTTTCAGCAATTAGGTATGTTAACATTTGAAATAAATTTCATAGCGAAGAAAAGCAAGACTTGTTAAATGCTCATTACATATTTTAGTCTGTAAACTCACCAACATGACCAATGGTAGAAGGAGTTATATTAAACAGTACATTGTAAAGATACTAACAGGATTATTCAAAGGGAGCCAATTGGCCCCGAAATTTCACTGAATGGTGTATTTCCCTGTATAGTGCAATTTCGTGGCCATTCAGCTTTTCAAAAAGTTGGCAGCGGATCCATTCAGCACACTTTGGGGATCCTGCCGTGAATGCTAAATTGAACTGAACTCGCCGAAGTGCGCTGAATGAGAGACAATCTCTGAATAAACTCTTATATCTGCTGGAAAGAGTGCAGGGACCCCTGCATCACTATTCTCTACTCCCCACAAGGTCTAGTGAAGTGTCACTGGAAAGGTTAGAGTCTGGCCTTTCTGATGATACCAAACCTGACCATATAATGTGTAAAAAAAAAAGGAAAAGAAAATAGCAAAATGTCTTTTATTTTCCCTCTGTTCTAAAGGCAGTGGCATTATTCACTTATAACGCAATGCCGTTGCACTAATTCACCTTCTCATTTCCCACACTGTGAGCAAATTGAGAAGTGATGGCAGAATGCGTTACTACCCATTATTTCATCTAAGACTTGGGGGGGGTAACTAGTGGAAGACTTGCCCCCAGGTGCCTCATGACCTTGCTGCGCCTCTGATCCCGTGCCATCAGAATGTGCCTGTCCCACAGAATTGACCTACTCTGAGTTCTATTAAAGGGACATGCATGCTTTGCTAGTGTGCTTTAAAAACCATGAATGAGTTAATAGTGTCATTCAGCAGACATAAAAAACAAGTAAATATGATTTTTTTTCATATTTACCTGCTTTTCTTTCTTGACGTTTTCCACACCCATCACAAGAGGCACTAGCTAACCAATCAGTGTGTATACCTAGGTATAGATAAAAAATGCACTGAACATGTGCGACTGAGTTGCTCCACCTCCCTCCTGCACTGTGAGCTGAGGGGAGGGCGGGGCTGAACTGAAATCCATACACACAGGGAGTAAAAGAGACAGCAGTGAGAGGGACAGCAAAGAAAAGCACAGAGGCACAGCAAGAAAAGGTAGAGAAAGACGGCAAGAGAAAGCGGAGAAAGCGCAAGAAAAGGTGCAGTGAGAGAGAGCGCAGAGCGTGCACAAGAGACAGCACAAGAAAGAGTGAGAGGGCGTTAATGAGGGAGGAACTTTGAGTGAAACAGTGAGTATGTAAACCATGAAAGAGCACAAGTAAGCGTGTCAGTGGGTGAGTGAGTCTGTGTCTGAGAGAGCATGAGTGTGCGAGTGTGTTTTGCTTTCACAGTTGCAGAGATGCTAATATTCAGTTCCTCGGTTTCCCCAATCTGAGGCCCTGACCTGCACAGCTTGTGTTAGTTCACACAGTCATATGTATTTTGAAATCGCTAGCAACTTTCGTAGCAATGTACAATGGGGAGGCAGAATAACAAATGTCCATACAAGTTAAACACAGAAAAGTAGGAGAGAGGACCCTACCCAAGAGCTTACAATCTAAGAGGAGAGAGGTGACACACCAGGTGAGGGTAATAGCTGACTATGTGAAGTAGTGGGGTGCATGGGGGCTGTGGGTAAGGTGGAGCAAGAAATGTAGTTCATGTGAAGCTTTGATGGGTGGAATAGTGGGCGGGGTAGTGGGTGGGGAAGAGGTGTGGAATATTCAGGAAGTAGGAGCTGAAGAAACACCACTAGCTGAGGGGCGTGGCCAGAGAAGATGAAATGACAGAGTTTAACCCTTTCGCTGCGGTGGACGCGCTCAGCGCGTCCAACTGCATGTCACGTTGCGTGCGGAGGATGCGCTGAGCGCGTCCAGCCTTTGGGGTCAGCGTTCGGCCTGGTTCCGGCCGATCGCTGGCCCCCCCGGTGCGGTGCTGACATCCCCGATGTCAGCCCGGCATCCGGAACCGCAGCCGCTGAAATTAGGTGTCATCGCGGCAGCGCGATGACACCTAATTCAGGCGCCCCCCCCGCATGTGCGGAGGAGGCGCCTGAAAGGGAGGGGGGGAGGTCCTTCGGACCTCTCTCCCTCCCGATCGGCGGCGTTGCGGGGGTTAACCCAGGCACCATTTGGAAGGGCACAGCCTGCCCTTCCAAATGGTGCCTGGCATTAACCCCTGGGGAGCTGGATCGCGGATCGGCGCTGAAAAGCGCCGGTTCGCGATCCTTTTCCGGAGCTGGCCGACATCTTGGATGTCGGCCAAGCCTCCGGGAACTCCCCCTGAGGACTGGCGTCATCGTGCATAGCACGATGACGCCAGTCCTAGAGTTAACCCCTAACTGCCACCAACGGTGGAGATAGGGAGTTCCAATGAACTCCCTATCTCCCGATCCGTGGCAGTTAGGGGTTAATGTTTGGTATGGTTGGATCGGCCAGAGCATGGCCGTTCCAACGATACCAAACTCGAATGTGAAAAAGTTTTTTAAAAAAAATAAAAATAAAAATTAAAAATAAATATATATTTAAAAAAAATTATAAAACTAAAATAAACATTTTTTTTTCTTTTTTTTGGTTCGTTAATGCAGCAATATTGTTCCCATTTCAATTATAATGTGAACAATGATGCTGCACTAACGATTTTTGTATGAGGTGCGTTTGTTAAAAATCGCGTAATTTTCCCCAAAAAAAATGTAACGAGACCCCATCTCTAATTTTTTTAACAAGCGCACCCCATACAAAATATAACCGCAATTGCTCGCATGTTAAAATGTGAAAAAAAACACTTTACATGTTGTAAATTATTGAAAATACATATTTTATTGCATTTTTTGTTATAATATACAGACATGACATAACGTATACATATAATAATGACATATTATGAATCTACCGAGTCTGACGGAAAGAACGATATATAATATGTCTGGGTAATATACTAAAATAAGCCTTCAAAACACGTTTAAACATGATGAGCAAAACCGGTAAAAATGACCTCAGCACAGAGGTATGAAAAGCCTCAGCAGCGAAAGGGTTAAAAAAAATTATAAAAAAAAAAAATTATAAAAAAAAAAATAAACAAGTTTTTTTTCTTTTTTTGGTTTGTTAATGCAGAAATATTGTTCCCATTTCAATTATAATGTGAACAATGATGCTGCACTAACAATTTTTGTATGCGGTGCGTTTGTTAAAAATCGTGTAATTTTCCCTAAAAAAAAATGTAACGAGACCCCATCTCTAATTTTTTTAACAAGCGCACCCCATACAAAATATAACCGCAATTGCTCGCATCTTAAAATGTGAAAAAAAAAACACTTTACACATTGCAAATTATTGAAAAATCATATTTTATTGCATTTTTTGTTATAATATACAGACAGGTCATGACGTATACATAGAATAATGACATATTATGAATTTGCCGAGTCTGACGGAAAGAACGATATATAATATGTCTGGGTCATATACTAAAATAAGCCTTCAAAACACGTTTAAACATGATGAGCAAAACGGGTAAAAATGACCTCAGCACAGGGGCGGGAAAAGCCTCAGCAGCGAAAGGGTTAAAGCAAGAAAATAAACATTTTTAAAACTTTTATTGATTAATTCTAGTTTGTCTATAGGTATAAAAGTGTGTGAGAAACAGACCTAACCATGTGAAAGCTGTATCTGTACAGGCTCTGTAACTCAGCTGAGCAATTTGGAGTTATGTCCTCCTTCCTACTGTATAAAGAGTTGCAATCCATTTGTAATCCGATTAGGAACTTTGTCCTGGATGATGCCATGTGGTCTCTGGCTTGGACATGCTTACCTTGTATGAAAATTCTAATAAAATACAAACTACATTCCCTAAAAAACGTAAAGATGATCCTAGAGGGCCGAGCCCATAATCTCTTTATTTTAGGTCATTGAAACCACATGAGCAGATAAGCATATACAACACTCCAGTCATGCTACACGTAAAGTATTGGGTGACAGAAATTCCTCTGCTCCTCTTTTATTACACCTAAGGCTAGGGTCAGATGAGCGCATTTTCTACGGACTGTGCGTCCGTGCAGTACGGACGTACTTACTGACTGACGACAAGGTAGTGGCCACACAGTCCGTTTTTTTCACTGACGGATTTTTTGACTGATGTAGCAGGGAAAATAAATTACAATGAAAAAACATTCTGTCCGTCAAAAATGCTGGACATATAAATGCAGTCTGTCTGACCACGTTCCATCACTCACACAGAAAGCTATGCGGACGTTGTGGATGTGGCGCACTTCGCACGTCCGTTCTAGCAGTATTACGTTCTTGCCTAACCTGCGTCCGTTTGCAGCGTCCGTCAGCCCCTGCACTTCTGTGCGGATGTACTTCATGTGTGGGGCTCCATTTAACACAATTATATGCTATCACGGACGTACTTATGTGCGGGCAACACGGACGTTAACACTGCGCTCGTCTGACCCCAGCCTAAAAGTGCTTTGTTGTAGCTACGGTTATTAGTGATTTTGTCTACGGAGAGTAAATAAAGAGCTCTAAAAAAAAAATAAAGAGTGGAGAGAAACATAATGGGATCTATCCCAAAATGACACCAACAACTGCCAAAAAAATATCTGTATGATGGATTTCATATCTGTAAAGGAAAGATTGCATGGGTAATATAAAAAAAGTATAATAAAATAATGAAAGATAAACAGCGTTTCATACCGCAAGCTTACTTTACTTTGTGCTCCCTATACTTAAGGCTAGGGTCAGACTGAGGCAGTGCGAACGCGCGTTCTGGCGCACTTAATCACGGCCGTGCTAGCAGCAGATGCCGGGCAATGACGGCCAATATACGAAGTACGGTCGCACAAAAGTCCGGCTGCGCAACGCAAGTGGAAAATGAACGCATTTTTTCGAGAACGTTAAACCACTAGTACTGACGTACAGAGTGCGCTGCGTCCGCTAGCGGCGTGTGTGTGTGAATTGGAGATGTCAGACGCTGCTAATGTCCGGCCAACATAACGTCCAGACACAAAAAGAGTTTTATTGATGATCCGTACAAAATCACGGATGAAAATGCGCATCGTATGACCGCTATTGCGTATTCCGTGAAAAAATACGTCCATTCTTCGAACGCACATTTTCACGGACAACGTGAAAAATGCGTTAGTCTGACCCTAGCCTAACATGGGGAGTGATAAGAGTAATTAGCGTTAAAATTACAAAGTCCTAACACTAATTACCGCACTGTTGCAGTAACTAAAAAGTTAGCCACAGTTCTAAACTGGTGCTAATTGATACAGCTTCTGTGGAATCAGTTATCACCTGCTGAAATCCCCCCAAGATCAAATACTCACCTCTCATCCTGCTTCTGGGAGCAGAGTGAGACTGGAGACAAAAAGTCCCCAGTCTCCGTCCGCGAATCACTGTGTGACCCTGCACAATCTCGTGAGAGTGAGAGTGAGATCATGCAGGTCTTGTGGCTCAGGAGTACAAGCCTTCATGGAGTCCTATGGACTCCATAGAGGTGATATTCGCGACAGCGCTTTAGCGCTGCTGTGAGTATCCAGGGGCTTAGCACTGCATTAAGGGGCATGCTGCCGAATCAGTGCTTGCCCTGTGATATGGTTTTAAAACGAAGACAAGGGGAAACCTGCAGACGCAGGTTTTTCCTGTTAGCATTCCGGTTTTAATGCAAGGCACATGATAGTGCCTGTAGGTGGGGACCTGAAAGGTGAGCAAGTGGACAGTCATCAATTCTCCCATTCGATTTTCACCCTCTGCTCTTCTGAAGTCCATCAAAGGTATTTCCATGTATCTTAGCAGGCACTTAGCAGGCACTGTGGCTCTGTGACTATACATTAACCATTCTCCTGTGGTTCTCCTGTGCTATGGACGCGCTGAGCATGTCCTAGCACGAGAGGCAGTGATCGCCGGGATGCCAGCCGATTGCTGCGCACCCTGGTGCAGGCTGACATCTTGGTTGTCAGCCTGCACTCCGGAACCCCCGCGGGGACAATAGATGTCATTGCGCTAGCGCAATGACATCTATTACAGGCGCCCCCCATGAGTCTGGGGAAGGTGCCTGAAAGGGAGGGGGGTCCTTTGGAACTCTCTCCCTCCTGATCGGCAGGAGGCAGTGGTAAAAGTCAGGCACCATTTGGAAGGGCACGGCCTGTCCTTCCAAACGGTGGCTGTCTTTAAACCCCTTGGGGCTGGATCACGATTTGGCACCAACAGGCGCCAGATCGCGATCCTCTCCCGGAGTTGGCCAACATCTTAGATGTTGGCCAAGCTTCCGGGATCTCCCTCTGATGACTGGCGTCATCGTGCATAGTGCGATGACGTCAGTTCTGGAGTTAACCCCTAGCTGCCACCAATGGTGGAGATAGGGGGTACCAGTGTACCTGCTATCTCCCAATCCGTGGCAGCTAGGGGTTAATGTTTGGTATCGTTGGATCGGCCAGAGCATGGCCTTTCCAACGATATCAAACATGACCATGTTAAAAGTTAACTAAAAATTAATTAAAAATAAAAAATATTTAAAGAAAAAATGTTTTTTTTGTTTTGTTAATGCAGAAATATTGTTCCCATTTCAACTATAATGTGAACAATGATGCTGCACTAACTATTTTTGTATGGGGTGCGTTTGTTACAAATCACGTAATTTTCCACCAAAAAAATGTAACAAGTCCCCCATTTCTATTTTTTTTAACAAGCTCAACTCATAGAAAATATAAGCGCAAATGCTCGCATGTTAAAATGTGAAAAAAACACTTTACACGTTCTAAATTATTTAAAATTCTAATTTTATTGCATTTTTTGTTATAATATACAGACAGGACATGACGTATACATATTCTAATGATATATTATCAATCTGCAAAGTCTGCCGGAAAGAACTGTATATAACATGTCTGGGTGGTATAATAAAACGTGGCTTCAAACCGCGTTTAAACATGATGAGCAAAAATAGTAAAAATTAGCTCAGCGCACAGGCGTGAAATGGCTCAACAGCAAAAGAGTTAAGAGATATTTTTTAAAACTTGTTTTTCCAATGTATCTTTAAAATTAATTGTACCACAAAAATTGACAAAGTTGTCACAAAAGAAATATACTGTAGTACAATATGGGAAAACGCTCCAGATATTGAAATGAACTTCATGAATCTGTAAATCTTCGCTCGATCTGACTGAATAAATGGTGATTGTCATAATACACACAAAAAGGCGGAGATAAATTACAAAAATCTGTCTATTGATCACTAGCACAATGGTGCCTAATGACATCTTGTCAAATGGATTAATTTTCTGCATAAGAAAATCACTTTGGTTTATGTATAAGTTGTAATTAAATATGCAAAATAAAATTTGTCAAATTATAGAAGACTGTATCTTTCTATTAAATACACTTTGTAGAAAAGCCTATAAATAATGTTTTAGTTATACCGGTGAATCTTATTCTATTATCAATTAAATGAATTAGAAAGATAACTCTCAGTATTCCATATGATGCTGCAGGACTTTACTAGGCAGCAGGTGGGATTTAATACAACCAAGTAACATATGCTTTAAATAAAAAACAGATGAATACATACCTCTGGGACAAGTGAATAATGTATATTAAACCCTTTTATAGTTTTTTCACAGGTATAAAATTTCACCTGAACCAGAAATTAGCCTACAAAAGACTTTAATGTAAAGATTTTTTATGATAGTAATCTCTTTACAGTAAATTTGAATATACCTATTAATACAAATAAATCGACATACAAATATTTATACTATCTGCCAAAAATGCCTGAGCTCATCCAACTGCACAAAATAACAAGAAACCGGGTGCACTAGCCAAAAATGAGTATATCCATCCAGCAAGGATGGAGAATTTAAAACAAAAAAAAATCTTTTTTTAAATCCCCATTCTAAAATCGTATAGACGTTTAGACTCATGTTGAGCATTTATCGAGGTTGAGCTGGTTTTCACTGTATATTACACTGAGCTATGAAGTAGTGAGTGCCTGGACTACTGCTTTTTTATTGTGTTTATATATTTATATATATATTATAGAGAGAGAGAGCACTTGCGCTATTGTAACCAACAGATCACTTGGTCCCTGCGCTAAGTTTTAGTTGGACGCTCATCGCATAATTGTACCTACTGTTCAACCCTGGTGGTAAAAAAACACAAAAAAACAGGTCCTCGCCCAAAATTAACAGGCAATTAAAAGGAATGCAGCACAGGTGTTCTCTTGGCCCCATACACCATAGTAATGGATCTGGTCAGCAATGTCGTTGCTGTTGCAGTAGGCTATATTATAAATGTATCCTTTATTGGCATGTATCCTGAATATAATATATTGGCTAATTCTAAACATTTTATGCTGGGGGTTATTCATAGTATATAAGCGGTTGAGTATTAGGCTTAGGATCAGGTTTAAAAGGGACACATGGATAAGTCTTGCCCTGAAACATGTATTATTTATATGCTGCAGCAGGGAAATTATTGTCGCTCACCTGGCCTTCCTTTTGGCTCCATTAAATGCAGTGTAAGGATTCTACATGCTGTAGGGTGGCATTTATCATGCAATGCCTTCAGTCTTAATTATTTTAGGTGCGCATCTAAACATGGATAATACGGCCACCATGAAGGATTTTAACAATGCAGGGGTGTGAGGGATCTTCGCTGGATGTGTTCATACTTATACAAGCTTGTGATGGGAATCTAGTTCATAATATATGGCCATAAATTGCTTAAGCCTGTCAACATCGTCAATGTATCGCACATTTTAACAAGTCCTATTCTTGTCACCTAATGATTGCCATTATATTATGGGATCAACTCTCTCAGGACTGAATCCTTTCTGGAGCTCCCTGCAATTCAAGGTTAAATATAGCCTGTTAGTGGAACATCTGTGAGAGGGAAGGGTGCTTGCTGAGGGTTGTCAGCCCTTTTTATACAAAATACACCAGGAGGGCAGCACTCAACCTTTACTAAGCAGAAAGGGTGGATGCTTTTCAAGACAATGAAACACAACAAACCAAGAGGAGAGCACTCCAGCTAACACATACAAAGACTTCAACAGCATCTTATACATTTATAGGTCTATTCACTAAAGGAGAAACACAGGAGAATTCGCAGGAGAAGTGAAAATTCTAGGTCAAAATAGCCAAAGCAGAAAAATTCTCCCATTTATCTCACTTTCCAAATCAGATATTTGGTCTGGATTGTTCTCTTCTCCTGCCAGTTCTCCTGAGTTTCACCTTTTAGTGATTAGACCTGTGAAACGTTAAGATTTTACCAAATGTTAACCTTTTAAAGCTTCTAACAACTTTTACCCCTTTCAGGATTTCACTAGCTCTTAACCCATACAAGACTTTTTAGAAGATTTTAAAAAAAAACATAAATATAGTTGTATGGTTCTGACTACCTTAGTAAAATATATATATAGTTGTATTGCTGTTTAGCTTGCTCAAGTTTATTAGATTTTATATACAGTGAGGAAAAAAATTATTTGATCCCCTGTTGATTCTGTACGTTTGCCCACTGATAAAGAAATTCTGAGTTTATAATTGTAATGGTAGGTTTATTTTAACAGTGAGAGACAGATGAACAACAACAAAAAATCCAGAAAAATTTGAGGATGGTGTTCTTGGGATTATAGGCAGCATTCCTCCTCCTCCAATCACGGCAAGTAGACCTGATTCCAAAGAGCTCAATTTTGGTCTCATCTGACCACAACACTTTCACCCAGTTCTCCTATTAATCATTCAGATGTTCAGTGGCAAACTTCAGATGGGTCTGTACATGTTCTTTCTTGAGCAGGGGGACCTTGTGGGTGTTGCAGGATTTTAGTCATTCACTGCGTAGTATGTTACCAATTGTTTTCTTGGTGACTATGGTCGCAGCTGCCTTTTTTAATTCATTGACAAGATCTTCCCGTGTAGTTCTGGGCTGATTCCTCACCATTCTCATATTCATTGAAACTCCACAAGGTGAGATCTTGCATGGAGCCCCAGACCGAGGGAGATTGACAGTTATTTTGTGCTTCCTCCATTAGCGAATAATCGTACCAACTGTTGTCACCTTCTCACCAAGCTGCTTGACAATGGTCTTGTAGCCCAATCCAGCCTAGTGTAGGTCTACAATCTTGTCCCTGACATCCTTGGACAGCTCTTTGGTCTTGGCCATGGTGGAGAGTTTGGAATCTGATTGACTCATTCAGGGTTATTTAAAGAGATCCGAATGGTTCCCCGAAAGGGAACCGAACGCTGAAAATCAGCATTCGGTTACCTTTCTTGGCCATTCGGCTATCCAGAGAGCAGGCAATTTATAACTTTTTTGAAATTTGTTTTTATGTACTTTTTTGTTGTTATTCTGTGTCTCACTGTTAACCCTTTCGCTGCTGAGGCTTTTCCCGCCCCTATGCTGAGGTCATTTTTACCTGTTTTGCGCATCATGTTTAAACGTGTTTTGAAGGCTTATTTTAGTATATGACCCAGACATATTATATATCTTTCTTTCCGTCAGACTCAGTAGATTCATAATATGTCATTATTATATGTATACGTTATGTCATGTCTGTATATTATAACAAAAAATGCAATAAAATATGTATTTTCAATAATTTACAATGTGTAAAGTGTTTTTTTCCACATTTTAACATGCGAGCAATTGCGGTTATATTTTGTATGGGGTGCGCTTGTTAAAAAAATTAGAGATGGGGTCTCGTTACATTTTTTTTTGGGGAAAATGACACTATTTTTAACAAACGCACCGCATACAAAAATCGTTAGTGCAGCATCATTGTTCACATTATAATTGAAATGGGAACAATATTGCTGCATTAACAAACCAAAAAAAATAAAAAAAAAGTGTTTATTTTTTTTTTTTAATTTATTTATTTATTTATTTATTTATTTTTTTCCTTTTTTTTTACAAAATTTTTCACTTTCATGTTTGGTATCGTTGGAACGGCCATGCTCTGGCCGATCCAACGATACCAAAATTTAACCCCTAGCTGCCACGGATCGGGAGATAGGGAGTTCATTGGAACTCCCTATCTCCACAGTTGGTGGCAGTTAGGGGTTAAGTCTAGGACTGGCGTCATCGTGCTACGCACGATGGCGCCAGTCCTCTGGGGGAGTTCCCGGAGGCTTGGCCGAGATCCAAGATGTCGGCCAGCTCCGGGAAAGGATCGCGAACCGGCGCTTTTCAGCGCCGATTCGCGATCCAGCTCCCCAGGGGTTAATGCCAGGCATCATTTGGAAGGGCAGGCTGTGCCCTTCCAAATGATGCCTGGGTTAACCCCCTGTGCACCGCCAATCGGGAGGGAGAGAGGTCCGAAGGACCTCCCCCCCCTCCCTTTCAGGCGCCTCCTCCGCACATGCGGGGGGCGCCTGAATTAGGTGTCATCGCGCCCCCGCGATGACACCTAATTCTGGCGGCTGCTGGTCCGGATGCCGGGCTGACATCCAGGATGTCAGCCCGCACCGGAGGGGCCAGCGATCGGCCGGAACCCGGCCGAACGCTGACCCCGATGGGAGGACGCGCTCAGCGCGTCCTCCGCATACCAGCGGGACTGCTGAGGACGCGCTGAGCGCGTCCTCAGCAGCGAAGTGGTTAAAATAAACCTTCCATTGGCATTATAGATTGATCTTTTATTTATTAGTGGGCAAATTTACAAAATCAGCAGGGGATCAACTAATTTTTTTTATAATACTTATCAACATTACGTTTGCTGATTACTAACAGACTAACTCACAGATGTACCTGTGTGGTATAAAAGTATATAGGAAGTAATTGAAAGGTGGAAAACATCCCAGAAAAACAGTCAATAGTAGTCATTTTGGGATAAATTAGATTACTATCTAACGTTTGAGAGTAAGATTTGCAGCTAGATAATCCAAATAACAATAATTCTGAAACAAACCCACAAGGCATGTAATTGGATAAGATTACATATACTGTACTTACATAAAGGTAAAAATGGAGGGGAGCTAAAAATATAACCAACGTATACAGAATTCATAGCGTTAGGCCATCAAAATAATCAGTATTTCTAGGCCCCCGAATATACACTCAGGAACATGAAATAAATTGGGCAAATCACAAAATCAGTCATCTCACAATGATATCTAACCACACTATTGTCTTTTGTTGGATACCCTCCATCTGAATCACTGTCCTACTGAAGAATCATCCGAAGAAAAAATTATAGTTGTTTGTGCACTCACCAGCAATCAGTACCGGCTGGGTGGAGTAGAGGTAATGTCACCGCTCTGCATGGAGAGAGCCTGTGGAGTCATGGGTTCGATCCCAGCGAGCAACCTCTCCAATAAGTGTCCTTGGGCAAGATACCTAACGGTACATACTCGCTACCCAGGACATACTTGAAAACAAGAGAAATCTCAATGTATCCTTCCTGGTAAAATCCTTTCACAAAAAAAAAAAAAGACTTGAATGCAGGGTTTCTCTCAGCCCGTGATGACTATAATTCCAATTCAGAAACTGCAAATGGATTAGTCACTGAGGCACGGATCAAGAGGTGCATTTTATTTAAGATGTGTGCCAAACAACATTTCGGCTCTTCACTGAAACCTTTCTCAAGTGACTTTGTGTTGTTGTGCAGGCCTAGTACAGAATCTTTCACCAGACCAGTGTCCCGGTTACTGACCCTAGCAACTAGAACAAGCCACAACCTAAACTACCAGTCCCTGTTATGGCTGGAAAAAGATAGGTAAGACACAGAGAAGTAATAAATGGTCAAATAAGTCACGGTCAACTCAACAACTAAGGAGGTAGTCATACAAGCAAATTTTAAAGGGACAATGGAAATCAGAATAGTCATATAGCTATAGCCAAGGTCTGTACACAACAAATACAATAATAAACAACGAAGTATTGGGAATTAGAACCACGACAGGCCTCTGTGTCTTACCTATCTTTTTCCAGTCATAACAGGGAGTGTAGTAGTTTTCCCATTGGTTAGCATCATTTTTGAGCGCAGACTGTGCATGAACAACGCAGGCCTCCAGGACCACGAGGAAAGAACACGGCATGATGACGCACTGAGGTGTCATCATTCATAGCCGGCACCAGAGCACAACCATCAGAACGGGACGCGGCCAGGGAAGGACACCTCTCGAGCCACAACGGAAAAAATGACTTATGAAAGCAGCACAAGCAGTAGACTGTGTGATAGCTGGCCAATAACCTACACAAGGGACACATGTATAAAGGAACTTTAGATGAAAGGAGGTTTTTTTTTTTTGGAGAAAGTATTTTACCAGGCAGGATACATTGAGATTTCTCTCGTTTTCAAGTATGTCCTGGGTGGCGAGTATGTACCGTTATGGGTCTTGCCCAAGGATACTTAATAGAGAGGTATCTTGCTGGGATTCTATATATTGGTATCGTTGATGTTAATTGCATATCAGCTTCTGAGGAAATTAGATTTTCATATGAAATGAATCAAGATTTTGTACTGATTACAATTTTTATTCAATTCAATACATAAATGTTTCCTTTTATTTACACCATGCATGAGATACTGTTAAATCTTCGTCCAGACTGGCAAAATTTATTTTCTATCATCGATATAAAGCATGGCTTTATCATCGATGGCTCTACGGAGTTATTTATCACACACATACCTTGTGTATTTTTTACTATGTTATTTCTTTTCACTTCATGGGTTTTTCACTATCTTTGCATTAGTTTTTTTTTAACTAGCGTTTCTCCCAATATTGTATGGCTATGTTTTGAAGAGAAACTCTGGGACTATCTCCAGGAGAAGGAACAGTAAAAGCATTTCTATCCTGTTTAGGTTTTTATTTTTACCATCAACTGCACTGTTTCATGATCTATTTTTTTCGGCAAAGAAACCTTACAATAAGAACTTTCTTAAAAATACCTCGCAATTCTAAAATCAACCAGTTTATTAAGCAGTTAGGCCGAACCTTGAGTACTTTCGATCCTCTGTCATTGTTGAATCTGGCGTATTTTCCCAGTCTCAGCGAGATGTAGGAAGGAGCAGTCATTCGGTTCATGAGGGAGAAAATTCTTCTTTAACCCCTTCACTACCACGTGATTTTTGTTGAAAAATATTATATAATCACATTTATTTGAAACATGGGATGTGAAGTTAACAGTTAAATATAGGGTAAAATAGACATATTGCACAGAAATTGTTATTCTGAGATAAAAAAAAAAATAATATTAATTTGCTCATTTTTAATTTTTCATGTATTTGTTTATCCTTTACAGAAATATTGTTGAAATGTAAGATTCTGAGCTCTAGATGGTGTCCTTTATCTTAAACAATTTCAAATGGGGACTGTATCATTATCATACAGGCAGGAAACCTTTGTGTTAGATACAGTAACTGTGATAAATAAAAATAAAAATGTTCAGATCTCCTGCTTTTGAGAATTTGTATAGTGATCATAATGAGATTATTAGCAATGCAGCTTCCAAAAATTACCAGTAGAATATCAAAACAATATCTGTCTGTGACATAATGCCTGCATATGTAAATTACAGTAACATCCTGTATTTGTACTGTATAGGGATTTTCTGTCATTATAACCCCTTGCATCTTACAGGGAAGTGAGAGTGGGTGACCGCACAGCTCTCCCTGCATTCTGCCTTCTCACTCTCTGCTGTAATGTAGCAGTAATCTATTTGAACTTTTTGTTACAGTGAGGTTTAGGGCTGCTATTTGCAAATGGTTTTATATCTCTCCAGGGTGCTTGGAGAGCCAAAGGATTTCCCTTCTCCACAGGGGACACAGTAATCCTGCTTTAAAAGATGTGTAAATTACCTTTTGATATGCCAATGAGTGCTTTTCAATGCTTTACAATGCAAACTCGAGATTTATTATTTATTATTATTATTCATTATTTATAAAGCACCAGCATATTCTGCAGCGCTGTACAATAAGCACAGTATAGACAGGGTTACAATACATTGAACAACATTTGACAAACAGTACAGGAGGAGATGAGGGCCCTATTCCCGTAGGAACTCACAATCTGGGAGGGTTGGGGTTGGAAACAGGAGGAGAGGACTGTAAGGTGAGAGTGATTGATGGTTGCGTCAGTGAGTTGGGTGGTAGGCTTCCCTAAATAGGAACGTTTTAAGGGAGCGTTTGAAGGAAGAGAAGTTAGGGGAAAGTCTGACAGTACGAGGGAGAGCGTTCCAGAGAGTGGGGCTGTGCGTGAGAAATCCTGCAGTCTATCATGGGAAGAGGTGATGCGGGGAGAAGCTAGGCGCAGGTCACTGTTTGACCTTAGGGAGCGGGCTGGGGTGTATTTGGTGATTAGTGAGGACAGGTAGTGGGGAGCTGAGTTAGTGAGGGTTTTGTAGGTAAGGATAAGGATTTTGAACTTAATTCTGCAGTGGATGGGGAGCCAGTGAAGGGACTCGCAGAGAGGAGCGGCAGAGACAGAGCGGCGGGTGAGGTGAATTAGCCTGGCGGAGGCGTTCAGGATGGATTGTAGGGGGAGAGCCGGGACAGAGGGAGGCCAGATAAGAGATTATTGCAATAGTCGAGTCGGGAGATTACCAGGGCGTGTATGAGTTGTTTTGTAGTGACAGCGGTAAGAAATGGCCGAATTCTGGAAATATTGCGCAGTTGGTATCGGCAGGAGGAGGAAAGAGACTTGATGTGGGGGATGAAGGAAAGAGCAGAGTCAAGTGTAACTCCAAGACAGCGAACTTGGTTTGATGGGGAGATGGTGATACCCTCCACCGTGATAGAGAAGTCAGGAGGTGGAGAGGCATTGGAGGGAGGAATAAGTATGAGCTCAGTCTTTGACATGTTGATCTTTAGGTGGTGGGAGGCCATCCAGGAGGAGATGCCAGATAAACAGTCACTGACTCTTGAAAGGACAGGGGGAGAGAGATCAGGGGTAGAGAGGTAGATCTGAGTGTCATCAGCGTAGAGGTGGTAATTAAAGCCAAAGCTGTTGATGATTTTGCCCAGGGAGGAGGTGTAGATGGAAAAGAGCAGAGGACCAAGGACAGAGCCTTGAGGTACAACAACAGATAGAGGCAATGAGGAGGAGGAGTTACCAGCAAAGGACACACAGAAGGACCTGTTGGATAAATAGGAGTCAACCCAAGCAAGTGCAGTGTCACCGAGACCCAGAGAGTTGAGGGTCTGTAGAAGGAGGGGGTGGTCAACAGTGTCAAAAGCAGCCAAGTGGTCAAGCAGGATGAGAATAGAATAGTGGCCGTGTTTTTTAGCAGTTAGGAGGTCGTTGGTGACTTTGGTGAGGGCAGTTTCAGTTGAGTGTAGGGGACGGAAGCCAGATTGCAGGGGGTCAAGTAGGGAATTGGAGGACAGGAAGAGGGAGAGGCGGTTGAAGACTAGTTTTTCTAAGAGCTTTGATGTGAAGGGAAGCAGGGATACAGGGCGGTAGTTGGATGGAGAGTTGGGATCGAGGGTTGGTTTCTTTAGTATTTATTTATTTATTTATTTATAAAGGATTTTACCAGGAAGGATACATTGAGATTTCTCTCGTTTTCAAGTATGTCCTGGGTTCAAGAACATTGAAGTGTTACAGTTACAGAAATACAAAGTAATACAATGCAAGATATTAAGAAAACAACACATATACAGATTAACAGAAAATAAATATGTAGAAAAATAGTCATTATGTTACATGTATACAGGTGCATTCTGTATTGAGGTATGCTAGTAAGGAGCTCTTGAGTGACTTAAGACTGGTGGAAGATTTGATGGTGTCTGGGAGGTTATTCCATAATTGTGGTGCTCTGTAGGAAAATGAGGATCGAGCCACTGTCTTTTTTTATTGTGGTATTGCAAGTAAGGTGCTGGTCCTGGATCGGATGTTATAGGATGAGGGAGCTGCTGGGGGAAGCAGTCTATTCAGGTAGGGTGGCAGCTTCCCAGAAATGCTCTTAAACACCAGGCTGGAAAGGTGAAGGGTGCGTCTGGATTCCAGCGATGGCCAGTTTATCTCTTTTAACATGTCACAATGGTGGGTCATGTAGTTACATTGTAATGCAAAGCGGCAGAATGAGTTATATAATGTAGTAAGTTTCTGAAGATGTGTTTGTGGGGCGGCTGCGTACACTACATCTCCGTAATCAATAGCCGGCATAAGCATTTGTTGTACAATCTGCTTTCTTACCGCGGGACTCAGGCAGGATTTGTTTCTGTACAGGGCGCCTAGTTTGGGGTAAAGTTTAGATGAGAGTTTTTCGATGTGAGGGCCAAAGGATAGATTAGGGTCCAACCACATACCTAGGTATTTGAGAGAAGTGACTGTGGTCAGCGTGCCATTTGATTTTGTCCCCACACATAGATGGGGATTTTGCAATTTGTGTAGTTTAGGTTTTGTTCCAAAGAGCATCGTTACAGTTTTGTCATTATTTTAAAAAAGTTTGTTGTGTTTGATCCACTTTTCTACCTCTGTGAATTGTTCTTGCAGCACGGCTTCCAGCTGCCAGAGAGTTGGTTTGCTGGTATAGATTACGGTGTCGTCTGCGTACATGTGTACAGTTGAGGCTTTGCAGACGTTGGGCAGATCATTTATGAATATTGTGAATAGTAGGGGGCCGAGTATTGAGCCTTGGGGTACACCGCAAGTGACTGGGAGCGGGAGGGAGGAGCTGCCAGAAATTGACACATATTGTGATCGGTCAGATACATATGATTGAAACCAGGTTAACGTGTGATCACCCATGCCAGAGTTTTTTAGTTTTTCTAACAAGATGCCATGGTCTACTGTGTCAAAGGCTTTGGCAAAATCAAGGAAGATGGCTCCAGTTAGGTTTCCTTGTTCCATCCCAGCCTGGATATCATTACAGACTTTTAAAAGGGCGGTTGTAGTTGAGTGATTTGGACGAAAGCCGGATTGATCTGGGGTTAAGTAGTTCCAATATTGATAATAATCACGTAATTGTGTGTAGACGCATTTTTCCAAAATTTTGGACATTACAGGGAGCAACGATATCGGACGGTAGTTGGATACCGAAGTACTGTCACCACCTTTATGGATAGGTACCACTCTCGCAGTCTTCCTGAGTTTGGGTATGTATCCAGTCGCCAGTGATTCATTGATTAGGGTTGCGGCAGGATTTGCAATTGCCGGTGCACTGATTTTCAGCAGCATTGCTGGTATTTGATCAGGTCCAGACTGGTATTTCATTTTTTGCTTACGGAGAAGTTTAGTAACAACACTGACAGGCACTGGTCTAAAACTGAATTCCTGTCTGATACAGGGACTTTGCACAGTTGGAGGGGCCTGATCTGCATGAGGCCTTTCTGATTGCATGTCATTTCCTAGCTTGGCAATCAAAGTGGTGGCGCATCCAACAAAATAACCATTAAAGGCATGTGCTACATCTAGGGGGTGTTGCAGGGTTTTGTTGTTTACTTTGACAGCAGCTGGCTGGGAGTGGACTGGGGGTGCTTGTATGTTACTTATGGTTCTCCAAAAGTTTCTAGGGTTTGATGTGTTATGGTTTAGATTTTCATTGAAGTAATGGGCTTTAGCCATTTTTGTTTGTTTTGTGCATTCATTCCGGCATTTTCGGTATTCGCAGTGATCGTTCATGGAACCAGTACTCTTGAAATTTGACCACAGTGAATCTCTAAGACGGTACATTAGTGTAAGATCAGCTGTAACCCAGGGGAGATGGGTCCCTTTTACTCGCACTTTACGCAGCGGGGCATGGGAATTCCAGACTTTCAGGAACTCAGACTGAAAGTATTCAATTGCACAGTCTAGGTCTGGGATTAGGTTTAGTCTGTACCAGGGGAGCTGTTTGAGATCACTTAGGAAGGATTCAAGAATAAATTTCTTGAAAGACCTGGTGGTTATTACCTTTGGGGGAGATTTCATTGCCTTTATTTTGCGCACGCAGTACACTAGACAATGGTCACTAAAGCTATTAGCAAGAACACCTGCCTCCTGTATTCGATCAGGAGATGAGGAGAGAATCCAGTCCAGCAAGGTATGGTTAGGGCTTTTCATATTAATGCGAGTGGGGGAGGAGATTAATTGAGTTAGCTGCAAAGTTTTAAACAGTGAGCAGTGTTTATTGTTTTTAGGATTTAGCCAATCTGTATTAAAATCGCCGAGGACCAGCATTTCACTTTTTTGGTTTTGGGCAAGTAGGTTATTAAGGATTTGAGATATGTCAGAGAGGGAGTGCACTGGAGAGCTCGTGGGCGATAGAATCCAGCAACAATGATGGATTTACTGAATGGAATCTCAATTAAACCAGAGAGGAAATCAAAGGTGACAGGGGAGCTAGAAGTCTGTAAGGGGGTGAACTTTATGGACTCCTCAACATAAATAACAATTCCCCTCCTCTCTTTGCTCTGTCCTTTCTATAACATGAATACCCCTGTATTGATATGGCAGAGTCTGGTACTTTTGGGGTTAACCATGACTCTGTGAGCACAATGATTTTGGGTTTGTAATAGCAACACCATGCCTGAAGCTCATCCAATTTAGGGAGTAAACTGCGGATGTTACAGTGCACAAAAGAGAGGCCTTTTTTAGTGGGGAGACTAAAGGTTGTGTCACCTATAGGACCAGGGTTAGTTTCCACATTGTTTGCCAGGGAAAGTAGCAGGATAAATAGGAATTTGGACAGAGTTTTCTTTTGGTAATAATGTGTTGCAGAGTTTTAAATCTTTGTCTGGGGGTGGGAGGGCTGGATTTTAACACTCTCCACCAGCACTCAGCTGATAGGTTAAAAGAACTGAGCAGGCTGTGGTTTATTGGAACTGCTTTTTCATCCTGGGGCAATTGGAAAGGTGTATAGAAGGAGAGAGTAGTTTTAGAGAGAAGGGATGAGAAAGAAAAGAGAAGCAATAGTGGCATAAACATTATAGAGAAAGGTGTTGGAGGTGAGTAAACAGGAAATAGAGAGGTACCAGAGTAAATGGTGTAGGTTGCTGCGATATCACATGATCAATTAGTTGGGTATATATTAAATGAAAACCATGGGGTGGGTGGGTGAGGGGAGGGTGGGCGGGAGCAAAGTCCTGCTGGATGAGGATGATTTAGCTTCTCTCTGCCAAGGCCAGGTAGAGAGACTGACTGAGTTTTGGGCGTGTGCTGAAAGAGAATTAAGATTGCAAATAGCATCACATTGGGTTGAAGTTGTCCAGGAACTAGGGGGGAGTTTGTAGGGGGCAATAAAAGTTAAGGTTCATTGAACAGGGACATGGGGCAGAATAGCAGGCCTCGAGAAAATATAAAAAAAGGGAGTGGAATGCAGAAATCAGATAGCATTACAACAATTCAAATATATAAAAGATACACTTGTGTGCGATGTATATATATATATATATTCTATCTACACCTATATCACACACATACAAACACACATATACAGTGATATTACAATGTAAACATAATATACATCAAGAGAAAAGGCATTAGGCTATGTCAGATCACCTTCAGTGAATGAAGTTTCTAAGCAAGATGCCTCATTGTGGTGAGTCCTGCTGGATGAGGATGATTTAGCTTCTCTCTGCCAAGGCCAGGTAGAGAGACTGACTGAGTTTTTGGCGTGTGCTTCAGTGAATGAAGTTTCTAAGCAGATGCCTCATTGTGGTGAGTCCTGCTGGATGAGGATGATTTAGCTTCTCTCTGCCAAGGCCAGGTAGAGAGACTGACTGAGTTTTGGGCGTGTGCTTCAGTGAATGAAGTTTCTAAGCAAGATGCCTCATTGTGGTGAGTCCTGCTGGATGAGGATGATTTAGCTTCTCTCTGCCAAGGCCAGGTAGAGAGACTGACTGAGTAAAGGGGTAACTAGCGCGTGTTTGAAGGCGGATGGGAAGGAGCCAGTGGAGAGAGATAGGTTGAAGATGTGTGTGAGAGCAGGGGTGAGGGAGGAGGAGAGGGGAGGAATTAGATGTGAGGGAATGGGGTCGAGCGGGCACGTGGTGAGATGTGAGGAGGACAATAAGGAATTAACTTCCTCCTCAGTGGCTGGGAGGAAGCGGCAGAGGGTGGCAGAGGGGACCTGTGGGAGTGGAGGTGGCAGATAACTATCTTGTGTTGGGATGTTGCTTCTGATAGTTAATGTTTTACTGAGGAAGTAGTCTGCCAGGTCTTGAGCACTGAAGGCAGCTGTGGGGGGAGGTGCAGGTGGGTAGAGGAGGGTGTTGAAGGTGGACCAGAGCTGTTTAGGGTTGGAGGACAGCGAAGATATAAGAGATGAGAAGAAGGATTGTTTGGCCAAGTGGAGGGCAGAGGTGTATGACCGGAGAATAAACTTGAAGTGAACAAAATCAGCTTCAGAGCGGGATTTCCTCCAGGCACGCTCTGCAGTGCGGGAGCATCTTTGCAGGTCGCGAGTCTGGAGGGTGTGCCAGGGCTGAAGCTGGCGGCGTGGGGCTTTACAGAGTCGAAGAGAAGTAAGAGTGTCTAGAGCAGAGATAAGAGTAGTGTTGTAGTGATTAGTGGCAGCATCAGGGCAGGTGAAGGAGGAGGTGTGAGGGAGGTGGTGAAGTAGGTTGGAGAATTGATGGGGGTCCACAGCATGTAGATTTCTGCGAGTGTGTGTGCGGGGTGGGGGAGCAGGGTGTTTAGGAAGTCCAGATAGGTTGAAAGAGAGAAGGTGGTGGTCAGATATGGGGAAAGGGCGACAGTTGAACTCAGAAATGGAGCAGAGGTTGGAAAAGACAAGGTCAATAGCGTGACCATCGCGGTGGGTAGGGAGGAGGGAGGATTGTGTGAGTCCAAGGGAGGACATGAGTGAAAGAAGTTTGGAGGCAGCAGGGGCGGAAGGATCATCAATGGGAATGTTGAAGTCCCCGAGAATTAGGCATGGAAGATTAGAAGACAGGAAGTGAGAAAGCCAGGTAGCAAAGTGGTCAAAGAACTGGGAGGTTGGTCCCGGTGGGCGGTAGATGACTGCCACCCTGAGAGCCAGAGGAGAGAACAGGCGGATGCAGTGTGTCTCGAAGGAGGAGATAAAAGCTGTCTGCATCAGTGCATTTTGCCTTGACAAGAAGATTGTCTGAACATTAAAAAAAAAAACTTTATCATAAAAAGGTATAGCGTATAAAGTTTAAAACCAACACAATTACAACATAAACAAAAATAAGTTAAAATGAGTTTTGGCATTCTTTTTAATTACCGTACCAATATACAAAACATACATATGCATGCCTTAAAAAAGTCATAAAATGTTATGCAACCTCATCTCTGTATTTATCATTTTCGAACAAGCGTACTGAATGAAAACATTTCTCAAGTAAATGAACATACTAAATGCATGCCATCTGCAGTCTTCCTGTCTTCTGGAAGCATTATATCAGCCATTGTGGATGATATTAGAAAGAAATAGGTACTAAAAAAGGACCTTTAGAATGCAGATGGTAGCTTGTCAGAAAAGGGACATAACCCTAAGGGATAAACACTGAGTAACAGATACAGTAGCCGGACTAGGCTGATACTGACAATAAATATATTGATGATTACTTTATTATAAGAAACACTGGTACATAATTAGAACAAGATAAAAAAAACATATATACGAATAGTGGAAAATCCGCCTGTTGTCAATCCTATATTATTGAAGATTCTAAATACCAATAAGATAGAGTGTCTCTAGGTCAGGGCACTCTGTTGGCAAATAATTGTAAAATAGATCTTAATCGGGTATAAGATGAGTATTTTCAAAGAGGTGTTTAGAAGGGTATAGGCGCTTTCAATTAGTTTGATGCAAATAGAAAATTGTGGATGATATGCCTGTATTATTTGTAACCAGCATTGAACTACACATTCTCAAAAACACATAGGTGGTGAGCACTACATTTTCTGGTGGCTTACCTTTAATAATATAGCCATAGTGACTGGACTGCATACCTACATATATATAGTTATATATGAGTATGTATATTAGATAGACCATGTTAGTCCAGCTGCCAAAATCACGGGTATAGCAGCACGTACTGATACCTTTTATAGCTCCAGACCTGAAGAAGAGAGGAATTCTCTCGAAAGCTTGTCTTTTAAATTTAATGTTAGTCTAATAAAAAAGGTATCACTACGTACTACTATATGCATGAATTTATATGCAGTTTTTTGAATTGCTGTGATGTGCAAGTGGCTTCTGCAATAATAAACATATATTATATATATATATAGGCCTATCGATTATATATATATATATATATAGTTAAGTTTATTATTGCAGAGGCCATTTACAAATCACAGCAATTCAAAGAACTGCATCACAGAGCACATGTGCTACATTCCCCATATGCAGCACAGAACTCTTGCAGGGTTATTCAGAGAGAGGTGAAAACCAGGAGAATTGCCAGGAGAATGAACAATCTAGACCAAATAGCCGATTTGGAAAGTGAGATAAATGGGAGAGTTTTATTGGTTTGGCTATTTTGATCTAGAATTTTCACTTCTCCAGTCATTCTCCTGCTTTTCACCTGTGAGTAAGACATGCAAATTACATCAGCAATTTCTCACTTTTTTGCATCCTGGGTCTGCTTTCACAAAGAACCCTTCAATCAATGCCATGCCATACTAGATGGCCTTTTTTAACAGAGATCAGGCATATGCAACTGGTCAAAGCCACTCCTGGACAGAGCTGTTTCGGGGTTATTGGACTCGCTTCAGCAGGACTAGGCATGATCAGTTGCCGTTTGATGCTTAGCATAAATCACTGACCCAAAGTCGAAGGCCCGTGTAAGATGAATGCAGTGATCACGTCCGTGTTGCCGCACAGTTTAACGTCCGTCATAGCATAGAATCGTGATCAATAGAGACCAACACATTAAATGCGTCTGCACCAAACTGCGCACGCACTACGCACGTGGCAAACGGACGCAAGTTAGGCAAGAACATAAAACCGCTAACAGAGACGCACAGAGTGCGCCACGTCCACCACGTCTGCTTAGCGTTCTGTGTGCGTGATGAGGAGATGTCAGACGCAGCGCATTTGCGATGTCCAGCACCTTGACGCACAAAATGCCTTTTCATATCCTTTTTCATATTAATTTTGTTTCCCATATTTCCCTTTTTTTCTACGTCCGTTATAAAAAACAGATCATGTGGTGTCTACCGTGTCTTCCGTCAGAACGTCCGTCAGTTGTGCACGCACGCAGAGTGCGCTCAGACTGCGTTCGTCTGACTCTAGCCTGAAAGGTGATTATTTTCTGGGGTCCATGCAACGTGGAAAGTTTGCCATGTTTCCAACCCAGCCTGGGGGGGGGGGAGCAGATCTCTTTAACTTGCCTTTGTTGTAAGCATAGGTTTTCTGTTTTTAATTCCATTTATTTTTCTGCTTGTGAGTGAAAATATTAATTGTAATATCTTTTTTTTTCATTTCTGTACATGCACTGTGGCTTTTTGTCATCCTATTAAATAATAATTTATTAAGCTCTGCCTTTGTCTGATATAAGAACCACGTTAACTGAAGAGACAGGATTATAATAGCTTTGAGTTTTGGGATGATCTACTAAAGTGGGTTTTGGTTGGGGTTGGTCTACTGAACTGTTTTCTTTTTTTGATGTGCATAATTAAATGGGGGTCTCAGGTCAGCTCTGGTTCGGATATTAGGCATACTGGATATATATATATTAGACCTATGGTGGCGGCACTTAATTAAAGGAAGTAGGTGTGGCGATTGTGTGTTACGCAGTCATTATTTTGGGTCTAGTGCAGACGAATAGTGATTTTTAGCCCTGCATCCACTTCACCAAATCACATTCCCTTCTGGAGCAAAGCAAGTACGTGACAGGGGCTACAAAAGAATGGAGGTAGGACCCCTTTCACATCTTCTTCTCTTCCATGGGCATAGGGTGAGAGGAGTGAAAATTAGCCATGGACCTGTTAACTCACAGCCCCTTCCAATAGGTGGTGGCTATTAATGTGAGGGTGACAAGCAATTGTCCTCTCTCTGGCCCCACATATAAGGGTATTTAACTTGCTTTTCGCTATGATAACTAATATAGGTGCTCATATCGCACTGTGCATAGTGAATCATTTTCAGGATGACGGTGGATTTCTTTTAAGTGGCAATGTTTATGCATATTGGTTACATAAAGCTTTTTGCACCATGTAATCAGCTCAGGCCTGGGGATTGGAAGCATGTTACTAACTATGTAATCTCATTAAACACAAGACTTCAGTAAAGGTTATGTGAAAAAATGTAGTTGTATAATAATTAGAAAATCTACGGTCCAAACCAAATACGTCTACATATACAGCATAACAAAACCTGATGTTTTTCATACAAGGAAATGTCTCAATTCTATATTCTAATCAAATGAACCAGGCTTAAATATCACAAGAGTGAAAGATGAACATTGTAAAGTTTATTTAAAATTTGCCTGTACATAGAAAAAACAACATGGAAACACACCGTATGAATAATGAAAGGAAAATATACATTCATTATTGTAATGCATACCTAACATTGTAAATGTGTTTGTAATTCCAATGTAGAAGAGGTGAAAATCTTCAGGAATGCCTATATATATTTATATATACATCAGGTACCACAGCTGGAAGAATTTATATTTGAACTTTTTTTCTACAAATGAGCAAGAATCTTAATAAACATTTCGTATAGCTTAGATGGCCTTAGAGGATACTTTTTAAGGTAGGCTGGCTTTAATGCACATGTGGACAATTAAAATGGAATATACTTTATTTGTTCATTTCTTTTCAAGGAAGTAATAACGTACTCAATAAAAAAGACAAAACACTGTTAGGAGTATAAAACTATTGCATGTCAAACTCTGGCATTTAAGGAAAGAGTCTGGGTGTGTTGCAACTGATTTTCTTTGTAATATTTTTATTTTATTTAAGTATCTAGGGTTCAGCCGCTGCCGTTGCGCTGTTGGTATAATTGATTCTAACTCATTTCACTAACTCACCTACCTCATGGCCTTACCTAATATGATTCTAATTATTATCCCTAAATCTAATAATTAATTATATGTACTGTTAATTTGAACCACAATCAAGTCGACTCGCTACACTAGTTTTAGTTGCTGAAAATAAATGCCTCAACAAAGGTACACTTGCGCCACAGGATGTGGTGCTATGCCATTCTCGCGGCAGGAGGGCTTTGAAGACGCATGGCGTACATGTACGCCGCACTGTCTTCAATGGGCCGCATTGGCTTCTCCCTGCAGCTGGCGCGTGCCGCGCGAGGTTGGCTGCAGAGAGACAGCCTGAACTCAGGCTGTCTCCCGGCAGCCAATGATGCACGTAAAGCGTCGGCTGAGGAACAGGCCGAAATTAGCGTCTCGTGCTGCAGATGTCGGCAAGGTGTACCTGTATGCCTCGCCGGTGTTAACCCGCCATTGACGAGCGACGCCCACCTGTCCTTAAAGGGTTAAGGATATCTCTCCCTATACTCTGTGTAATTGCCAAGGATAAGCATACTAGAACTATGTAACCAAAATGATAAAGTGCCACTCACTCACAAAAGGATGAGGGTATGAAGAGTTCTGAGTCATACTTCAGAAGCCCCTACCCACCAATTAAAAGCTATTCCCATTCCCCAAAACAATATGTATGCCACTAGTGTATTTTGGCCTAGGCCAACAAGGCCTAGGCCTAGGGCGGCACTTTCCAGGGGGCGGCGGCCCGCCAGGTGGCCCCACCCCTAAAAAAATAATAATAATTTTTTATTTTTTTTTACTTTTGCAAACTATTTTACCAGGAAGGAAACATTGAGATGTCACTAATTTTCAAGTATGTCCTGGGTAGGCTTTCACTTTTCAGGGGGCAACAAAAAACCTCACCACTAATTGGGTTACTCACAGAGCACCGAAATGACGCCAACATTTTGGTGTTCTGTAGTTCCCTGCACTTCGGGGAATAAAATTTCCCCACAGGGTCCCCAAAGTGCATGGAGTCGGCCGCTGTATGCTGCCACCGCAAACCCATGGCCTGCTGTTTTCAAAAGAACTACTGAACGAAAATGTCTGGAATTTACATATAAGATCCTATGATTGATAATAAAAAGTTCTGTCACAGAAAAAGAAGAACCGCTATTAAAAAAAAAGGAGGGGGAATTTTGCCAAGAAAATTCTGAAGAATTACTAAAAGGTGCTAAAAAAAATAAAAAAATAAATACAGACTTTTTACTGCAGATTAAAATAATAAATGGTTTGTTAGATATTGCATAAAAACGGGAATATTTTTAACATTGAAACCTATGGGGTTCGCTTGAATAAACCTGCTGATTGAAACCACCGAACATCAGGGCATTTCACTGACATTTCTCTGCTGTTTGGTGTTCTCTGAATAGATTAACCATTACTTCTCTATGGGGATTTGCACTGCCTTCAAACAGCACCGTACTTGCTGTCAGTTCGCCAAACTTGTGTGTGAGCATATCACCAGAGCAGTGGTGTACTTAGAGGAGTGGCGGAGGGCGGGCCGCCCCAGGTACCAGTGATTATTGAGGTGTCATTAGGGGGTACTAGGAGGTGCCACTGTCACTGTGTGTCAGCTTTGAGCTGTGTTTTCAAACAACGACCAGCGGAGCATGGCGTTTGCATACGGAATAAAATCGAATAGAATAAAAATCCCCCTCTCCTCCCTCCATAGCTCCTCCCCTGCCCCGCAGCAGCTCTAGGAGAGGGGAGGGGGATGTAATTTGTGTCCAGAGAGAGAAGATGACAGTAACTGGCAGGTAAAGGGGGGGTTCCAGCAGAATATGAAGCCCTGTCTGCTTACTGCTGTTTAAAGTGGACCTTTCCTTAACCATCACTGCAGTGATAGAAATTTGTCATTGAGCTGCCTGTCTCCTGGTGAGGCTGCGTGCGTGCAGGTCACACTCGGTCCGGCCAGTCAGGTGGTACTGAGTCTCAGTACCACCTAACTGGCTGAACCACGTGACACGCAGCTGCCCGCCCTTTCGTTAACGTGGACTGTCACTCTATTCTGGACTGAACACCCACCGGGAAGGGAATCAAAGCCAGGGTGCACCCTCTGGCAGTGGCACCCCACTGCTGACAAGATGGGTCCACGCACAGGCACAGCCGTGATCCTAACGTGGCCTGGAGGGACCTCCTGCTGAGTCTGTACACAGTCCCTGCTTACTCTGCACACAGCCCTACCGCGGATGGAGGCCGGTAAATGTAGAATAAATAATTGCTGTGTGCTCATATACACTCGGTTTGCTGGGAGTTTTAATGCAGTGGATTCTGATGCACTCATACACACCACACATTGCATTGTTGGGAGTTTTATTGCTGTGGATTCCGATACGCTGACACACACCACACATTGCATTGCTGGGAGTTTTATTGCAGTGGATTCTGATGCACTCATACACACCGCACATTGCATTGCTGGAATTTTTATTGCTGTGGATTCTGATACGCTGACACACACCAAACATTGCATTGCTGGGAGTTTTATAGCTGTGGATTCTGTGATACACACTGCATAGTACTGTGAGTTTTATTGCCCTGGAGCTCTGGGATACACTCATACACACTGCACATTACTGTGAGTTTTATTGCTGTGCAGTTCTGTGATATGCTCATACACAGTGCACAATTCTGTGGGTTTTATTGCTGTGCAGCTCTGTGATACGCTCAAATGCAGTGCACGTTTCTGTGGATTTTATTGTTCAACCAATTAGAGCGGCTGTGATCCAGTATACTTGACATGCGTGGCTGTTCTTTGTAAAAATGCTTGAATTTAAACATTTCATAATTTTATTTATCTCAATAGATACATTTGAAATGGTATACAAAATATACAAGTAGGCACTTGGTATCCACTTTTAATATAAAGAGAGGAAAAGGTGGAGCTCTAAGAGGAAAAGGTGGAGCTTAAAGAGGAAGGGTGGGGATTAACCAGGAAGAGGTGTGCCCTCGACAGGAAGGGGTGCCTCAAATTTAAATAAGGGGGTGCACGAGTTTAGTCAGGCCTAGGGCAGCACAAAACCTAAATACACCAGTGATGTATGCCCATACACAAATCACAGTGATTGCTCTGAACCCTACAATTTTAAAGGGTCTATTCACTAAAGGGTGAAGTCATGAGAAATGTCTGGAGAAGAGAACAATCTAGACCAAATAAACAAATTGGTTAGATTTTTCACTTCTCCTCACCTTACCCTTTAGCAAATAGACCTGTAAATTATTGGGGGCTCACACATCTCTTTACTGGCATAGTAGATGACAGTGTTTGAATGTAGAAAGGAGTGTATGTGTGTGGAATGTGAGTATGCATGTGAATATCATTCCATACAAATTCGCTCACGTTACCCCAGTTATAGCCAGCTATTTTGCCTAAAGGTCATCTCTGCATAACCAGTACTGAGGTAAGATCAAAATGAACTCTAAAAAGAAATCATTGCTTTGTTTTCTTTTATTTATAGTTTCACAACCCCTACGCGCGCTGCTGCGAAAGACGCCGGGTTAAGCCACCCACTATCTGTCTAGCCTAGCCCAGATAATGACTGCATGGACAGCAAGCCCCCGCGCTTGCTTTCCTATCTGTCCCCGCACACTTTCTCTCACAACAGGTACGTAGAGCGTGATACAATGGTCGCAGGATTGCAACGCAGTACAAGTCTTCTCTTGAAGCGGGTAATGACTACGTCTCCCACAATCCCTGGGCTCACTTTCCTATTCTATTAGTTACGCTGCCACCAGTCCTCATGGACACTACGCGCGTCGCAGCGAGAGATGCAGGGCTAAGCAACCGCACTGTCTGCTTACCCTAGACCCGGACAGTGACTGCATAGACAACAATCCATGCTGTCCCTAGCGACCGCAACTCACAATTTCGTATCTACCCGAGCTTAAAACAACCAGCAATACTCCAGTCTCGTAGTTAGCGTGGATCTCATCAGCCAGAAACAGAAACTTAAAGAAGTTATATTTATTTATGATATAGAAAAATCACAGTGCATTGGTTACAGGAAAAATTATAGCTAGAATAAATTGCTAGTTACACAGTACACAGCAAATAAAAGAAAAGGATTAAACACAGAGCTTTACTTACAACCTAATCAGTAAGCTAGCATCGGCGACTCCTGGGGCCTGGAGATAGAAACATGGACAGCATGGACAGATCATCATCATTCGAATGTATCCCTTGTGATCAGCCCCAGCACATGGCCAGCTTCAGAATTTATACACTTCCTGGTCCTTCCAAAACCCACCCACAAATGGCCCAGCCTCCTGCACTACATATCCCAGAATTTCCCTCTCCTGAGCACGCTCAGTATGCTTGTCATTAATCTTAATTCCCTGGTCTATCAATCATCTCCCAAAGACCACCTTCGGTGATCAGAGAATGTGATTGCTTCTTTGATATGCGGTTGGGGTGCCGCTCTGGCTGCGTCTTCTCCCTGCCATGAGCAATTGCTCTTTCTGCCTGCAGGGTAGACCCCAAAAAGGTGTTTTCTTTAATTCACACCTGTGAATTTTTTCATGGAAAATTGTCATGGACCTCTTTAATTGCTTTCTTCCAGCCATTGATTTCTTAGGCCAGCTGCGCCAAATGGTCTGGTATCTAAAGATAGCCATAGATATAAATATGCTTATATAATACATATCGCGGTAGATATACCGATAGCTAGACACAGAGAGATGGGTATGTCTACCTGTGACATATAGTGTCCTAATTTTCTGGGAAACGCTCAGTTGATAATGGTAAGCTGTACCCATAACAAAATTTCCTTACATTAGCATGAACCGCTATTTCACCTCATGTCTGAAATTTGCTACCTTAGTTCTTGGCTTTCTTCATTTGGGGCCTGTGATGGACTGGCCCAGCACCCTCAGCCAGAGACGAGAGTGCAGGACATGTTAGTTCAATAAACTGTGTGTTGGTACCGTTGTCCAGCTATCCTGTGAGTTCTGGGAGGGAGAAGGGCAGAAAAGTACCTGTAAATAAAAGTGTCATGTATATTGTGTATGGTATGCCGTTTTAAATCTGCCGTGGTTGCCGCCATTTTCTGCCGCCTCGTGTTCGGATCGGGCGAAGCAGGAGGGAAAATGGCCGATTCGGGCCATCCGGTCCCGAATCGGCAACGCCCCGATGCGCGTTAGCCAATAATACCTGTGGGGGCGGGCAGGGGGTTTTCCAGATGTGGAGCTCGTGGTAAAAGTTATAAATGCATGTGTTGTTAAAATAAAAGCGTCTGTTGTTGTTGAGTTCATGCAGCTGCGTCTCGTGTCTCTGTTCACCAACCGTGTCTGACATCCCTCATGATTCAGAACGCCGGACGAATCAAAGGTATACCACGTGTCATTGCCGCGCGATCCGAGTACTCCGGGCCGACGCACCCTTTCGTTTAACCACTAGGAGATCCGAAGAACCAGTATCCTGCCGGGCGCAGCGCATCGACTACCGCGCGATCCGAATGTTACTGCGGGTCGAAGAGAGATTCCTGTGACCGTGGAGAGAGTCGAACGGGTCAGTGCCGTACAGCGAATGGTCACATCGACCGCGGGGCGATCCGAATAGCCCGAACGAACGGCCGTTTACCAACTCAATTACCGGGAGATCCGAATCTTCGCGGAGAGAATCTGTTCCGATCTTAACTGTAAAAGCTCCTGTATGAGTCAGTGGCCAGCTGCTCGGGACGCTGAGTGTCAACTCTCAGTGGTCGGGCTGGGTCCACGTCAAGGTCCCCCTCGCTACGTTTGGCGTCCCGCTCGCGAAGCTGATCCCGGTCGCTCGAGACGCCGAGTGTCACCACCTTGGTAGTCGGGCCGGTGGGATAACAGAAGGGGGAGAAGACCTCAACGCAGATTGGAGCACACCCGTAGGCGGACGAGTCACCCTTCCGTCACACTGGTGGCAGCGGTGGGATTGCTCTCTGCAATCAATATCTTCGATCCCCCGAAAAGACCATCATGGCAGTATATGCTGACTACAAACGGGACACTTTGCGGAATATGCTAGAGAACCGTGGTGGTACTCCGGGTTCCAAGAGTCGGGACATTCTAATAGAGGAGCTACAACGGTTGGATCAAGGTGCGGCGAGCGCAGCGCTACCCGCCGACACCTCACCTGTGATCGTCACGGCCGGAGCCGACGAAAGCGAACTACAGAGGAAAGTACGGGAACGGGCTGCCTTATACGGAGCAGCCCCGACAGAGGCAGTGATGCAACACCTGGTCCGGGAGATCTGCCAGGAGGAAGAGCGGAGAAGGGAACGCGAGCACGAGCTGCGGTTGGCAGAAGTGCGGAGTCAGCGAGACCACAGCCTCCGGGTGGAACGATCCCCGGGAAGAAAGGTGCCCTTTCAGGCGTTTAAAGATTTCCGCGAGACCGACGAGGAAATAGAGAGCTATCTCCAAGATTTTGAACGGTTGTGTCAAGTACATGAAGTTCACCCCACCGACTGGGTAAGAATCCTGGCGTGCAAATTGACCGGGCGGGCCGCGGAGGCCTACCGCACGGTGCCAGATGAGGAAGCCACCAACTATGGGCACGTGAAACAGGCGCTGCTGAGCCGGTTCGCCGTGACTCCAGAAGCCAGTCGAGCCAAGTTCAGAAACTCTCGCCGACCCAGTGGCGCTACCCATGTAGAGTGGGCTCACCGACTACAGCGGGATTTACGTACATGGTTTCTGGGGAGCAAAGCCGAGACCGTACCCGAGATAACGCAACTGCTACTGCTGGAGCAGTTTTTCGAACACACTCCCGCCGCCATCCGGGAGTGGGTGCGGGACAAGAAGCCCCAAACTGTACAACAAGCAGCTATTTGGGCAGATGAATATGCTGACACGCGGAAAGTCACGGGGGGAGAGCGGCCGTTACCCCCCCGACCTGTGATCCCGGCCCCGCCCCTTCCAGTGCCGACGGTCCGACCGCTGGCTACCCGACCTCCCAGCCGACCCAACAATATGGCCAACATACGCTGCTATGGATGCAACCAGGACGGCCATTATAAGCAGAATTGTCCCAACCGACCGGACCTGGCAAGATCGTCCCCTAGGCCACCACAGTCTACCCATTGCTACGACGTCGATCCTCCCTGGCCGGAAGCTCCGGAAGAATGGGAGCGTCTGCATGAGGCGGACCCCGTGCAAGCTGCCGCGGCGGATAATCGCCATCACCATCGCCAGGCGGTGTGGGTCAATGGGAAGGCGGCTGAAGGACTTCGAGACTCTGGGGCTACAATCACGTTGGTCCGACCTCATTTAGTGCAACAGAACGACCGGCTACGAAATACTGTCGCAGTACGAGTGGCTGGGGGTAAAGTTCTCCGGCTGGAGACGGCCCGGGTTCACCTGAACTGGGGATCCGGGGAGAAAGTAGTCAGAGTGGGGTTATTGAACCAACTACCGGCCGAGGTGCTCCTCGGCAATGATCTGGGACGACTGATCTCTGCATACTCCATGGAGGCGGCCACACCCGTCACCACTAGACTACAGAGCCAACGACACAGCAACAACACTCCGAGAGGGACCCAGGTGAGACCTTCCCCAACACCCCGCCCGATCCCTACGCCCCGACCTATGCCGACCCTTCCCCTACGTCCTGACACTCCCTGCCCCTGGGGCTCCCCAGAAACCCTTCGCCATCAGACTCGGACAGACCCCACGTTACAAGGCTACCGTGACCGGGCTGGCCAGGGACTAGACGAAGACCGCAGCGACCGGATAGAGTGGGAGGATGGGCTACTCTATAGATATACAGAGAGGGAGGGGTCCAGGAAGAAACAGGTTCCCCAGAAACAATTGGTGGTACCCCAGGGCCCAAGACAAGAACTCCTGCGCTTAGCTCATGATATACCCTTGGCGGGTCATCTAGGGCAGAAGAAGACTCGCCACAGGTTAGCGCGCGCTTTCTTTTGGCCCCGCCTTAGCGAGGACACCCGCGAGTTTTGCCGCACTTGTCCGGTCTGTCAGAAGGCGGGAAAGGCCGGGGATCACCCGAAGGTACCTCTACGTCCCATGCCTATCATCCAGGAGCCTTTTAGTCGGGTGGCAGTCGACCTGATTGGGCCATTGCCTCGACCCAGTGCTACCGGGAAGAAGTATATACTCACCATTGTAGATTATGCTACCCGGTACCCTGAGGCCGTGGCTTTGGCCAACATCCAGGCGGACACCGTAGCAGATGCTCTGCTGCGGGTGTTTACGAGGGTGGGGTTTCCGCGGGAGATATTATCCGACCAAGGGACCCAGTTTACCGCTGAACTCACCCAGCAGCTCTGGCGTCTGTGTGGGGTCAAGGCGTTACACAGCGCCCCGTATCACCCGCAGACAAACGGACTGTGTGAACGATTCAACGGGACCTTGAAACAACTCATTCGGGCCTTTGTTCACGAGAGAAAAGATTGGGAGCAATACTTACCACACCTGCTGTTCGCTTACCGGGAGGTTCCGCAGGAATCTACCGGATACTCCCCGTTTGAGCTGCTATACGGGCGTCAGGTGAGAGGGCCTCTGGACCTAGTTAGGGCGCAGTGGGAGGGGAGGCAGCAGGAAGATGGGGTCCCGGTTGTGAGTTATGTCCTGAAGCTCCGGGAGCGCCTGGCAGAACTCGCGGGGTTGGTCCGGGAAAACGTGGAAACCGCTCAGGCTCAACAGAAGACGTGGTATGACCGGGCTGCTTGCAGCCGCTCGTTCTGCGTGGGACAGCGGGTTCTGGTGTTGAAACCACAGCGGCAGAACAAGCTGCAGGCGGCCTGGCAAGGTCCCTACACGGTGGTAACCCGACTGGGAGATACCACCTATGTGGTAGCGAGTTGCGCGGACACCAGAATCCAGCGGACATTCCACGTTAACATGTTGAAAGCCTTCCACGAACGCCCGGAGACAGTGGAGGCCATATGCGCTCCAGCTGTCGAAGAGACGGAACCGTTTCCCCTGGTAGAGTTACCAGGTGTGACCAAACAACCCTCGGGTGTGGATCAGGTGCAGCTGGGGGAGGCGTTGGGGTCAGAAAAGCAGGCCCAAGTACGGCAACTGCTGCGGGGTTACTCAGAAGTCTTTTCGGCCCTGCCGGGGTACACCGACCAGGCCGTTCACCCCGTAGACACCCCCGGCCAGCGGCCCCTGCGACAGCCTGCGTACCGTCTTCCGGAGGCAGTCCGGGAGACCATGCGGACCGAGATCCGGGAGATGTTGGAGCTGGGGGTCATTGAGCCGTCTGCCAGCCCACGGTTCTGTGTGGATTACCGACGGGTGAATGATTGCACCACGACGGACGCCTACCCCATGCCCCGGGTCGATGAATTACTGGACCAGATCGCCAGGGGTCATTTTCTGACCACGGTGGATCTGTGCAAGGGGTATTGGCAGATTCCCCTTGCCGAGGAGGCGACCCCGAAGTCGGCCTTCATCACCCCGTTCGGCTTGTATCAGTTTAGGGTCATGCCGTTCGGGATGAAGAACGCCCCCGCTACATTCCAACGCTTGATAGATCGCCTCCTCGATGGCCTCCAGGGATTTGCGTGCGCGTACCTGGACGACATCGCCATTTATAGTCAGAGCTGGGAGGAGCACTTGGTTCACGTAGGGACGGTCCTGGGGCGCATCAGGGACGCCAATTTAACCCTCAAGCCCGAGAAGTGTAAGGTAGGGATGGCAGAGGTGCAGTACCTGGGTCACCGGGTAGGGTGTGGGGTACAGCGACCTGAGCCCGCTAAAATAGAGGCTATCTTAGACTGGCCCACTCCCGTGACTAAGACGCAAGTCCTCGCATTTCTGGGTACAGCAGGCTATTACAGAAAATTCGTGCCCCGGTATAGTGATCTGGCCAAACCCCTGACGGACCTGACCAAGAAGTCCCTACCTCGACAAGTCCTGTGGTCCCCGGAGTGTGAGCGGGCCTTTCAGCAATTAAAGGCCGCCCTGACTCAAGCCCCCCTACTGGCGGCTCCCGATTATAACCGGCGTTTTATCATTCATACAGACGCGTCCATGTTCGGACTGGGAGCTGTCCTGAGCCAAGTGGGGGACGACGGGGGAGATCATCCAGTGGCCTTCATTAGCAGGAAACTGCTACCGCGGGAGGTGGGGTATGCTGCGGTGGAGAAGGAGTGTCTGGCTCTGGTCTGGGCCCTACGCAAGTTTCAGCCATATGTGTATGGGCGATCGTTTACTGTACTAACGGACCATAATCCTCTGGTGTGGCTCAATCGGGTGGCGGGAGAGAATGGCCGGTTGTTGCGATGGAGCTTGGCACTTCAGCCCTTCAATTTCACTATTCAGTACCGACCGGGGCCACAAAATGGTAATGCCGACGGACTGTCACGACGATCGGCTCTGAACCTGGTGGAGAGTGGAGTACCGACTACCCCGGTACGACCCGTGGGAGTCCCACCGGGTGCGTCGGACTTTGGGGCGGGGGAGGAATGTGATGGACTGGCCCAGCACCCTCAGCCAGAGACGAGAGTGCAGGACATGTTAGTTCAATAAACTGTGTGTTGGTACCGTTGTCCAGCTATCCTGTGAGTTCTGGGAGGGAGAAGGGCAGAAAAGTACCTGTAAATAAAAGTGTCATGTATATTGTGTATGGTATGCCGTTTTAAATCTGCCGTGGTTGCCGCCATTTTCTGCCGCCTCGTGTTCGGATCGGGCGAAGCAGGAGGGAAAATGGCCGATTCGGGCCATCCGGTCCCGAATCGGCAACGCCCCGATGCGCGTTAGCCAATAATACCTGTGGGGGCGGGCAGGGGGTTTTCCAGATGTGGAGCTCGTGGTAAAAGTTATAAATGCATGTGTTGTTAAAATAAAAGCGTCTGTTGTTGTTGAGTTCATGCAGCTGCGTCTCGTGTCTCTGTTCACCAACCGTGTCTGACATCCCTCGTGATTCAGAACGCCGGACGAATCAAAGGTATACCACGTGTCATTGCCGCGCGATCCGAGTACTCCGGGCCGACGGCACCCTTTCGTTTAACCACTAGGAGATCCGAAGAACCAGTATCCTGCCGGGCGCAGCGCATCGACTACCGCGCGATCCGAATGTTACTGCGGGTCGAAGAGAGATTCCTGTGACCGTGGAGAGAGTCGAACGGGTCAGTGCCGTACAGCGAATGGTCACATCGACCGCGGGGCGATCCGAATAGCCCGAACGAACGGCCGTTTACCAACTCAATTACCGGGAGATCCGAATCTTCGCGGAGAGAATCTGTTCCGATCTTAACTGTAAAAGCTCCTGTATGAGTCAGTGGCCAGCTGCTCGGGACGCTGAGTGTCAACTCTCAGTGGTCGGGCTGGGTCCACGTCAAGGTCCCCCTCGCTACGTTTGGCGTCCCGCTCGCGAAGCTGATCCCGGTCGCTCGAGACGCCGAGTGTCACCACCTTGGTAGTCGGGCCGGTGGGATAACAGAAGGGGGAGAAGACCTCAACGCAGATTGGAGCACACCCGTAGGCGGACGAGTCACCCTTCCGTCACAGGGCCATAACTCAATGATGACATCATTAATCCACTGGAATGTAATAGCCATAATGGCTGATGGAAAGGGTATGTATTCAACATATTTTTGAAAATATGGAAAGAAGCAACTCAAGAACGTTTTTCCCCCAAAATTATAAAGGTGTAGTTACACAAATTCCAGTAGAAAACCTATGCTATCAGTTGATTATGTGTATATATAATTAGAATTATCTGAAAGTGTTTCATACCTTTTTATATATAATTAAAACGTGCTTAAAATAATCAGAAAGGACATTTGAATAAATTTTCAGATTATAGAGATATTAATAATAAATATACTACCTATTTGTTATGTGTGGTTCGATTTATGGTGAAAGGAAGAGGCAAATTGCATCCTTGTCTTCACCAAGGGATAAAAAGTCAGATTTTTTTAATATTGTTTGTTTCTTGTTTGCCACTATCAAATTTTTTTATTTAAAATAAATTATATGTTGCAATCAAATAAAACGCTAAAGAGATATAATGCGCAAAGTATTTTCTTTGCATTGTAATAACTGAATTATAACTTTAAAGGGATAACCTCTGAATCATCCTATGTATTCCTGTATGTCTATATGTTTTAATATAAAAATAAACATTAGTTTACAGCTGAAACAACAAACAAGCAACACAACAGGTTTGCTCACGATTAGAAGATTCCTGTTAGATCTTGTTAAAGGGACCATACCACAAAGGCAGGGGTCAGACGAGGGCACTAGGTGCGCCCGTACTGATGTGCCTACTGGCGTCCATTGCAGCGTTGTGACGCTTCGACGGGGCCATCACACACTGTAGCGCTCGCACGAATTGCGCGCGCTACAAGCGGACGTGCAGAAAGCCTCCCCGTCGAAACACTAGACGTGCTTTGGACAGGCTGCAAAGCGCGATCCTCCATAGGAGGATCGCGCCTTGCAGCGCTGAGCGCACTAACTGTGCTGAGTGAGGTGTCCAGACGGGCGTCGAGTGGAAGGATCGTCCACTCTTACGGACGTTCCTTCCACTCTTACTACCGTTCGTCTGACCCGGCCCTTACACGAGCTGTAACTAGATTACTTGTGCATTACAAATAAAACCACATAATAAAACACATGTTGCTGGTTTTTTCTCTGTTTGAAGTAATTGCAAGCAAAAAGGAAAAATAAAGTAAAGTTTGATCTCGTTTCCATTTTGTTTATTTTTCTCATGATGCAACATTTACCAAATGCTTTGCTTTGTAGCTTTTGTTTATTTAATCTGCATTATTTAACAGTTGATGTTGTGGAGGAGGAAATGCTTAGATAAGGCAGCAGGGGGGTATTATTCTAAAGGCTAACTGAGATAAGATATGACAGGGAGTTTAAGATTTCAAATCTAATCTAATTTGAATACATCCCACACAATACAATGATTTCAGTCAGTGAAATGAATGCAACCACTTACACATATAGAGTAAAATATTTCAGTAACTAAACAAAAATAGAAAAAAACAAAGCACATGTAAAATATCAGAAACATAAAATGAACACAATAAGGACATCTCATTTTTTGGTGGTAGTGGCCCTTTAAACCTGCTCTAAAGGTTTGTCTTCAGTCAAGTTTGTCTTCAGTCAAGGAAGATTTACAGAACTGATCCACACAAACTGTGACATCTTCTTGGCTCATCACAAATAGGGGCCGTTGCCCTGAACACACAAGACAGTCAGTCTATGTTTATGCTACAGTCATTGAGCTTGAACATTTCTGAACAGTTTCAGGAAATCTCAATGTGTCAGTGAAACATACTTCAAAGGAGATTACTTATGTTTTCTCCTCTCTTTGTTTTGACAGTTAAGGAAGGAAAGTTGGAGGTAAGCTAAATTTTAGAGCTAGGGATCATTTCAATAAATTACGAGTCAAAAAATGGTGGAGCTATAAATTTGGTAACTATGTTGCATTAACCATGAATAAAAAGAAAATCTGATGTTTCTGCAGGGGTTCCTTTGCATGAAATAAATAGGAGCCTTAAAAATCTGTACCATCTTATTGACAGCTAAAGGGGTTATTCAGGGAGCCGATCTGGCCCCGACAAATTACACCAAACTGTCAGGGTTATATTAATTATGACGTGTATTTTTAAAAAATATATATATATATAATTAATGACAGTGCCTCCAATACCAATGGTATAATTTGGTTATTTACCCCTAAAAATAAGGATTAATAACCAATGTCTTAACCAATATATAGTGCGTTATCCTAAGTTCTTTTGAGGCTATCTAGATATTTGTAGACACAATAAAATCAATATAGACGATATGAGACTGCGTAACGGTAAAACAATTCAAATCAAAATTTATTCTCACCGTCAAGTTTCATACAATCATATGTTATCAATTGATCATTGATCAGGAAGAGACAATTTTAAAAGTAATTACAGATAGTGATTAGTAGCAATACTGCGACACGCAGTCATCTAATGGACAAACAGCTTAGGTTTATAGACCGCACCAAACATAAGCACAAATTAATTCTTAAAGACCAAGTTCTATTCTACCCACTTAAACCTCTCCCATTATAAAACAACCCTCAACCTGGCTAAAAACACTCAGTTACTGGGCATCACCTGCAGCACAATTTATTATTGTGGGGGCCGATTCACTAAATGAAACTTCCTCCAGGGAGATAAATAACACACTCGATAGGTAGATTATCTCTTCCACATATCAACAATCACAGCATCAATACTCGGCAATTCATTCAGCATGAATTAACAAAGACTTCCTATTGACTTAACATACATTCAATAGAAGTGGCTGCAATATCTAGGAAGGGGTTATGTTCATTATTTTAATGGCGGCTGGTGGTAACTTGATATATGAAAGCTATTTCTCAGTTCCAGCTTATCTCATTATGGGGACAAAATCTATCTTTAGATGTCCACATCCAGTATTCTTGGAACATAAATAATTTCACTAAATTAGGGGGAGCCCGTAATAGTTCTTCCTTTAGCGCTCCTCTGCAGTGGAGAGAAAAGGCTAGCTATTCTACTGTTTAGGCTTCAACAGCAAAATAATTAATTTATATTCCTTTAATAGGTAATGGACATATAAAGCAGTGATAATGCAATTAGGAAATAGATATCAAGTTAAAATTATTCAATCATACTTTACCATCTGGTAGTGAAAATAGAATGGTGTAAGAGGATTCGGGTGGGGTCTGGTCGTAATGGAGTCGTGGGGTGGCTCTGATGGTATCTGGCCCTTTCTCCCCTTCTTTTTCCTTTCTCTCCAAGCGTTCTTTTTTAACTCTCCCTCTCTCTGGAGTATCCCCCTTTTTGATAGCTCTCTTCCACCCAGTTTAGCTCTAGCCCATCAATATGTGGCCTTAGTTGATTGGCGATATATATATTGATTAACTTCAGGTTTCTGTCCAGGTCTTATACTACCTGGCCAGTAGATAGCACTCTCGGATCAAACATCCAACATTCTACAGGAATTAATTAATTAATACATTTGACCAAGCAGTAACCTATCTTTAGTGGTTTGGGGTCATTTTATACTATATCCATGGACTCCATGGGGTTATCTAACACTATCAATATTATTGCTATCCTTGAAATGCCAGCATATTTCGCCGTGGCGTGCATGCACGATACACTCATTATTTATATCTAGAGATATGTGTGTATGAGAATTCTGCAGACAGGCATACATGTTTCGTGATATTCCTTGAGATTCATTCATTCGTGATATATTCCTTAAAATTCATTCATAATTAACAGATTTAATCTACTGTTACTGAATGTTAATAAACGAGACACTCGTAATTTAATAATCAATTAAATGTGGTATGGGCTCTAGATTTTATAAGATATCGGTCTCATGATTATCTACTCACCACATAAATTAAATATTCAAATACCACCTAGGCACCTTGTATAATATAATGTTACAGATCATATTGAATATAGTATACCATTACAAACTGGTTATGCAGGTAATATCTACTGCTACATAAAAAAAATCATTAACATTTTTTTTTTCTACAGTTTATGCAATTCACCATTATCCAAGGTTTTTGCATTGCTAGAGAGAGCTTTAGACGTGACCAAAAAAAATTTCCCTTGAATACCTAAAGAGGTTTTGCTCAGCCAGTTATCCATTGTACCTTGGCTTCAAAGCAATGCGATTTACAATATAATTTCGTTACCAACTGGGTTTTTACAACCAGAATTGTCTCAGACAGTTTATCTCTTCCAGTCTCTGAACAATGGATGTTGCTTCCTTTGTCATTATAATCTGACAGAGGGGAGCCCTTGTTTGCGAAATGTCAACGAATTTAACAGGTCCATTCTCTAGAAAGCTTATTCTGGTTACATTTTAACCCCAGGTAGACAGATTACCTGTTTGAAAGAAATTCCTGCGAAAATATTACGAATTATAGAAATTCCATGTCTGAATTGGTCTAACAGAACGGTTAATCTCCCCATACGTTGCAATTTCAGGGCCATTCGGCTATTCAAAACCTGGCAATTCGCCAAATATTGGCGAATTGCCAGCGAAAATACAGGTGATCTTCGGCAGCAGTGAAATCCCCATAGAGCAGCAATGGTTAAGCTATTCAGAGAACACCGAACAGCAGTGAAATGCCCTGATGTTTGGTGGTTTCATTCGGCAGGTTTATTCACACATTTGTATGATAATTTTGGGTTCCACAACTGCCAGTGATCTTACAATCTTATTGTCAAATTTTTAAAAATTATCTACCTAGGAAAATAAAAGTGAATCCCTCTGCATTTGGGGTATTAATAAAATTTGGATAAATAATTGTATCTACTCTGAGGTCAGAATATCTACTTAGTTGTTTGTGCATGTTACTTATGTTAGTAATTACTGTATTGTATTTCATAATAGATTTTCAAATAAGTAAGCATGTATGGTATGAAACGAGAGCCTGAGTTGCCATCTAAAGTGCAAGTGTATGATTCTAAGTTATATTCAGTTTATAGAAAACATGTCTTGAAGTGGATGACGCAATATACTCAAAATTTTCCTGGTTTCTAGTGCTCGCAAAATTCATATATACCCTGGCACTCAAAAGGTTTAACATTTATTATTATTTGAGTTTTTATTTTTTATTTTTCCATACCGAGATCAAGCAGCTTTATCAAGGATATATTGTGTATAAAAAAGTTTACATAATGTGCGTCAAAATACCTCTGTTTCAAAGATGTTGACAATGGTAATTTACAATTTGAATAGCAATGCTGTATAGCATCAGAATAAAGTAATGAAAAATTTCTGCTACTATGAACAATGAGATAATAAAGTTGGAAACAATCCATTTGTACAACATAATGTACATATCTACTTAATTATGAACATCTTAGTTTTTGTAGAATTTTTTATGAACTACAAAGAACTAAAACAAAATCTGCGCCTTAAAAATAAACTAATTATATAATGCTTTTACAGCGGAACATGAGTTGACCAAAAAGCTTGGTAAAGCTTTCTCCATTATCAACTCCTTCACTACACCAAGTGGTTTTTCATAAAACCACTAGCAGGGTCCAGTGGTTTATGGAACACAGCCTTAAATTACCCCTTAAGCTCAGTTTTTTTTTCCAGCCAGTACTTGCCGGTATGGAGTACCGGCATCTACCAGCTGAGTACCGGCACTTTTTAAAAAATATGTTCCCGCAGGTTCCCACTGTGGGCAGCCGGGGCTGCTAGTGGAATGCATTAACAGCATTCCGCTAGCAGCCGCTTGACTAGCCGCGTTCCCCCGAGTGCCGTGTGTGCCATGATGTGCCTCCTCGCGTGGCCGCTTCCTCAGTCCTCTGAAGGCTGTGACACGGCCTACGCTGAGCTCTTGTGAGATCTTGCGAGAGCGTGTCTCAGCCTTCAGAGGGCTGAGGAGGTGGCCGTGTGCAGAAGCACTCCTGAGCGGCTCGGAGGGAGGAACACGTGGTCCTGAGGCTAGGTAAGTATAATGCTGGGGGTCCCTGTCTGGCTTTAATTAATTCTGGGGGCATGTGTCTGGATATAATTAATTCTGGGGGTCCCTGCCTGGCTATAATTAATTCTGTGGGCATGTGTCTGACTATAATTCATTCTGGGGGTCCCTGCCTGGCTATAATTAATTCTGGGGGCATGTGTCTGGTTATAATTAATTCTGGGGTTCTGTGCCTGGCTATGTTCAATTCTGGGGGTCTGCGCCTGGTTATACATGATTCTCGGGGAGATGTGTGTATATAAATATATACAGTGGCAAGAAAAAGTATGTGAACCCTTTGGGATTACGTGGAGTTTTGCATGAATTGGTCATAAAATGTGCTCTAATCTTCATCTAAGTCACAACAATTTGAAAAACACAGTCTGCTTAAAATAATACAACACAAACATTATATGTTTTCATGTGTTTATTGAACATAACATGTAAACATTCACAGTGCAGGGTGGAAAAAGTATGTGAACCCCTAGCCTAATGACTTCTCCAAGAGCTAATTGGAGCCAGGAGTGAGCCATCCTTGAGTCCAATCAGTGTGATATTATTGGATGTGTTGCTGAAAGCTGTCCTGCCCTTTAAAAACACATACCAGTTTTAGGTTTACTGGTTTCAAGAAGCACTGCCTGATGTGAACCATGCCTCGCAGAAAAGAGCTCTCAGAAGACCTACGATCAAGAATTGTTGACTTGCATGAAGCTGGAAAGGGTTACAAAAGTATCTCCAAAAGCCTTGATGTTCATGTGTCCACGGTAAGACAGACTGTCTACAAATGGAGAAAGTTCAGCACTGTTGCTACTCTCCCTAGGCGTGGTCATCCTGTAAAGATGACTGCAAGAGCACAGCGCAGAATGCTTAATGAGGTAAAGAAGAATCCTAGAGTGTCAGCTAAAGACTTACAGAAATCTCTGGCACATGCTAACATTTTTGTTGACACATCTACAATAAGGAAAACATTAAACAAGAATGGAGTACATGGGAGGAGACCACGGAGGAAGCCATTGCTGTCCAAAAAGAATATTGCAGCACGTTTGAAGTTTGCAAAAGAGCACCTGGATGTTCCACAGCACTACTGGCAAAATATTCTGTGGACAGATGAAACCAAAATTGAGTTGTTGGGAAAAAACACACAACACTATCTGTGGAGAAAAAAAGGCACAGCACACCAAACATCAAAACCTCATCCCCACTGTAAAACATGGCGGAGGGAGCATCATGGTTTGGGGCTGCTTTGCTGCATCAGGGCCTGGACGGATTGTTGTCACTGATGGAAAAATGAATTCCAGAGTTTATCAAGACATTTTGCAGGAAAACGTAAGACCATCTGTCCGGGGCCGCCAACTGAAGCTCTGCAGAGGATGGGTGATGCAACAGGACAATGACCCAAATCATACAAGTAATTCAACAAAAGAATGGCTTTAACAAAACAAAATACGCCTTCTGGAGTGGCCCAGTCAGAATCCTGACCTCAACCCGATTGAATTGCTGTGGCATGACCTTAAGAGAGCGATTCACACCAGACATCCCAAGAATATTGCTACAATGAAACAGTTTTGTGAAGAGGAGTGGTCCAAAATTACTCCAGTTTGTTGTGCAGGTCTGATCTGCAACTACAGGAAACATTTGCTTGAGGTTATTTCTGCCAAAGGAGGGTCAACCAGTTATTAAGTCCAAAGGTTCACATACTTTTTCCACCCTGCACTGTGAATGTTTACATGTTCTGTTCAATAAAAACATGAAAACATATAATGTTTGTGTTGTATTATTTTAAGCAGACTGTGTTTTTCAAATTGTTGTGATTTAGATGAAGATCAGAGCACATTTTATGACCAATTCATGCAAAACTCCACGTAATCCCAAAGGGTTCACATACTTTTTCTTGCCACTGTATAACAGTGTGTGTAAATGCATGTATTTGACTTTAAACAGGCTGCTGTGTGTAAAAGTCTGCATCTGTGTTCTTGTCGCAGTCCGGCGTTGCCCCCTTGCCCTGCATCCAAAAGGCTGGTATTGCTCCTAGAATCGCCACTTTGTCTGCTGCCTGCACTGCACAAAGTAAGAAGGAATTGTAAAATTGCCTCTGTCCTTAAAGGGTTAATAAAAGAGTATTTATTAGGACACGAAAAATAGTCATAATAATCACCGTTTTTCCCTGGGCGTGAGAGTACCCCACCTATTTTTCCAGAAAAAAAGCACTGCTTAAGCTTATAATCAAAATAAACACTCTTTGCACAACAATCATTATAGCGCATTTACAGTTAAATGGTGAGCTAAACAATAGCAATCAACATGTCATTTACCTATTATAATCATACCGCACAAAAGAAAATTGAGAGAGATGTGAAAGGAAAGTGGGGTGCACACTCATCAAAAGCAACACACACCTGCAGAGCACCATAGCATAAAACATACCTGACAATACAATTTTAACCTGAATCGAGTCAAGAGCCCTAAATCCACCAAATCCAGATATTTTAACCTGTTAGCATTAGGGACGTAACATGGGGGCATAAGTTAAAGTCACTTAACGCTCACTTGTCTGTGTGCTAACGCTAGCATTAAGATTGTAATAGGGCCCCTAGAGTAATACAAAGAGAAAGGTATTAGATGATTAGTGGTGAACCACTATCAAAAAATGACCTATAGATAGGTTGGGGTTAGTAAAATAATAATTTTATTCTTGGACAATGCCAAACATGAAACATATAATCAATTATGGAATAAACATAAACATTATATTAAAGGTGAATAAGAACAGTTGGTATTACCGTTGTGGACTAAGTAAATGTGACTATCATCAGTTTAGATATACAATACTCATAATGGTGGATTAGATAGAGTAATTGATACGATCAAGTAGTATTATTATAATGGATGCCTAACAATATTGAGTGTGACAAATAAATTGTATATAACCCACTAATGATATGCTAATACCTATAAATTTAACCTTTAATATAATGTTTATGTTTATGTCTATGTTTATTCTCATAATTGATTATATGTTTCATGTTTGGCATTGTCCAAGAATAAAATTATTATTTTACTAACCCCAACCTATCTATAGGTAATTTTTTGATAGTGGTTCACCACTAATCATCTAATACCTTTCTCTTTGCAATATGTTTATGAGGGTTTAATCCCACACTGGTTGGGGTGCTCTACAATCTATCACTATCCCTTTTGGGATAAGTGAATTGGGTTTTTCTTTTTTTTTTGCCCCTAGAGTAATAGTTTTAAGTTCTTGTAGCAAGCTATACATTGATATGTCATCTAAAGAAACTACCGGTAGTTTCTTTATGACTGTAACTGTATCTAACTCACCTAAAAGAAACACAAGTGCTTTATCAGCGAGAAAAGATAAATTATCCCAAGGAATTTAGAAGTAGACAGGAAACAACCACAAACCATAGTGTCTACAACCCTATTGATGCTAGACTATGATCTTGGATATTTTATATGCTTGCAAAATGTATACCTTTATATCCCTTCATACCAGAACAGTGACTGATAAATGGCCAGAAACAAGCCACTGGGGATACATAGCAAATCAGAACTCTTTCCTGATTATATGTGCACTTGAGGCAGTTGTACAGTTTAAGACTGTTCTGAGAGTTTTAAAGTGTATTTGCCCATTGGACAGGATAAAAAGAGATGTTTACGTGATTTTCATATTTTACTGGGAAAATTAAAGTTAATCTGCACAGCTAATATTGTTATTTAGTACAGGAAGAGCGGGGCCACGCCTATTGTCTTGTGGGGCGGCTGCAACCACCAAATGTATCCAGCTCAGCAACATGTATACAACATAACAAGAAAAAAAGGTGTCATCTGTGCTTATTCCTGTAACACCATGTGAAACAGAACACAATGAGAGGCTTTGGTTTACTGCAATGGCCATTGTAGTGAAAGATCACCTGCCGAACGTCAAGGCTCCTCTAGTGAAGGTGAGTCCTCTCCTAACAAATGAAACCACAGGCTGCTGTATAGCAAACCACATAAGCTCATGCTGCTTTTCAGTCATGAGGAAGACTGGTGGGCTTTCATTTATGCCCCCCAGAAACAAATCCACCATGGGATCAAAAAACAAAGCCACGAAATGTAATATGCTGCAAAGGTGACCTGGCTGGAGGTACAATCAAATATACATAGTACAGGAAGAGCGGGGTCGCACCTAATATTGTTATTTAACAGAAACTTCTATATAAAAATCGAATACACGTGCATGAATAAATATGTTAGCACAGGGCTCAAAATTTCTACTCGCCTACTCGCAGTGGAAATGCACACGCAGGCACCACAATAAACTATTTTGTGCTGTGTATTCCAGCGGTGCCACTGTGCAGCTCCCCTCCCTTCCCCAGGCTGCACAGTGGCAGGAAACAGCTGCTTAACCTGACTAAGCTCGTCTCTGTCACTGTCAGGGGGGTGAAGAGGAGCTTCCCTGCCTCCTCGTTCTGCTCACACTGGGGTCTGATGACTGGGTATACATGTATCTGGAGTCTGATGTCTGGGTATTAATATTATTTTTGTAACTTTTTTCTAAATAAAACCTTTAACAGTGTAATTTCATAAGATAATTTAAGGGGATGAGTTAAGGGCTGGGTAGGGGTTAGGTGGAGCAACTGGTGGTGAGTAACTCTTATGGCCTGGTTAGTAGCTTTGGACTTGAAATTTTGAGCCCTGTGTTAGCACACTAGAACATGTCCACAAATAGCTGATAACCTGTGCACTGCACGCTGGATGATTTGAACTCGAAATAATGTGTGAGTTACTGATATGACAAGTGGCTAGATGCTAAGCAGTATACTGGAAGGAACCCATGTTCGACTATCGGTTCCTAGAATTCGGGTTCTGCAATTTTTAGGTAATATTACGTAAATGTAGTATAAGACTACCCTATAAAATGAAAGCCATAACAAAACCTGGACAGAGTGTTATGTATACATTCAAAGATTATGGCACCTTAGCATGTATATTTTTTTTATTGGTTTTAAAATCAAAACAGATAATCAATAGAAAAAACCTTTGCTATTTTAACAAGATTATTAATAGAAGATAACAGGAGAACATTACAGATTTAATGGATTATTCATTAAACACCGTTGTGGATTACTCGTTGTTTCACAGATGTTCACCATAGTTGAAAATAAACAGGAAAATAAATCACCATTTTCTAATCATTAACCATCGTTTGCCACACCGGTGAATATGCTTTGGAAATGGTGAACTCTGATTGAAATAATGGTAAAAACAGCGTTCAACTCCGACCAAAAACAATGGTTAAAACTATGCTAAAAAGCTTCAACAGAAACTACTGTCCAAACAATAGTAAAACTATGGCAGCATGCAGTGGAACTTACCTTGATAGTGACTTTAGGGGTTATTCAGAGAGCATCGAAATGTCACTGACATTTCTGTGCTCTCCCGTTCGCCTCACTTCGGCGAGTTAAATTCGCCAACCCTGCACTGAATTCAGCATTCACTGCAGGGTCCCCTAAGTGCAGGGAACCAACTTGCTGAACGCATCCAAAAACCTGACGCAAAACCACTGAAACAAACGAAAAAGTGCCGCAAAACATTGGATCCGATAAGCCGCCAAAAAGACATCGGATCGATTCAATGAGCCGCCGTAAAACCACCGAACGCATCCCAATAAAAACGTTACAAGGTCCTCTACAGCAGCATTTTTCAACCACTGTGCCGCGGCACACTAGTGTGCCGTGAGATATTGTCTGGTGTGCCGTGGGAAAAATTCCAATTTCATCCGCGCTTCGGCTCACAGCTCATGGATATGACTCCGCGCACCTGCCGCTGCCGCCGCGTTCGTCTCCCTCTGAGCGTGCGTCCGGCAGCAAGGAGCTTGGGCACTCGCCTGGGGGAGCCACGTGACCGCGATCTCGTGAGATCGCGGTCACGTGGCTCCCCCAGGCGAGTGCCCAAGCTTCCTGCCGCCGGACGCACGCTCAGAGGGAGACGAACGCGACGGCAGGTGCGCGGAGTCATATCCATGAGCTGCTGGGTCAAATCCATGAGCTGCTGGGGCAAATCCATGAGCTGCTGGGTCAAATCCATGTGTGAGCTGGGGCCAATCCATGTATGAGCTGGGGCAAATCCATGTGTGAGCTGGGGCAAATCCATGAGCTGGGGCATTATCCATGTGTGAGCTGGGGCATTATCCATGTGTGAGCTGGGGCATTATCCATGTGTGAGCTGGGGCATATCCATGTGCTGCTGGGGCAAATCCATGAGCTGCTGGGGCATATCCATGTGTGAGTTGGGGCATATCCATGAGCTGGGGCATTATCCATGTGTGAGCTGGGGCATATCCATGAGCTGGGGCAAATCCATGAGCTGCTGGGGCAAATCCATGTGTGAGCTGGGGCATATCCATGTATGAACTGGGGCATATCCATGAGCTGGGGCCATATCCATGTGTGAGCTGGGGCATATCCATGAGCTGCTGGGGAAAATCCATGAGCTGCTGGGGCAAATCCAGGAGCTGCTGGGGCAAATCCATGAGCTGCTGGGGCAAATCCATGTATGAGCTGGGGCAAATCCATGTGTGAGCTGGGGCATTATCCATGTGTGAGCTGGGGCATTATCCATGTGTGAGCTGGGGCATTATCCATGTGTGAGCTGGGGCATATCCATGTGTAAGCTGGGGGACCGTATCCATGAGCTGGGGCAATATCCATTATTACACTATTTGATTCAGAATATTTATTTTCCTGTTTTAACATTTTCTAATGGTGGTGTGCCTCGTGATTTTTTTCATGGAAAAAGTGTGCCTTTGCACAAAAAAGGTTGAAAAACACTGCTCTACAGAATAAAAAAAATCCAGAAAAATGACTACAAAAATTCTAAAAAAAATGCTCATATTTATAATGAACCTTGTGGCTCTCCTTGTATGTGATAAGTGCATTTCTCATTAATTTCTATTCTAAACTTGTCAAGGGCATTTAGTGACTCTAGTACAATTACTATTGCATTTTTGGCTGTGAAACTTATATAAAAAAAAATAATAATAAAAAAAAATATATATATATATACAGTATAAACTTGTAAAAAAAAAAATATTAAAAAAAAAATATATATATATATATATAGAAGTCCTAAATTGATTAAAGCTAGCTTTATCTAGGTAATGCCCACATGTCCCAAAAGTGCTAGATAAGGCGGAAAAAAAAAGAATTTTTGGGTGTTCTGTGGACTATCCAACCCCCCTGGGGTGATTACAAGTGTTAGAGCTATGGTTTGCTTGGGTTAAAATAATTTTGTAATTATCCATGGATTTAGGTAATCCTAGGTTTTCAGCCAACTGTGAGCTTCTCGAAACTCTTACAAAACACATTATCTGGAGGCGTTTGGTTCAATGTGGTTTACCCCGGTAAACCCTGATGTTTTAATTTATATCGGGCTTTACCCAACGCTGCTGGGCAATGTCAGTTTCACTAGATAATGGTCAGTTTATCCTTACTTCGGGCTCTACCAGTAACATTTATATTTCTATATATCTAAGTATATCAAGTCCCTGTAACCCATTTTAACTATTTTGATGCGTTCGCTGACTATTCGTTTCATCGCTCGAGTGGGAATGTATCAGCACAACTCAAAATTATGCCACAATCATCTGGAAGAACTCAGCAGAAAATAAGTTGGGAATTTTATATGATTCAGTTTATATATGCTACAGACATTTATATCTTAGTATAGCAGCAAAGTATAGACTCTGGTGTCAGTGTGAGTGCTGAAAAACAGAATAATTATTCCTAGGGAATGTACTATAATTTTTTGGCCGCTGTTGATAATTTCCAGTTCTAGCACACTATAGCAAGAAAATGTATTGTCCCCTGAATTCTGCACAGATGCTGGATAGAACGTAGGTGTAATAAAACGATTAGAGATTTTAAAAGACATTGCAAAGGGGGGGGAAACACAACAGATGGATAAAATCAACCTGGAGAAATATGTGCAACCCTACTTTAAAACACACATGTTAGTCATTTTAAATACCCTTAAAATTAGTGAGAGTCCAAGCCACAGAGATTAGAAACAAATGTTATATGACTTAAAGGCCATGAGGCATTTCAAAAGGCTGAAGTATGTTTCCTGAATCTACACTTGGATCATGGAAAGTAGGAAATGACAGTGAATTAGATCTTCGGTTTTATTGTAATGTTTCACTTTCATTTATTGCTTTGGTAACGCAGTGTCTACAATTCAGAATGGGATTTCGCTATACAACACATTGTCCCTTGGGGCATATTTATGAGTATCACATAACCATGAACATATAAACAAAATTACATTTTCGTTCCACCCAAATGGCCTCCTACAACTCATAAAAAGGGATAATTACTTAAAGCAAAATTGCCAGTTGAAGGCATATAAAAAGTGAATTAATCCATCTTTTCACAATAGAATTCTATACAGCTACATGTATGGAAACAGGAACTGCTTAAGTAATAACTAATAATACAACTTGATGTGGTGGATCTATAATTCTCCTGTTTGTGTGACATTTAAAAGGTGATAAAGGATTAAAAATAGGCTTTATGAGCGTACTGACAGGCAGCAGCACAAGTAGCCTGCCCTATGGGAGGGGGTCCACGCTCAGGTCTTTTAAGGTTTTACTTTGATGGTGCCATTACAAAGAAGACTGTTCCATATACAAATCAGACTGCTATCAGCCAGAAAGAGTGGCTAGTACTTTGATCGCCAAGGAAGTCTCCTGTGCATGAGCAACCCATAATGATCTTTTCAAGGCATATAACAAGGACCAGTTTTCACACAATATCGATCACTTTTATGAGTGGCTGTGTGGTTCAGTGAGGCTGACATTTGCTTCTTCTGATATGCAAGCAAGTGCTACTGATGACAGTCGGTCAATGTCTCTATGATTGTGTTGTGGTCAGTGAATACTACCAAGACTCCTATCGAATGAGCCAGAACAATGTCTACCTATTTATTAATCTACAAATCTGTAGGAATTGATAAAAGGAGTTGGTTGAGGTCTTTTTGTTGTGAAAGTGGGCATGCTAGGTATACACATCTATTTCTACAGGTGTATCATTTTGTATTAGCTGCATATAAATTTTCTGATGGCCTCCTGAATTATGTTACATAATACACATATGGTGTATAGTAAGGGCTGTAGGTTTGCTAAAACCAAATCAATAGCTATATGTTATTGTTAATTTTCATATGGCGATATAGCTACATTTCCAGAATTCAGTCATTTCTTACTGCTGACACCAGCAAAACACTCATCCACGCCCTTGTAATCTCCCGACTTGATTATTGTAATAATCTTCTATCTGTCCTCCCTCTCTCCTGCCTCTCCCCCCTATAGTCCATCCTAATACCTTTGCCAGGCTCATCTACCTTACCCACTGCTCTGTCTCTGCCGCTCCTCTCTGCGAGTTCCTTCACTGGCTCCCCATTCACTGCAGAATTAAATTCAAAATCCTCACCCTGGCCTGCAAGGCTCCCACAAACTCAGCTCCCCACTGCCTGTCCTCACTAATCACCAAATACACCCCAGCCCACTCCCTAAGGTCAAACAGTGACCTATGCCTAGCCCCCCCGTATCACCTCTTCTCATGATAGACTGCAGAATTTCTCACTCGCAGCCCCCGTCCTCTGGAACGCTCTCCCTCATACTGTCAGACTCTCTCCTAGTTTCCCTTCCTTCAAATGCTCCCTTAAGACTTTTCTTTTTAGGGAAGCCTACCACCCGACTCACTAATACACCCCACAGATGCAACCAGTCTGTCACTCTCACCTTGCAGTCCTCCTCCCCTATTTTTCACCCTCCAACCCTTCTATATAGTAAGTTCCCAAGGGAATAGGGCCCTCGTTTCCTTCTGTGTTGGTTTGTCAAATGTCGTACAGTCTCATTGTATTGTAACCCTGTCTATATGGTGCTCATTGTTAAGCACTGCGGAATATGCTGGCTCTGTATAAATAAAGAATAATAATAATAATGATAATGTTGTGCAACATAACTTATTGTATGATCATTACTAGAAAGGATTTCCAATGTGCAACTCTCTTTATGATTCCCGTTTTCAACCACTATGAAAATGTATATAATTTGACTATTTTGTGAATATGAATGATAGTCACGTTTTTAAACCTGCACAATAAATTGTCCAAAACGTTCAAGTGTGCTCTATAGTGGTAAGTCATAAATAAACAGACAACTGATAAGTAGGGGTTAAAAGATCAGATTCAAAATAAGGTCTTAGTATAGAACATTCATAGAAAGGTGATAAAATCACGTAAAATGTGAAGAAATGTCAACAAAATGTTCTGAACTGATAACATTTTAGCTATTAAAAAACTAAAAATATGAGAGAGAGAGAAAATGGAACGGAAAAAGACATCTGACACATAAAAAGAATCTTTCTGAATCATCTTTTCAGCTCTTTAAATTCCTTGGTGGTATTGGTCATACAGGGACTGAAAAAAAAGAGAAAAAATAATATATCCATTATATGGTGCAGGAAAGGCAGAACAAAGAAATCACTAACTAGCACACGGAATTTCAGTGTGAGGTGGAGAAGGTCCTGGTATTGATGTGCATGATGTTCAAGATAAATGTTAGATCATGGGTATAACAGAGGAACAAGGCACACACTGGTCCTACTAATGACTAACGCGTCTCTTATAAGATGCTAACGAGTAAAAATTCTATATATAGCAATAGGCTACCTTCATGAAAACTCAGAGATCAGTTAATCTGGCTAGAGGTCTCTATACTCCTCCTCATTGGGGTTAGAACGCATGGTCAAAATCAAACCTTGTGTGTGACTGCAAAATTCCAGTAAATTTTAGATAGTTGAAGTTAAAAACGGTATTTTGCGAGGGGGCGTGGCCGGCAGCAAGCGGGAGTGGACGTGTTTTGGTGGAGCTCCGCACGTCTCGTCCGCTTAAGGATCCCTAGCTGACTCTTCCTGTGGACTTTATATATTTTAAGGGTACCTGTGCTGCTGGCTACCGGTACTGAGCCGTCCGGAGCCCGTTCAGCCCTCCTCCGGACCTGAGACTACTCTGAAGTCGCCGCCTCGTGCGGAAGAGAGAAGCCGGCGGCCATCTTGCGGCCCAGTTCCGGGCTTTGCATGAGCACCAGCCTTGCCGATCTGACCGTTATGCCCCGGACTGAGCTACAGCTGCTGACTGGGGGGATGAAGGGCCCTCGTCTCCCGGTCGAGCTGGATGATCATCCGGAAGCGACGGATGGTGCGGCAGGACGGTGGGGGATGGACCTCCCCCACACGCTGGAATCGGGGGAGCCATGTTTCTGGGCCTGGAGGCCTGCCTGCAAATTTTGATGGGAGAACTGAGGATGCCCCGCTTACTAAAGGGGTATGGCGACAGATGATGACAGCGTTGCGGTGCTGCCGGGAAGCGGAGGCCCGAGGTTGGACGTCCGGCCCCTGGAAGTGGAACCACCGCCGACGGATCTTACTGAGCCAAGCATGTCTGCTATTTGGGGCCTACATACCTGGGAAGGTCTGCGGAGGCTGAGGTACCCCTTGCTGCCGTGGAAAAGTGCCTGGAGCTGGAGGCGGCGATCCCTGTGCCAGCCAAGTCATCAGTGCCCCCTAGATGCAGCTTGGGGCTCGCTGGGGAACCCCTGCGAGCTGTCTATGGCCCCCTACGGGACTGCCATGATGTTTGTGTCCAGTCCCATGTCTTCCTTTATGATGTGCTTGGGCACCCCGGAGAACGTGGCGAGGTTCGGTCTGAGCTTGCCCCATTCCCCATTGTGGACACAGGCTGACCTTCTCCCTCCATGCCCTCCATGACCATCCCTATTATTTGTCATGCTCCCATTGTGGTATATCTCTCCCCTGCATCCAGAGACGCTTTTTGACGGTTTTCTGATCCTGCTGAGACTCCCTTATATTATTAACTGGTATTTTTCTGAAGAATTTTTGCTGTCTATTCCCCCCCCCAGTTTTTAGATGCTCTGCAACTTTTTTCTGAGTCCCCCCCCCCCTCGTTTATTCTATGAGTCTATTGTCTGGCCCTGTGAGGCCATTGCTGGTCGGTATGTGACCATTTCGTATTTTGCAAAATAAAAATCTTAAATTCAAAAAAAAAAAAAAAAAACGGTATTTTGCAACCACATACATTTATTTTCATGCAAATAGAACTTGCACCTTTAAAAAAAATGGCTACAAAAATGTATAGAAAATCATGAGGGATCTAACAACACAGTGTCGTGGTTCGCAGAACTGGAAACCAAAATGCAGCACCTGAATGGTGTGCAGAGCAAGTGGTATCCGAGAAGGGTCAGTCCGAGTAAAAGGGTCAAGATTGTAGCAAGAACAACCTTGGGGTGGTGAGTTTGTTGTAAGATGAAATAACAAGCCATAGGATGGTATCTGAGTGTTCAGTAGAATAACTCTATACAGCCCATGGGAAGGAACCCACCAATACAGATCTGCTTCCCAGGCCAACTAGGGAATGCAGTCAGTCCCTGGTCCAATTTGCCCAGAGTGCCTATGGCTTCCACACCAGTGGCGTAGCGTGGGTTGTCAGCGCCCGGGGCCAGCCAAGAATTGTGCGCCCCCCCAACCTGTGGACACGTTATCATGCCCTGATTCCCTTCCACCATTAGGGCATTGAACCCCTTAACTGTGATACAACAACCACTCGGGATACTTGGTTCCAGCCAAACATCATGGTGCTCTAGGGTATAACCAGCCGCAGATTTGTGAAAATGAAAGGTCTTTTTCATTCCAGCATAAACAAACACCACACTTGCCTTTGAATCACTATTGCAGGTGATTAAACAAACTACAAATGAAAACTAGGGATGCACCGCTACCACTTTTTAACACTGAGTACGAGTACCAATTATTTTTTAAAAGTGCTCACCGATACCGAGTACCGATACTTTAATTTTATGTTATGTGACGCTTTCCAATAAGAACAGACCTCATAAAAATACCCCCAGCTCACATGTACTGTATATATCCCCTAGATACATATACACAGAATGTCCCCAGCTCACATGGATATTACCCCAGCCAGCTCTCACCTGGATATTACCCCAGCCAGTTCGCACCTGGATATTGCACCAGCCAGCTCACACCTGGATATTGCCCCAGCCAGCTCGCACCTGGATATTGCCCCAGCTCTCACATGGATATTGCCCCAGCTCTCACATGGATATTGCCCAGCCAGCTCTCACATGGATATTGCCCCAGCTCTCGCATGGATATTGCCCCAGCCAGCTCTCACATGGATATTGCCCCAGCTCTCACATGGATATTGCCCCAGCCATCTCTCACATGGATATTGCCCCAGCCAGCTCTCACATGGATTTTGCCCCAGCTCTCACATGGATATTGCCCCAGCTCTCACGTGGATATTGCCCCAGCTCTCACATGGATTTTGCCCCAGCTCTCACATGGATTTTGCCCCAGCTCTCACATGGATATTGCCCCAGCTCTCACATGGATATTGCCCCAGCCAGCTCTCACATGGATTTTGCCCCAGCCAGCTCTCACATGGATATTGCCCCAGCTCTCACCTGGATATTGCCCCAGCTCTCACATGGATATTGCCCCAGCTCTCACATGGATATTGCCCCAGCCAGCTCTCACATGGATTTTGCCCCAGCCAGCTCTCACATGGATATTGCCCCAGCTCTCACCTGGATATTGCCCCAGCTCTCACCTGGATATTGCCCCAGCTCTCACCTGGATATTGCCCAGTGCAACAGCAACAATTCATGCTTGCCATAATGAACCAGGGGCAGGTTATGATAAAGCAAGAAAACTCACTCTGCCTGCCCTGCTTCTCCCGGGTTCCTGGCTTCAGTGTGTCCCCAGACCCCAGCCTCCTCTTCAGCAGCCCCTGTACACGTGTGGGGGGACAGGATGATGACGGAGAGTGGAAGGAGGAGTCAAATCCGGAAGCCCTGTGTCCTCACTCATCCTGCACAGCGGCGTCAGCAGCGCTTGGCAAGTTCTGTGCATGTTGTGCCTCCGCTGTGCAGGGGGGGAGCGCACAGTGTGAGGCAGAGCAGTGAGAATGCTCTGTGCTGCTCCTCCCTTCCGAACTCCACAGATATGCAAAGGCTGCTCACGGACACCAGTGTCCATGAGCGGACACCTTGCCGAGCTATCCCTGCTGCTGGGAACTATTAGGGGGCGCAAATTTCTTTTGAAATTATGCGCCCCCTAAGAAAACTGCGCCCGGCCCCCCCAGCCCCCCACGCTACGCCACTGTTCCACACACTCCCACGACGATGCGTGACCCCAACCTCCTCTAACCCTGCAGCATGAGGATACGCACCCTGTACAGGACTGGACCAGCAGCCGCTACCCCATGTGCCATCTGAGGCCTACCTCCATTTAGTGGAGCAGAGTTCCCGTATCCCATCAGAGAATTGAAGTGATTGAGTCTGCATGCCCACCGACTAGTTGGAGCACCACACCATCACCCATGTGCCAACCCCCAGGCCAACGGATGCACCACATTCTGGCCACAGTAGCAGGAAGAGGGCCAGCTGAGAGATGAGATGTGACACACAGGCAGTTTGAATGATCATTGCTGGCAAGGCTGCGTGGTTCAAAAATCGTGCTAAATTCTTTAAAACAATCAAAAAACATTCCTGAAAACATCCTTACTACTGCAATTAAGACTTGTTAGATAAAGCTCTTCACCCCTTTCTTGTTGAGTGACGTGCTATGGCAGTCATAAAAAACTGTCCATAGCGTACAAGTGACTGTTGCAACTTGTTCAGCTGATGATGTACCATAACACCAAGACCGCTCTTGGATTGCCCTTGCTGATTACCTCTGATGTGAAGCAGGTTGGGCAGGTGATCTTCATCCCCACACCTGTGCTGACACGGTGATTGCAGACCACACGGAATTGAGATGTGAACAGGGTCGGATTAAGAACTCTATGGGCTTGGAGCTGAATATTTTGGTGGGCTTTCTTTTTAATTTAGTGAAATGAAAACATATTTTTGGTTATTTAACCCCTTAAGGACGGGAGTAATTTTACAAGTTTGGAACACTTTTGAACACTTCTAAAAGTAGAATTTCAGCTATTCGCTGTTCAACCATAATTTACCTCTTACATATTAAGTGTACCCACCCTTATTATATATCATTTGTTCAGGAGAAATAGGGCTTTCATCTTCCATCAAAGAGATTTATATAAAATATATTATAGTATGAAACAAAACCTAAAAACTATGAGAAAAAAAGGAATTTTGCAATTTTCAAAGTTCTCCATTGTATTTTTAGTGTGAATGAAATTGTACGCTTAGCATTAAATGAAATAAAATACATATATTCTGGTCAGCAATGTCTTACGAGTTCAACGGTACCCCCATGTAGAGGTTTTAGGAGGTTTTGGAAAGTTACAGGGTCAAATATAGAGTTTGCCCATTTCACGATTTACAACTTGAAATTTGCCAGATTGGTTTCCTGCCCTACTATGTTGACTTTGAGAGGTTATGGCAGCCAGGTATGAAAAGTACCCCAACATGTCATACCATTTTGAAAAGTAGATAACCCAGGCTATTCCAAATGGTGTACGTACGTTTTGTTTTTTTATAGTAGTGTCACTTAGTCACAAACTTGGTCTTCAGGTTTGTGTTTTGCATTTTTCACAAAAAACTGTTCTTTTACCGATGATATCATGCTCCCTCGACATTTTACTGGACTAAAAAAACTCATATTTCTGGTCGGCAAGGTCTTACGAGTTCAACGGTACCCCCATGTAGAGGTTTTAGGAGTTTTGGAAAGTTACAGGGTCAAATATAGAGTTTGCCCATTTCACGTTTTACAACTTGAAATTTGCCAGATTGGTTTCCTGGCCCTATGTTGACTTTGAGAGGTTATGGCAGCCCAGGTATGAAAAGTACCCCAACATGTCATACCATTTTGAAAAGTAGACAACCCAGGCTATTCCAAATGGTGTATGTTTTGTGTTTTTTATGTAGTCACTTAGTCGCAAACTTGGTCTTCATGTTTGTGTTTTGCATTTTTCACACAAAAACTGTTATTTTACCGATGATATCATGCTCCCTCGACATTTTACTGGCCTAAAAAAACTCATATTTCTGGTAGGCAAGGTCTTACGAGTTCAACGGTACCCCCCATGTAGAGGTTTTAGGAGGTTTGAAAGTTACAGGGTCAAATATAGAGTTTGCCCATTTCACGTTTTACAACTTGAAATTTGCCAGATGGTTTCCTGGCCCTATGTTGACTTTGAGAGGTATGGCAGCCCAGGTATGAAAAGTACCCCAACATGTCATACCATTTTGAAAAGTAGACAACCCAGGCTATTCCAAATGGTGTACGTTTTGTTTTTTATAGTAGTCACTTAGTCGCAACTTGGTCTTCATGTTTGTGTTTTGCATTTTTCACACAAAAACTGTTATTTTACCGATGATATCATGCTCCCTCGACATTTTACTGGCCTAAAAAAACTCATATTTCTGGTCGGCAAGGTCTTACGAGTTCAACGGTACCCCCATGTAGAGGTTTTAGGAGGTTTTGGAAAGTTCAGGGTCAAATATAGAGTTTGCCCATTTCACGTTTTACAACTTGAAATTTGCCAGATTGGTTTCCTGGCCCTATGTTGACTTTGAGAGGTTATGGCAGCCCAGGTATGAAAAGTACCCCAACATGTCATACCATTTTGAAAAGTAGACAACCCAGGCTATTCCAAATGGTGTACGTTTTGTTTTTTTATATAGTCACTTAGTCGCAAACTTGGTCTTCATGTTTGTGTTTTGCATTTTTCACACAAAAACTGTTATTTTACCGATGATATCATGCTCCCTCGACATTTTACTGGCCTAAAAAACTCATATTTCTGGTCGGCAAGGTCTTACGAGTTCAACGGTACCCCCCATGTAGAGGTTTTAGGAGGTTTTTGGAAAGTTACAGGGTCAAATATAGAGTTTTCCCATTCACGTTTTACAACTTGAAATTTGCCAGATTGGTTTCCTGGCCCTATGTTGACTTTGAGAGGTTATGGCAGCCCAGGTATGAAAAGTACCCAACATGTCATACCCATTTTGAAAAGTAGACAACCCAGGCTATCCAAATGGTTACGTTTTTTGTTTTTTTATAGTAGTCACTTAGTCGCAAAACTTGGTCTTCATGTTTGTGTTTGCATTTTTCACACAAAACTGTTATTTTACCGATGATATCATGCTCCCTCAACATTTTACTGGCATAAAAAAACTCATATTTTCTGGTCGGCAAGGTCTTACGAGTTCAACGGTACCCCCCATGTAGAGGTTTTAGGAGGTTTTGGAAAGTTACAGGGTCAAATATAGAGTTTGCCCATTTCACGTTTACAACTTGAAATTTGCCAGATTGGTTTTCCTGGCCCTATGTTGACTTTGAGAGGTTATGGCAGCCCAGGTATGAAAAGTACCCCAACATGTCATACCATTTTGAAAGTAGACAACCCAGGCTATTCCAAATGGTGTACGTTTGTTTTTTTTATAGTAGTCTCTTAGTCGCAAACTTGGTCCTTCATGTTTGTATTTTGCATTTTTCACACAAAAACTGTTCTTTTACCGATGATATCATGCTCCCTCGACATTTTACTGGCCTAAAAAACTCATATTTCTGGTCGGCAGGTCTTACGAGTTTCAACGGTACCCCATGTAGAGGTTTTAGAGGTTTTGGAAAGTTACAGGGTCAAATATAGAGTTGCCCATTTCACGTTTTACAACTTTGAAATTTGCCAGATTGGTTTCCTGGCCCTATGTTGAACTTTGAGAGGTTATGGCAGCCCAGGTATGAAAAGTACCCCCACATGTCATACCATTTGAAAAGTAGACAACCCAGGCTATCCAAATGGTGTACGTTTTGTTTTTTTATAGTAGTCTCTTTAGTCGCAAACTTGGTCTTCATGTTTGTATTTGCATTTTTCACACAAAAACTGTTCTTTTTACGATGATATCATGCTCCCTCGACATTTTACTGGCCTAAAAAACTCATATTTCTTGTCGGCAAGGTCTTACGAGTTCAACGGTACCCCCCATGTAGAGGTTTTAGGAGGTTTTGGAAAGTTACAGGGTCAAATATAGAGTTTGCCCATTTCACGTTTTACAACTTGAAATTTGCCAGATTGGTTTCCTGGCCCTATGTTGACTTTGAGAGGTTATGGCAGCCCAGGTATGAAAAGTACCCCAACATGTCATACCATTTTGAAAAGTAGACAACCCAGGCTATTCCAAATGGTGTACGTTTTGTTTTTTTATAGTAGTCTCTTAGTCGCAAACTTGGTCATGCTAATATCATGCTCAGTCAACCTTTTACTGGCCTACAACATTGATATTTGTGGTCGGCAATGTGTTACGAGATCAACGGTACCCTCCATTTAGCATTTTTAATTTGCTTTTTGGAAAGTTACACTATCAAATGTAGAGTTTGCCAGATTGGTTTTCTGGGCCTAGGTTGAATTTGAGAGGGTATGGCAGCCCAGGTTTGAGAAGTACCCCATCATGGCATATCATTTTGAGAAGTAGACAACCCAGAGTGTTGAAAATGGGGCATGTCCAGTTTTTTATAGTAGACACTTGGTCACAAACCCTGGCCACACTTAGTTTTCAAGATTGTGTTTTGCATTTGTTTTACACGAAAACTGTTATTTTGCTGCTAATATCCTGCTCGGTCAACCTTTTACTGGCCTATAACATTGATATTTGTGTTCGGCAATGTGTTACGAGTTCAACAGTACCCCCATGTTGCATTTTTATTTACTTTTTGGAAAGTTACACGATCAAATGTAGAGTTTGCCAGATTGGTTTTCTGGGCCTAGGTTGAATTTGAGAGGGTATGGCAGCCCAGGTTTGAGAAGTACCCCATCATGGCATATCATTTTGAGAAGTAGACAACCCAGAGTGTTGAAAATGGGGCATGTCCAGTTTTTTATAGTAGACACTTGGTCACAAACCTGGCCACACTTAGTTTTCATGATTGTGTTTTGCATTTGTTTTACACGAAAACTGTTATTTTGCTGCTAATATCCTGCTCGGTCAACCTTTTACTGGCCTATAACATTGATATTTGTGTTCGGCAATGTGTTACGAGTTCAACAGTACCCCCATGTTGCATTTTTATTTACTTTTTGGAAAGTTACACGGTCAAATGTAGAGTTTGCCCATTTCAGGTTTTACAACTTGAAATTTGCCAGATTGGTTTGCTGGGCCTAGGTTGAATTTGAGAGGGTATGGCAGCCCAGGTATGAAAAGTACCCCAACATGGCATATCATTTTGAGAGGTAGACAACCCAGAGTGTTGAAAATGGGGTATGTCCAGTTTTGTATAGTAGCCACTTGGTCACAAACCCTGGCCACACTTAGTTTTCAAGATTGTGTTTTGCATGTGTTTTACACGAAAACTGTCATTTTGCTGCTAATATCCTGCTCGGTCAACCTTTTACTGGCCTATAACATTGATATTTGTATTCGGCAATGTGTTACGAGTTCAACAGTACCCCCATGTTGCATTTTTATTTACTTTTTGGAAAGTTACACGATCAAATGTAGAGTTTGCCAGATTGGTTTTCTGGGCCTAGGTTGAATTTGAGAGGGTATGGCAGCCCAGGTTGAGAAGTACCCCATCATGGCATATCATTTTGAGAAGTAGACAACCCAGAGTGTTGAAAATGGGGTATGTCCAGTTTTTTATAGTAGACACTTGGTCACAAACCCTGGCCACACTTAGTTTTCATGATTGTGTTTTGCATTTGTTTTACACGAAAACTGTTATTTTGCTGCTAATATCCTGCTCGGTCAACCTTTTACTGGCCTATAACATTGATATTTGTGTTCGGCAATGTGTTACGAATTCAACAGTACCCCCATGTTGCATTTTTATTTACTTTTTGGAAAGTTACATGGTCAAATGTAGAGTTTGCCCATTTCAGGTTTTACAACTTGAAATTTGCCAGATTGGTTTGCTGGGCCTAGGTTGAATTTGAGAGGGTATGGCAGCCCAGGTATGAAAGTACCCCAACATGGCATATCATTTTGAGAAGTAGACAACCCAGAGTGTTGAAAATGGGGTATGTCCAGTTTCGTATAGTAGCCACTTGGTCACAAACCCTGGCCACACTTAGTTTTCAAGATTGTGTTTTGCATTTGTTTTACACGAAAACTGTTATTTTGCTGCTAATATCCTGCTCGGTCAACCTTTTACTGGCCTATAACATTGATATTTGTATTCGGCAATGTGTTACGAGTTCAACAGTACCCCCATGTTGCATTTTTATTTACTTTTTGGAAAGTTACACGATCAAATGTAGAGTTTGCCAGATTGGTTTTCTGGGCCTAGGTTGAATTTGAGAGGGTATGGCAGCCCAGGTTGAGAAGTACCCCATCATGGCATATCATTTTGAGAAGTAGACAACCCAGAGTGTTGAAAATGGGGTATGTCCAGTTTTTTATAGTAGCCACTTGGTCACAAACCCTGGCCACACTTAGTTTTCATGATTGTGTTTTGCATTTGTTTTACACGAAAACTGTTATTTTGCTGCTAATATCCTGCTCGGTCAACCTTTTACTGGCCTATAACATTGATATGTGTTCGGCAATGTGTTACGAATTCAACGGTACCCCATATGTAGCATTTTTATTTAGTTTTTTGGTAATTTGACAAGTGATTTTCAGGATTTATGTCGACTTTGAGAGAACATGGCACGCCAAGAAAGAATATTGCTCCAAAGATGACGCGCCAATGATTCTAAATTAGTATTTTGAGTTGTTTGGTGCAGCCACTTTAGAATAGCTGGGCTTAACGTAAACAGGGACAGGCCAAATTCAGGGGATTCCAGACGTCAGAGTAGTCGTTATAACAAGCCAATGAGTCGGTACAGGCAGCAAACAAAGAGTAGTCGGTATAACAAGCCAATGAGTCGGTACAGGCAGCAGAAAAGAGTAGTCGGTATAACAAGCCAATGAGTCGGTACAGGCAGCAAACAAAGTAGTCGGTATAACAAGCCAATGAGTCGGTACAGGCAGCAAACAAAGGGTAGTCGGTATAACAAGCCAATGAGTCGGTACAGGCAGCAAAGGTAATCGGGACAAAGCAGAAAAGGGGATTTAGTAATTTAGCTCGGTATGATAAATTTTGAAGCACTCGGTTATGCAGAGGCCAGGTAGAGATGGGCAGGTAGGGCAATAATAACTAGAATCCTTTCGGATTCCTTTCTTGCGGCAGACACAACACTTTTTCTGGGGGGACTTTTTACAGCGGGTGGGAGGGACTCGGGAAGGAAAGTGTCTGCCGCTTAATCTTTGGAGATCTCCTGATTCCAAAGCGGATGTAACGGGGGCCGGGGTTAGGATAAGTTGGGATATGATCTCAAGCATGAATTCTAGGAAGGGATATGGCTTTTGTACTGCTGCCTGCTTGTAGAGCACGTACGCATTGAAAATTGCTATCTCGGTCAAATAGATGGCAATCTTCTTGTACCATGCCCTAGTCTTTCGGTTCACCAGATAAGGCTGTATACATTGATCAGCCAAGTCTACTCCCCCCATAAACTTGCTGTAATCTACAATGCACTTCGGCTTTTCCAGTGGCTCAGTCCTCCCTCTCACAGGCACTGGCACTGTACTTTCGTCATGCACTGTAGATAACATGTATACATCCTTCTTATCGGTGAACCGAAGGGCTAGCACTTCTTCCTGACGTAGAGATGAAGAGGAGCCTCTACTTTTTTTGCCTGCTGTCAGGATTTGGGGAAAACCTCTGCGATTCTTCCGCACTGTGCCACACGCAAGGGTCTCAAAACAATATAAATTTTTAAATAGGTCGATACTGGTGTAATAGTTATCGACCCATAAATGATAGCCCTTGTTGAATAGGGGATAGACCAGATCCCACACAATTTTTCCACTGGTGCCAATACAATCGGGGCATCCTGGGGGGTCAAGGTGGCTATCTTTCCCTTCGTATATTCTAAACGCCCAGGTGTAGCCTGTTGTGGACTCACACAATTTAAAAATTTTGACGCCATACCGGGATCGCTTGCTTGGGATATACTGCTTGAAGAGCAGTCTGCCTTTGAATTTCATAAGGGACTCGTCTACAGATATATTTTGGTCGGGAACATAATTATCGGTGAATTGGCAGATATAAGACTGATCAGGGGCCGAATTTTATAGAGGCGGTCATGCATTGGGTCGTTTCTTGGTGGGCACAGTGCGTTGTCATTAAAATGGAGGAATCGCATGAGATTTTCGTATCTCTCCCTCTTCATAACCCTTGGGAATAGTGGAGTAGCCAGGATGGGGTTTTTGTGCCAGTAAGACCGGATACTTGGCTTCTTCACTATTCCCATTACGAGGGTTAGAGCCCAAATTTTTTTTAACTCTATCACATCCGTTGGGTGCCACTTGTTACGTCTGTGGCGATGTGAATCCGGATGCGCATCAAGATACTGGTTGGCAAACAGGTTGGTTTGCTCAACCACCATCTCGAATACATCGTCCGACATAAACAGGTTAAAAAAGCTCACTGGCTCACAGTCCTCTACCCTTACTGTGATGCCAGGAGTCGCTAGAAATGGGGGTATTTCTGGGGCAGCCATATTTGGGGGTACCCAAATGCTCTCGTGCCTCCCAGTAGATGGTGGGGGGTCACCATCACTGGAGGGTTCACTAAGGGGCTCTATATCAGAGGCTGTGAGGGTGTCACTGTCGGCGAGAGCGTCGCTCTCAGAGGCAGCCAGGATCTCATATGCCTCTTCTGGGGAATAAAAGCGGGAGGACATTTTTATGGGAGGTCGGGGAACTGATGGGGTCAAGTACACAAATAAAATATTAGAACACCTAAACTAAGCCCTTCCGGTCCTTGTAGTGGCCGGTACTTCTATCTATCTAGACAAGGGTAGTCAGGAATGCCAAGGGTCGTATGCCAATGCGGGTAGTCAGAAATGCCAGGGGTCGTATGCCAATGTGGGTAGTCAGAAATGCCAGGGGTCGTATACCAATGCGGGTAGTCAGAAATGCCAGGGGTCGTATGCCAATGCAGGTAGTCAGAAATGCCAGGGGGTCGTATGCCAATGCGGGTAGTCAGAAATGCCAAAGGGTCGTATGCCAATGCGGGTTCTCAATCAGGGGTACACTGCAGGCCAGGGGGTACAGTGCCTGGGTTTTTTTGCAGTTTTTTTTCAGCCAGGGGGTACTATGCCAGGAGGGTACAGTGCCAGCCAGGAGAGTACAGTGCCAGCCAGGAGGTACTGTACCTGGGTTTTTTTTTCAGTTTTTTTTTTTTCAGCCAGGGGGTACTGTGCCTGGGGATTTTTTTTTTCAGCCAGGGGGTACTGTGCCTGGTTTTTTTTTTCAGCCAGGGGGTACTGTGCCAGGAGGGTACAGTGCCAGTAGGTAGTGCCTGGGGGGTACAGTGCCAGTAGGTGCCTGGGGGGTACAGTGCCAGGTGGGTACAGTGCCAGTGGGGGTACAGTGCCAGGTGGGATACACTGCCAGGTGGGGTACACTGCCAGGTGGGGTACACTGCCAGGAGGGTACAGTGCCAGTAGGTAGTGCCTGGGGGGTACAGTGCCAATAGGTGCCTGGGGGGTACAGTGCCAGGTGGGTACAGTGCCAGGTGGGTACAGTGCCAGTGGGGGTACAGTGCCAGGTGGGATACACTGCCAGGTGGTACACTGCCAGGTGGTACAGTGCCAGGTGGGGTACACTGCCAGGTGGGGTACAGTGCCAGGTGGGGTAAAGCCAGGTGGGGTACACTGCCAGGTGGGGTACACTGCCAGGAGGGTACAGTGCCAGTAGGTAGTGCCTGGGGGGTACAGTGCCTGGGGGGTACAGTGCCAGTAGGTGCCTGGGGGGTACAGTGCCAGGTGGGTACAGTGCCAGGTGGGTACAGTGCCAGTGGGGGTACAGTGCCAGGGGGGGTACACTGCCAGGTGGGGTACAGTGCCAGGTGGGGTACACTGCCAGGTGGGGTACAGTGCCAGGTGGGGTAAAGCCAGGTGGGGTACACTGCCAGGTGGGGTACAGCCAGGTGGGGTACAGCCAGGTGGGGTAGTGCCAGGTGGGGTACACTGCCTGGGGTGTGGGGTACAGTGCCTGGGGTGTGGGGTACAGTGCCTGGGGTTTTAGGTAGTGCCTGTTTTTTTTTTCTCTCTGCTCCTCTCTGCTCTGTCTCTCTCTCTCTGCTCCTCAGATCGCAATGAGGAGCAGGAGAAAGGGGCAGAGACAATGTCTCAGCCAATGCAACATCATTGGCTGAGACATTCTGACAGTTGCAGAGGTGACAGCTTGTCACCGCTGCAACTGACAGCTCCAGGCGCCGGATTGGCAGGCTTGCCGATTCCACGAGGGAAACGGCCCGCCTCATTTCCCAGAATGCCGATCGCCAGCTGGGAGGGTCTGCCCGGGTGTCAGGCAGACCCCCAGCCAGCGATCGGCATTGTGGGAAGGGAGGCGGGCCGTTTTTCGGCGCGCAGGGGCTCCAAACGCCGCGGGGCGTACCATGCCGTCCTGCGGCATTAAAGCCAACGTGGTGCAGGACGGCATGGTACGCCCTGCGTCCTTAAGGGGTTAATAGTGCAGATATGGCTATATCTGACCAGGCATATACTGTGTGATTAATTATTCATTCAGATATCAATCATTTAAAGCGTGTAAAATAGTTTTCTCCCATTTTATCATCCAAACCTTTGTGGTTATATACAGTTGTGTTCAAAATTATTCAACCCCCACTGAAATTGAGTGTTTTGGCCAGTTTGACATTGATTTTGATCATTCAGTCATCTTGCTTACAATTAAATCAAAGAGGCACGTGTAGGTCAGACAAATATAACATAACATTTATAATGAAATAACCACAAATGTCTTTTCTGTTCTCACATCATTATCAGTTTTATTCAACCCCCAAGTGACATTCAATGTTAGTACTTAGTACAACATCCTTTTACAGTTATAACAGCTTTTAAACGTGAAGCATAGCTTGACACAAGTGTCTTGCAGCGATCTACGGGTATCTTCGCCCATTCGTCATGGGCAAAAGCCTCTAGTTCAGTCACATTCTTAGGCTTGCGCACTGCAACTGCTTTCTTTAAGGCCCACCAGAGGTTCTCAATCGGATTTAAGTCAGGTGACTGCGATGGCCACTCCAAAATGTTCCAGCCTTTAATCTGCAACCACGCTCTAGTGGACTTGGAGGTATGCTTGGGATCATTGTCTTGTTGAAAGGTCCAACGTCTCCCAAGCCTCAGGTTTGTGACGGACTGCATCACATTGTCATCCAATATCTCCTGGTACTGAAGAGAATTCATGGTACCTTGCACACGCTGAAGCTTCCCTGTACCTGCAGAAGCAAAACAGCCCCAAAGCATGATTGACCCCCCGCCATGCTTCACAGTAGGCAAGGTGTTCTTTTCTTCATAGGCCTTGTTCTTCCTCTTCCAAACATAGCGTTGATCCATGGGCCCAAACAGTTCTAATTTTGTTTCATCAGTCCACAGAACACTATCCCAAAACTTCTGTGGTTTGTACACATGACTTTTGGCATACTGCAGTCGACTCTTCTTATTCTTTGGAGACAGCAAGGGGGTGCACCTGGGAGTTCTGGCATGGAGGCCTTCATTACGCAGTGTGCGCCGTATTGTCTGAGCTGAAACTTCAGTACCCACATCTGACAAATCTTTTCTCAGTTCCTCAGCAGTCACACTGGGACTTTTCTCCACTCTACGCTTCAGGTAGCGCACAGCAGTTGAAGTCAGCATCTTCTTTCTGCCACGACCAGGTAGCGTTTCAACAGTGCCCTTTGCCTTGAATTTGCGAATGATGCTTCCTATGGTCTCTCTTGGTATGTTTAACATCTTTGCAATCTTCTTATAGCCATTGCCCTTCCTGTGAAGAGTAATCACCTCTTCTCTTGTCTTCCTGGACCATTCGCTTGACTTCACCATGTTTGTAACCACACCAGTAAATGTCTAGAAGGAGCTGAGTATCACAGTCATTTTAAAGCTGCCTAATTGGTGCTTATTATGCTTTATTGCTGCTCCATGACATCCACAGGTGGTTTCAATACCTGATTGAAAACACTTGAATGAGCCTCTGTTCTTCAGAGTGGTAGTCTTTAAGGGGTTGAATAATTGTGTCAATGAAGAATTCACAAAAGAAACATTTACTACTGTATTACAAAACCAATTGATGTCATTTTAGTTGCATATGGTTCTTTAAAAAGTCCTTGTAGGATTTCATTCTGAATACAATTACAAATGTACACTAAATTCCCTAAAACTCTTTACAGCATTGGGGGTTGAATAATTTTGAACACAACTGTATTCTATAGGGAAGTCTTGTAAAACAAAAAAAAAAGAAATGGGAACCTGTTACTGCATTTTTCTGGAAAAAAAAATACAATTTTAATTAAATGAAATATTTACCTTGTGTTTTGGAGGATGGTGTTTTATGAATAATATGAATATGTATAAAACACTGACCTTGCTCCCAGTGTGGGAAACTAAAAAGTGAGTAATGGCAGTGGTATTGCTCATTTTATACGTCACAAATGGACAATGCCATCGCTTTGGAACTGAAAAGGTTTTTTTTGTTTTCATTTAGATTTTACAAGGGCACATTTGGTATCAATGCAAAGGCCTGTTCAATGACACCTCACTTGACCTTGTGAGGTGTAAGGATTAGGGATGCAGGGGTCCAAAGTCCCCCCCAGTGGCCTTCACTGCAGTGCGGCGGTTTAGGTTTTTGATGTAACAATTTGTAACAATAGTTTGTGCCATCACCTCCAGGCTTGTTGGTGACATGAGTATCGTGATGATGAGTTAGTGCAGCATCATTGTTTACTTTATAATTGAAAAGTGAAAAATGTTGCTGAGTTAGACAAAAAAAATAAAGAAATATTTTATTTTTATTGTTACATAAAACCTGGTCATGCTCTGGCCTTTCCAAAGATACCTCACATGACCCTGTAGCTGCTATGGAGTTGGGGATACACCAACTGCCCATCAATGCAGACATAGTTATCCTTTCTCTAGGCCTATTCTGGGGCATGGGCCTGGAGCTGCTGTTCCATCAGCCCCTATATTAATCCGGCCCCGGATGTGAAGGGTGTTTTCTCTTGAAGGGTTAATTAATTAAGGTCACAGTGACCATTATTAATATTTTTTTTCTGTATTCGTGTTAGGCTGTTTGCATACATCTTTCCAAACCATTGTGAACTGTTTGAAATTACAGCAATAAATTTGTTAGGCAGTGCTGGTGAGAAAATGCCCAAAGATCCCATTGCTTCCAATCATCTCAAATATATTTAACTCATTATCTAACCTATTTGTCACATCAAAGTGTGTTTAAGTCATGCCCTTTTTTTCCAATGCCACACTGGTATCCAATCATACCATTCAGCATGTTGTTCTTCAGTTTTCTTCATTTATTGCCAAAAACAGCTGGATGCCACGATTAATAATACTGTGATTATTCCATGACAGAAGGATTATTGTACTTGTGAGAATCTCCCTTGCACTTCACTGATAACGTGGAATAGATGGAAAATATATCATGAGTACATTTTGAAATTCTTGAAGACTGAGTTAAACATTGATAAATTACAAAAGTGACCCAAAGTATGTCAGTTCACTCAACAATAACTCATAACTTTTACTTCTTATCTCATCAAAACCTTTGAAAAGGAACTCTTCTTACAAATTGAAAACTTATTGAAATTGCATTCTTGGAATAGACAAGATGTTAGATTATCTCATTTATGCTAACTTAATGACAGATGAAATATGTCCACAAATGGCTGGCAATATCTAGGAGATGTATATTCAGCTCTTTGTAAAAGGCACATCCAAAGTAAACAGGCTATTGTAATCCATTTAATTCATTTATTAATGTCCACATTTGTTTTTCTGATATAGTTAACAGTAACAAGGGTGGAAAGCATAACATAATTTGGATTTTTGGTAACAGATGCATATTTAGAGATGATTCATCACTGAAAAATAACTCATGATACACTGAAAACATGTTTCACACTATTGGGGCAAAATGGTAAAAAGTAGAAAAAAAGAAAGGACTAGTTCAGGGTTGCTCATCTTTGGCACTGTAGGGGGCCTATCACCTCTATAATGCTAGCGCTCACATACGTGAGCATTAGCGCTAGGTTAATTGAGGTGATAGTGCTACAGCCAGATCATCTACCGATAGCTAACGGGTTAAAAAATCCATTAGCGCATTGGTATTTGTGCTTTTTAGCTTGAGGATACCGTAATTTGTGCTTAACATGGGGCGCACAAAGCGTAAGCAAGGAGTAATTAGCGTTATAAAGTCCCAATGCTGTGGCTAATTGAACTGAAAAATTAGCCACAGCTCTATGCTTGTGCTAACTGATTCTGCCGACAGCAGCTGGACCCCCCAAAATTAGATACTCACCTCTTATCCTGCGCCGAGAACGGCAGCCCAATCAGCCACTTCTGACCGCCGGGAGCAGAGTGAGACTGGGGAAAAATGCCCCCAGTCTCCCTCTGCGACCACTTCGCCGACCTCCAGGATCTCACGAGAACTGGTAACTCCGGATTCAATGTATAACAGAGCCAACTCGGGAGTGGGACATGCGGATCTTCCAGATTATGGGGCTGGTACATGACAGGCATGATGTTAACTCTTTACAGCTCCTGCCAGTAGTACATGATAACAGGAGCGACGTCTAAAGCAGAATATAATTTCTCTCCTGGTTGTGCACCACTCCTACATTATACAGGTAGGCAAACAGAGCTTTGCATGCAAACTTTTGTTTTTCATTGTTTTTGGTAGGGAAATGGTTAATATGCAGAATTGGAAGAGATTTGTAATTTAATGTTGCTATGACAATACATAGCATAAACATTCCCATAAGCATGTTGGAATTAGTCTGGGTAAAATGTAATAGTCAGGCTAATGAGGAGTTGTGACATTTATTTAAATAAATGCAGCTGACAGGGCATTTTAAAATAAAGAAGAAACCTTGGATTAGCAAACGCTGGCAATGTACTGCAATTTGTACATCTCAGCTAGTAACAATACTTGGAATGTTTCACTTCCAATATATAAATATATTCATGGTAACAGAGTGATATTTGAGTTTTTTGAGTCAATGTATCTATCCATCTATCATCCACCTATCAATATAATCTTATTCTATGCATGACCTTGAATGAACTTTAATAAATGACAAGTATACATTATGTATTAACAGTTCTGAAACTGTTCTATAAAGCTCTATAACACTGTGGAAACCTAATCCCATTGAGAGCAACATGAGAATATTTCTGTTGGCCTTCACTAAATAATGAGGTAAACAGCTGTATTGTTATATATGGCATTCTTAATTCGGTGTATCAATATAATGACAGCTTCTCTTTCCTTTCATATGCCACTGTTATGGGAAAAGTGAATGTGAAGACAATCACTCTCTTTATATAGATCCACAGATTTGACTGACTTAAATAATTGAAAAAACTGAATTATTCCCTTTCAACATTTTTCTGTTTTCCCACATGACTGTGGCATGCCGCAGGGTGGAGGGGCTGCTGCAAGCATGGATCCATCCTACAGGACATCCTTTTGCTCAGTCTTTGTGCTCCGTTGGCTGTCCGTCAGCTCGTGACCTACACAATCTATACAAAGTACCAAAAGCGAACGATCTGGATGATTTAAAAACTGGATACTGACTAATTCAAGACTATTAGATTTCTGAGAGTCTGGGCACAGTAGGACTGTAGATATATATATATATATAATCATGTATTTTCTTTCCTATGTGCTGTTGTTATAGTGTGGGAACTCCTTTTTAACCATGTCCACAGGTTACCTGGAGTGGGGCTGAGCATTGTATAGCCAGCTATTGTTCTTCTCTCCCCTCCCCTGGATAAAATGATGCTTGTCGTCTAAAGAAGTAATTGTACTTGTTGGATATACATTAAAGTCAATCCTGCTTCAAGCCAGCCTTGACTCACATCTGTTCTTTGGGACAAAGCTGTGTTAACTTGGTGGGGACACCTAACAGTTATATAAGGAGGCTAAATAGCAGGAATACCCCCAAACAGTTTTGCGGGCTCTGTTACACTGACCGAAAGCCAGAATGCTTTCAAAACGAGTCACAGTAGTTCTTATTTTTTTATACAATTTTCATAGACTAAATTTTTTAGATCTATTTATGAATCTAGAAAGACTTCCATTATTCATTGGATTTCCAACACTGGGAGAGAGACATTTTAGTTGTAAATACAGATGAGTAGAACACAATTCCTCTCACTTTGGAGAACACCTGTAAGCGCTACAGGCGTATGCTAAAGAGCAGATTGAAGGGTTCTGAAATCCATAAGTATGCTGTCTTTTTTTACCTTTAATACCGCCATCCTTTACTCTATGAAGCATTATTTGTGTTCTTGTGCTCAAGCCCAACAACCACCAGAAAAGTAAGGAAAGCTCAGTCAAAATCATTCACTAGAGACGATTGATACCTGAGCCAGTTATTTAGGACTCAAATACATGTGTTACCAACAGAGACAGAATTTCCAGCGTGGGCTTAGCTCCTTACACCATAACTTATTGTCTTTTATTTTGAAGACTATAATTAAATAGTTTCAGTATTAAAATAATTATTTTACCAGACTGGATTTATTAGGGCTTTGTTTGAGAAAACCAGAATAACCCTTTACAATTAAGATCAATTAGACACAATTATTGCTATTGTAGCGTTTCTCTAACACATTGTTATTATATACCGTATATAAATAAAGTCTGAGTTATTAAGGATTGAGTATACAAAAGGATAAGAAAGGAATTTGCTGGGACAAAAAGTGAAGGGGGTAACCTTTAAGTACATATAGGTGTCAGGGATCAGGGCTGTCATTGTGTGCAGGGGGTTGGGTGTGAGCCCAGGATGCAGTGACAGAGGAGATTAGACAGGTTACAGGGCATCAGAGTTTATTAACCCTTTCGCTGCTGAGGCGTTTCACGCCTCTGTGCTGAGGTCATTTTTACCTGTTTCGCTCATCATGTTTAAACGTGTTTTGAAGGCTTATTTTAGTATATGACCCAGACATATTATATATCGTTCTTTCCATCAGACTCGGCAGATTCATAATATGTCATTATTATATGTATACGTCATGTCCTGTCTGTATATTATAACAACAAATGCAATAAAATATGAATTTTCAATTATTTACAACGTGTAAAGTGTTTTTTTTCCAAATTTTAACATGCGAGCAATTGCAGTTATATTTTGTATGGGGTGCGCTAGTTAAAAAAATTAGAAATGGGGTCTCGTTACATTTTTTTTTGGGGAAAATTACGCGATTTTTAACAAACGCACCGCATACAAAAATCGTTAGTGCAGCATCATTGTTCACATTATAATTGAAATGGGAACAATATTTCTGCATTAACGAACCAAAAAAAAAGAAGAAAAAATTTGTTTATTTTTTTTTATAATTTTTTTTAAAATATTTTTTTATTTTTATTTTTTATTTTTTTTAAAAAAAATTAATACTCATGTTTGGTATCGTTGGAACGGCCATGCGCTGGCCGATCCAACAATATCAAACATTAACCCCTAACTGCCATGGATCGGGAGATAGGGGGTTCATTGGAACCCCCTATCTCCACCATTGGTGGCAGTTAGGGGTTAACTCCAGGACTGGCGTCATCATGCTATGCACGATGATGCCAGTCCTCAGGGGAGTTCCCGGAGGCTTGGCCGACATCCAAGACGTCGGCCAGCTCCGGGAAAGGATCACGAACCGGAGCTTTTTGGCACCGATTCGTGATCCGGCCCCCATGGGGTTAATTCCAGGTACCGTTAGGAAGGGCAGGCTGTGCCCTTCCAAACGGTGCCTGGGTTAACCCCCTGCACGCCGCCGATCGGGAGGGAGAGAGGTCCGAATGGTCGGAGCTGTGGCAATTGAGTTTTAATGTGGATAAGTGCAAGATAATGCACCTGGGACGTAAAAACCCAAGGGCTGAATATAGAATATTTGATACAGTCCTAACCTCAACATCTGAGGAAAGGGATTTAGGGGTTATTATTTCAGAGGATCTAAGGGTAAGTAGTCAATGTAATAGAGCAGCAGGAAATGATAGCAGAATGCTTGGTTGTGTAGGGAGCAGGGACGTGCTGTCAGGGGTGGCAGAGCCTCACCTGCCATCAAGTGTCGCAGCTGCAGAAATAATAAAATGATTTTATTAAAATCAAAAAACTCCCTTGCGCCACGCTCCCCCTGCCGTCGGCTTCGTCCGTCTTCTGTACGCGTCACGCATTCGTTTTTGGTTTTTGGTACTATACCATTATAAAATCACTGGACACTTATTGACTATTAGAGGATCTATGGGTAAGTAGTCAATGTAATAGAGCAGCAGGAAATGCTGGCAGAATGCTTAGTTGTGTATTGAGAGGTATTAGCAGTAGAAAAAGGGAAGTGCTCATGCCACTGTACAGAGCACTGGTGAGACCTCACTTGGAGTACTGTGTGCAGTACTGGAGACCGTATCTCCAGAAGGATATAGACATCTTAGAGAGAGTTCAGAGAAGGGCTACTAAAATGGTGTACGGCTTGAAGGAGAAAAGTTACCAGGAAAGGCTTAATGATCTTAACATGTACAGCTTGGAAAAAAGACGAGACAGAGGAGATATGATAGAAACATTTAAATACGTAAAGGGAATCCACAGGGTAGAGGAAGGGAGTATATTTAAAAGGAAACAAAGTAGCAAAACAAGAGGACATAGTCTTAGATTAGAGGGGCAAAGGTTTAAAAGTAACATCAGAAAGCGTTATTTTACTGAGAGGGTGGTGGATACATGGAACAGTCTTCCAGTTGAAGTGGTAGAGGCCAAAACAGTAATTGAATTTAAGCAAACATGGGATAGGCATAAGGCTATCCTAAACAAAAGATAAATCCATGTAATTGGGCAGACTAGATGGGCCGAAAGGTTCTTATCTGCCGACATTTTTCTATGTTTCTATGTTTCTCCTCCCCCTCCCTTTCAGGCTCCTCCTCCGCACATGCGGGGGGCGCCTGAATTAGATGTCATCGCACCGCCGCGATGACATCTAATTAGCCCGGCGGCGGTTCCGGGTGCTGGGCTGACATCGAGGATGTCAGCCCACACCGGGGAGCACAGCGATCGGCCGGAACCCGGCCGTTCGCTGGCCCCAAAGGGAGGACGCGCTCAGCGCGTCCTCCGCAAGGAACGCTACCTGCGGGTGGACGCGCTGACCGCGTCCTCCGCAGCGAAAGGGTTAAGCAAAGTAACAGACAGGAGATATGAACCAAACAATGGCAAAAGTATAAACAAACAGGAACCAACACAATGGAGGAGACTGGGCAAGATGGGAACAGACTAGAGATAGGATGAGATGCAGGAAGAAAGGGCTTAGAGTCAACAGGAGGGCTGAGAATAGTGAGAGTGGGAGAACTGGATATAGGAGAAGCTAGGAGGGTTGGAAGGCACAGGGAACAACAAGATGAGCATAGACTAGAAGGGGCTAGAGAAACAAGGATACATAGGGGGAAACTGACAGTAGATTAGGAATGGCAGACACTGAATAAACAATAATACATATAACAGAAATATCAGAATACGGTCTCAGGCAAGGGGCTTGGTACATGGGATATCAAGATAACTGGATACAGCAAAGGAGTGTACTGGTAAATGTGGTAGTCATGTCCAGAATAGTCAACAGAGGACACTAGGAAGTCTTTGGAAATCCGGAGGTTCAGGAAAGCAGGTCTGCACAGGACACGCTCAGAGACTTCAATGAGGAGGCGTAGCAAGGAGGGCGTAGCTTCCTCTTAAGGAATCCTCATTTAGCAGGATGGAGTTCAGGTGAGGCTCCAGGGCTTGTATGCAAAATCAAGTGGTAAGTGCTGGAACCTGCATGTTTCATGCAGGACATGGAATATATGAGGTATCAAAGGGGGCGCCAGGGGGTCATAGTGTCCAGGACCTGACAATAGGTCAAGAAGAGTAAAAAAGCCCAGATGGAAAGACTCAAGAGCCTTTATGCTAGGGTCAAACGAACGCATTATTTGCAGCGACCGTCAAAAAGTGCGAACGAACGCATTGACGTATTTTTTCACGGAATGTGCGAAAACGGTCATACGATGCTCACTTTCGTGCGTGATTTGTTACGAATCCATACCAGGAAACTTTGGGTGTCTGGACGTTATGTTGGCCGGAGATGAGCAGCGTCTGCCGTCTCCTAATCACGCAACACGCCGCTATGCGGACACAGCGCACTCTGTACGTCAGTATTAGTGGTTCTCGAAAAAATGCGTTCATGTGCCGCTTGCGTTGCGCGGTCGCACTTTCATGCAGCCGTACTTCGTATATTGGCCGTCACTGCCCATCATTTGCTGCTACTGCGGCTGTGATTCACTGAGCCTAAACGCACGTTAAAAATGCGTTAGTCTGACCCCAGCCTAAAAATGAAAAACGCTCTCTTGGTCTAGATTTGAATGGCCACAAAGGCCAATGGGACGGTAGGAATGGTATCAATGGTCTGATAAAACTTAACTTTTAATGACAAGGTTAGTAAGTAAAAAAGATCCAAAGATCTGTAGTACAAAACAAGACAAAATCAAAAAGGTATAAACCCTAGAAGAAGGCTTTAAAAAGTGTCTTAAATTTCAGTATAGCACCCCAATATAGAGACAGTTAGTCTAGCAAGAGGAAATAGGGACCGGGCCTTCAAGGGTCTGTTGTCCCTCTGCGCTTTTTTACTCTTCTTGACCTATATATACAGTATATATAACAAATTTCTGAAAGAAATCCCATTTCTTTTTAATTAAATTGATATTTCTTTACAACAGGGTGTAGGGAAAAGTGTACTTGCACTTCTTCAGTGTTTTGGGTCATCTAACGTCTACTCATTTGTATTATATTTCATTTTAGATTATATTTTAAGCAATTTGCATACTTTTTGCCTGTGTGAAAGCTGTATTTCATATGAATGTATTTGTATTTTTTGATCTTCAAACAAAGGACGTTTTGTATTCGCTAAATGAACTAATTAACATTTCAGGCAGAGTGCGCACAGCAGCTCCATCCCCCCATTCTTAATATAATGCTCATGTACATTGTTTAGGAAGAACTTCTCATGTGATTTCACACATCATTTAGAGTGAATGCATTAGTCATTCTCAATATCTGTTTACCCAAAAAATCTGCTTACTGTAGATGTGTTCACACGCTTAGCTTCCCTAAGCAACTAAGCCTAAATAAAATATTGTATATGAAGATTTATAGCAATGCCTTTGATGTTCTGTGTAATGAAGCATTTGTAATCCATCCAGAGAGAGTTTGAGACCAGGAAAGGGACAATTAAATAACTGATTGTATATCAAACACACATACAGACCAATCATGAAATTTCTATTTTTCAGCAATACTTTACATATTAACTCTTCAGTCAACATATTGAAAATCCATAGGATCATATAGCATCTGTGTCCTCTGTAGTGGTTGAATTCATGATTTTCAGCAGAATCTGAGGACATGAACTGTTACTCTTTTTAATAGTAAGGGGGTGACCTGTGATAGGGAACTGTTGGTAAATCTAACAATTTTTTAACTATGCCCTAACATATGAGGATAGTGCATTGTTAAAGTAAACACTCGGCTATTAATTGCCTCTAACCTAAAGATGAAAGGACAGTGACACAATCTATGGGGAGGAGTGGGATTGGAAAACTGTACAATGGGAGGTGAAGTTGAGGGAACAAAGGCACAGCTTGAACAGGGCTGGATTTATAACTAGGCAGAGTAGGCATGTGTCTACAAGTGCCTGCCAAAAGGGGACGACGTGCTCTGTAAAAAAAAAATCTTTTCAATTTACAATCATTTAGACCACTGTATCTATGGAGCTCTAAAGGCTAGAGGGACATAAGAGGTATCATTGGAAAGGCCATAGTATGGCATTTCCAGTGGTACCAAACATAAGCAGGTTAGATTTATGTAAAGTTAAAGTTAAAATTAACAAAGAAAATAATACTTTTATCTTATTTTTTCTAATGCAGCACTATTATTCAGTTTACAATTATAATGTGAACCGTGATGCTGCGCTTACTCACCTTCCCGTTTCCCACACTACCGGCATGTGTGGAGCTGATGATGCAACGCATTGTTTCATTGACAACCTAGGGCCTGGCACTGCAGTGATAAGAGATAGGAGGACTTTGGAAACCTGCCTCTCTGAATTATATAACACACAAGGTTAAGTGAGGTGTCATTGGAAAGGTATCAGTATTTGGCGAACTGACAGTTTAGTGAATAGTCGAACTGCCCCGAAATTGCTCCGTATGGAGAAATTCACCATTTGGTGCAATTCAGTGGCAAGTTCATCGCTTTGCGAATAACCCCTAAAGTCCATAACTCGGCACTGCTAATGAACTTACACAAATGGCAGTGGGAGAGGAGGGAGAGAAATCTTCTGGTTTTATGAAGGTTTTGAAATCTCCAGGTATTGTTTTGGTAAAAATCAGTAAGCCAGTAAGTGGAAATTTAGTTGATTTAATCACAAACCAGCAGAGGGTGTTTGTTTTTTACTTTGGACATCTGTTGTGCAAATGGTTAAAAGTAAGGAAAATACACAATAAAATAACATTCAAATTAGATACATTTTTATAGATTTAAAAGATCTTAAATGGAAAATACAGTTTAAAATGTCTTGCAAATGCAATGTAATGTATGGAGCCTTGGCTTACTAGGGTGATTATACAATTTTTTAAGACTTCAAAGATGACTGTGTAAATCCTCCCTGAAGCCCTGTCATTTACAGAGACAGGGAATGATATTGCATTGCTTTCATTCCAAACAACATTCAAGCTTTTCCAGATGGTACTCTGATTCCTAGGCAAGTTTTACAATTTTTATTTTCTAAGGCTGGATGTTTAATTATGCTTATGAATATGGACTACATATGTTTTTTTGTATCTGTATTGGTATATGGGACCGATTTTTTTTTTTGTCAGATTCTGTAGGTTCTTCTCTACATAAATAATACATACATGTTTCTGGGCTGTGTGTGAAAAGTGCTGCTTTGCACCACAGGTTAAAAATCAATTGATTATGATAAGATTACGCATTTTTGTGTGTAATGTAGCAGCAATGCGATTAAAATCAGTTTCATGTTTTGTTTTTATGTATATTTCCTATATACAGATATGTAGTTCAATTAGAATACATTGTTTGGATAACGATTATCAGGCCAGAAGAAAGCTTGATGGCATTACAGTGGGGGATAAAATGGTGGCTATGCAAGAAAATAATATATTTTTAAACCTTTTTTTAAATAATTTATTTTTTATTTTTATAAAATACATTAATACTGGTTTGAAAAGAAAATCAAGTTTTATGATCGAATAACAATAACCTACCCAATAAGTAATTATACTCAAAATCACATCAATAATATACAGTTGCATATTATTTCCTGTAGCTCTTAAATGATTAAGCAGCAGAACTAACATAGGATCTGTTTAATCAATTTAGTATAATTAGGAGAAAATGTTAATTGCTCTGAAGTCATGCTGGAAGTACGGAAGTTTAAATTAGCCAGACAGTGTTCTGGATCATGAAAAGTATTTTTCATCCAGGTCCTGCACCAGTTAAGTTTCCAAGCTGCGGTAACTATAGAGCCAGAGTCTTTACTTGGCAGCACTTAAGGTGAAACAAGAGGATTGTGTGTGCTATAATAAATAGAAGTAAATTTGTCCTCATTCAGAAGATGGGGCCACCAGCCTTTACAGTTCAGGAATTATTTTGTTGATTCAAATAAAAAAACACGATAAGGCTAAGGTATATTGCCTTCTGAGATTAATAGGAACTTACTCAGAACTGAAATTGTGGATATCAATCAAAATACTGACAGGGTTATCCAAAGAGATCCAAATTGCTTGAGAAAGGTAACCGAACGCTGAAAATCAGCGTTCGGTTACCTTTCCTGGCCATTCGGCTATCCAGAGAGCAGGCAATTCGCCAAATCCTGGCGAATTGCCTGCACATACGGTGCCTGTTCGGTGCCTGTTCGAGGGCAGAGAAATCCCCATGAAAAACACTGCTTCGGCTATTCAGAGAATGAAAACCAGCAGTGAAAGGTTCCCCTAATGCTCTGCCATTCGGGGGTTTAATTCGACAAGTCAATTCAGGAGAATCCCATAGGCTTCAATGTTAAAAATATTCCCGTTTTAATGCAATATATAATAAACCATTCATTATAAAATTCTGCAGTAAAGAGTCTCTTTATTTATCGATTTTTTAGGATACTTTAAGCATTTTTCAGAACTTTTTTTTTTTTTTAAAAGTCCGATTTTTTTTTTTAAAGTTTACTTATTTTTTCTGTAACAGCCCTTTTTATTATCATTCCCTGGACCTCATATGCAAATTTCAGACATTTTCGCTCAGTAGTTTCTTTGCAAACAGCGTTTCATTTTCACAGATTCACACAAACTATTTTGCTAATTTATTCACCTCCCTCGTCTGCGGTCTCAGCTGCTTCGGCTGCTTCGGCTGTGTGTGATCGGCTCCTGCTTGGGCTTTTTCCGTGGTTTTCGGCAGGTTAATCCAGATGTTTTTGGGGGTTTTCGGCGTGCATTCGGTGGGTTTTGCGGTTAGTTTTCGTCGGGTTTGCGGCAGCTTTTCCCTGCAATTCGGGGACCCTGTGGTGCTTGCTGAATACACCGCAGGGTCACCGAAATGGGATCGGCGAAAGGAGCCGAATTGAAGAGAACGAAAAGTCACCGAACGTCTTTGGCTCCTGCTGGTGCATGCAGATAGGAAGACAAAAATTTAGTGTAAATTACGGACTCTAAACACAGTAGTGACTGTATCAATCAGAGTTGATTAAAACTTAACTTTTATTGTGACTATATATAAAATATTGAACATATAAAATACAAACACATAGATTTGATAGATATAGTAACTGGCTATCCCACTGGATAATGATTTATGTCCAGTTAAATCAGAGAAATAGAATTAACATAATAATGAGCTTAATTAGCATATTATAATAATTTACTTGGGACTTGGGATCGCTCGCAGTATAGAACCTAATGATTAGCCTTAGGACGAGTACGGCTTATCATCTACCTATGACATTGAATTGGCAACTAATTTACCCAATAGCTTGTAATATCTTTTTAGTTACCCTTAGTCTGTGAATTATTAGCTTCAATGCTTCTAGGGTCAAATGTTAAGGGAATTATTATAATATGCTAATTAAGCTCATTATTATGTTAATTCTATTTCTCTGATTTAACTGGACATAAATCATTATCCAGTGGGATAGCCAGTTACTATATCTATCAAATCTATGTGTTTGTATTTTATATGTTCAATATTTTATATATAGTCACAATAAAAGTTAAGTTTTAATCAACTCTGATTGATACAGTCACTACTGTGATTACTTTTGGTATCCAACTGTGGGTTACCCCCCTTCCTTTCAATCAGAAGGACATCTCTTGCAGCTCTTTTATATATTACCTGCCTTCAGCGGGCTAATATATTATCAGTGGCATAGCGTGGGGGGGGCTGGGGGGGCCGTGGCCCCGGGCGCAGTTTTCTTAGGGGCACACAATTTCAAAAGAAATTTGCACCCCTAAAACTTGAGGCCCGGACTGACCCGCCGGGCCCTCGGGCGCCGCCCAAAGGCCCGCGGGCCCAGATGCCGGGCAGCAGGAGTGCCTGCCCAGTCCTGAACAGTGAGTCCGTCCATGTTGAAGGGGAGGCGGCTGCGTGCAGGCGCAGGTCACGCAGTCTGCCTAATCAGGTGGTACTGAGTCTCTGTACCACCTGACTGGCCGGACCGCGTGACCTGCGCACGCACGCAGCCGCCTCCCCTTCAACACGGACAGACTCACACGCTTTTCAGGACCGGGCAGGCACTCCCGCTGCCCGGCATCTGGGCCCCAACCCCTGCTGGATCCGGAGCTGGGGCGATATCCAGGTGTGAGCTGGCTGGGGCAAATCCATGTGTGAGATGGCTGGGGCAAATCCATGTGTGAGCTGGCTGGGGCAAATCCATGTGTGAGCTGGCTGGGGCAAATCCATGTGTGAGCTGGCTGGGGCAATATCCATGTGTGAGCTGGCTGGGGCAATATCCATGTGTGAGCTGTCTGGGGCAATATCCATGTGTTAGCTGGGGCAATATCCATGTGTGAGCTGGGGCAATATCCATGTGTGAGCTGGGGCAATATCCATGTGTGAGCTGGGGCAATATTCATGTGTAAGCTGGGGCAATATCCATGTGTTAGCTGGGGCAATATCCATGTGTTAGCTGGGGCAATATCCATGTGAGAGCTGGGGCAATATCCATGTGAGAGCTGGGGCAATATCCATGTGAGAGCTGGCTGGGGCAATATTCATGTGAGAGCTGGCTGGGGCAATATTCATGTGAGCTGGCTGGGGCAAACAGGTTGGGGGGGCACAATTCGTGGCTGGCCCCGGGCGCTGACAACCCACGCTACGCCACTGTATATTATCACTCTTTAAATTACAGACTGTATTCCAACCATGGTGTAAACTTAAAGGGACACTTTAAAATTCTAAAGTGGTCAGGAAGAGTAAAGGGATCAGGGTGTGAGGAGTACCCCCACCAGCTCCCCTAATCTGGAGAAATCACTGGGTGAAGTGGAAGAGTTTCCTCCAAGCTCACCCAGCATCACCAGCAGCCAAAAATTTTGAATTTCCCAGCTGATGGTCAACAGATCGGTCACCAGTGAAGCTTGTGCACAGCTCCAATTCATCATTCTGTGCATTCACTGCGATACTTGCATACTTAGGGAGCACAAATTTTGTTGAAAAGCTTCAGGGACTTCCAGGTTCAGATACCCTGGCCTGAGCCGAAGTGGAGGAGGAGCAGCGCGTAGCAAGGGAGAAAAGGTGAGTTCATTCTTCTGAAATAAAATTAAATAAATTATTGGGCAGAGGCTGTCAGCAGCTTCCTCCCAATCATTTAAGGGCAAGAAAAGGGAACTATGTTTTTTAACAGAGTATCCCTTTAACCAGAGCTATTGCAAACTCCATAGATGCTAATGGGTCTGGGAAATTTAAAACAGCTCTGTTTATGTTTACACCAGGGTTGGAATATAGTCCTACATGAATTAACCCTTTCACTACAGTGGACAAGTATGCTCAGTGTTCAAAAACTCCTACCGGAGCCTGACGCTGAATAACTCGATTACCATATCATCCAATTTACGGAAGCGTTTGAATTAGGGATTTCCTGATCCGTAGGATTGGGATCAGAACCAGCTCACAGCATTTTTCATGGATCAGAGATCAGGTTTTTCAATCCAATCTGATCCCAGAGTTCAAGTCGTTCTGGACAGCGAGACTCTCAGTTGCCCAGCTGGAGTCTCACAGCCACGACATTGATTCATAGAATCATCCCTGCCTGCTCGTGAGTCATGGAGGAGGTGAAGAAGACGGGAGTCTCTGAGTGCAGAGGCATTCACTCGCAAGCATCTTCCCTGATATCTGAATAAGCTGCAAGCAGGCAGGTAAGATTCTGGTAGTGAATGCTGAAGCCCCGGGACTCACTTAGACAAAGGTGACGCCACTCCAGCTGCGGTCGTGCAGTATCGGATCGGAATTCAGTATCGGTCAATCCCAAATATTTCATGACTCGGATCAGATCGGCAGCTCAAAAATACCAATCAGGACCTCCCTAGTTTGAACAGCTTGGAGATCAGTTTTTCTTTTCCAGAAAGAGGAGTTCCAGATGTGTTACTATACATTTAGTAGAACATTTTGGCCATAGGGAAGAGCCCTCTGGCTCTCAAACTTACTGACTAAAATTTATTTTATGAAGGGTACATTATATTTTACACCATCTGCATGGATACAGTACTTGTTTTCCATAAAGCCACAGGCTCCTGATAGTTCTATGGAAAAGCAACTTTTTAGTGATGAACAAATAACTTTAGAAACAAAAGCAAAAGAAAAACCTGCTAGTTCTTTCCCACAATAGGAATTCTCAAGTCTACAATGGCAGTCCTCAATTCATCCTCTGTATCATCTACTGCACCAACAGATAATGTAATAATATATTGATATGGGAAATATATTTATTATTATTATACAGTCAGGTGCAGAAATATTGGGACATCGACACAATTCTAACATCTTTGGCTCTATACACCACCACAATGGAGTTGGAATGAAACAAACACAATGTGCTTTAACTGAAGACTGTCAGCTTTAATTTGAGGCTATGTACATCCAACTTAGGTGAACGGTGTAGGACTTACAGCAGTTTGCAGATGTGCCTCCCACTTGTTAAGGGACCAAAGGTAATGAGACAGAATAATAACCATAAATCAGACTTTCCCTTCTTAATACTTGGTTGCAAATCCTTTGCAGTCAATCACAGCCTGAAGTCTGGAACGCATAGACATCACCAGACGCCGGGTTCATCCCTGGTGATGCTCTGCCAGGCCTCTACTGCAACTGTCTTCAGTTCCTGCTTGTTCTTGGGGCATTTTCCCTTCAGTTTTGTCTTCAGCAAGTGAAATGCATGCTCAATGGGATTCAGGTCAGGCGATTGACTTGGCCATTGCATAACATTCCACTTCTGTCCCTTCAAAAACGCTTTGGTTGCTTTTGCAGTATGCTTTGGGTCATTGTCCATCTGCACTGTGAAGCGCCGTCCAATGAGTTCTGCAGCATTTGGCTGAATGTGAGCAGATAATATTGCCCGAAACACTTCAGAATTCATCCTGCTGCTTTTGTCAGCAGTCACAACATCAATAAATACAAGAGAACCAGTTCCATTGGCAGCCATACATGCCCACGCCATGACACTACCACCCACCATGCTTCACTGATGAGGTGGTATGCTTAGGATCATGAGCAGTTCCTTTCCTTCTCCATTCTCTTTTCTTCCCATCACTCTGGTACAAGTTGATCTTGGTCTCATCTGTTCATAGGATCTTGTTCCAGAACTGTGAAGGCTTTGTAAGGTGTTGTTTGGCAAACTCTAATCTGGCCTTCCTGTTTTTGAGGCTCAACAATGGTTTACATCTTGTAGTGAACCCTCTGTATTCACTCTGGTGAAGTCTTCTCTTGATTGTTGACTTTCACACACATACACCTACCTCCTGGAGAGTGTTCTTGATCTGGCCAACTGTTGTGAAGGGTGTTTTCTTCACCAGGGAAAGAAATCTTCGGTCATCCACCACAGTTGTTTTCCATGGTCTCCCGGGTCTTTTGGTGTAGCTGAGCTCACCGGTGCGTTCTTTCTTTTTGAGAATGTTCCAAACAGTTGTTTTGGCCACGCCTAATGTTCTTGCTATCTCTCTGATGGGTTTGTTTTGTTTCTTCAGCCTAATGATGGCTTGCTTCACTGATAGTGACAGCTCTTTGGATCTCATCTTGAGAGTTGACAGCAACAGATTCCAAATGCAAATAGCACACTTGAAATGAACTCTGGGCCTTTTATCTGCACATTGTAATTGGGGTAATGAGGGAATATCACACACCTGGCCATGGAACAGCTGAGAAGCCAATTGTCCCATTACCTTTGGTCCCTTAACAAGTGGGAGGCACATCTGCAAACTGCTGTAAGTCCTACACCGTTCACTTGAGTTGGATGTACCTACCTTCAAATTAAAGCTGTCAGTCTGCAGTTAAAGCACATTGTGTTTGTTTCATTCCAACTCCATTGTGGTGGTGTATAGAGCCGAAGATGTTAGAATTGTGTCGATGTCCCAATATTTCTGCACCTGACTGTAAATGGTTCCAAGCTTGAAACACCTTTATTACAAAACATATTTGTAGAGCTATACTTAACATTACTGTTACAGCATTTACATGGTGAAAACCTAAATTTATTTATTTATTTATTTATTTATTTATAAAGGATTTTACCAGGAAGGATACATTGAGATTTCTCTCGTTTTCAAGTATGTCCTGGGTTCAAGAAAATTGAAGTGTTACAGTTACAGAAATACAAAGTAATACAATGCAAGATATTAAAAAAAACAACACAAATATACAGATTAACAGAAAAATATGTAGGAAATATAGTCACTAGGTTACATGTTTACAGGTGCATTCTGTATTGAGGTATGTTAGTAAGGAGCTTTTGAGTGACTTAAGACTGGGGGAAGATTTGATGGTGTCTGGGAGGTTATTCCATAATTGTGGTGCTCTGTAGGAAAATGAGGACCGAGCCACTGTCTTTTTGTATTGTGGTATAGCAAGTAAGGTGCTGGTCCTGGATCGGAGGTTATAGGATGAGGGAGCTGCTGGGGAAGCAGTCTATTCAGGTAGGGTGGCAGCTTCCCAGAGATGCTCTTAAACACCAGGCTGGAAAGGTGAAGGGTGCGTCTGGATTCCAGTGATGGCCAGTTTAGCTCTTTTAACATGTCACAATGGTGGGTCATGTAGTTACATTGTAGCGCAAAGCGGCACAATGAGTTATACAATGTAGTAAGTTTATGAAGGTGTGTTTGCTGCCAGAAATTGACACATATTGTGATCGGTCGGATACATATGATTGAAACCAGGTTAGCGTGCGATCACCAATGCCAGAGTTTTTAAGTTTTTCTAACAAGATGCCATGGTCTACCGTGTCAAAGGCCTTGGCAAAATCAAGGAAGATGGCTCCAGTTAGGTTTCCTTGTTCCATCCCAGCCTGGATATCATTGCAGACTTTTAAAAGGGCGGTTGTAGTTGAGTGATTTGGACGGAAGCCTGATTGATCCGGGATTAAGTAGTTCCAATATTGATAATAATCACGTAATTGTGTGTAGACACATTTTTCCAAGACTTTTGACATTACAGGGAGCAACGATATCAGACGGTAGTTGGATACCAAAGTACTGTCACCACTTTTATGGATAGGTACCACTCTTGCAGTCTTCCAGAGCTTGGGTATGTATCCAGTCGCCAGTGACTCATTTATTAGGGTTGCAACAGGATTTGCAATTGCAGGCACACTGATTTTCAGCAGCATTGCTGGTATTTGATCAGGTCCAGACTGGTATTTCATTTTTTGCTTACGGAAAAGTTTAGTAACGACACTGACAGGCACTGGTCTAAAACTGAATTCCTGTCTGATACAGGGACTTTGCACAGTTGGGGGGGCCTGACCTGCATGAGGCCTCTCTGATTGCATGTCATTTCCTAGCTTGGCAATCAAAGTGGTGGCACATCCAACAAAATAATCATTAAAGGCATTTGCTACATCTAGGGGGTGTTCCAGGGTTTGGTTGTTTACTTTGACAGCAGCTGGCTGGGAGTGGACTGGGGGTGCTTGTATGTTACTTATGGTTCTCCAAAAGTTTCTAGGGTTTGATATGTTATTGTTTAGATTTTCATTGAAGTAATGGGCTTTGGCCATTTTTGTTTGTTTTGTGCATTCATTCCGGCATTTTCGGTATTCGTAGTGATCGTTCATGGAACCAGTACTCTTGAAATTTGACCACCGTGAATCTCTAAGCTGGTACATTAGTGTAAGATCAGCTGTAACCCAGGGGAGATGAGTCCCTTTTACTCGCACTTTACGCAGCGGGGCATGGGAATTCCAGACTTGCAGGAGCTCAGACTGAAAGTATTCAACTGCACAGTCTAGGTCTGGGATTAGGTTTAGCCTGTACCAGGGGAGCTGTTTGAGATCACTTAGGAAGGATTCAAGAATAAATTTCTTGAAAGACCTGGTGGTTATTACCTTTGGGGGAGATTTCAAGGCCTTAATTTTGCGCACGCAGTACACTAGACAATGGTCACTAAAGCTATTAGCAAGAACGCCTGCCTCCTGTATTCTATCAGGAGATGAGGAGAGAATTCAGTCCAACAAGGTATGGTTAGGGCTTTTCATATTAATGCGAGTGGGGGAGGAGATTAATTGAGTTAGCTGCAAAGTTTTAAACAGCGAGCAGTGTTTATTGTTTTTAGGATTTAGCCAATCTGTATTAAAATCGCCGAGGACCAGCAGTTCACTTTTTTGGTTTTGGGCAAGTAGCTTATTAAGGATTTGAGATATGTCAGAGAGGGAGTGCACTGGAGAGCTCGGTGGACGATAGAACCCAGCAACAATGATTGATTTACTGAATGGGATCTCAATTATACCAGAGAGGAAATCAAAGGTGACAGGAGAGGTAGAAGTCTGTAAGGGGGTGAACTTTATGGACTCCTCAACATAAATAACAATTCCCCCTCTTCTCTTTGCTCTGTCTTTTCTATAACATGAAAACCCCTGTATTGATATGGCAGAGTCTGGTACTTTTGGGGTTAACCATGACTCTGTGAGCACAATGATTTTGGGTTTGTAATAGCAACACCAAGCCTGAAGCTCATCCATTTAGGGAGTAAACTTCGGATGTTACAGTGCACAAATGAGAGGCCTTTATTAGTGGGGAGACTAAAGGTTGTGTCAGCTATAGGACCAGGATTAGTTTCCACATCGTTTGCCAGGGAAAGTAGCAGAATAAATAGGAATTTGGACAGAGTTTTCTTTTGATAATAAAGTGGTTGCAGAGTTTTAAGTCTTTGTGTGGGGGTAGGAGGGCTGGATTTTAACACTCTCCACCAGCACTCAGCTGATAGGTTAAAAGAACTGAGCAGGCTGTGGTGTATTGCACTGGTTTTCCATCCTGGGGCAATTGGAAAGGTGTATAGAAGGAGAGAGTAGCTTTAGAGAGAAGGGATGATAAAGAAAAGAGAAGCAATAGTGGGATAAACATTATAGTGAAAGGTGTTGGAGGTGAGTAAACAGGAAATAGAGAGGTACCAGAGTAAATGGTGTAGGTTGCTGCGATATCACATGATCAATTAGTTGGGTATATAACAAATGAAAACCTTGGGGTGGGTGGGTGAGGGGAGGGTGGGCGGGAGCAAAGTCCAGCTGGATGGGTGTAATGAGCTTCACTCTGCAAGGGCCTGGTGCAAACACTGACTGAGTATGGGGTGTGTGCTGGAAGAGAAATCAAGATTGCAAATCGCATCACATTGGGTTGAAATTGTCCAGGAACGTAAGGGGGAGTTTGTAGGGGGCAATAAAAGTTAAGGTTCGTTGAACAGGACATTTGGGCAGAATTGCAGATTTAGAGCAAATGGGTAGAAAAATGTAGAAGGGAGTGGAATGCAGAATTCAGATAGCATTGCAACAATTCAAATATATCTAAAGATACACTTGTGTGCCATACACATACGTGTATATATATATATATATATATAATATATATATATATATATATCACACACAAACACATATACAGTGATATTACAGAGTTAACAAATATACATCAAAAGAAAATGCATTAGGCTATGTGAGACGTAGAAATGTAAGATCACCTTCAGTGAATGTAGCCTCTAACCAAGATGCCCCATTGTGGAAAGTCCAGCTGGATGGGTGTAATGAGCTTCACTCTGCAAGGGCCTGGTGCAAACACTGACTGAGTATGGGGTGTGTGCTTCAGTGAATGTAGCCTCTAACCAAGATGCCCCATTGTGGAAATACTAGTAAGCATAGAATTGTGTCGATGTCCCAATATTCCTGGACCTGACTGTATATTGTTTATGGGACCTTGCAGAGATTATTCACTAAGCAGTGATATTGTGGAGAAACAAGGGAATGGCAAATTCAAAGGGGGTTATTCAGAGAGCAGGCAATTCGCCAAATCCTGACGAATTGCCTGCACGTACGGTGCCTGTTCGAAGGCAGTGAAATTCCCCATTCGTCTATTTGGAGACACCAAACAGCAGGGGAAAGTTGCCGAAATGGCCTGCTGTTCGGTGGTTTCATTCGACAGGTTTATTCAGGAGAATCCCATAGGCTTCAATGTTACAAATATTCTCGTTTTAATTCAATATCTAATAAACCGTTTATTATTTTATTTTGCATTAAAAAGTCTCTTTATTAATAGATTTTTTTTAGTGATTTTTTCGGCAAAATCTTTTTTCCATTATTTTTTTTATCGTTTTTTTCTATTTTCCTTAACAGACCTTTTTATTATCATTCATTGGATCTTATATGTAAATTCCAGACATTTTCGTTGAGTAGTTTTTTTGCAAACAGCGTTTCAATTTTCAAACTTTCAAGCGTACTGTTTTTTTTTTTTACCACGTTCGTTTGCTTGTCAGTTTTTTCCGCGGCTACTCTGCACTGTGATCGGCTGCTCATCGGGTTTTTCCGGCGTGTTCGGGGGGTTGTGGGGGTGGCAGTTTCTGCGGGCTTTCAGTGAGTGCATGTTGAGTATTCGGTTAGTGTTCTGCAGGTATTTCCAGCACTACGGGGGCCCTGCAGTGCTTGCTGAATACACCGCAGAGTCAGCGAACTAGGAATCACTGAATCACCCCGAAGTGCGGGGAACGAAAAGTCACTGAACGTGCGGTGACGTTTTGGATCTCTCTGAATAACCCTAAAAGAAATACCTCTGCTTTACATCTACAGTGGGAACTTACCCAGCTAGATTTAAGATATAAAAATTAGTTTACTAGTTAAATTATTTTAATGTGGTGTAACATATATTTAGAAAGCTCTGATGCAACTTGATTCCTAAAGAAATCAGGAGATGTTCTGTAAATTGGCAGATCACTATGGAAAAGACTCAACTCTTTCTGTATTTTCAACCTGTTCTTTTCCAATTTTCGTCTATTACCGCTCTACAGATGGTGACCACCGGCAGCACTGGCATCTCTCCAAAAATAGATAAAATTGGACCTACAGTAGATTCTTCAATGACAAAGGTCAAGCTGAGTGTGATCATTAAAGATTACAGTTAGGAAGCACTGACATAAACCATTTCCTATTGCTTATTTCAGCTGATAAACGCTGGTTGTTTTTATAGTTTTTACATCAGGATTTAGTCACTTTCTTGTGGTCATTTTTTTTTTATCACTGAAGTTCACATCAATGAATAATTTTCCATAAGAGCCAGAAATCTACCTGCCAAATATTCTCTTCTAGGTTTCTCTTACTTCAACAGCCAATGCAATAATATTGCTGAACTGGGTTATAAAACAGCGAAAAAACATTACACATAGTTCATTCCTATAAAATATGAGCGTTATATGAAGTAAAATTAAGTCATGGATTTGTATAAAATTGTGCTTGGCATTCTTAGAATAAATTTTCTATTTATGGTGGGTGGCATAAAATATTTTTCACTTCTTACCAGTCCAATATTTTATGCTATTTTTTTTTTATGACACCATTTCCAAAAGGGAAATTTTATTTAATCTTTTGGAAGAAATTCCCACTATTACCTAGACTGCAATTTACTTAGTAGAGGAAAGAAGGAACTAATTATCCTTTTTTCTCTCTCTAAATCTTCTTTAAGACCATCCGGTCTATTCATTAAAGGTGAAACTCAGGAGAATTGACTGGAGAAGTGAAAATTCTAGGTCAAAATAGCCAAACCACAAAAATTCTCCCATTTATCTCATTTTCCAAATTGGCCATTTGGTCTAGATTGTTCTCTTCTCCCGCCAATTCTCCTGAGTTTCACCTGTTAGTGAATAGACCTGCACATTTTAAAATTCTTTTAGATTCATATGATATTGCCTATACACGACAAAAAGGTTACAAAATATATATACACAGAGTCACTTGTTAAGGATTATACCATCATTTTTTTAAATATGTTTATTTGACTTATGCATTTAGGGGTACAGAAGAAAAAAAGGGTAGGGGGAAACAATAAAACCAATTACGACATAAAAAGGCATAAAGCATTACACTGTGAATAAAGAGAAGGTACGGTACAATCCAAGTATACCTCAACTACATTAGTAGTGAATTTACATACAGGGTTAATCAGATAACAACTCTCCTGTTAGCCGCACTTCGGCGAGTTCGATTCGCCGACCCTGCAGTGAATTCAGCAAAGTGCAGCGAATTGACCACCAAATCGATCTGAAAATCCACCGCAAAACCACCAAATGCATCCGACAATCCGCCACAAAACGGCCGTATCGATCTGAAAAAAGCCGACGACCCACCAAACAGATCATCAACCAGCCACTGGAAAAAGCCAGTAAGCCGATGAACTGTTAAAAAAAAAACCTGCAACTTTTAAACGTGTTTGCAAAAAAAATACTGCATGAAAATGCATGGAAATAATATATAAGATCCTATGATAACCCGCTATTTAAAAAAAAAAAAATCGGGTATTTTTTTCCATAAAATGCTTAAAAAATCTTAGTAAATAAATGAAGAGACTTTTGCTGCAAGTGAAAAGAATAAACGGTTGAATAACTATTTCATAAAAACGGGGAATTTGTTTTACATTGAAACCTATGGGATTTACCTGATTAAACCTGTCCTAATGAAACCACTAAAAATCTGGGCATTTCACTGACATTTCTGTGCTGTTCGGTTTTCTCTGAATAGATTAACAAATCCTGCCTGAGCCCCGCGGTAAGAAAGCAGATTGTACAACAAATGCTTATGCCGGCTATTGAATACGGAGATGTAGTGTATGCAGCGGCCCCACAAACACACCTTCAGAAACTTACTACATTGTATAACTCCTTCTGCCGCTTTGCATTACAATGTAACTACATGACCCACCATTGTGACATGTTAAAAGAGCTAAACTGGCCATCACTGGAGTCTAAATGCACCCTTCACCTTTCCAGCCTGGTGTTTAAGAGCATTTCTGGGAAGCTGCCACCCTACCTGAATAGACTGCTTCGCCCAGCAGCTCCCTCATCCTATAACCTCCGATCCAGGACCAGCAACTTACTTCCAATACCACAATACAAAAAGACAGTGGCTCGGTCCTCATTTTCCTACAGAGCGCCGCAATTATGGAATAACCTCCCAGACGCCATCAAATCTTCCCCCAGTCTTAAGTCACTCAAGAGCTCCCTATTAACATACCTCAATACAGAATGCACCTGTAAACATGTAACACATATTATACACCCTTTTTCCCGCCATTAAATGGACTTTCTAGAAATACCATTATTTCTATCATATCGAATAATTTACTATAAAAAAAAATATGAAATATGAGGAAAAAAATGGTAAAAACACACTTTTTTTGTAATTTAATCCCCAAAATCTACAACCACCCAAAACGACCCCAGCTAAATAGGTTTAAAATTTTGTCCCGAGACTAGAAATACCCAATTTTTACATGCGTTGCTTTTAACCCCTTCACTGCTGAGACAGTTCACCTATGTGCGCTGCGCTCATTCTGACCATTTTGTGCTATTTATTTTTAGATGACAGCCTAGGTCCTATTTAATTAAACTCCCCCAGACAAAAAACTTTTAAAAATTTTTTTTTTTTATTTTATTTAATTTTTTTATTATTTAATTTTTTTTACATTTTTTTTTTAAAACCAAACCTGGTCATGTTTGGTATCATTTGAAAGGCCATAATCAGGCCTTTCAATGATGGCAAATATGACCATCTAGCTGCCATGGATCGGGAGATAAAGGGATCCTTAGGATCCCCTTATCTCTACATGGCAGCTAGAGGGTTAACTGGCCCACTGACATCCTCACACATATGGTGAGGTTGTCAGTGGGTGGGGGGGGACCTGGAGGCTTGGCTGACATCCAGATGTCAGCCCCCTCCAGGTTTGAATCGCGTTTTGGCGCCAATTGGGCAGCAACGTGATCCGGTGGCGAAATGGTTAATGCCATACACCGCTGGAAAGGGGAGGCTCTCCCCTCTCCAGCGGTGCAAACGGCATCTCCCTAGCTTCAATGGTTGGGGAGATAGAGGGCTCCGAAGGAGCCCCCCCCTCCCCTCCATTGAAAAGCATGGGGACGCCTGCTGATTTTATTATTATTTTATTCTTTATTTATAAAGCGCCAGCATATTCCGCAGCGCTGTACAATAAGCACAGTATAGACAGGGTTACAATACATTGAACAACATTTGACAAACAGTACAGGAGGAGATGAGGGCCCTATTCCCGTAGGAACTCACAATCTGGGAGGGTTGGGGTTGGAAACAGGAGGAGAGGACTGTAAGGTGAGAGTGATTGATGGTTGCGTCAGTGAGTTGGGTGGTAGGCTTCCCTAAATAGGAATGTTTTCAGGGAGCGTTTGAAGGAAGAGAAGTTAGGGGAAAGTCTGACAGTACGAGGGAGAGCGTTCCAGAGAGTGGGGGCAGCGTGGCGACGTCATCAGCCTCGCCTGCCCATGTAAATCACATGGGCAGGCTTCCTCCCTGCCAGATCGCCGTGGGATCCGGCGAGGGAGGTGAGTATCGGGCGGGAGGGGGATTAGGCGCCGCTGACGTACCCTGTACGTCCGCGGGTCTAAGGGAGACCGAGTACAGGACGTACAGGGTACGTCAGAGGTCCTTAAGGGGTTAATATCTTGCATTGTATTACTTTGTATTTCTGTAACTGTAACACTTCAATGTTCATGAACCCAGGACATACTTGAAAACGAGAGAAATCTCAATGTATCCTTCCTGGTAAAATCCTTTATAAATAAAGTAACCATTACTTCGTAGAAGATCACCGTATTTCTCTGGCAATTTGCCAATATTTGGCAAACTCCCAGCTTTTTCAATAGCCAAATCGCCACGAAATTGCACCGTACGAGGAAATTCACTGTTCGGTGCAATTTTGGAGCCAATACGGCTCTCATTGAATAACCCTGAATGTATCTCTGACACATTTGCAAACACACACACATTTCAAGTGCTACAATTTTGTGCAATTTTTAAGAGCAAAGTTGCCAACTCAACAGTGCCATGCCTGTGTCGTGAGGTCAACCACCTTAGAAAGGCAAAGACACACTTTAGTGAATGTCCATATGTTCCATCTCCTGAAAACTAAAGAATGGCAACTGAATACCTATGTTCTAGCCAGGGCCGGCCGGCTCTAGTGTTTGTGGGGCCAGAGGCAAGATAAAATGCGGGCCCGCTTTTTTCATAGTAATGAAATGTGGGGCTGAGTAGCATGTGTGTTGTAGCGATTGATGAGGGTGCGTGGCTGAAGTGAACTAGAAGTGGATTTGTGGTTGGGTGAGTGACATAGGACTGAGTGCCACCGAATTGCACCGAATGGTGAATTTCCACGTACGGTGCAATTTTCTGGCAGTTTGTCTATTTAGTAAGCTGTCAATCTGACAAATACTGGTGAATTTATGGCTAAATAGGGTGAAGTTCAGTGAAATTGTCCCACAGAGAAGTAATGGTTAATCTATTCAGAGAATGCTGAACTGCACCGAAGTGTCACTGAAATGCCCTGATTTTTAGCGTTTCAGTTTGACAGGTGTAAAAAGGCAAATCCCAGGACTCAATGTATAGGATTCAATGTAAAAAAATATTATTGTTTTTATTTTTTTATTCAACTATTCATTCTTTTTAGCAAACCGTTTTTTTTTGGAACATATTTTTGTATTTAGGCAAAAACTTTAATTCCTAATGTTTTTGAAAAGGCATTTTTTCTGTTTCTGTAACAGACCTTTTACATTTTTTAAAGGACCTTTTTATTATTTAGACACATTTTATAAAAAAATAACAAAACTATAACAATTTCATTTTTTTATTTTTTTACTGTTAAGAATATATACGAATGTTTGGCATCATTGGAAAGGCCTTTCCAATGACACCTCAACAGATTTTCCACGAATTACAAGTCAGGAAATATAGGGGTCTAAATAAACTATGTATCCCCTTAATGGGATTCCCTCGCCGAGCAGATGGATTCCCCTGCCGGGCAGAAAAAGTCCCTGTCTGTGACATCATCACTCGTGTCCGCGATGACTCCTGTGGCTGGGGGGCTATCTAACAGCGGGGCTGACATCCAGGATGTCACCCTGATATGACTCAGCCCTGCTCGGCGCCGATAGGACCGAGCAGGGACAGAGGCAGGATGTGAGGAGAGCATTGTCAGCGCTGGACAGGGATTCCCCATGACATTCCTGTGACATCCATAGACTGTCCGCAGCCCCGCGGGGCCAACTTGAGCATGAGGCTGGGTGCACAGCACCCTTTGCACTCGCGAAAAGACGGTCATGGTTCTACCCATCGGCAGATCAACCAGGACAGCATGCTGACGATCAAGAATGGTATACGGAGAGACAGAAAAAGTTAGAATTTTTAATCCAAAAGAGGGGTTTAAATAGCTCTACCCCTTTTGTTTCCAGAAAACATATAGGGATGCAAGGTCACACTTTTTGGTGCTCTTTATGTTATCACACTGTTAGTGATCCTCATGCTTGCTATTAAAATTTATAAAACAAAGACCAGCTTAAAAAGAACATGGGAGAGACAGCTACCTCTCTCAGCTAATATAACTTAGCTACTATTGGCACTAAGATATGGTTCCACTGGTGTATTTTGGCCTAGGCCAACAAGGCCCAGGCCTAGGGTGGCACTTTCCAGGGGGCGGCGGCCCGCTGGGTGGCCCCACCCCTAAAAAAAGGAGGGGTTTTTACTTTTGAAAACTATTTTACCAGGAAGGAAACATTGAGATGTCACTAATTTTCAAGTATGTCCTGGGTAGGCAAGGCCTAGGCTTTCACTTTCCAGGGGGCAACAAAAAACCTCACCACTAATTGGGTTACTCACAGAGCACCGAAATGACGCCAACATTTTGGTGTTCTGTAGTTCCCTGCACTTCGGAAAATAAAATTTCCCCACCATGCAGTGAATTCACCATTCACCGCAGGGTCCCTAAAGTGCATGGAGTCGGCCGCTGTATGCTGCCACCGCAAACCCGTGGCCTGCTGTTTTCAAAAGAACTACTGAACGAAAATGTCTGGAATTTACATTAGGAACCTGCGAACATAAATTTTTGCTCAAATCGAATCTCGAATTGAATCGGCTGTTAGTGTCGAACTCGAATCGAATATCGAATCGAAAAATTCTGAAAAATGCCGCTTTCGAGCATTTTGTGTACGATACAGCCTGGATAGGTATGCTTTGTTTGTGCATACAGGTTCAGCTGACGTTACAGCTGCAATCTAACAGATGGGCTTAATTAATATAGTAGCCTATAGCAAAGTACATTCACATAAAATCCTAATTGATTATCTCCCACAGAGCAGCAGACAGCAGTGAGTGACCCCCATAATTTATTATCTCCCACAGAGCAACAGACAGCAGTGAGTGAGACCCCAGAATTATCTCCCACAGACAGCAGTGAGTGACCCCATCATTTATTATCTCCCACACAGAGCAGCAGACAGCAGTGAGACCCCCAGAATTATCTCCCATACAGAGCAGCAGACAGCAGTGAGACCCCCAAATTATCTCCCACACAGAGCAGCAGACAGCAGTGAGACCCCAGAATTATCTCCCACACAGAGCAGCAGACAGCAGTGAGTGAGACCCCAGAATTATCTCCCACAGAGCTAGGAATAAATAAAAAAAACATTAATATTCCAGCAGGGCCCCCTGGATCCTCCCCTCCCCCGGCGGCCATCTTCTGGCTTCCTGCAAAAGAAGCACAATACGTGACACTTCTCAGGCCAGGGATTGTTATTTAAATTAATATACTAATACTCAACACCACTCAATTGGGTCAGACTCAGCCTGCTTGCAGCTCTCCTCCGACCACGTCCAGACAGACTTCACTGCAGGAGCTCCAACCGCAGCTGCCTTCCAGTCCACCGCAGCCTCCACTGTGAAGCGACCTTGAGGTGGGTGGCGCCTAGCAGTGTGCCGTTCCTTCCCAGCCACATGCAGCCATGTGCTGTGCGTCTGGAAGGCGCGCTGCGTGCGATCAGACAGATTCGAAAACATTTCGAATCATGCCTCAAAATGAATTGAATTGAATTCGACCAACGATTCGATTTCGAATCAAATCTCGAAGCTTTGCAGGTCCCTAATTTACATATAAGATCCTATGATTGATAATAAAAAGTTCTGTTACAGAAAAAGAAGAACCGCTATTAAAAAAAAGGGGGGGAATTTAGCCCAAAAAATTCTGAAAAATCACTAAAAGGTACAAAAAAAAATCAATAGATAAATAAAGACTTTTTACTGCAGATTAAAATAATAAATGGTGTATTAGATATTGCATAGAAAACGGTAATATTTTTAACATTGAAACCTATGGAGTTCGCCTGAATAAACCTGCTGATTGAAACCACCGAACATCAGGACATTTCACTGACATTTCTCTGCTGTTTGGTGTTCTCTGAATAGATTAACCATTACTTCTCTATGGGGATTTGCACTGCCTTCAAACAGCACCGTACTTGCTGGCAGTTCGCCAAACTTGTGTGTGAGCATATCACCAGAGCAGTGGTGTACTTAGAGGAGTGGCGGAGGGCGGGCCGCCCCAGGTACCAGTGATTATTGGGGTGTCATTAAGGGGTACTAGGAGGTGCCACTGTCACTGTGTGTCAGCTTTGAGCTGTGTTCTCAAACAACGAGCAGCGGAGCATGGCGTTTGCATACGGAATAAAATCGAATAGAATAAAAATCTCCCTCTCCTCCCTCCATAGCTCCTCCCCTGCCCCGCAGCAGCTCTAGGAGAGGGGAGGGGGAGGTGATTTGTGTCCAGAGAGAGAAGATGACAGTAAACGGCAGGTAAAGGGGGGGGGGTGTTATCAGCAGAATATGAAGCCCTGTCTGCTTACTGCTGTTTCAAGTGGACCTTTCCTTAACCAGCACTGCAGTGATAGAAATTTGTCATTGAGCTGCCTGGCTCCTGGTGAGGCTGCTTGCGTGCAGGTCACACTCGGTCCGGCCAGTCAGGTGGCACTGAGTCTCAGTACCACCTGACTGGCTGAGCCACGTGACACGCATGCACGCAGCTGCCCGCCCTTTCGTTAACATGGACTGTCACTCTATTCTGGACTGAACACCCACCGGGAAGGGAATCAAAGCCACGGCGCACCCTCTGGCAGTGGCACCCCACTGCTGATAAGATGGCTCCATGCACAGGCACAGCCGTGATCCTGACGTGGCCTGGAGGGACCTCCTGCTGAGTCTGTACACAGTCCCTGCTGACTCTGCACACAGCCCTACCGCGTACAGAGGCCGGTAAATGTAGAATAAATAATTGCTGTGTGCTCATATACACTCGGTTTGCTGGGAGTTTTATTGAGGTGGATTCTGATGCACTCATTACACACCACACATTGCATTGCTGGGAGTTTTATTGCTGTGGATTCTGATACGCTGACACACACCACACATTGCATTGCTGGGAGTTTTATTGCAGTGGATTCTGATGCACTCATACACACCGCACATTGCATTGCTGGGAGTTTTATTGCTGTGGATTCTGATACGCTGACCCGCACATTGCATTACTGGGAGTTTTATTGCTGTGGATTCTGATACACTTATACACACTGCACATTGCATTGCTGGAATTTTTATTGCTGTGGATTCTGATACGCTGACACACACCAAACATTGCATTGCTGGGAGTTTTATTGCTGTGGGTTCTGTGATACACACTGCATAGTACTGTGAGTTTTATTGCTGTGCAGCTCTGTGATACGTTCATATGCAGTGCACGTTTCTGTGGATTTTATTGTTCAACCAATTAGAACGGCTGTGTTCCAGTATACTTGACATGCGTGGCTGTTCTTTGTAAAAATGCTTGAATTTAAACATTTCATAATTTTATTTATCTCAATAGATACATTTGAAATGGTATACAAAATATACAAGTAGGCACTTGGTATCCACTTTTAATATAAAGAGAGGAAAAGGCGGAGCTCTAAGAGGAAAAGGTGGAGCTTAAAGAGGAAGGGTGGGGATTAACCAGGAAGAGGCGTGCCCTTGACAGGAGGGGGTGCCTCAAATTTAAATTAGGGGGTGCACGAGTTTAGTCAGGCCTAAGGCAGCACAAAACCTAAATACACCACTGTATGGTTCGCCTGCCTGCCTGAACATAACTGGTTACTTTAGCTGGCAGCAGGTTGGATATTTTATGTTTCCATTTAAAAACAAAATAATATTAAAGTTCTATCATTAATAAAGCTGTGGCCTTTAACCCCAAAAAAGCATCAGATCTTTTTTAATGGAGGCTTTGATCGATAAGGCAAATTATACCAAGGATGACAGTCTATTATTCAGCCATGTTATATATGTATTATCTCTTCCAGTATGTCTTGTCTATAGATGTGGCATGTCTAAAGAAGTATATTTGGGGGGGAAAATACATAGTTTGCCTTCATACATAAGTAGAACCATTTGGGTTTGTGTTTTTCAATAGTAAAAAAATCTTGATTATTTAATCAGTTCATCACAGACAACAATGAGAAAAACATGTTTAGAAGGAAGCTGCTTGCAGAGTTTAATTGATACCGGTAACTATATAACTGATTCCATACTTTCCAGCAGCTATGGAACTAAAACATTGGCGGCTATTTATAAAGATGAACTCTGCTCCAAGGCGAAAAAATCAACATGAAAAATTAAAGACATGTTCTTAATGATTGTTCGAGTATTAACAAGATTGTCTTTTTATGAATAACCCAAAGTTTATTTGAAATCTGCCCAATGGGCTATAGTTCAAATTTCACCCTGAATTCTATTGATATGTATACACAAACCTAGGAGGGATGCAGTCAACCAGAAAATGCATACACAAAACTGAGGAGGGATGAATTCAACCAGAATATACATACATCACAATGGTGCTACAGAGACAATTAAGAACAACATACCAAATTCAGAGCATTCCACCCCAACATGCATCTAAACCAGGGATCTCAAACTCAGTTCCCAGATGTTGATTGCCTACATTTCCCAGACTTCCTTGAAAGCAACAGAAGACCATAGATTCCTGGTAGTTGTTCAGAAACATCTGGGGAGGCCAGAGTTTGAAATCCTAGATCTAAAGATTTAAAATCACCTGACTTTTTAGTGCACACTAACACGCGTTAAAAACGATGCACCCGTGCATTAAAAATGATGGAAGAGATGGTAGAGGCCAGACGATGTGTTATTTTTGACGCACGTCGTAAAAAACTGAATTTGAGTTGAATGAAGAAAAAAAAGCCATTCATGTGCGCATGCGCGCTACATTTGACGTCCGACGTCGCGTCAATGCTAGCGCAACAGCCTTGGTGTTTTCAAGACGGACGTCTTCAGTGCGCGTTATGCGTAGCGCGCGTTATGCGTGTGGTCTTCGCATTATGCGTAATTATATGCTGCGACGCGCATTAGTAAACGCGCGATAGTGCGCACAAAAAAACGCCTCGTGTGCACCCGGCCTTAGTTCCAAAATATGATCATACATTTCACAAATCTGCCAAAGCCTCAAGGCTCCTCATTAGTGACAGGTATATCGATGACAATCTAATGACTGTGCTTATGAGATTATCCCAATTAAGTGGGACACTCCTATCCTTTTGGGGCTATCTGCTTTGAAAAGTTTATATAGGCCCTGCAATATAGAACCTGTAAGTCAGAGATCAACAAACTCTGCCTTCCAGATGTTATGGAACTACATTTCCCATGAGGTTCAGCAAATTTAATGATTGGCTAAGCATTATTGGAGATGTAGTTCAATACATCTGGAGGGCCAAGGCTGCTGACCCATGCTGTAAGTCATGTGACAGGAAGTGGTACAAAACCAGGATGGCTGCCTCAAACCAAACATGCATATTTCATAATGGTTACTGAAAACATTAATTAAAACACCCCAAATTCAGAGCACTCCACCCAAACATACATTAAAAGATTTAAATGCGTCAGACGTAGGGACAAATGCTGAAAGTTTAATTACAAAATATGATCATACGTTGCATAATGAAATTCAGGAAGAGAGCATTGTTGACAGTGAAAAGTTGATTTGTGCAAAACTCACAGATCAAATCCTTCACTACCATAATCAAGTATACACAGTGTTCAATAACTCATGCAATAGCCGAAAATCAAGTAAACTCAATGTTGTCATATTCTTGTGCAATGCAAAGGAATTTTGTTTATTGCTGACACAATTCATTTGCAAATTTGCTTCAGAATGTGCCCCCAAATTTTCAGCACCATGCACATGTATTCCAAGGTTAGTGACTGAAGCTGTTTTGGTTTTCTATACCAGAAAACCAGAACTCAGTCTATTTTATAGCTGTATTATTAGACACTTGTTAGTTCTTTTTTGATGAGCATGGAGAACCCTCTGCATGTCATATAAGCTTACTGTTGCTAAAATGTACTTTATGAAGCATACATGCATTATTTCACGGTCTGGATGGGAAAGTTGTTTTCCTTATTTCCACTGGGTCCAAGCAGTGGTTGCATGGAAAACAATTTAATGAAGGGGTTAATCTTTAAAAAAAGTAAATGATCAGATAAATAACTCAGAAGAAAACATCTGCAAATGACAAAGACACACTATATAAATTCTAGTAAATGCTTCCCCACCAGCTGTGATTCAATGTGGTTTTTGAAGTTAATTAGGAAGGCGTGCTTGATCGAAATTGATATAAAAGCATATTATTTTACATCCAACCCACAATTTCTGATAACAATAAGTAAAACGTTAAGTACAAAGTCTCACAAAAATAATTTACATGAATGAAGAGTATGTTTTGAACTGTTATCCCTGACCACACTTTAATTGAATTGTGGCTCTGTGTAGGCTTAGTTTGGGGTTTTGCTGCACACAGTGCTGGGAAGTTTGACCACAATGTTAAAATGATTTAAACAAATTCTAATTGGAGACACTTGAAATAAACAATGTTGTCATATTATGTTCAGTGTTTAATTAAGGAAGCCATTGTATTAAAAAAAAACTTGATAAAACTTTGAGTAGAAAATGAAAGATATGTGACATAAAATAGCAAAAATCCAAACATTTAACTTTAACTGATTAAAGAGCTTGTGGTAAGTGCATAATGACACTAGGTTTTGCCATATAAATCACAGGGATGATGAGGGTGGCATGTTTACAAAATGTATTTTCGCTTTTCTTTTACAAAGATGACTTGGTTGATGTCATTACATTCTATTCTATGGTATTCTATAAGACTCTATGCAGCAAGCTCGCATATATGGACTCGTGCTGAGTCTGTTGAGGGACACTGGGAACCAGGGCCGGATTTATAACTAGGTAGAGAAGGCATGTGCCTACAGGGTCTGTCACAAAGGGGCACCTTGTTCTGTTAAAAAAAAAAAGGTTTTTTTTTTTACAATCATTTAGACCACTGTATATCTGGATCCCTAAGAGCTAGATGGACATATGAGGCATCATTGGAAAGGCCAAATGCAACCAGGTTTGATTGATGTAGAATAAAATGATAAAATATTATTTTTCTCTTTTATTCTAACGCAGCACTATTATTCAGTTTACAATTATAAAGTGAACAGTGATGCTACGCTTACTCACTTTCTCATTTCCCACACTGCCAGCCAGTGGTGTATTTAGGTTTTGTGCTGCCCTAGGCCTGACTAAACTCGTGCACCCCCTAAATTAAATTTGAGGCACCCCTTCCTGTCAAGGCCACACCTCTTCCTGGTTAATCCCCACCCTTCCTCTTTAAGCTCCACCTTTTCCTCTTAGAGCTCCGCCTTTTCCTCTCTTTATATTAAAAGTGGATACCAAGTGCCTACTTGTATATTTTGTATACCATTTCAAATGTATCTATTGAGATAAATAAAATTATGAAATGTTTAAATTCAAGCATTTTTACAAAGAACAGCCATGCATGTTAAGTATACTGGATCACAGCCTCTCTAATTGGTTGAACAATAAAATCCACAGAAACGTGCACTGCATATGAGCGTATCACAGAGCTGCACAGCAATAAAACCCACAGAAATGTGCATTGTGTATGAGCATATCACAGTACTGCACAGCAATAAAACTCACAGTAACGTGCAGTGTGTATGAGTGTATCCCAGAGCTCCAAGGCAATAAAACTCACAGTACTATGCAGTGTGTATCACAGAATCCACAGCAATAAAACTCCCAGCAATGCAATGTTTGGTGTGTGTCAGCGTATCAGAATCCACAGCAATAAAAATTCCAGCAATGCAATGTGCAGTGTGTATGAGTGTATTCGAATCCACAGCAATAAAACTCCCAGTAATGCAATGTGTGGGTCAGCGTATCAGAATCCACAGCAATGAAACTCCCAGCAATGCAATGTGTGGTGTGTATGAGTGCATCAGAATCCACTGCAATAAAACTCCCAGCAATGCAATGTGTGGTGTGTGTCAGCGTATCAGAATCCACGGCAATAAAACTCCCAGCAAACCGAGTGTATATGAGCACACAGCAATTATTTATTCTACATTTACCGGCCTCCGTCCGCGGTAGGGCTGTGTGCAGAGTCAGCAGGGACTGTGTACAGACTCAGCAGGAGATCCCTCCAGGCCACGTTAGGATCGCGGCTGTGCCTGTGCGTGGAGCCATCTTGTCAGCAGTGGGGTGCCACTGCCAGAGGGTGCACCGTGGATTTGATTCCCTTCCTGGTGGGTGTTCAGTTCAGAATAGAGTGACAGTCCATGTTAACGAAAGGGTGGGCAGCTGCGTGCGTGTCACGTGGTTCAGCCAGTCAGGTGGTACTGAGACTCAGTACCACCTGACTGGCCGGACCGAGTGTGACCTGCACGCACGCAGCCTCACCAGGAGCCAGGCAGCTCAATGACAAATTTCTATCACTGCAGTGCTGGTTAAGGAAAGGTCCACTTTAAACAGCAGTAAGCAGACAGGGCTTCATATTCTGCTGATACCCCCCCCCTTTACCTGCCGTTTACTGTCATCTTCTCTCTCTGGACACAAATCACATCCCCCTCCTAGAGCTGCTGCGGGGCAGGGGAGGAAATATGGAGGGAGGAGAGGGGGATTTTTATTCTATTCGATTTTATTCCATATGCAAACGCCATGCTCCGCTGCTCGTTGTTTGAGAACACAGATCAAAGCTGACACACAGTGACAGTGGCACCTCCTAGTACCCCTTAATGACACCCCAATAATCACTGGTACCTGGGGCGGCCCACCCTCCGCCACTCCTCTAAGTACACCACTGCTCTGGTGATATGCTCACACACAAGTTTGGCGAACTGCCAGCAAGTACGGTGCTGTTTGAAGGCAGTGCAAATCCCCATAGAGAAGTAATGGTTAATCTATTCAGAGAACACCAAACAGCAGAGAAATGTCAGTGAAATACCCTGATGTTCGGTGGTTTCAATCAGCAGGTTCAGGTATTCAGGCAAACCCCATAGGTTTCAATGTTAAAAATATTCCCGTTTTTATGCAATATCTAATAAACCACTTATTATTTTAATCTGCAGTAAAAAGTCTTTAATTATTGATTTTTTTTTAGTACCATTTAGTAATTTTTCAGAATTTTTTTGGCAAAATCCCCATGCCCTTTTTTTTAATATCGGTTCTTCTTTTTCTGTAACAGAACTTTTTATTATCAATCATAGGATCTTATATGTAAATTCCAGACATTTTCGTTCGGTAGTTCTTTTGAAAACAGCAGGCCATGGGTTTGCGGTGGCAGCATACAGCGGCCGACTCCATGCACTTTGGGGACCCTGCGGTGAATGGTGAATTCACTGCAGGGTGGGGAAATTTTATTCCCCGAAGTGCAGGGAACTACAGAACACCAAAATGTTGGCGTCATTTCGGTGCTCTGTGAGTAACCCAATTAGTATTAGTGGTGAGGTTTTTTGTTGCCCCCTGGAAAGTGAAAGCCTAGGCGTTGCCTACCCAGGACATACTTGAAAATTAGTGACATCTCAATGTTTCCTTCCTGGTAAAATAGTGCAAAAGTAAAAAAAAAAAAAAAAAAACTTTTTTTTTTTTTTAGGGGTGGGGCCACCCGGCGGGCCGCCGCCCCCCTGGAGAATGCCGCCCTAATACAAAAATACACCAGTGCTGCCAGCAAGTGTGGAGCAGATGATGCAATGCATGGCTTAATTGGCAACCTAGACTGTGGCACTGCGATGAGGAGACAGGGGGACTTTGGAACCTGCATCTCTGAATTGTACACCACACAAGGTTAAGTGAGGTGTCATTGGAAAAGTCAGAGTCTGGCCTTTTACAATGATGCCCAACATAACCATGTAACGTGTAAAACTTAAAAAACTGAAAAACAGTAATTGCACAATTTATTTGTTTCCCTGTTCTACGGCAGAGGCAATATATGATTTTACAAATAAAACAAACAATGCCACTGCACTAACTCGGCTAAAACAACAGATTCTGCCCCTACTGTTGATTTGAGCGCAGAGAGAATGTGTTTCAGGTTTTTAAAATGTTTTTCTTAATAATTTTTTAAGTTTGCTACAACACAGAATTTTTAAAAGTAATTTTGGCATGTTTTTTTGTTGTTGTTGGAGGGGAGGTTTGTAGGGGTGCTCCACATTTCTGTGCCTACAGGCTCCTGAGATGCAATTCCGGCCCTGCTGGGAACTCTATGCTCTCAGCGTTCCATTGCATGATGCTATAGGAGGTGTACTGCGGGATCAGGGATAAGAGATTTTTTTGGTGCCTTTATTTTCCCAATGTTAAGTGATTTTGCAAACGCAAGACAAGTCTTTGAGAGGTGTATTCTTTGCAGTATACTGATTCAAGCTGAGAACAGCGAGTTACCATGGAACAGCTCACTGTTGTCAAGCTTAGCAGTTACTAACAGCTCCTATGCAGTCTAGAGAAGCTTTAATGTACAGCAAATCCAAGCTGCGTCTAAAGCTTGTTCAAGGTTGGAATAGTGGCTCGAGTCATTAACTTAAGGCCCAAGATAGGGTCGATAAGCTCGACCTTAAATTAATAAAAAAAAGGTTAAGATTTTGGAAGAGTTCTATAGATTTCTAGCTGTAATGAGTTGACCCACTCTGAGTTGACAGAAATCATACCATTGAGCTAATTGTTTCAACAAAATACATATTCAAGTATAAGGCTAGGGTCAGACGAACGCATTTTCGCGTTGTCTGTGAAAAAGTGCGTTCGAACGAATGGACGCATTTTTTCACGGAGTACGCGATAGCGGTCATACGATGCGCATTTGCGTTCGTGATTTTGTACGGATCATCAATAAAACAGTTTTGCATCTGGACGTTATGTTGGCCGGACATTAGCAGTGTCTGACATCTCCAAATCACGCACACACGCCGCTAGCGGACGCAGCGCACTCTGTACGTCAGTACTAGCGGTTTCACGTTCTCGACAAAATGCATTCGTTTGCCACTTGCGTTGCGCAGCCGGACTTTCGTGCGACCGTACTTCGTATATTGGCCGTCATTGCCCGCCATTTGCTGCTAGTGCGGCCGTAATTAAGTGCACCAGAACGCACGTTTAAAGTGCGCTAGTCTGACCCTAGCCTAAAGATAACATCAACTGAAATGTAAAAACACTGCAACCTCACAAACCCTGAGCTGCTAAGGCACAACACAACCTCGTGGCAAATTACTGGGAAATTATTTTCAAAACCAATCTTTGAAAAACCCTGTAACATCTCTTCACTTTGTCTCAGTTCCAGTTAAAACAGACGAGATCAATTCCATTAAAACTAAAAAAACAACAACATTGTGACTGACCCTACATGGTTCGATTGCTTTATTGTTCGGATGTTTATTCATGTATTTGAAATCCATCCAACACTCAGATTATTTCTGGTGACTACTACAGCTTTTATATGTAAAATTTGAATGTATGGCAACTGCAAGGTTTAATGGGTGCTCTAAGGTAAAAACAGGGGAGAAGGGGAACTGAAAGGTCTAAAATATTAACTTTTCCTTATCATTTTGTAATGTTTAGAAAGAGTGAAATGCATCCTTAGTCACTGAAAGTTTGATATAACTCACTATAACCATAAAATATAAATTCAATGACTATTCAAATAGCAAAATTTTATTAATGTGCAATGGTAATAAGCAACAAGTAATTCATTAAATTACTCTGAGTAATAGGAACAATAACACAGCTTGTGTTGAAGAGCTGTAGCTGGAAGCTGGATATACACTGACATTATCAGGGTTATTCAGAGAGAGAGGTGAAAACCAAGAGAATGACTGGAGAAGTGAAAATTCTAGGTCAAAATAGCGAAACCAGAAAATTTCTCCCATTTATCTCACGTTCCAAATCAGCTATTTTGACCTAGAATTTTCAGTTCTCCAGCCATTCTCCTGGTTTTCACCTCTCTCTGAATAACCCTGTATATTTAATTGTTCTCATATCTAAGTAGCAAAGCCTCTGACTGTAGCAAAATATGCAACGGATCAGGATAAACAAAACACTCAGGGCAGTATTACAAAGTTGGTGCTAACTTAACCAGAGCTGTTGTTAACTTAACAGCTCCATAGGCTATAATGGCTCTGGGAAGTTTACAACAGCTCTGGTTAAGTTAGCACCAACTTTGTAATATAACCCTCAGCCTTTAATCGCCTATGATTTTTCAACCTTATGGTCTCACAGAGCAGCATTTTGTTTTGTGTAACCATAACGCATCATTTAATCCATTTTTTTCGGAGGGGGTTTATTACACACGACTTATAGAAATGTGTGAGTTATGCTCAAAAGTCAGGGTTTATTGCCAATTTCTTTTTAAAACATAAATTGGTCAGCAGTCATGAGACATAAAGATGGAATCCACCCATGCAAGAAACACTTCTACGTTAATATGTTCTAACAGGTCTGCATGTAAAGAACATGTCAAATTCAGATTATTCTTATTTCTGAATTTTCACATAACATCTGTTATAGCATAATGTGTACATCCCAAGTGGTTGTAAGCCTTTTGGAGCTCAGTATCTGCCTCTGTCATCATTCCAGTTCACCATAAGCTTTCAAACACAAAAAATGTGCTTTATCCATAGCAACGTGCAATAACAAACCAACTGTACATTTCTGAACTTTCAATTTCAAAATAGTCGACTGGGAATACTTGGTTAAAATGAAGAAAAAGAGCCCTATTCCAAGCGAGCCATGGTGTTTAATGAATGAGTGTCAACTATAACGACTTCACTCGTTGATCATATCGGCTCCTATCCTATTCCAGCCAAGGAGCAAACTTCACTGTATGTATCACGGTCAATTACAGCCTGTAAATTAATGTTTCCTATGCTTTGCATAGTAAGAGCTTATTTTCGGACAGCCAGAAAATAGTGAGCGATTCCAAAGTCACTTGTTACACTCGGCTGAAGACAGTATTTAATATTTTTTTTTAAATAAATAAATAATGACCCTCGATACCTGGTGTTGATTGATTTTGCATGTGTCCTTCTGATAGTGGGGTCTTGTGGACAACTCTCTTTGGTCTCTATGTAGTCCTGTCCATGTAGTCATGCAGAACTCCAGGAGATGCTACCAGCAGCATGCAATGCCGCTGTCGGTAATTGCTAATATAGTGGTTCACTCGTAATTAATCTGGTCATAAGAGGCCACTAAGGTTCTTGCTCTTTTTTGCCCTTTTACCAGCTTAGCCAAATTGGGCTCCAATTTTTTCTATGTCTACTCTATCAGACAGGAAGCCATAAGGCTAGGGACAGATGAGCGCATTTTCTGCGGCCACCGTCAAAATGTACGTCGATGCGTGCGCACGCATTTTTTCACGGAATACGCTTAAGTGGTCAGACGACCACAGTCGCACAGTCGCAGGTACTCACCAACGCAATTCTAGGGAAATCCGGCTGTTTGAACGTTATGTAGGCCGCACACTAGCAGCGTCTGACGTCTCCTAATCACGCACACACGCTGCCATGCGGCCGCAGCGCACTCTGTACGTCTGTAGCAGCGGTTTCACGTTCTGAGAAAAATGCGTTCATTTGCCGGTTGCGTGGTGTCGGCGCACTTTTGTACGCACGTACTGCGTATATTGGCCGTCATTGGCCGTTATGTGCTGCTACTGCCGCCGTGATTTAGTGCGCCTGCACGCGCGTTCCGACTGCCCCACTCTGACCCTAGCCTAAATCAGTTATGCAACTGACATTCTGATTTGCACTGCCATCTCTTCCCTCAGTGATACTACTTCTGTAGAAATGATAAAGAAAAAAATAAGTCTTAACTGACTCGAGGATCCAAGGGCTTAGTGCTGTGTTATGGGGCAGGCTGCTGAATCAGCACGTGCGCAGGTTTTCTACCTTAGCATCCCCCCCACGCGCAGCAGGGCCTCTGCTCCGCCGCCGCAGAACCCCGGGTGCAGGAACAAGCTCAACATGTGAGTGCCAATGATCGAAGAGGCATGGGGGCGAACGTGCCCCGCCACGCTGAACACACCCTCTGGAAGGGATGCACTCTATCAAGCAACACTGCTGCCAGGCGTTCCATAGTGAGGATATACCATATCTTCGCAGCTATCATGGAGCGCTGCGGTGAGACCCTTCTACGTACGTGCGAGGCAGATGCGTACTACTGCGCAAATACTCAAGATAAGGTGTAACTCGCAGCGGGACAGCCGAGCTGACGGGTGGGGTTGGTTCAGCAGAGCGGACCGAGGGTCTGGCGGTAGGGGGGGTCTGCAAGCATCTGCTCAGGTCCGCAAAAATATCTTCCCATATCGGTCGGATTGCAGTACACGACCACCGTGTGTAGAAGTAAGTGCCCTCCTTCCCGCAGCCCCGGAAGCAGACTGGTGAGGCGTCCAGAATACAGCAGGCCAGTCTTGTTGGGTGAAGGTACCACCTCACCATTACTTTGTAGCAGTTCTCCCTTTATTGCGGTACAGATTGTGAACCTCGCGGTCTTGTCGATCATGTCATCCCAATCCACCTCATCGAAGGATTCCCCAAGGTCAGTCTCCCACTTGGAATGGTATGCAGGGGCCCGGGGGAACGTGCGCTGGAGGAGTTGGCCGTACAAAATCGAGAGCAGGCCCCTCATGGGAGTCCACCTTCTGCAGCAGCTCTCATAGGAGGTGAGCCGGGGTGGTGGAGGGTTATCCCTGATGCAGGCCTTAGCAAGATGGAGAAGCTGGAACCAAAAGATTTTATGTGTAAGGATAACATTTTATATATAAAAGAGGAAAGACCAAACAGATAATAAAACACTTGTTTTATTTGAGAAAGGGGGTAAATGAGAATCCCTCATTATGATCTCCTGGACCTAGGGTCTTCAGACGATAGATCCAGAAACCTTCCCTTTCAGGAGTTTCTTATCTAGGTTCGCTCCTATAAGACCTAGTCCCAATTTCACCAAACCTACAGTTACAAGTTTTTATAAAGCACTAACAAGTTCCGTAGCACTGTACCTATAAACCTCATATTATTTAAGCCCCCTCCATGGCATGAATTCACATAATGGGAGACCGAGGTTTCTAAGTTCCTTTTTGTTGCATTCACATGTTCCATTATCCGTCTGCGGAACTCACGAATCATTTTACCCACATACAATGCAACGCAAAAGCATTCCATCAAATAAATTAAAGTCTTCGTTCTACAGTTGAGCAGATGATTGGACTCTTTCTGATGAATTTGCAGGCCACACAACCACTGCAGGGAAATGTTGAATTTAACTACCTACTCTGACATATGCCCATAGGAGTTAAACTGCTGTGTGTCAATCAATCCTTTTGCCTCCCTGGCAGTTTTCCCACGTGTGGCTCGGGGTTAACTTTCAGTGCTGAAAGCGGAACCCCGAGCCACACTCGGGCTGGATACATACCTTTACCTGCCTACCATACCTTTTTATCTATTATTTCCTAACAATTAGGTCTATAGTGAGCAAAGTCTGACCTGAAGGACTCCGTGTAAAACATTTCCCTTACATATGAGATGAACTAAGAATTTTAAATTATCATCTGGACCTCCCCAGGATTAGCTCATATTGAAGTTATTAGGAAAGTATTTGTGGTATTAAAGCTAACAGTATTCATGCTAATTTTAATGGCTGTTTTGTTTAAAATAAAATTGGAACAGTATGTTTTTACAGTACAAATTCACCTATAGTTGAGCTCTGATTTACAATTCTTATGCATTTACATGTTGCAGAATGTTTAAATAGGACAGTCTTTGTTTTCAACCATCTATTTTTATGGAACTCTACTTTGTAACATTTTAACACAATCTAACAAGCTGTGTCTTAACCCCACAGATTCTGCGGTTCTTGTTGCTATTTGTATTTCAGTTCTATATAAGGGGTTATTAAGAGATCACCGAAGCTCTCTTGTATGGCGCACTTCAGCGAGTTCAATTCACCGACCCTGCAATTAATTCAGCATTCATCGCAGTGTCCCCAAAGTGCACCGATGGGATCCAGTGAATGTCGCTGATCACCCCGCAAAAAAACTGCCGAACTATGCCGATAGGCAGCCGCTGATCCGCCAAACAGACCGCCGAATGCAGCGGCAAACCACTGAAGGCAGTCGATGATTAGGGATGAGCTGTTCGGGTTCGGACGGTTCCGAGTTTGACCCGAACTTTGGCAGTTCGAAAGTTCGCGAATTTCGAACTTTTTGGGCGTGTTCGGTTCGAGTTCGAAAAAAAAAAAAATTTGAAAAAAGTATAGAAAATGCTTAAAAAATACTAAAAAATCTAGAAATAAAGAGACTCTTTACTGCAGAATGTTATAAGCAACGGTTTATTAGATATTGAATTAAAAACTAATGTGTACGTGGAAAGATTATCAACTCTAAATGACCTCTGTTCACAAACGGGCATATCACCAGGTGTTTTTAGTCTGGTAATCAATTTGATACATTGTACAATATACTGAGGGTGGGGTGGTGTCTGCTTCTGATTGAGATCTGAGAATTAATTTTCCTAAAACATCCTAATATGCTGCATTTAACCATTTCGCTGCTGAGGCTTTTCATACCTCTGTGCTGAGGTCATTTTTACCACTTTCGCTCATCATGTTTAACCGCGTTTTGTAGCCATATTTTGATATATGACCCAGACATATTATATATCGTTCTTTCCGGCAGACTTGGCAGATTCATAATATGTCATTATTATATGTATACGTTATGTCATGTCTGTATATTATAACAAAAAATGCAATAAAATTTGAATTTTCAATAATTTATTATGTGTAAAGTGTTTTTTTTCACATTTTAACATGCGATCGTTTGCGGTTATATTTTGTATGGGGTGCGCTTGTTAAAAAAATTAGAAATGGGGTCTCGTTACATTTTTTTTTTGGGGAAAATTTAGCTTTTTTTAACAAACGCGCCGCATACAAAAATCGTTAGTGCAGCATTATTGTTCACATTTTAATTGAAATGGGAACAATATTGCTGCATTAACAAAACAAAAACAAAAAAAACTTGTTTATTTTTTTTTTAGAATTTTTTTTAAAAATATTTCTATTTTTTTATTTTTTATTTTTTTTAAAAAACATTTTTCATGCTCATGTTTAGTATCCTTGGAAAGGCCATGCTGTGGCCGATCCAACAATATCAAACATTAACCCCTAGCTGCCACGGATCGGGAGATAGGGGGTTCATTGGAACCCCCTATCTCCACCATTGGTGGCAGCTAGGGGTTAACTCCAGGACTGGCGTCATCGTGCTATGCATGATGACGCCAGTCCTCAGGGGGAGTTCCTGGAGGCTTGGCCGACATCCAAGATGTTGGCCAGCTCCAGGAGAGGATCACGATCCGGCGCTTTTCAGCGCCGATTCGTGATCCGGCTACCCAGGGGTTAATCACAGCCACCGTTTGGAAGGGCAGGCTGTGTGCCCTTCCAAACGGTGCCTGGATTAACCCTCTGCCCCCAGGTGATCGGGAGGGAGAGAGGTCCAAAGGACCCCCCTCCCTTTCAGGCGCTTCCTCCGCACATGCGGGGGGCGCCTGAATTAGATGTCATCGCGCCGCCGCAATGACATCTAATTGCTCCGCTGGGGTCCCGGAGTGCTGGGCTGACATCCAAGATGTCAGCCCGCACCGGGTGGCGCAGCAATCCGCCAGAATCCGGCGGATTGCTGCCTCCTGTGCATGGACGCGCTCAGCGCGTCCATAGCACAGGAGAACCACTTGGCTGAGCGCGTCCATAGCAGCCAAGTGGTTAACTGGTGTTTGAAAAAAATCTAAAGCAATGTTATTTTTCACCTCGGGATTAAACATTCACAGGATTATTCAGAGAGCGGTGAAAAGCAGGAGAATAACTGGAGAAGTGAAAATTCTAGGTCAAAAAAGCCAAACCAGAAAAATTCTCCCATTTAACTCACTTTCCAAATTGGCTATTTGGTCTAGATTGTTCTCTTCTCCTGCCAGTTCTCCTGGCTTTCACCTCTCTCTCGGGGTTGTTCAGAGAAAGGTGAAAACCAGGAGAATGGCAGGAAAAGAGAACAATCTGGACCAAATAGCCGATTTGGAAAGTGAGATAAGGCTTGGGTCAGACTAACGCATTTTTCGCAGCGACCGTCAAAAAGTGCGTCCAAACACATTGCCGTATTTTTTCACGGATTGCGCGAAAACGGTCATACGATGCGCATTTTTGTGCGTGATTTTTTACGGATCCAAACCAGGAAACTTTGGGTGTCTGGACGTTATGTTGGCCGGACATGAGCAGGGTCTGACGTCTCCAAATCACGCACACACGCCGCTAGTGGACGCAGCGCACTCTGTACGTCCGTACTAGCGGCTCTGCGTTCTCGAAAAAATGCGTTCATTTTCCACTTGCGGACTTTCGTGCGACCGTACTTCGTATATTGGCCGTCATTTGCTGCTAGTGCGGCCGTGATTAAGTGCGCCTAAACGCACGTTAAAAATTCGCTAGTCTGACTAAATGGAGAATTTTTCTGGTTTGGCTATTTTGACCTAGAATTTTCCATTCTCCAGTCATTCTCCTGCTCTTCACCGCTCTCTGAATAACCCTGACAGGGTTATTCAGAGAAAGGTGAAACTCAGGAGAATGACTGGAGAATGGAAAATTCTAGGTCAAAATAGCCAAACCAGAAAAATTCTCCCATTTATCTCAGTTTCCAAATCGGCTATTTGGTGTAGAATTTTCCATTCTCCAGTCATTCTCCTGCTTTTCACCGCCAAAAAATCAGTAAACTTTTTCTGCGTGTCCGAAAATGTCTCCTTTGTTCATACAGACTGCCGCCCCAAGCAGTTGTTTATGGATAAATTAAAGGAAAAGCATTTACCGTCATTTGAAATGTCATTTTTTGGTTTTTACATATTTCTATACATCCTAGAAATCCGCCACTTCACGGGCAGGTTATGGGGACCTCCTAGGCACGATATTTGAAGGAATTTTTCATTTTTATTTTTAACCCTTATTTCATGGAAAACTCACTGTCCCTTTAAAATTTATTTTTTTAAAACTTTTTGTCCTTGTTTCCTGTCCCCCAGGGCACTACCCGGACCCCCATACACCTTTTATGGCAAATATGTAGCATATATGCCCTCTTGGAGGGCACTCTAAAAAACCGAATTTTCAGCCCCATTGACTTGCATGGGGGTTCGGGTTCGGGCTCGAACCGAACTCGGGGAGTGTTCGGCTCATCCCTATCGCTGATCCGGTGAACAGACCGCCGAACACCAACGAACAGACCACCAAACGCCACTGAAAATAGTTTTAAAAGGCATCTAAAACATAAAAAAGCATGAAAATGCATGGAAATAATAAAAAAGGACCTATAAAAAATAGGTCTATTACAGAATAAAAAAAAAGCCATTTAAAAAAATTGGAATCAAAAAGCAGGGCTCGCGGCCCGGCAGAGCAGCCCTCCATGGAGACTATATGCCAAAGTGCTACACCTAGTGTTACCTAGGGTAGCGCATGGTTTCGGGGCCAGATCATTAGGTGCCCATAACTCTACAAATTGAATCTTCCTTTGGTATTTTGACCACAGGGAATATGAGAGATGGACGTAGTACTGTATGTTCAGATCATGGAGTCTCATCCTACCTGGTAACACAGCTTGGCTACAATCAAAAATGTTTTTAATTTCTCTTTTATTTTCCATTCTTTTCCTGTTGGCTTCTAATACATGTTACATTCAGTGTTTAGTTATTTTTGACATTTAGATGTCTATCATGGTAAGCTTGAATTTCTTTACAATTATCAACTACTAAATGACAGTATTATGCGTTGTATGTTTTTTATTATTATTATTACCTGCATTTTTTTACATTTTAGTCTTGTCAGACAGGTTACATAGCAGACGTGGCAGTGATTCCACCCGTATGCTTCTATCACATGCTCATATATCACTCAATGTACGTAATGTATTTTGCTGAAGAATTAACACATACCTTATATATTTGCACAGTTAACAATGGCTTTATTTGCAAAAAGTTATTAAAATATAGAATTGGGTGTAGGTAGGGGTCAAGTCCATAAAGTGCAGGAACTCATCAAGATTTCTGCCCCTCAATTAGCATTTATCGTCCTGCACTTAACACAAACATGCACTCAAATCCAATGTATTTAAGTATATATATAGATTTTATCAAAAATATATTATAAACCCTACATTTATTGTGACTTAACAGGGAAAAATTTGATTACAAGCTTTATAGTGTATGGGACCAAAGGGAACTCCTTTCCCTCTGCAAGAATAGTGGAGGAAATGTGTTCCATTTTGACTTGACACCTGGGTGTAATAAAGACACCTGAGCACATGTGTGTATTTCTATATCTGCACCTACAGATATAATCTTGTGATTAGTATAGATTTTTTTAGTGGGTGAGTGCTAGATTTTGGTTTTGTATCTATATACAGTAAAAACAAATAATATATACACTCACCAGCCACTTTATTAGGTACTTGCTAGTACTGGGTTGAACTCCCTTTTGCCTTCAGATTTGCCTTAATTCTTCGTGGCATAGATTCAACTGCTGAACTCTATTGGAGAAAGACCTGCTCCCACTCCGATTTTGTTCACTATAAATTTATGCTCCAGTCCTACAGCTCTACCCTCTTCCTAGCCAAGCAGTCATATTTTACAACCGGAGAGAGAAAAAGGGGGTGAAGCGCCCACCGGAAGTCAGTGTCTATCCCACTCGCTGAATGTTGTGTGTGGGGGTTTCTCTAAATACCCAAATGACAATATAAACGGAAAAATACAACACAGCGCTTAAAGACCTGAGTCCACAAGAAAGTGGGGTAGACACTTTATATGTCCATAAACAGTGGTCCTTATCTTCAGGAGTAGATCTTCTTAAGAATACAGATGGAGTGTACACTGCAGGATAAAGCACAAAGAGGACCAAAATTGTGCAAAATTGCGCATCATAAAGGCAGACAGCAATTGAATTTAAAATAAAAACATTTATTAGTGTAAAATAAACAGATCATATCTATATATATATATATATATATGATCTGTTTATTTTAAACTAATAAATGTTTTTATTTTAAATTCAATTGCTGTCTGCCTTTATGATCCTGCAAAGAAGGTTTGGGGAACACCTGTACGATTCCCTGTGCACATTGTGACGGAGCCAATAGAGGCTCAACCGTTTTATTCTCTTTCGGCAAACTCCGGAGAAGTGAATCGAAGGGTCTATGGGCACCTGTTATAAGTCCCTGCCTGCCATATTCCTGACAGCCGGTTGTGGGCTCCCCAGAATGTGAGTTAAACATAAATACAAGTTACTCTCATCTTGGGTGCTGTTATACTGCGCAATTTTGGTCCTCTTTGTGCTTTCTCCTGCAGTGTACACTCCATCTGTATTCTTAAGAAGATCTACTCCTGAAGATAAGGACCACTGTTTATGGACATATAAAGTGTCTACCCCACTTTCTTGTGGACTCAGGTCTTTAAGCGCTGTGTTGTATTTTTCCGTTTATATTTTACAACCGTCATACACACCCACTCCCGGAACCCAAAACGCCTGTTCACCACCTTCAACTCCCTTCTCCGTCCTGCTGTGGCTGTTCCTCACACTGACCTCAATGCCGAAGACCTAGCGTGCTTTTTCACAACAAAAATTGAACAGATAAGAACTGAAATCTCCACAATGCCATCTTCAACCCATGCAGGAAGATGCTAACCATGCCTATCCTCACATGTTTAACTCGTTCCCTTTTAGCTACTGAACAAGAGGTCCTTAGACAACTACGATCCTCTCATCCGACTACCTGTCCCCTCAACCCTGTTCCCTCACATCTTGCCAAAACACTTTCTGTTTCTCTTGTACCATCCTTGACCCATACCTTTTAATCTATCTTTAACCTCTGGGGTTTTCCTGCTCCCCTCAAACATGCCGCAGTAGTCCCAATCCTAAAAAAAGTCTCTGGATCCAACTGCTCCCTCCAACTACCGCCCCGTTTCCCTGCTCCCTTTTGCCTCCAAACTCCTCAAAAAGCTTGCGTATGCCCGTCTGATTGACTACCTCAACACCCACTCTCTCCTTGACCCTCTGCAATCTGGCTTTCGCTCACTGCACTCAACAGAAACGGCTCTTGCGAAACTGACCAATGACCTTGCAACTGCTAAATCCAATGGGTGCTACTCACTGCTGTTCCTTCTTGACCTCTCTGCCGCCTTTGATACAGTTGACCACTCAATCCTCCTTCAAACTCTTGATATAGGCCTTCAAAGTACTGTTCTTTCATGGTTCGCTTCCTACCTGTCCCAACGATCATTTAGTGTCTCACTTGCAGGAAATACCTCCTTCCGGCAGCCTGTCTCTGGTGCGGTGCCCCAAGGTTCAGTACTGGGCCCTCTTCTTTTTTCAGTCTACACTACCTCTTCTAGGAAAACTGATCAGCTCCTTTGGATTCCAGTACCACCTAAACGCTGATGACACTCAAATTTACCTCTCCTCCCCTGATCTCTCTCCAGGTCTCCTGGATCGAGTCACTGACTGTCTTTCTGCTGTCTCAAATTGGATGGCTTCCCGCTTCCTTAAATTCAATCTTGCAAAACTGAAATTCTCGTCATTCCTCCCTCCAAGAAGAACCCAATACCACCTATCTCTACACGAGTAAATGGAACGCCCATTAGCCCAACACCCCAAGCTCGCTGCCTTGCTGTCACTTTTGACTCTGACCTAACGTTCTTTTCCCATATCCAGACAGTGACCAAATCCTGTTACTTTCAACTCAAAAACATTGCCCGTGTCCGCCCCTTTCTGACACAAGATACCGCAAAAGTGATGGTTCATGCTCTTGTCATTTCATGACTTGACTATTGCAACTCGCTCCTTATTGGCATCCCCAACTCCCATATTGCCCCTTTGCAATCTGTAATGAATGCAGGGGCCAGGCTTATTTTTCTCACCAAACGCACCTCGCGTATCTGATTCTGTACCGAATAAAAAGAGGCCAGCTCAAATGGCCATGAGTCTACTTAAACCCAATATGACCAGTGTCGTCTGCTTTATTGGAAGAAATTAAGAACTGACACTGATTCAGCGCTGATTGCTGAGGGAAGAACCCAGGGACTAGTGGAGGAAAACGAGTCACGACGGCTAAGGGAAAATCTTCGACCATGGCTCTCGTAACACACCACCACCGCCAGCCTGAACCACTGAAACAAGGCAGGATGGATCCATGCTTTCATGTTGTTTACGCCAAATTCTGACCCTACCAACTGAATGTCTCAACTAAAATTGAGACTCATCAGACCAGGCAATGTTTTTCCAATCTTCTATTGACCAATTTTGGTGAGCCTGCACGAATTGTAGCCTCCGTTTCCTGGTCGTAGCTGACAGGAGTGGCACCCGGTCTGCTCTACTGCTTCTGTAGTCCATCTGCTTCAAGGTTCGACGTGTTGTGCATTCTATCAGAAGTGGCCAAAATAGTGAAGAACAATAAGACAGCATTCAATAATTATAAAAAAACTCAGGCAAACCTATAAGATTAGGCAGAAAGAGGCAAAGCAATTTATAAGAGCTTCCAAAGCACACGCAGAAGAGAAAATAGCTCAGTCAGTAAAAAAGGGGGACAAAACATTTTTTAGATACATAAACGAGAAAAGAAAAGTAAAACAAGGATTAGTTAGATTAAAAACAAAGGAAGGAAGGTATGTAGAAGAGGATAAAAGTCTCGCTGACTGCCTCAATGAATATTTTTGTTCAGTCTTTGCAGAAGAAAAGGAAGGAAAGGGACCTCAGTTAGGAGGAAACACTAACGAGACATTTACATATCAGTTTACAGAGGAGGAGGTTCTACAGCAGCTGTCTAAAGTAAAGACAAATAAGTCAATGGGGCCTGATGGGATCCACCCTAAATTATTAAAAGAGCTCAGTAATGTAATAGCAAAACCGTTAACAGATTTATTTAACCAATCCTTGCTAACGGGAGTCGTCCCAGAAGACTGGAAATTAGCAATTGTTGTGCCCATTTACAAGAAGGGTAGTAGGGAGGAATCGGGGAACTATAGGCCAGTTAGTCTTACCTCAGTAGTGGGGAACTTAATGGAAACCATGTTAAAGGAAAGGATTGTTGAACATCTAAAAACACATAGATTACAGGATCAGAAACAACATGGGTTTACCTCAGGGAGATCATGCCAAACTAATCTTATTGATTTTTTTGATTGGATAACAAAAATAATAGACACAGGTGGTGCAGTAGACATTGCTTATTTAGATTTCAGTAAGGCTTTTGATACTGTTCCGCATAGAAGGCTTATCAATAAATTGCAATCTTTGAGCTTGGATTCCAATATTATTGAATGGATTAGGCAGTGGCTGAGTGACAGACAACAGAGGGTTGTGGTAAATGGAGTTTATTCGGCGCAAGGTCTTGTTACCAGTGGGGTGCCTCAGGGGTCAGTACTTGGACCCATTCTATTTAATATTTTTATTAGTGATATTGCAGAAGGTATTAATGGAAAAGTATGTCTTTTTGCTGATGACACAAAGATTTGCAACAGGGTTGACGTTCCTGGAGGGATCAGCCAAATGACAAATGATTTAGGTAAACGAAAAAAATGGTCGGAGCTGTGGCAATTGAGTTTTAATGTGGATAAGTGCAAGATAATGCACCTGGGACGTAAAAACCCAAGGGCTGAATATAGAATATTTGATACAGTCCTAACGTCAACATCTGAGGAAAGGGATTTAGGGGTTATTATTTCAGAGGACCTAAGGGTAAGTAGTCAATGTAATAGAGCAGCAGGAAATGCTAGCAGAATGCTTGGTTGTGTAGGGAGCAGGGACGTGCTGTCAGGGGCGGCAGGCGAGGCAGAGCCTCACCTGCCATCAAGTGTCGCAGCTGCAGAAATAATAAAATGATTTTATTAAAATCAAAAAACTCCCTTGCTCCACGCTCCCCTGCCGTCGGCTTCGTCCGTCTTCTGCACGCGTCACACATTCGTTTTGGTTTTCACGCAGCAGCCTGAGCCTATAAAATTTGCGTAGCGGTGCCCTACACAAATCGGGTAAGCTGCCAAGACGTCTGCAGAGTGGCATGTCTGTTCAATTAACAGACGTCCGATCACTGCCTACTTCCTGAACACTACTCTCACAGTGCCTCAGAGGCAATGGGAGAGCAATGGAATAGCTTGGACTAATGGGAAAGCACCATTGCTCTAAGCCATTCAAAAAACTCCTGCATGGTAGGCTGACCTCCCATGCATTGATTGACGCAGGACAGTGATGTGACTGTCCTCGACTCCCACAGTCAGTGGGCATGGGGCTGTGCTTGGGTGTGGCCTCAGTCAGTGTGACTGTTCACTGTGGCAGCGCCTCCTCCCTGCAGCTGGAGGGGACAGTGCCCGGCTGACACTCGGCTGCCTGGAGTGGACGATTCAGATCCTGGGGAGCACTGAGAGCAGCCAGATCTTGAGGTGCACTGAGCAGCCAGATCCTGGGGAGCACTGAACCTGAACCTACATAATCTGTGTATATCTGGCTCTGATACTAGCCAGTGCCTCACCAGCCACTGACCTCACCGCACGTCCCTGGTAGGGAGAGGTATTAGCAGTAGGAAAAGGGAAGTGCTCATGCCACTGTACAGAGCACTGGTGAGACCTCACTTGGAGTACTGTGTGCAGTACTGGAGACCGTATCTCCAGAAGGATATAGACATCTTAGAGAGAGTTCAGAGAAGGGCTACTAAAATGGTGTACGGCTTGAAGGAGAAAAGTTACCAGGAAAGGCTTAATGATCTTAACATGTACAGCTTGGAAAAAAAACGAGACAGAGGAGATATGATAGAAACATTTAAATACATAAAGGGAATCCACAAGGTAGAGGAAGGGAGTATATTTAAACGGAAACAAAGTAGCAAAACAAGAGGACATAGTTTTAGATTAGAGGGGCAAAGGTTTAAAAGTAACATCAGGAAGCATTATTTTACTGAGAGGGTGGTGGATACATGAAACAGCCTTTCAGTAGAAGTGGTAGAGGCCAAAACAGTAATTGAATTTAAGCAAGCATGGGATAGGCATAAGGCTATCCTAAACAAAAGATAAATCCAGGTAAAGTATCCATGTAATTGGGCAGACTAGATGGGCCGAAAGGTTCTTATCTGCCGACATTTTTCTATGTTTCTATGTTTCTAATATTAGCTTGGTCTAATTGAGCTTGGGAAGCCTTCAAAGTGAGCACTTAGAGATATCCTGGTGATACTCTGGAGGTAGTCTGAGGTTAGACAGGAGGTATAAAACCTACAAAATGGTAAGATTTGTTGGTTTAAATCCATTCTTTTATAATGGCAGGCTTGGTCCAGTGTAAGAGCTGTCATGCATTTGTTTTTAGATCCAATTTTTGGAGGTTTGGAGTGTGCCTGATATGTAGGCAGCTCTCTTTATTGCAGCAGGAAATTGCCTGTTTGAAGTCTGAGATTTGTAAATTATCTGTTAGACAAACTCAGGCTATGGCTATCACTGTTACAAAGCCACTGCCACAGAGGCCTCCTAGGAGTGGCAGATGGACTACTGTAGGATCTGGTAGACTTAGAGTTGTGGATAGAAGGCATGTCCCACAGTCTGTGGCTCTTCTTAATTCTTTTGAGGCACTTTCAGAGTGTAGTGGTAAGATGGATGTAGGATCAGACACCATAGTTGAGGAACCACCATCCACTATGCCTAAGGTATGCAGCACTGCAACCAAGGGCAAAAATGAAAAGGTGGGACATGATAGAAGGCAATTGTTGCTGGGTGATTCTATCATAAGAGGTGTTGAGCTGGAGAGTAGTGGTTTGGTGAGATGTCTTCCTGGGGCTACTGCTCGTAGAGACAAGAGACGTATTCTCAATATTGTCAAACAAGCAAAGCAGCAAGGGGAAGTGGATGTTCTAGTCCATCTAGGGACAAATGACTTGGCTAGCAACGAGGTTTCTGAGATTAAGGAAGATTTTTGTGTTCTTGGAGGTGAAATACAGCAGATTGCGTCCACTGTGTCATTCTCTGAAGTTTTGCCTGTGCATAACATTCAAGATAGGCAGATGCGCAATAGGGAATTCAATTTGTGGCTTCGGGAATGGTGTCGGAGCAAGGATTTGGCTTTGTGTCCCATGATAGCTCTAATTGGAGCAGAAAGGAACTGTATAAAAAAGATGGTTTGCATCTTACTCATAGGGGAACATATGTTCTCAGTGTGAAGTTCAAAGGTTTCACAAAGAAATATTTAAACTAGGAGGGGGGGGGACAAAAGGGTAAAAAACAATCTGCCCGATTGTCCCCCAAAACTAAATCGGAGGGTGCAAGCAACATGCGGGGAAAAAAATGACAAGCTCAGAGTCGTGTCTATAAATGCTCGCAGTTTAGTCAATAAAATCAATGAATTGGAGGCAATGATGGCAGCTGAAAAAGTAGATTTAGTTGCGGTTACTGAGACATGGTTCAGTGAGAAAAATAACTGGGAAATAACAACAGGGCTGCCATCAGAAATCCTGGGGCCCGTTACTGAAGCGCTGATCGGGGCCCCACCGCAGACGTTATATTTTTGTATTTAAAAAAATCTATAGTATTATTCCTACACACATACACATGGAGATCACACCCCATACATGCTGCGCAGTCACAGCACACACACACACACACACCCCATACATGCTGCGCAGTAACAGCACACACAGACCCCATACATGCTGCACAGTAACAACACACACAGACCCCATACATGCTGCACAGTAACAACACACACAGACCCCATACATGCTGCACAGTAACAACACACACACACCCCATACATGCTGCGCAGTAACAGCACACACACCCCATACATGCTGCGCAGTCACAGCACACATACCCCATACATGCTGCGCAGTCACAGCACACACACCCATACATGCTGCGCAGTCACAGCACACACACACCCCATACATGCTGCGCAGTCACAGCACACCCACACCCATACATACTGCGCAGTAACAGCACACACACACCATACATGCTGCGCAGTAACAGCACACACACACCATACATGCTGCGCAGTCACAGCACATCCACACCCATACATGCTGCGCAGTCACAGCACACCCACACCCATACATGCTGCGCAGTCACAGCACACCCACACCCATACATGCTGCGCAGTAACAGCACACCCCATACATGCTGCGCAGTAACAGCACACCCCATACATGCTGCGCAGTAACAGCACACCCCATACATGCTGCGCAGTAACAGCACACCCCATACATGCTGCGCAGTAACAGCACACCCCATACATGCTGCGCAGTAACAGCACACCCCATACATGCTGCGCAGTAACAGCACACCCCATACATGCTGCGCAGTAACAGCACACCCCATACATGCTGCGCAGTAACAGCACACCCCATACATGCTGCGCAGTAACAGCACACCCCATACATGCTGCGCAGTAACAGCACACCCCATACATGCTGCGCAGCAACAGCACACCCCATACATGCTGCGCAGCCACAGCACACCCCATACATGCTGCGCAGCCACAGCACACCCCATACATGCTGCGCAGTAACAGCACACCCCATACATGCTGCGCAGTCACAGCACACACACACACCCCATACATGCTGTGCAGTAACAGCACACACACACACCCCATACATGCTGCAAAGTAACAGCACACACACACACACATGCTGCAAAGTAACAGCACACACACACACACACACCACACAGGCTGCAAACACACACACCACACAGGTTGCAAACACACACACCACACAGGCTGCACACACACACACCACACAGGCTGCACATACATAATGAAGGCCTCCTCCTTAAGCAGGGGGACCCTGGGGTACCCTCTCATTATCCACCAGCTTTGTGTGGGCGGGGCATGTCAATACATGGCGGTTTTTTTTTTCTCTCCCCCTCCCTCCCCTCTGGGAAAATCTGCAGCTAAGGAGGAGACCCAGGGCAGCCTAAGAGAAAATACTTACATTGGTGAGTGGAATCCTCTCTGCTGCCTCTGGGTCTGCCTGTGTCAGGGGGAAGAGGAGCTCCATGCTGGGTCCAGGCTCCCACTTCTACATCAGCTCACCGGCTCCAGGGCCTCTGCGAGTCAGGGACATTAGGGGGCGGGGCCACAGCCAGCTTCCTGCTATTGATGCAGCGTGTTACTCTTTACAAAGGCACGTGGTAGGGCCCTGTAGGGGGGGGGAGGGGGCCACTGTGCTGGCGACCCGGGCCCTCAGTGTCCATATTATTAGCCCGTCCATACCAGGAGCCCAGCAGCTTCAGGGTCCCCATGACAACTAGGCATAGCTAAGTCTGGCAGTGAACCTTCACGGTACCTCCAGGGGCCCCCTGGAGGCACCGGGCCCCATACACCAGTAATAACTGTACCCCCCTGATGGCGGCCCTGCATAACAATACCGGGGTACTCTTTATATAGAAAGGACAGAGAAGGTAGGAAAGGAGGAGGAGTGGCCCTGTATGTGAAAAACAACATAAAAACGAACCAAATAAAAGTGAGCGAGGTGAACATAGAGTCAGTTTGGGTTACGCTAACATTTGGCAATCATACAGTAGCTCGTGTAGGTGTGATCTATAGACCCCCTGGACAAGTAGAAGAGCTAGATAATCTGCTGTTTGAGGAAATAGCCAAAATGGCAATGAAGGGGGAAGTTATTATCATGGGGGACTTTAATCTTCCTGATGTGAACTGGAAAACCAAAACAGCTGGGTGCACCAGGAGTACAAATATTCTAAACTCCCTACTGGGATTATCTCTAACACAAGTAGTTGAGGAGCCGACCCGTAAAGAGGCAATATTGGATTTAATACTCACAAATGGAGGTTTGGTATCGGACGTTGTTGTAGGTGAAAATTTGGGATCTAGTGATCACCAGTCAGTATGGTTTAATATAAGAACAGGGATGGAGCCGCACCACACAAGAACAAAAGTTTTAGACTTTAAAAAAACAGATTTTTTAAAATGAGATTTTGTGTGAAGGAGTCATTATCAGACTGGAGGAGTTTAAAGGGAGTCCAGGAGAAATGGGATTATTTAAAGGAAGCATTATTGAAGGCCACAGGCAATTGCATTCGACTTGTTAGCAAAAACAAAAAAGGGAAGAAACCACTGTGGTACTCTGCAGAAGTGGCCAAAATAGTGAAGAACAAAAAGACAGCATTCAATAATTATAAAACAACTCAGAGTGAAGAAGATAGGCAAACCTATAAGATTAGGCAGAAAGAGGCAAAGCAATTTATAAGGGCTTCCAAAGCACACGCAGAAGAGAAAATAGCTCAGTCAGTAAAAAATGGGGACAAAACATTTTAGATACATAAACGAGAAAAGAAAAGTAAAACAAGGATTAGTTAGATTAAAAACAAAGGAAGGAAGGTATGTAGAAGAGGATAAAAGTCTCGCTGACTGCCTCAATGAATATTTTTGTTCAGTCTTTGCAGAAGAAAAGGAAGGAAAGGGACCTCAGTTAGGAGGAAACACTAACGAGACAATTACATATCAGTTTACAGAGGAGGAGGTTACATAGTTACATAGTTATATAGGCTGAAAAAAGACATGCGTCCATCGGGTTCAGCCTCTCCCACATAACCTACTGCTGTTGATCCAAAAGAAGGCAAAAAAAACAGTCTGAATGCTTGCCAATATGCAACATACTGGGAAAAAATTCCTTCTTGACCCCAGAATGGCAGTCAGATTTCTCCTTGGATCAAGAAGCTTTTACCCACATATTAAATATTATAACCCTTAATATTCTGTGTCTGCAGGAAGTCATCCAGTCGTTTTTTAAAAGTCTGTACAGACTCTGACCCAACCACCTCAACAGGCAGAGAATTCCACAGCTTTATTGTTCTCACCGTAAAATAACCCTTCCTATGCTTTAAGCTAAATTTTCTTTCTTCCAGTCTAAATGGATGACCCCTTGTCCTATGTATAGTCCTGTTAACGAATAGGTTATCAGACAATGGTTGATAATGGCCCCGTATATATTTATATAAGGTTATCAGATCCCCTCTAAGGCGCCTTTTCTCTAAACTAAAACAGGTTAAGCTTGTTAGTCTTTCCTCATAACTTAACCCTTCCATCCCCCTTATTAATTTAGTTGCCCGTCTCTGCACTTTTTCTAACGATATAATATCTTTTTTTAAGACAGGTGCCCAAAATTGCACGGCATATTCAAGGTGCGGCCTGACCATTGATTTATACAGAGGCAAAATTATGTTTTCATCCCGTGAGTGAACTCCCCTTTTAATGCATGCCAGTACTTTGCTGGCCTTGGCGGCTGCTGTTTGACATTGCACATTGTTACTTAGTTTGAAGTCTATGATTATTCCCAAATCCTTCTCCTGCTTGGATTTCCCTAACTCCGTACCATTTAGGGTATAAATTGCTTGTGTGTTCTTCACTCCAAAGTGCATAACTTTACATTTATCTAGATTAAATCTCATCTGCCATTTAAGTGCCCAGTCCCCCAATATATCTAAATCCCTCTGCAGCGAAGTAACATCCTGCTCACATTGTATTACTTTTCCTAGCTTTGTGTCATCTGCAAACACTGATACATGACTTTCAATGCCTATCTCAAGGTCATTTATAAATAAATTGAATAGTATTGGTCCTATAACAGACCCCTGAGGGACACCACTTACCACTGGTGTCCATCTTGAAAATGTACCATTTATGACCACTCTCTGTACCCTATCTTTTAGCCAGTTTTCTATCCAAGAACAAGTATTTTCATCTAGACCATTTTTTCTTAATTTAAGTAATAACCTTTTGTGTGGAACTGTGTCGAAAGCTTTGGCAAAATCTAAGTAAATCACATCCACTGCGACCCCCTGATCTATACTTCTACTTACTTCCTCATAGAACGTAATTAGGTTAGTCTGACATGATCTGTGTTTCATGAAACCATGCTGATTTTTGCCAATTACATTATACCTCCCAATAAATTCCTGAATATTATCCCTTAGTAACCCCTCAAATACTTTCCCAGCCACAGATGTTAAGCTCACAGGTCTATAATTCCCAGGCACAAATTTTAAACCTTTCTTAAATATAGGGATCACGTCAGCTTTTCTCCAATCCTCTGGTACTATTCCTGAAAGAAAAGAATCTTGAAAGATTAAGAACAGAGGTTTACATATTTCAACACATAGCTCTCTTAGTACTCGCGGGTGAATTCCATCTGGCCCTGGGGCTTTATTAGCATTCACATTGTTTAATTTGTGTAAAACCTTGTCCTGAGTCAACCAGTCACTTTGTATTAGTAAGTTTTTATTAATGAATTTCATGTCTCCTGTTATAGGTTTCTCTTTGATAAATACTGAAGAAAAATAATCATTTAAAATTTCTGCCTTATCCTGATCTTCAGTTAACAATAACCCTGACTCAGATTTTAGTGAACCTACATTTTCACTCTTGGGTTTTTTAGAATTTATGTACCTAAAGAATCTTTTAGGGTTGGTCTTGCTCTCTTTGGCTATTTCTTTTTCATTTTCTAAAGTTAGCCCATCTAATCGCATTTTTACATGCTTTATTGGCTGCCCTATATGCTTTATAGGATGCCTCAGATTTATCAAATTTAAAAGCTTTAAATGCCTTCTTTTTATTTTTCATTTCCTTAGTTACCTTCCTACTAAGCCACATTGGTTTCAGTCTGTTTCTTTTATATTTATTAACCAGTGGAATATATTGTGACGTGTACTTTTCTAGTGTTAGTTTAAAGATATTCCACTTATCCTCAGTGTTTTTCCCGTGAAAGAGTTTCTGCCAGTCAATGACATTGAGAGCTTCCTTTATTTTAATAAAGTTGGCCTTTTTAAAATTATATATTTTAGCATGCCCCTTATGAATGTGTTTTTTTGAGTTGATTTCAAAAGTCACCATGTTATGGTCGCTATTTCCCAACTGTTCTTTTACATTAATATTTGAGAAAAGATCCACATTATTTGTTATAACCAGGTCCAGACAGTTATCCTCTCTAGTTGGTGTTTCTACCAGTTGTGACATGAAGGTATCATTTAAAATGTTCAGGAACCGGATTCCCTTTGCTGAATTACTAGTCCCACTATCCCAATTTATGTCCGGGTAATTAAAATCTCCAATAATTAAAGTGCTGCCATGATGTGCAGCCTTCCTAATTTGCTCTAACAGTTGTTCTTCCTCATCATTATCTATATTAGGTGGTTTATAACATATGCCAACCAATAATTGACTTCCCTGTTTATTCCCCAACGAAATATTTACCCATAAGGATTCCACATTTCCCTCATCACTTTCCAGTTGTGTAATATTAGGCTTTAAATCCTGATTTACATATAAACACACTCCACCCCCTTTCTTATGTTTCCTATCCTTTCTAAACAATGTATAACCGTTTAAGTTTACAGCCCAGTCATGCGTTTCGTCCCACCATGTTTCTGTTATTCCTATAATGTCGTATTGCTTAGTGTATGCTATTACCTCTAGTTCCCCCATCTTGTTATTGAGGCTCCTTGCATTAGCAAGCATACATTTAATGTTGTCTCTACCCACACATGCTGAATGCGACTTTACATTACATGTCTCCACTGTTCTGACATTACCCATCCCCCCGGCTCCACCCCCCTTAGTCTGAACTGAAACCCTTCCGCTATCTGCTCTGTCTCCATTTTGTAAGATACTGTATCCCTCCCCCCTTCCACTAGTTTAAAGTCTCCTCCAACCTTTTAACCATCCTCTCCCCTAGCACAGCAGACCCTCTTCCATTCAGGTGCAATCTATCACAACTATACAGATTGTACCCCAGTGCAAAATGAGCCCAGTGCTCTAAAAACCCAAAGCCCTCCTTCCTGCACCAAGCTTTAAGCCACGCATTGACCTCCCTAATCTCCCGCTGCCTTTCCACTGTAGCACGTGGCACAGGTAGGATCTCAGAAAATACTACCTTGGAGGACCTCTTCTTCAGTTTACTTCCTAATTCCCTGAAATCATTCTTCAGGTCCTTCCATCTTCCGCTTACTTTGTCATTGGTACCAATATGGACCATGACAGCTGGGTCATCTCCAGCCCCTCCCAATAATCTATCAACTCTGTCAACCACATGCCTAACACGGGCACCCGGCAGACAGCAAACTGTCCGGTTAAGGTGATCAGCGCGACAGATTACCCTGTCTACTCTCTTAATAATAGAGTCCCCTACCACCACAACCTGTCTAGGCTTACTTGCCTCTTTATCCCTCCCTTACTTGGTGGGCTGATCCCCCGGCTGTTAGAGGGAGCAGCCTCCAGTACTGCTACACCTGAGCTGCTGCACCCAACATCTTCGCTCAAGGGGGCAAATCTGTTGGTGTGCGCAAGATCAGGACTAGCCAACCTTTTCCTCTTCCCTCCCCCCCTGCTACCACGTGTCACTGACACCCAGCTACCAACCTGTTCCCCGGTTAACTCCACTCCTCCCACACCCCTAGATTCCTCAACTATACTTTGCTCCGTGAGAAGCAGGCTCCTTTCAAGATTGTCAATCTGCCTCAGCGTTACGATGTGCCCTTCCAGATCTCCAATACGAGCTTCCAGAAGAGCTACACGTTCACACTTGCTACAGAGATATGGACCCTGGAAGGATTCCTCCAGACATGCATACATGCAGCAGGATGTGCACTGGGTCAAACCTTCAAGCTTGCTAACACTCATACCCAAAACAAGATAACAAATATATAAACAACAATTGATACCTGTTATTTAAACTCCTGTTTTTAACTCCACTTGAAAATAGCCCACTTAAAAGTAGACCACCTCAAGCCCCTGTAAGCAAGCTCAGTGAGTTGCCCCTGAGATTATGTAGCCATACAAGTGAAATCACCTGGCAGGCTACACGCCCCCAATTAACAAGTCACCAGCCACCCAGGGAAAAAAAACAACCAAAAAGCACAACAGAAAAAAAAACCAGCAGAAAAAAAAACCAAAAAGAGAAATTAAATTGACAAATAAACCAGAGGTTTCTCTCCCTCTAAAGATACAAACCAGACCAGTACAGGTAGAATTCCTGTTTTTAACTCCACTTGAAAATAGCCCACTTAAAAGTAGACCACCTCAAGCCCCTGTAAGCCCTCTACAGGGTTCTACAGCAGCTGTCTAAAGTAAAGACAAATAAGTCAATGGGGCCTGATGGGATCCACACTAAATTATTAAAAGAGCTCAGTGATGTAATTGCAAAACCGTAAACAGATTTATTTAACAAATCCTTGCTAACGGGAGTCATCCCAGAAAACTGGAAATTAGCAAATGTTGTGCCCATTCACAAGAAGGATAGTAGGGAGGAATCTGGGAACTATAGGCCAGTTAGTCTTACGTCAGTAGTGGGGACATTAATGGAAACCATGTTAAAGGAAAGGATTGTTGAACATCTAAAAACGCATAGATTACAGGATCAGAAAAAACATGGGTTTACCTCAGGGAGATCATGCCAAACTAATCTTATTGATTTTTTTGATTGGGTAACAAAAATAATAGACACAGGTGGTGCAGTAGACATTGCTTATTTAGATTTCAGTAAGGCTTTTGATACTGTTCCGCATAGAAGGCTTATCAATAAATTGCAATCTTTGAGCTTGGATTCCAATATTGTTGAATGGATTAGGCAGTGGCTGAGTGACAGGCAACAGAGGGTTGTGGTAAATGGAGTTTATTCGGTGCAAGGTCTTGTTACCAGTGGGGTACCTCAGGGGTCAGTACTTGGACCCATTCTATTTAATATTTTATTAGTGATATTGCAGAAGGTATTAATGGAAAAGTATGTCTTTTTGCTGATGACACAAAGATTTGTAACAGGGTTGACGTTCCTGGAGGGATCAGCCAAATGACAAATGATTTAGGTAAACTAAAAAAATGGTCAGAGCTGTGGCAATTGAGTTTTAATGTGGATAAGTGCAAGATAATGCACCTGGGACGTAAAAACCCAAGAGCTGAATATAGAATATTTGATACAGTCCTAACCTCAACATCTGAGGAAAGGGATTTAGGGGTCATTATTTCAGAGGATCTAAGGGTAAGTAGTCAATCTAATAGAGCAGCAGGAAATGCTAGCAGAATGCTTGGTTGTGTATTGAGAGGTATTAGCAGTAGGAAAAGGGAAGTGCTCATGCCACTGTACAGAGCACTGGTGAGACCTCACTTGGAGTACTGTGTGCAGTACTGGAGACCGTATCTCCAGAAAGATATAGACATCTTAGAGAGAGTTCAGAGAAGGGCTACTAAAATGGTGTACGGCTTGAAGGAGAAAAGTTACCAGGAAAGGCTTAATGATCTTAACATGTACAGCTTGGAAAAAAGACGAGACAGAGGAGATATGATAGAAACATTTAAATACGTAAAGGGAATCCACAAGGTAGAGGAAGGGAGTATATTTAAAAGGAAACAAAGTAGCAAAACAAGAGGACATAGTCTTAGATTAGAGGGGCAAAGGTTTAAAAGTAACATCAGAAAGCATTATTTTACTGAGAGTGTGGTGGATACATGGAACAGTCTTCCAGTTGAAGTGGTAGAGGCCAAAACAGTAATTGAATTTAAGCAGGCATGGGATAGGCATAAGGCTATCCTAAACAAAAGATAAATCCAGGTAAAGTATCCATGTAATTGGGCAGACTAGATGGGCCGAAAGGTTCTTATCTGCCGACATTTTTCTATGTTTCTATGTTTTTTCTATGAGTTGCTGCCATGTGATTGGCTGATCAGCAATTTGCGATAGGTACACCTGATCAATTGTTTGCTAATAAAGTGAGTGTATATATAGAGGGCAAGTTATGTCTTTATCTTTAAATTAGTCTGTAGGGGTTATTCAGAGAGAGCCGATCTGGCCTCGAAATTGCACCGAACAGGGAATTTTCTCGTATGGTGCACTTCCATGGCTATTCGGCTATTCAGAGAGAAGGCAGCCAAATTTTTGTGAATTGCCTGCAAATACGGTGCCTGTGTGACGACAGTGAACACCCCATAGAGAAACAATGGTTAATCTATTGAGCAGTGAAAAGTTGTCGAAATGACCTGCCATTCGGTGGTTTCATTCATTCAGGCGAATCCCATAGGTTTTAATGTTAAAAATATTCCCGTTTTTATCCAATATCTATTAACCCCTTAGTGACCGGGCGGTTTTACACAAATCCGTCTTTTAGTGACCGCTGCTGTTTTTACGTTTCTGCGCTGTTAGTGTTTAGGTCAAATTTTCCTCTTACTCGTTTATTCGACCCACACATATTATACACCCTTTTTCCCGCCATTAAATGGACTTTCTATAAATACCTTTATTTCCATCATATTGAATAATTTACTATAAAAAAAATATGAAATATGAGGAAAAAAATGGTAAAAACACTCTTTCTGCGCTGTTAGTGTTTAGGTCAAATTTTCCTCTTACTCGTTTATTCGACCCACACATATTATACACCCTTTTTCCCGCCATTAAATGGACTTTCTATAAATACCTTTATTTCCATCATATTGAATAATTTACTATAAAAAAAATATGAAATATGAGGAAAAAAATGGTAAAAACACTCTTTTTCGTAATTTAATCCCCAAAATCTACAACCACCCAAAAAGACCCCGGCTAAATAGGTTCAAAATTTTGTCCCGAGACTAGAAATACCCAATTTTTACATGCGTTTGCTTTTTAACTCCTTCACTGCTGAGACAGTTCACCTATGTGCGCTGCGCTCATTCTGACCATTTTGTGCTAATTATTTTTAGATGACAGTCTAGGTCCTATTTAATTAAACTCCCCCCAGACAAAAAAAACTTTTTAAAAAAAAACATTTTTTTATTTTATTTATTATTTTTTTTAACTTAATTTTTTTTTTTTAATTTTGTTTAAAACCAAACCTGATCATGTTTGGTATCATTGGAAAGGCCGTAATCAGGCCTTTCGAATGATGACAAATATGACCATCTAGCTACCATGGGTCGGACGATATAGGGATCCTTAGGATCCCCTTATCTGTACATGGCAGCTAGATGGTTAACTGGCCCACTGACATCCTCACACATATGGTGAGGTTGTCAGTGGGTGGGGGGGGACCTGGAGGCTTGGCTGACATCCAAGATGTCAGCCCCCTCCAGGTTTGAATCGCGTTTTGGCGCCAATTGGCGCCGAAACGTGTTCCGGCGGCGAAACTGTTAATGCCATACACCGCTGAAAATGGGAGGCTCTCCCCTCTCCAGCAGTGCAAACGGCATCTCCCTAGCTTCAATGGTTGGGGAGATAGAGGGCTCCGAAGGAGCCCCCCCCCTCCATTGAAATGCATGGGGACGCCTGCTGTTGACGTCACCACGCAGCGTGGCGATGTCATCAGTCTCACCTGCCCATGTAAATCACATGGGCAGGCTTCCTCCCTGCCAGATCGCCGTGGGATCCAGCGAGGGAGGTGAGTATCGGGCGGGAGGGGGATTAGGCGCCGCTGACGTACTCTGTACGTCCGCGGGTCTAAGGGAGACCTGTGGACAGGACGTACAGGGTACGTCAGCGGCCCTTAAGGGGTTAAACCATTAATTTTTTTAATCTGCAGTAAAAACATCTCTTCATTTATATTGTTTTAGGATTTTTTTAGTCATTTTTCGATATTTTTTTGCCAAAAGTTTGTTTCAGATTTTTTTTTTTAAATAGAGTTTTTTTTTAATGCAGCAGACCTTTTTATTATTCTTAGGACCTTATATATGTTCATTCCAGACATTTTCATCCAGTAGTTTTTTTGCAAATAGCGTTTAAAATTTGGCACTTATGTTTTGGTTTTTTACCTGTCCAGCGGCTTGTCGGCTTTTATCTGTGTCTGGTCGGCGCTGTGCTTGGTAGCTCACGGCTGCCTTTTGCGGCTCTCCGTCGGGTTTGCGGTGGCTGTCCGGTGGGTTGGCGGCAGCAGGTTTGCGGTGGCTGTCCGGCAGATTGGCAGGGGTGGCAAGTGGGTTTGCTGCGGGTTTGGCAGCAGTGTTCAGCAGCCAATTTGCTGCTCTTCGGGGACCGTGTGGTGAATGCTGAATTCACTGCAGGCTCAGCGAATCGGACTCACCAAAGTGCGGTGAATTAGAGCGCACCGAAATGTCAGTGACATTTCAGTGATCTCTGAATAACCCTGTATGTTTCAGATGTGCATTAGAACTTTCAAGAGCGTATAAATTAATTGTAGATTTTAATTAATAATTAACTGTAGATTTCTAAAAGTGTTCATTCATTTTTCACATCAATTCGCCAACATTGTAAATATATGAAACAGAAAAAAACTAAACTATCACATTGACATACGTATTCACATTGTTTGATGATTGTCCTTGCTCTTCTCTTTGCTTTTTGAATAAGATAATAATGGGTAACATACTGAAATTCTGAGCAATGGATCAATGCTTGGACTAATAAAGTAGACATGTTGGTAACATAAGTACAGATGAAATGGTTTCAAGCCTATTCTCTTTCAGGGTGGCTGCGTAGACCAGAAGTATCCAGGCTACTTCATGTATAAAACATAATAAGAGAAAAAGTTGTCACTTGCGCTCACCACTGTAGCTACATGCGAAACAAAACACAATTAGAGGTTTTGGTTTATTTGATTGGCCATTGAAGTGTAAGCACACCCACCACGTGACAGTGGGTAACATACCTGCCCCAAGTCTGTGGAACACTTTAGTAACATATCTAAAGCATGTCGGTTATTGTAGGATTTATCTCATGATACATATGGGATAATTTCTTTATTTTACTTATTGATTTTATCTGAAGTGCTATTCTTCTGCAAGCAACGGAAAAGCAGACAGGAAACGTTGTGTATATATCTGCTGACAGATATGATTACAAAGCTGTAGGAATCACAAGAGAAAGATTCATTAAACCCGTTACAGGAAATTGTGCCAGCAATTCAATAACCATTACAGTTTGAGGGATCTTTGTTTAATATTAATAGGTACGTATTAGTGGAATAGGCATAAGGTGTTAAATAGAGTTTTTGTATTTTCCTCCAAAAATAGGTTGACCTTTATACCAGATATTTCCTGCCAGGCAAGAATCTATAGCCTTTTAAAATAAGCAACAAAGGGTATTTACGCAGTCAATATGGCAAATAGATTGATGTTGTGATATGAGCATACGTGAAAGAAAATAGCTGCTACATTATAACACCATGCAGAAAAAACCTGTACAAACTGAAACTTGTGAATCAGTTCGGGCCTTATTCTCATCCTAATTCTGGCCTTAGGAAAAATAAATGTACAGTTTAACAGTTATCCCAAGCTCGTTTTCCATTGTTTTGGGGCCTTATTTCAACCGAGCCGTAAAATAAAAGGCCCCCACTCAATAACGCTAACAGCTCCAGTCCTTATCCAACTTACATTGTGTCTTGGTATTTAATGTTGCCTAAAATATATTTGCTCTTTCTATACTGTGTATAATTTAGTGCAACTATATAAGTGGCATGAGAATAATGAGCAAATTCAATTTATTTTGATTGGGGGAAAAAAGGTAACAGCTCCCAAGCATTTGTTATTCAGTGGTTTTGCATCAGGAACATGACTGTAAACTAAAAAACCAAAAACTCTATACTAGCCTGTATTCCCCCAGTGTGATCCACCAGCTCCTCTAGACAAATACTGAAGTACATGGAGAACAATAGTTCTCTTATGTCCTTCTGCTGGGACACAAAATACATTTCATGTGTCAGAGCAAAGGGTGTGAATATTTATGTCATTGTGAAATTTCAGATTTTTCTTTGTAATAAATTTGTAATGTCAGAAATAGAAAAAAAATCCGTGTTATTATGGGGTATTGAGTGCAAATTCATTAAATAATTAGTGCAAACAATTTTAGAAGCTTAGCATAAGGCTGCAACATAAAAAATGGAGAGGTCTGAGCACTGGACAAATATATTTTTTTAACATAAGTCCTTGAATGCGTCTAGTACTGTTTGGATGTATCTTTCTGGGAACAAATGCACCAGAGCAATCTGCAACATAGTACATCTTAGGCTGGGGTCAGACGAGCAGAGTTTTTACGTCCGTGAAGCCGCACTTTAGTATGTCCGTGGTAGCAGATAATAACGTCCAATGAAGGACCACAACGCAAGTGGCAAATGAACGCAGGTTAGCAAGAACGTCGAACCGCTAGTACTGACGCACAGAGTGTGCTGCGTCCGCATAGCTGCCTGTGTGCGTGATTAGGAGATGTCAGACTCTGCACATGTCCGGCCTACTTCACGTCCAGACACCCAAAGTTGCGATCCGTAAAAAATCAGGTCCTCTCCTCCACTTCTGTGTGTTAACGGTTATGTATATTTGTTATTCTGTCTCACCCATTGTACATCGCTACAGAACTTGTTAGCACTTTATAAATACTTGTAACTGTATATATTTTACTTGACTAAAGTAGAATGTGTATGTATATATAAATACAGGTGTGTTGAAAGGTGATGTTTGGAGATTTAGTATTCATTCTTCTATGGTTTTATTATTTTTTTTAACCTGGGTACTTATCTCATTTTAGCATTACATAGAGCCCACATTATTGGTGATCATTAGTGCTCAATACATGGGATTAATATTTAATGTAATAAAGGTGCATCAGGTGTGAACAGGCCAACCTGGAGACCAGCATTTGAAGCTGCCCCTGTCTGAGACTTAAACCCCTATAGCCGAACACTAATAACAGCAGTGATGTTAGTTAATATTTTTATAATATACAAAAAAACACGTAATCTAACCACAAGTTGAGATGTAAGAAGTGATTTAAGTTTCAATGTTACACTTGACTCCACTTGACTCTTCGTGAATTTTTTTTTTTTTTAAAGGATTTTACCAGGAAGGATACTTTGAGATTTCTCTCGTTTTCAAGTATGTCCTGGGTGGCGAGTCTGTAACGTTGGGTGTCTTGCCCAAGTACACTTACTGGAGAGGTTGCTCGCTGGGATCGAACCCATGACTCCACAGGCTCTCTCCATGCATACCTCTACTCCACCCAGCAATATCTCCTAATTTCAGCCATTTTTCACCACTAGTCAACTCTCCCACACCCTTGTAATTTCCTCACTTGACAACTGCAATAACCTTTTAGCTAGCCTCCCTCTCTCCTGCCTCTCCCCCACCAGTCCATACTAAATGCAGCTGCCAGGCTTATCTACCTTACCCTTCACTCTATCTCTGCTGCTCCTCTCTGTGAGTCCCTTCACTGGCTCCCCATTCATTGTAAAATGAAATTCAAGATCCTCACTCTGACCTGCAAATCCCTTACTATCTCCACTCCCCACTACCTGTCCTCACTAAGCAATAAAAAACACCCCAGCCAGCTCCCAAAGATTGAACTGTGACCACTTCACTAACCCAACCAACCACTGGCATCATCTGACTGTGCCATCCATCAGTCTCACCTTGCAGTCCTCTCCTCCTGTTTCTTACCCCTCCACCCTTCTAGATTATAAATTCCCATGGGAATAGGGCCCTCATTTCCTCCTGTAATCATTTGTCAAATTACATCCTGTCTCAAAGTATTGTAACACCATCTTCATTGTACCCATTGTTCAGTAATGTGGGATATGTTTGCACTATATAAATAAAGTATATTAACCACTTCGATGCTGAGGACGCGCTCAGCGCGTCCTCAGCATTCCCGCTGGTGTGCGGAGGACGCGCTGAGCGCGTCCTCCCATTGGGGTCAGCGTTCGGCCGGGTTCCGGCCGATCGCTGGCCCCTCCGGTGCGGGCTGACATCCTGGATGTCAGCCCGGCATCCGGAACAGCAGCCGCCGGAATTTGGTGTCATCGCGGCAGCGCGATGACACCAAATTCAGGCGCCCCCCCGCATGTGCGGAGGAGGCGCCTGAAAGGGAGGGGGGGGAGGTCCTTCGGACCTCTCTCCCTCCGATCGGCGGCTCTGCGGGGGTTAACCCAGGCATCATTTGGAAGGGCACAGCCTGCCCTTCCAAATGATGCCTGGCATTAACCCCTGGGGAGCTGGATCGCAAATCGGCGCTGAAAAGCGCCGGTTTGCGATCCTTTCCCGGAGCTGGCCGACATCTTGGATGTCGGCCAAGCCTCCGGGAACTCCCCCTGAGGACTGGCGTCATCGTGCGTAGCACGATGACGCCAGTCCTGGACTTAACCCTTAACTGCCACCAACTGTGGAGATAGGGAGTTCCAATGAACTCCCTATCTCCCGATCCGTGGCAGCTAGGGGTTAAATTTTGGTATGGTTGGATCGGCCAGAGCATGGCCGTTCCAACGATACCAAACATGAAAGTAAAAAAATTTGTAAAAAAAAAAAAAAAATTAAAAATAAAAATAAAAAACAATTAAAAAAAATTATAAAAAAAAAAATAAACACTTTTTTTTCTTTTTTTGGTTTGTTAATGCAGCAATATTGTTCCCATTTCAATTATAATGTGAACAATGATGCTGCACTAACGATTTTTGTATGCGGTGCGTTTGTTAAAAATAGTGTAATTTTCCCCCAAAAAAAATGTAACGAGACCCCATCTCTAATTTTTTTAACAAGCGCACCCCATACAAAATATAACCGCAATTGCTCGCATGTTAAAATGTGAAAAAAAACACTTTACACATTGTAAATTATTGAAAATACATATTTTATTGCATTTTTTGTTATAATATACAGACATGACATAACGTATACATATAATAATGACATATTATGAATCTACCAAGTCTGACGGAAAGAACGATATATAATATGTCTGGGTCATATACTAAAATAAGCCTTCAAAACACGTTTAAACATGATGAGCAAAACCGGTAAAAATGACCTCAGCACAGGGGCGGGAAAAGCCTCAGCAGCGAAAGGGTTAATGATGGAGTAGCAGCCGAGTTAGATTTAATAGCTCGCTCACCCACTTGAAATAAGGATCAGCAGTTTCTCTAAAATATAATCATTACGTTCATATTTTAACCACAAAGCGTCTGACTTAGAAGTAGAAATAAACCTCACATAAGATTTTTTAATTAGTAAATTTTATTTATAAAGTAAGTTCTAAAAGATTTAAAGCTAACTACAACCTAAATCTGAAAACTGAGCAGTTTCATTTCTTAATAATCTCTGCTTCTCAGGTTATCTGATTCATTAGATACTGAAAGGAAACGTTCGAAGAAATGTACCTTTTATTTGCCGCTTATTCTGCTGTAAGCTTTGCGATGTCAATGGTTTCCAAACTGTAAATGAGCTGTTTTACATGATAGTGTACAGAGAAGAAACATAGGGGTAATTGTTTTCACTGGAATCACAGAATAATAGGCTGTACAGACATGACTCATCCCTCTTGCAATCTACATACCAAGTGGTCCCATTATGCTCCGAATTTAGTTTCGAGGAGCTGAGGAAGAATAGCTGTACTTCTGGTTATTGCAGGGAAGCTAATTTATATTCAAGGGTGGCATATAAATTCATCATGTAGCAGTTTCTGCTACAAGCCCAAGAACAAGGTTCCTTATTTAGAACCTTAACCACTAGAATAGCCCTTATAGAAATAATTAAAGGGTCAATTAATGTACATGTAAAAGTAGCAGTGCTGAAACCGCAATCCCATGAATGCATGTATAGCGGCTGTATTATAGCAGGATGATACATTTTGTAATAATGATTGTTGCCTTGAAATTTACAGGTCTATTCAAAGAAAGGTGAAATTCAGGAGAATGACTGGAGAAGTGAAAATTCTAAGTCAAAATAACCAAACCAGAAAAATTCTCCCATTTATCTCACTTTCCAAATCGGCTATTTGCTCTAACTTGTTCTCTTCACCTGCCATTTCTCCTGGTTTTCCCCTTTCTCTGAATAACCCTGAATATATCAACTCTCTAGCATGCCATTAATATTATTATCTTTTAAATAGTGAGACAGATTTCACAACATTTTACAAGAACTGAAGGATCACCTAACAGATTTACAAACAAATTTAGGGCTACATTACGATCCTAGCGTTAAAACGCGGGCGCGAGGGAGGAAAAACTGCGCCCGCAGTTTTTTCCCTTGCGCCCGCGTTTTAACGCTGGATTACAATGCAGGCACAAAAAATGCTGCCTGCATTGTTACCGTGCATTAACCCCCTGAACGCAGCTGCGAGCATCCACTTGATGGAGTCCATAGGACTCCATTGAGTTTCCCCCTGCCGGTCACATGACCAGCCGGATCTCGCCTGGTAGTGATACGCAGGGAGAGACTGGGGGGACTTTTCCCCCCAGTCTTTCCCTGCTACCGCCCGACAAAAAAAATTATGGTGTTAACGGATTCTGCAGAAGCGGAATCCGTTAACACCAAGTCCTGGCTGTGGTTAACTTTCAGTTAACTGCGGCCAGATGTTAAACAGCGCTAGTAGATTGTAATCCTAACGCTGATTAACACTTTGCGCTCCCCATGTTAAGCATAGGGAGCACAAAGTACAGTAACCTTGCGCTGAAAAGGGCAAGGTATCAAACGCAAACGGGTTACTTAACCCGTTTGCGTTTCGATTGAAATATGCGGTAGATACCGTAGCCAACGTTAGTGCTCACGCAAGTGAGCACTACTGTTAGCAACAAGAGTGTAATAGTATGTACTAGCATTAGTATGCAGAGACAAAAGGTGTAGAGGGATCTGCTCATATGTGCTTATAGTCTAGAGGAGTAGGAGGTTGAGATATGCAAGAGGAGTTACCTTTTTATTATCGGGGAGGCTTTCTAATGCAAGTGTGTGATTTGGAAATGGTGACAGGTATGGTGGAGAGACAAGTGTGAAAGTCTATAATGAGGTGGTAAGGGTAAGTAAGCAGGGGGATTGGTCATTATGTGATATGCCTATCAGAAAAAATGGGGGATTTGGGGAATTTTTGATGGAACAAATGGGAAATGCCTGATGGGGTGAGGTAGATAATTCCACCAGACCAGTGCTGCCCTCAGAAATCTTTAAGGCGTGAGTTAGCGTTGTGGGTGGCAAAAGAGGACAGGCAGAGGCTGCCTACAGACCAGAGTGATCTAGAAGGTGTGTGCCTTGGGTCATTGACCTAATGTGGGAGGCTCCAATCCAGCACGGTTCAGAGTATGGCATGAAATGGAGTAATAGTCTTCCTTCTTCATAGTCCCTTTTATAATTCTCCCACTTTACCACCACCAAAGTACCCTCAGACCATTACATTGCCTCCAGCATGCATGTCAGCGATAAGCACTACTCAAGCATCTTTTCATCTGGTCTGTATCTCATGAATGTTCTTCTTTGTGATCTGAACACCACACACTTAGATTTGTCTTTCCATGATACTCTTTTATCCAGTCAACCTCTGTCCAGTGTTTCCGTTCTCTTGCCCTTCTTAATCTTTTCTTTTAATTGGTCAGTCTCAGAAATGGCTTGTTTTTGTAACTCTGCTATTGGACCACAGCGGAACATGGTGCCTTTGGAGTACAGCAAAGATGGTTGCTGATAAAAGGACATTTTTTTTCACCTCTGTTGATATTCCACTGTTGAAATTCGCACTTTTTTGCGCGAAGAATGTAATAGGGCCCATATAAGGGTAAAAAGTAGTATATGCAAGTAGAAGGGTTGGTGGGGGTACACAGCATGGGGTAATAGGAACACAGAGAAAGAGCTGGTGTGGTATGGAGAAGGTAGAAATTCTTTATTGCTATGAATAGATAATAGGGTCACAGATTTTAGCGGGTGTACAAAGTCGAGTGTAATGGAACACAAAGAAAGGATTATAGGGAACACTGGATTGTTTGGTGGAAAGTGTAATGAAAGACACAGAGGACGTCACTCACATCTCTACACCCCTCCTTTTTGTGTTTCTCTCTTTGGTCAAAGCTGTAGTGGGGCATGTCTTGCCTTTATGTTTGACAATGATATTTATGTTGTCCCAGTATTTTCTATTTAATAAATAATGAAAAATAATACAACCCCAATTCTGAAAAAGTTAGGACAGTTTGGAAAATGTAAAGCCTTATTTGCATATGTGGACGCAAGCGGCAAATGGTGTTGACTGACAAAGGTTTACCAAAGTATTCCTGAGCCTATGCCAGGATATCCATTACAGACTCATGATGGTTTTTGAGACAGTGACGTCTGTGGAAACGGAGATCACATGCGGTCAAGGATGGCACCAGGGTGGTACCGAGGTGGCATGATACTGAGCCCGGGATGTGGTGATGCATCAATACAGGAGTCTGCAGTAAGTGGTGAGTTGCTGCAGGAGGCAGCAAAACAATTGCTTTGGAGCAGAGGGACAGGACACGTAGAAGGCTTGATGAAGGGGAAGGAAACAAACCAGGACAATGGGAACTTGGACTCACACTGGAGACTGGAGGGTATGGAGACACAGAAAGGCTGGTAACAATGGCAGGATTTTGGGTTCTGGATATCACAAGAGAGTCACAGCATAGGTCCTCTCTCACTAGAAGTGGTTTGCTAATGCTGGAGCAAGGAGGAGCGGAGGGTGTAGCACTTTATTTCAGATAAGTCACATGGCCTATAGTGTGTGTGTTTTAACTGTTTGTTTGACAGAACCGGTGCTGTATCTCAGCACTGAAAATGAGCAAAACAGGAATAAACAGGATTTAGAAGGGGGCTGCCTAGGCATAGTTCAGCAACCTGACACATGCATTCAGAAGTGGTTTTCGGCCTTGCCCTTTATGCACTGAGAGTTGACCGGATTCCTCAAGTTTATTTATTATATTGTGCAGTGTAGAAGGTGAAACGCACAAATTCCTACCAATTTGTCTTTGGGGAATGTTGTTCTCAAAGTCTTGGATTATTCTCTAATGCATCTGTTGGCAGATTGATGAGCCTCATCCTATCCTTGCTTTTGATAGCTAGGCCTTTTTTTGGAGGTTCTCTATATACTATGATTACACAACTTGTGACATTGCCATTAGTCCTAAATTGCCCCTGTCCCAACAATTAAAGGGACACTCTAACAAAAAATCACCCCCCCCCGTTTTTTAATCCTAACCTATCCCTATTCCCTTAATAAATAGTTATTTTTTGTTTTTGTGTTTTTAACTGTAATACTTACCCTAAAATCCTCTTGTTTCCAGCGCTGTTTTTTTTTTTTATACTCACCTCCCTCCTCTTCCGCTCCCGTCCTTGTTTCTTCTTCTTGCCTTCTGGTTTACGTGAGAAGCGCGCATGCTTCCCTCTCACGTAAGCCAGCCAATCGGCAGGCTTCCTCCCGGCTCCCTCTGAGGATTAGTGTTGCGCGCAAGAGGATGTGCGCAACACTAACCCTCAGAGGGACCTGCCAGCTTCTGCGGTGAGTTGGAAACGTCATCGCGCTGAAAGCGCGATGACGTCTCCTACTCGGCAAAAGTCGGCAGAAGCGGTAAATATGATTCCCGCTCTGCTGACTGACAGCTGGGAGGGCGGAGTAAAGTTCTCCGCCTCTCTCAGCTGTTTTCAGCATTTACAGCTGAACCGCTGAGCGGAGGGAGGGGGGGGGACAGAGAGCAGCATACTCTGGGCATCATGACCACCTAAAATAGCTTAGGTGGTCATGTTGCCTAGAGTGTCCCTTTAAATTCACAAAATAAAACAACGAATAATGTGTTTTCAATATAATACAGGATGAATTGTGTTTTCAATTGACTTTGTATGTTCGTTTTTTTGAATTTCCATACTGTCTCAACTTTTTTCGGAATTGGGGTTGTATTACACAATTACATATTTATTAACATGTGTTTAATATAGATTTGTCCTTTTTTCTTTCTTTAATGTTAATGCCCTCAGAGTGCCCTTAATATACAACAAAAATTTATCTCATATCATGATATGTTTTGAATTTTATTATGGTATTTTTTTTATTTATTTTTACCTCCGATCCATGGACCAGCACCTTACTTGCAATACCACAATACAAAAAGAAAGTGGCTCGGTCCTCATTTTCCTACAGAGCACCGCAGTTATGGAATAACCTCCCAGACGCCATCAAATCTTCCCCCAGTCTAAAGTCACTCAAGAGTCACTCTGCAGCTTTCCATGTTTTTGTTTTTAATCCCAAATGGGAAGTGTTTGGTGCGTGTATAAATAAAACCCACCATATCTTTGCCTCTCCTTGGCTGAAAAGCAGCAGGAGGGGCTTGGAGCTGCTCAGTAGAGCGGCCTTTTGGTTACAATTGTTAGGTACTCACTCTGTAAAGAGGTGCCTTGATGGGGCGAGTGAGCTTACGTTGCAATGGCCATTGAAACAAACAAAAACCTCAGTTTTGTTGTACATGGAACACATAGAAACAAGCGCAGATGACACCTTTTTTCCTCGTTATGTTTTATACATTAACTGGGCTGTTACTCCTGGCAGTTGCTGCCGCTCCGGTGAGTATGGGCGCGACGCCATTTTTTCTGTATTTATGTTGCCTAGAGTGTACCTTTAAATTCACAAAATAAAACAACGAATAATGTGTTTTCAATATAATACAGGATGAATTGTGTTTTCAATTGACTTTGTATGTTCGTTTTTTTGAATTTCCATACTGTCTCAACTCTTTTCGGAATTGGGGTTGTATTACACAATTAACATATTTATTAACATGTGTTTAATATAGATTTGTCCTTTTTTCTTTCTTTAATGTTAATGCCCTCAGAGTGCCCTTAATATACAACAAAAATTAATCATGATATGTTTTGAATTTTATTATGGTATTTTTTTTATTTATTTTTACCTCCGATCCAGGACCAGCACCTTACTTGCAATACCACAATACAAAAAGAAAGTGGCTCGGTCCTCATTTTCCTATAGAGCACCGCAGTTATGGAATAACCTCCCAGACGCCATCAAATCTTCCCCCAGTCTAAAGTCACTCAAGAGCTCCCTATTAACATACCTCAATACGAATGCACCTGTAAACATGTAACATAATGACTATTTCCTAAATATTTATTTTCTGTTAATCTGTATATTTGTGGGTGTTTTTTTTTAATATCTTGCATTGTATTACTGTAACAACTGTAACATTTTAATGTTCTTGAACCCAGGACATACTTGAAAAGAAGAGAAATCTCAACGTATCCTTCCTGGTAAAATCCTTTATAAATAAATACATTTATTTTTTAATGTAAATGTATAAAATATACCCCCACATCCTCAATTTTATTTACACATGTAAAATATTCCATACCTTATTAAAGCTGCATTTTGGAAATAATCTTTTAGTTATTCCCCTTTTAATATGAATATAAATAATTAAATAAGTAGAGCTGTAGATTACATACGTATGTGACCTTGAGGTTGTACCAAAAGGGTTGACGCTAGTATCAGGCAATTACTTGGAGACATTATTGAGTCTTAAATATGACTTGATTGAACTGGGCATAGAAATGAATGCTTTATTCCAGTACCTCAGGCAGTAAAACTGTCAAAGAACTTGGGCATGTGACAAGAGACTGTCTGGATCCAGTTATAAATATCAAAATTGACTGGTAAATATTTGCTATTTGAATATGAAAATCCGAAAGTATGTTTTATTCATTAGTGTTATGTTTAAGATTTCACCTTTTATGCTGTGTGCCAGAAGACATTTTTTATTTTATTTCAAGCTTAGAAAGATTTATTCTTGTCTGTTTCTCATTCCTGCTTTAATTTTCTTTAATGTTGAGTATACTATATTTTATCCTATATTTTCTGTCTTATCCATGCTTTAATAATATAAATTTTTTATAATAATTTAATGTAATTTTAAAATACCCAATTATATATTTTGCTGAAAGCATTCCTAGGGTACACATGTACTTATATCACACTGGATGTATTTATTCTTAAAATTCTCTAGGTATGCAACGTCTGCAAAGCCTCAACTGTACATATGTATGCAGACGACACCGTAATCTATACCAGCAAACCAAATCTCCGGCAGCTGGAAGCCATGCTGCAAGAACAATTCACAGAGGTAGAAAAGTGGATCAAACACAACAAACTTTTTTTAAATAATGACAAAACTCTAACAATGCTCTTTGGAAAAGCACCTGAACTACACAAATTGCAAAATCCCCACTTATATGTTGGGACAAAATCAAATGGCACGCTGACCACAGTCACTTCTCTCAAAAATCTAGGTATGTGGTTGGACCCAAATCTATCCTTTTGCCCTCACATCGAAAAACTCTCATCTAAACTTTACCCCAAACTAGGCGCCCTGTACAGAAACAAATCCTACCTGAACCCCGCGGTAAGAAAGCAGATTGTACAACAAATGCTTATGCCGGCTATTGATTACGGAGATGTAATGTACGCAGCCGCCCCGCAAACACATCTTCAGAAACTTACTACATTATATAATGCCGCTTTGCATTACAATGTAACTACATGACCCACCATTGTGACATGTTAAAAGAGCTAAACTGGCCATCGCTGGAATCTAGACGCACCCTTCACCTTTCCAGCCTGGTGTTTAAGAGCTTTTCTGGGAAGCTGCCACCCTATCTGAATAGACTGCTTCCCCCAGCAGCTCCCTCATCCTATAACCTCCGATCCAGGACCAGCACCTTACTTGCAATACCACAATACAAAAAGACAGTGGCTCGATCCTCAGTTTCCTACAGAGCACCACAATTATGGAAAAACCTCCCAGACACCATCAAATCTTCCAGTCTTATGTCACTCAAGAGCTCCTTACTAACATACCTCAATACAGAATGCACCTGTAAACATGTAACATAATGACTATATTTCTACATATTTATTTTCTGTTAATCTGTATATTTGTGTTGTTTTTTTAATATCTTGCATTGTATTACTTTGTATTTCTGTAACTAACACTTCAATGTTCTTGAACCCAGGACATACTTGAAAACGAGAGAAATCTCAATGTATCCTTCCTGGTAAAATCCTTTATAAATAAATAAATAAATAAATAAATACATTAAGTAAAATTGTTGCAGGGGGGGGGGTTGGGCCTGAAGAAACAAAAGTGTGGTTCCAGAAGTCAAGTCCTGAAAAAATAAGCATAGGATCTCCTTGAGATTGTTGTCCATCCATGGTTCCTAAAAGCAGACAATATGAAAACAGAGTAGCCCAGCGCAAGCAAGTGTTTTTCAAAGAGAGCTGAATTGGCTCTGAAATTGCACCGAACAGTGAATTTCCTCATACGATGCAATTTCGTGGCCATTCGACTAATCAAAAGCAGGCAGTTCGCCAAATATTGGCAAATTGCCAGGGACACACGGTGCTGTTTGACGGTAGTGTACTCCCCATAGAGAAGCAATGGTTAATCTATTCAGAGAACACTGAACAGCACTGAAATGGCAGTGAAATGCCCCGATTTTTGGTGTTTTCATTCGGCAGGTATAATCAGGTGAATCCCATAGGTTTCATTGTAAAAAATATTCCCCGTTTTTACAAAATATTTATTTAACCGTTTATTCCTTTAATTTGCAGCAAAATGTCTCTTTATTTATTTATTTTTTAGGATTTCTTAGGCATTTTTGGGGATTTTTTCAGTAAAAATTTTTTAAATAACATTTTTTTTCTGTAACAGACATTTCTATTATTCATAGGACCTTATATGTAATTTTTGTGCAGTATCGTCAGCTTTTTCAGCTGCGTTCAGCGGTTTTGCGGTAGATCGTAGGGTGCATTCGGCGGTTTTTCAGAGGCTTATCGAATGGATATGATGTTTTTCAGCGGTTTTGAGTTTGGTTTTTCCATTCAATTTGGTAGGTTTTTTGGATGTGATCGGCGGCTTTCTCTGCACTTTGGGGACACTGCAGTGAATGCTGAATTCACCACTGGGTCGGCGAATTTGACTCCCCGAAGTGCGGGGAACGAAAGAGCACCAAAATTCCACCAGAATAACTTTTTGAATAACCCTGTATATCGATTTATTCTTACAGCTTAGATTATTTTGGAATCACACATGGCACTGCTCTGTTTTTGTACCAAAAGAGTCAGCAAGTTTTTTAACTTGGTCCGCATATTGAAAATGATGTGATGCCTGAATTAGGTGTTTTTTAGTTCATGCCATTGAGCTTTGCATAGTTCCTTCTGCTACAGCGACAACTGGTGCTCAGAGGATTTGTTATGTGTCTATCTGCTTTTAAGACCTTGGTGTCCAAGCGTTAGTTAGGGACAACACAGACCAAACAGCTGTACCCTAGGGGGGAGACTTATAGTGGAGAGCACTTTGCAGTGCACAGGGAAGGCTTAATTCTAATTGGAATTTTGTGGATTTCCTGTAGCCATGAGATAACACAACTCTTGCATTTTTAAAAATGCGAGTTTTAAAGAATCCAGGCTTTGGAGGTGTTAGAGTTAAGTACTTTCTTGGGTATTTGCCTTAAAGGCCTTGATGGGAATTTGGATGTAGCTCTACCTGGCCCTAACTATTATTTCAAGGAAAATTTCTTTAAAAATCAGAGCCACAAGACACATGATGTCTGGGTCATCAAACCTTCTTTTTGTTCACTCATATTGTACAGGGCAATCCAGACGTGGATCTCTTGCACAAGGTGCCTAGAGGGATATCAATTATGTCCTCCTGATGAGGTCTTACGAGGCTGAAACGATCATTGGGGGCTGCTGTATCTCTTGTGCAGAGAGGACTTACTTGGCATTTCAGTGCTGGCCACTCTCTGGGTGATAGCAGTCTGATTTGCATGTGGTTCTGTTTTGTCTGCAATGGCACATCGAGTTAAAATCTTGTGAGACCTGATCAGGGACTCAACGAAGGACTGATGCTGTTGCTGGTTCCCAGGACCCTCACAGCCTTTTGTTGTTGCCCATTTAAATGACCCTCACAAACCTTGCTCTTGCTAAATCATTGCGTTTACGTTTATGTTTTAATTCCTGTCCTTGAATTTTCTAGCATTCTCTTGGTTAGGATTATTTGATAATAAATGCAAGGCTCAAAATTTCAAGTCCCAAGCTACTAACCAGGCCATAAGGCTGCGTTCACACCTGCGCGGTTTTTGAAGCGCGCAATACACACGTTTTTGACGAGCGTATCGCTCAAACGAAAAAAATGCGCAAACGCTCATTGCAGCTCATTTACGGCCATAGACTGCAGCGTGAACGTGCTGCAATAGGCCCCAAAGAAACTCCCGTACTTCTTTGGGCGTAGGATGTTTTACAGCGCGTTCCTGCGTGCTGTAAAACGCCCAGGTGTGAACGGGCCCCATAGGAAATCATGGGATTTCCTTGCTTGGGCGTTTTACAGCGCGCAGGAATGCGCTGTAAAACGCCCAGGTGTAAACGGGGCCTAAGAGTTACTCGCCACCAGTTGCTCCACCTAACCCCTACTCAGCCCTTAACTCTGCCCCTAAACACACCCCCTTAAATTATCTTATGAAACTACACTGTTAAAGGTTTAATTTAGAATAAAGTTCCAAAAATAACATTAATACCCAAACATCAGACCCCAGATACATGTATGCCCAGTCATCAGAGCCCTGTGTGAGCAGAGCGAGGAGGCAGGGAAGCTCCTATCCACCCCCTGCCAGTGACAGACGAACTGGGTCAGGTTAGGCAGCTGATCCCTGCCACCGTGCAGCCTGGGGAAGGCAGGCAACATGGTGGCACCGCTGGAATACAGAGCACAAAATACTTTATTGTGCTACCTGTGTGTGCATTTCCACTCGCCCTCACTTAATCTCCACTTGCCAAATGCAAGTAGGCGAGTGGAAATTTTGAGCCCTGATAAATGCATTATCAATGGTAATGATTACTTTGTTTGGTAATTGTTAATTTAAAACAAGCATGTGTCGTATGACAAATATTAACTTAATAAATAAATTATTAGTAAGATACTCACCATTATCTTTATTTTTTAATGATGTGACAATAATTTTCTCTATGAATACATTAAAAGTGAATGTGTAAATGCATCTACTATTTTAAAAATGTGTACTATAATTGAATATAAAACATTTAAAAGTAATGTGAAAACAACCAAGCTACAATAGTATAAAATACTTGATACATATATAGCACCATATATTTGAGCAATTAAACCATAGGAAGCCGCACTCCTGCAGTGTTGTGCGTTTAGGCATCTCATCACAACTCATGCTGCATTTTATCTGCAGAAGAATGTGGCTGTGAAGGTGTGGCAACAAACCCTGTATTCTGGTGGCCCATTCTGCCCCCTTTCTAGACCTGCCCTCCTCACAGTTATAATTTATTGTATCAAGTGCACAGACACATCAATGACACAATGCATGTTTATATCATCTCTTGAAGCTTTCTAACACCAGACCATTGAAAACTTGGAATCCATGACCCAACAGCTTGAAATGGTAAGGATCTTGTCTTAGTAACCTTTGAAAAATGATTTAGGATAACACGCAGTTCCTGTGTTTTTCAAGTACGCAGACTGTGTTTGTTTAAACAGCCATTTACAGTTCTTTTATGTCTAGCCTTTCCTGTTAGTGTAAGCAGTCATCCCAATACCAGACCTCCCATCCCACCAATGTCTGCCAAAACTCTCAACCAAAGACTCATCTGAAATAAGATCTCCCTCGGAATATTGTTTTCACCTTGAAAATGTTTCATGACAAGGACACTTCCTTCCTCTCTTGCACATCATGTCTTTAATTATTAGACTAAGGAGAGGATCTGTCTCAAAAGATTTATGTAGAAATTCCTAAAGGATAACACACATCATGGATAGCATTGGAATTGGCAGGAACATTCACTTTTCATATCTCTCTCCACTTTCTTTTTTTATGTACAACAAAAAAAGTGACAATTAAAATAATAAACTGTCATATATAGGTATATAAATGCACATTAGTGTGTGTGTGTATATATTGTGTAAAAGTAATGGAACACAAAGTAGTAGCTCTTCTCTTATATCTCTCATATCTTAAATTTTTACTCCACTAAGATTGTTCATGAGCCTTATGTCAACACAATAACAAATACATGACAAGTTAGAATATATTGCAACCCTTTACAACCCCGTATATATGCATTATACAGTCTTAGGGGTGCCTCAAAAGAACGTGAGTATATTCTTTTTTAACATGAATTGCTTATTTGAAAATACAGAGTTGCCTTTGTTAATTCTGTCTTTTTTCTGTTCTATATGAAGATTATGAACAGGTGAAAAAAATTAAATCTGCTTGCTTGTGAGTAACCTTGATCTACCGTGACTGTAATCTATATATTTGCTCGTAAAGGGCTCTGAGAAAAGTGAGTAACCTATTATCCACTTATCATTTAATCAGGCACAGCTCTTTTATTATTCGTTTATTTTGTATTTTTACTTTATTTTTTTAAGATTTTACACTTATATAGTGGATAGTGACAGTAATGTAAGAGTAGAATATTCTTGTAAATAAATAATTTTTTCGTAAATAAAATATTTTTAAGTGTGGTATAATTTATAAAAGTATAATCATGAAGCTTCAGTGTTCTAAATAAAAAGATTAATATACAGTAAATAAGCTTAAACTTAAAGTACACGATACTTGGTTTATTCAGGGGTTATTCGCATTGGCCACCAAATGGAAAATTTCACCGTACGTTGCAATTTTGGCTAGGGTCAGACGAAAGCATTTTTCCTCGCGAACGTGAAAAAGTGCTTCCGAACGCATTGACGTATTTTATCACGGAATGCGCAAAAACAGTCAGACGACGCGCATTTTCGGGCGTGATTTTGTACGGATCGTCAAATAAAACTCTTTTTGCGTCTGGACGTTATGTAGGCTGGACATTAGCAGCGTCTGACATCTCCTAATCACGCACACACGCCGCTATGCCGCAGCTGCGCACTCAGTACGTCAGTACTAGCGGTTCAGCGTTCTCAAAAAAATGCGTTCAAATTCCACTTGCGTTGCACGGCCGGACTTTTGTGCGGCCGTACATCGTATATTGGCCGTCATTGCCCGTCATCTGCTGCTAGTGCGGCCGTAAATATGTGCGCCAGAACGCACGTTAAAAGTGCGCTGGTCTGACCCCAGCCTTAATGGCATTTTGGCTATTCAAAAAGCTGCCAATTAGCAAAATATTGGCGAATTGCCAGCGAAATGTGGTACAATTTGTTGGCTGTGAAATTCCCCATAGAGAAGTAATGGTTAATCTATTAAGAGAACAGCCCCGAAAAGTTGGTGAAATGCCCAGATTTTCAGTGATTTTGTTTGACAGGATTAAACAGGCAAATCCCATAGGTTTCAATGTAAATAAAAAATTCCTGTTTATATAATTTTTTATTCAACCGTTTATTTTTTTATTTGCAGCAAAAAGTCTCTTTTATTAATTTACGTTTTAAATTTTCTTAGGCATATTTCAGGATTTTTCTGGCGAAATTTTTTATTCTGATTCTTTTTAAGTGATGTTTTTTTTATTCTGTAACAGACCTTTTTGTTATTCATAAGATCTTCAGGTCTATTCACTTAAAGGTGAAACTCTGGAGAACTGCTGCAGTAAAAATTCTTGGTCAAAATAGCCGATTTGGAAAGTGAGATAAATGGGAGAATTTTTCTGGTTTGGCTATTTTGATCTCGAATTTACACTTCTCCAGAGTTTCACCCCCCTTTGAATAGACCTGCTTATATATCATTTCCATGCATTTTCATTCATTATTTTTTTAAAAACATGTTTTAAAAGTTGCGTTTTTTTTAAAAAAAAAATTAATGTTCGTTGGCTGATCGACTTTTTTCGATGGCTGGTCAGCTTTGATTGGCAGCGTTCTTGGTGCTTAGGTGTTTAGTGGTAATTTCTGCAGATATTCGGCTGCGTTAAGTTGTTTCTGGCTGCGCACAGCAGTTTATCGGATGCGTTCAGTATTTTTTCGGTGATTTATTGTATGTGTTCGGTGTTTTTTTTTGGTGTTTTATCAGATATGTTTGGCGGATTGCGGCTGCATACGGCGGGTTCATCTGTGGTGTTTGGCGGATTGATCTGGGACACTTCGGGAACCCTGCGGTGAATGCTGAATTCTATGCTAATACGTATATATAGAAGCTGTAAATTCTATCACATGTTAACACTATGAGAGCGTGTTATTTTAGCATATGAGACTGCTTACAGTGATTTGACATTAACTGGAAAACTGAAACGGATTGATTTCAAAGTACAAAAAGAAACGATTAAAGTGAAAATTTGCTTTCTGTTAACATTCAGTCTCTATTCACATACTATGGAATCCAATATCTGTTTAAATGCCCCTATTGGAAGAAATCACAGGTGCTAGGTTTCACCTAAATGGACCTCCTCTGGGACCATACAGTAGGGGTCTATTAGGCAATATAATATGGTTAAAAAAGAGCTGAAGAGAACCACGAGGGAGCCCTAAGCTAGGTATGACCATTATTCTCACACAATGACAATATGAAAAGAGTCTAGATTCCCATATTAGTTACTTTACATTGAAATCGTCACACTCCAAGCAGCTGAAAGTGCACAAAGCAGTAACTGCTGTTTCTGCAAACCTCATGTTGAAGAAGACTCCATTTTTTGATTCATGTCCACCTATGAACATGTAAAAAGTTATTTAACCTTCTCTAATATACTCAGACAGAATATAAACAGATAGAGGATAATTGATTTCCTGGTCAATATCATTCCCTATGTATTGAAACTATAGTAGGGATGTTTTTCAGCCCCTTTTTTTTGTTTCGGGTTGTTTCGGCAGGTTTACGTTTCATTTCGTCAATTCGGGTCGATTCGGGAGTCTGTTTCAATGGGTTATTTCATTTTCCCGTTTGTGTGAGTAATTTAATTGTATTTTGGATTGATTTGTATTAAGTTTTATGATTTGTCTAATTTGTCCAATAATTTTTATTGGTTATTTCAGATTAGGAAACAGATTACTACCAATAAAATGAAAGTCTCCTTACTTATTTATATTTTTTATTATTTTTTTTTGCATTTTTCAGGAATTTTGGGTTAATCTTTAGGTTTCATTACTTATTTTAAAGACACTAGACTTTTTTCCACCATAGCTTTCAATGTTAAAAAATCCCCATTTTTATTAAATATTTCTCTTAAACTGTTTAATATTTTCAATTGCAGCAAACAGCATTTCTTTTAATTTATTTGTTAGGATTATTTTGAAAATCAAAATTGATTTCGTTTTTGATCCGTTTTTTCAGCATTTCGTATCATTTGCGTTCCATTTATTTGGTTTAGGTCCCATAACGAAATGATTTTGTTTGTGTTAAAACTTTGATTCAGAATTTCGGGCGGCCAATATTTCGTTTCAGAAATGCTCCCAAAAGAACGAAAATGGTAAATTTCGTGCGAAATTCAATTGAGAACTAAACGAATTGCACATCCCTAAACTATAGCATATAAGTATATCAGACTCAGTGTGTTGTGATATATCTATCAGAATCTATTGTGATATATCAACTTCATTGACATGATTGAGTATGCTCGATCTTCAAACCCATATTCAGGTACCCCAAGATAAAGTGTACTCGATCTGGGACCCTATTCCACCCTTGCCATTAACTTAACGGCAGCAGTTCTTATTCCGACCTTGCCACAATCATGGCTCGGTAATTGCAGACACTTGCTGTTCATTAACAGCACCTTAACTTTGTACAGGATCGATACTTAGCAGCCAGAATGAGAAGAACTAGCTATTCCAACATAGCTTGTTCTTCTCTTCCAGAGCTAGTAATTCTGAAAAAAAAAACGATCTCAGAATCTGGTGGTAAATAATTTTGGTTTTGCAAAATGGCTCCCACATTCAACTGAACAACCCAAAAAATTCATAAGTTACCTTTGATCTCACGGTGAAGAGAGTGATGAGTATCGATGATTCCTCTCCAGAAGAACAGCAGGAAAGTAGTAATTAATATTCTCCAGTGTCCTTCTGCACTTCGCTCTGTGGCTCCTGCATGTTCCTGCTCATATAAGCTCATCCAGAGCTCAGTGAGGATTGCGCTTGGATCCACGGAGTGCTATGAACTCCAGGAGTTGATACCAGCTACAGTGAGCCGTCCCGCTGCCGTTATCTTACTGCAGTCCCGGATTATTCCGAAATGAGACGATAATACAATGGTTGGGTTGGAATAGGTAAAGCAACAAGGAGCTGTGAGCTGGTAAGGGATATGCTCTCACGTTGCTTTATTTTCCCCTTACCAGCTCCATGTTACCAGCAACAATGGAATAGGACAACTGGTCATTTTTGGAGCATGGAAAGGAATTCCATTAAATGTAAACAACATTCCCTGGTTTCTGACAGTGGTTTTGTGGAAAACTACTTGGTAGTGTAGGGGGTTAAACAATATCACTATGCTTCAAACAAAACAGTCACATATTAATCTTGTAAATAATTTATAAGTGACTCAAGAAATAAAAGTGATATAGAGCTTATAGTAACAGGGATCATATAATAGGGGTAATTATAATAAGATGGCAATATTTTGGGGAGCGAAAAGCCCAAAAGGCAATTTAGTGTATAGAGTTGGTTGAAGGGCCCTTGGCAGTATGTGTTTTAGCATTGTATTTATTGTGATCACAGGCTTTAAGATTGTTGCCTATCATGGGAAATGTAGATCCAGAATATCTGGGGTGCTGGGGATGCCTATTCCAATCAAAGACAGGCATCTTTTATAAATACTCTTCATGTTTATGGAAGAGGTTTTAATTCTCCATATAATAATACAATTTGGAAGAAAAATTATGATGTGACCAATCTATGTTCCGTTTGCGATTAGGTTTTTGTACAGGTCAGATTCTTTAGGATACAGTCTGAATGAAGCAAAAGCTTTAACTAAGCTAGAAACGTAGCAGATCATGTCCTTGATACCTCTGGATGTTGCAATGTGCAGTATATATGAGCTGAAGATTTCAAGCCCTATTTCAATAGGATGTCATTTCGATCCAGATTATTTAAGGAGATTTGTGTTTTAGCCCCCACAAATGGTTTTAAAACACACAAAAAGGTTGCTCCATTTGTTAAGAGTTTGTCACAAATTTGTCACGAACAATAATTTGCTTTCCATTGCTGATATATGGTTGTGTGTATAGATTAGTAAAATGCTGATCCGATATGAAGATTTAAATGGAAACTCTAGCATTAAAAGGTGTGAAGAAAAACACAAAGGGTAAAATATTAACCCATCCTGAACCCCCAGTTTCTCTTTCTCCCTTTTTGACCTAGCAGTTGCTATTACTTCTTGTAAAAATTACTTCCTGTAATGGCTTACATGAGTACTGCCACACCTGAATCAGTACAGCGGGCTGGCAGGGGTAAACTGACAGGACGGGCACCTCGGGCACCAACCGAGGGCCTGTGCGATGGAGTGGGGAGGGAAGCTGAATCTTTTGAACTGTCGTGTCTGTCGGCAGAAGCAGGGAACTGGCCCTGCATGTCCCTGTGACAGGCAGCACATCATGGTGCCTACACTATAGGGATTTATCCTGTACGGCAGCAGTGTCCAGTAAGCCCTGTGCTGCCTCTGACCAGTAGCAGGGGCTGGTCACGTGACCAGAGGACCGTGGTGTGCTGATGCCAGGAGAGCCAGCACGAGGAGCAGCTGTGAGAGCTGAAAGCAAGAGGCAGGTGAGTATGGAGGAAGGGGGAGGCGAGAAGTTTGTCCACCTATTTGTTCGTCTGTGTATCCATTTATCTGTCTTTCTCCCTGTTTATGTGTCTCTCTTTCTGAATATGTTTGTCTATTTTGTTAACTGTCCTTATAATAAATTTTTATATTTCTCTTATTTTCTTTCCGTTTCCCCTTATTAATGTTCTCCTCCCTTTTACTTTTTCTCTTTCCCCTTCTTCTGTCATTTCTTCTCTAGCACTCTTTGTCACTCTCACGCTCTACTTTCTAATCCTAATCTGCACCCCAAATTTTCAACCCAAGCTTCTAACCTTGACGTCTAACCTGTTTCTTACCCTAATCTGCACCCTTAATTTCTAAACCTAATTTCAAACCCAAGCTTGTGCTCCTAATTTCTAAATCTAATTTCTAACCAGCGCACATTACTGTAAATTTCATTGCTGTGGAGCTTTGTGTTACGGTCATCAGGGCCGCCATCAGGGCATTATGCCCCATGCTGCCGTAAGGGGCCTGGGCCCGGTGGGGGCCCGGGCCGCCGGGGCCCGGGGGGGTCCGGGCCCCGTCGGCAGCGGCGTCGCCCTTTAACAGCTCCGGTATCGGACTCGATGAGTCCGAATCCGGAGCTGTATCTCTGCTGCTGCTGCAGGAGCCGGAGGAAACACTGTCTCCTCCGGCTCCTGGCAGCTTCACTGGTGGGCTGGGCGGGGCCAAGCAGCGTGTGAGGGCCTCCCAAGCACGTTGCTTTGGCTCCGCCCCTTCACTCAGTGAAGCTGCGCGCCAGAGCTCGAGGGGCTGGGAAGAAGAGCAGAAGAGAAGAAGATTAAAGAAAAGGTGAAGAAAAGACGAGCCGAAGACAGAAGAAAAGAAGATAGAAGAAAAGAAGACAGCGGAGTGGTGAGCCAGGGCCCAGACCCCAAGGCCCAGACCCCAAGGCCCAGACCCAGGGCCCAGACCCCAATGCCCAGGACCCAGACCCTAAGACCCAGGGCCCAGACCCAGGGCCCAGACCCTAAGGCCCAGACCCAGGGCCCAGACCCTAAGGCCCAGACCCAGGGCCCAGACCGCTAGGCCCAGACCCCAGACCCTAAGGCCCAGACCCAGGGCCCAGACCCTAAGGCCCAGACCCCTAGGCCCAGACCCAGGGCCCAGACCCTAAGGCCCAGACCCCAGGGCACAGACCCTAAGGCCCAGACCCAGGGCCCAGACCCCTAGGCCCAGACCCCTAGGCCCAGACCCCTAGGCCCAGACCCCAGGGCCCAAACCCAGGGCCCAGACCCCTAGGCCCAGACCCCTAGGCCCAGACCCCAAACCCAGGGCCCAGACCCCAGGGCCCAGACCCTAAGACCCAGACCCAGGGCCTAGACCCCTAGGCCAAACCCAGGGCCCAGACCCCAGGGCCCAGACCCCAAGGCCCAGGACCCAGACCCTAAGGCCCAGACCCAGGGCCCAGACCCCTAGGCCAAACCCAGGGCCCAGACCCCAAGGCCCAGGACCCAGACCCTAAGGCCCAGACCCAGGGCCCAGACCCCTAGGCCCAAACCAAGGGCCCAGACCCCAAGGCCCAGACCCCAAAGCCCAAACCCAGACCCCAAGGCCCAGGGCCCAGACCCCAAGGCCCAGACCCAGGGCCCAGACCCTAGGACCCAGGGCCCAGACCCTAAGACCCAGGGCCAGACCCTAAGGCCCAGACCCAGGGCCCAGACCCCTAGGCCCAAACCCAGGGCCCAGACCCCAAGGCCCAGGACCCAGACCCTAAGACCCAGGGCCCATACCCTAAGGCCCAGACACAGGGCCCAGACCCCTAGGCCCAGACCCCAGGGCCCAGACCCTAAAGCCCAGACCCTAAGGCCCAGACCCCAGACCCTAAGGCCCAGACCCAGGGCCCAGATCCCTAGGCCCAAACCCAGGGCCCAGACCCCTAGGCCCAAACCCAGGGCCCAGACTCCAGGGCCCAGACCCCAAGGAACAGGACCCTAAGACCCAGACCCTAAGCTCCACACCCCTAGGCCAAACCAGGGCCCAGACCCCAGGGCCCAGACCCTAAGACCCAGACCCAGGGCCTAGACCCTAGGCCAAGACCCAGGGCCCAGACCCCGGGCCCAGACCCAAGGCCCAGGACCAGACCCTAAGGCCCAGACCAGGGCCCAGACCCCTAGGCCAAACCCAGGGCCCAGACCCAGGCCAGGACCCAGACCCTAAGGCCCAGACCCAGGGCCCAGACCCCTAGGCCCAAACCAAGGCCCAGACCCCAAGGCCCAGACCCCAAAGCCAACCCAGACCCCAAGGGCCCAGGCCCAGACCCCAAGGCCCAGACCCAGGCCCAGACCCTAAGACCCAGGGCCAGACCCTAGACCCAGGGCCAGACCCTAAGGCCAGACCCAGGGCCCAGACCCTAGGCCCAAACCCAGGGCCCAGACCCAAGGCCCAGGACCCAGACCCTAGACCCAGGGCCCATACCTAAGGCCCAGACACAGGGCCAGACCCCTAGGCCAGACCCCAGGGCCCAGACCCTAAAGCCAGACCCTAAGGCCCAGACCCCAGACCCTAAGGCCCAGACCCAGGGCCCAGATCCTAGGCCCAAACCCAGGGCCCAGACCCCTAGGCCCAAACCCAGGGCCAGACTCCAGGGCCCAGACCCCAAGGACAGGACCCTAAGACCCAGACCCTAAGCTCCACACCCCTAGGCCAAACCCAGGGCCCAGACCCCAGGGCCCAGACCCCAAGGTCCAGGACCAAGACCCTAAGGCCCAGACCCAGGGCCCAGACCCTAAAGCCCAGACCCCAAAGCCCAGACCCCAAGGCCCAGACCCCAGGGCCCAGACCCAGGGCCCAGACCCCTAGGCCCAGACCCCTAGGCCCAGACCCTAAGGCCCAGACCCAGGGCCCAGACCCAGGGCCCAGACCCCTAGGTCCAGACCCTAAGGCCCAGACCCAGACCCCATACCCCAAGGCCCAGACCCAGGGCCCAGACCCAGGGCCCAGACCCCTAGGCCAGACCCCTAGGCCCAGACCCTAAGGCCCAGACCCAGGGCCCAGACCCCTAGGTCCAGACCCTAAGGCCCAGACCCAGACCCCATACCCCAAGGCCCAGACCCAGGGCCCAGACCCAGGGCCCAGACCCCAAGGCCCAGACCCAGGGCCCAGACCCCTGGGCCCAGACCCCAAGGCCCAGACCCCAAGGCCCAGACCCAAGGCCCAGACACCCAAGGCCCAGACACCCAAGGCCCAGACCCAAGGCCCAGACCCCAAAGCCCAAATCCAGGGCCCAGACCCCTAGGCCCAAACCCAGGGCCCAGACCAAGGCCCAGACCCCAGGGCAAGGCCCAGGGCCCAGACCAAGGCCCAGACCCCAAGGCCCAGACCCAGTGCCCAGATGCCCAGGGACCAGACCCAGAGACCAGGGTCCAGGCCAGGAACAAGGGACCAGAGCCCAGACCCAGGGACCAGACCCCAGGCCAGACTCAGGGCCCAGACCCCAGGCCAGACCCAGGGACCAGGCCCAGCCTAGACCCAGACCTCAGGGCCCAGACCTCAGGGACCAGACCCCAAGGCCCAGTCCCAGGGACCAGACCCAGGGCCCAGACCAGACCCCTAGGCCCAGGGACCAGGCCCAGACCCAAAGGCCATCATACACAGCCCGTTTCTGTGAGATTTATTGCTGTGGATTCTGTGATACGTTCAGACACACCGCTCATTACTGTGAGTTTTATTGCTGTGGATACTGTGATATGCTAATACACACTGCACATTACTGGGAGTTTTATTGCTGTGGTGCTATGTTATGTCCTTTTTTTTTTTTGAAGGGGGAGAAAAGCTGTTAGAGGTTGAGGGAGTGCGGGGGGGGGGCCCTGGGGGGCCCCATCGTGAGGTTTAGTAAGGGGCCCCATAATTTCTGATGGCTGCCCTGACGGTCATAAACAGTGCACATTACTGTGAGTTTTATTGCTGTGGAGCTCTGTGATTCGCTCATACACACCGCACTTTACTGCAAGTATTATTGCTGTGGAGCTCTGTCATACGTTTATACCCTCACACAGAGTGGTAGCCATCTGTAGGGGTCTGGAGGGGGGCAGGATAGGTTATTAGCATGTGGGTCTGAGTGGATTTTGTCTCATTAAAACACTTATTTTGAAAATAGTTTTAAGAAATAAATTCTGTACGCGTCTGTTTTCCATTATGTGGTTGGTGTTTATGTGGGCGTGAACTTCAATGGGCAGGGCCCCCTGATCTTCTATTACCTGGGGGCTCCACTAGCTGTCAGTCCGTCCCTGCTGGCAGGTATGAGACAAATGTAAGATTGAAAACCATTACAACTTTTTGGTTTTAAAATAAAACTTTCATTTTAATATACAGGCTTCTTAAAATACAAAAATCGCAAAGAGTTGTAAAACAAAAGTGTTTGCAAAAACCTTACTGTGTTATGTAAAACTTCTAGAAATCCCTGGTATTCCATTTTTATCTAGGCAAAAAAATAAAATACCATTATCAGATAATTAATAACATTTCTGTGAATGGATGGAAATTATAGAAGAATTCGTCACCTGCTGTGGAGTAACCACAGGGGTGTCAACGGAAAATAATGTGATGTACATCTCTCACAGACCAAGTCCTATGGGGTTTTATACAGCATTATGTTCATTTGTCATAGAAAGTATAAATTAACTGAGCTCTGCTCAAATTCAAGTCCTTAGAATTGCTGGGAATTCACATGAAGAATAAGAACAACAGGATATTTTTTTCTCCAGAAACACATGAACCATAGCTACTTCCATGACGACTGCTAACATATACAATGCCAGACCACTTATTCAATCAATTTACATTCCAGTTCTTCTGACAGATGATTTCATAATTCCCAAAGTCCCCCGTGAAATGCTGACTCAGTTCATGCCACAAAAACTGTGTTGCTGTGCAAACATTCCAGCTAATCCAAGGTAGACCACTTATCCCAATTGCAAGAAGCAAATGTTTTCCACAAGTACAGAAATTGTTTATTTGAGCCTCTAATTCTTCAACAGAAAAGCCCGGTATTTCACTGGATAATTGCAGTGATGCTTTAGTAAGATTTTCTGAGACCTCCGACACATTAAAAATAATCCATAGTACAGAGAAATGTCTTTTCTGATGACTGGAGATTTGTTATAAACTATTGTGCAAAATACTATAACATAACGAAACGGTAACTATCTATAAAATAAAATAAAAAAAAAAAGAAAATTTGACCAAACAAATAAAAACAGAACAAGGGATACCTTCTGTCTGATGGTTAATAGCAGTTTGGACATTAGAAAGTAAAAATAGGAGTAAATTTACTGCTACACTATTAAAAGAAGAGGTGTCCTATTGTTGGTCAACTTTTATAATGTTTCTATAAATACGATATAATCTATAGTACTTTTTTGTACTTGGTTAAATCAGCACAAAATATTTTTTTAATTAAAAACAAAGTGCATTAAACTGCCCTTTCTAAAGATGCTGACTGATTTTCCAAATTCCAAAAACCTGAGAAGAAGAAAATAAGGAGAAATATAGCAAAAATTAATATGTTTAACTAGCAAATACATCCCTTTACTGATTGGGCTTCTCTCTCTCCAATAGGTTCCTAGATGATCTGTTATTCTGAATTACATTTCAACATTAATAATTTATATGCATACATGTCCATATCCATGAAATATATTAAGTAAACCATGTAGGACTTTGTGTAAAATGATAACATTTAAAAAGTATTTGAAAAATGATGCAGGTAATATTTTGTATTGTACAGCGCTACGGAATTTATTAGCGCTTTATAAACACTTGTAACTGTATGTCTATACAATGGTGCTCTGAACAGAGTTCATACAAAGTACTCAAAAACAGATTAAATATCCTTTGTACATGATGTGTCTAGTAGAATTTTTTTCAAATGATTGTTTTACAGATTTAAGTCTCTAATATTCTTTCTATTTCACATACAGGCAAAATTATTTATTATGAAATATATGGCCTAGTCCACTTTTATTTTTTTTCATTTACTGGAAATAAAATTAAATTTCCAAATGGGCTACAGAATGTGTCCCCTAGGTATTAGCACATTGGACATGACACCCAGAAAGCGAACTCTTCTTTATTATAATACATGTAGTAATGTTTTGTGGCCAGCAGGGGGTCCTCTATTTGTTAAAATAAGCTTCCTGGCTCTAAAATGTATTTTATGAAGGGTATGTGAATTTTTACACTGTCTGCAAAGGATAGTTTTCCATAAATCCAATGGGTCCTGGCAGTGGCTTTATGGAAAACCACATGGTGTTGAATGGGCTAAAAGCTGAAAAGTTACATCGAATTTCAATAGAATGAGTTGCTATTTTAATAGAAATAAAAGTGGAACTGGCACTAAAATTTTCTTTGCGTAAATCACTTTAATGACTGGTGTAGCAGAGTAACCTGCATAGCCACAGCGCCGAATGATTTAAACCTAGGTATGCTATTAGGGGAACTACAAAATCTGTCTGATGAGAATGATTAAGGTTGTTTCATGTGTAGAAATGAAGACAGTGCAAGCTGCTTGTGTGAGGAATCATGTTGCATTATAGAACTGCCTCCAGGTCAGAGGTCAGAACAGGAAACAGGAAGTGTAAGCATAATCTATACATAACAAAGGTCTCACCTGTGAGAGGTGTGCTGACAGTGAGAGACTGGAAGCCTGCCAAGGAGGCAGCAAGATCTGTACAGTGAGTCTGTTTAAAAAGTGTTTATTTTTGAACTGTTAAACCACATCAGGATAGCTGACGAGTAGGATAGGATGGGACATTCCTGTAAGTTAGACTCCTAAGAGGAGTAGGAGTTTATTTGTTATTGCCTTACTTTGTTTTGTTATGCCTGCTGTAAGGCCTATATGCTAATGAAGCATACTTTATTTGGAAAATTGTGTTGCCTGAAGAGAAACTTGGTCATCCTACCACACTGGTTAATATTACATTAATTCAAATCTATATTGTTAGTTGTGGTTATTAAATGAGGATGGGGTGGTTGCTTTTAAATAAAAAATAATAAGGATGAAGAGCCCAGGATTATCATCAGCCAATCATATTTATTTTTTGACAATAGGAAAATTTCTATGAGGTTCCTTGGATTTTTTTTTGTCTCAAAGCCTGGGATATTTAGTATTATTTACAAAACCAGATGAGCAATATTAATGGTATCTGTATGGCATGTTTTATTGAATTATATAGATTATGTAGGTGGATAAGAAACAACAGGATACAATACACAAATCAACTCAATTATGCTCAAGCAGACAAGTACTCATGAATATGTTTATGCAGCATATTTTATAACCTTCATCTGAACTTCCAATAAAAAGTGAATACTGTATCCCTACTACCTCATATAGAAATGAGTCTACCTATACAAGGGAGTCATTTATACTTCTTGACAGTGACTGAGACTTCATGTTAAGTTGTGGCACAAAAATGAGAAAGAGAAGATTCTTTCTTTTCTCCCTCCACTGCTAATGCAGAAAAAAAATGAAATTTCTCACGTACAAAAAAAGCCCTTCATAAGCAATTGTTCTTGAATGCACTTATAATTACCAGTAATGTTCTTGTTCTTGAATGCACTTATAATTACCAGTAAACATGCTAAAACACCAAAAAATTGTCTGTGCACACCGGCAGTTTTTTAAAGATATGATTTCAAAACTGAGCATTAAGAGATAAAAGCTTCTATTTAAAGATGTGTTCAGTAATATATCTCCCCTTTCTATCATTTTGACATTATACCCACATTTTGCCACTGTCCTGTTATTCACAAGCCTCATTCTGCCATTGCACAGTAAATACCTGCGGCACACCAGAGAGCTGTTTATGGCACAGCAGTCTGGCAGGACACAGTGCATGAAAATCACTGATTTAGTTGAATATTTAAAGTGCGTTAAGACAATGTGTTTGGATCCATATTCCAACCCTGCAGTCAATTATTTTGCTCCCTTGCCACAAGACAAACTTTTCAGATGACTTAATTCAACACAGTATAGTAAACTCGCAATTAATAAAACTACTCTCCCTCCTTACTAACGAGCCAGTTGTTGTTTCACCAGTGTTGAATGCAATCCAATTGCTCTCCAAATAGATATGTATTTTGAATAAATGTTGACAGTCATCAGGTTCTATTTTTAAGGGTTTTAGTGGATGTCCGAGCTCTTTAAACTGCTGCTTTATTATGTTTAGCGGATGAAAAAAAGTTCATCACAACAATGCTGCCTGTGATTTTAATGATTATACAATGTCTGTGTAATCAGAATATCCCTGCTTCATTATAATGCTAGCAATATTGAGCGGTACACTGATGTACCATATGCTATAATGAAAATGTTCTTTGAATGAGGCAACATTACAGAGTCTCAGAAATGTAGTTAGCATCTTAAATAGGCATTCTAATTATCATCATTATGACTAGTGAGAAACCGGGCCACACAATGAGGTTGCATGGCCTCAGGCAAATTGTGGATGCCAAGTATTCTCCGGCATCTCTCTCTCCAGGTATGAGCAATAGTCGATTTACTCCCAACCTGTCAGTGAACCAAACCACTGGAGCGTCAGAGGACTGCATTTTCCAAAGGACAGAGAAACTAGGTCCTGTGTCCTAATTGCCTCCCCTAAGGACAGTCTTGGTAATAGATATGCACTAAATTGCATAAGATCCTCTTATCAATCAACGACATAGATAAGCATTCTTTCACTTATTAAAATCCCCTTAGGACTCCACTCCTTAGCCTGTCATGATATATTTATATCTAAACAACATCATTGAACCTTCAATTAATCATGTCACTGTAACACTGGTACATAGCTTGCATTATGAATGAGGTCTGTTGAATACACTAGTTCTGTGTGTATTGTCATGTAATCACGCTATTGCACTCAAGATTCATTGTTTCTATATAAAAAGGTTGACAACCTACTGCATCTAAATAAAAGCATTTGAGCAGGTCGGCATTTGACAATGTCATTCAAATCAGCACAAAGATTTTACATCTGCAAGTCACCGATTTCATCTTTTTTCCTTCTACATATTTTGTAAAATATGAATAATCACCTTATGGTTATCAAAGCTGGTTGTTTAATATTTTGTTTTCAAAATTGAACCGTAAAAAATTATTTGAAACAAAATTGATTCTGAATTACTGTAGAATGATCAGTCACACAATGCTTTACTGTGAAAAATATATGTGGGTTTATCTAAAAAATATTTTCAGATGGATAGTATATGCATAATTGCTTTATATAAATGTCATTCTTCAATTTACTCAATTCAGGGCTACAAATCAATTTCTGAAGTCTTGACCAAGATTAGCTACGAGGTGGCTTAGCAACAACTTTCAACTCTCAAGCCCTGGCCCTAGTCCCTTCACTGCAAAGTGAACTTCCATAAAATCACTGGCAGAACCCAGTGGTTTTATGGAAAATTACTTTTTCTTTTAACCACACAGGAAAAATACACAGAAGCATCGCTACTGTATATTTTCCCTGTCGGTAAGCCCTATTTGACAGAAGTCTCCCTCAGCTGGCTAAAACGTGCTACTACATATACATTACAGATCAGTCTCCATGTTTCCTTGAAGGAAATATGGAACACAAGGCTTTTCAAATCAATTTCAACACATCAGCCATCACATTCGATGTGCTGAACCTTTACGGGCACATTCTGGAGCCCATTTGCAAACATATTTCATTTGCAATAAATGAGATTGCTGGGTATCGCTCTGATACGACATGGCGTTTACTCATTCTACGGCTCCTGCAGGAGCTTATGAAGATCGATCACACTTGATCATGGTAGAGAAGGGGTTAGAATCATTAAAATTCTAAAGGGAATGCCAAAAGTGTTAGCCAAATTCTGCCGTATAATTGTTTTAATTGTCCCTAATATAATAAGCATGTGTTGACCTTTGACCCTTGCTAAAAATCTGTTTTAAGAATTCTAATGAATTATCTGGAGAGAGAAACACTCTAAACAGTCCATAAAAAACAAAACATTTATATTGAAGCAATTGCTAAAGAGACACAAGAAGTGAGATTAATAATTTAGTTATCTTCATATTTGGGTATTCCTCTACTTGCCCTTAAGGATCTGACAACAGGTCGTTGATTGACAAAAAGTATCATTTACACTCAACCTGAGAAAATAAGACTGATCATCTTCAAGACCTGACATATCTCAGAGTTTGTATTCTTGGTTTTAAAGGAAGAATTCTCAAAATTGTTTTGGCAGGACGGAAAGCTGTGGCTGAGCAATGAAGCTCTATGGGCCTTCCTTTTTAGGGAAGGGTCCTACAGATAACAGATGAGATACAGAGGATGGATGAGTTGTCAGCTTGTCTCCAGAACACACTTATGATAAATTTAGGATCACTGGTCTCTCAAGGCTTTGGGTTGAGTCTGAAAGGAAGTGTTACGTTGAAATGTGTAATGTACTATTTTGGCTGATGGATCGGATTGGTCCCCCCTCTCTCTCTTCTTTCCTTCACCCTTTTCACTCTTCTTCTCTCCCCTGTCATTCTCCTGCTGGTAATTACATTAGCCATGTATGTGTGTATTTCCACTTAAAAATTTGGTACGTTCTTGGTTAGTCTGTCTAGATCATGCTAAGGTGATTCACAAGCACCTACTTAAAGAAATGTAAAAAAAAAACAGAATTATAACGGATCTTTCCAGATTTCTATGTCGTACAGTTTAAAAGGTCTAATTTATGAGCAAATCATATGTTTTTAAAATAAAATAGCAAAATTTTTTGCAGAAATCTGAAATGTTTGCTAAACCCTGCAAAAGTTGGTATTTTTACCGAACCTAAGAAACCAGAGCATGAAAGAGCCGTGGCAAAGATTAGCACTGTCTGTTTTCTAAACCGACTGCTCAAGGTACATGACATTTAATCCCTTTTAATAAAGTAAGAATTGCACAGAGATAGTATGTAGCAACAGCAACAATCAATCGATGTGCAAAACCAAACAAATTGTACTTAAAAGCAATCCATAAATAATGCATACACCTTCTGTAATGTGTTCCATTGATCTGAAACAAAAACTCTAGTTGGATTATCTTTTGTTCATGCATTAGATGGGCAAGAAAATCCTTATTTCTTCATCGAAAATTCACCCCCACACACACCAAAATATGAGCTTTCTGGATTACATGCCTTTAATTCGTTTTGTTTCTGTTTTTTGGAGTGATTCACTTCATGACATTTGCTCGATGCAGTCCAAGTGGTCGGGTATAGGTAGCCCGGTTAGAATTGTTAAACACTTATTCCACACGGTGAGCGTGGGACACACAGGTTGTGCAAATGCAATGTCAAAAGTGTAAAGGTGGATGGAGTTCAGCGCGTCATAAAAAGACAGAGACCCATTATCGTAGTCTAGCAAGATGCCAACGCGGCGAAGGTGAGGGGAAGGTTCAATCGGAATTTCTTTGCTGTTGTACCTCACAACCCAGTTGCTGTTACAGCGACAAAACACCCAGGAGGCAGAATTTTTTCCTATCCATTCATGCTTGGGAGCTGACTTGTAGGCAATACCAACAGCATACCTGGAAAACAAAAAGTACAAAATGATAAATAAAAGGCGCAACCCTTCCATCTCCATAAATCAGTAGCATGTCAATAAGCAAAACCCTTTAAAAGTGTGGTTTAAGTTACCATCCTTTACAATGAAAGAGGTTGATGCAGCTGTCTCTGGTGTGGCGGGAATTGCAAAGCATTTTGTCATTTGCTCAGAATACTGTGATATCATAACATAAATCGAACAGATTCTCTCTTCAAATATGGGGGGAGGGAAGGAAATGCTAACAGTCATCACTTGATCTCACAATTTCTGAATGGACACTCCACCACTACAAGTGGCAGACATCTGTGAGATGTAGTATACTATCTTCCCATCATAGCATGTTATTGCCTTCTAAATGTCTTTGGTTGGCGATACTACCCGAAGTCAGTTTATATTTTTCTTTCTGTTCATGTCCTAGGCTTCTTCTTTTAAGGCTCTGCTTAATATGTTACAGCAACTGTGCCTTACGAGGGTTTCTGCCTTCAAGCTGTGGTTCTGTGTACTCTGTGTGGAACTCAACTTAAGTTCTCATGGTTCATTGAGGGTTCCCCTTCCCCCGATTGTGCATAAGTGCTGTGATAGACCATAATAGCAGAGACCCCCCCAAGGCTGTCACTCAGCACCCATTGGACAGCCAGACATCATAACACTATGGCTGTGCTCAAGTAATCCTGTAAGGAAGAGTGGCTCAAAATTCCAAATGACCCTTGTGTAGATCTAGTCCGCAGCTACCGAAAATGCTTGGTTGAGATCATTCCTGTCAGAGGATGATCAACTAGACATTAAAACTGCTAAATCTAAGTGGTCCCTTACTTTTTCCATGAATCATCGATTCAGTCCATGACAGGACTTTTAACAAGACAATAATAATAATGTACAGAAAAGCTGATTACGCATTAAATAAATATGATTGTAATTCATTTGAAGAGCTTCCCAAGTGCGCTTCAAATTGGATGGTGAAATGTTGGTAGATACAGAATGAGAGCATGAGTGTGTGTGTAACTGTTTTTACCTCTTTCAAAATCAGGGAAATCAAAATAAAACATATACAGTATATGTATATATGTTACGGGTAAAGCCCGAAGTGCGGTTAATCCTAGGATTAGAACCATAACAAAGACGAAAGAAGGTGGCTATTTTATCTTGCCTAATTGGCTAATTAAACTGATGCCACTAAGAGCCGGTAACCATTGAAAGAATAATTAATTAGATGTTGGTACTTGGATTAGTTTCTTTATTAATTTACATATACAACACAGAAACGATTCAATAGTGTAAGGAAAAAACGTGATTGGTGCTAAAAAATTACTTCTGATATATAAATAGTATCAGGATTAGGCTTTTAAGACACTTATAAGGTCTATTGAGTGGTTAATTACTCTACCACTTCATAATGGTACTAGTGCATAAATTACAATGACATATAGCCAAGAGATGGATAGGCAGTTAAAATAATTAACTCAAAATAAATACCTACTCCTAATAACGTAATACAGCAATTGTAATACAATGCTGTAAAAATGTCGGGTTTTGTGGCATCCATGAGGGACAAACCTATATGGGGAAAGGATGCAGATTCTGTATTTTCTGAAGTATTTCTTGAAGAGATCCCCAAGGATGAATCCCTCATGGGACAGTTTAATAGCCTAACAAAATTACTCCATCAGCAGATGAGATCACTGTGGGAGATTTCATCATTGGAGAATTATTGTAAAAAGGAGATGATTCCCAGAGGTCTAAGAGTATCCAATATTCCTGCCTCCCATATTACACAGGAGACCTTTATACAGGAATGGGAGCAAGCGGCAATAGAATGCTCAAATAAATTTATGAATATCATCCAGAAATATGAACAGATCTTTTTAAGTGACGTAAATAAAAAGATCCAAGATCTGGTGGATAAGGTACAAACATCAAAGAAAGATCCCATCTACCTACAACTAGAAGCCAAAATGAAATTGAAATTAGAGAGAAATGAAATAGAAATAAAAACTAGAAAGCACAAAAAATTCCTTCGGGACCTTAAAGATTACAAAGAGGGCACAGTCTTTAGAAGACCAAAAAGACAGACGCGAACAACTAGTATCAATGGATCTACTAGTGAATACGAATCCTCGTAAATGAGACCTTAGATGAAAACCCAACCCTCCCTAGAAGCATTCTGAAACGGGGAATATCTTTTGCCTCTCCTTTTTTAGAGGACATGGAGCCCCCGAGACGACAACGAGGGCGGGGCAGGGGAGGGAGACGAGGGCGAAGGAGGAGGGACGACTATTAGAACCACAATTACGTATCATCAATATGTCTGGTACCCCCATCTCGATGGAACAGGAGATGGTTTTAAAGAAGGGCCTATCTTTTGTACCAAAGCCAAAATTTAATTCATTCAACTGGATTAAAGATATCAATTTGTTTGCGCGAAAATTGGCCTTGAAGAAATTTCATGTGCTAAAAAGAGAAAAACAAGCGAAAATGAAAGGTTTAGAGGTGAAAGAACTAGAATGTTTGGAAACTTTAATTCAACTTCTAAATGAGAATGAAGCCCCTGAGAAGGGTCCACCATATTCTAATTTAAAATCTAAGACCACTTTTACCCCCTCAATAAAAGAATATGATAACCTGGAGTTATTCAGGAAATTGGTCTGTCAAGATATAGAGAAACTGAGTGGTAATCCAAAAATCGAACTAACTGAGGATAACCTTACGACAAAAGAGAGAAAAGCACTTAAAGAACTTACCATGAATACAGACTTTATTATAAAACCCTCCGATAAGGGGGGGAACATAACTATTATGTCTAAGGATCAGTACGAACTCATGGTAAAAACCCTTCTAGAGGATAACAAAGTATATGTAAGACTACCACAGGACCCGACCAAAAGGTTTATGGATCAGTTGGGGGAAATATTGATCCGTGGATATGAGAAAGGTCACATTTCAGAGGAAGAATACAAGTTCCTAAAAACTGATAAACCTACTATTGCAACATTTTATGCGCTACCTAAAGTGCACAAAAACCTGGAAAAACCACCTGGTAGACCCATAGTGTCTGGTATTGGGAATTTAACGCAGAACTGCAGTCAATACATAGACCAGATCTTACAAGATCTAGTCAAAATGTTACCTTCGTACCTTCGGGACACTAAACAACTCTTACAGATTATGAATAATTTTAAATTCCCAAAAGAGGCTTGGATGTGCAGCCTTGATGTGGAGGCTTTGTATAGCTCTATCCCCCACCCTGAGGGCCTTTTACACACTAGGATGGCCCTGTGTGAATTGGGTGACTTTACAGAGGAATTCATCAATTTCATTGGGGAACTTTTGGCCTTTGTTTTAAAACATAATTATTTCATGTTTGATCGGAAGTTCTACCACCAAATACAGGGCACTGCAATGGGCACTACTTGTGCGCCAGCATACGCCAACCTATACCTAGGCATCTGGGAGAAACAACAAATCTTTTCAGACTGCAATCCATATCGCTCAAAAATTATTTTCTGGAAAAGATACATCGACGATATTATCTTGATATGGGGTGGTACCCAGGAAGAATTTGTAGATTTAACAAACTATCTCAATAGCAATACTTTAAACCTTCGTTTTACACATGAAATTCATCGTGACTCTCTAAATTTTCTGGATGTAACTTTAACACGCAATGAAGAACTAGTTAGCACTACTCTATATCGAAAAGAGACAGCTACGAATAATCTACTTAACTGGTCGAGTTTCCATCCTAAATCACTGAGATTGGGAATACCCTACGGACAGTATTTAAGATTAAAGTGAATCTGCTCATCTGAAATTGAATATGAAAAACAGGCAAAAACCCTTCAAAAAAATTTCAAAGAGAAAGGGTATCCTAATAGAGTCCTCAAGCAGGCATACCAAAAAGCAGCATATCACTCTAGAGAGACTCTTTTACAAGATCCATCAAAAACAAACTCAAACCAGATACGGTGTATTGGCAATTATGACACAGGGAACAACTTAGTCAAGGATATTATGGACAGATATTGGCCGCTACTTACTTTAGACCCACATCTAAAGGAATCAATAGGGCCTCATGCGACCATTACAAATAGAAGATGCAGAAATCTGAAAGATATGCTCGTCCATAGCCATTATGAAAAAACAACATTACCAACAACGAGTTGGCTAAGTAACAACCTCAAAGGAACCTACAGTTGTGGGCGATGCAAAAGTTGTCCCAATATCTTGAGGGACTCTAAAGTGATTCAAGACACTAGACAAGAGAAATCTTTCGTTATTCAGAATTTCTTTAACTGCAATACATCAGGTCTAGTCTATATGATCATATGTGGATGCGGGAAAAAGTATATAGGCAAAACCTTCCGCCCCTTTAAGTACAGGATCAGAGAACACATTAGATCAGTGGGTGGGCATATAGATACACCCGTGGCAAGGCATGTTAGACAGTGCCAGAGAGGCAACATCAGCAATTTAAAATTCTGTGGAGTAGAACTAGTCAAACACCACCCTAGGGGGGGAAATTATGACCTCCATTTGAGACGTAGGGAATGTTTTTGGATATACACCCTACATACGCTGGCACCAGAAGGCCTCAATGAAGGTTTTACCTTCAGTCCCTTTATATAAACTCTTTTTGGTTTTTTCCACAATATCTCCATTAATTCGTTCCAATTTATTTTATTTTATATTTTATTTTTTGTTTAATTTATTTTGATTCTATCTCCTCTGCTGAGAATTATTAAAACAGTATTTTAGTTTAGTCAGAATAATTTAATATTATGTATCTTTTTGTACTTGTAATGTGAATATACACACATATGTTCTGTAAATTTGACATAAGGCACGAATGGTTTTTGCCTTTCTGTTCCGTTACAATAGGCATTTTCGGGACGGTTTTTCTCACCATGTTCTACTGTTAAAAGCAATAATATATACCTGTGACCTATTAGTCCCCTTAGCTTGATATATGAGAATACATAAAATATCTGTATACTTTTGGTTCCTTTTTTGCATGTACCCTAAACTCTGCAGTTAAAATAAAAAATAAAAATGACCATCTTTAGATATCTAGGTAATAAACAGACGGTGAGCGGCAGTCAAGACAGATATACTCTTTATGGATGAGTGTAGAATGATTATTATTATCTTTATCCTCTAGTATGATATTCCTTATATATTTACAAGGAGGTAAACTAGAGTCTGATAGATATATCTATTAAACCATACGATCCTTAGTTAGGAAATATTCTGGCTTTTAAGTCTTGCAGACAGTCCAAGGTAGTCTGGAATAATCAATTGACGATATATCAAACGTTTAATCAACCTGGAACGCGTCCGTCTGAGATACAACCATAGAGACTCTTTTTTACTCTTGAACCACCAACAAAAGCTCATTGGTGGGGAGGGAGTCACATGACTGCTGACAATTGCGGAATTTGGGATATGCAAATGAATTTCTATAGCGATTCAATGAACCCTCCTACCAAAAGGGGAAATACTATAAATAGGATCTGCGGGTTCAGATCACTTTACGCTCTGGATGAAGCCGGTTATGCGGCGAAACGCGCGTTAGCGTACCTTTCTTGGCAATGGCCTATGAATGTTTTTAAATGGTTAGCACGGGGTGCACGTTCTTTCCTTTGGTGACAAAAATGACTAAATGATATGGTATTAGGCAGGAATTATATACCATTATCCAGCTTGTTGATGCAGCTAGAGATAGTATGGGAATCTATGATGGATGTATTTAGGGTATAATTAGCTATCTACAAATACTTATCTGTTAATTATATTAATATTATTCCAGTTAGTCGATGTGCGATCTATGGGGAAACATTTGTTCCAGTCATAGAATCCTATGTGTTGTTATTGACCAATTGACTTTCGATATAATCAGTTAGTTATTCTATTTGTGTGAATATATGCAAATGTGTGGGACGATTTGTAGCTGTATTCGCTAAACCAATTCCCCATTTGGGGGTGACCCGCAAAATTGCCAAGCGGTGTTTCCTGCTTAGGGACTAATAACAATTTAGTAAATTTAACAATATACAAGCAGGTACCCGCAATTTAATTGCACAATTTCAGTTTATTGGTATACCGACTATAGGGAACCCTGTATTCCAATCGCATAATTCCTTATGTGCTGAATTCTACAGAAAGTATATACCTTATCCAGCTTGTTGATGCAGCTAGAGACAGTATGGAATATATATGATGGACGTATTTAGGGTATAATTAGCAATATACCAACATCTATCTGCAAATTATATTAATGTTATTCTAGTTAGTCGATGTGCGATCTATGGGGAAACATTTGTTCCAGTCACAGAATTCAATGTGTTGATCTTGACTAATTGACTTTCGACAAAACCAGTCAATTATTCTATTTGTGCAACATACGCAACTATGTGTGGGACGATCTGTAGCTGTATTCGCTAAACCAATTCCCCATCTGGGGGTGACCCGCAAAATTGCCAAGCGGTGTTCCCTGCTTAGGGATCATTAACAATTTAGTAAATCCAACAATATACAAGCAGGTACCCGCAATCAATTGCATATTTTCAGCTAATTGGCATATCGACTATAGGGAAACCCTTTATTCCAATAGCATAATTCCTTATGTGCTGAATTGTCGGCAAACGAGAGACCGATTTTGCCGTGAAGATACATGTCTTAATTTGTGAGTTGTATTAATAACTGTATTTAGCTATATTTATTCAACGTACCCTACACACCATCTCCCACTGTCTCCAATTAGTGCCTTCACAATATACATTTATGGGATCTACATGCAATGTGCATCCATCTGGGGGATAGGCAGCGTATCTGCCATTTGGTGTTCTCTTTATAGGGACCAACGAAATATTGTGATAACATATACACAATAATCACATTGCAAGAATGTTTCACCCCCTTCTTTTGTTAAGTAATTGGCACTGGTGAACAATTTTTGTCTATGGGTTACCCTGGAACCATCTAATTACCTATCAATTACGCATTTATCTACAACCACAGTCTGTATTCTAGAAATAGATATACAAGCCGCCATATGTACTGTGTACTTGTATAGAAATAAATTGGTAGTTTATGTTTTCTTGGCTTATAAGCTTTTGGGACCCCGTCGGAAGTTTAAACAATATCCTTTATGGTTGAACTGAATAATTTCAGTACTTATATTGCCAGCCAAAACGTGACATCGCTTGGAGGATATATTCGGTTGAGTTTTCACTTCCACTCATCTAATTAAGGTCAAGCGTTTCTTTATTAAGATCCATTGACTCCCAGTGGCATACTATATGTATCCCTAAACGATCTATGTGTATTACAATTGCTGTATTACGTTATTAGGAGTAGGTATTTATTTTGAGTTAATTATTTTAACTGCCTATCCATCTCTTGGCTATATGTCATTGTAATTTATGCACTAGTACCATTATGAAGTGGTAGAGTAATTAACCACTCAATAGACCTTATAAGTGTCTTAAAAGCCTAATCCTGATACTATTTATATATCAGAAGTCATTTTTTAGCACCAATCACGTTTTTTCCTTACACTATTGAATCGTTTCTGTGTTGTATATGTAAATTAATAAAGAAACTAATCCAAGTACCAACATCTAATTAATTATTCTTTCAATGGTTACCGGCTCTTAGTGGCATCAGTTTAATTAGCCAATTAGGCAAGATAAAATAGCCACCTTCTTTCGTCTTTGTTATGGTTCTAATTTCTAAATCAAGGTTTAATCCTACTTAATGCTGGTAACTAGAGGCTCATTTCTGCATTGGCCCCGATTAGTCATCGGGTCCAATATTATCTATATATTAATCCTAGGATTACCCGGGTAATCCTGACATTACCCAAATTTCATTTCATTTCGGACTTTTGCTAATGACGCCTGGGTAATGTCAGTATATACAGTATATTACAGAATTTCTTTACCAATCATATAGGTTATATATATATATTTATATTGGTCTTTATATAGTACGCTCATTAAAAAAGAACATTTGTAATTACATTTCAGGGTTAAGTTTTTAATCATCAAAAATGGAAAACTGACACAATGATGAAGCTGTAGTTACATGTGACTGTTTACTGTGATTATTATTATTATTTGCAAGGTTGTCTTCAATGTCTCACTGTGACAAACTGCCAGACCAGATATTCATAAACTAGGGCAATTTTAATGATAATTATGGATGTTAACAGAAATAGAGCTCAAATTGTATTTGGAATTAAAGTATCTAATTGGCTCAATTTGAAGGATGTCTTCATTCAAGGGGTTTGTAGCTCTTCATTAACCATGGATCTAAAATCTGCTCGGTGATGTAAATTCCCTGCTTTAGAAGGGTGTCATATCAATGTGATAATTCACTTTGGTCTCACCCTCAATACACAATTTCCACTAAGAGGAGTGATAGTATGTGTCAATTGCTGTTTATTTCTTGAAACCTGAATAGCACTGATTTTCAAGGCAGCAATAATTATGTCAAATAATTTAACAGGGACGGATATATTTTGCGTTATCCAATTTTCACGAACGTGTTTGATGTCACAACCCAACTCAAAGTTCTTGATTTTATTTGCTGCAGAATAGTGAAAACAAGGTGAACCTGCCAAACTGATGCTGTGACCTGTTGGTTTGTCCCTGTATTAGAAATACTATTGGAGCACTAACTACTAAGCTCTGAAACTAAGAGGGTTATTCACTAACGTCCGAATTTGCTTTCATATTGCAGCGAATGGTGAATGTCACCATAGGTGCAATTTCGGGAAAAATAGTATATTCACTAAGCTGTCAGTTCACCAAATAGAAGCAAATTGACAGTGAAATATAGTGCATTTTTCCGTAATTCGCCACAATTACACCAGGAGGAAGGCTTTACGTTGAAATGTGGGCTCTTGCTCCAGAGCAGGTTTTCTGCCAGTCCTCAGTGGTGAGGTAATTGTGTATTCTCTTGATTGATTTTTTTTTGTACAGTATTTCTTTTGTTTGTATATCAGGATGTACTTTCTGTATGCTGTAGAACATACAGTATTCCATGTATGTTTTGGATTGCGTTCAGCTGCACATAAATTTTATAAGCAAATGTTATATTGCCTAGTAGTAAGTACTATGTCTTGATGTAATCCATTAATATTTTTAATCATATACATTTATGCTATTTGTTATTTATTTATTTGCAAAGTATTTTGATATTTGATATTATAACTTGTAATAGAAACATAGAAACATAGAAAAATGTCGGCAGATAAGAACTATCTTCTTTTTTTTTTCGGTTCGATTCGGTTCGATTTTTCGGATTTTTAAACTTTTCGATTCGGCTCGTTTCGACCGATTTCTGTTTCGATTCGGTTCGGCTCGATTCGTTTTTCGTGTACTCTTTTTTTTCGGAATATCGACCATTTTTCGGATTTTCGTGTCACTTAGCTCGTTTTTTGTATCGACTTTTCGTGATTTCGGAAATTTTTGTTTTTCGGAAAGTCTGTTCTCCTCGTTTCAAACCAATAAATTTCGATTTGACATATTTCAAGTCCATTCGAAAATTCCGAAAATATTTCGTTTCGGCTCGGAAAACTTTTCGGATCTGCCATTTTCGGATCTAAAAATTTTCGGAAATTCGGCCGCATCCGAAAACACGAATCGGGAAATTTCGTGAAAATTCCGAAATTCCGAAACCCGAAACGCACATCCCTAATAAGAACCTTTCGGCCCATCTAGTCTGCCCAATTACATGGATACTTTACCTGGATTTATCTTTTGTTTAGGATAGCCTTATGCCTATCCCATGCCGGCTTATATTCAATTACTGTTTTGGCCTCTACCACTTCAACTGGAAGACTGTTCCATGTATCCACCACCCTCTCAGTAAAATAATGCTTCCTGATATTACTTTTAAACCTTTGCTCCTCTAATCTAAGACTATGTCCTCTTGTTTTGCTACTTTGTTTCCGTTTAAATATACTCCCTTCCTCTACCTTGTGGATATCCTTTACGTATTTAAATGTTTCTATCATATCTCCTCTGTCTCGTCTTTTTTCCAAGCTGTACATGTTAAGATCATTAAGCCTTTCCTGGTAACTTTTCTCCTTCAAGCCGTACACCATTTTAGTAGCCCTTCTCTGAACTCTCTCTAAGATGTCTATATCCTTCTGGAGATACGGTCTCCAGTACTGCACATAGTACTCCAAGTGAGGTCTCACCAGTGCTCTGTACAGTGGCATGAGCACTTCCCTTTTCCTACTGCTAATACCTCTCAATACCCAACTAAGCATTCTGCTAACATTTCCTGCTGCTCTATTACATTGACTACTTACCCATAGATCCTCTAATAGTCAATAAGTGTCCAGTGATTTTATAATGGTATAGTAAAGACTTGATTTTATATATTGGACTTTGGTGTGCTCAGACTCTTGTTTCATTATTGGTTTAATTAGGATATTCCGTTGGTCTTGGAGCACCTGGTACTCTCATTAGATGCACATGGTCAGGATATGTTTGCTATTGTAGTTTTTATTGTAATAAATGTAAAAGATCATTAATTATTTTTAATTTTTTTACAAAAAACTTTTTTATTTTTAAAAGACCTTTTTGTATTTTTTGGACTTTAAAAAGACTAGGGGCTCTATTACAGTCTTCACGCAAAAATGCACGCAGAACGTGTGAATTTTTGCATTAGCGTTAAACGTTAACGTGCGTAAAGCAACGCTGGTATTACAAGCCTCGCGCTCGTAAAACGGACGTGCAAAAACGCGCGTGCAGCAACATTGCACTCAGAAATCAGTGTGCGGACTGTTTTTTTCACGCGATTCAGCCAATCAGAATTAAGAACCACAATTGGCTCAGGTTAAGTTTTTGCGCCTGTCAAAGTCAACCTGCGAATATATGCTGCATGAATAAAAAAAAACGCACAACTTCTCAAATTTATTGGTTTGGTATGTGTAGAATGTGTAACTATACTTTGCTGCATATTTTTTTTTTTGGGCTGGTGTATTTGGGTTCGGCCAGGTTGATAGAATTTGCCATTAATGTTAAGTATAGGATGCGCAGTACAGTATGCTCGCGCAGCGTTCGCGCAGGTTCACCCGCGGTAGACAATAACGTGCGTTTGTTGCGCTGACATTGTTATACGACGTTCAGCGCAAAGGGTTTTGTCCCTCGTGTTAATGTGTTTTTGCGCCCGCGCAAACGTTTACGTGAAGATTGTAATAGGGCCCTAGTTTAATTATTTTTAACAGACCTTATTATTATTTTTAAAGGGCCTTTTTTATTATTTAGATACATTTTTACTACATTTTTATTGATTTAACCTCCTTTTAGGAGAACAGGAGACTTCCTATTTTTTTTTTCAGTTCGTCGTACATCGCTGAGGCTAATTTGGTGCTTATCCGAGCTTATGGGTGTTTTTCGCCTACCTCCAATAACTGCTTTGGCAACTCCATTTTTGGAAAAATATTGTGAACATTCGATAGTGAATTCACCAACTCTTTGGATGAGATGGAATCTACAATGTGAGTCAAAATGTGCTGAAGTTAAGTTCCATTTCGGTGTTTTGTGAATAGACCCCTAACATTCAAAGAGAAGCAAATCTTCAAGAAGAGCTGTAGATACTCAAGTATACCGCTAGATTTTGGTGACAAAATTTTACCTTAAAATTGGGTGGGACACGTTATATTTGACACATCTGCATCGTGTGTAAAAAAAAACTTGCCTTGCTCTGGATCCCAAGTCTCCCGGAAGTTGCGGTAGTCTCGCTGAAGTGAATGCGGGGTCCCTGATGCTTGCAAACACTTCACCTAACCTCACTTGCTTCCGCCGGCTATCTAACTGCTAGTAAAGATGAAGGGTGGCCGGTGGCTTCATACATAGTAACAACTGCAATCATTCTAGAGCAGAACACCCTGGCCTGAGGGGTAGCCTGACCGTTAAGAGTACCCGGTATGGATTTTAATTGTTTACCGATACAGTAAAATATTGTTCCTCGTGTTATATTCGAGTATTGAGTATTCTCTCATTTCCATAATAAATCTCTTTCCATCGCGTTATATTCGGGTTGCGCTATAACTCGAGTATCTACGGTAAAGGATTTTTCTACACACTGTATACAGTTACTCAGGACCAGATTAAGATCTCTATGGGTCTGAAGCTGGAGATGTGATGTGCCTATTTTGGAATCGAATGAAATGAAAATATTTTATTTTATATAACTGGGCAGATGTATCCTGTTTGGCAGATAGGTAAATATATATAACAAGCAAGTATATTGCTGTCATTGCTACTGTATAATCCAACAAGCCCCTGATGCCCTCAAAGAAAGAGTGTATGAAATCCCAGGACACCAAATGTGAAGTATATGGATTGCAGGGTCTCTTGCAGCCTGTCAGGGGCCTATTTCAAGCTGTGCACCTACAGCTCAGCTCCAGTATCTGAATTATGAATCCAGCCCTGCAGTTACTGTAGAAGATAATATCGGCCTTAATCCATTCGAGTCATTGATAATAATTTACACTTCCTACGCTAATTATGAGCTGGCTGGAGAGTATTGGTAATTCCAAGACTGCGCATTATGCTCGACTACAGCTGTTACTGCAAAAAGCAAAAAAAATAAAAAAATACTGGCTGTCAAAAGCTGTAATTTTTACTTCAATAATATCACTTAACTCCAAAAAATCTGCATCATCATCACTCCATAGATTGAAGGACACGGAGAACAAATTCTCTGGCGTCCATACACCAGGCTCAGAAGAGTAGCGGAAGTGAGCGGCACTAGTGTCAGTATCTAGTGGCTCAGAAAAATGACAGCAGTAAAGCAGCTGGCTTGTAATTGTTTTGGTAGTACTTAATGGCTCATGATAACTTTTTGTGTTATTGACTTGCTATTACTGGCTCAGCTGGAATAGGATTCTTGATTTCTTCTACTCCATAGGGCACAGATCATCAACACCAAGAATTCTGTTATGCATTTAAAAATTGCATAGCAAAGATCAGGATGGAATGAGGTAATAATGACTGCTGTTTTATCTATAGGAAATGCTTTTGATTACTTTCTAGACAGAAAATAATGTAACTCATAACTGCTATGCCTGTTTCAAGAAAACCCAACAAGATTCCATCTTTTTTTCAAAACATCAGTGTTTTTTTGTGGACGTTGAGAGACAAGGATCTCAAATATTCAGAATATTTCAATAGGGATGTTTCAAATTAAAACCCAGCAGTAAAGTATTACTTCTTACCAGGATGAAAGAGATGAGACATTCTGAGAACCCTTGTTTCTTGAATGTTTTGTAAATGAAAATCCTGATTATCTCTGAAATTTTCATTCACCATAATGGAGGAAAAACAGGCATTTTATCCATGAATCTGGTACTTAGACCACAAGATTAACTTTGTATTAAAGATTTTGGTATTTAATAAATTCCAGTCCATTAACCCATTCACTACCATAAAAACATCAACATTCAGTTGCTCTATGGAAGTCACTTTCTAGTAGCCATACAGTAAACATGTCAGGGGCGGATCCAGGCACAGGTTTGGGGGGGGCATTCTACCAGTTTTGGTTAAGAGCTGGTGTTGGGTTCGCAGGGACAGGCAACGACGCCTAATCGCAAGCTGTGCTCATTACACTCACTCTCCCCAGAACATTGCCCAGGGTCTGTTCTCATGTGGCTCATGAGCCCTGCAAACCCTTTCCATATGAGGGGCCCAGGGTACCCCCCTCCCAACACATACCCCTTGAAGCTATGCAGTGTAGGGCAACCCAGGTGTGGGCTGCCCAGTGCACCCTTTTCATGCTGGCAGGACACACGTGGCAAATCATGTGCACAGCCCTGCAAACACTTTCCATACCAGCGGCCCAGGGTACCCCCTCCCAGCTGACATTTAATATATTGCCCCCAGCTCACATGAAATATATTGCCTAAGCTCACATGAAATATATTGTCCCCAGCTCACATGAAATATATTGCCCCAGCTCACAATTTATATATTGCCTCAGCTCACATTAATATATTGGCCCAGCTCACATTTAATATATTGTCCCCAGCTCACAATTTATATATTGCCCCAGCTCACAATTTATATATTGCATCAGCTCACACTAATATATTGCCCCAGCTCGCATGAAATATATTGCCCCAGCACACACAAAATATATTGCCCCAGCTCACACATTTAAATATTGCCCCAGCTCACATTAATATATTGCCCCAGCTCACAAATTTAAATATGGCCCCAGCTCACACATTTAAATATGGCCCCAGCTCACATTAATATATTGCCCCAGCTCACACATTTAAATATTTCCCCAGCTCACATTAATATATTGCCCCAGCTCACATGAAATACATTGCCCTCAGCTCACATGAAATATATTGCCCCAGCTCACATTAATATATTGCCCGAGCTCACATGAAATATATTTCCCCAGCTCACATGAAATATATTGCCCCAGCTCACATGAAATATATTTTCCCAGCTCCCATTTAATATATTGCCCCAGCTCACATATTGCCCCCAGCTCACATGAAATATATTGTCCCAGCTCACATTTAATATATTGCCCCAGCTCACATTTAATATATTGTCCCCAGCTCACATTAATATATTGCCCCCAGCTCGCATGAAATATATTGCCCCAGCACATACGAAATATATTGCCCCAGCTCACACATTTAAATATTGCCCCAGCTCACATTAATATATTGCCCCAGCTCACAAATTTAAATATGGCCCCAGCTCACACATTTAAATATGGCCCCAGCTCACATTAATATATTGCCCCCAGCTCACACATTTAAATATTTCCCCAGCTCACATTAATATATTGCCCCAGCTCACATGAAATACATTGCCCTCAGCTCACATGAAATATATTGCCCCAGCTCACATTAATATATTGCCCGAGCTCACATGAAATATATTGCCCCCAGCTCACATGAAATATATTGCCCCAGCTCACATGAAATATATTTCCCCAGCTCCCATTTAATATATTGCCCCAGCTCACATATTGCCCCCAGCTCACATGAAATATATTGTCCCAGCTCACATTTAATATATTGTCCCCAGCTCACATTAATATATTGCCCCCAGCTCGCATGAAATATATTGCCCCCAGCTCACACAAAATATATTGCCCCAGCTCACACATTTAAATATTGCCCCAGCTCACATTAATATATTGCCCCAGCTCACAAATTTAAATATTGCCCCAGCTCACACATTTAAATATGGCCCCAGCTCACATTAATATATTGCCCACAGCTCAGACATTTAAATATTGCCCCAACTCACATTAATATATTGCCCCAGCTCACATGAAATACATTGCCCTCAGCTCACATGAAATATACTGCCCCAGCTCACATTAATATATTGCCCGAGCTCACATGAAATATATTGCCCCCAGTTCACATGAAATATATTGCCCCAGCACACATTTATATCTTGCCCCAGCTCACATCTATATATATTGCCCCAGCTCACACATTTATATATTGCCCCCAGCTCACACAAAATATATTGCCCCAGCTCACATGTAATATATTGCCCCCAGCTCACATGGTCCCAATCAGTCTCCTCTGCCAGGTTCCTTCGCGCGGCCGCCGGCAAAGGTTGCAGCCCGGCCCTCACCTGGGAACCACGCACAAGCCGCAGTCTCGCAAGATCCCGGAGTTCACATGATCTCGTGAATTCTGATCTCGCGGCTGTTGGATCCCAGGCGAGCGGCCGCGCTTCATGCCAGAGGCCGCTCGTAGGAAGAAAAGTACTCGGTGGGTTGCTAATATTTTCTCAGGTGGTGGGGGTGGGGAATTGACCTGTTGCCCCCCCTGGATCCGCCCCAGAAACATGTACCTGGAAATCTCAAAAGCACATTTTCAAACTGTGTGTGCCATTTGACAGGTGGATGGCGCAATCTGCTGGCCAAAAATTGCTGCTGTATCACTATAATCTTTGTTTTTCCCTGGAAGGGAAAAAAAGACTTCAACCTAATCTAACGGTCTTAACACCTCACTGTCATGCGCAAAGTGCTAAAACTTTGGGGGCACATTTTGGAGCCCCTTTGTCAATGAATTTAATTTGCGAAATTCTGTTGCATTGCTCCAGATCGTTTATACTCAATATTGGGGTGCCAGCAAGTGCTTTTGAAGATCCAATGTAATCAATCATGGCAGTGATTCAGCGAAAACCGACAAGCAGACGAACGTGGTTAAAAAAAACAAACAAAAAAAACAGTACGCTTGAAAGTTTCAAAATTGTAACGCTGTTTGCAAAAAAAACTACTGAACGAAAATGTCTGGAATTTACATATAAGATCCAATGAATGATAATAAAAAGGTCTGTTATAGAAAAAAGAAAAGAGGATTTAAAAAACAAAAAAAATGTTGTCGAAAAAATGCCTAAAAGATCCTAAAAAAATCTATCAATAAATAGACTTTTTACAGCAGAATAAAATAAATGGTTTATTAGATATTGAATTATTTTTAACATTGAAGCCTATGGGATTCGCCTGAATAAACCTGTCAAATTAAACCACCCAACAGCAGGAAATTTCGGCAAATTTTCACTGCTGTTCGGTATTCTCTGAGTAGACGAACCATAGCTTCTCTATGGGGGATTTCATTGCACTCGAACAGGCACCGTATGTGCAGGCAATTCTCCAAAATTTGGCGAACTGTCTGCTCTCTGAATAGCCGAATATCCCGAAATGTCCCCGTACACTGAATTTCAGTGTCCGGTTACATTTCAGCGACATTTCGGATCTCTCTGAATAACCCCTTAAATTTGAATACTAGGAAGGCAATGCACAAGATGCGCAGAAAGATGCTATCAATAGTAAGGCTTTTATCTCAAGTTGTCCATTAGTGTTTGCAAGGGGCACAAAAATCATTGCAGGTTCATTTGCAAACATTAAATATGCATCAAACACAATATTACTCAGCTCTATATACATACCAAGTGCTTCCACTGATAACCACTTCCCAGTAATGGCGACCACTGTCAAGGAATACATTGCCAGCAACTCCATAACTTCCTTGGCTCGTAAAACGTTCTGGAGTGTGACTCTTCTTGGAAGAGGTTTCATCCCTTTCTACGGTCAGATTGTCATGTGATACCTTCAGTTTCCTGTGTGCTGACTTTGGATCCAGTTTAAAAGGTTGACCTTTGGGAAAATTAGCAAATTAAAACATGAAATTTAATCAGTAATCTTACAAATTATGTATTTTTATTTTATGTTAATTAGTTTAGATATGTAAATAAAATTAAAACTTCAATGCACATAAAACCGATCAGTCCTCAAACGAGCAAGAATATAAAAGTTAGCAATCACGTTCTCCTCTGAGTTAACGCTATTGTGTGTATATATATATTTACACTATGACGAGCCATGTAACGCCTGGCACTCAGTACTCCATAATGTTGATCTGCCCCTAATTGAGTGACGGCTGTCTGATTCTTTTGTTTTTGTGAAATCATGTAAAGTCATTTATCGTTAACAGGTTTAAAAATTCAGACTGTGATATGGGAACCTATGTCTACACAGTAAATTATTAGGATGAATAGAAATGGAAATGAATTGCAGCCAAGCAACCACATGGTGTATAGTGGTACTAGAGTAGCTGTTTTGGTTGGCACACAGTACTTTTGAATATCATTGGATACAATAACAGGAGATTGCTGAGGAAGTAGACACTTCCGGTTAGCTGATCTGCTATTAAACTAAATCATGGATGATGGTGACTAATTTAAAATAATTTTACAGCTCTCGTTGGCTTCCTCAAATAAAAAATAAAAAAAGAGAGAGAAAGGAAAGAAATTAGAATGCTGTCTTGTTTTGGAAGCATGTGCAAACATTAAGTTTACAAAGAGTAGAAAGCAGATACTATACCATAAGGGAAAAAAATCACCAGTGTTGTAAACAGGCCCAGACTGAGACAAAAAAATCGGACCGGACATTTTGGACTGGGCAGCCCACTTTTTTATTTCTACACAGCGAGCATTACTGTGAGTTTTACTGCTGTGGAGCTCTGTGTAATACTCATACACAGCACGCATTACTGTGGAGCTCTGTGATAACCCTCAGACATACCGCACATTATGTGGAGCTCTGTGATACCCCCATACATACCGCACATTATGTGGAGCTCTGTGATACCCTCATACATACTGCACATTATGTGGAGCTCTGATACCCTCGAGGAGTTTACCATTGGGTGAAAACAACTGCACTGCAGTTTGTATTTATATCTGACTAGTTACCCATCTTTCTGGAGTTTACTGTGACTGTCTGAGGATGCTGTGAATTGCAATTCTAAGGATTGGTGTGCTGAAAATTGTGACTAAGATGCTGTCTCTGTGATTTACTGAGTACACAGTATGATATTATGAATATCTGTTGTGTTTATAGGTAGGTTTGGGAGGCTAAAATTGGTCAGAGGTTGGACTTCAAGTATGAGGGTGGATTATATTTTAAGGAATGGAGTCTGGCACCCAACCCAAAGTTTCACCAGTTGATGGATCTACTCAGTAATTCTTCCCACATTCAACAAATCGTGACAAGCTTAAATTTTAGTGACTGCTGATTTTAATCAGGTGGATTCAGTCTATAATTTGATAAATTTGTAATTTATATACAGCGTAATTCAGAGAGCACCGAAATGTCACCGACATTTCATTGCTCTCCTGTACCCGTACTTCAGCGAGTCCGATTCAACAGTCATGCAGTGAATTCAGCATTCACAGCAGGGTCCCCGAAGTGCAGGGAACAAGCCGCCGAAACACATCCAAAAAACTACCGAAAACTTGCCGAATTCATCCACCGATCTGCCGCAAAAATGCTGAATCAATGCGAAAAAAACATCAACCCGCCGAACAGAGCGCTGATCAGCTGCCAGAAAAAGCCAACAAGTTGCCGAAGGGTAAAAAAAAAAAACCTGCAACTTTTAAAAGATGTTTGCAAATAAATTACTGCAAAAAAATGCCTGGAAATTACATATAAGGGACTATGAATAATAATAAAAATGTCAATTACAGAAAAAATAAAAACGTCATTTAAAAAAATAATCTATTTTTTTGTGGAAAATGACTAAAAAAAATAAATAACGAGACTTTTTACATTTAAACCTTGGGATTAAACCTGCCGAATGAAACCATTGAAAATCAGGGCATTTCGGTGCTGTTCAGTGTTCTCTGAGTAGATTAACCATTGCTTCTCTATAGGGATTTTATTGCCGCCGAAGATTTATTTATTTTATTTATAAAGGATTTTACCAGGAAGGATACATTGAGATTTCTCTTGTTTTCAAGTATGTCCTGGGTTCGAGAACATTGAGTGGTTACAGAAATACAAAATAGTAAAATGCAAGATATTAACACAGGACCAAATATACAGATTAACAGAAAAATAAATATGGAGGAAATGTAGTCATTATGTTACATGTTACAAGATCATGGCATTTCGCTAATATTTGGCAAACTGACAGCTTTTTGAAAAACCGAATGGCCACGAAATTGCACCATATGGGGAAAATCACTATTCGGTGCAATTTCGGGGCCAGTTCAGCTCTCTTTGAATAACCTTTACAGTATAGGCTGTTATCAGACACCATTCTACTGTCTTTATGGAGATACTGGGAGAAATCTTAACAGTCTTAATGATAATATTGAGTGAAACTTTTTTTTATTTAGATGCATAAAATCTCCCACAGTCTTCTAAAATTGCACTACAGCTGTGAATAAAAGGCAGAAATATAGGTCTAGACATTCTATATCTCTAACTGTTATAGGAAATTAAAGAGGCTTTAAGGAGACACGTCTATAAGCCTGAGCAGAGCAAAGGAATTCTCCGAGGGCTTGTTAATAGTAAAATAACATTCCTTTTTTTGTTTTATGCTTTAAAGTTCAATCCAGGATTACACTTGAACATCACTACGGGATAATAAAGGAACATGTTAAGAGAAAGCAAATCTAGCGCTTTAAATGTGGAAGATACATTTATAAAGATGTCAGGATAGAATTGCAAGTCATTGTGTTAAGTGACAACAACAAAATCCAAGGTAATATTCAGACCCCGAAAGCAGCAGAATCCACCCTAGGGTAATGTCAAATATGAAGGTTGCTATTAATGAATTCACATTTTTTCTTTCAATTTAGTGATTAACTGAAGTTAGTCGCAGCACATGCTGCTTATTAAAGAAAAAAATATATTGGATTTTTCAAAATATCCATCTTTTAGCTTTATCTGTGAACACAATCCTGATCGTTGTACGCTAATAATGGAAACTACTATATTTTTTACTATATATACTTCATGTATTGTCAGTCCTATGTTTCCACTTTCTTAGCCTTAATATTTCCAACCTCACAGCTTCCCAGGGTGACTGAAAAGCAATGCACAGCTAGTCCATTGCTGACCGGCCAGTTGAGCGACATCTAACTGGCTGAGAACTCAACCAAGCGCTCGGCTAGGCAGAGCAGAGGCAACCTGCACTGAAATTTAGGTAAATTTCAAAGGAGAGTTTAATCTGAAAAAAAGTAGAGAGAGCCAAGGGGTACAGAAGGGTTACTGTTTAACGCTGTGTTTCCCAAACCTGTCCTCAGAACCTCTGCCTCGCCAGGTTTTCCAGATATCTGAAGCACAGCACAGGTGATATGATTTGATGCTCAGTGATTGCAGGATTCAGGCTGCATTTCTCCAAGGTGACCTGCAAAATCTGGCCTGGTTGAGGGTCCCAAGGACATGTTTGGGAAACCCTGGTTTAACCTCTTCCCTCCCTTTTCAGCTGAACCATTCCCTTAACTTAGTGATTATCAACCATTTAATATGCACATGCTTTGATTAACAACATTTCTGATAGACTTCTAAAAAACTTCTAATGTTCTTGTATGATGGCGTGTTTTACACGTATGCTCTCTCTTATATATATATATATATATATATATTAGTTGTAATTTTTCTTTCTTTAGTATTTTTAGCAAATTAAACAAATTGGCTATGTCAAAGGGTTTAATTAGGGCATGAACCCATTCAGCTGTCCTGAACACCATACATTTATTTTGCATTAAAATTTCCATTGTTTTTCATATGGATCCTTTCTTCCTTTTACATAAGGAGACATGTGTTTGCGAGCCGCCATTGAATTCTATGCAAAAATTTCATTTATTAGATCTAACTAGTAACATTTCCATGATGTTCAAATGAGGAAGTCATGAAGAGAAAAGTTCTATTAAGCTCAATAGAAAAACTCTACTAGTGGCTTAACCTCCTGGAGCAGGGTGAGGAACCATCCCACATGACCTGCTCAGCTCTATATATAGGGCCAGCAGTGCACTTACTCCCTGGGTCAGGATAGGTCTTTCTCCCTGAGTACCTGCTGTAGCGTCATTTGTTCTGATATTCTGTGTATGACTTCTGGCTCTGGTTTTGGTATACTCTGGGTTATTCCCTGTACCGAGTATCAAGATAATTCTGTGTATGACTTCTGGCTCTGGTTTTGGTATATTCTCTGGTTTATTCACTGTACCCTGTACCTTGCGCTGTTCTGTGTATGCTGGATTCTGCATGTATGCAGCAGACCCCAAACCTGCCTCAAGGGCTTAATACTACGCAGCCTAAAGGGCCCCCCCTTACCATCTGTAGGGGGTGTTCGTGACAGCTAGAGACTCTTGGGAAATGTAGTTCCAAAACCTCTAGGGCACTATCAGCTGCCCTGAGCTACAACTTCCTCTTAGCGTCCCGGTTTCCCCAGCAGATCGCAGGGTAGGCGCTGAGTCCAGCAGCCTGCCCCTTAGCAATTGCTAAGCTTGTGGATGCTGGGGGCAGTGCTACAGTGTCCTCCCCAGCATCCCCTCCATGGCGTCCATAGGAGGGGACTTTCTTCTCACAGTCTCCCTTTGCTCCAGTCGGCCAGAAGCAGCGGATCGGGCCACCGTTCTCGCCGCGGGATAAGAGGTGAGTATTTGTTTTCTGTGGCGGTTTGAGCTGCAGGTAACGGATTATTCAGCAGCTGAATCCGTTACCTATACCTCTGAGCTGGTGGTAACTTTTTTAGGTAGCGCAGCTCTTAGTAACTAACATTAGGACCAAGTGATCCTAATGCTAGTTACTCTGCACTTGCACTCCCCGTATTAGGTATAGGGAGCGCAAAGTACAGTAAACTCGAGCTACGAATCGGTAATTAACAAACGCTAACGGGTCTTGTAACCCATTAGCGATTCAAAGCCGATCTGGCTGCAGCGCTATGACCTCCTTTAAGCTAGCACTAATGCTGATGCTAGTGTTAGCTTGAAGGAGGTGATAGAGCCCCTAGAGGGCGAAGGTTGCTGACCGCTGTCCTACAGTCCTACTGCTTTTTTAGCCAATATTCTAAAGTGTCAGATCATTCTAAATGTTCCTAAAGCAGAACTTTTTAAAAGACATTTAGTTATCAAGGATCAGTAATGACATTCTTGTGAATAAAAAAAAAAAATCTCAACTGCCTTCAATATTTTCAGAAATGTTTCAACACGAAGCCCAATGTTCCTGGCTAAAGCTCAGTGTCAACAATGCACGACACAGGGGACTAACTGGCACGGAACATGGCATGACATAAACAATGGAAAGAATAACTTCAGTCTTGCTAAAAATGTTGGATACACTTCAATATATTCTCGCAAATACTGTAAATGCCTCCACAATAAAAAAATGTTAAGAAAATATATTGGATTGAAGTGGTGTAAGTCCAACCCAAAACCTATGTAAACAAAGCATTTGGGTCTTGTGATAGCTTCCATGTGTAATTGTAAAACATTGCATATGCTTTAAATTATACAAAAAAAGATCAACATATTGAAATTAATTATTGATAATTCAACAGGCTGAAGGATTGAGAGACAGGCCAGCAGGATTTAGTGTTGCTCTAGTAGTGAAAAACTGGACACAGTTTGCCATCTTAGAGCAGGGTGAGCAACCTTGGCCCTCAAGATGTTTTAGAACATTTCCCATGATGCTCAGCCAACCTAATAACATTCCCTGGGAAATGTAGTTTCAAAATGTCTGGAGGGCCAAGGTTGATTTTTCCTGGCATAGATCTTCCACTGAATGTCTTCTGCAATGTTGAAAATCTGGTGAAGAAGCAGCTAAACCGAAGAATGTGTAAGAAACTGAGCTGATGGACCCATAGACAGTTCAGCTCCTGTGCTCTTACATGGAACTTCAGGGTTTTTTGTGAAAGGAGTTTACCAGGAAGGATACATTGAGATTTCTCTCGTTTTCAAGTGAGTATGTACCGTTAGGTGTCTTGCCAAGGACACTTACTGGAGAGGTTGCTTGCTGGGATCAAACCCATGACTCCACAGGCTCTCTCCATGCAGAGCAGTGACATTACCTCTACTCCACCCAGCCAGTGGACAGAATGAGTACTTTATAACAAAGATTTCAGGCTACATGAACATGATCAATGTCAACATTGTGTTTTCTTTAGAAATAAGTAACGTGTTTAAATGAATACAAATCTTCAATTTCAATTAAATGACGTTGAAACTATGTAACTTAATCACAGTTAGGGAATCCATTAGGCAACAAATGGTGGTTAGGAGAAAGGTTACTACTTAGAACAGGGGTCAGCAACCACGGCCCTCCAGATATTTTGAATCTACGTCTCCAATGATGCTCCTGTACTCCTTAGTCTGGCGGAGCCTCATGGGGAACTGTAGTTCTAAAACATATGAAAGATCAAAGTTACTAACCTCTGTCCTGTGTGGTACTGCTTATTTAAATTATGAACATCTACATGTCTATTTAGAGGACTGGTCACCTTCAGGTCTATTCAAAGAAAGGTGAAACTCAGGAGAATGACTGGAGAAGTGAAAATTCTGGGTCAAAATAGCCGAAATTCTCCCATTTATCTCACTTTCCAAATCGGCTATTTGCTCTAGAGTGTTCTCTCCTCCTGCCAATTCTCCTGGTTTTCACCTTTCTCTGAATAACCCTGCTTGTCTCCTAAAATAGTACACCCAAATGAATCATTTCATTCTGCCCAACTACATATATTTGGTACTAGTGTTACACATTGTCACTGGATAGGTTACTGAATTTATTCACCCAGGGTTGGGGAATTTACCCAATATTTTCTAAAAATTGTTTTCTTTTTATTTTAAGCTACCATACCCTAAAAAATAAAATGTATAGTAAACACTACCAAGACTCCTCATGATGTCATTTATTTATTTTAGAATTATTCACTTGCTTTTTCGAAACATGTGCTTGGTGTGTGAATGGCTACATGCCTGTCAGGGTTATAGAGAAGGGTGAAACTGGAGAACGTTTGGAGAAGTGAAAATTCTAGGTCAAAATAGCTGATTTGGAAAGGGAGATAAATCTGAGAATTTTTCTGGTTTGACTATATTGACATATAATTTTCACTTCTCCAAATGTTCTCCAGAGTTTCACCTTTCTCTGGATAACTCTGACTTTTTATCTTCTTCTAAGGCTGGGGTCAGACCAGCGCACTTTTAACGTGCGTTCTGGCGCACATAATTACGGCCGCACTAGCAGCAGATGACGGGCAATGACGGACAATATACGATGTACGGCCGCACAAAAGTCCGGCCGTGCAACGCAAGTGGAATTTGAACGCATTTTTTTGAGAACGCAGAACCGCTAGTACTGACGTACTGAGTGCGCAGCTGCGGCATAGCGGCGTGTTTGCGTGATTAGGAGATGTCAGACGCTGCTAATGTCCAGCCTACATAACGTCCAGACGCAAAAAGAGTTTTATTGATGATCCGTACAAAATCACGCCCGCAAATGCGCGTCGTCTGCCTGTTTTTGCGCATTCCGTGAAAAAATACGTCAATGCGTTCGGACGCACTTTTTCACATTCGCGTGGAAAAATGCTTTCGTCTGACCCTAGCCTAAGGGTAAATAAAGTGGGTTAAGCAGCATGCCCTCTGACACCAATCTCCACACTCATGGGATAAGCTTCCAGTATATATCAAGTTTATCATTGGTCTGAGTACTCGGAACATTTTTGCCTCATCTTCTGTGCATAATTACTAATTGATATCATCTGTGCACTTTATAAATCAATATGAACCCATACAAGCATTTTTCATTGATTTGTTTCACTTCATGAATTTTTTATTTATAATTTTTAGACATTTTTATAAAAAAAATCCAATAATTTTTTTACATTAGTAGAAAAGGTTTTTGTGTACCCATACAGTGAACTCTATATATAGGGTCACATGACAAGTAACCTTTTACTGTATATTTGATACTCTATGAGGGGTAGGATTTATTTCCATGCACAGATGTTCAACAATGGTTTCAATCTTCGTGGAATGTTTCTTGAGCGAGTAGTTATTTTATGAGTGTGTACTTGTTAAACCAAGCTTAGAACGGCTTTCTACTTGGGATATTATGCAGAAGCCCACTTACCCCCGATCACTGCTAAATCACAGGTCAAGTCACTATAGATATTATCTGGCTCCCCGCTCCTTTTCCCTTATGTTTATTGGGGGGAGGCTGAATTTTCTTTCTTTTTTGCATGGAAATGAAACATTGATCTCAGGGAGTTTTACAACTGGAGGGAATAAAGCGAACTTCCTATGAGAGTTTAGCTATGACTTTTTTTATTGTGTATAGACCTACACAGCTGCATAAACTTATAAAAACAATCTAAGTCATGATTACCTGGGGGATAAGTTTATATATCAAAACACATTACTGGAAAACAATCAGGACATGTTTAAAGGAGTACTATCACTGAAATAAAATACAGCAGAGAAAGAATTGATATTGTAGTTATTCCATATAGTTGGGTATAAGACATCATTTGTAAATTACATTTCAATAGAATTTAGGAAACTGGAAGTTGTGGTGTGTGGTTAGATGAGCCCAGTTTATTTGTATCCCTTTAATGGAGTCATTTAACAGACTGAAAAAAGGAAGAATCTAGTTTTTATTTTTCCTTTAATATACTGTATCTAACCTAGTTTTTATCTTCCTCTGTCTGCACTTACATACTGCCAGCTAAAACGGGGACGTTAAGGAGGAAAACCTGCACCTGAAGCTTTCTCCTTAGCATCCCATTTTAGCTCCATATTACGGGGCAGGCGCTAAATTAGCAGCCTGCCCCATAATGCAGCGCAAAGCCTCAGGATGCTTGAGGCAGCACTAAGCTCCGCAGAGAGCATACCTCCATGGAGTCCATAGGACTCCATTGAGGCTTCGACTGCTTGTCGCATGACCTACTGGATCTCGCCTCTTGCGAGATCCTGTAGGTCGGCGGAGTGATTCGTGGAGGGAGACTGGGGACTGTTTTCCCACAGTCTCTCTCTGCTCCCGGCAGTCAGAAGCATCGGATTGGGCTGCCATTTTCGCCACGGGATGAGAGGTGATTATGTGACTTTTGGGGGGATTTGTAGCTGGTGTAAACTGATTCCGCAGCTCTATGGCTCTAAGCATTTTCTTGCTCATCACTTGTTTACCCTTTTTTCTCCCTTGCTCAATCTAGTACCTTTTTATACATTAATTCGTAAACATATTTATATATTTTTTTAACCCTATACATCTCTTACCTAACATCTTTGTTCAGATTGATTCATTAGTTCGATTTTATTAGTTATTTAATATTTCGATTTTATTAGTTATTTCAGAATGTGAAATGTATGAAATAATTATTACTTAGATTAGGGTAAAAAAAAAAAGGAAAGATACCTAATCCCCCTGTCTTTGGCGCTGAAACCTATTCAGTACCAAGGCCAGCAGCTATTCTTGGTGCTGAAACCTATTCAGCACCAAAGACACCAGGACTGAGGGGCTGCTGTCCTTGGTACTGAATAGGTTTCAGCACCAAGAATAGCTGATATCCGTGGTACTGAATAGGTTTCAACACCATAGACAGCCCCCACCAAACGCAGCCAGAATGAAGAAAAAAAAAACGCTGCGTTCAGCAATGAAAAAAAAGCCTCATTTTAAAATAAATTAGGAATCAAAAATTTCACCAAAAAATTCCCGAAAAATGCCTACAAAATAAATGAGACTTTTTGCTGCAAGTGAAAAGAATAAACAGTTGAATAAATATTTAATAAAAACGGGAAATATTTTTTACATTGAAACCTATGGGATTCGCCTGTTTAAAGCCGTCGAACGAACCACCGAAAATCAGGGCATTTTGGTGCTGATCGGCATTCTCTGAATGGATTAACTATTACTTCTCTAAGGGGAATTTCACTGCTGTTGTATTGCACCGAATGGCGGCATGGCGCTGTGCATGCGGATTACAGCACCACAGTCATTAGACAGGGACACGGTGCCGAGTTTAAGTGAAACAGTATAACGAATTGATCCGTAAAAGCGAAATCAATTAATTTTAAACCATTTCATTTTCTGTTACGTTTTGGTCCAAATCGATTAGTTTTCATTCCGTTTTCAGACGGAATAGATGGAAGTGATTCGTATCTCAGAACGAAACAAAATGCACATCTCTATTGCTTTCCACATACAGTCAGGTGCAGAAATATTGGGACATCTACACAATTCTAACATCTTTGGCTCTATACACCACCACAATGGAGTTGGAATGAAACAAACACAATGTGCTTTAACTGCAGACTGTCAGCTTTAATTTGAGGGTATGTACATCCAACTCAGGTCAACGGTGTAGGACTTACAGCAGTTTGCAGATGTGCCTCCCACTTGTTAAGGGACCAAAGGTAATGGGACAGAATAATAATCATAAATCAAACTTTCCCTTCTTAATACCTGGTTGCAAATCCTTTGCAGTCAATCACAGCCTGAAGTCTGGAACGCTTAGACATCACCAGACGCTGGGTTTCTTCCCTGGTGATGCTCTGCCAGGCCTCTACTGCAACTGTCTTCAGTTCCTGCTTGTTCTTGGGGCATTTTCCCTTCAGTTTTGTCTTCAGCAAGTGAAATGCATGCTCAATGGGATTCAGGTCAGGTGATTGACTTTGCCATTGCATAACATTCCACTTCTGTCCTTTCAAAAACTCTTTGGTTGCTTTTGCAGTATGCTTTGGGTCATTGTCCATCTGCACTGTGAAGCGCCGTCCAATGAGTTCTGCAGCATTTGGCTGAATGTGAGCAGATAATATTGCCCGAAACACTTCAGAATTCATCCTGCTGCTTTTGTCAGCAGTCACATCATCAATAAATACAAGAGAACCAGTACCATTGGCAGCCATGCATGTCCACGCCATGACACTACCACCACCATGCTTCACTGATGAGGTGGTATGCTTAGGATCATGAGCAGTTCCTTTCCTTCTCCATGCTCTTCTCTTTCCATTACTCTGGTACAAGTTGATCTTGGTCTCATCTGTCCATAGGATCTTGTTCCAGAACTGTGAAGGCTTTGTTAGGTGTTGTTTGGCAAACTCTAATCTGGCGTTCCTGTTTTTGAGGCTCACCAATGGTTTACATCTTGTGGTGAACCCTCTGTATTCACTCTGGTGAAGTCTTCTCTTGATTGTTGACTTTGACACACATACACCTACCTCCTGGAGAGTGTTCTTGATCTGGCCAACTGTTGTGGAGGGTGTTTTCTTCACCAGGAAAAGAATTCTTCGGTCATCCACCACAGTTGTTTTCTGTGGTCTCCCGGGTCTTTTGGTGTTGCTGAGCTCACCGGTGCGTTCATTCTTTGAGAATGTTCCAAACAGTTGTTTTGGCCACGCCTAATGTTATTGCTATCTCTCTGATGGGTTTGTTTTGTTTCTTCAGCCTAATGATGGCTTGCTTCACTGATAGTGACAGCTCTTTGGATCTCATCTTGAGAGTTGACAGCAACAGATTCCAAATGCAAATAGCACACTTGAAATTAACTCTGGGCCTTTTATCTGCACATTGTAATTGGGGTAATGAGGGAATATCACACACCTGGCCATGGAACAGCTGAGAAGCCAATTGTCCCATTACCTTTGGTCCCTTAACAAGTGGGAGGCACATCTGCAAACTGCTGTAAGTCCTACACCGTTCACCTGAGTTGGATGTACATACCCTCAAATTAAAGCTGTCAGTCTGCAGTTAAAGCACATTGTGTTTGTTTCATTCCAACTCCATTGTGGTGGTGTATAGAGCCGAAGATGTTAGAATTGTGTCGATGTCCCAATATTTCTGCACCTGACTGTAAATGGTTCCAAGCTTGAAACACCTTTAATACAAAACATATTTGTAGAGCTATACTGAACATTACTGTTACAGCATTTACATGGTGAAAACCTAAATACTAGTAAGCATTCAAGGCCACATCAAATGCAGTAAGTATCTCTTCTCAGTTGAGGATTATTTTAAATAAAAGCAGCACACAAAATTAGTTCAGCTTGCTTTAATATTAAAGAAAACAAGTCATATATATTGCTAATTTATAAAGGTATCTTTACTGTAAGCACAAGCTGGATATTTCCATGAAACTGTTAGGCCCAGACATTGCTGAAAAGAAAAAAAATAACTTGGTCCCAACTATGTTCATTCATGCTCAAGAAACTTTAGAGTCTACAGAACATATGAACTTAGGTCAACTCTGCCTTTAGGCCCTTTGCCGTTTTGTAGATTCGTAAGGCAAATTGTCCTTATAAAACTCAATCTCAAGCAGCTTTTTATATTAAAAACAAAATTCCAAGAGGAGATAGCTAAATAGACAGGTAATTAGATATATTTTATAGATATTTTGTGTTCCACACAACATTAATTATATGCATGACTGGCAGCGTTCACATCTGCTTTGTGTAACAATTGCTAATAATATTTGCCATTAAAATTGAAGCATGCACAGAGTGGCCGTAATACTTTTCTTCTGGCTACGCACCTAGACATGCCATATTCATACTTCCAAAGCTGAGGAGTAAATGATAGCCACATAATTTCTGCGTAATTTGCTGTTGAAAAGTTAAACCATTGCCAATTTGACAATTGATGTATTGAGTTAGTTTCATAGCAGTATAAATAAAAATGACCAGATGACAAAGCGATTTCCTAATACATTAACCGGTCTTTTCCGACTTGATTTTGCTTCAAATTGGCATTATTTTACAAATAAATAGGCTAACTGTAATCATGTTATAAGATTAGCAGAGAAAATCTGTATTTCAGATGAAACATAGTTAACATTGCTATAGTAACACAACGGTATGGGAAATTGTGCTTCTATCATGACATGGCCTTCCTATGACATCATACTGCTGTAAATCTTTGTGGCATTACCGTTGTCAGCCCCAATATGAAACTACATCAGATACAGAGGAACTAGGACATTTTATCAAGCATTCTATTAGCTACAACACTGCTGTGCAAAAGTTTTAGACAGGTGTGAAAAAATGTGTAAGCTAAGAATGCTTTCAAAAAACTAACATTTACCATTAACATAATGGAAGGTGATTGAACAGAAGAGAATCTAATTCAATTTGTTGCGTCCACCTTTCGTCTTCAAAACGGCATCAGTTCTTCTACGTACACTTGCACAAAGTCAGGCATATAGTCATGAATGATGAAACAATTAGGATTATCAATTTAGTATGTAAGTTGACACACAATCATTAACTAAAACAGAAATATATATTTAGGAGAAATAAAACTTAGTGAAGAACAGCCAAACTCTGCTATCAAGGTGAGGTTGCTGAAGACTTTTTAATGTCAAACATCTTACACCATGGCATGACTGAGTGCAGCAGTAAGACACATGGTAGTTACACTGCGTCAGCAAGGTCCCTCTCAGGTAGAAATGTCAAGGCAGACAGGATTTTCGACATGTTCCATCAAAGGTCTTCTGAAGAAGCATAAACAAATGGGCAACATGAAGAACTGTGAGCTCAGTATTGAGCCAAGGAAGCTTAGCGAGTAGATGAAGATCACGCCTTGCATACTTCCCTACACAGTCAGAAAAATTACAACAATGCCATCATCTCAGAATTGGCAGATGCCAGTGGAAACCAGGTGCAGCCATCTGTTAAAATGAGAAGGTAGAAGTGGTCTTCAAGAAAGACTTACAGTCAAAAAGCCATACCTCCAAAGTGGAAACAAGCTTCAGCAACTCAGCTATGTCACAGGAATTGGGGCGCATGAAAATGGCAGTAAGTGATCTGTACAGATAAGTCAGAATTTTAAATTTTGACTGTGTCAGAGGGTGGTTTTTCACCAGAGGACTGGAGACCCCTACAAGAATAGCAGGTCTGTTCAAAGAAAGGTGAAACTCAGGAGAATGACTGGAGAAGTAAAAATTCTAGGTCAATATAGCCAAACCAGAAAAATTCTCCAATTTATCTCATTTTCCAAATTGTCTATTTGGTCCAGATTGTTCTCTTCTAGTGCAAGTTCTCCTTGTTTTCACCTTTCTCTGAATAACCCTGTAGGTGTCTGCGAGGAACAGTGAAGTATGGTGGTGGATCCTTGCAAGTTTGCAGCTGCACCTTCTGAGAAGTAAAGGTAGATACGGCATATGCATCATGCAGTAGCATTAGGCAGGCGTCTAGTTGACCTAAAAAAAAATTCTATAGCATAACAACATACTAAAAAGTCCAGCCATATTCAAGAACTATCTTCACTGTAAGGAAGAACGAGTGTAGCCACTGCTGGTATAAACTAGCAGCTGATAAATATTCTTTCTCAAGCTAATAGTACAGCGGCTTGGTCACAATATGGTTGGTAACAGGAAGACGCAAGTATTGTTCGAGCCAGTTATTTTCCCTTGGTGGCTTCCCATTAGCAAGAAGGTCAGAATAGAGGCCTTAGTATCATAAGACACTAAGTTTCATATAACAAGCTGGAAAAAATGTGTCAAAAATGGACAGATTTCTATATGTGGACTCTAACCAAGCAATTATAACAGAAATACTCTGAAGCAAGGACAAGTTTATAACTTGGCAAGTGAAAACCATATGATGATTTTCATATCAGTTTCGTATCAGCTGTTCATAACTTCACACTAGTGTTCTTTCTTTGTATTTAGAATGGCACAGCTCCACAAAATGATAAGCTGTTGAAATTGTGTCATCAACGCAAAGCCGCACAAGTCAAAAATCAAGCAATGCTAGACATCTTAGCGTCTGGATCATATTTAGAGAGAAATGTCTACATATTATGTAGAATTTTGTGGTTGTGTATTTGAATGTTTTGTTAGCTATGTTAATCGTGCACACAGATTCTACGTCCATAACACGTATCAATGACATGACTCACAAATATCCCACAAGCTCAACTCCAACCCAACCTATCTAAACAGTATGGTTGTTATCAGAAGTGACAAGAAAATGGTTTAAATTTATATATTAGAGCAAAACTGTATACAGGTTGCACACCTGTCGGGACCAAGCATTCCAAATCCCTGATTCTACTGGATTTCAGAATCAGGAATCCACTAAGTTTCATATAACGAACAAAAAACATGTCAAAATTATCACGTGCTGCAGTGACAATACAGAGCACCCCTAAGGCTAATGTCAGACGAACGCATTCTGAGCCCACTGTGCGTCCGTGCACAACTGACGTACTTTCTGACTGATGATTAGGGATGAGCTGTTCGGGTTCGGACGCTTCGGGGTTCGACCCGAACTTAGCCTGTTCGAGTAGATCGCAAACACCGAACATTTCCGGGTGTTCGCCGCATGTTCGACCACAATGCATTTTCCCACTGGCCTGAAGCTCGTAATTGGCTACAGCCTTGCACCTGACCACAGGTCTGGTGCAAGACTGGTTGAACACTATGCCAATCACCGCTCAGAGTCCTGATTGGGCAAATTTTGCCCAATCATGGGCTCACAGAGCTAAGTCCCGCAGCACACTATATAAGGTTTCCACGCAGCGCTTCTGCATGCATTTCAGAGGAGATTTCAAAGAAGATAGTTGTGTCTTGCTGCTGCTGGTCTGCCACGCTACTGGGGGGGTCTGGGGGTCTCATTTCTACCAAATATCAGGGAATTTAGGTGATGTGTGTCTTGTCACTGTGCCAGCAAGTTTTTTGGGGGTTTACAACTTTATTTAAAACATTTGTGAATTGAGGTGATCTGTGTCTCGTCACACAAACAGTACAACGCTGTATTTTGGGGCTCACTAATTTATTTAAAACACTTGTGAATTAAGGTGATCTGTGTCTCGTCACTGGCTGCCAGCTATCAGTGTGTCTCACTGAGTTATACCAGAGTTGAATCAGAGTTCTGTATATATTAATCTAAATATCACTCACCATGTCTGAAAGAACAAAAAGGACAGGCAGATGCTCCCAGACACAGATAAGAGGGCAAGCAGCCCCTGTGTCGGGAGGCTGTGCCTCTGGTCGTGGTGGACGTGGTGCATCCTCTGCAGGGGCACGCTTGTCCTTTCTAACTGGTGCTGGCCGTCTTAAGCAGCAGCAACATACAGAGGACTTGGTGGATTGGCTAACCAGGGCATCCTCAGAGTCCTCTGCCAGCCAGGCTTCTAGTGCTTTACAGTCCACCTCAGCTGCCAAAGCATCTAATGCAGCCTCCATGTCCACAGCTACTCCTGCCATAGCCTCGCTATCACACACGGAGGAGTCAGCTGAATTGTTTGACAATGAGAGTGACATGCTGCTTGAGGATGCGCAGCAAGTACAGTGCTCTGATTCAATCTCTGAGGTTGAGCAAGGGAGTATAATCAACCTAGAGGAAGGGGGTGCCAGTGATGACACACAAATAACTGGCACTCATGTTGCCCCAGCAGCTGTATCATACTGCCAAGTTGGCTCCAGTGACGAGGAGATAGGGGGTGAAGATGACATTGATGATGAGGTCACTGACTCCACCTGGGTGCCAGATTGAACTGAGGAATCAAGTGAGGAGGAGGGGGAGGTGGAGGAGGAGGCACAGCAAACACGAGGCACAACATCCTCTGTGACCAACCGTAGCACTAGCCAGTCCAAGGCATCAGATGTCAGAGCTGCTCCGGTGCAGAGCGCTGTTGTCTCAAAGAACACATGCAGGAACTCTGCTGTCTGGGAGTTCTTTAAGAAATGTGCAGCAGACCCCACCGTTGCTCTTTGTAATCTATGTCAGATGAGGCTGAAGCGTGGGATAAACACCGGACACTTGGGTACCACGTGCTTGAGGCGACATATGAACAAGTGCCACACATCCCGTTGGCGCAAAACTTTGCGTAGGTCCTCCTCATCTGTCTCTACCCACACTGTATGTCCTGCCATGCAATTGCCTACAACCTCCACCGACAGGGATGATGCTACAGTAATGGATGTACCAGCAGGTCCTTCCTCACAATGTGACATCATCCCAGTGTCACGGGTGAGGTCTGGCATGGGTGCGCAGGAGTGTGGGTGTGAGCCCAATGTGCAGTGAATATTGCAGCAGACAGGTTACAGGGCAAAAGGGGTTTATTAAGAACAGAAATAAATACCAAGATAGGCAGTACCAAAAGGTGGTATAAACAAATAAATAACAGGAGGGGAACACTGATAACACAATATCAAAGCGAAGGTACAAATGGATCCAGAAAATAGAATGGTCTAAGTCTAGCAAGGGTCTGGCACACTATCTCCAAGCAAAAGTACAAAAGGATACAGAAATAGGATTGTCAAGGTCTAGCAAGGGTCTGGTACACGAGTAAGTCTAGCAGAAAAACAGAGGGGTACAGGGGGGACAAAGAGGATACCGTATGAATGATGAGCAAAGCAGAGGAATGATCAGAAATGACAAATGTTCAGAGGGGATCCAGGCAAAAAGGTCTCAGGAGATCAGGAATTCAGGTCTGCTCAAGGCAAGGCTGGAGACTTCAATCAGGAAGCGTGGGACCAGGGGCGTAGCTTCCTTATGAGCAGGTCAGATCAGGCTGGATGAGGTGCAGGTGATGGATCAGGTTCAGAATACAAAACAAATCAAAGTCCAGAACCGTGCATGGGAAAAAAGGAAAAAAAACACAAAAACAAAACAAAGTCCTGGAACCTGCATACAGAATGCAGGACACGGAAAAAAGGGCAACAAAAAGGAGGTGTCAGAGGATCAGGGGGTCCAGGCCGTGACAGCGCCCAGGTGGCCATGACATCACCCCCCTCCTGAGGGTGCACTCCGGGCACCGAAGCTGGGACAGGGGATACAGAGTCCGGATCGTCCATAGAAACATGTGGGGGCTGCTCAAAACAGGTCCAGGTAGGTACAGCGGGCCAACTTGCCGTTAGAGGCCCGGAAAAAGTTCCATGAAGCAATCAATTGGAGTCAGACGAGACATCAAGGTTCCTCCATAGTTCAGGGTAGCGTCTGACCACCATCAAGAACTCCTTTCGGACCAATACACCAGAGGGCGTCCTGGAGTAGCCCGTAGGTGCAGGTCCTGAGGCAGGGTATTTCGTGCCAGTTTTACTATTTGGATCTTGGAAGTCCTCGTAGAGAGCCGCGAGTACAGCCCTTTCCGAGCCAGCATCGGGCACAGAGTCATGGACACAACTCGGCGGTGAGTCTATAGTAGCAGTGCTCGGAGGAGTAGTGCCCTCAGTATGGCTTTGCTGAGTACTGGGAGCCTTGGCTCGACGGCGGCGGCTACGGCCCTTCGGCGGAGACAGCTTGGGGACGACTGCTGGGCTCTGCGGCGACACTGTGGAAGCGACAGCTGGGCTCTGCGACGACTCTGTGGAAGCGACAGCTGGGCTCTGCGACGACACTGTGGAAGCGACAGCTGGGCTCTGCGACGACACTGTGGAAGCGACAGCTGGGCTCTGCGACGACACTGTGGAAGCGACAGCTGGGCTCTGCGACGACACTGTGGAAGCGACAGCTGGGCTCTGCGACGACACTGTTACTGGAGTCTGAGAAGGCTTATTGACAGAAGCCTGAGATTGTTTAGGGACAGAAGCCCGTGAAGGCGCAGAGACGGAGGCCCGAGAAGGCTCAGAAACATAGGCCTGAGAAGGCTTACAGACAGGGGCCTGGGAAGGCTTACAGACAGGGGCCTGGGAAGGCTTACAGACAGGGGCCTGGAAGGCTTACAGACAGGGGCCTGGAAGGCTTACAGACAGGGGCCTGGAAGGCTTACAGACAGGGGCCTGGGAAGGCTTACAGACAGGGGCCTGGGAAGGCTTACAGACAGGGGCCTGGGAAGGCTTACAGGCAGGGGCCTGAGAAGGCTTACAGGCAGGGGCCTGAGAAGGCTTACAGACAGGGGCCTGGGAAGGCTTACAGACAGGGGCCTGAGAAGGCTTACAGACAGGGGCCTGAGAAGGCTTACAGACAGGGGCCTGAGAAGGCTTACAGACAGGGGCCTGAGAAGGCTCGGGGACAGGGACCTGAGAAGGCTCGGGGACAGGGACCTGAGAAGGCTCGGGGACCGGGACCTGAGAAGGCTCGGGGACAGGGACCTGAGAAGGCTTAGGGACAAAGGCCTGAGAAGGCTTAGGGACAGAGGCCTGAGAAGGCTTGGGGACAGAGGCCTGAGAAGGCTTGGGGACAGAGGCCTGAGAAGGCTTGGGGACAGAGGCCTGAGAAGGCTTGGGGACAGAGGCCTGAGAAGGCTTGGGGACAGAGGCCTGAGAAGGCTTGGGGACAGAGGCCTGAGAAGGCTTGGGGACAGAGGCCTGAGAAGGCTTGGGGACAGAGGCCTGAGAAGGCTTAGATACAGAAGCCTGAGAAGGCTTAGATACAGAAGCCTGGGTTGGCTTAGAGACGGAGGCCTGAGATGGCTCAGAGACGGAGGCCTGAGAAGGCTCAGAGACGGAGGCCTGAGAAGGCTTACAGACAGGGGCCTGAGAAGGCTTAGGGACAGAGGCCTGAGAAGGCTTAGGGACAGAGGCCTGAGAAGGCTTGGGGACAGAGGCCTGAGAAGGCTTGGGGACAGAGGCCTGAGAAGGCTTAGATACAGAAGCCTGAGAAGGCTTAGATACAGAAGCCTGAGAAGGCTTAGATACAGAAGCCTGGGTTGGCTTAGAGACGGAGGCCTGAAATGGCTCAGAGACGGAGGCCTGAGAAGGCTCAGAGACGGAGGCCTGAGAAGGCTCAGAGACGGAGGCCTGAGAAGGCTTACAGACAGGGGCCTGAGAAGGCTTAGGGACAGAGGCCTGAGAAGGCTTAGGGACAGGGGCCTGAGAAGGCTTAGATACAGAAGCCTGAGAAGGCTGACTGACGGAAGCCTGAGACGGCTTAGTGACAGAAGCCTGTGAAGGCTTAGTGACAGAAGCCTGTGAAGGCTTAGTGACAGAAGCCTGTGAAGGCTTACGGACAGAGGCCTGGGAAGGCTCAGAAACATAGGCCGGGGAAGTGAACGTGGTTCCTATGTAGGTGGTCCTCATGCAGCCGATGAACCTGCCAGGTTGCCCTCGAGGATGACGTGCAGTTTCTTTAGGGAATTCCTCTTCAGAATCCATAGAATCCCATTCATCCGAAGAGTAGTACTCTGAAGTCGATGGGTAACATGAGATACGCCGACTGGAAGGCACTGGAGCGGTAACATAGTTAGCCGTGAGGTGTTGGCTCGAAGTCGTGGGTGTCATACCGGAGGGTAGGACAGACGCAATCTCCATGGGGACAACGGGGTCAGGCTCTGTAGGTCCGCTGGGCTCTTCCTCCATCGGTAAGTACTCTGAAACGGATTCTGTGGGCAGAGTGGATTGGGAATCCATAAGTTCAGCCTGGTAGGGCTCTTGCTGCACGATCTCAGGATTCACTTCCATAGACACCTCTTTCTTGGGTCTGGATTCGGTGACGGATCTCTCGGGCAAGGGCTTGGCAGGCTTATTCTCTTCTTTAGACTTGAAGGATGGTGTGTCTCTGACAGGCAAGGTATTTTTCGACCTGATGGGCAGTACTTTAACAGATGCTGAGTTTTGGGGTTTAGTGCGGTTAGTCTTGGAGATATCCGCTTTTTTGGCAGATACTGCTTCAGGTGGGGTGCTAGGAGGCTTGGGTGGGCGTAGAGGGCAGGCCGATATAGTGTGCTGGTTACTCCCACAATAAAAGCATAAATTGTTGGACCTTCTTCTCTCACGTTCCTCCGGGGTTAGGGGTTCTCTGGGCCCCTTTTCTGTAGCAGGAAGGCGCACTTTAGTAGAGACGCCCCTTAAGCCTTTAAGCAGGTCAGAAAATATAGTGTCCATTTGCTGCAGGATATTTTCCATTAACCCCTCCACGTACAGCATAACAGCTTTACTCACTGCGGGCTCACTGGTTGATGGCTTCCTGATTCTGTCACGGGTGAGGTCTGGCATGGGTGCGCAGGAGTGTGGGTGTGAGCCCAATGTGCAGTGAATATTGCAGCAGACAGGTTACAGGGCAAAAGGGGGTTATTAAGAACAGAAATAAATACCAAGATAGGCAGTACCAAAAGGTGGTATAAACAAATAAATAACAGGAGGGGAACACTGATAACACAATATCAAAGCGAAGGTACAAATGGATCCAGAAAATAGAATGGTCTAAGTCTAGCAAGGGTCTGGCACACTATCTCCAAGCAAAAGTACAAAAGGATACAGAAATAGGATTGTCAAGGTCTAGCAAGGGTCTGGTACACGAGTAAGTCTAGCAGAAAAACAGAGGGGTACAGGGGGGACAAAGAGGATACCGTATGAATGATGAGCAAAGCAGAGGAATGATCAGAAATGACAAATGTTCAGAGGGGATCCAGGCAAAAAGGTCTCAGGAGATCAGGAATTCAGGTCTGCTCAAGGCAAGGCTGGAGACTTCACTGGAGACTTCAATCAGGAAGCGTGGGACCAGGGGCGTAGCTTCCTTATGAGCAGGTCAGATCAGGCTGGATGAGGTGCAGGTGATGGATCAGGTTCAGAATACAAAACAAATCAAAGTCCAGAACCGTGCATGGGAAAAAAGGAAAAAAAACACAAAAACAAAACAAAGTCCTGGAACCTGCATACAGAATGCAGGACACGGAAAAAAGGGCAACAAAAAGGAGGTGTCAGAGGATCAGGGGGTCCAGGCCGTGACAGCGCCCAGGTGGCCATGACACCCAGTAGCTGAAGATTTACACAGTCAGATTACGTTGCCACAGCTGCTGCAGCGAAAGAAAAAATATAGTCCCAACCATCCCCAAGCACAGCATCTAAATGCCAGCTTAGCAAAATTACTCGCATTGCAGCTGCTGCCTTTCCAGCTGGTGGACTCTGCTCCCTTCCGTGAATTTGCTGAATGTGCTGTACCACAGTGGCAGGTTTCAAAACGCCATTACTTTTCACGGAAGGCCATTCCAGCACTATACCAGCACGTGGAAGACAATGTTATCCAGTCATTGGGAAAGGCAGTCAGCAGCAAGGTGCATGTCACTTTAGACATGTGGTCCAGCAAGCATGGACAGGGTCGTTACATTTCCTTCACGGCATACTGGGTAACTCTGATTGCAGCTGGGAGGGATCCAAGACGGAGCTCTGTGCTGGAGCTTGTTCATCCACCACGCCTCCAGAAAGCTGCTTGTTTGAGGTCTGTCTGCTCCACCACCACCACCTCTTCCTACTCCTCCTCCCTCTCTGTCTCTGGCGAAGTGGCAGTTAAACTGACGCCTGACAGGGTCTACGCAATGGCTCAAGCAAAAAGATGCCATACTGTGCTTGAGCTGGTTTGTTTAGGAGACAGGAGCCACACGGGGTCAGAAATTTTGTCAGCTCTGCAGGGGCAGGTGCAGAGATGGTTAACACCACGCCAGCTTGAGCTGGGAATGATCGTCTGCGATAATGGCAGCAACCTTCTCTCCGCCCTACGCAAGGGTAAATTGACGCATGTACCATGCCTAGCACACTTCCTAAATCTGGTGGTACAGCGTTTCCTAACCAAGTACCCAGGGCTGCCAGAGCTTCTCATCCAGGCCAGAAAGGTCTGCAGCCACTTCAGACGGTCATTCCCAGCAAGCGTTTGCCTGGCAGAAATTCAAAGAGAATCCCACCTTCTCACAAACCGTCTGATCTGTGACATGACCACCAGGTGGAACTCGACATTAGCAATGCTGCAGCGTCTGCACAAGCAGCAGAGGGCCATCAACGAGTACCTGTGTGAGTATGGCACAAGGACAGGTTCAGGTCAACCTGTTTCCCCCCCACCCCGCAGTGGCTGATGATCAAGGATGCATGCACTGTACTGTCACCATTTGAGGAGGCAACGAGGATGGTGAGCAGGGACAGTGCATGCATCAGTGACATAATTACTTTAGTGTTCCTGCTGGAGCACACTCTGCGGGGAATTATAGATGGATCTCTAGAGGCAGAGCAGCGGGAGGAAGAGGAGGCCTTTCCTTGCTCTCAAGGCCCCAGTCTTTCCACAGACAGTATTCCAGCGGGTCCTACGCAGATCAGACAGGAGGAGGATGAGGAGGAGGAGGACTATTTAAGTAGTGGGGGCATTGAAGGTGGGGATTCCTCAAGGGAGGGTTTTGTGTGCCCAGAAACAGAAGGGCTTGTGCGTGGCTAGGAGGAGGAAGTGCACGATATGGTCATCCTCATTGACCAGGAAGACTCGGCAGCTAATGCCACCTCCAACCTACGCTGCATGGGCTCCTTAATGATGCAAAGCCTGCTAAAGGACTCTAGGATTTGTGCTATCAAGGAGAGAGATCATTACTGGTTGGCAACAATTCTTGATCCACGATACAAGGGGAAAGTTGCAGAGCTCATCCTGCCCGCACAGAGGGAGCACAGGATGACAAAACCTGAGGACGCTCTAAAGCGACACTTGTGTAACACCTTTCCAGGCACTGGTAGATTACCAAGTGCTGACACACGTGCTTCTGAGGCTGCAGGTGATCAGAGGAATAGCGGTGAAGGCCAGGGCCGCTTGACTGATGCTTTTTTAAATTTTTTTAGTTCACGACGCCCAAGGACGTCAAATGTAGGCACCCATTGCCAGCGTCTTCACCATATGGTGCAGGACTACCTAGGGGCAAGGGCAGACCTGGATACCTTTCCAGCAGATGATCCACTGGCTTACTGGGTGTTGAGATTGGATCACTGGCCAGAACTTAGCCAATATCCTATGCAGCTACTAGGTTGCCCTTCATCTAGCGTGCTTTCCGAAAGGACGTTCAGTGCCACTGGAGGTTTTGTCACAGACAAAAGAGTGCGTCTGTCCAGACTGACTCTGTAGACCGGCTGACATTTATAAAAATGAATCAGTCCTGGATCAGCAGCTATCAATCCCCTGATGCTGAAGTAATGGAATAGATAGGGGATGTCCTCTTCTGCATTCACAAAACCTCCAGCACTGAACTCTTCCACAATACCACAAAAGGGTTAAGGTGTGAAGGCACTTGCTGCCATGAAAGGCACAATATTTGGCTGCACTGACGCCTGTGCCAGATTTATATCATTTTAATTTTTTGAACCGCAGGGTCCAACCCTGCACTCTTCCACAATACCACAGAGGGGTTACTGTATGATGATACTTGCTGGCCTGGCATTAAAGGCACAATATCTGGGAGCACTGACGCCCATTAACAGATAAAAAAAAACACTTTTCAATATAGGACCACATGGTCCACCCCTGCACTCTTCAACAATACCACAGAGGGGTTAGGCTAGGGTCAGATGAGCGCATTTTCTACGGACTGTGCGTCCGTGCAGTACGGACTTACTTACTGACTGACGACAAGGTAGTGGCCACACAGTCTGTTTTTTTCACTGACGTATTTTTTGACTGATGTAGCAGGGGAAATAAATTACAATGAAAGAACATTCTGTCCGTCAAAAATGCTGGACGTATAAATGCAGTCCGTCTGACCTTGTTGCATCACTCACACACAAAGCTATGCGGACATTGTGGACGTGGCGCACTCTGCACGTCCGTTCTAGCAGTATTACGTTCTTGCCTAACCTGCGTCCGTTTGCTGCGTCCGTCAGCCCCCGCACTTCTGTGCGGACGTACTTCGTGTGTGGGGCTCCAATTAGCACAATTGTATGCTATCACGGACGTACTTATGTGCGGGCAACACGGACGTTAACACTGCGTTCGTCTGACCCCAGCCTTACTGTATGATGATACTTGCTGGCCTGGCAGTCTTGCACCAAAGGCAGAATATCTGGGTGCACTGACGCCTTAACCAGATGCATATCTTTTCAATATAGGACCACATGGTCCACCCCTGCACTCTTCCACAATACCACAGAGAGGTTACTGTATGATGATACTTGATGGCCTGGCATTAAAGGCACAATATCTGGGTGCACTGACGCCCATTACCAGATCAAAAACTTTTCAATATAGGACCACATGGTCCACCCCTGCACTCTTTCACAATACCACAGAGGGGTTACTGTATGATAGTACTTGCATGCCTGGCACTAAAGGCACAATATCTGGGTGCACTGCCACTGACGCCTGTATCAGATTCATATCCTCAGAGGGGTTACGGTGTGAAGGCACTGTTGCCGACGCTAAAAGCCCAATTTTAAAGCACCTATTGTTACTTTCATCCAAAGCCTGCATAAGTTTCACAATAATTTAGGCAAAAAAAACCACTAAACTTTTTCTGCGCGTCCTAAAATGTCTTTTCATACAGGCTGCCGCCCCAAGCAGTTGTTTATGGATAGATTAAAGGAAAAACATTTACCGTCATATGAAACTTAATTTTTTAGTTTTTAAGTGTTTCTATACATCCTAGAAATCCGCCACTTCACGGGCAGGTTATGGGGACCTCCTAGGCACGATATTTGAAGGAATTTTTGGTTTTTATTTTTAACCCTTATTTCATGGAAAACTCACTGTCCCTTTAAAAATGTATTTTTTTAACTTTTTGTCCTTGTTTCCTGTCCCCCAGGGCACTACCCGGACCCCCATACACCTTTTATGGCAAATATGTAGCATATATGCCCTCTTGGAGGGCACTCTAAAAAAACGAATTTTCAGCCCCATTGACTTGCATGGGGTTCGAGTTCGGGTTCGGGTTCAGTCCCGAACAAATGGGAAGTTCGGGTTCGGTCTCGAACCGAACTCGGGGAGTGTTCGGCTCATACCTACTGATTATACTGTAGACACCACACGGTTTGTTTTTTTTGACTGACATTTTTTTTGACTGATGTAGATGGGAGATAAAATAAATATGTAAAATAAAAAAAATTGATACATGATATGAAAAAACATTTTGTCCGTCAAAAATGCTGGATGTCAAAAATGCAGTCCGTCTGACCACGTTCCATCACTCCCACACAAAGCTACGCGGACGTGGTGCACTCTGTGCCACTGTACAGAGCACTGGTGAGACCTCACTTGGAGTACTGTGTGCAGTACTGGAGACTGTATCTCCAGAAGGATATAGACATCTTAGAGAGAGTTCAGAGAAGGGCTACTAAAATGGTGTACGGCTTGAAGGAGAAAAGTTACCAGGAAAGGCTTAATGATCTTAACATGTATAGCTTGGAAAAAAGACGAGACAGAGGAGATATGATAGAAACATTTAAATACGTAAAGGGAATCCACAAGGTAGAGGAAGGGAGTATATTTAAAAGGAAACAAAGTAGCAAAACAAGAGGACATAGTCTTAGATTAGAGGGGCAAAGGTTTAAAAGTAACATCAGGAAGCATTATTTTACTGAGAGGGTGGTGGATACATGGAACAGTCTTCCAGTTGAAGTGGTAGAGGCCAAAACAGTAATTGAATTTAAGCAAGCATGGGATAGGCATAAGGCTATCCTAAACAAAAGATAAATCCAGGTAAAGTATCCATGTAATTGGGCAGACTAGATGGGCCGAAAGGTTCTTATTTGCCGACACTTTCTATGTTTCTATGTTTCTGTGCGTCCGTTCTAGCGGTTTGACGTTCTTTTCTAAATTGCGCACGGTGCCACGTGCGTTGTGTACGCACTTCTGTGCGGACGTACTTCGTGTGTGGGTCTCTATTGAACATACCGTATTTTTCGCTCCATAAGACGCACTTTTTTCCCCCCAAAAAGTGGGGGGAAAAGTGGGTGCGTCTTATGGAGCGAATATGGCCCAGCAGCTCGTGGATGTGCCTCCGCTCACCTGCCGCCGCCGCGTTCGTCTCCTTCTGAGCATGCGTCCGGCGGCAGGAAGCTTGGGCACTCGCCTGGGGGAGCCACGTGACCGCGATCTCCCGAGATCGCGGTCACGTGGCTCCCCCAGGCGAGTGCCCAAGCTTCCTGCCGCCGGACGCATGCTCAGAAGGAGACGAACGCGGCGGCGGCAGGTGAGCGGAGGCACATCCACGAGCTGCTGGACCATATCCATATGTGAGCTGGGGCATTATCAATGTGTGAGCTGATGGGGCAAATCCATGCTGGCTGGGGCAAATCAATGTGTGAGCTGGCTGGGGCAAATCCATGTGTGAGCTGATGGGGCAAATCCATGTGTGAGCTGATGGGGCAAATCCATGTGTGAGCTGATGGGGCAAATCCATGTGTGAGCTGATGGGGCAAATCCATGTGTGAGCTGATGGGGCAAATCCATGTGTGAGCTGATGGGGCAAATCCATGTGTGAGCTGGCTGGGGCAAATCCATGTGAGAGCTGGCTGGGGCAAATCCATGTGTGAGCTGATGGGGCAAATCCATGTGAGAGCTGGCTGGGGCAAATCCATGTGTGAGCTGATGGGGCAAATCCATGTGTGAGCTGATGGGGCAAATCCATGTGTGAGCTGATGGGGCAAATCCATGTGAGAGCTGGCTGGGGCAAATCCATGTGTGAGCTGATGGGGCAAATCCATGTGTGAGCTGGCTGGGGCAAATCCATGTGTGAGCTGATGGGGCAAATCCATGTGTGAGCTGGCTGGGGCAAATCCATGTGTGAGCTGGCTGGGGCAAATCCATGTGTGAGCTGGGGCAAATCCATGAGCTGATGGGGCAGATCCATGTGTGAGCTGGGGCAAATCCATGTGTGAGCTAAGGCATATCCACGTGTGAGCTAAGGCATATCCACGAGCTGGGGCAGTATATCCATTATTACACTATTTCATTCAGAATATTTATTTTCCGGTTTTCCTCCTCTAAAAACTAGGTGCGTCTTATGGTCAGGTGCGTCTTATGGAGCGAAAAATACAGTAATTTTATGCTACGATGGACGTTATAATGTGTGGCAACACGGACGTGATCACTACGTTCATCTGACACGGGCCTAAATTGGAATTTCTAAAATCTAGGCAGCTCCAAAACTCCAGTTTTCTTCTGGATTTTTGAATTTGAGATAAAGGGTGACTGGCCTGTAGTTACTATACTTATATATATATATATATTGCTGTGCGGTTAAGTGCATGTAGCAATTAGCCCCTTACCTTTAATGGTCAGAAAGCCAATCCTCCTTCATTGTTTGGCTTTCTCAATTGTGGTTTTCATGAGGATAATTGGTTGAAGAATAGAGAAAATGCCTATGTTTCTGTGGATGCCCATGATTTTGTGGTATAATCACACACTTGACAAATGCTTAGAGCCAGAGTGCTCTGGATCTTCAAATCTTACCTCTAAGATTTATTTTCCCAAATATTTGAAATAACACCAAATGACACAACCATGTGCACAAAGACAATCTCTGGTTTCTTCTAAAGCGTAACAAACTTTTCAATGTAAAATTGAGATTCGAGATAATGAATCTAGTTACAAGAGGAGCTTTATTGGCTTTGGGTTAATTAGCAAAAAAGTCAAACCTGTCAAACCTTACATGGTTATTCAGAGAGGGGTGAAAACCAGGAGAATGACTGGAGAAGTGAAAATTCTAGGTCAAAATAGCCAAACCAGAAAATATTTCCCATTTATCTCACTTTCCAAATCGGCTATTTTGACCCCGAATTTTCACTTCTCCAGTCATTCTCCTGGTTTTCACCTCTCTCTGAATAAACCTGTTAGTTTTATGCATTTCTCTCCCCCTCAAGCTATGATGAAGTAAAGAAGGTGCAAAGCACACCAAGGTTCCAAGGCTAACCTTGAATTCTGCTACTGAGCTATTCATTATTCTATGTTAGTAATTGAGTACGTATGTTAGTCTAGCATTTCCTTTTTACCAATTATCGGAATGAATTTACAGTGTCAAAAGGCATTTAATTATGAAGCGTAAGATGAAGTTAATACAAGAAAATAGGTTAAAAGAAGTAGGTACTGTATATATATATAAAGGAACAGTGATGCCCTCTCATACAATAACCAAATCTGTAGGGCGTGTCCTATTATTGTGGCTTACATACTTTCAAATACACTCTGATGTGCCGTTGAGAAAAAGTATTGCACGCCTTAACCCATAGTTCCAAAGGACTCACCTTGAGAAGTTCTGCTTTAGGCCCTAGAAACTGAGAATAATGATTTCTTCCATACCAAAAGCTGTCAACAGCTTTCAGGCACCAGACAAGGGTGTGCATATGACAGCTTGGGAGGAAGCCCTAACTATTCACCTGTAGGCTAAACCTGGAGAATACTGAGAATTGTCATAGAATTTCCTGCTGTTTTTCCTCTGCAGGAAAACGCATTTAAGTTCCTCACTAGATGGTACTGATATAGCTTGGCCTGAGAGCGGCCATTTTGTATTTAAGATTTTTATTTTGAAATGAAAGGGTCACAGACTGACCAGTACGATTGGCCTCGCAGGACCAAATATCACAGGTATAAGAATCACAAATTACATAAGGGGGTCATCACAAAAAAAGGAAAAAGGGAAAAAAAAAGCCATCAGACGATCAAAAATGAGGGGGTAGCAATAATAAAGAGAAAATGCCTCAGAGTAAAGAAAAATAAAAATTAAAAAAAGTTTCTTCAATGGGGTCCCCAGCCGGGGACATACATATCACAAAAAGGGCACAAAAATATAATAAGGTGATAAGTCCTCACAACATATATGCTTAAAAGAAAGGATAACTTCAAAAAGGGTGAAACTGCTTCTGGGGTAATATTCTGCAATGGAATGGGAGACATCGAGGAGGCGGAATGGATCCTGGAGAAGTACCCGCAGCCAGTGTCACGAAGTGGCATCCTCTGTAAGACAGGCAGGGTAACGTTGTGCAGGCCAGGCCAGTCAGCAAAAGCACCGTCAAGGACGGGGGCTGAGATCCGCAAGGCCAGGAAGCTGACATAGCGGACACGGTGGGCGTCCAGTCCCCAGGCTGACCCAGCAGACAAGCCAGTCGCAACACGGAACCAAGGCCCACACTGCCTCCCATCAGCGCAAGGCCCAACAGTCCCGGTCGGCACCCCCAGCACACCCTCCGGTGAAAGCTCCGTGTTAGACGCCTCCGTGTCCATCTGTGCAGCCTCAGCCGTGCACGTCCCGGTCACACTCCCCCTCCGACATGCAGACAGGAGGCACAGCCCAAAATCCAAACCTCCTGATTCACCGCTCCGCAGGGACCCATCGCCGTCCAAATCTCCGTCATGTTCGGCGTCCTCCGATGTCACCTCCTCCTGGCCCTCAGGCTCCCGGGCAACTCTCAGCAACTCCATCAGCCGTCTCCATGGACCGTGGGTAAGTGTACTCTCTTCTTCTCCCTGTAACTGGTTGAGACAGGCCTCAAACCAGGCCTCCATTCTACTGGTGGGTGGGGGACAGTCCAAACTGCGCTGCTCCGGTCGCCCCTCCGGGGACACCAGATTCAGCTGGGGGCCCTCCATCCCCGCTATCCGCAACCAACAAACCCCCCTCAGGGGTGTACCTCAGGGGAATAAGGAGCGAGATGGCCAGGTGGCAAATCGTAGGCCTCAAAATGGCCGACGGGGAGTCTTCACATAAATCTCTGCTGTGCTCCGGCGGGGGGGGGGGGCAATAACGGGCCACGGAGCAATCCCTGTATTGACCAGCTGTGCAGGATCTTTAAGAAAATAAACAAGCTAAAACCCCCACAAAACAGGAGAGTCCTCAGAGCTCTATGAAGACACGTCTGCTCTCGTGCAGAGCCAGCCACGCCCCCCTACCATTGAGGTTTGAATGGGAGCCTACATGTTTACCGGTCAATCCCTGTGTCCTTACTGCCGAGAGCGGCCATTTTGTACCCTATATGTATTCAGATATTATTCTCTCTCTTTAAGATGTGTTTAAGATGTTCCGTTATTGAAAAACTCACAGTTCTCGAAATTATATAAGCATAACAAAAATGTTCTGAGTCCGAGGCCACATGGTTATAGGGTAGCCAGGGAGATAAGAATTGCACAGCTCACTGCTTAGTTTCCGGTAATTTTATCATAGATGGCACCGGACAGTGCATGTTGATTTTAAATCATTTTCATCAACATTTATTTTTCTCCTCCTGATGGTTAATTAGTTCCGGTACCTGTATATGGACAGCCGGACACGAGAGGAGAGGGGATAATTGAAGATGAGACATGTATAAGATATCTTTCTTTCTGTAATGCAAACACTCAGAATTTCTTTCGGCACCTGCGTGTGTCTGAGTCTAGGTCGACCTAAATAAGCGCAATTCCTGAACAAGACCGGCGTCTGTCTGGTTTCCTCGCCGATTGCAGCTAATCTCTCAGGCCAGATTCTACTACAGTACCTCACCCCTTCTCGCCTAGTCTCCAAGTCTCCTTCTGCAATCACTCTGCGGTGCTGTGTGATCTCACTAGAGCAAGACTGAGCAAAGCAACGCTCCATGGAGTCCTATGGACTCCGGAAGGTGATACATCAAGTCTCACTGAGGGTAGTGCTTTGTTCTGGAGCAAGGTGCTGAAGTAGAATCTAACGCTAAAATGGGGGCACTACAGGGAAACCTGCAGGCGCAGGTTTTCCCTGTTAGCGTCCCCATTGTAGCAGTAGGATGGGAATAGGGCCCTATGATTTAAAAAAAAAAAGTAGGTAAATTTTGATGGAAAGCCTTGTTAGACGAGATTTTCAGTGTCACTGTACATCTTATTTATTGAGAGTCAATGCTTACCAATAATATATGGCATGTGTGGAAAAGAAAATCACACATAAAATTCAACAAGGGCTAAAATGCCCTTGAAAATAATGACAGCAAAGAAACGTGCAAGCATTCTGAGGAAAGCATTCCATTCAAAAACCTCTTTGTAATGCCAAGACGAATTATGTTCACACAGTTAAATTATATTAAGATTTAATATGGAATGATTTTACCCAGTTCAGATACACATGCAGTGCTAATTCTACTGACAGACTGTTAGAAAAAATTGCATTCAGTGTTTCATGTCACTTTTAATATTTCCAACACAGGTAATATGAGGCTTCTTCTTTTCACCTGACTGTGCTACCAAATTCACACATTACTGAAATTAAAGTTTTCGTTCTATGGCAACAGTAATCATCACCCGGTGTTACTTCCTATGGAGTCATATTCCTTAACATTCTGTTCTGAACCCTTTCCCGTAAATATGTGTAGCGCTGTGTTTAATTCCTTATTGTGGCAGTACCTATTTTTGGCCACCGGAGGGAGACAAGCGCAATGTGAGACACTGAATATTACATTGGGACTACATTTCCCGGCATGCTTTGGGAACGGACACAGGAAGTGGGTGGGACACAGAGACTTACATCCTGAGCCTCGTGGGGAGAGCTGGCAGAGCGCGCCAGGGAGTGAGAGAGACAAGACACAGTGCTGCAGAACGTAACAGTGTCCAGGCCGGAGCGCAGGTGCGGCCTAACGGAGTTACAAATCGGGTTGCTCAGCCTTACCAAAGGGATACCTAGTGATCCACAAGATTACCCAAGCTGCTATTGAGGAAGCCAGAGGACCCCGAGTAAGGAGTATCGCAGGTCGATCGGACTGGGAGAGCAGGCAGTAAGCTGGACAAGTCGCGGCAGGAGCAGAAAGCCAGACAGCGGATCCAGAAGCCAAGAGAGCCCAGTCAATATCGAGCGGAGAGACGTCCTGGGTCCAGCGGAGCCTCAAGTATCTGGCGGATGGGTGAGAGGCCTTCTAGGCCGTTGTAAAACCAAGAAAGCACGCTGCTGTTTGTTTCCAAAACCCACAGGGCCCCAACTTGACTAGTCGAAGATACCTCTTAAGCAATTCACTGGCCAGTTGAATAGTGTACCCGGGAACCACAACACACACACACACACTTACATTCCGGGACACAACCTGTGCGGGACTCACTCCTCAATCACAAAGGGGTTAAAGATATTTTTCCATTTATTTTCCGCTGAGCGTTTCTCGAATTACGAAACCTTGTATTATTTCTTTTCCGCTGCGCGTTCCTCGAATTACGAAGCATCGTATTTCTTTTCCGCTGCGCGTTCCTTGAATTACGAAGCATCGTATTTCTTTTCCGCTGCGCGTTCCTCGAATTACGAAGCATCGTATTTCTTTTCCGCTGCGCGTTTCCCGCATTACGAAGTACTGTAAATATATCTACGAACACCGTGTTATTCATTATATGCCATTTATTCTAGTAAACTATATAATTTATAAAATCCACAACGGTGCTGGAGTATATTTATTCCCTAGTGCGGGGAGACTGACCCGAGGTTCAATTTCAGCGGCTCCTCCGGGAGTGAGCGCTACATATGTTTCGGTCTTTACATCTTTTCTCTAGCCCAATTTCTGGAAGAATTGGAGCAAAACTCAATTAGTATATAAATTCTTGTATACTCAAACCCTAAAATATTTTTCAAGGTAGAGCAAACTGTCCATTTAGATGCACTGCTACTATAATGCCAAAATCGTACCAATTCAATGATTCTCAGTGACTTTAGCATTTACTGGTGGGCTTTTCAGCTCTCCTATCCCCATCATACAGCACAGAGTACCAATTAAGGCACTGTTTGGTAAGGGGAGAGCTGCCTGGTCTGGTGATGTGATGCCCAGCAGTAGTGAGATCCGCACATTGCATCTCTGCATAAGGTGTTTTATACTTGTGTGCAGCCAAAATGCAGGGAAATTTCTGCCCTCCAGCTGGGGTGCCCTCAGGCAGTCACCGGAACTGCCTTATGGGTAGCACCGGCTCTGAGGACAGCTGATGTGTTGAAATCATTTGAAAAGCTTTGAGATAAATTTTTCTTGCATGGATTCACAAATCTCAAGCTATAATGAAAATGTAGTGTTGCTCTTTGGTTAGCACACAGAAACCCTTACCTGCCAACAAGGGCTTACCTACAATGAACACATACTCTGTTTATGTTTACTCTGTGGTTCATGTAAAGTCACTTTCCATAAACCCACTGGTCCTCACAGTTTTTATTTTTTTTATAAAAATGCTATTTGTTCAGTAGCATTACTCCTTTTTTTAACACTAAAAGAATAGCTCTATGTTTGCAAGCATTGTTGAATAGTTCAGATACTCCCCTTCCATAAATTTTCTATGGCAATGCAAAGGCTGGCTGATAGACATCAGCAATTATCCCAGCAGTGCAATGAGGTATCATGTCAGTAAAAATGGAATCAAAGTATATGCTGTGGGACAAATGGTTATTTGTTTTCCCATTAACCATTAGTAGTACACTTGAAAAGTAGAGTGTGGTCAGTAATCCATAAATCTTACTGTTTGTCTTTAGCTTGCCGGGGTCACTGTTCCGACTTCCGGCCTGATTAATAGCCTTAACGATGAAGATGTACTTTGTCCCGCTCTGTAGGCCATGCACTGTATAGTGGTTCTGTTTGATATTAGGAACAATCATCCAGCTGTCGGCAGAATTACACAAACCTGCAAGATCAAGGAAAAGACTATAAGTCAAAGAACACGACTGACTGCTAAATTAAACAGTGGAATGTTTATTTTACCATTTGAACAAGTAACTTTAGGAAGCTTCAGTAAAAGCGCTTGCTGTAACCTCTTTGCTTTCTCAAGTGTAGAACTGTCCCAGAAGTATTTGACTTTCTCAAAATGTTTCTCGTGATCGTGTAAATTTGCCTTCTCAATTTGAAAGACATACAAAGCTGAACTTAAAAATATAGTTAAATCTGTAAGGAACTGTTCTCCGTTGTCAAAATTAAATTACAATCTACAAATAAATTTATAGGTAGGAACCAAGAGAAAAATCTGTGGGGGAGAGGTTGGATATAGTTTTAAATAATGCAAAGACATAATTTAATTAAATCACTAGAGACTAGCAATCGCAGTGCATTAGTTAACTACCATTTCTCTTCATACATATAAATCAGGGGATTCAGGAACTTTAGGGTGTTAAGTATAAACTCCATCCACACAACAAAGCCTGTTGTACAATGTTGGGGGAACATAAACACCCCCCAGGACCATGCCCTATCTTCTGTCACTTAATAAATATATTGTGGCAGTGTAATTAGGGGCAGGGTGGTAGACCACAGGTTTATCAACTGGCAGATGGAGGACTCACTTTTCCCCTATAGGATTAACCAACGGCTGAGGCCTAATTAGGACTTTCCTGCCATTTACAGGAGAAATGTGGTTCCCTCAGGAATCAGTAGTGTGTGCAGGGTGCAGAGGTTAGAAAGCATAATCCTGACCCCAGGAGGAAGGTAGATGTAAGGTCCTGGAGGCCCTCACCCCCTGGCGCCCCTTTTTGTGCCTTTTACTACATGTCCCCTGCAGATTCCAAAACCCTTGTATAAACAATTCACCTTCCTGATTCTACCGTTCTGGCCCTGGATCCACACCTGCCCTTCATCCTCCCTGATTAGCCCTGCATATAAGGGAGTCCCACCCTCAACCCTGGACTTCCACATTGAAGTTACAGACTGCGTTACCTGTTTACTAAAGCTCCCTGAAACCGCCTGACCATTTCCTGAACTCTCTGCTAAGACCCCAAGGACCTTCTGCTATTTATCTGGACTCTCATTGCTTCACTCACCGATAACCCTCCCATCCTGCTCCCCCTCTGCCCCCATCTAAGCCTTGCCGTGTACCGAACCCCTGCTGTACCACCGACTATTCTCTGCCAGCCTTGCCGTGTACTGAACCCCCTTGCTGAACCCTGACGACGCCATTGCCTGTACCCTGTCTGATTTGATGCCACTGTGTTTACCTGCAATAAACACTCCTTGCTATTCTGAATCTGCCTTCATCACTGCATCCTGGGCTCACAACCCCAACCTGCTACACCCACCGCAGTCAAACCCTTACAGAATGTGGAAGTCCAAACCCTGTGAGCCCGCGGTGATTTTAGCCTATGTAAAAGGACTGCAAGAGGCTAACCAAAATCTCCAACAGCATCTTGATTCACTGTTGGAATATCTGCAGCAGACCTTAAATGACGCATCGACTAAGGAGTGCGTTCCAGTTCCAAAAGGTGCTCGCGGACCCCTGACCAAGGAAGAAAAAGTAAGAAGAAGAGCGCTAGACTTGTGTTTTTATTGTGGAGATCGCTTGCATAAAATATCTGCCTGCCCTCTGCGCCCACTAAAGCCAGAGACAAAAGATTGTGCCACGCCTGTTTGTGTCAAGCCTGTTTCTACGAGGCCTTCACCGACCAAGCCTGCACCTATGAAGACCACAAAGTTCTTGGAAACCCATACCAACCCAACAAAAATCGATGGTGCCTGCCCTGCAGAAACTAGCTTCATCGAAGGTCAGGAATAAAAACCCAGTATCCAAACCTGCTCCCCGGAGAATTCCGTTGATCAAGACACCTCAGCAAAAAAGTGTTCCTACTCCCAGGACATCAGTGCCCAAAATACCCGATAGAAAGGTATCGCTGGAGCCCACCTCTGAGGAAGAGTCAGAGACCTCTGTGGAGTACACCGAGCCTGAAGTGCCTATGGAGCAAGGATACATGGAACAAGACCCAGCTGTGCCAATGGAGACAGAAGTCATGCGTTCCTGTGGGAGACCTATCACTCCCATCCAGCAGATTACTACTAGTGTTTGTAACGATCTTGAAACCAGTTCTCTGCCTCCAAGTTGTGTATATGCCTCCAATGGGACAATCGTTCGCAGAGAGGATCTGGAGACATTTGAAACAGCCCTGAAAATCCGAGAAGCTGCACATCACCCCAGAGAATCAGTGTTGGCACTGGCTACTACCTTCTACCAACACCCTCTGCCACGCTCACCGCGCCTGGTTGTTGCTGTGGAGACCACCATCCCCACTACCCATTGTTGGCGGTTTTCCGATACAGCCGCACCGGGGAGGGTTTGGGGGTCTACCAAAGTGGACTCTCCCATTCCTCACAGCCGCAAGTTTGGGCTGGTTTCTGGACGGCCATGCCAGGGAACTGCACATGTTGGCACCGCTGTCTCTACCCCAAAAGGCACCATCATATGCACTTCACCCTCAGTTCACGGTCAACCTAAGCCTTGCCGGTTCCCCATGGTCAAATTCCGCCAGACCTCAGTGTCCCAGGGCGCTGCCCTGCAGCTCGAGCAACCCTCCGGGTCAGCTGCCCTACAGCTCGAACAACCTTCCGAGCTCGCTGCCCTGCAACCTGCGGGATCTCAAGAGGTCGCTGCCCTGCAACCTGCGGGATCTCAAGAGGTCACTGCCCTGCAACCTGCGGGATCTCAAGAGGTCGCTGCCCTGCAACCTGCGGGATCTCAAGAGGTCGCTGCCCTGCAACCTGCGGGATCTCAAGAGGTCGCTGCCCTGCAACCTGCGGGATCTCAAGAGGTCGCTGCCCTGCAACCTGCGGGATCTCAAGAGGTCGCTGCCCTGCAACCTGCGGGATCTCCTGTTGTCGTTGCCCTGCATCCTGCAGACTCTCCTGAGCTGTCATCGCCACGGGGCCGTCGACGTCGCCATAAGGCCAAGTCGCTCATTGCCCAGCAAGAGTCATGCAGTGCCAAGGAGGTCGCCGCCGTAGAGCCGTGCAGTGCCAAGGAGGTCGCCACCGCAGAACCGTGCCTCACCAAGGGTGCTGCCCCACCGGTCCTTTCCATGGGCGCTGCCCCACCGGTCCTTTCCATGGGCGCTGCCCCACCGGTCCTTTCCATGGGCGCTGCCCCACCGGTCCTTTCCACGGGCGCTGCCCCACCGGTCCTTTCCACGGGCGCTGCCCCACCGGTCCTTTCCACGGGCGCTGCCCCACCGGTCCTTTCCACGGGCGCTGCCCCACCGGTCCTTTCCACGGACGCTGCCCCACCGGTCCTTTCCAAGGGCGCTGCCCCACCGGTCCTTTCCGAGGGTGCTGCCCCACCGGTCCTTTCCGAGGGTGCTGCCCCACCGGTTCTTTCCAAGGGCGCTGCCCCACCGGTCCTTTCCGAGGGCGCTGCCCCACCGGTCCTTTCCGAGGGCGCTGCCCCACCGGTCCTCTCCGAGGGCGCTGCCCCACTGGTCCTTTCCGAGGGCGCTGCCCCACCGATCCTCTCCGAGGGCGCTGCCCCACCGGTTCTCTCCGAGGGCGCTGCCCCACCGGTTCTCTCCGAGGGCGCTGCCCCACCGGTTCTCACCGAGGGCGCTGCCCCACCGGTTCTCACCGAGGGCGCTGCCCCACCGGTCCTCTCCGAGGTCACCTCCAAGTCCGGCCAGTCCGAGATTGCTTGGATGATGGGTACACTGGCAGGCTTCGTTGGCCAGATTGCCACCCTGTCCCAACATGTGCAGGACATCCAGGAGAACCAGCTGATACTACAGGCCCTGGTTTTTGACGCCCGTGTGCCGTCAGTATACAGGCAGCCGGGTGATCCACTTATGCCAAGCTCGTTGACACCCGTCAGTGCTGACCCTGACCTCGCCCTGGGCCGTTCGGAGTCCGGCCCTTAGAGGGGGGGCTCTGTAAGGTCCTGGAGGCCCTCACCCCCTGGCGCCCCTTTTTGTGCCTTTTACTACATGTCCCCTGCAGATTCCAAAACCCTTGTATAAACAATTCACCTTCCTGATTCTACCGTTCTGGCCCTGGATCCACACCTGCCCTTCATCCTCCCTGATTAGCCCTGCATATAAGGGTGTCCCACCCTCAACCCTGGACTTCCACATTGAAATTACAGACTGCGTTACCTGTTTACTAAAGCTCCCTGAAACCGCCTGACCATTTCCTGAACTCTCTGCTAAGACCCCAAGGACCTTCTGCTATTTATCTGGGCTCTCATTGCTTCACTCACCGGTAACCCTCCCATCCTGCTCCCCCTCTGCCCCCATCTAAGCCTTGCCGTGTACCGAACCCCTGCTGTACCACCGACTATTCTCTGCCAGCCTTGCCGTGTACCGAACTCCCTTGCTGAACCCTGACGACGCCATTGCCTGTACCCTGTCTGATTTGATGCCACTGTGTTTACCTGCAATAAACACTCCTTGCTATTCTGAATCTGCCTTCATCACTGCATCCTGGGCTCACAACCCCAACCTGCTACACCCACCGCAGTCAAACCCTTACAGTAGACAGGTAGCTTTGATAGGTTGGTAAGCGGCTTAACCATCCACCAGGCAGGCATGTTACAATGTGAAGTTAGCCTCCACATCCAGGAGTAGGTGTTTCTTTTGGTATTTGTTTATTTTGTATTTGTGAAATTTTATCCTGCAATGGCTGCACAATGAAGCAGAAACCCGAAGCACTGATATTCGTGTCCAGTGACAATATCACAATATATATTGTGTAAAGTCCATATAAATGTTGAAATACCCGGGTAAAACTGATAATGCCCAAGCAGCTTTGGAAAAGAAATCAAACTTTGGGCTTTACCCTGGCAATCCTAGGTTTATCCGGAAGCCCATTGGGCTTCACCTGAGTAAAACCAGATCTACCCAAATGCCACCAGACAATGTGAGTGGCTTTTGGATGACCAAAAAACTTGGCTCGCCAAAATCCATGGTCAATCCTAAACCCATCCCGGACCCTAACCTGAACCCTGACCCTCATCCCCCAAAAAAATCACTTTTACCCAAGGGGGGGTTGGTTTGTCTGCAGATTACCCGGGTAAAGCCAGATGTTTGATTTGAATTTGGGCTTTACCAAAAGCTGCCTGGATAATGTCAGGTTTACCCAGACTTTGGACTTAACCCGTAACACACACATATACACTATATTGCCAAAAGTATTCACTCACCTGCCTTGACTCACTTATGAATTTAAGTGACATCCCATTCCTAATCCATAGGGTTCAATATGACGTCAGTCCACCCTTTGCAGCTATAACAGCTTCAACTCTTCTGGGAAGGCTGTCCACAAGGTTTATGAGTGTGTTTATGGGAATTTTTGACCATTCTTCCAGAAGCGCATTTGTGAGGTCACACTCTGATGTTAGACGAGAAGGCCTGGCTCTCAGTCTCCGCTCTAATTCATCCCAAAGGTGTTCTATCGGGTTGAGGTCAGGACTCTGTGCAGGCCAGTCAAGTTCATCCTCACCAGACTCTGTCATCCATGTCTTTATGGACCTTGCTTTGTGCACTGGTGCACAGTCATGTTAGAAGAGGAAGGGGCCAGCTCCAAACTGTTCCCACAAAGTTGGGAGCATGGAATTGTCTAAATTGTCTTGTATGCTGAAGCATTTAGAGTTCCTTTCACTGGAACTAAGGGGCCAAGCCAAACTCCTGAAAAATCACCCCACACCATAAACCCCCCTCCAAACTTTACACTTGGCACAATGCAGTCAGACAAGTACCGTTCTCCTGGCAACCGCCAAACCCAGACTCGTCCATCAGATTGCCAGATGGAGAAGCGCGATTCATCACTCCAGAGACCGTGTCTCCACTGCTCTAGAGTGCAGTGGCGGCGTGCTTTACACCACTGCATCCAACACTTTGCATTGCACTTGATGTATAGCTTGGATGCAGCTGCTCGGCCATGGAAACCCATTCCATGAAGCTCTCTGCGCACTGTTCTTGAGCTAATCTGAAGGCCACATGAAGTTTGGAGGTCTGTAGCGATTGACTCTGCAGAAAGTTGGCGACCTCTTTGCACTATGCGCCTCAGCATCAGCTGACCCCGCTCCGTCAGTTTATGTGGCCTACCACTTCGTGGCTGAGTTGCTGTCATTCCCAAACACTTCCATGTCCTTATAATACAGCTGACAGTTGACAATGGAATATTTAGGAGCGAGGAAATTTCACGACTGGATTTGTTGCACAGGTGGCATCCTATCACAGTTCCATGATGGAATTCACTGAGCAACTGAGAGAGACCCATTCTTTCACAAATGTTTGTAAAAACAGTCTGCATGCCTAGGTGCTTGATTTTATATACCTGTGGCCATGGAAGTGATTGGAACACCTGATTCTGATTATTTGGATGGGTGAGCGAATACTTTTGGCAATATAGTGTATCTATATGTTTGACATCTGGACTAACATGGCTTATCCAATATTCACTATATATTTATAGTATTGGACATGGACTAGGTCTTTTTTTTCTCATACCTGTTTTCTCAATCACAATTTGTGGATAAATCGGAGAAATGCAAAGTTGCAATTTACCAAATATTTATTTCTTTTAACATAACATTTTCCTTTAAGTTGGTATTCTTCCCCAAACTTTGATGCAGAACAGGACAACATAATTAAACGTCACAGTGACTTTGGTTCTGGTATGATTTTGCATAGGAATGACATAAAATGTCCTTGAGATACTTCTCTTATTAATAAAAAGAACAAATTCAAATTCAACTAATTCAAAACAAAAAATGAGCTGTCCTGCAACTACTCTGCAGTAGGTTCCCTGTCAAGATGCATCTATCCTAGACTGTAACGTTAAAAAGCATTATGGGATATCACAGCTGCACAGTATAAATGAGTACAGGATGAATGGGCTTGCAACTGACAGAACGCAGCCTTTGCAATCTGGAGGTAATAATGTAGAAAGTTATTTCCTTTGGGCTTGAAACGGACGTAGTCTATTCACCGGATTGGACCAATCCCAAAATCTAAATCTATGAGTGCAAGAAGAAAAATTCCTGGTTCAGCCGTGCCATCTGATCCCATTTGTGTGAAATATATCAGAAATCCGACGACTAAAAGCTGTCCTGTTCAGTCCCAGGAGAACCCAACCTACTGTTCCGTTTTGTGTAGGAGCCAATGGAGTAATGAAGGAATATCAGCCGGAGTGATGAACTGCGAAAGCACAGCTGAGAACTGCCGAAAAGATGAGTGGGACATTCTGACATTGGAAATAATGCTCTTTATTTACTTTCTATGGCGCGTTATCAAATAAATGGACTTTTGCATTTAGGAAAGTAGGAAAAATATGTCATTTCCATAACTTCCAATAAATGTGTTCACTATGGTACCCGCGTATCAGTCCCATTCTTTGGTTCACTTATTCTACAAAAGCAACCAGGGAAATTAAACTAATCACCCTCAATCTGACTTTATGATCTTAATAGCGACACTAAAAATTATCATGAACAAGAATTCTAGTTTTCCTTTGAAATTTTTTGTTATTTTTTTTAACTCTTTGTCACTCAATTTCAGAACCCAACAGAGCTCAAGGCTAGGTGAGTTACTAAGGATTTAATCTCCAGCTAAATATAGTGAGATCAAGGTGAGGCAGATGTCTGGGGTTGCGCAAATAATACATAATCCTTCATGAATTTTGCTGATGGCTACAGAGTCAGACTAATGACCTGATAGATTAGTCTAGAGTCCTCCTGGTGCTGAAAGTTAGATGGTTGAAGTATCTCTACAGCCAAAGGGAACATCTGGGTTAATAATAGAAATTTTATTTTTGTTTTTAATGTTACTTAAAGAGAAAACCAACATAAAGGGTCATTCTAGTGCAAAAGGACATACCATAACATTTTTTTAATCATAATAATTTCAAGTTTATGATGAAATAGGGTGTGCCTTATTTTTCCATACAAAATCCTTTCAATGTTGATTTAAGCATACACCTTTCTTTAGAAACCGAAGACTGACTTTTTCTTGCAAAACAGTATTTCTTCCTCATACATGCAGAAGTATGGCCACGGTTATGCACTTGCAGAAGTCATTATTTGAGACTGACAAGACTGAGCCGTTATTGGTGGGAAGAACAGTGTCCAGAGAATATTTATTTTTAGATTTCCCAGTAAAAGTTACCCCACAGCCATAGGACATTAGGAAATTAACCCCTTAGTGACCGGGCAGTTTTACACAAATCCGTCCTTTAGTCACCGGTGCTGTTTTTTACGTTTCTGCTCTGTTCGTGTTTAGGTCAAATTTTCCTCTTACTCGTTTATGCAACCCACACATATTATACACCGTTTTTCCCGGCATTAAATGGACTTTCTAAAAATACCATTATTTCCATCATATCCTATAATTTACTATAAAAAATATATGAAATATGATGAAAAAATGGTAAAAACACACTTTTTCGTAATTTAATACCCAAAATCTACAACCACCAAAAAAGACCCAGCTAAATAGTTTCAGAATTTTGTCCCAAGAATAGAAATACCCAATTTTTACATGTTTTTGCTTTTAACCCCTTCATTGCTGAGCCAGTTCACCTTTGTGTGCTGAGCTCATTCTGTTTTATGCTCATTATTTTTAGTTGACAGCCTAGGTCCTATTTAACTAAACCCTCCCACTCCAGACAAATTGTTTTTTTTTAAAAAAAAACTATTTGTTTTAATATTTTTATTTTTGTTTATTTTATTTTAGCTTTTTGTTACACCGAACCTAGTCATGATCAGGCCTTTCCAATGATGTCCAGCATGACCCTCTAACTGCGGATCCCCCTATCTCCCCTTGGCCACTAGGGGGTTAACTGGCCCACTGACATCCTCACACATATGGTGGGGATGTCAGTGGGTGGGGGGGTGACCCAGAGGCTTTGCTGACATCCATGATGTCAGCCCCCCTCCAGGTTTGAATCCGGCAGCGAAATAGTTAATGCTGCACACCGCTGAAAAGGGGAGACTCTCCCCTTTCCAGCCGTGCAACTTGCAGCACTCTTTCTCCAATGGTTGGTGAGAGAGGGCTCCGAAGGAGCCCCCCTCCCCTCCATTGATTTCAATGGGGGCGCCTGCTGATGATATCACCACGCAGCGTGGTGACGTCATCGAGCTCGCCGGCCCATCTAAATCACGGGGGCAGGCTTCCTCCCTGCCAGATCTGCGAGAGATCCAGCGAGGGAGGTAAGTATCGGGCGGGAGGGAGGTTAGGAGCCGCTGACGTACTATGTACTTCTGCGGGTCTAAGGGAGACCCGTGGGCAGGACGTACATGGTACGTCAGCGGTCCCTAAGGGTTTAAAGAATGTGGCTGCTCCGGAATGTAATTTAGCAGAGAAATCAAACAAAGCTGTGGAATAAATATCATGAAATTCTACATATCTGAACATCTAAGTGTTATGCATTGAGGTACCATGCTGTCCTCCATCCAGCAGATGGCACTGCAGCATAGTAAATGTGTGCATTTGTTGTTATGTGTGTTTAGTTACAGTTAGTTATAGTTACAGGCATTTATACAGCGCCAGCATAATCCGCAGCGCTTTACAATAGGGGAGCATAAACAGGAGACGTACATGATACATGATGAAAAGATGACCGTGCCTGTAAGATAATTGTCCAGGGAGTACAGCACTTAACCAAGTGCTCAGTCAGACATCCAGTGAGCTTACAATCTAAGGGACTGGGGTAGGTGAAACAAATGGGAGCAGAAGGAATGTGATGATGGTTAGCAGGGCAGCATGGTTAGTGTCTCTTGTGTGTATGTCTCTATGTTTTAGTTTTATGCTGTAATAAACCAGTGTAGTACTCTTTCAAATGCTTGTCTGTATCAGTGAGCAGTTATCCATTCAAATACACAAAACTAAGTAAACTACATAAAAAAATGAAAATACCGAGCCTTCGTATTCTAATCTTCTTAATTTGAAGGATAATTAGAGAGTTTTCCAAAGTGTGTGCTGGAGAAAATAATTGTTCAATAAACGTTATTAAATGAAAAGTACATGCTGTTTAGCAACGGGATTTTAATTTCAAATTTAACAAGCGTAATTATGCAAAATAGAACTGACTAAAGGCATACTCGAATTAATACACTTGTTACTTAAATAATTATTCTTTTTATTACAAAAGCAGATGTTGAATTGAAATTTAGAAATATAGTTTGTATGTTGCAGATGATAAAGATGCTATTTAAGTAATTTTGAAATCGTTACCAAGATATTAAGAAAATACACTGTTAATGACTTCAGGGTCTTCATTGAGAAAGGGAGAGGCTGGACGGTTTGCTTCATGATGAATAACTTAAATGTGTTCATAAACAAAATAATACAAAGCAAACAGATTCCTGTGATCAACTACAGTAGATGATTTGTACCATGTCACTGGCCCATCTAAAAGTTCACCCACAGCTACACTTTCATTGCTTGGAAACATTTCAACAAGGCAATTTGCCTCTTCTCTTCACCGCCACTGAATGAGAGCCAATATAACCGTCATCAATCCCCAACACATCATATGTAATAATTATATCTCTTCCAATCTTAAGTCAAAGCTGCCATGGGACGTATGACTCACGTGGACTTGGTAGGTTTTACAACAGTCAGATAAAAAATTGTATAACCAATTACCAGAACAGAGCAGATTATTCATAAATTAAAATGATGACACTAGTAACCATTCCACATGGGAAACATATGTAAAAGTATGTAAAATGAAATGAGATTGACTTAGACTACGTTTATTGGGTCTATGATTAGATAAAGACCGTGAGAGGTAAAGCTGGAAACTGCAGTCGTATAAGACCACCTAGAACCACAAATTTCTCACTAACATCATCCTAAATCTAAAACTCATGGAAGAATGTTGGTTTCCCTTTTGATTAAGGTAGTAAATGATAGCTAAAAATGAACTTTTATTAAATTTAGTTAGAGAAGATTACAATTCAGTAAAATACCAATAAGAAACCCAAACATCCAAGGAATCCTTCTAAACCTACAGTGGTGTATCCAGCATTAATGATATTTTATGTACATAGGGTTTATGTATATATGATTTAGATTCTTGGTTCAGTTGGGAATTTGTTTCATATATTTTTGGTTTTCTTATTGGTATTTTATTGAATTGTAATTTTGTCTAACTTAATCTAATTTAAATAAAGTTATTTTTTTACCTATTAATTACTACCTTACCTAAAAGGGAAATTTGCTTTCTCCCATCCAAGTTGACTTTTGTGTTGGGATTATTCTCCCAGTGTAGGTCAGAGTAAGCATCTTATCATCCGATAGCTAAATATTATAGATGTCTAAACTTATAGGTTTATAGGCTATAGGTCTTCCAACTATAGGCCCTATTCGACTGTGTTAAGTTAATGGCAGGAGCCGTTGTTAATTTAAAGGCTTGAACCCTAACTCTGACCTTGCAATGAGCTTTGTTTGTGGCTTGGAATTAGCAGCTTCCTATTACCATATATTAATGCATCCTATACTATGTAGGGGTAATTATTAGTGGCTCAGACTGTGAACAGTGCTGGTAGCTGAGAGGTGGCTCGCTGTTCTCGGCTCAAGCTGGTATTCAGAAATGGTTTACATCTCACAGAGCCTGGTGTTAAATGGCCACTACCAGCAAAAAAATTGAATATTCTTATTGTTTTTATTTTATGTTGCTGATATCTTATATGTGCTTTGTTTTTCTCTTGTATGTTTAGTTAAGAAAATATTTTACTGTATACGTGTCACTGGGTGCATCAATTTTGTGATTTTTTTTGTGTTGCTATCTGCCTCCTCCCCCACAATATCTTTCCATCACTTACTCTTCACTCTGTGGCAATGGCCATACAATGGAGTCTATAGGTAGATCACTGTCTCAAATCTCATTGTATTGTCTGGGATTTTATTCAAAGGACATCACCAAGGGGTAGATTAGAAGTCTTTTAAGATCCCTGTTTTTTTTTTTTTTTTTTTTTAATTCTTTATTTAGAGAATTATACATAACAAGAAATTCACGAAATCAAGCGTAGAAAAAGACAGCCGTCTAGGGCTGGCCAAACTAACTACGGTCAGCCAGTCAGATAATGTAAGATGCAAGTAGTAACAGGTCAATAAGGGAATAATAAAAACAAAAAGCAAGAAGTCCCAACCTCAGTGAAGGAGGAAAACACAAAAGAAACACATAAGCATGTAGGACTATCAACGTAAATGCCATAAATTGTCCTGATAAATTATACTCCGAGCTTATCTATAGACCAGTGACACGTAAACAGAGAAGAAAAAAGCTGGGGGGGGTAAACAATATCGCTCAGGTCTCAGTCTGGCTGAAGTTCCGGAGGGTCCGGCGAGATGCCCGCCGCTTCAAGGTCAGACCAGGCGTTTCAGGATCAGTGATGGTGTAGGGACATTATTATGTGTCACCACCAATGCTCCCGCCAGGCCCCACCGATAACGGATCCCCCTCCGACGAAGAACCGCAGTCACAGGACGGAACCGCCTGCGAGCAAGCAGAGTCTGGAATGGAAGGTCGTGATACAAAGCCAACGTGGAGCCCTCAAATTTCACTGGATCTCTTGCGCCAGGAGCAGACATAAGCTTGACCTTAAATGCTACATCACGAAAGGCCACCACGACATCACGGGGTGTCCCCTTCGAAAGTGCCGCAGGTTTCCGAACCCTGAATACCGATCCGATCACATCTGGCTTGTCAGGAGGGAGTCCCGCCATCCGAAGGGCCAAACGAGACACATAAGCTGGGAGCTCATCCGACGACACAGAGTCCGGGATGCCTCTGACCCTGACGTTACGACGCGGTGTCTTGTTTCCAGCATCTCCACAGAGCGGGACAAAAGCTCGACCTGGGATCTTAGACCAGCGACCTGTCCCAACAGGTGAGTATGTTCCGATAGCACTGTAGAAGTCGTCGCCTGCACTGCTGTCACCTGCGCACGGATTGTTGCAACCTCCTCCCGAACCGCCGCCACTTCAGGTTTCCACACCCCCCGGATCTCCCGGAGTTCGTCCAGGATCCTCCGAAGGTCTCTTTTCGTAAGAGGAAGATCATCATCCTCCTCCTGCCGTCGTTCCTCAGGCCGTGTCATACGGGTTTGGAGTGAGGTCGCTCTCGTTTGTTGCGGTTGGGCACCCGGTCTCAAAACGTCCTGTCGTAATGAAGCCACACTACTGCTGGCTGAAAGCTGGTGTTCCTCAGCCGAATCCCCGTCAGAGAGGCCACCAGCAGTAAGTGAGGCACTCAAAGACGCCGTTAGCGCTGCTTTTCGTTTCTTTTGCGCCCTTTTTTTTGCTGCTGCAGATAGTGGTTGGGAATCTGGTGTCCGAGATTGTGGGGAGATCCAGGTCATCGCAGAGCTACCACCCGAGTGCCAGGGGTCCTCTTCATCTTCCGAAAAGTCATAGCCCGGGGGGAGGGAGGAGGAGATCGCATCTCCCTTCGAAGTGGACCCACCTCTCATGGAGTCCCGAATGTCCTTCTGTCTGGACCGCAGCTTCTGTGAGCGACCGGTGGGCATGTCACCAAAAGCGCAGGCACAAAGAAGAAGAGCGGTAAAAGGTCTCAGAAATCTCCTTCCAGGCTTCTAAAATGGCCGCTAGTACTAGGCCCCGATTGTGCTGCGGGGGTTAATCCACTCCGGAGCGTCAATTTCGGGGGTAAGGCAAACTCACCAAGTCCCCCAGTGCCCCCAGAGACCGTAGAGCGTTTCTCAAGTGCGAGCAAGCGGCGGAAATAACTTTAAAAACCGTGTTTATCACAGAGCTCCTTCAACATGCAGCCGCTCGCTTCCTCGGCTACCAATCAAGATCCCTGTTTTATCTCAGATGCCATCTCTTATCTTGATTAGCCTGAAGAATAATAGCCCCATGTAGCCTGATCTAAACATCTCCTCCTTCATCTACATAAATACTGTTAAATACTGTAGATTAGATAAACCTATGGTAAATGTTGCCTCACGGGAACAAACGACAAAATGGTAGGAAGATAAAAAAAACGAATTGATTTTTCTTTTTTGCATGCAATTCAAACAAACAAGAAAAAGCAGCGGCATGTGTTTTATCATGTGGTTTTATTTCTAATGCACAAGTAATCTAGATACACCTTATGTAAGTGGCAGCGTCCCTTTAAGTGATATTGCTTTGCATAATCACTTAACTCTAAAAAATAATGCTTCCAAAATATTGGTTACTTACCTCTGATCACATGTTGTACAAGGTGGCTGCGTTCCAATGCCGTCTCTGGACGCATGCAGGGGAGCACTGGCAACAAATTGTTCCTAGTGTCCCTCTACGGCCTCACTGCCACCTGCAAATGGGAGCTCGTGCAAAGTGCTGCCTGACTATGAGGAGTTTAATGGATTCCAGGTGATGATACCTGCAACAGTGCCACCGGGATCTGCGGTCAGCTCACAAATATTTACACTGGAACTGATAGCACAGTGGCTTGGGTGGAGCAGAGTCATTAACAAGGAATCACTAACGGGTGTTGACTCATGCCAATATTTCCCATTAAACCCTCCCTGTTACAGACAAGAAGGGGATATGGTCCATACATATTAGCATCATAGTTACCATACATTAGCACAAACAAAAGTCAATACTCTACATCTAGAAAAGGAATTCTTGACATTGTTTAAAAATACGAAAGAGAAATATACAATCTGAGGGATTTTTGTATCAGTCTCTTTAAATTATCTTTTTATTTTAATTTCCTCAATGACATACAAATTTATAATTACGGTTGAAAGCTGTGGGTGACAGCTCTTCACTGTGAGCTTCTCAACGTGAAGCAATTAGCACATCCTAACGAGAAATCTTATTAACACACTTTGAATATTGAGAGGGCCTGTCTACACTGCTTTCATTTATATTTCAATAATTAAGCAATTAGTTTGTGGCTGGGCTCTGTAACAAAAAAAAGTTAACCACACTGCTGGATTCAGAAACCAGGCAATTCTAAGAGAAACACGTTAACTGCGTGTTCTTCTTTAAAGATACAGTTCAATTAGCCCAATACATGCACTCTTTATATTAACTACATGTTAATTAAATGCATTTAAGGTAATGCAATTAATTCACACAATCCAGATCTAACTCTCATCCTGTTATTCCATCACTTTCTTAAAGATTAACTGATACACATTTGTTAACAGTTCTATTTTTATTCATCCTAACAGGTAAGGTCTACGCTTTACTGATGTAGGAAGAATATGGAACAAAACAGCTCACTATTGGGTGCGTGATACCAAAAATGGTTATACTTTGTGGCAGCACAAAAATAAATATTTCTGGGTCAATTCACAGCATCAGTCCTCATGGACTCTTTGCTTTTTTTGCACGTCTCGTTTCATTGTACTGGTTAATATTATCATAAGAGCTTTCTGAGAACATTAGGATGCTGGCTCATAATGGCATCTTGTGGAGTTCTAAAGCATGACACATCTGGTCTCAAAGTCCAAGAACAAAGAAGAACCAGGCACTCAGTCTCCTGAAACGGCAGGTTTATTGGAAATAATTGGCTAAGTTTTGGCTCTACGTGAGCTTTTCTCCAACCAAGGCTTCAGAGCTTATATAGTGAATGTAACACCAAAGATAGAAATTATCACTTTTTCTTTGTCTACTGACTAAAACCACTGCCTTTTATAACAAAATGCTAGAGAAAGTAATGCGGAAAAATATAATGTTGGTTTTACTTACTAACTACATTTGCTTGTCCGGTGAAAATGGTATACTGCAGTTCATAGGATACAACACTGAACTCATCGTCGGACGTCCAGTGGACAGTAATGGTGTCATATGATGCAGTGCAGAGCTCTTCCCTGATAATTGGGGGACTGGGAGCTGTAGAGGTCAAAGCAAAAGTACATGTGAAAATTCAACCAACTAAAATATTATTATTGCATTATATTATTCTTTATACTCTCCATTATCAAATATAAAACATGCAACCATATAATAAAATCCATTATATTCAATGAGGAAGTGAACGGCACCACATATTGTACATGGTGCTACAATGTCCCTTTAAGTTTTCTTATATAAACTGCTATGCTATTAAAGTAACATTATCACTTATCACAGAACAGTGAGTCTGCAACCAAATACAAAATCTGGTTCTACAATGTCAATATGAAAAACACTCCAATTCAATGATAAGTGAAGAATCTTACTTGCAGCTTGCTAAACATACTGTAGACACATTATGGTGTGTATAACTATATCCGATGAGGGATATATGATGTGTATCCTCATAAGGATTGCTATAAATCAATTTCGATATAAGTGCTAATGTTACTTTAATAGCATAGCAGTTTATATAAGAAAACTTAAAGCGACACCATGTCCAATATAAATAGTCATGGTGACTTCAAGATCCACTGATCTCCCAGAGATCTAATTCTGCCGTCTGACTAGGGCGATTCCCTCCGCCAGTCAGCTGCGTGGCCTGGAACCTGATTAAAGGTGAGTGCCACTCTATGGTTAAAAAAGGTGAAGGAAGGGGTCAGAAGGAGTTAATAGTTAACTCAGCTGTCCGATCCTTAAATTTTAACACTAGAGTGACAACACATCATGGATGGATGTATTTTTGGGTACATATCACAAGATCACCCCAGGATACATAATTGCTGCACTTGTTTGATCCAAACGCAATGGAGTGAAGTAATGGTATTACTAATACACATGTTGCTACACATAACATAAGCATACTGTCAAACCAATGCAATATGTCTAGTGGGCAATTTGGGCAGAAAATGTTTGTAAGTTACAATTTCGGCAGATAGGTAAACACTGGTTTCAGTGATGGTGCTATTCCTTCTGTCCTAAAATGTGTGGATATCGCCGCAAATGATCAGATACCTTTCCATCACTAAAAGATTGCATTTTAAATAATCATATAAGGGGTTATTCAGAGAGAGCCGATCTGACCCTGAAATGTCACTGAACGGTGAATATCCCCGTACGGTGACATTTCGGAGCCATTCAGCTATTCAGAGAGCAGGCAGTTCGCCAAATTTTGGCGAATTGCCTGCACGTATGGTGCCTCTTCGAAGCCAGTGAAATTCCCCTTAGAGAAGCAATGGTTAATCTATTAAGAGAACACCAAACAGCAGTGAAAAGTTGCCGAATTGCCCTGCTATTCGGTGGTTTCATTCGTCAGGCGAAACCCATAGGCGTCAATGTTAAAAAAATTCCCGTTTTTATTCAATATCTAATAAACTGTTTATTTTAGTCTGCAGTAAAAAGTCTCTATATTTGACTTTTTTTAGGATCTTTTAGGCATTTTTCTGAATTTATTGGGTAAAGGTTTTCATTTTTCTCTTTAAAAGCACTTTTTATTTTTTCTGTAACAGATCCCAGTTTCCCCTGCACTTCAGGAACCTTGCTGTGAATGTGGAATTCACCAAAGGGGGGGGGGGACTTTGATTTCCCGAAGTGCAGGGAAGCGCGGGGAACAAGATAGCACCGAAATTGTGCTCTCTGAATAACCCCTACAGTGTTTTTACTATATACTATATGAAAATAAAATATTATGCAATAATACATTAGTGGTTCATAAAAGGATAAAATTTTCCCGGTGAAATACTTAAAGATAAAATTATATGGTCACATCTAGAGCTGTGAAATGATCAGAATACAGTTAACATTTCTCTTACCTGTGAGATAATCAAGACATTCTAACATCTTCTTCTCCCTCGAGAAATCTAATGCAAATGTGTCAAATGTGTCATTTAAGTTGATTTCTGGAATAAGCACTTGAGAGGATGCTGTTGCCATTGAAACTCTGAAATCGAGGGGAAAAAGAAAAAACTGATTTACATTCTTTATTGACTACTAATCTTTTCCAAACAACAACATGCAGCTGCAATGCAAAGAGAAATGTTTTATGCACTGTAGGAAGAGAAATAGATGCTAGCTGCTGATGAGAATGAAAATAAACGAGAATGCTCTTGAAGTAAAAAACTAAATTTGTCAGAAGGAAAGAGAAGTACACTCTTTAATAACCTGAAATTTCAAATTGCAAATCAAAAAATTAATTAAATTAAAAAATAATTAATTTAAAATACACTTCTCGTCACTTGGAAAAATGGTTCCACTTTAAAGCATGATTATGAGCAGGACTTGCGGGAGTGTACATTAAGTCCTGCCAGTATATTATTATGTCTCAGATAAATATTAAGTCTGGACAATGATAATCAGCAGCTGACTCACAACGTACGCAGACGACACTGTTATCTATACCAGCCAACCAAATCTCCCACAGTTGGAGGCCGTGCTGCAAGACCAATTCACAGAGGTAGAAAAGTGGATCGCAGATAACAAACTTTTTCTAAATACTGACAACTGTTAAAATGCTCTTTGGAACCGCACCTAAACTACACAAATTGCAAACACCCCATCTATGTGTGGGGACAAGATCAAATAACACACTGACTACAGTCACTTCACTCAAATATCTAGGTATGTGGTTAGACCCAAATCTATCTTTTGGCCCCCACATCGAAAAACTCTCATCTAAACTCTACCCCAAACTAGGTGCCCTGTACAGAAACAAATCCTGCCTGAGCCCCGCGGTAAGAAAGCACATTGTGCAACAAATGCTTATGCCAGCCATTGAATACGGAGATGTAGTGTATGCAGCTGCCCCTCAATCACACCTTCAGAAACTTACTACATTGTATAACTTATTCTGCCGCTTTGTGCTACAATGTAACTACATGACACACCATTGTGACATGTTAAAAGAACTAAACTGGCCATCACTGGAATCTAGACGCTCCCTTCACCTTTCCAACCTGGTGTTTAAGAGCTTTTCTGGGAAGCTACCACCCTACCTGAATAGGCTGATTGCCCCAGCAGTTCCCTCATCCTATAACCTCCGATCCAGGACCGGCACCTTACTTGCAATACCGTAATACAAAAAGAAAGTGTCTCGATCCTCATTTTCCTACAGAGCAGCGCAATTATGGAATAACCTCCCAGACGCCATCAAATCTTTCCCCAGTCTAAAGTCCCTTAAGAGTTCCCTATTAACATACTTCAATATGGAATGCACATGTAAACATGTGACATAATGACTTTATTTCCTACATATTTATTTTTCTGTTAATCTGTATATTTGGTTTTGTGTTAATATCTTGCATTTTACTATTTTGTATTTCTGTAACCATTCAATGTTCTTGAACCCAGGACATACTTGAAAACGAGAGAAATCTCAATGTATCCTTCCTGGTAAAATCCTTTATAAATAAATAAATAAATAAATAACTGAGCTGCTATTGGGGAGTCAGGACTTGACAGAAAGGTGCCCAGGAAATGTAGAATTTATATGTGATATCACTGCAAAACTGTTGTCTCATGACCTACTCCTTTCCTGCCACCAGTGGCGGAAGTACCAGGGTCGCAGCGGTCGCAGTTGCGACCGGGCCCTGGCATTCCGCCACTGGAGGGGGGCTCAGCGCCGCCGCCAGATTCCGGCAATCAGCGCCGGAATCTGGGAGCCGCACACTGGCCGTCCCTCTCCCTGCGAGCGGCCACTGACATGCAGCTTGGCCGCTCATGTGGGATGGGAACCACCTGACCGGCGCACGAGATCCTCTCGCGAGACCTCTGCGCTGGTCAGGTGGTTTCCGGCGAGCGGCCAAGATGCATGCTTCCACCGGCCGCTCGCCAAGGAGAAGAACAATGCCGGCGGAGCCTGCCCTGGGACCAGCAGAGGTGAGACCTGGGGGCCATATATATATACCCGTGAGACCTGGGGGCCATATATATACCCGTGAGACCTGGGGGCCATATATATACCCATGAGACCTGGGGGCCATATATATACCCATGAGAGCTGGGGCCATATATATCTATCCATGAGAGTTGGGGGCCATATATATACCCGTGAGACCTGGGGGCCATACATACCCATGAGACCTGGGGGCCATACATACCCATGAGACCTGGGGGCCATACATACCCATGAGACCTGGGGGTCATACATACCCATGAGACCTGGGGGGCATACATACACATGAGAGCTGGGGGCCATACATACCCATGAGAGCTTGGGGCCATATATACCCATGAGACCTGGGGGCCATATATACCCATGTGAGCTGGGGGCAATATATAACCATGTCAGCTATCTTTTTTTATTTTGCATGAAAAAAAAAAAGTAAAAATATAGAATTTTTTTGGGGGGGAGGGGGGCCCTTCGTGGATTCTTGCACCGGGGCCCTCAGGTTTCTAGTTACGCCACTGCCTGCCACTATCTCCCCTCATGATCTACTTTCCTCTTCTGCCACTATCTCCTCTCATGATCTATTCCTTTACTTTTCTGTCACTATCTCCTCTCATGTCAGATTTCAAGATTTCTCTTTTATTGCCCATTACCTGTGGCATTTGCTTCCTCGTCCTATCTGACAGTCCCTTCATCTATATGACTTTAATCACAAACACACCTTGAAATCCAGGGTGAGAATCCTACACTCTAGTAGCATAATCCAGAGCTACTGCACCTACACCACTTCAATTACACTCCACATAACAAACCACCGGTTGAAACACTTGCCACCACTATGCCTACAGAGCCAATAACAGCAGGCTCTGAATCATGTGAGTTGGATTTTTTTATTCACATTATTACAACATTCACAATGAAAACAATACTGCACCATTTTGGATAATCTTTTTCTGTTTTTGAGATTGGAAACATCCCAGACTCTTCAACACTTAATTAGAAGAACAATATTTTACCACTTTTCCACTGTGTATTAAGGGTAACACGTGTTCAGAATTTCACATGACATACTACACCTGCGCTTAGGGAACTGGTTTTTTTGGCAATATGTGGGATGATTTTTGCCCCCTGTTCTCACCAACAGCTGCAAACCATAAGAATTGTCATCGTAAAATACACTCTGACTAGGCGCTATATATTGCACTATACAGTATTTTGTAGAACTTCCGTCCTTCTTGTCTCCACATCCCCAATTCCCATATAGATTGTAAATTGCCTCAGTTAAAGGGTCCTCCAGTCCTACTATAACATCTTTGTTAAGTACATTTTAAACAATACAATTGTATGTTACAATATACCATCCCTTCACCCACTTGCCTTCTACAACGCTGCTGAATCTGCCAGCACTATATAAATAAAGTTTAAAAATACAGTAGCCAGCTGAGGGCATTTTTTAGGCAGCATGCAATTTACAGATTCATTGATGGACTGAACGTGGCCACCTCTCATGTTAGCATAATAATTTGAAGTTACAGTGTATAAAGTGTGCCAGGTTTTGGATAGAAAGGTTGCATTAGTATGTTCTTGATATTGTACATCTTTTGGCAAATTCTGTGGATGGAATTGCAAAATAAATAAATAATTTTAAGGGAGTGTTCACATCCTTTGGACTTTGTGGTGCTGGTGGTAATAATTTTTAATAATTACTAGAGTACATAAATATAATGTTTTCTGTGGTTAAAATCCTTCTGTTCCTCCTCCACCGATATCTGTTTCACATGTTAAATACAAAAAGATGTCTTCAGGCCAAGTCTGGTGACTCTGCGGCCAAGAATATGGATTCTGGGAAAGTTGCTTGATAAATTACACAACTATGCAGTTCTCCTTTCCAAAATATTTTGGCCGGGTTAAGTTAAAACCTAAAAGAAATCAGATTCTGTGTCCATAAATATAGTCATAATAGGGTGGGCTTAGTATTGAAACTGCTAGATTTACCTGTTTGCTATGAAAAGGAGGTCCCTATAAAGATAAATGATATTTTATGTTGGAATGGTAAGAGGTAACAGATGCTCTGATAGAAATTTACAAAATTTGATAAGGGATTTATTGCATAAACATTGAGCTTCGACAAAGTGATCATCTACTTGCCAACAATGGCCAAAGGAGCTTATTTCTACACGCTCACAATAGTTGTAGGTAACATGCAGGAATGTCACCACATTCTGGACGTGTTAGGTTACAACGTGTTTGTATCAGATCTCACTACACCTACAGGGTCACATCTGTCAATGCCGCTTCCTTGCTGTACACCAAGGTTCTCCTCGTGACTCCCATGCATTTCTCCAGTACCTTAGCCACAGCTTAAAGACAGGTACACGTAGTGAGCCTTGCTAGCATCCCCCAGAAATAAGCCGAGGCTGTCGATCTGGAGCTTTTCATTGGAACAGGGAACAGAAAATAGCAGCTACCCAAACCATGAATCGTGACTGCATGTAGGGTCAGAATATAACTCTTTTAATCAGGGACAGACACACATGGATCCTTTTCATATATACAAAACCTCCCCTAGAAACTGTTGGGGGACCTAATTAGACTGAAACAGATACTAGGACACATTTGCTTATTGGAATGTGAAACATAATTAGATTAGGGACAGACAGTTAAATTAAGCATTAGGTAACATTTCAAATGAGGCAGGACAATGGGAATCATGATCATAAACAGATTACAGTTTAAAACAGCAGATAACAGGGCAGCAGTGTGTTTGCCTGATAAAACAGATTACCCAACTCAATATAATAAACTCAAAATAAACAGTTATCAACACATTCCAGAGACAAGGTAGCTTGGGAGTCTAATCCTCTCAGCAAAATAACAAGGTACACATGGACCAGACTGGACAGTGACATTCTTTTCGTAATATAGTTTTTATTAAGTTTGTATCATAACAAAATACAACAGGTAATGGTGGTATACTTTGCAAAATATTGTGATAAGCAACATCACAAATGCCATACAAGTGCTCAAGATATAGTATAACAAATGCAAATATTTGAGGCTGAATAATCAATCAAAAACACATATATATATATACCAAACAGAATATGAAAATAAAAATAAAAAGAGAAACAAAAAGAAAGACGATAGACTATTATAAGAAAAGTCTATCCCTAATGCTAGGCTTATATCATCATTTTCACTGTTCAATCCTATTATAAGCGTTAAAATATCACCTCTGGATGCCGCGTTTCACTGATATCACTGCGACCGATAAGGGAAGTGCCTAAATCTGAGCCAGTGCCGACGAGCTCTGAGCCATTCGCCTATTGTTGGATCTGAATTCCGTCCACCAGTACCATGTCCTAAAATACGTGTCAAAGTCTTGTTCAAGAGTGTAATGTAGCTCTTCCAATTCTCTGACATATTCTACTCTATCAATCCAGTCAAAGATCGCGGGGGGCGACTGTTGCTTCCAAAATTTTGGGATTAATGCTCTCGCTGCATTCAATAAGTGTACCGTCACAGATTTCACATAGTTATTTATAGACAAGGGGATAACATGTAGTAGTGCCACTTTAGGATGAAATGGCAAGTCTAAAGACGTTATCTCTTTAATATATGTCCACACCACCTCCCAAAACGATTGTATGATAGGACATTCCCACAAAATATGTAAAAACGTGCCCCTATGCCTTTGACATCGCCAACAATCAGGTGAGACCGCTGGGTATATAGCGTGCAGGCGGGCTGGGGTTAAGTACCATCTAGAAATCAGCTTGTAATTAGTTTCCTGCACCGTGAGAGCTCTAGAGGAGCGGAATGTCACCTGGAACGCCGTCGACCACTCCTCAGGAGTCAATGGCTGTGAGAGTTCGGCCGACCATTTTGTTGTGTACAAGGGTAGGGTTTGAAACCTAGCTGAAGATAGAAGGGAATATATGTAAGATAGTAAATGCGGAGGTGGCGGGTCTGAGATACATATCGTCTCGAAAGTAGTCAGTGCTGTAGGTATAGTAACGTCGGCCCGAAGTACCCGTGTAGTGATAAAGTGTTGCAATTGCATATAGTTATATTTCCATAGTGGGGTGCTCGAGCGATCTCCCAGCAGATCAGTGAGAGGTATCAGACCCTCCGGGCCAATACAAGCCTGAAGAGGGACATAGGGGCCGTCATAATCCAATCCAAGAAAGGACTGGGCGTTACCTGGGAGGAAGTCTGGGTTATGTGTAATCGGAGTCAGCAAAGAAGGCAAGGGTGATAAACCTAAGAGTGTACGGAGTTTACGCCATCTCTTTAATGTCGGGCTTATAGTTGGGTGTGGAGTGGGGACCAACGCGTCCATGGTCACCGTTTGCCACGGGGCCGAGACTATAGGAACCGCGAGAAAAAGCTGTTCTAAATGTACCCATAGTTTATGAGGAGGTGACATCGACCAGTCGCTAAGTCTCGTCAGTAGAGCCGCGTCGTAATAAAGTTCTAGATGTGGTAAACCCAGGCCCCCTCCCGATTTAGGTCGGACAAGGACATCGTATGAGATCCGTGGTCTATTGTCTCTCCATATAAATTTTAAAAAGATGGTTTTCAGTGTTCTAAAAAAGGATAATGGTATGTCAATAGGTAGAGTCTGGAAGAGATAGAGGAATTTTGGCAGAACTGTCATTTTTAAAATATTAATACGTCCGAACCAGGAGAACTGGGGTTTATTCCAGTCTTTAAGGTCTCGAGATACCCGATTGAGTAGGGGGACATAATTATGGTCAAACAAGGATGATAAATCCGACGGGAGCTGTATGCCTAGGTATTGGATAGCCCCAGTAGGCCAGGAAAACGGAGCCAAACTTTGCAGCGCCTCCTTAGTAAGAGGTGATATGCCCACCCCCATCATTTCGCATTTATCAGTATTAATTTTGAAGTTCGACACTCCCGCATAATGCGCAACCTCCTGTAAGAAGGCCTCAGTAGAGCTAACTGGGTTCAATAAGGTAAGAAGTATGTCATCTGCAAATGCAGAAATTTTATAATGGTGAAAAGGTAATGTTACTCCCTGAATATTATCGTTGTCTCGAATCCGTTGTAGGAACGGTTCTAGAGCCAAGACGAATAAAAGCGGGGAGAGGGGACAACCCTGGCGTGTACCATTTGAGATCTTTATCGGTGTAGAAAGCGCACCATTAATTCTGAGGACCGCCGTCGGATCATTATATAATGCTGAAATCCAGGTCAACCATCTCGGCCCTAGACCGAACCTCTCCAGGACAGCCATCAGATAGGACCAATCCACTCTGTCGAACGCCTTTTCGGCGTCGACAGAGAGAAGGACCATCGGCGTGTGTGTCGTGCGTGCTCTATGAATCAAATTGATAGCCCGATAGGTATTATCTCGTGCTCCCCTCTGGTGAATAAATCCTACCTGATCAGGGTGGATCAAGGAGGGCAACAAGGGGCTCAATCGCATAGCCAGCATCTTTGCCATCAATTTAATGTCATTATTAATTAGCGAGATCGGGCGGTAATTTTGACACAGCGTAGGATCCTTCCCGAGCTTCGGGATAAGGGCTATCGTCGCCTCGAGTGCCGATTTAGGGAGGCCTTTGTTGTCTTCTAGGGCATTGAGAGAATGGAGTAAGTGGGGGCCTAAAAGTGTTAAAAATGTTTTATAGTAGACTATAGAAAATCCGTCCGGGCCCGGACTCTTTCCAGTGGGGGTTGCCTTCAAGGCAGCCGCTAGCTCACTCAGGTTGAAGGGGGCGTCTAGAGCTTTGGCCTCCTTCACCGTTAGTTTCGCCTGCAAGGACTTATCCAGATACTCTGCTATGAGAGGGGTGGAGGGCACATCAGCGCGCTGGGAGTATAGCGACTGATAATACTTTACAAATTGGTCAGTAATCTCCTTGTTCAAGGATAAAAGGCGGCCTGTGGAAGACCTGAGTTTGGGGATATAGGTGGCTTGGTATTTCTGACGCAAAGCCCTAGCTAACATCTTACCACATCTATTTCCGTGTACATAAAATGAGTGTTTTGTAAGCAAGAGTGAGCGGCTGGCCTGTTGGTGCAAGAGCTGTCTTAAGTCAGCTCTTAACGCCACGAGCGCCGTGTAGTGTTCAACTGACTCAGTGGCCTTATGTAGCTCCTCGGCTACCTGGATTTCAGCAAGTAAGGCTTGTATTTTAGCCGTCTTTTCCCGTTTACGTCGGGCCCCTATTTGAATAAGGGTTCCCCGCATAACACATTTGTGTGCCTCCCACAAGACCGTGGCCGTCACATCTTCTGTATCATTGTCTACAAAGTATTGTTTGATAGCCTCAGAAATGCGTTCCCTCTCCACAACGTCCGCTAATATCGTGCCATTCAGACGCCATTGATAGGATTTACGGGGCAGCGACGGTAAGGAGAGGGTCAGGAACACCGGGGCATGATCAGACCATGAAATGTTGCCAATAGTAACTGATTTGATATACCCTAGGTCGATATGACGTAGCAGGAATAAATCTAGGCGGGAATACACCCTGGCTGCAGCTGAATAATAAGTAAAGTCCCGACCAAGCGGATGCATTGCCCTCCAACAATCAACCAATCGGGCCTCATGGAGTATCTGGTGGAATCTCCGTCTTTTAGACGAGGAAACCAAAGCCGGTGAAAGAGGCGCCTCTCCTGGAGCATCAGGCAAAACATTAAAGTCCCCCCCACATATCAACGTGCCCTCTGCGAACTTTTCCAACTTCATCAAAATTTTGCTTAGGGACGTACATTGCTTAATGTTAGGGAGGTAGCAATTAGCCAAGGTAACTTTCGAGGACCCCAAGAGGCCTTTAATAAACAGATAACGACCCCCCGGGTCAGAACATTGTTCCTGGCACGTAAAAGGCACGTGCGCTGCTATCAAAATGGCCACTCCTCTCGACTTAGAACCGGAGAAGTTACTATAAAAACAGTGTGGATAGTAACGAGAATATAAACGAACAGACGTATCACTGCGAATATGCGTTTCTTGTAAGAACACCACCTCTCCTCTCATGCGTTGCAGGTCATGGAGTGCCAAACGGCGTTTAGCCGGATGGTTAAGTCCTCTCACATTGAGAGTAATAACTCGCAACTCAGCCATGATATGGGCTGCGGCGGATCAATTCACCTGGTGTAGCCGGAGTGGAGGTGAAGTCGAGCAAGTGAGAGAGCAGCATTCTCCCAGAGGAGTATATAATATCACCCTCAGTTTCAGAACAGTATAAAGCGTTGCAACAACTAAACAAACTTACTAAACATAACAAACAATTAAACAGTATGCATTGGTGCTGAAGCCCAAAATGGACTAAATCCCTAATGGGATACCTTGTGAATAAAAGTGTAGTGGAAAAAATCCTCCACATGGAAACAAATGTTAAAGTTTGCACCGCGCGGGGAAGCGGCAAAAAAAAAGAAAGGAGAAAAAGAAAAACGGTATAGTTACCAGACCAAAAATCTGCAGACCAGCCGGTCTACAACCAATACTCCGAGAACAGTCGGAGACCAAAAGAACAGGACACCCGGGCAAGCCTTTGAAGTTGAAAACAGAAAAACAGTCAGTTTCATGCAAGGCCTGAGAGTCCCCTCATGGAGGGTCCGTTGAGCTTTGTTCAGCTCCACGTGCGGTATCCAGGGGGCGTCGACGATCTCGTCGGGCAGTGCGCCATGGCTGACGCTGTGGTTGCGGTGGGGGAGGTATATTCGGGTCTCCTCCGAACCAGCCCTGTATATTAACTGGAGAAAGTTCCAGCGCTTGTAAGAAATCTGGCACATCCTCAGGGACTGAGATACTCAGGGATCGATTATCCACGCGAACGTGTAGAGCAAACGGATATCCCCATCTATATCGTATGGAGCGAGCCCGAAGCTGGTCCGTGATAGGCTTCAGTTCCCTCCTGGCTGTCAGGGTAGATCTCGATACGTCCTGGAATAATTCCACTGTGTGGTCGTCAAAAACTATCGAAGGCATGTTCCTCGCCGCTTTCATTACCTCCTCTTTCAAAGTAAAATGATGCACTCGACATATCACGTCTCTAGGTGCTGAGTTTGGAGCGCCTCTGGCTCGCAGGGCTCTGTGAGCACGATCTAGATGCAGAGGGGTATCAGGGGAGCGTTGGAGGAGTTCATTAAATAAAGTTTGTACAGTCAGAGTTACGTTTTCAGTTTCACCCAAAGGAGGCTCAGGAAGACCTCTCACGCGTATATTATTGCGTCTCCCTCTATTATCCAGGTCATCCACCCAGCGAAATAAGGAGGCAATCTGTGTAGCCTGCGTGCTCAGAAGTGTCTCAAGATGCTGAGTTTTAGTCAGTGCAGCTTCCCTGTCCTCCTCCAAGTCGTGCACTCTGCCTCCCAAGTGTTTGATATCTGCCCCCAGTTCCTCGAAGCGCGCATCAAATTTGGCCTCCAATCTGGCAAAGAGACCTTCCAGGTCCGTCCTAGTGGGCAACAATTTCAGGGCTTCCCTCACCTCTGTATCGTCCACGCTGCCCGCCGACAGCGCGGGACTTCCCGGGCCCCTCATGTCCGCCATGGCCGCCGCCATCTTGGAATCGCGGCCTAGGTGTGTTGATGTCGCCGCACCGCTCAGGTAATGCCGCATTGGGGAAGCTGTGGGCGGCGCTGGGGTACTCGGGCGGCTCATCTGCGTTGTGAGCCGTTTTTTGGGTCCCATTGATGGGTCTAGCTACTGCTTTTCTGTGTCCTTGTGGTGCCCGGGTGAAGAGCTCCTCGATCACACAGCCATCCCGGATCGCGCCAAGCCACGCCCCCGACAGTGACATTCTTACATAACACAGATTATACAATCATCCTGCCCAAAAGAGAGGCCAATGTAATAATATTGAACATCAAGCTTGCACCCTAAATCCAAAGTGACTTGCGTCACAGCGTTAATAAAGTCATCATTCAAAAATGTTCTTAATCCCAACAATATATATACCCTAAAACATGATCATCTCATACGTAACCCAGTACTTTAAATTAAATTTGACATATTTATACATATGAGCTGAATTTTAGGCAATAATTATGATTATATTATGATCATGTTTTGGGACCCACGAAGAAAAACATTTAAGTGATCACCAGAAAGTTAAACAGGGTGTGAACAGCCAGGAACTCTGCTTCCTCAGCAAAATAGTGGATGAACAGCCTTTCCTCTGGACTTCACACCTACTTTTAGGCAGAACAGAATTTGCTGAGTAACAAATACATTGAGAAATCTGATATTCTTCATCGAGGCAATATTTAGCAAACCTTAGTTTATGTAGTGAAACTTTAGCATTTGCATAGACACACTAATTAGGCCAGGTATTGTCTCACTACAGTGAAACAGCTAGTGAAATGTATCCTGCCTAAATCACATTTTCTCCCAAAAAGTAATTGTAGGGAAATAAATAATTGTATTTGAGGATGTTAGTACAATGCATTGAATAGCTTTTATCTTGCCAATTATCTTACAGGAATGACATGATAAAAAAAGCCCACAAAGACATTCAGTAATGACAAGTAAAAGTGCCTTACAGTGAGCTCCGTTACCTCCATTGAGAAGTTACATGGTCTGCTCTTTCACTTGCCAACCAGGGAACAGGTTTATCCTGACTGCTACCCCACCAGACTTATTACATGAGCCAAATCATGGGCAGTCACCCATGATTTGATCTGGTCCGATGGGGGAACGATCAGGATAAATTCATTCTTTCCGAGGTGAGCCAGTGGAAGAGGGCCATCAGGAGATGGAGGCCCTGGTCTCTATTTGGGATGGATAGCTCCTATCTTTTGACCAAATAGATCTTTCCTTCAGCTTTTTTCTCAACATAACAGCTGCAAATTAGCCTTTGAACTCTAATCAATTTTAGAAATTGTTGCGTAAATACGATTCTTTGCTTTAGTTCCAACATGAATTTATTTAAGAAAAATGGCCCTTATATGTGCTAGTTATCGATGACAAATTTATTTCATACGGGCATGGGAAAGAAACAGCATTTGGAGTACCAGAGACACTCTCAAACCCTGGAAGAGCAAAAAAAAATCACAACTGTACTTTTGAAATTGTAACATTTAGAAGCTGTAATTACTGCTGTACTATGGCAGCAAAGGAATTGGGAGGAAGGACAAGGATGGCTATCCTGCAAGACAAGCATCTACTAGTTTAAATAAAAATTATGACTTTTAATAAAAACATATTATAGTAAATGTGAAATAGCCTATACAATTGTGAGGGTTCACTTCAGTCCGGGTTTCCAGTGTGCCTTTAAAGAACAGCTCCCACTTGGCAAAGTTATTGATGGTAACAATCTCTACGTCTCGTCATTTTTTGGCAGGAAACAAGCATAATAAACAAAAAATAGACAAAACTATACTATATCAAAAGACTGGAAATATTCCATTGTGAAAATCCAGCAGAACATCACTGAACCACAATTATGATCTGACAGTCATAAAATTCATAAAACAAGTATACATATTGCTCTAGTTGAAATGCTTATAAGACCACCAAAGACCTAAATTCTACGAGGTCATTCATATATACTGTTTTTGCTGGACTGCTGTTTAGATTCACACTCGGTCAATCTGATATCCTCTTATTTATAGAGTTATATGATTTTACCATACTTTTTTATTTAAACTTGATCATTATTTTTATATAAAAGTATTTTTTTATTGTAACAAGTTTTATTAAGGGTTTTCTGAGCATATTAAACCATAAAACGACAAATTACGTCTTGTCACAACACCGAGAAATTGTGTTTACGGAAGTATGCTAAAAGAACATCCGCAATTATACAATCGAATATAAAATCAAAAGAAACAAAAACAGGTAATTAAACAATAGAAAATATAGGGAATATGGGAGGGGGGAGTTTATCGCAGAGAAAATGTCAGTATTAAAAGTATTTATTTATGTAATAGGTTCCCATACAAGCATAACAAGAGACACTGTTACGTTCATTTGTTTTCTATGTTTTAGTTTTCAATCATAAAAAAGAAAACTCAACAGAAAAGAAAATCACAAAAAAAGCTGAATGTAGAATATATTCTTAATAAGCCATCACCACCAAAAGTTAAAGTGATACCACATTAACCAATATGTTATTGGTTACCTTTCTGTGATGCTTTTGGCTGACTGTAGGAAGCGAGCGTGATCGTTCTCCTTTAAAGACTGCTCTGCCTGTGAAATGAGGGAAGTGGAGCGCTCAATGCATTGCTTGCAGTTTGCAATCTGCTGAGCCAACTTTCTCAACCTCACCACCTGAGAACAGAAAGAGAAATACATTTTTAGCGGCTGTGATAATGCTCACGGGTACAATTTCTTGATCATGAAGTTCACATCTACAATAGAGAAGATTTTTTTTATTTACATCAGATTAATATTGAAGTGAAGGTAATGGCAATTCCTAGATGAGTCTTATCTTTAAGATGGCTAAAGTCAGCCCATCGTGGACAGGTTTGCTTTATGTGAGTGGGATTTTTTTATCAAGTTGTGTTATTAGACTTGTACCTGCGACACTGCAAATGCATTTCTAGGTAGTAATCGTGTTCCATAGGGTAATGGCGTGTGTGCAACATTTTTGTCATTGAGTGACCCTCCATACTGATCCTGACTTTTGACTCTTTTTGATTTGATTGACAGGAGAATTTGTCATGACCTATCTTAAATTGATGGGCAGTAGGACATATGCATTAAAATTTTTATTGTTCAGTCAGCCATTGGTGAGGTAAAGGCACACTCCAAGGGCTGATTCCTCCAAGTGCAAGGGCTTAGTTCCACCCATAACCTGAGTGCTGATTTTGGGTTCCTAGCTTTTGGGATCTAGCTAGCACCAATACCACTCAATGTGCTTATTGAGAACTATTGGATTGGCTGCATCGACGCAATCACATGGCATGCTGCAGCTTACAGGAAGTCAGACAAAATCTGATCCAGAATAGTGACGAGGGAGCCCAGCACTGAACGTAAGGTGTGTTACAAAGAAACTAAAGGGTTTCCCCTGGAAGTGAAGTGGATGAGGACTGGAGTGGCTAATGTTAAGCCCCTCTTTTTAACCCTGGAGTATCCTTTTAGACACACACAGGGTTATTCAAAGAGAATTGAAAAGTCACCGTACATTGAGTGACTTTTCGTTGGCTTCAACTCGGCGCGATTTGGCAATACTATTTCGCCGACCCTGCGGTGTATTCAGCAAGCACCACAGAGTCCCCGAAGAGCAAGAAAACCCGTCGCAAATCCGACGAACACTCACCACCAAACCACCAAAAACTCACCGCAAAACCCGCCGAACATTCACTAAAACCCGCAAAACAGCTGGATTAACCCCGCCGAATACGCCAGAGCAGCCGCCGATCACAACGCAGAGCAGCCGCCGGAAAAAGTCGACACTGCAGACGAATGGAGTGGAAAAAAAACTGTTCGCTTGAATGTTTGAAAAGTGAAACGCTGTTTGCAAAGAAAATACAGAACGAAAATGTCTGAAATTTACATAAAAGATCCAATGAATGATAATAAAAGAGGCTGTTACAGAAAAAAGAAAAAACGATTTAAATTTTTTTTTTGCTAAAAATCCCGAAAAATGCCTAAAAGATCCTATAAAATCTATTAATAAAGAGACTTTATACTTAAGAAAATTATAATCAACAGTTTGTTAGATATTGTATTAAAAACGGGAATATTTTTAACATTGAAGCCTATGGGATTCGCCTGACTAAACCTGCTGCATGAAACTACTGAACAGCAGGGAAATTCGGCAACTTTTCACTGCTGTTTTTTTTTCTCTGAATAGACGAAGCATTGCTTCTCTATGGGGATTTAACTGCCCTCAAACAGGCACCGAACAGGCACCGTATGTGCAGGCAATTCGCCAAGATTTGGCGAACTACCTGCTCTCTGAATAGCCGAATGGCCAGGAAATGTAACCGAACGCTGAATTTCACTGTTTGGATCTCTTTGAATAACCCTGCTAGTCTCTTTATGCAGACCAAATCTCCAATTTTCGCTGGAACTAATGAGAATTGGCAGGTCTGACTAACAGGAAGGTCACTAAAGCTGATGACATTGTTATGTTATGTCTGCATCGTTTTTTTTATCAGCCCTTGATGGTGAATAAAAATCTCCTGGGTACACAGGTAAACTGAAAAAAGCTGATCACAGATGCTTGAAGCTACATGAGAAACCACTGAGCACTTTCCGTATAAGCCACACTTGCAAGCAGTATAAATAAAAAATGTCAAATTCTATATTTGGTTCTAAAAATGGGAAATGGATGGCAAGCCTACATATACATCTGGCAACACTTATATATTGTGTTCCCATGAAGGACAGGAACATCATGGCCCTAACAAAATCAATACGGACTTACATAGGCATGCATTCCAAATCTGTGAAATAAAAACTTTTTAGACAAATAAACCTATATTTAAAATCACTGAGGAACATGACACATTGAAAAGTTCAAATTACTAAAGCTACATTACAGCACCTTTACCAGCACAAAGTACAAAAGACATTTGTTTCCTAATTGAATCCCTTTAAGGAATTGAAATGCCATGTAGGCGGAAGTCTTAATTTGCATTTTACTTCCTTGTAGCCTTATATAATGAAGCCAGACAGGATTTTTGGCCACCCATGTTACTCTGAAAATAAACACTTGTTATAAAATATCTTCTAAAAGTCTACTCTTTCGGAGAACTAAATCTATTTTAACTACAGTCAGGCCTTATCCCATTAGGAGCGGTAAACTGCGAGTAAATTGCCTCAGAATTAGGCATTTTAGGCCAAACGCTACTCCAATGAGAGGTGGCAAACACGGCTCACAGCATACACTCTGGAGTTCATAGGACTCTTGAGTGTATACTCTGGTGTGAGATCTTGTGCAAGTTCTGGCAGAAGGACACCAAAGAACTGTTTCACCTTGGTTTCCTTCTGTTCACGTGGCAAAAAGACTGCAAATTGCGTGGGGGGATTTGGGGGGAGTGTGGTAGATGACTGACTATAGATATGAGGGGCTTATTTTTTTAAAAGGGGCAAAGTGGCTTGGCAATTACATCACATTTATGGTGGCACAGCAGCAGCACTTTTTTTGCACTAGTTCAGGGGTCAGCAACCTTAGCTCCCTGATATTTTGGGAACTACAGTCAGCCTAATGGATGACTGAGCATCTTGGGAGATGTAGTTCCTAAAACATCAGGGAGCCAAGGTTGCTGACTCCTGCACTAGTCGCAAGAACGACAAGTAGTGGTGCACCAAAATGGAAATTTCCGGCCGATAAGAAACAGAAAATTCGGGATAGGTTCGGCTGAAAACCGATACCGAAAATCAGACATGAGAACCTGGGCCTGGAGGCTTGGCCGAACGGGGGACTCGCCTGATCCCGAAGGCTGGCCGAGCAAGCTGCTTGGCCGGCCTCCAGGCTCAGGCAAGCCCCCGGCTCGGCTTCCTCTAGGCCGAGGTTCGCATGGCTGATTGGTTGCACCTACATACTCCCCTACATCCTCCTACTTTGGCCCTGAGCTCCAGCAGTGGCAGTCCTCTGGCTGTCGCAGGCTGCTCGGCCGTCCTCCAGGCCACGGCCAGGTAGCCCCAGGCTCTTAGAATTCATATTGAATGAATTTGAAAGGGTTAACCAATGGGTTTTTTGCCGCTTTTCCACTGAAATTAAGGAACCTTTCCATTTTGAAAGCAAAATTGGTAACAGATCAATACAAAGTTTGGAACCCTAATCAACCACCTTCTTTTTCTTAACATCACAACTATTTTATTATAATGTTCTAAAATGAAACATCGAAGGAAATCAGGGAACAGCAACAGCAACAGCAAATAAGAAGAAAAATAATGTCTCCAGACAGTTCTGTTATATGTGTATCTAGAATCATAACCAAACTCATTTAAAGAGATGCTCACTGTTTTAAAAATGTCAATTTCTACTTTTGCAGGGTTTTTGAATTACTAGATTCAGGGTCTTGTGAAATTGATACTTCCTTTATTTTCGCATTTTGTTATGGACATATGAAAAAACACAAGTGCTTAGCCGGGTTGCGTATTTTATTTTTTTAACAGGTCCCATGAGCTGGTACTGAATAAAAAATATTGAAGAGTGTTAACACATCTGTGTTTCCATGTAGGCTCAGCCAGGTTACTAAGCTCGCTCTCAGACCTCTGCTAATGCTTTCGATTAAGGACTCATTCTAGTGTTTTTTTAAAGTGAATTTGTACTGGCCAGCTTTACTTTCACTGCGATATCCCATCAGGAAATGAATGTTGTACTGATCTTGAACATCAATACGGTATCTTATCCTTTGATGAGATATCGCAGACTCAACTTACCCGGGTCCAGTGCTGAACACTGACACTTTCATCCTCTGCGGGCATCACTAGAAGAGGCTGTCATGAAAAGAGTAGACTCCGTGGGTTGGTTTATAGTTGTTGATTTATTCAGCATAACATCGGATAGAGGAGACATATACAGTACGTCCCGCTAGCATGGCATCCCGGCAGACACTGCCTGGTACCGCCCCCACCCTTCCTGTCATGTGACTCCGCTCTCACCACATCTCCCACTTTTAACGGTAAAACATAAAAAAATAAACAATGTAAAGATACAAGTAGATAAACAATGCTAACTTGGACATCGGGGTAGACTACCCTAGTCTGCAGTGACTTTGGGATTATTCTGCCCATTCTTCAAGTCGCTGCTCTAGCTAAACAATAATCCCGGTAACGTTCCGGATGCCTCACAACTCTACCACTCGAAGTCATCTTGCAAGAACCATCACCAAGTCCTTGAGAGGGTGGCTGTGGCTCCGCTGGAAGCAGCGGTACATCATGCCCAGAAACCACCTGCAGGGTAGACCCATTCCATAAGACCGGAGAGTCTGGCTGTTGCGGTGTCGAGGTCTCAGCACTCAACTCCTCGGGTACCGGCTGAAGATGCCTTCTGTTGCGGTGAGCGACAGTTCCTCCTTCCGTGCGGATCACATAGGACCTGGGCTCCGGAGAACGCTCCACAACTGTAGCCGGGGTTCTCCACCTTGTCTCATCATCTAGCTTAACCCGGACACTCTGCCCCAGGTATAGCACCGATAGTGGGCGAGTAGAGTGTCGACTATCGTAAAAGAACCTGTAGTTCCGCTTCGCCACCTCGTCCCTCCTCCGAATATCCTCCGGAAGGACCGGGGAAGCCGGCAGGGAAGCATCCACAGAAGGCAAAGTAGTACGAATCTGCCGTCCCAACATCAGCTGAGCAGGGCTACACCCTGTAGCCTGAACAGGAGCCGCTCTGTACGCCATCAGGGCCAAATAAGGCTCTGCCTGCCCCAAAATAAACTTAGCGGTCTGAACCGCTCGCTCCGCCATCCCATTAGCCTGCGGGTAATGCGGACTGGAAGTCGTGTGACGGAAATCGTAATCCTTCCCAAAAGAAGTGAACTCTTTAGAGGCGAACTGCATACCATTGTCACTCACCAACTCCGACGGGATACCCCACCTGGCAAACATGCTTTTCAGACGGACGATCACAGTAGCACTGGTCGCCTCACCCAGTGGCGCGAGCTCAAGGTATCTGGAGTAGTAGTCCACAACAACTAAATATTTCCTCCCTTTTAGTTCGCACAGATCCGCAGCTATCTTCTGCCATGGACCCGCAGGTAGGGGGGTGGAAAGTAAAGGCTCACGTCTCTGTGTAGGTCGACGTTCTTTGCAGAAGGCACATCTCGAGATGAAATCGGCAATGTCAGCGCTAATCCCAGGCCACCACACAGCAGACGACGCCCTCTCCCTACACTTGGAAACCCCCAAATGACCTTCATGAATCCGCCGTAGCATGTCTTGACGCAGACTTTTCGGAATAACAATGCGGTCTTGAAAAAACACTAAGCCGTCCATTTCAGTAAGGTACGCTCTCTCGGACTGGAACGCACTCAGAGACCACCACGCAGCACGACTCTCCGGCCAGCCGTCTCTTACATAGCTGATAACTTCTTGAAGGACAACATCCAGGTGCGTCTCTCTCTTAATCTGTTCCAATCTCCCCGAAGAGATGGACTTGGAGGCTAAGATCGAATCCACATACACCTTCACGTCCGACTCTGTCGACGAATCGCCCTCAGCAGCCAGCGGGAGTCTGGAGAGGGTATCTGCCACCACCAGCTGTTTTCCCGGGACATGCACAGCTCTAACATTAAACCTAAGTAGTCTCATTAAGAGTCTCTGGCATCTCAGAGGCGCCTTGTCGATATCATAAGAATTAATAAGAGGAACTAGTGGCTTGTGGTCAGTCTCCAGACTGAACACCTCCAAACCCATCAGATAACGGTGGAAGCGTTCGCAGGCCCAGACTCCGGCCAAACACTCTTTTTCAATTTGTGCATAACGTCTCTCTGCTGCTGTTAAGGTGCGAGAACAATAGGCAATAGGCAATAGGCTGTAGTTTACCCTCATTCAGCTGCAGAAGGGCCGCTCCCAACCCGTAGCTACTAGCATCTGCGCTAACCACAGTCTGCTTGCAGGGGTCATAGTACCCCAACACCGGAGCGGATCCCAGCATGGACGTGACTCGTGCTAAGGCCTCCTCCTGTGGAGGTCCCCATATCCAGGCGACATCTTTCTTTAACAATTCTGTGACAGGATGTAACACCGAGGACAACTCCGGTAGAAACTTCCCCACATAATTTACAAGGCCCAGTACTTGTCTCAGTTCATTCACATCGGAAGGGCTTTTCATTTTCTCAATAGCGAGAACCTTGCTGGCGTCTGGCTTAACCCCCTCCCCACTAATAATATGGCCAAAATAACACAGTACTGGTTTCCCAAAGTGGCACTTCTTATTGAGCCTCAGGCCAGATTCCTTGACGGTTTGTAGCACACAAAGCAGTCGCCGGTCGTGCTCCTCCTTAGTGGACCCATACACAAGGATATCGTCCATAACTACCACAGTACCCTCATGGTCTCTCAACAGGGAACTCATCTCGCTCTGGAAGATCTCCGGGGCCGAAGATATCCTGAAGGGGAGTCTGCGGAAGCAAAACCGACCTACCGGAGTAATGAAGGTCGTCAGTTTCTGGCTCTCTGGGTCAAGGGGTATCTGCCAGAACCCACTGGAACCGTCGAGCGTGGAAAAGAAGTTAGCCCCCGACAACTGAGGAGCAATATCTTCCAATGTCGGCATGACATATCTCTCCCTCCTAACGGCCTCGTTCAGACGTTTCAAATCCACACAAATACGAACTTTCCCATTCTTTTTAGCGACCGGTACAATGGGCGCACACCAGTCAGTAGCTTCTGTGACCGCCTCGATAACCCCCATCTTTTCCATCCGCAGAAGCTCGCACTCCACCTTCGGCAAAAGCGGAAACGGAATCCTACGAGGCGTAGTAAGGCTATAAGGGACAGCCTCAGGTTTGAGCTTTATACGGACCGGCTCACAGTTCAGCAGCCCCAGGTCTCCAAACACGTCCTCAGTGACTTCGTACACTCTAGCAACAAGGCCCAGACTGCAGGCTGCTTTCCGACTCAGAAGATTATTCACACACGATCCTCTGATTACGTACACCCACATCGATATTTTCCGCTCCCGGTACTCACAGTCAGCAAGGAACCTGCCGATGTAATCAATGCGACCTCCCGGACTATGAACTTGAATCGTAACGTTCTCCAGCTCCGGACGTCGAGGTAGCTTTGAAAATGTCCCAAAGGAAATAACTGTAATGTCTGCTCCGGTATCAATCTTAAAGGCAACTCTTTCACCCAACATCGTGAGTGTAACACGCCAATCCTCGACAGAGCCGGACTGTTCAGTCACCGATCCTATAAAGGACAGTTCCGGTGTCTCCTGATCACTGTCCAGACACATCTCTCTCACAGACTCTGATTTACAAACCACCTCAAAATGGCCGGCGCGGTTGCACTTCCTGCACCTCTTGTCTATAGCAGGGCACCGCGTCTTCATCTCGTGAGGGCGGTTACAGCGTGTGCAACGAGAACACGGTGTCCAACCGCTCCTGGGTCTGTCCGCTGCCTGCTGTCTGCCGCTTTTAACCCTTTGGGACTGGTGTATTTCTTCCACCCTGTTTTCTGACCTTAAGTCTGCACTTTGTTTCTTCACCAATTCACTCTGACGTGCAATCCGTATCGCCTCATCCAGTGTCAGCTTAGACTCCAGCTGCAACTTAAGTGAAACTTCCGAGTCTGCAATTCCGATAACCAGTCTGTCTCTGATCTGCTCCTCCTTAGCAGCGCCAAACTCACAGAACTCTGCCAACTGATAAAGGCTGCGCACAAATGATTCCACAGATTCTCCCTCACACTGGGCACGCTTGTGAAAGCAGGCTCTCTCGTGAATCACATTTCTTCTGGGCACAAAATGGGCGCTGAGCTTATCCACGACTTTATCAAAGTCCATCTCTTCCCCAGCGCTGAACTGAAAAGTACCGTAAATCGGCTCCACGTCTCTCCCCATAGCGTATAAAAGGGAATTAACCTGCACCTCACCAGGCTCCTTATCCAGCTTCGAAGCAATCCTGAAGCGTGCAAACCTTTGGCGCCAAGTAGGCCATGCAGCAGGCTGAGAGAAATCGAAGGGTTCCGGAGGAGAGAACTTAGACATCTTCACAGATCAAAATGGATACGCAGGGAAACACTTCTGACACCATGTCATGAAAAGAGTAGACTCCGTGGGTTGGTTTATAGTTGTTGATTTATTCAGCATAACATCGGATAGAGGAGACACATACAGTACGTCCCGCTAGCATGGCATCCCAGCAGACACTGCCTGGTACCGCCCCCACCCTTCCTGTCATGTGACTCCGCTCTCACCACATCTCCCCCTTTTAACGGTAAAACATAAAAAAATAAACAATGTAAAGATACAAGTAGATAAACAATGCTAACTTGGACAACGGGGTAGACTACCCTAGTCTGCAGTGACTTTGGGATTATTCTGCCCATTCTTCAAGACGCTGCTCTAGCTAAACAATAATCCCGGTAACGTTCCGGATGCCTCACAACTCTACCACTCGAAGTCATCTTGCAAGAACCATCACCAAGTCCTTGAGAGGGTGGCTGTGGCTCCGCTGGAAGCAGCGGTACATCATGCCCAGAAACCACCTGCAGGGTAGACCCATTCCATAAGACCGGAGAGTCTGGCTGTTGCGGTGTCGAGGTCTCAGCACTCAACTCCTCGGGTACCGGCTGAAGATGCCTTCTGTTGCGGCGAGCGACAGTTCCTCCTTCCGTGCGGATCACATAGGACCTGGGCTCCGGAGAACGCTCCACAACTGTAGCCGGGGTTCTCCACCTTGTCTCATCATCTAGCTTAACCCGGACACTCTGCCCCGGGTATAGCACCGATAGTGGGCGAGTAGAGTGTCGACTATCGTAAAAGAACCTGTAGTTCCGCTTCGCCACCTCGTCCCTCCTCCGAATATCCTCCGGAAGGACCGGGGAAACCGGCAGGGAAGCATCCACAGAAGGCAAAGTAGTACGAATCTGCCGTCCCAACATCAGCTGAGCAGGGCTACACCCTGTAGCCTGAACAGGAGCCGCTCTGTACGCCATCAGGGCCAAATAAGGCTCTGCCTGCCCCAAAATAAACTTAGCGGTCTGAACCGCTCGCTCCGCCATCCCATTAGCCTGCGGGTAATGCGGACTGGAAGTCGTGTGACGGAAATCGTAATCCTTCCCAAAAGAAGTGAACTCTTTAGAGGCGAACTGCATACCATTGTCACTCACCAACTCCGACGGGATACCCCACCTAGTCCCATCTGCAGCCAATTGCAGCAATCAGCCGTAGGGAAGTGAGGTGAGCCATAGGAGATGCCAGAGAGCCACAGGGCATGCTATGCTCAGGCCCACCTGCTTCCCTGCAGACCCCGGTGTTAAGGGGTTTTAAAGTATGCTTTAACCCTTTCGCTGATGAGGCATTTCCCGCCTCTGTGCTGAGGTCATTTTTACCGATTTTTCTCATCATGTTTAAACGTGTTTTGAAGGCTTATTTTAGTATATGACCCAGACATATTATATATCGTTCTTTCCGTCAGACTCGGCAGATTCATAATATGTCATTATTATATGTATACGTCATGACAAGTCTGTATATTATAACAAAAAATGCAATAAAATATGAATTTTCAATAATTTACAACGTGTGAAGTGTTTTTTTTTCACATTTTAACATGCGAGCAATTGCGGTTATATTTTGTATGGGGTGCGCTTGTTAAAAAAATTAGAAATGGGGTCTCGTTACATTTTTTTTTGGGGAAAATTACGTGATTTTTAACAAACGCACCGCATACAAAAATCGTTAGTGCAGCATCATTGTTCACATTATAATTGAAATGGGAACAATATTGCTGCATTAACGAACCAAAAAAAAGAAAAAAAAACTTGTTTATTTTTTTTTTAAATAGTTTTTTATTTTTATTTATTTTTTAAAACTTTTTTCATACTCATGTTTGGTATCGTTGGAACGGCCATGCTCTGGTCGATCCAACAATATCAAACATTAACCCCTAACTACCATGGATCGGGAGATAGGGGGTTCATTGGAACCCCTATCTCCACCATTGGTGGCAGTTAGGGGTTAACTCCAGGACTGGCGTCATTGTGCTATGCACGATGACGCCAGTCCTGAGGGGGCATTCCTGGAAGCTTGGCCGACATCCAAGATGTCGGCCAGCTCCGGGAAAGGATCACGAACCGGCGCTTTTCGGCGCCGATTCGTGATCCAGCCCCCATGGAGTTAATTCCAGGTACCGTTAGGAAGGGCAGGCTGTGCCCTTCCAAACGGTGCCTGGATTAACCCCCTGCACGCCGGCGATCGGGAGGGAGAGAGGTCCAAAGGACCTCCCCCCTCCCTTTCAGGCGCCTTCTCCGCACATGCGGGGGGCGCCTGAATTAGATGTCATCGCGCTGCCGCGATGACATCTAATTAGGCCGGCGGCGGTTCCTGGTGCTGGGCTGACATCGAGGATGTCAACCCGCACCGGGGCACAGCGATCGGCCGGAACCCGGCCGATCGCTGGCCCCAAAGGGAGGACGAGCTCAGCGCGTCCTCCGCAAGGAACGTTACCTGCGGGTGGACGCGCTGAGCGCGTCCTCCGCAGCGAAGCGGTTAATAAATCCAGGCTGCTAAAATAAGCATTTTAGCAATTGAAGCTATTTACCTATTTTTTATCTACAATGATAACTGTAAATCCTATTTCCTATTTATTCAGCAGCCTTCAGCATTCTACAGTCTCAGCTTTCGGCTCCTTCTCTCCCATGTTCACGGTTTCTGTTGTCTTGTACAGGGCGAGAAAATTGAAATCAGATTAGAAAGTTAAAAGACAGGAGGGCAGAAAGAACAGCTGTAAAATATTTTACTTCTCTATTTGTCAGAAAAAAAAAGGTACACCTGATCTGACAAGACTTTTCAAAGACTTCAAGAGAATCCCAAAACTGTTTGATACTAGATGGAATAGATTTAGTGGAAAATTGAACATGTGTAGATAATTGCTTCAACAACTTGTACTGTAAATCCTCAAAAACCCTCAAAAATACTGAACCACATCTTTTATTTAACTCGATATTAGATGGTTTGTTTAGCTAATTCTTGTTTTTATATTTAAAGTGTGGGAAGGTTAAGAATAGGAGTGTTTACATTGAAAGAGTTTCCCATCAGGGTACGGAATGGGAGCGCCCAAGCACACTGTGAAAGTATGCACATGGATAATTATAATTTATTAATATCATCTTACTTTTTACGATGCCAAAAGTTTCCACAGTGCTTTATGATAAAGAATGGGGAATCAAACAAACTTAGAAACGAGAGACACGAGGTGTAAAGGGCCTTGAATAAACAAGCTTACAATATAGAGCAGAGCTCTTAAACTCAGGCCTCCCCAGTTGTTTATTGCCTACAAATCCCAGAATTCTTTGAATGCAATAAATGGCCAGAGAATCATGGGAGGTGTAGTTCTGAAACATCTGGGGCGGGGTAGAGTTTAAGATACCTGATATAGAGGAATATATTTGTAGCCATGATACTCTGACAGTGAAGTTGAGGTAAAAAAAAAAATCAGTTGCCCACAACACAAACTCCCATGGGAACATTTTCTTGGGTATTAATGTTCCTGTGTTGTTCTTTCCATTCATGAATCAAATTGTTGAACAACAAAAACAATGAGTGCCAAAATAGGCACAGCTGGTCCACTTCCCCATGTACCCCTCGTCATTTCCTTGTACACTACTTTTTTGATAAGTAGGATACTATAATCCCTTTAAAAATAGATGCAGGCCAGCTTGGTGGCATTTCCTTCATCTATGTACTGTTTTGGCTAGGAGAAACAAATATGTTCGTGGGAATGACAACACAGTTATGCCTGTTTCCCAACCATTGTTCTAAGCAAGAACTGTCTCAGTTTAGTCTTTGTTGACTGCAAAACACACTGGGTATTCTTAAGGGAATGGTATACAAGTCATAGTAAGTTCATGTAGGGTAAAGCAAGGAACCCCAAGACATTTTCTGGTAGTTTTGTGAATGCAGATGGTTGTCTCGTTTCCAATAAATGGCTTCCTATCTTATCTGTTCATTTTGAACAAAAAGCGACATCCCTAAATAACAAATCAATAAATATAAAAAGCATTTCCAAAATATGCCTATTCGAATTAATACAGTCAAGCAAAGACACTGCGTCCTATTAAATGGTTTCTATCAGGGCGATCCGAGAGTTGGACATCCTAGGGACTCATGGAGCGAGTATAGATATTTGTATAGGAGCAATCTGGGGATTATATGATCAAGCATTCATATGAGGTTTATTTTTTTCCACCTTTATCTGTTATTCACAGGCTCTGATCAAAGTTAGTGTTTTTATTTCTCCTCCGGTAATGTCACATTAGTGATATTTTATAATGGGTACCAGGAGTTTGCTTTAATGTTGGGAACGTAGAATCAATTGAGGCTTTATTGAATTTAAGAACTTACATATTAGTCTTTCTCCATATTCAGTTTTGCGATTTCATCTTGTCAGTGTAGAAGATAAATAAAAGTCATTGTGGTTTTAATTTGACATTTTCAAAGGGACATTCTAGTTATTTTTTAACTTAAATCAATTCATCATTTTAAACCAAACATTTTCATACTTCACATCAATTATTCGTTTCCCAGCTTTAGCGAGCTAATCAAATTTAAAAATCCAAAGACTTTTCCCCCTGACCTAAATGCATGCACATAAAGGGTTAATCGAAGAGAGCCGAATTGGCCACCGAATTTCGTGACAATTCGGCTATTCGGAAAGCTAGCAATTAGTCAAATATTGGCGAATTGCCGGCGAAATACAGTGAACTCCCCATAGAGAAGTCATGGTTAATCTATTCAGAGAACGCCGAACAGCAGTGAAAAAGTTGGTCAAATGTCCAGATTTTTGCTGGTTCAGTTCGACAGCTTTAAACAGGCGAATCCCATAGGTTTTAATGTAAAAAGAAATGTTTTCCCTTTTTTCATAAAATTTTTATTCATCCGTTTATTCTTTTCATTTGTAGCCTAAAGTCTTTTTTTATCAATTTAATTTTTAGAATTTTGAAGGCATTTTGTAGGATTTTTTCGGCACAATTTTTGATTCTGATTTTTTCTTTTAAATGGCGTTTTTTTTTAAAATTCTGTAACAGACCTTTTTACTGTTATTTACAGGACTTTTTATATATTATTTTCATTCATTACTTTTGTTTAAAACCCCTTTTGAAAGTTGATTTTATCTTTAACCCCTGTTCAGCGGCTGGTCTGCTTTTGCCGGTGGCATTCGGCAGGTCGTCCGCTGCCTTCGGCAGGTTTGCGGCTGAGTTCGGTAGTTTATCAGGGATCGATTCAGTTATTTTTCGGCAGTTTATCGGATGCGTTCAGTGGTTTTCTGGTAGTTTGCAGCTGCGTTCGGCGGGTTTATTGGCAGCATTCTGTGGATCGATTCAGCGCATTTCGGGGACCCTGTGGTGAATGCTGAGGTTGTCAATGGGCACCGAAGGAGAGAGCACTGAAATTTCGGTGCTCTCTGAATAACCCCTTAGCTTAATGGCTTGAGCCGGTATTTTGACGGAGATGCAGCCTTTGATCGCTGGGACCACTGTCCGTATCTATCAGCAGCTCCTTATTGTTGCGGCACAAGACGCAAATACAGCATCCCAGTCGTAATAGAGTCGGTAACAGGGAGCTGCTAAGGGTTATTGGCTTGCGCTGACATTATCAGAGAAAGTTGTAAATGCGCTACCCAGATTATTAAAATGTTTTCTTTTTATGGGCATGTCAATCACCAATATGCAAGGTTTTGTTGTTTTGAAATGAATAGGTGTATCTGAATGGATTTCTTGCGCAGATTCCGAAAATGACCTTCAAAATTCCGTATCACATCAAGTTTTTTCACAAATGACGGAAATGTGAAAATTTAAAAAAACATTTCATGAATGGTCTTTGTGCGGGGATTTCAAGGGGATTGGAATATTGCTCGGCCAACAAGCAGGCTACACCAAATTTCCTTGCTTTTTGTGTGAATGGGACTCCAGAGCAAGAACGGAACATTGGGTTCGGCAGCAGTGGCCAGTCAGAAGTACATTCACACCTGGCGAAAAAAACATTGTTTCACTTCCACTGGTTGATCCCTCGAAAATACTGTTGCCACCTTTACACATCAAACTTGGCTTAATGAAGCAATTCGTGACAGCTTTAAGCAGGGACAGTAGATGCTTTCAGTATCTTGGTGGTAAGTTTCCATCAATCACGTCTGAAAAAATTAAAGCTGGCGTTTTCATAGGCCCTCAAATACGAAAATTAATGGCAGACAACATATTCGAGGAAACCATAAGTGAGTGCGAATTGCGAGCATGGACTGCATTCAGAAATGTGGTACACAACTTTTTGGGGAACACGAAGGCTTCAAATTACACCACTTTAGTCGAGGATACACTGGAATCCTATGAACTGCTTGGTTGCAACATGAGCGTCAAAGTTCACTTTCTTCATGCTCATCTAAATTACTTTCCTAACAATCTTGGTGATTTTTCGGAAGAACATGGCGAGCGCATCCATCACTATATTAAAGTGATACACAAGAGATACCAAGGAAAGTGGACTGTACATATGATGGCTGACTATTGTTGGATGTTGAACAGAGACTGTACGGACGCACACCGAAGACAATCCAAAAAAAAGAAGTTTGAAGGGGAGCCCAGTGGAGAATGTTAGGTATGTTTGCTTTTGAATATGTATTTAGGTTTATCTATTCCTTAAACAATCATTCCGCCCCTCCAGAGAACATTTTCACACGTTACAAACATTGCCATATAGCAATGTCGTTAAAAAATAACGTTTTTTTAAATTTTCACATTTCCATCATTTGTGAAAAAACCTGACGTGATACGGAAATTGGAAGGTCATTTTCGGAATCTACGGAAAAAATCCAGATACACCTATTTATTTGAAAACAACAGAAAAAGGTTGAAAAATTGCAGATCCGTGTTATCCATGATTTATTACAGCACATGTTAGGTGCAGCATTAACCCCTTAAGGACCGCTGACGTACCCTGTACGTCCTGTCCACGGGTCTCCCTTAGACCCACGGACGTACAGGGTACGTCAGCGGCGCCTAATCCCCCTCCCGCCTGATACTTACCTCCCTTGCTGGATCCCTCGGTGATCCGGCAGGGAGGAAGCCTGCCCATGTGATTTACATGGGCAGGCGAGGTTGATGACGTCGCCACGCTGCATGGTGATGTCATCAGCAGGCGTCCCCTTGCAAATCAATGGAGGGTCTCCCCTTTTCAGCGGTGTATGGCATTAACCTTTTCGCCGCCGAATCTCGTTTCGGCGCTAATTGCCGCCAAAACACGATTCGAACCTGGAGGGGGGCTGACATATTGGATGTCAGCCAAGCCTCCAGGTCCCCCCCACCCACTGACAACCTCACCATATGTGTCCAGGTTTGACCAGGTTTGGTTTTAAAAAATAAATTAAAATAAATAAAAAAAATAATAAAAAAATTAAATAAAATAAAAAAAGGTTTTTTTTAAAGTTTTTTTTGTCTGGGGGGGGGGGTTTAATTAAATAGGACCTAGGCTGTCATCTCAAAATAATTAGCACAAAATGGTCAGAATGAGCGCAACGCACATAGGTGAACTGGCTCAGCAGTGAAAGGGTTAAAAAGCAAAAACATGTAAAGATTGAGTATTTCTATTCTCGGGACAAAATTTTGAAACTATTTAGCCGGGGTCTTTATTGGTGGTTGTAGATTTTGGGGATTAAATTACGAAAAAGTGTGTTTTTACCATTTTTTCATCATATTTCATATTTTTTTTATAGTAAATTATTGGATATGATGGAAATAATGGTATTTCTAGAAAGTCCATTTAATGGCGGGAAAAAGGGTGTATAATATGTGTGGGTTGAATAAACGAGTAAGAGGAAAATTTGACCTAAACACTAACAGCGCAGAAACGTAAAATCAGCAGCAGTCACTAAGGGGTTAAGGGACTTCGGTCAATTGAAATATTTCACCATCATTTTTCAACTCACTGTCACTGCTCCCTTCCACTCTCCGCTACTGAACCCATTCCTCTCCCTGGCATTTTAAGACATCTACACCAAGGCTTGGAAAAAAAAAACAATTTACATAAACCAAGCAGACAAAGAGTATGTAAAAATATTTGTGATATTTGACCTTTCTGCACGCCTGTCTTTAAACACTTTTGCATCAGTTCTTGCCGACAAGACATTTTATTTGAAGTTAATTAGAGAAGCATGACAGCTTAGTGAACCAATAAACACACATTGGACTTTATTCTTATACTGCAATTTTCTCATAAAAGCACTACCAGCTTTGACATTTCCAGGTGACTTTACAGGTTACGGAGAAATACCACATACCAGAAGGGCACAGTAAGAAATAGTTTGCAGTGAAACAGAGGAGGTCATTCTTTAATTGAGAAGATAGAATTACAAAGAAACGGCATACCGTTATACCTGCTTCTACAATCATGTGCTAAAACACAGAGCACTGTATAATATGGTGTGGCTTTTAGTGCTCTCCAATAAATAAGCATTCAAAAATTTTATTTCAGCATCATGTAGAGGTAAAAAAAGGTTTATCATTCATCCCCGCAGAGCTACAGTTACAAGTCCTAACTGATAACAGTTAGGCTAGGGTCAGACGAACGCATTTTTCACGTTGTCCGTGAAAAAGTGCGTTCGAACGAATGGACGTATTTTTTCACGGAACACGCGATAGCGGTCATATGATGCGCCTTTTCGTCCGTGATTTTGTACGGATCATCAATAAAACACTTTTTGTGTCTGGACGTTATGTTGGCCGGACATTAGCAGCGTCTGACGTCTCCCAATCACGCACACACGCCTCTAGCGGATGCAGCGCACTCTGTACGTCCGTACTAGCGGTTTGACGTTCTAGAAAAAATGCGTTCGTTTGCCACTTGCGTTGCGCGGACGAACTTTCGTGCGGCCGTACTTCGTGTGTTCCCCGGCATTGGACGTCATTTGCTGCTAGCACGGCCGTGATTTCGTGCGTCTAAACGCACGTTAAAACTGCTTTCGTCTGACCCTAGCCTAAGGAAACTAACAGGGTTATTCAAAGAGATCCAAATTGTGGCCAAAGGTAACCGAACAGTGAAATTCGTTTGGTTACATTTCCTGGCCATTCGACTATCCAGAGAGCAGGCAGTTCGCCAAATGTTGGCGAATTGCCTGCACATACGGTGCCTGTTCGTTGTCTGTCCAAGGGCAGTGAAATCCCCCATAGAGAAGCAATTCTTCGTCTATTCAGAGAACAAAAACCAGCAGTGAAAAGTTGCCAAAATGCCCTGCTCTTCGGTGCTTCATTCGACAGGTTTATTCAGGAGAATCCCATAGGCTTCAATGTTAAAAATATTCCCGTTTTAATTCAATATCTAATAAACCGTTGATTATAATATTCTGCAGTAAAAAGTCTCTTTATTTTTTTATTTATTTTTAAGATCTTTTAGGCATTTTTCGGGATTTTTTAGCCAAACTTTTTTTAATTTTTTTCTTCTGTAACAGCCCTTTTTATTATTATTCATTGGATCTTATATGTAAATTTCAGACATTTTCGTTCTGTAGTTTCTTTACAAACAACGTTTTACTTTTCAAACATTCAAGCATACTTTTTTTTTCACTCTGTTCGTCTGCGGTGTCGGGTTTTTCCAACGGCTGTTCTGTGCTGTGATGTGATCGACGGCTGCTCGGGTTTCTCCGGCATGTTTGGCAGGGTTGATCCAGATGTTTTTGCAGGTTTCGTTGTGCGTTTGCAGGGTTTTGTGGTGAGTGTTCGTCGGGTTTGCGGGGACTTTTCCCTCCACTACGACAGCCCTGTGGTGCTTGATTAATACACCGCAGGGTCGCCGAAATGGGATCGCCAAATCGCATCGAATTGAAGAGAACGAAAAGTCACCGAACGTGGGGTGACTATTCGATTCTCTTTGAATAACCTTGTAAAAATTTCACATTTACAGCTAACTTTTCATTGAAACATTTCCTTTTAAAAGGAACAACTCCTTAGACAGAGAACATTGAATTGATAATAAAGAGTATAAAGATCAACATAACATCTAAATGCTTGAGAAGTATGGTCCCGTCAGCATCTGAAGTAGCCAATACATACGGTAGATAGAAGCCTAAACACAAAAGTGTAAAAATACCATCAGGAATTCCTTGATCGGTGGTTAGAGTGACAGTAGTTCAGAAAGTGTAGGAAAGTCAGTGCACTAATGATGCAATGATGTGTCGTAGAAAGACAAAAGGCTTTAATCCATAGTTGGTGCTAAAGTAACCAGAGCTGTTGTAAATTTATTATTCTTATTATCCTTTATTTATATAGCGCCACAAATTCGGCAGTGCTTTACAAGATCAGTGTACAAGGAGTTGATACATTAGAATACCACACATGGATGATGACCTGATTCAGGGGGACCCTGTTCTCAATGGAACTTAGAATCTAGGAGATATACAAGTATTTTGTTAGGTAGGCACATCCATATTGTTATGTGTCTTGCCCAAGGACTGGTGGCGTCTTGAGGGGGATTAGGTCATCTTTCCATGATTGTAGATCAGCAACCTGATGGTTAGGTTGAACCCACGTCTCGTAAAGTCTCCATCCAGTCAGTACTACCAGACCAGCCAGTAATTTACCAGAGCTTTTGTAGTCTGTGGAGTTGTTAAGTTTACAACAGCTCTGGTTAAGTTAGCACCAACTTTGGAAAATTGCCCAAAGTCATTAAAACGGCATGAGAATGGGCAGACATCACCAAAATGACACCAAAATGACACAAGGACAAGCATCACCGGAATGATGCAAGTAATGGCAGGCGTTGCCTGAACAACAAGCACAAGAGTTGCCAGATTGACACACAGAGTGAACATCGACAATGGAGAAATGACTTCCACAATAGAAGCCCTCTTATAAGGTATCTTGACACGTCCATAGTGATACAGTCACTACATAATTCCCTATTAGCTATGTCAAAGTGAAACTGGGCATGTCAGTTCATCTTTAATTGTCTCTCTCCGCTGAGCATGTGGTTATGATATTAACTGGCATTCCCTTGTGAACTTAATTGATGTCATGTTTATTGGAAGAGGTTTTTGAAAGTATGCATCAATACTTTTACAGTTTCAAGTCATTGATAATTATCAAGGTGTTTTTCATTCACTGTTCATGTGTCCTCATTCAGGGTTGTGGCAGAGAAATCAGCCAATCACAGAGCAGCAAGATTTGAAAATATTATCTACTTTAATTGTACCCTGTATGAATAACCAATGAGAGAACACAGTTCTAAGACACATACAATCTGAATTAATAAGATTTGGAATCCTGCTGTTCTGTTTCAGTTACCTCATCCAAGGTCAAAGAATTAAAACAGAAAGGTGCCGTTGCTTGCAAAAAAGCTACCCAAAAATAATTGCTTTACAGTGAGACGAGATTTACCTTTCCTTCTTTAATTTTAGTTCCAATGAGCTGCCTTCTCTGCTGTATAATTTCAATGAGCTGGTCACTCTCTTCCATTAGTTTGGCTTCTTGCCTGGATGCATTAACCTGGAAATCAAATTAATTCATGTTAATACAATTGAAAAAGTGAACAGAGCAAAGGATAATACTAACCCATGTGTAGTGAAACACAGCTCCTGGAGTGTTTCACGTAAGAATCATTAGGTATCAGATGGAAATCTCTTTATTGCAGAGTGTAGTAGCTAAAATAGCTGCCATTTTTGTTTCCAGCTTTATATTTTTAATATTTAATTTATAAAGAACAAACAAATGCCATTTAACAAGAGAATCTATCTGTTCCGTGCAATTCATGTGCGTTTCCAGTTATTATTGCTATTAACTTATTTTTGTGAGTTTGGTAACGATGAGTTCCTACTGACTTTACCTCTTCACATTTACATTAATTTCCCACTGTAGAACGTTACTTGATCAGTGACTCAATATACACAGGAACCTTGATCCAGCATATTTGCATTTGGGTGTAATGCATTTACATTGCCTGGTGTGCACGCAGTTTTTAGGTGTGTGTGTGTACTTAACATTCACCCAAATTTGGTGATTTACGTTACTTTATTAAGACAACGACAAGTTGTAAACAGCACGGTAATATCATAAAGTATGTTATTCATCCTTTAGAATATAAGCTCCTTAGGGGGCATGGTCCACTCTGCCTCATATCTGTATAAATGTCCCGCTGGGGGCCCACTTGGGCCATCGTGGTGGCTTGGAACAAGGAGTGTAGCCCTTTAGGCAGGTGAGCTGCTGGCTTGATACAGGACAGATATACAATACAGATTCCAGGGCAATACAGGAACCAGACTGAGACACAATGGACAGGCGGGCCAGGAAGAAAATTAAAGGAATCCCTATGCTGGGGATGATTTCTATCTAAGAAACCCTCACAAAGAATAACAGAGCAAGGGGAGCAAGAAGGGCAAGGGTTAACAAGACAGACAGAAATCCTAGACTGAAGAGGTCCTTGTATGTTGGCCTCTGAGAAAACTAAACTCAGACAAACAAGACATATAAAACATGAAACATAGGAGTGGTCAGGACTAGCAGAGATTGGCAACCAAACAGGCATACAGTAATCCAGGCAGGCAAGAGAGAGATCCAGAGAACACGCTAAAGGTCATACACAGGAATATCTTGATGCTCGGTACAGGGTACAGGGAATAGACCAGAGAATAAACCAGAACCAGAGCATGAAGTCATACACAGGAGCGGTTCTCAGCCAGGCCACGTCAGTAACAGGATTAACAGAATACAGTGTACAGGGAACAAGAAAGAGAATATCCAGGAACATAAACCAAAAGTCAAAACCAGAAAAGACTCGACATGAAGCTATGCAGCAACGCGGGAATCAGGAATCAGGAACAGGACACAAGAACCACAACCACCATAGAACTCCACAAACGGTCAATGAAGCTCTGTGCTGCTGGGAGTTATATAGGGAGTGGGTCTGTGTGATTGGGCCATGTGACCTCAGACCAGAAGATCACAGCAGAACCCCAGAGCAGCCCCAGACAGCACAGCCAAAAACGAAACAGGGGAAAACAGACGTGAATGCCTCTCACCACCAGGGGGCTCGGCCAAAACCAGGGAAAATGTGACAATAACTATGTAGCCCCCATCTTATGTGTATAACTATAACCCTTGAGCTGCCCTGAGGACAATGGCAGCACAATACAAATAAACGAACAATAATCATCTTCAGTCTGGTTAAGCACAGAGCATGTATTTAATGTGTTTTTAAAATGTTTTTTGTGCATATTAAATAGTGAATCTGTCGGATCAACAGTGTGGATATGCAGCTGAACCTTCAGTTCTATTCAATAAAGGTGAAACTCAGGAGAATGAGTGGAGAAGTGAAAAATCAAGGTCAAAATAGCCAAACCAGAAAAATTCACCCATTTATCTCACTTTCCAAATCTGGTATTTGGTCTAGATTGTTCTCTTTTCCTGCCAATTCTCCCGAGTTTCACCTTTTAGTGAATAGACATGCTTGTTTTTCGCATTCATTTTTTTGCACTTACAGGAGAATTTTTGTGGTTTGGCTATTTTGACTTACAGGGTTAATCCGAGAACACCGAAATGGTGTTCCCCGCGCTTCCCTGCACTTCGGGGTATCAAAGTTCCCCACCTTACAGTGTAATCAGCATGCACAACAGGGTCCCCGTAGAGCAGGGAAAACCCGCCGCAAACCTGACGAACACCCGCAGAAACCGCCGTAAAAACACGCCGAACACACCAGAAAAAGCTGACAAGTCTCCGACCACAGCGCAGACCAGCCGCCGGAAAAAGTCGACAAGCAGACGAACAGGGTAAAAAAAACAAAAAAAACAGTACGTTTAAAAGTTTCAAATTTGAAACGCTGTTTGCAAAAAAAATACTGAACAAAAATATCTGGAATTTACATATACGATCCAATGAATGATAATAGAAAGGTCTGTTAAAGAAAAATAAAAGAACAATTAAAAAAAAAAATGTTGCCGAAAAAAACCTGAAAAATGCCTAAAAGATCCTAAAAAAAATCTATAAATAAAGAGATTTTTTCTGCAGAATAAAATAATAAACGGTTTATTAGATATTAAATTAAAACGAGAATGTTTTTAACATTGAAGCCTATGGGGTTCGCCTAAATAAACCTGCCGAATGAAACCACCGAACAGCGGGGAATTTAGGCAACTTTTCACTGCTGCTCGGTGTTCTCTGAATAGACAAACCATTGCTTATCTATGGGGGATGTCACTGTCTTCGAACAGGCACCGTATGTGCAAGCAATTCGCCAAAATTAGGCGAAGTGCCTGCTCTCTGAGTAGTCGAATGGCCCCGAAATGTAATCATACGCTGAATTTCAGTGTCCGTTTACATTTCGGTGACATTTCGGACCTCTCTGAATAACCCCTTTAGAATTTTTACTTGTCCTGCCAATTCTCCTGAGTTTCACCTTTTGTGAATAGACCTGTTAATTTTGTTTTATTATCGGTGCACGTCGTTTCGCTTAATTGACTTTTCACATTTGGTTGTGATATGTTTAAGGTTTCTCAGATATAGTTTATATTGATGATTTAGGGAGAAACAACAGAATTACAGGAGAGAATCAAAAAAAAAATTTCAATCGATGGTAAGTATAAAGCAATGGTGTAATGAAACCGCCCTGTAGGTTAGCTGTGACATCTACCGCCTTTTAATATGTAATGGGGAAAATGCAGCACAATCACGGCAGCCTCTTCAGGGTGTCCTAGACTGGTATTAAGGGAACCAGGGGTGGCCCAGATGGACTCCTCAGATATCTAATCATATAGGAGGAACCCAGCACTCCAGTCTAGGAAATAACTACTTTTAATGGGCAATCGGTAATGTTTCAGGCAGCCTTTATTAGCTGGTTTGTGATGATATACTTGATTTTAATCTTTAGTGGCACCAGGGTCAATCCACCTGTTTTTCCTACCTTAACTATGTGCTTTGCACAACATGTATAGTTTTTATTTATAGTTATTTATTGAGCTGAAAAGGTTAGACACGTGCAAAGCTGCATTATCTACTTTAATTTTAGAATCAATAAGTACATGAAAAGTCACAGGTCCTTGCCATAATGCATTACATATTGAATTCCTCTGAACTCCAAATATAAACACAGTTTTATTGAATCTTCCCATAAATAACAGTTGACACGTTGTTCACTGCATGTGGCAGTTAAAGTAATGTACTCTTCTGCAACAACATAATGGACTACGTGCTAGCAGTATAACTAATGTACTTGTTTGCACACCCAAAGGGTTAAATCAATATGCTTTTATTGATTACTTTCTACTCTGAACAAATTAGCACTTGTACCGGTCTCCAGGATGTCACCTCTAATGTCTGTCAGAACTTTGTTTTGGTGAAGGTACAAAACTGACCTAGAAAAATGGAACAGAGGGCTTATGTGTGCCTTATTTCAGGTTTAATCCATGTATAGCGGGTAGTTTGAGATTTTAGGAGGTACGGAATTTAACCAAAATAAAAACTAAACAACAGGAAAATAGAAACAGTATACTTATAAGATTTATCGTCGGCTTCTGAAAAGGAAGACTTACAGTGTGCGGACTGTTTTTTTCACGCGATTCAGCCAATCAGAATTAAGAACCACAATTGTCTCCCGTTAAGTTTTTGTGCCTGTCAAAATCAATCTGAGTATATATGCTGCAGCAATAATAAAAACACGCACAACTTCTCCATTTTATTGTTTGGGTATGTGTAGAATGTGTAACTATACTTTGCTGTATTTTTTTTTTGGGCTGGTGTATTTGGTTTCGGCCAGGACGTTCAGATTTGCCATTAACACCAGCTTTTAAAAGAAGTAAAATTATGCGCGCAAACACTGTGCGTTAAAAACTACGCATAGATTGTAATACCATCCGCGTACCAGCTCACAAACGCATTTGTGCTCACAATGTTAAGTATAGGACGCGCGCAGTACAGTAAGCTCGCGCAGCGTTCGCGCAGGTTCACCCGTGTTAGACATATACGCGCGTTTGTTATGCTGACGTTGTAATACGACGGTCTGCGCAAAGGGTTTTTCCCCTTGCGTTAATGCGTTTTTGCGCATGCACAAACGTTTGCGTGAAGAATGTAATAGAGCCCATACTGTATGGATTGAAACAAATAATTATGGAAACTGCAAAGAATAACTACAAACAACAAGTGCATTCCCTTAAAAAACATGCAGTTGTATTTATAGTTTACATTGTGTATAGTATAGTTAAAATAACGTGGGCCATATTACGTTCTTCACGGGGATGCTAAGGAGGAAAACCTGCTCCTGCAGGTTTCTCCTTAACGTCCCCGTTTTAGCGTGATATTACAGGGCAGGCGCTAATCCAACAGCTTGCCCCGTAACGCAGCACTAAGTGTCAGGATGCTCAAGGCAGCACTATGCGCCACCGCGAGCATCCCCTCCATGGAGTCCATAGGACTGCATTGAGGCTTCCACTGCTGGTCACATGACCTGCAGGATCTCGCCTCTCACGAGATCCGGCAGGTCGTTGGAGTGATTGAGGGAGACTGGGGGACTTTTTCCCTCAGTCTCTCTCTGTTCCTGGTGGCAAGAAGAAGACGATTGAGGTGCCATCCTCGCCGCAGGATGAGAGGCGAGTATGTGATTTTTGGGGTGTTTTTCAGCTGGTGCTGCCTGATTCTGCAGAAGCAGAATCAGTTAGGACCAGGTCCTAGCTGTGGTTAACTTTTGCGTTAACCACAGGGGGCGGTAATTAGCGTTTGGACTTTGTAATCCTAACGCTAATTAACACTTTGCGCTCCCCATATTAAGCATAGGGAGAGCAAAGTACAGTAAGCTTGCGTTGAAAAGCGCAATATCCGAATCGCTAACAGGTTCCCTCAGCTGGGGAAGGCACGTATCGGCGAAACGCGTCCTGGATTGGTTTGTCAATCTTTTATATTTGTTTTATTATGTCATATTAAAGTTTTTAGATAAGATAAACTACTGCATTGCTGTTTGGGATCGAGAAGCGGTTTTATGAGTCCCTTGACCTTAAAAACTCATAGGCCCAGGAATCTAGAGCCAGTATAGGATCTATAGAGTGTATGTGAAAAATTGGCCCAAATTTGGGAGTAGGCCTCTGTTTTAAACAGAATTTCACTAGAGGAGACCCTATATATTTGTTTATATCCTCCCTCTATGCATGCCATAATTGTATATGTGGTGAAGCTGATATTAGGAGAATGAAGGTGTGTGGGCCCCTGTGAAAATTTTTTAAAAAAGTGCCAACCTGACTATACACTGTGAGCCAGGAGGACTCACAAGATTGTGAGTGTAAGATACACCAATTAAGAGATATAAATTGATTTTGTTAGCTGGTCTACACCATGAGGAATTTCTTCTTTTTTTGCATGTGCTGAGATGTAGATACAACTGTGATACATCTAATATATGGACTGAAAATCGTGTATTGGTGATATATAGAACATTCCGGGAGCAAGTCTATTTCGACCTGCGCTGTATCTATTTGTCCTATTGTTTTTGTACATATTGGTGTTTGGGGAGACCACCGTTAAGATACATAGCACTGGGTGGAGTGTGATATATAGTGGTTTTTGGCGCTTCACAGTTTTTTACAGAAATTTCTGCGTATATCTTAATGGCAACTATAGAATAAGGTCCCATATCAGATGTAAACTTCACCAGAGCTGTTGTAAACTTACTCTGTAGACCTTGGTGGCTCTGGGAAGGATACACTTGACTCGGTATCTAGTCATAGTCGACTCCCATGTTTGACATAACTTTGTCAAGCCTGTACTATAGTTCCCCTTTTTATATAAATACTTGGTATGGAAGCCATAAATCACCAGTGGAAGTATTCCGAGTGCAAATGGATCTGTGCTTTCTTTTCCAGAGATTCATCGCCTACGTCTCTGTTTATCACTATAAACTTAACTGCTGCTTTCAGATGTTCACATTCTTTTACTTATGTAAATTATACATGCTGAAAGATTTATTGATCAGAAAATAAAATATATAAAACATAATCATTGCCACATGCAGGCAAAGATTTCAAGAAAATAAAAAAAAATGTGTTTCATACAACTATATATTTTATTTTAAATTATTTTAAACGGATTATTATTATTTTAAACGGATGTATTTCTTCAAAATTCTGTTGTAGACTGTTAAGGAGGGAACAATAAAAAGTGGATTATGTAGGAGACTATAGAAGTCCAGGAGCCAGGTGGCAACTGGCACTTAAAATGTAAACTCCTACATTTTTCTGTTATTCTGTGTACATTTACAGACACAACTGACTGTAATTGAACAGCACTGTACAATGGATGAAACAGATATAAAATGAGCAAATAAACTGGGTGGAGTAGAGGTAACATCACTGCTCTATGACCGTGGAGACACAGGTTTGAATCCCGGCAAGAGCACCTCTCCAGTAAGTGTCCTTGGGCAAGACACCCAATGGTACATAAGAGAAATCTCACTGTATCCTTCCTGGTAAAATACTTTCTCAAAAAATAAATAAATAAGCCTGACACATGGGGACAATAGGAAAAGAGGACCCCGACAAGAACTATATTCTAACAGGAGAGAGGTGACACACAGAGGTGAATGTATATAGAATTTGAGAAGTATTGGGGGCTGCATGGGAGATAGATTAGGATGTGGGCAATGGGGGGATTTTGAAGTGATCTGATAGGCCATCTTCAAAGACTTGAGGCATGGGAAGAGTCGAAAGTTGCACAGGAGTTTCACAGATATTGGGCAGCTCGGAAACAGTTCTGAATGTGAGAGTGGGGTAGCAGGTATGAGGGGAGTATAATAACAGATCATTGGCAGAGTGATGTGACCGGATGGAACTTGTCTGTTAACGGAAATGTTTTCTTAGAGGCACCTAAGATTGATATAAATTCATCCAGCACTAGGCTACTGTATCAAAGTCTCTCCTCTTCATTACATCTGTAGCACAATTTTTGTATGGGGGATTTGCCCTCAGTGGTCATGTTGACACACTGAGGCATTATTTAACTGCATGTCAGGAGTCAGCCAAGGGCTGTAGGATGGCTATTTCATCCACAGCTATCAGGCACTCTACTGACATACCAGCAGAAGTGAATTTTTCATTAGATTATTACATAATATACATTCCTATATATTATATTAAATGGAGCATATAAAACAATAAATGTATTTACAATTATTTATTATTAAAGTGCCAACAAATTACATAGGGCTGTACAATGGGTAGGACAGAACAAACCAATTAACAAAGAAGAACCCTGAGAACAATGGGAAAAGAGGACCCTTCTCAAGAGTTTACAATTTTAAAGAAGTGGGATGACACACAGACGTGATGTTCGTAACTGTTTGTAATTCCCTGTTGAATGAGCTTAAATTATATTTGTCAGGACATGTACACTTTAAAGTTTATTGCAAAACTGCCAAGGAGATTAAGAAAGGTAAACAATGGCCCAGTCTAGGCCAATGGATGGACGGTATGACTTTCCTGCTGTGTTTATAATTAAGTTCCGGATTCCAGCTCTTTGCATGTCCTGTACTGCACCCATTCTATGTCATTTCCCTGTGCAGCTACTGCCATGGAAAGGTTACAGGAATTACGTTTGTACCGGGAATTCCCAGCTTCTGTACTAGCAAACAATCTGGTGATAGAAATACTACATTACTGAAGAAACTGGTGATAGATAGAACAATGGACAACACCATTAGTATAGTATTTTACAAATAATATTAAAAAAAAACCTTGTACAATGTCCACTATAAGTAGGACTGGACACAGGGCCGGATTTGCATCTCAAGAGCCTGTAGGCACAGAAATGTGGAGTGCTCCCCCCCCCAAAAAAGATGCCAAAATAAGTTTTTCAATTTTTGTTTTGGGACAAACTAAAAAAATGTAAAAACAGGCATTTTAAAAAACTGAGAAACCGTTTCTCTCTGCGCTCAAATCAAAAGAAGGGGCAGAATCGGTTGCCTTAGTTCAGGGTTCAGCATACTTGGCTTCCTGATGTTTTGGGAACTACATTTCCCATGTGGCTCAGTCAGCCTAATGGGAGACTGAACATCATGGGAGATGTAGTTCTAAAACATCTGTAGAGCCAAGTTTGCTGACCCCTGCCTTAGTTGAGTTAGTGCAGTGGCAATGTTTGTTGTATATGTAAAAGCATATTTTGCCTCTGCTGCAGAACAGAGAGCAAAATATATTTTGCATTTACTTTTTTTCAATGTATTATTTTTACACATTACATGGTCATGTTTGGTATCAGAATAAAGACCAGACTCTGACTTTTCCAATGACACCTCAATAAACTTTGTGCAGTGTACAATACAGAGATGCAGGTTCCAAAGTCCCCCTGTCTCTCCTCACTGCAGTGCCACATTCTAGGTTGTCGATGTAACAATGCGTTGCATCATCAGCTCCACACTTGCTGGCAGTGCAGGAAATGAGAAGGTGAGTTTGCGCAGCATCACGTTTCACTTTCAAAGAATTGAGTAATAGTGCTGTGTTAGAAAAAAAGGAAAAATATTATTTTGTTATTTAAGTTTTACATAAATCTAACCTGATCGTTTGTGGTATCACTGGAAAGGCCATAATCTGGCCTTTCCAGTGATATTGCATATGTCCCTCTAGCCCTTAGGGCTCCAGAGATACAGTGGTCTAAATGATGGCAAATTGTTTAAAAATTGACAGAGCAAGACACCCCCTTGTGGCAGGCGCCTGTAGGCACATGCCTATTCTGCCTAGTTATAAATCCGTCTCTGACTGGTCATGATATCTATCCCATGATATAGCCATAGGAAGACTATCAAACCTTTCCAGACTCCCATGGATCTGTTTCTCTGTCTGTCTGTCTATCACATATATATTTACATACATATATATATATATATATATTCCTTTTTAAAATAAATTTTGCATTAAATTTAAACTTCCTCATTAGATACATTTAGTAATAAAATCAAACACATATACATTGTTTATTTAAATGTTGCTCCTTTTCACTACTGTTGCACTTCATGTTCTCCAAATCTTCACTTCTAGAGTGCCGCCCGCCAGCAATTGCTTTCATATGTTTAGCCCACACAGCCTCTGAGGTGATTTTTCCTGTTCCCCTAAGCCAATTATCCCCTGGGTTTATAGTGTGAGCCTTTTGATTCTGCTTTTCTTGCTTTGATCTGGCATATAGAGTTGTAAACTGAAGCAATTAATTTGTTACTGGATTACTTATTGACATTATCTCAAACTCACTTCACCTTCAAGTGAGAAAGCCAGGACTTAAATAAAGAATGGCACCAAAGGGTTCCTGCTTCACTTGTGTTTTATTACCAGGAGGGCAGCTAAGGACTATGTCCAAAACAGGGTATACAGTCTGCACTCTTCCCAACTACATACAAATAAATGTACCTTTGCATTTATACTTGTTTACACTTGATTAGACAGGCTTCCTTCAAAATGCAAGTGCTTCATTTTTCTAAGTTATCAGGTGTTATAAAAAAACCCCCAGAAAATGAGAGCCTTGAGAACAGGCAATGGTATATGTGCTCTGCCCTGCTGTGAGTCCTGGTTCAAGTCTCATAAGGTTTTAAAACACAAGTACAATGTTGCATAAAAAGTGTACATATATACTGAGTACCAGGCAGGTACTGGCCATAGGGACTACAGGGAGAATCCCGGTGGGCCGATGGCTCAGTGGGCCAGTGAGAATGTTGGTTCACCGCATTGTGCACTGCCCTTAATGGGTGAAGTGAGAAATTCCTCACCGTCTGTAAAACAGACGCAATCTGCCGCAATATCATATTGGGCCACCGTGCTGTCCATCCACTGCGCATCTGCCTCATCTTAGGTCATGGTGCGCGCTCAACCTCAATGCCGCTGCGTTGCTTTACTCAATCACTCTGCAGCAACTCCGGTATCTGTAGAGCGTTTGCTTGAGTGATCCGATTGGTTTATATACTATTTTTGTGCGTGTTTGCATAATTAAAGTGGGCCTGTCTAGATGTAGTCCAGGGCTGATTTTTTGTCCCAGTCCAGCCCTGCTGAGTACCAATATTATAAAGGTTCCCCAGACACAGTTGGGTTCCCCCAAAACTTAGTCTCAATTTCTTCTCAATGTTTTTCTCTCCAGACCTCTGGAAACAAAAAGGGAAAAGGACACTATATAGTGTAATAATTTTAATACCAATTTAAAACGTGAAGAGCAAAAAACAAACTCACGAAAATACAGCACATATCAAATGTGCATATAAGCTCAAACCTAACGATCAACACCCAAGCCAGTCCATAGTCTGGTAGAAAATATTCTGATGGAGCGATCCTTGAAGTCAGACCCCACTTTTATACTCCCTCCCGGGGCACTGATGTCATTGCATCAGGCGTGATGCTGTCAGTTTCAGGCACCCCCAGGCAAAGTCGGAAAAGCGCTTGAAAGGAGGGGAGATCCTTTGGAGATTAAAGTAAACGAGAAGTAGCGTTGGAAAGGTCAGTATGACCTTTCCAGTGCTGCCTCTCTTTAATGCTTGAGGGGTCGGCCTGCGATTCGGCGCCATTCAGGTGACATTTGGATGTCAGCCAAGCCACCGAGGCCTCTCTCTGCCCACTGTTATCATCGCACATGGCACAATGACGTCAGTGTTAGAATTAACCCCTAGCAGCAAAGGGGTTTCCCAATGGAAACCCTATGGTAGAGATAGGGGGTAATCTGGACCACCGTATCACCAGTTCAGCGGCAGCTAGAGGGTCTTGTTTTATATGATTGTAAAGGCCAGAGCATGACCTTTCCAAAGATACCAAACATGACCATGTTACAAGTAAAAAATAGAAATAAAAAAAATAAAAACGTCATTTTTGTTTATTAATGCTGCACTGTTGTTCACAGTTCAATTATAATGTGAACAATGATGCTGCACGAATGATTTTGTTTTTGGTTTTTAGCTAAAATCACATAATTTCCCAGAAAATTAAAGTAATGGGTTCCCAGTTTTAATTTTGCTAACAAGCGTACCTCATAGAATGTATAACCGCAAAGGTTTAGATGATAAAATGTGAAAAAAAATCATTTTACACTCTGTAGATGATTGAAATTTCAATGGAAATACACATTGAGTTTACATTTTCTGTTAAAGCATTCTGGCAGGACATGACGTATGCATATAAGTTATTTTATTTTTTTAGAAAGATTTTTTACCAGGAAAGATACATAGAGATTTCTCTCGTTTTCAAGTATGTCCTGGGTGGCGAGTATGTACCGTTAGGTGTCCTGCCCAAGGACACTTACTGGAGAGGTGCTCTTGCCGGGATCGAACCTGTGTCTCCACAGTCTCTCTCCACAGTTATAGAGCAGTGATGTTACCTCTACTCCACCCAGCCATAATGATAATGATATATTATGAATCTGCCAACAGAAAAAAAAGGATGTATAATTTGTCTGGGTCGTATTATAAAACGTGACTTCAAATTACGTTTAAACATGATGAGCACAAAACGGTAAAAATGAGCTCAGCACCCAGAGGTGAAATGGCTCAGCAGTGAAGGGGTTAATGAATAACCCCTTTAGAATTTTCAAACATTTTTACCAGGTTGTAATAATTTAGTATATGTAATTCACAGACTTGTGTATTATGAAAATAAAACAAACATGAAACTAAAATTAACACAAAAGCTCTGTATGTATTTTTAAGTCTAGGAACAGTTTGCTTTACCCGTTCCTAGTTTGTGGAATCTGCAAGGGGTCATATGTGCTTTTATGATGAAGACTAGAATCATGAAATGCACTGAACTGATTATCTCTGGCACTGCATAAATCTGGATCTTATCTACATCCATTCCAGAGTGATGTGTCTGGCAACAGAGGCAGATGTATACAGAAGCAGAAGGGGCCAAAATGACTCACAAGAAAATCTAAATGAATGCATAGACTTAACTTAAGTGAGAACCGGGAAATACAGATGGGGAAGAGGCAAGATGCTGACGACCAGAAAAGAAAAACAAAGAAAAAGATGATGTTGCACCAACAGAGAGGCTTTAAATCTGCTCGGTACAGCAGCTGGAGATCCTGCGGGGGCTGTTTTCCATGTACAATTTACAATGATGGGAGGGGGAGGGGTGTTAGGTATTAGAAGAAAAGAAACAGGACAGAGATGGCAGCTATAAATTTTATTTTACATGAGAAATATATGAAAGGGGAAAGCTGCTACCTACAAATTCCAAAAATCCCCCACTAATGAGAACTTTGTGTTCTACCACAAGAGCAGACATTGTATCCATGTTAAATCGTAAACGTATATTTATCACATTTATTGCTTTTTTGTTCGCAACAATTAATATCACATTTATTTGAAACATGAGTGCATGATAATAAAATAAAAATTTTGAAAATGATCGTTATTCTGAGATTATTAAAAGATTAAGGCCCCTATTACATTCTTCGCGCAATTTCGTTCGCGCAGCGCATTTTTTTGCGTGCATCCGTCCAGCGTTATCGTGCGAAAATTAACGTGGTATTATGATCCAAACGCATTTTCTCATCCCTCAAAAAATAACGTTCGGAAAAACGACACGCAAAATGGAGAGTAATATGCGCGCAGTAACGTAGCGCACGTAAATCAGCGTGCGGACTGTTTTTTTCGCAGGATTCAGCCAATCAGATTTAAGAACCTTAATTGACATCAATTTACCTTAATTGACTCACTTAAGTTTTTGCGCCTGTCAAAGTAAATCTGAGTATATATGCTGCAGCAATAATAAAAACACGCACAAATTCACAATTTTATTGTTTGGGTATGTGTAGAATGTGTAACTATACTGTGCTGTATTTTTTTTTCGTGCTGGTGTTTTTCGTTTCGTCCAGAACGTTCAGATTTGCAGTTACCACCAGCTTTTCAAAGACGCTAAAATTATGCGCGCAAACGTCGTTCGTTAAAAGCCCCCCCCCGAATATTATCATTGTACAGTATTGAGTGACCCACATGGTCATTGAATGTAAGCAATCAGTAATTAGCATTAGTATCACAAAGTCCTAACGCTAATTACTAACCGTTGCCGCTAACTGAAAAGTTAGTCACAGCTCTAAGCTCCACTTCTGCAGAATCAGTTAGCAGCAGCAGGAACCTCCCAAAAAAAAATTAATCACATACTCACCTCTCATCCCACGGCGAGAACGGCAGCCCGATCCGCCGTTTCTGCCTGCTGGGAGCAGAGTGAGACTGGGGGAAAAAAGTCCCCAGTCTCCCTCCACAAATCACTCTGCGGACCTGCATGATCTAGCGAGAGGAGAGATCCTGCAAGTCATGTGACTCCACTGCACGAGCCTCCATGGAGTCCTACGGAGTTCAGGAGGGGACGCTCGCGATGGCGCAATAGCTCTGTCATGAGCATCCTAGAGGCTAGTTTCCCTTACAGGCTGGGCTGCTGGATCTGGATAATGCTGCTGGTTACGGGGAAGGCTGCGCAGTTCTACTGTTGTGCAAATATTTTGCTTAGCCCCTTTCGCTACTAAGGGGGTTATTCAGAGAGCAACCCGTTCCCTGCACTTTGGGGGATCAAATTTCCCCACTCCGCGGTGAATTCAGCATTCACTGCAGGGTCCCCGGAGTGCAGGGAACGGACCCGAAAATCAGTCGCAATACCGCCGCAAACCTGTCGAAAACCCGCCAAACAATGCATCTGTCATGCCCCATGACTTAGGATTTATTGTATATTTTTAGCAGAATAGCATCTGATACGATTTGAAGTATCGGATCACTCGAATTGCCACAAAACAACACAGCGATTATGTCGGGAAAAAGCTCCCGAGCCACCGACCACAGCGCAGACCAGCCGCCGGAAAAAGCCGACAAGCTAACGAACGGGGTAAAAAAAATACTCAACACAAATGCCTGGAATTTACAGATAAGGTCCTATGAATGGTAATAAAAAGGTCTGTTACAGAAAAAAGAAAAAGTGCTTTAAAAAAAATGATTTTTTTTTTACCATGATCAGAGTCTGCTTTCCATGGTTGTGGAGAAGAAAGATACATGAAAATGAGGTTGAAAGGTTTTCTTGTGGCCCTCCAGCTTTACTCAATGATTGTGTAGTGCAGTGGTTCCCAACCGCGGTCCTCAAGTCCCCCTAACAGGCCTGGTTTTAAGGATTACCTTGTGGAAATGCAGACTGAATCCTGCAATCACTGAGCAGCAAATCATATCACCTGGTCTGTGCTTCAGATATCTGGAAAACCTGGTCTGTTGGGGATACTTGAGGACTGCGGTTGGGAACCACTGGTGTAGCACATCACTGTTAACAGAGAACAGTTGACATGAACTGCTTAAGAGGCGAGTCAATGCGACGTGCCACAGGCCAGAAATCTCTTTCACTTCCTATAAAACTTTTACAGGCACTCACTTGTAGCTGCCATCCTGAGCAGCCCCGTCATCTAGACACTGTGGTTAAATGTGACATGTGTACATCAAGCTCTGTATAGCAAAGAATATCTGAGAGTCTGAAGCAAGCACTGACATTGAACCGAGACGTAGAAAAATACACAAATGTCTTCTGTGCTTAACTCAGAGAGTTGAGGAGTTACCTGCGGACAGGATCTTTATTTTTAGAGCGGCGTGAGTCGCAGACAGTGATTTTAAAGTAAAATTAGTAAGCTTCCTGCCGACTGCTAAAAATATTAAACACAAGTCGTGAGTGCTCTGATTGTTAAATTTAATCCTCCAGAGGTAGCTAATGACAGCATAGCTCTAATAGTTGAGGTTCTATGTAATCAGATTTTTCCGCCACCCTTGTGAGCGGTACCACATACCTGTCTGCACGGGATAAATCACACTTTTGTTCACGGATCTGCCCCACGCTCCACTTGAAAGCTGTGGAGGGTGGGAAGTGCAGTAATACTATTTTAGGGCTCAGTATTTCATACACTAAAAGATAATTTCCAATTAAGAACTTTAGTGCGTCCATTGCTTTATTTAAAGGATTGCTGTCCTAAAGGTACCTCCCTCCAAGCCGACTGCTTTGCCATTTTCCTAAAATAAGGATATATAAACATTAAATAGAATTATGGGATCTTTTTGAGAAAACTAGGGATTTGAACTGTTTGTAATCCTCAAATTTCCTGTATAGCAACAAAGTATTATTATGAAAGCAACCAAATTTAAGCTAAAATTGCTAATTTAACCCCCAGTTATTTAGAATACATCTGTGAATAGTAGAAATAAAAGCACTAGGGATGCACCGATACCACTTTTTTAAGACCGAGTACGAGTACCGATACTTTTTAAAAGTACTCACCGATACCGAGTACCGATACTTTTATTTAATGTCATGTGACGCTTTCCAATAGGAACAGACCTCATAAAAATTTATATGAGATTGACCGCAGCTCACATGGATTTGCCCCAGCTCACATGGGTTTGCCCCCAGCTCACATGGGTTTGCCCCAGCTCACATGGGTTTGCCCCCAGGTCACATGGATTTGCCCCCAGGTCTCATGGATTTACCCCCAGGTCTCATGGATTTACCCCCAGGTCTCATGGATTGGCCCTCAGGTCTCATGGATTGGCCCCCAGCTCTCATGGATTGGCCCCCAGGTCTCATGGATTTGCCCCCAGCTCTCATGGATTGGCCCCCAGCTCTCATGGATTGGCCCCCAGCTCTCATGGATTTACCCCCAGGTCTCATGGATTGGCCCCCAGCTCTCATGGATTTGCCCCCAGGTCTCATGGATTTGCCCCAGGTCTCATGGATTGGCCCCCAGGTCTCATGGATTTGCCCCAGGTCTCATGGATTTGCCCCCAGGTCTCATGGATTTGCCCCCAGGTCTCATGGATTGGCCCCCAGCTCTCATGGATTTACCCCCAGGTCTCATGGATTGGCCCCCAGCTCTCATGGATTTGCCCCCAGGTCTCATGGATTTGCCCCAGGTCTCATGGATTTGCCCCCAGGTCTCATGGATTGGCCCCCAGCTCTCATGGATTTACCCCCAGGTCTCATGGATTGCCCCCAGCTCTCATGGATTTGCCCCCAGGTCTCATGGATTGCCCCCAGCTCTCATGGATTTGCCCCCAGGTCTCATGGATTGGCCCCCAGCTCTCATGGCTTTGCCCCCAGGTCTCATGGCTTTGCCCCCAGGTCTCATGGATTTGCCCCCAGGTCTCATGGATTTGCCCCCAGGTCTCATGGATTTGCCCCCAGGTCTCATGGATTGGCCTCCAGGTCTCATGGATTTTCCCCCAGGTCTCATGGATTTGCCCCCAGGTCTCATGGATTTGCCCCCAGGTCTCATGGATTGGCCCCGCAGGTCTCATGGATCCCCGCAGCTCTCATGGATTGGCCCCCAGCTCGAACGCTGGGAAGCTGGCCGTGTGCATGTAAAGCACGCGGCCAGCGTTCCCCTCCGGCGCGCCAAATACTCACCCTTCCTGAAGTTCCGGTCTCTGGGCAGTGATGCGGTCACGTGGCCGCCGGGCGCATCTGTGACGCTGCCTCCAGCCGAGAGGCCGCGTCACAGGAGCGCCCGGCGCCACGTGACCGCATCACTGCCCAGAGACCGGAACTTCAGGAAGGTGAGTATTTGGCGCGCCGAAGGGGAACGCTGGCCGCGTGCTTTTCATGCACGCGGCCAGCTTCCCCAGCCCCGCGGATACCGGCAAGCCGGCCCAGCGCCGGCTTCCGGTATCGGCGGGATGTATCGGGCCGTTTGCACGAGTAACAAGTACTCGTGCAAACGGCAATATCGGCCCCGATACCGATACTAGTATCGGTATCGGTGCATCCCTAAAAAGCACCTATTTAAACATCACCCTATTTTCCCTCTTTTGGGAATGCCTGTTGGACATATTTTACCATCTCCTTATTTTCGATTGTTTGTCTAAAAACACGAGTGTGTCCCACAATGACAAGGAACAAATAAATGAACATAAAATATTGTTAATTCCCATTTTTCCTGACACTGAAACATACACAAAGATAGATTTTATAATATGTTTTTGAGAAAGTATTTTACCAGGAAGGATACATTGAGATTTCTCTCGTTTTCAAGTATGTCCTGGGTTGCGAGTATGCACAGTTAGTTGTCAAGCCCAAGGACACTTACTGGAGAGGTGCTCTGGCCAGGACTCAAACCTGTATCTCCATGGTTATAGAGCAGTGATGTTACTTACCTCTACTCTACCCAGCCAGTACAATATTAAAACATGCTTTGGTAAAGAAAGACTAATTATAGTTATAGCATATTCAGTTTACAAAATATCGATATTGTCACTTTTCATTTTATTTAATTTAATCGGGTTTCATGACAGTAGAATTAAAGCGAGCAGGGTCCCACCCACCTGATCCAGGGAATAAATGTAATACCCCACATAAAATAATGGGACAAAAACAGATGGAGGGACCCTCTTCAAAAACTAGCAGAGATTAATCATACAATTCGATATGAGAAAAGCTCAGAAAATGAGATGAGACCCCCAAAGTGTCTTGGGTCTTCATAATTTGGAAGCATAGATAATTGCTAAAAAATAATATTTATTAACTCCAAAAATGAAAAATGCTAAAAACTGGAAAAAAAATAGGTAAAAACAACCAAATATCTAAGAGATAAAAAAAAAATGATGAGTATCAATATTGACCGTGCCCAATGTGGGTTCATAACAAATCAGTGTGGCAGTCATCACTCCTCACAATGTTGCGAGGCTGTAGTCACATGCGTAACCTGATGGATAAGGCTGCTGAACTAGATGAGTTGCCGATATATTGTCCTGGAGTAGTTAATAAATATTATTTTTCAACCGTTAACTACATTTCCAAATCAAGGAGACTCTTGGTGGCTCTATGGTCTCTCCTAATTATTTTCTTGTTCTGACAAAGTTGTCCCTTCTTTAACTGGCATTAATTCTGTAAATGTACCATACTCTCTAGTCTGTTCAACAGAGAAGAAAAAGCAGTCCTTGAGATGACAGGGTATATAGGAAAGTAGTCTACAACAAGATAAGGTCAGGAAAAGGAGATATACACATACACGGGTAAACAAGCTGAGTTCCAGGAACAAAGAAGGTAACCATGTCAAGGTCACAAGCTGTGGTCAGGAAACCAGAGGAACACAATACTGAAGTCACAAGCCAGAATCAGAAGAGCAAAGGATCACACTAATGTACTACAAACCACAACAGGACAGGGAACAAAGGGAGTGGAAGAATTGATAAACCCCGAGGTACCTTCCCATTGGTCATACCAGAATTGCGGCATGAATGACATTCTAGAAAATCATCTTTTGGGTGCTGAGTCAGAACAAATTTTCTTGATCATCTAGCAGCCCAGATGAGCCCTGGTTATACATCTCATAGCATAATTCAGTCTACATAACCAGACATGTCTCTGACTGAGGGCATATAAATGCATTGGAATGTACTGATGTGTCATCCAGGAAGGCGCAAAACAAATATAAATATTGCCTTATGTGCATTCTTGAAAATGGATATTTTTTTGTTAATGTCTTCAAAATGGAGATTGTTTGGTGCAGCTAATAAATAAACCCACCTGTTCTGCCTGAGCTGAAAAAAGGTTGGAGGTTCCCGCCTAAAACGTTTTTGGGCTCCAGAAGGTGCCCCCAAAGGTTTAGCTCTGTGAGCATAATCCTCAATGTGCTAAAACTGTGTAAAATCAACTAGGGAATGTCTTGATATATCTGGGTTTCCCCAGCCGACACGGCCACCTAAAAGTCGCGTGATTAGCCTATGGAACGGATTAACTAGTATATGCATATATTTACGTTTATTTAGCGATGGGGTCAGTAAATTTTTAAGTCATTCACTGGAGAATAAAATGTGCTCTTCTTCCTACCTAAATCACAGATATCTAAACCTCTCTGTATTCTAGTACAAGTTTAGGTATATATATAGAATTCTCCCATTTATCTTGTATTAGTTTTTGAGAACTATAGTGATGGCCACTAAAACTCACCTGAAAATGTGTTATTCACATGTTAGTGAGCTGATGTTACAAGATGCTTAAAAAACACAGGTAAAGGCCACATTGTTTTAAGGGGAAAGTATTTCTTGAGATTTTGGGACTCTGATACATCAGGCTATCCTGCTAACTGGATTCCAGAGGCGCGTTCAATACCTCAGCCACTGCAAGTGCTAAGTTAGCAACTTGCCATTGAACGCAGTTCTGCCACTCAGCGCTCAGCACTGCTAACTTAGCACTTGCAGCGACCCGAGGAGATGCTGCGAGTAGCTGAGTGTGACGTATTAAAGATGGCCGTCGCCATGAAGCAAGTAACAATTCCGTACAGCAAGATGGCCGCCGCCATGAAGCAAGTAACAATTCCGTACAGCAATGTTAATTTTGAGGTTTTTGTTCACCAAAGCACAAAATATTTATTTATTATTTACCCCATGCACATAGACATATATTACAGTTCAATTTATATTTTGTTTCAGAAGTAAACATACAGGGTTATTCAGAGAGCGTGAAAAGCAGGAGAATGACTGGAGAATGAAAAATTCTAGGTCAAAATAGCCGATTTGGAAAGTGAGATGAAAGGGAGAATTTTTCTGGTTTGGCTATTTTGACCTAGAATTTTCCATTCTCCAGTCATTTTCCAGTCATTCTCCTGCCATTCTCCTACTTTTCACGCTCTCTGAATAACCCTGATAATGTTTATTCAATAAAAACTATCATTTGTGGTGTTACAAAACGGAATTGTGCTTCTTCTCTTTATCATATTTTGTCCGAGTGATACGAAAAACGATCTGAATCTTTCATTAAGAAATCATCGGCCATTTTGGATTTGAAATTCGCATCCAAAGCGTTCAATGACACTGCTGCAGCAAACTGAATTGCTGCGCTGCAGCAATTCAGCAGCTGCTGAGGGATTGAACGGGGCTAAGGTAAACATGACTCCCCTTACTCCTCCCTTTGCAGGGGGCTCATTTGGAGGGGGGACCCATTGTAATGGCATCTTTTAGGCGTACAGAAATTGTCTCTAAATACATCACAAAGGGTTAACATAGAGTTGGACGTGGATAAAATCCATGGTATAGAAGAACAATCTGAAGAGTTCCCTCCATTGTCCTGCGGGACAATAACTCACTTCCCGGTTCCCACCAGAACGTACAGCCCACACTGTAACACCTGCACTGCTCTGGAGGGTTAACAGATTGACTGGAATATAGTTTAACAATTATTGCTCTCGGTGATTTGGCAGGAAGTACGAGAAGAAAGGGAATATATCGCTTGTATAAACGTCTGCGGTTGCAAAAGAGCATATAAAAAATATGCTAATATGCAATCACTCTTAACAGGTCCATTTTACGAGGATATTTTAAAAATCTCAGAGCGGCTACATTTTTTAATGTTTATTTTATGTTAATTTTTTTTAGCTCGACACCACATGGTGTGACAGTATTCCTTAAATGACATCTGTCAGCTAAAAAATACACAACAATATTACGGGTGATGTTTAAATGTCAAGATTACCGTATTTTTCGCTCCATAAGACGCACCTGACCATAAGACGCACCTAGTTTTTAGAGGAGGAAAACAGGAAAATAAATATTCTGAAATCAAATAGTGTAATAATGGATATTGCCCCAGCTCATGGATACTGTCCCCAGCTCATGGATACTGTCCCCCAGCTCATGGATACGGTCCCCCAGCTCATGGATACTGTCGCCCAGCTCATGGATAATGCCCCCAGCTCATGAATACTGTCCCCCAGCTCATGGATAATGCCCCCCAGCTCATGGATACTGTCCCCCAGCTCATGGATAATGCCCCCAGCTCATGGATACTGTCCCCAGCTCATGGATACTGTCCCCCAGCTCATGGATAATGCCCCCCAGCTCATGGATACTGCCCCCAGCTCATGGATACTGCCCCCAGCTCATGGATACTGCCCCCCAGCTCATGGATACTGCCCCCAGCTCATGGATACTGTCCACCAGCTCATGGATAATGCCCCCAGCTCATGGATACTGCCCCCAGCTCATGGATACTGCCCCCAGCTCATGGATACTGTCCTCCAGCTCATGGATACTGCCCCCAGCTCATGGATACTGCCCCCAGCTCATGGATACTGTCCACCAGCTCATGGATAATGCCCCCCAGCTCATGGATACTGCCCCCAGCTCATGGATACTGTCCCCCAGCTCATGGATAATGCCCCCCAGCTCATGGATACTGTCCCCCAGCTCATGGATACTGCCCCCAGCTCATGGGTACTGTCCCCCAGCTCATGGATACTGTCCCCCAGCTCATGGATAATGCCCCCCAGCTCATGGATACTGTCCCCCAGCTCATGGATAATGCCCCCCAGCTCATGGATACTGTCCCCCAGCTCATGGATACTGCCCCAGCTCATGGAAACTGCCCCCCAGCTCATGGATATGCCCCAACACATGGATATTGCCCAAGCTCACACATGGATTTGCCCAAGCTCACACATGGATTTGCCCCAGCACATGGATATGCCCCAGCTCACTCAAGGATTTGCCCCAGCTCACTCAAGGATTTGCCCCAGCAGCTCATGGATATGCCCCCCAGCTCATGGATACTGTCCCCAGCTCATGGAAACTGCCCCCAGCTCATGGATATGCCCCAACACATGGATATTGCCCCAACACATGGATATGCCCCAGCTCACACATGGATTTGCCCCAGCACATGGATATGCCCCAGCTCACTCAAGGATTTGCCCCAGCTCACTCAAGGATTTGCCCCAGCAGCTCATGGATATGCCCCTAGCTCACTCATGGATATGCCCCAGCAGCTCATGGATATGCCCCAGCTCGCTCATGGATATGCCCCAGCTCACCTGCCGCCGCCGCGTTCGACTCCCTCTGAGCGTGCGTCCGGCGGCAGGAAACTTGGGCACTCGCCTGGGGGAGCCACGTGACCGCGATCTCGCAAGATCGCGGTCACGTGGCTCCCCCAGGCGAGTGCCCAAGCTCCTTGCCACCGGACGCACTCTCAGAGGGAGCCGAACGCGGCGGCGGCAGGTGAGCTGAGGCATATCATGGGGCATTCGCTCCATAAGACGCACCCACTTTTCCCCCCCACTTTTTGGGGGGAGAAAAGTGCGTCTTATGGAGCGAAAAATACGGTATACTATATATAAATACACATTTTAAAAGATTTTAAAAGACATTAAAAATAGGATATGTTTTACTAAATTCTAGCCCGTGTAAGCTCTATACTGTAGTATCTGGTGATTACAAAAGGAAATTTGCTAAACTTACTGCAAAATGGAAATATTACACTTGATATTTTTTTCACATCTGTTGTTTTGGCTCAATTCAATAAAGAGGTTATTCAAAGAGAGCCAAATTTGCCACGAATTGCACCACACAGTGAATTTCCCTGTACGGTGCAATTTCGTGGCAATTTGGATATTTAGAAAGCTTGCAATTTGCCAAATATTGGCGAATTGCAACCGAAATACTGTGATCTTCGGCAACAGGGAAATTCCCCATAGAGAGATCATTATTCAGAGAACACTGAACAGCAGTGAAAATGTGACGAAATACCCAGATTTCAGAAAATTCTCAGTGTTTAGTAATTTTTTTATTTAATCGTTTATTCTTTTCATTTGCAGCAAAACGTTTTTTTATTAATTTTATTTTTTAGAATTCTTTAGGCATTTTGCTGGATTTTTTCAGGGAAACTTTTGATTCTGATTTTTTTAATGGGGTTTTATTTTTTATTCCGTAACAGAGTAGGCCCTTTTATTGTTCTTCATAGGACCTTATATATTATTTCCATGCATTTTCAGGCATTATTTCTGTGTAAAACGCCTTTTAAAAATTTCATTTTTTACCAGTTTGGCAGCTGGTCGGCTTTCTTCAGGAGCGTTCGTTGGCTGATCGGAGGCATTAGGCAGTCTGTTCGGCAGATCATCGGCTGCGTTCAGCACTTTGTGGCAGAGTTTGGTGGTTTATCAGATGTGTTCGGCAGTTTATCAGGGACATTTGGTGGTTTATCGGTTGCGTTCAGCGGCTTATTGGCAGCATTCTGTGGTTTATTGGATGCTTTCGGCGGGTGTATCAGCAGCGTTCAACGGATCCATTTGGCACACTTCAGAACACTGCGGTCGCCGAACGAGAGAGCACCAAAATTTCAGTGGTCTCTTAATAACCCCTTTAGTAAATTTATCTTCCATGATATATAAAGAACATAAAATGAATGGAGTCAAGAAAAAAATTTAAACAAAAATATATTTTGGTATTAAAAGTTAAATCTAATAAATATATAGCATGACACAAATATTAGAGCAAAACAGAATCATGAAACAGAAAAGCAATATTTTGGGGGGAATCCCTGGGGACCTGTGATGAATGATATGCTAGGAAGAGTTTTTTGCTCACAGCTGCCAGTCTCACTGTTGCACTGAAAGTGTGTGACTGTGAAACTGTAACCCTTTCACTACCCTTGGTCGTTTATATACACGATCAGCAGTAACAGATACAGTACCGAAGATCGTGATAACACGATCTGGTCCTATTGCTGTATCATTGCAAATTAAATCAGTTTGTTGCAAGCAAATTTCATCTGCTTTTGGACTCCAGAAGGTACCGCCAAAGCTTTAGCACCCTGGGAATGATGCCCATGGTGCTAGCCATGCTGCAGAATGTCTCTAATTAACTTTTCCCTGGCTAATCATTAACGATGCTCAGAACTGTAGTAACTCCTTTTGGCCAGCAGATGATGACATATGTCTGCCAAATAGGTTAATATAGAAAGATGTGAATGGGAAGATTCCCAAATAACTCTTACTGTATAATTAGTTAAAATCATTTTCCAAAACATTCACTGGTTCCTGACAGGGTTTTTTTTAAATCACTGCTAGTGAAGAGGTTAAAAGGGATTTTCTACATATGTCTTAATACATGTGTTAGTAAAAAAATATTGGTAGCATGTATTAGGGATGTGCATGGCTGAAAAATTTGTTTAGTTCAGTTTAATTTCGTTTAGTTTTTAAATAATTTTGTTTTCGGAATTAAATTAAATAATTTCGTTTCGTATTTCGTTTAGTTTTGGATTGATTTAAAATTTATCGATTTGAAATTTCGAATCGATTCGAATTTCATATATCAATTCGATAGTTAATATCAATTCGAATTTTGGATCACTAAATAAAACCCCAATTAATCAAATTTTGCTAGACAATCTAGGGTTAAATATTAAGCTGTGTCACAGATTAAGTATTTGAGTCAAATTAAACAGTGAAACAAAATTAATTTGTTTCATAAAGTCCTTTGCTGACCAATACTTGTATTGTAAGTTAAGATCAATTCGATAGTTGATCTATCAATTCGATAGTTGATATATCAATTCGGTATCGATTCGGTAGTTCATATCGATTTGAATTCCGGAACACCAAAAAAAAAAAATTAAAATTTTTCTTTTATGATGATGGCACAGTATAAAACGAAATAAATTTGTTATATACAATTTCATTTCATTTTGAATTTGCATCTTATCGATTCGTTATTCGGAAGTGTGACAGATCTCTGTACCCCAACAGGGTCACAACTGCCAATGCCGCTTCCTCGCAGGACCCCCGTGTTCTAACCCAGCCAGGATTCCGTGCCTTCCTCCAGTCCTTAGACGACGATTAATACTTAATCTGTAACACATAGAGCCTGCTAGCATCCCCCAGAAATAAGGCGACGCTGTAGATCTGTGGTCTTTCAGGGTTAGAATGAATTGCTTTAACCACTTCCTGACCGCTGACGTACCATGTACCTCCTGCTCACGGGTCTCCCTTAGACCCGCGGACATACATAGCACGTCAGCTGGCTCCTAACCTCCCTCCTGCCGAAACTCACCTCCCTCACCGGCTCCCACAACGTCTATGGCAAGCTTGAAGCTTGCCTTGCCGTTTCCTGGGGGCCGGCCGATCCGATGACGTCCACGCTGGGTGATGATGTCATCGGCCGGCACCAGAGGGCAGAATTCAGGAAGGGGAGGCTCATTTGGAGCCCTCTATCTCCCCAATCGTTTAAGCTAGAGCCATGCAAGTTGCACCGCTGGAAAGGGGAGAGTCTCCCCTTTTCAGTGATGTACAGCATTAACTATTTCGCTGCCGGATCGCGATTCGGCGCAAATTTGCACCAAATCGCGATTCAAACCTGGAGGGGGCTGACATCTTCCCCACCCAATGACATCCTCACCATATGTGTGAGTATGTCAGTGGGCCAGTTAACCCCCTAGCTGCCATGTGGAGATGGGGAGATCATTTGGATCCCCTTATCTCCCGATCCGTGGCAGCTAGAGGGTCATATTTAACATCTTTGGAAAGGCCTGATCGTGGCCTTTCCAATGATACAGGGTAAAAATAAACTTTTTAAAAATAAAATAAAAAATAAATAAAAGGGTTTTTTTGTCGTGGGGGGTTTAGTTAAATAGTACCTAGGCTGTCATTTAAAATTAACTAGCATAAAACAGTCAGAATGAGCTCAGTGCACATAGGTGAACTGGTTCAGCAGTGAAGGGGTTAAAAAGCAAAACACATGTAAAAATTGGGTATTTCTATTCTCGAGACAAAATTTTGAAACAATGTAGCCGGGGTCTTTTTTGGTGGTTGTAGATTTTGGGGATTAAATTACGAAAAAGTGTGTTTTTACCATTTTTTCTTTTTTTTACCATATTTTTTTACCATATTTCTTTTTTTTTATAGTAAATTATTCGATATGATGGAAATAATGGTATTTTTAGAAAGTCCATTTAATGGGGTGAAAAACGGTGTATAATATGTGTGGGTTGAATAAACGCGTAAGAGGAAAATTTGACCTAAACACTAACAGCGCAGAAATGTAAAAACAGCAGCGGTCACTAAAGGACGGATTTGTGTAAAACTGCCCGGTCACTAAGGCAGGGCTCGAGTCGAGCGGGAACGCGCAGAACGGCGTTCCCGCACTTCTCCCACAGCGGGAACGCTGCGGGAACGCAGCGTTCCCGCTGTGGCCCGAGCCCGAACGCCGCCGCCGCACATTGCCGGCGGCCGCGTGCCTCCTGTTACGACGGCTGGTGACAGGAGGTGGAGCCGCTCGCCTGGCTGTTTCATAGATCCCAGGCGAGCGGCTGCACTTCCTGTCAGTGGCCGCTGAAGCAGGAAACACGCGGCCGCTGAAGCAGGAGCAGCAAAGGTGAGCTCTGCTGGGGACAGTATCCATGAGACCTGGGGGGGGCATATCCATGAGACCTGGGGGGGCATATCCATGAGACCTGGGGGGCATATCCATGAGACCTGGGGGGGGCATATCCATGAGACCTGGGGGGGACAGTATTCATGAGACCTGGGGGGGCATATCCATGAGACCTGGGGGGGACAGTATCCATGAGACCTGGGGGGGGCATATCCATGAGACCTGGGGGGGACAGTATCCATGAGACCTGGGGGGGCATATCCATGAGACCTGGGGGGGGCATATCCATGAGACCGGGGGGACAGTATCCATGAGACCGGGGGCATTATCCATGAGACCTGGGGGGGCAGTATCCATGAGACCTGGGGGGGCATATCCATGAGACCTGGGGGGGCAATATCCATGAGACCTGGGGGGCAATATCCATGAGAGCTGGGGGGGCAATATCCATGAGAGCTGGGGCATATCCATGAGACCTGGGGGGGCAATATCCATGAGACCTGGGGGCAATATCCATGAGACCTGGGGCATATCCATGAGACCTGGGGCATATCCATGAGACCTGGGGGCAATATCCATGAGACCTGGGGCATATATCCAAGAGACCTGGGGGCAGTATCCATGAGAGCTGGGGGCAGTATCCATGAGAGCTGGGGCATATCCATGAGACCTGGGGGCAGTATCCATGAGACCTGGGGGCAGTATCCATGAGACCTGGGGGCATATCCATGAGACCGGGGGCATTATCCATGAGACCTGGGGGCATTATCCATGAGACCTGGGGGCATTATCCATGAGAGCTGGGGCAATATCCATGAGACCTGGGGCATTTCCATGAGACCTGGGGGCAATATCCATGAGACCTGGGGGCAATATCCATGAGACCTGGGGCATATATCCAAGAGACCTGGGGGCAGTATCCATGAGAGCTGGGGCATATCCAAGAGACCTGGGGGCAGTATCCATGAGAGCTGGGGCATATCCAAGAGACCTGGGGGCAATATCCATGAGACCTGGGGCATATATCCAAGAGACCTGGGGGCAGTATCCATGAGAGCTGGGGCATATCCATGAGACCTGGGGGCATATCCATGAGAACTGGGGGCATTATCCATGAGACCTGGGGGCATATCCATGAGAGCTGGGGCAATATCCATGAGACCTGGGGGCAATATCCATGAGACCTGGGTGCAATATCCATGAGACCTGGGGGCAATATCCATGAGACTGGGGGCATTATCCATGAGACCTGGGGGCATTATCCATGAGAGCTGGGGCAATATCCATGAGACCTGGGGGCAATATCCATGAGACCTGGGTGCAATATCCATGAGACCTGGGGGCAATATCCATGAGACCTGGGGGCAATATCCATGAGACCTGGGGCATTATCCATGAGAGCTGGGGCAATATCCATGAGACCTGGGAGCAATATCCATGAGACCTGGGGCATTATCCATGAGACCTGGGGCATATCCATGAGACCTGGGGGCATTATCCATGAGACCTGGGGGCATTATCCATGAGACCTGGGGGCAATATCCATGAGACCTGAGGGCAATATCCATGAGACCTGGAGCATATCCATGAGAGCTGGGGGCATTATCCATGAGAGCTGGGGCAATATATACCCATATGAGCTGGGGCAATTATATCCATGTGAACTGGGGAAAATATATCCATATAACCAGTGTTGTGTATATTATTCTGGGGGTTCAGCGCTGTGTATATTATTCTGGGGGCACAGTGTTGTGTATATTATTCTGGGGGTCTGTGCCTGGATATATATATATATTGTATATAAAATGCGTTCGTCCAGTTGCCACAATAACGAGTATACCTGTACGTAGTGATACCTTTCACTGATCAGTATAGTTTCCAGTTTACACTCTTGAAAGCTTGTCTTTTAAATGTAAAGTTAACCCAATAAAAATGGTATCACCGGCACGCACTGCTATACTCATGATATATATATATATATATATATATTTTCTTCAGGTAATGGGGGTTGTGGAATTCGTGGGTGAGTTCCCTCACTTTTTTTCCCAGGACTTGACCCCTGCACAAAGGGGTTAATCAGAGGCACATTTATACAGTCAAACATAGGTCATTTGCATACGCAAAATCACAACATCTTCCAGTGGGACCTAATTATACTGACACATAAATGCACAAACATTGACTTCTTGGAATGATAAATCTAATTCCATTAGGTCAGTTACCGTAAACATTACTTAAAAAGTCTAACAAGGACAAATAGCAGATTACAAACTATTCAGATAGAAACAGATAACAGGTCCACAAAGACTAGACAATGCATTCTTACATAATCACAGAACACACATTCTGCACACAAGAGGGCAATAAAAATAATAACGAAAATCAGGCCTGCAACCCAAACCCATCTCCACACACCCCAAGTCTTAAGTGACGCACGTCGCAGGAAGTACTTCCGAAATACGAATTAATGGATTTCGTTCCGAATTCTGAATTTTTCCGAAACGAATGCACATCTCTAGCATGCATATATAGGGAGTTATTCCCAATAAAATGAGTGCATGACAGGTGCATGACAGGTTTATAGAAGGATAGTGGAAGACTAAATGCTCTGCTCTTAACCTCTTCACTACCATGTGATCTTCCATAAAATCACTGACAGGTTTTATGCAAAATAACTTTCTTTAGCCAAAGAGTAAATATTACAAATCTCTACTATATCTTATTTAATTTACAATATAGTTTGGGCTCCATGGTTCCAGTGTGCTAATTTAGGGTCTATATTCTGAAATCCCATTTGCAAATGAATTTCTTTTGTAATAAAAGGAAATAATTGCATTGTTCCAGGATCAGAGCTGCGGTGCCTGTTAGCGCTTTATAAAAACTTGTAACTGTAAAAACTTGTAACTGATCAGACCAGATCGAGTATACGCAATATTGGGACACCTGCAGAAGGTTTTGAAGATTGAAAATAATCTATAATGGTAGTGAATGGGTAAAGCAGATAAGAACCAACAACTTCACTGTATTAACCCCAACACTGCTGAGCCATTCCACCCTTAAGTGCTGAGTTTATTTTCACCATTTTTGCTCATCATCTCATCACTACGAAGTGATTTTCAAAAAAACATTGTTTTTTTTTGTAAAATCATTTTTACCTAATTATGCAGTAATAAATAGCTATTACTGTAAATAACCTATTTGGACAGTAGATGTCACCATCTACTGCCAAACTAAGTTACAGAGGTATTTTTTTTTCCACTGCATCGGCTGCTGAAAGCCTGATATTTTACAGCATTCAGCAGCTGAGTTTACAGTTTTAGTTCTTTGTTCATTAAGCCCACAGAGCTAAAACTTTCAGGACACCTTCTGCAGCTCAAAAGCATACAAAATTTGTTTGCAGCAAATTAATTTCATTTGCTTTTGGGCTGCAGATCAGCATATCAAGATATTTCAATATCGGGGCACCAGATGACCTTTAAAGCCTTAAAGCTTTAAGCTTGGAGATATATGAAAATAAGACATCTTCAAATAACCTTTTGTAGTTATGGATGATATAAACACATAACAAGCACTTAATCAGAACAGCATCAAAATCATCATCTACCAAAGATCCTACACCGTGAAGCTTGTCCAGTTGCTCTTTGGATTTAACTTTTGTGTGAAAGCTTTGCAACATTGTCAAAGCCATCAGTTAATGAATAACCCCCAAATTCTCATTCATGTCTCACCAAAAGGAGTGTGCAGAAGGGTGTGTCTCTGCAGGTTAATTGATTCTGCTTTTGACCTTTTAGCTTCCCATATACCCTGTAATCACCCTAGTTTTTAGATTAGCACATTAACTGGCATTTAAAGAGTTTCAAGTAAGATTTACCGAAGGAAAAATAAGACAATCGAGGCAAATATTCACAGTATCAAATGCAGTTGAAAGATTCAGCTGCTTGGATGGAAAACAAAAGAGCTCACTGTGTCCTTGCATTTTTCATCACTCTTCAGTTGAAGGCCTCCATCATTTTCTCATTTCAGCTTTTATATTATAATTATATCTATTTTTTTTACCATGCGGATGAATGCTTTTTACACAGACTGTTTTATGACTGGCCCTGACCACAATAACCTTGGATCAATGCATTCTTTACAGCTACCTACAAACTCCTAATGAAGTCAGCATGTTTCACACAGTATTATAGTTATGTTTTGCATTACTCGGCCTTTCACTTTAAATTGTAGGTCAATGTGCCTACTTATATGGGATAAAACTTGTACGCATTAGGGGGTTATTTAACATCTTCATTTGGAAAGTTCACAAAAAAAAGAAAAACCTCAACAGATTAGGAAAATGCAAGGCGTTGTATGAAACCAGACGTTTCTACGGAAGATACTTATATTAGCACTCTGAGATGAAGCATAAAAATTGGGAAAATCCAGGGGCGTAACTACCAGGGGTGCAGAGGGTGCGACCGCACCTGGGCCCTTGAGTCCGGGGGGCCCACACTCGCCTGCCTGGGGGCTTGACTATGATATATAATTCTTCTTTTAATTTATTTTATACTTATTTGTGAGATATACTTTGGAGCTCTGTGATTTACACTGATACACAATGCACATTACTGTGAGTTTTATTGCTGTGGAGATCTGTGAGATACACATAGTGCAAATTACATTAAAAATGGGATGGACTGAAGAGGTCATAGTGAACCTGGAAAAAAATTTGATACTGTCTGGAGTCAACATTGTGGACCAGGAGGGGACCAATGCATGTTAACAGGAGGGGGGGGGGGTATGTTTTTGCCTAGGGTTCCTGCAGGTTCTTGCTGTGGATTGTGTATGCTCAAACACCCCAGCGTTCACTGTGAGATATATTGTTGTGGATTATGTGCCTGCTCATACACCCCAGTGCTTCCTGTGAGTTTTATTGCTGTGGAGCTCTATGATACGCTCATACACACCGCACATTACAGGGAGTTTTATTGCTGTGGAGCTCTGTAGTGTACAGTGTGTCAGGATTACCGGGGGGGTGCTTTCAATATGGTGGTGACCTATTTAATGACCTAATTAAAGTAAGTTGAACTAATTAATATAAATGGCGTAGTATCTTTTATATTTCAGTAAAAAAGAAAGTAAAAATATGGATCTTTTTGAGGGGTGAGGGGGGGCCCTTCATGGATTCTCGCACCCGGGCCCTCAGGTTTCTAGTTACGCCACTGGGAAAATCCTATAAAGAGTTAGAGGCAATATCTTCCTATTCTATATTGGCAAAATCAATACAAAATGTAGATAATTATAAATTATGGTTAATTGCCGTGCTTGACAATTCCAGTGGCCATATAACAAGGAGCTCCTAGCATTTTACCTCTGGTTCTTTTTTTTTACTTTTCAAAATTTTTATTTTGAAATTGGTCAGCAGTAAATCAGAGTGAAATACAAATAATAATGAGGAGAGCCAGTGAGGTTCATCAGGGATAACAAAAAATAAAAGGGGGAAGGGCACTCTGACATAAGTGACCAGAGAGGTGGTCTCGTCATCAAGCAGGCATGGGGCGGGGCAACCACGAGAAATAAAAAAAAAAGGGGGGGAGTAAGGTGGGTAGACAGCCTGGAAATAGCTGGCATTCCTGGCGCGCTCCACTGGAGGAAACTGGAGGCCATGGAAGGGGCCACAGGGCCAGGTGTTCTGGGGCCAGAGGGAGCAGTCAGAGCCATGGTATCCACTCCAATGGCTCGCCCAGGACAACCTATCGTCCCGCACCCAAGAAGAAATAAAAAAAATTAAAAAAAGGGGTGGCTAGATGCCCGGACCGTCACGCCAAACCACGTCCAGGTCAGATGAAGTAGAGTCCGCTAAAGCGAGCCCAGAGGGGGGGGGAGAATAAATCGGCAAGAGTCCTCAAAACTGTGTGGGGGGGTGGAGTGTCAGCAGGAGAAGACATCGGGGGGATGGGGAAACAGCCACGCAGGGGAAATCGGCATCCAGGAATCCAGCAGTGGGTCCATCTAGTTCAACCAGTGTCCAGGGGAAAAATAAGAGACACGCTCTCCCCGCGTCCATCATCCAGGAGCAATAACGAAGTCGCCTGAGGCAGCAAGTCGAAGTGTGGAGTATGACCCAGGACCTCTACAAGGACATCCGGGGGGAGAAGGTCACGCCATCCGCACAGCCTCCAGTCAGCCCCAGTCCCAGGCCCACCAGGAGTCTTCTTACCCCGCCGAGTCACGAGAATCAGCTGGGCCGGCGGCATCATCGCGCAGGGAGATCTATCCGATGACTCGAGTGCCGCAGGTCCCTCCTTGGACCCGGAGTCCATCCAGACAACTCCCTCCGAGAGCCCACAGACCGGAGGCAAGCTATGCACCGCCGGTACATGAATCGACCCGGCCGGATCACCGCACTCGGTCCGCTGCAACGCGGCTTCAGGACTGCCCCGGCTCCTCGGTCTCCATACCTCTCTGTTCGAAGGAACAGGTAAGCACATCACACCCATGCAGGGTGCTCCCAGTCACACCTCCATTCGTAGCAGCTGCGTCCCGGCCGAGCCACATCTCAGCTACAAGGCACGTGTAAGTGGTTGCTCCCCCTCCTCCAGTAACCAAGCCAGGCACCCATCCAGGCGCTCCATCAGTGCACCACCGCGTCAAGGAAGGGGGGATACGGTTCCCCTTAGCACTGCAACAAAGGCTCAAAGATGGCCGCAAACCGCAAAGTGCCCCGAACAGTTCCGAGAGAGCACAGAAGAGACCAGGCACATATCGAGGGGTCCTCTGGACAGTCCTCTCCTCTTTGAGCACAGCAGCTGAAGGTAGGTCGCAAGAATCAGCAAAAGTTGAGGGAAACCTCGAGGAGCTCAGCAAAATGCGACCTTCCCTATCGGCAGTCAGCTTCGCCCCCCTTACCTCTGGTTCTTGAATAGATTATTTTGTTTGAATCTACAAGCAGTTTTTGTAATACAAAAAAATGTGTACTTGCTCCTCAATTGTTTTTCTGGCACCCAAGTTTATTATCAATAGGTTATGACCTGATTTTGTAGTAAAGTATTAGTGCAATGGTAAACTCACCATTGAGTGTCATGCTTTAAAACTGATATCAATTCATATTTATCAAACTCAGCCAGAAAATGTCAAGTATAATTATGTAGTAGTCCAACAAAGTGTTAACATCAGGTTGTTCATATTTTCCATTAACACCAGCTTTTAGGAGTTGCTAAAATTATGCGCGCAAAGACTATGCGTTAAATCCTGCGCATAGTTTGTAATACCATGCACGTACCAGCGCACATTCGCATTTGCGCTCACAATGTTAAGTATAGGACTCGCGCAATACAGTAAGCTCGCGCAGGGTTCATGCAGGTTCATCCGCGGTAGACGATTGTGCGCAGTTGTTGTGCTGACTATGTAATATGGGATTTGGCGCAAATGGTTTTACCCCTCGCGTTCATTTTTTTTTTGCGCCGGCGCAAATGTTTGCACAAAGATTGTAATTTAGCCCTTATTGTGTGGGGAGGGGTTAGCTGGTGCTAAATGATTCTGCAGCAGTGGAATCAGTTAGCACCAGCTTCTAGGTGACAGTAAATTTTTCGTTAACCCATTGGTGCGGTAATTAGCATTGGGAATATGTAATACCTTACTTATCCTAACGCTAAATACTGATTGCGCTCCCCATGTTAAGTATAGGGTTCTCAAAGTACAGTAAGCTCGCGCAAGCTAACGCAATCACTGATGCGCTAACAGTTTTTAGTAAGGGATAGTGTTAGGAAGGTAATATGGGTGGCATGCGTTAAAGTCACTTACGCTATGTTAACAATTACTCACCCGAAAGCTACAGGTAGCGTTGAGTAGGGAATAGAGCCCTAAGTAGGCTAATCAGCATAATTATTGCATAATAAGCAATTCAAAAATAATGCTAATCAATATCCACTAATGCACAAAGCAACTTCATTTGCTTATCACTCACTCCTGAATATAGCGTGGGAGTACAGATAATTGTTACAAAACGAACAATGTCCTTGGGGAAGTTTCATGTCAGAACAAACCCACATGTTTATTTCACTGAACATAAAGCTGAGCAAGACTTTCTGTGCTTCATTCCTGAACATCAAAGGGAAATCTTGAACTCCTCTGACTTGATAATAGTTGTGTATTGAATGCAGACGTTTCTATACAACAAAGGGAAAATGATTTTCCAGAAAACCTGAGTCAGAACCATTAGCTTGTAAAAAGAGAAATAACGGCCTTTGTTTGTGCTAGACAATTGTAGACTTTCTGTTTCCATTTGTGCCAAAAGCCAACAGTGATTGTTATTCATCAACTTTCGAAGAGCATACCAACGAAAACACCCAAACCATGCAAAGCATGCCAGAGATCTTTAACAAATAAACAGCTACAAAGGCATTAGGAAATTTTAAAGAACGCTGAAGCTGAATTATATTACAGTACGGTAACTGTATTCATATCCGGTGATATAAGAAAGAGAAATACAATGATGTACTGTGTTTTGTAAATTTTAAGGTTAAACCTTGCACACAAAATAAAAAACCACAAAAAAACTGCCCCTAGAGTAGCTGTCATGACACATCATGCTGTGAACAGAGTTATACTTACCTCATGCAGGCAAGACACTACAGAATCACTGATTCCAACTGCTTCCTACATGTGGCATGTCTGCGCAGTAGAGATCAACATCACAGCAGCCGAGTGGTCTATGTCAGTGGTCCCCAGCCCTTGTCCTCAGGGCCCACTAACAGGTCAGGTTTGTCACATATCTGAAGCACAGCACAGGTGATATGATTTGTTTTTGAGAAAGTATTTTACCAGGAAAGATACATTGAGATTTCTCTTGTTTTCAAGTATGTTCTGGGTGGCGAGTATGTACCGTTAGGTGTCTTGCCCAAAGACACTTACTGGAGAGGTGCTCTTGCCAGGATTCAAACCTGTGTCTCCATGGTCTTCACAGTCACAGAGCAGTGATGTTACCTCTACTCCACACAGCCTCAGTGACTGCAGGATTCAGTCTGCATTTCACCAAGGTAATCCTTAAAACCTGGCCTGTTAGAGGGTCCTGAGGACCAGTGTTGGGGACCACTGGTCTATGTGATTGGCTGTCACGTTGACCACTTGGCATTTTGACTTGTAAGGTGACTAGAATACTTATTATCACAAAGGAGTTAAGAGGGTATAAAGCTAAGCAGGTACCTTCTTTCAAGCCATGACAGTGAAAAGTGAAGGTTCACTATATTCCATCAAATAATGGATATCATGTTGATCATGAAGAACGGCAAGATATTGCAACACTGAATGACACCCCAACAAACCAAGAGGAGAGCAATCCATAATACAAACTACACCATCACACACCTCATAAAATTTAAAGACATTCATGGTTTTAAAGAGTTGAGAAGATTTAAATATTTTATTTTACAGATTTCCCATGATTTAACTCAGATTATAAATGAAGGGAATTTAGTTTACAAAATATGGCCATATCTTGCTAAAGCTTGTCACAGCGCTAATGTATCCCTTCGATGAGAGGTCCTATTCTTAAACACTTACAGGTTTGTTCAGAGAGAGATGATCTGATCTGACCCCAAAATTACACCAAACAGGGAATTTCTCCGTACAGTGCAATTTCATGGCCATTCGGCTATTCAGTAAGCAGGCAGTTCGCCAAATTTTGGCGAATTGGCAGCAAAATATGGTACCTTTTTGACAGCAGTGAACTCCCCATAGAGAAGCAATGTTTAACCTATTCAGAGAACACCAAACAGCAGAGAAATGTCACTGAAATGCCCTGATGTTCGGTGGTTTCATTTGGCAGGTTTAATCAGGCGAATCCCATAGGTTTCAATGTTAAATATATTCCCGTTTTTGGTTAATATCTAGTAAACCGTTTATTCTTTTAATTTGCAGCAAAGGGTCTATTTATTTATTTATTTGGATTTTGTAGGCTTTTTTGGCACATTTTTTTTAAATACTGTCTTTTCTTCTGTAACAGACCTTTTTATTATCATTCATAGGACCTTATATGTTAATTGCAGACGCTATCATCCAGTAGTTTTTTTGCAAACAGCGTTTGAAATTTGAAAGCAGCAATGGTTTTCTTTTTACCCCATTTGTCGGTATGGTCGGCTTTTTCGGCAGCTGGTTGACCCTGTGTTTGGTGAATTGCCGGCTTGTTTCAGACGTGTTCGGCGGGTTTGCAGCGGATTGTCGGGTATGTACGGTGGGTGTTCTGCAGCGTTTTCAGATTGATTCGGTGTTTCGAATCATATCGGCGGGTGCATTCGGCAGATCTTCGGCAAGTTTGCATCAATTTTTTTTGGATCTGTTCGGTGGCTTTTCCCTGCACTTTGGGGACCCTACGGTTTGATTTGATTTGATTCCCTGTAGTGGAACGAGAGAGCACCAAAATGTTAGTGACATTTCAGTGTTCTCTGAATAACCCCTTTAGTGACCGCCTCTATGGGACTAACTCACTGAGGACAAAATCCTATATGGCTCCCAGCGATTCAAGGTTAAATAGAACCTGCAAACAGAAAACCTATGGCAGGGAGGGTTGCTTGCTTGAGGGCTGTCAACACTTTTCATATAGAATACAGCAACCTGGGGGGGGTAGCGCTCAAAACCTTTACTAAGCATAACGGGTGGGTGCTTCTCGTGACAAATAGACACAACAAACCAAGTCGAGAGCACTCCATAACACAAACTAGATAATCAAAAAACTCATAAAATGCAACTGCAAGTTGCAGCCTATATTGTTCAAGCACTTGATGCCAGCATCGTGTTGGTCCATGGGCATTGCAGGAAGAAGGAAAGTCATGCAAGGAATTTACAATTGGTTCTCTATGCTCTGACTCCTTAGTCATCAACATTCAATCACGATGCAAAAAGCAGGAAAACCACCTCCTGCACTAACTTAATAGTAATGAGGAATATTAGCCTTTTAAGACATATACTGTATAACTGTATAAATGTTTTCCGGACCATTACTTTACATTAATAACAGTAGAGTAATAGTCTCACTGTTAATCAATTTATGATGCAGAATGCAATATAGATGTTAATTTATGTCAGTGTTTCCTGAACTTCTGTTCTTCTCCAGAAGGATCATGCAGTAATCTATTCAATGAGAAATGCTCTCTTTGATTCAGATGACTGCGTACACCCATGTTTCAAGCTAAATTACGAATGGGTCAACTGGCAACAATCTGCTGGTTATTCACATTTCACATGCAAAATCTCCTTCTGTAATTTCAAGAAACTTGAAGAACTATAGGCAATTAAGACATAAGTCCTTATTCTGAGGTAGTCATTAAGTTAACGAGTGGGCCAAATATACATAATAGCTCACGTGTCTAAATTAATGGCTAGAGTTGCTATTCCAGTCGAACCACACAGTTTCTTGCAGCCCGTTTTATCAGCTCCGTACTGTAAAATAACACTCCCTATTATTTGCAGAAAAGCACCTAGTCAATGATTATAGGTTTTCTCATCTCAAGCTGGTATTCTGCATATGTGAAGATTTTGTTGTATCCCCAGCCGGTTCATTATTGCAGCTGCACCTTTCCGTGTTTTCTTTTTAATCCCAAAGTGGAATTGTTATGGCGAGGGTATAAAGATAACCCATCCGTTTGCCTCTTAACTGATAAACTGCATGAGCATATGTGGTTGTTTAGAAAAGTAGGTCTTGGTTTCAATAGGTAGGACTCACCTGACCAGAGATGCCGGGATGTGGCGGGTGAGCTTACACTTCAAAGGCCATAGGACTCCATTGAGGCTTCTGGTGCCGGTCACATGACTTGCAGTATCTCACCATGTGAGTAGGGATGAGCTGTTCGGGTTCGGACGGTTCGGGGTTCGACCCGAACTTAGCCTGTTCGGGCGGATCGCGAACCCCGAACATTTCCGGGTGTTCGCCGCATGTTCGACCACAATGGACCACAATGCATTTTCCCACTGCCTGAAGCTCGTAATTGGTTACAGCCTTGCACCTGACCACAGGTCTGGTGCAAGACTGGTTGAACACTATGGGCAAATTTTGCCCAATCATGGGCTCACAGAGCTAAGTCCCGCAGCACACTATATAAGGTTTTAACGCGCCGATTCTGCACGCATTTCAGAGGAGATTTCAAAGCAGATAGTTGTGTGTGTTGTTACTGCCGGTCTGCCACGCTACTGGGGGGGTCTGGGGGGTCTCATTTCGACCAAATAACAGGGAATTTAGGTGATGTGTGTCTTGTTACTGTGCCAGCAAGTTTTTTTGGGGTTTACAACTTTATTTAAAACATTTGTGTATTGAGGTGATTTTCTGGGTCTTGTCACACTGTGCCAGCAAGTCTTTTTGGGTCTCCTTTATACCAAATATCATTGAATTTAGGTGATGTGTGTCTTGTCACTGTGCCAGCAAGTTTTTTTGGGGTTTACAACTTTATTTAAAACATTTGTGAATTGAGGTGATTTTCTGGGTCTTGTCACTGTGCCAGCAAATCTTTCTGGGGCTCACTAATTTCTTTAAAACACTTGGGAATTAAGGTGATCTGTGTCTCGTCATACAAAAAGTACCACGCTGTATTTTGGGGCTCACTAATTTCTTTAAAACACTTGTGAATTAAGGTGATCTGTGTCTCGTCATACAAAAAGTACCACGCTGTATTTTGGGGCTCACTAATTTCTTTAAAACATTTGTGAATTAAGGTGATCTGTCTCTTGTCACTGGCTGCCAGCTATCAGTGTGTCTCACTGAGTTATACCAGAGTTATTTAAATCTGTATACCAGAGTTGAATCAGAGTTCTGTATATATAATATTAATCTATATATCACTCACCATGTCTGAAAGAACAAAAAGGAGAGGCAGACGTTCCCAGCCACAGATAAGAGGGCAAGCAGCCCCTGTGTCGGGAGGCTGTGTCTCTGGTCGTGTTGGACGTGGTGCATCCTCTGCAGGGGCACGTTTGTCCTTTCTAACTGGTGCTGGCCGTCTTAAGCAGCAGCAACATACAGAGGTCTTGGTGGATTGGCTAACCAGGCCATCCTCATCCTCCGAGTCCTCTGCCAGCCAGGCTTCTAGTGCTTTACAGTCCACCTCAGCTGCCAAAGCATCTAATGCAGCCTCCATGTCCACAGCTACTCCTGCCGTAGCCTCGCTATCACACACGGAGGAGTCAGCTGAATTGTTTGACTACAATGAGAGTGACATGCTGCTTGAGGATGCGCAGCAAGTACAGTGCTCTGATTCAATCTCTGAGGTTGAGCAAGGGAGTATAATCAACCTAGAGGAAGGAGGTGCCAGTGATGACACACAAATTACTGGCACTCATGTTGCCCCAGCAGCTGCAGCATACTGCCAAGTTGGCTCCAGTGACGAGGAGATAGGGGGTGAAGATGACATTGATGATGAGGTCACTGACTCCACCTGGGTGCCAGATCGAACTGAGGAATTAAGTGAGGAGGAGGGGGAGAAGGAGGAGGCAGCACAGCAAACACGAGGCACAACATCCTCTGTGACCAACCGTAGCACTAGCCAGTCCAAGGCATCACATGTCAGAGCTGCTCCGGTGCAGAGCGCTGTTGTCTCAAAGAACACATGCAGGAAATCTGCTGTCTGGGAGTTCTTTAAGAACTGTGCATCAGACCCCAGCGTTGCTATTTGTAATCTATGTCAGAGGAGGCTGAAGCGTGGGATAAACACCGGACACTTGGGTACCACGTGCTTGAGGTGACATATGAACAAGTGCCACACATCCCGTTGGGGCAAAACTTTGCGTAGGTCCTCCTCCTCCTCATCTGTCTCTACCCACACTGTATGTCCTGCCATGCAATTGCCTACAACCTCCACCGACAGGGATGATGCTACAGTAATGGATGTACCAGCAGGTCCTTCCTCACAATGTGACATCATCCCAGTAGCTGAAGATTTACGCAGTCAGATTACGTTGCCGCAGCTGCTGCAGCGAATGAAAAAATATAGTCCCATCGATCCCCAAGCACAGCGTCTAAATGCCAGCTTAGCAAAATTACTCGCATTGCAGCTGCTGCCTTTCCAGCTGGTGGACTCTGCTCCCTTCCGTGAATTTGCTGAATGCGCTGTACCACTGTGGCAGGTTCCAAAACACCATTACTTTTCACGCAAGGCCAATCCAGCACTATACCAGCACGTGGAAGACAATGTTATCCAGTCATTGGGGAAGACAGTCAGCAGCAAGGTGCATGTCACTTTAGACACGTGGTCCAGCAAGCATGGAAAGGGTCGTTACATTTCCTTCATGGCACACTGGGTAACTCTGATTGCAGCTGGGAGGGATCCAAGACGGGCTCTGTGCTGGAGCTTGTTCATCCACCACGCCTCCAGAAAGCTGCTTGTATGAGGTCTGTCTGCTCCACCACCACCACCTCTTCCTCCTCCTCCTCCTCCTCCTTCTTCTCTGGCGAAGTGGCAGTTAAACCCATGCCTGACAGGGTCTACGCAATGGCTCAAGCAAAAAGATGCCATACTGTGCTTGAGCTGGTTTGTTTAGGGGACAGGAGCCACACGGGGTCTGAAATTTTGTCAGCTCTGCAGGGGCAGATGCAGAGATGGTTAACACCACGCCAGCTTGAGCTGGGAATGATCGTCTGCGATAATGGCAGCAACCTTCTCTCCGCCCTACGCAAGGGTAAATTGACGCATGTACCATGCCTAGCACACGTCCTAAATCTGGTGGTACAGCGTTTCCTAACCAAGTACCCAGGGCTGCCAGAGCTTCTCATCCAGGCCAGAAAGGTCTGCAGCCACTTCAGACGGTCATTCCCAGCAAGCGTTCGCCTGGCAGAAATTCTAAGAGAATTCCACCTTCCCACAAACCGTCTGATCTGTGACATGCCCACCAGGTGGAATTCAACATTAGCAATGCTGCAGCGTCTGCACAAGCAGCAGAGGGCCATCAACGAGTACCTGTGTGAGTATGGCATAAGGACAGGTTCAGGTCAACTTGCTTTTTCCCCCCCCCACAGTGGCTGATGATCAAGGATGCATGCACTGTACTGTCACCATTTGAGGAGGCAACGAGGATGGTGAGCAGGGACAGTGCATGCATCAGTGACACAATTCCTTTAGTGTTCCTGCTGGAGCACACTCTGTGGGTAATTATAGATGTGGCTCTAGAGGCAGAGCAGCGGGAGGAAGAGGAGGCCTTCCCTAGCTCTCAAGGCCCCAGTCTTTCCGCAGACAGCATTCCAGCGGGTCCTACTCAGATCAGACAGGAGGAGGATGAGGAGGACTATTTAAGTAGTGGGGGCATTGAAGGTGGGGATTCCTCAAGGGAGGGTTTTGTGTGCCCAGAAACAGAAGGGCTTGTGTGTGGCTGGGAGGAGGAAGTGCACGATACGGTCATCCTCATTGACCAGGAAGACTCGGCAGCAAATGCCACCTCCAACCTATGCTGCATGGGCTCCCTAATGATGCAAAGCCTGCTAAAGGACTCCAGGATTCATGCTATCAAGGAGAGGGATCATTACTGGTTGGCAACCCTTCTTGATCCACGATACAAGGGGAAAGTTGCAGAGCTCATCCTGCCCGCACAGAGGGAGCACAGGATGACAAAACTTGAGGACGCTCTAAAGCAAAACTTGTGTAACACCTTTCCAGGCACTGTTAGATTACCAAGTGCTACTGCTGACACACGTGCTTCTGAGGCTGCAGGTGATCAGAGGAATAGCGGTGAAGGCAAGGGCCGCTTGACTGATGCTTTTTTAAATTTTTTTAGTCCTCGACGCCCAAGGACGTCAAATGTAGGCACCCATTGCCAGCGTCTTCACCATATGGTGCAGGACTACCTAGGGGCAAGGGCAGACCTGGATACCTTTCCAGCAGATGATCCACTGGCTTACTGGGTGTTGAGATTGGATCACTGGCCAGAATTTAGCCAATATGCTATGCAGCTACTAGGTTGCCCTTCATCTAGCGTGCTTTCCGAAAGGACGTTCAGTGATGCTGGAGGTTTTGTCACAGACAAAAGAGTGCATCTGTCCACCGACTCTGTAGACCGGCTGACATTTATAAAAATGAATCAGTCCTGGATCAGCAGCTATCAATCACCTGATGCCGAAGTAACGGAATAGATCGGGTATGTCTTCTGCATGCACAAAACCTCCAGCACTGAACTCTTCCACAATACCACAAAAGGGTTACGGTGTGAATGCACTTGCTGCCATGAAAGGCACAATATTTGGCTGCACTGACGCCTGTGCCAGATTTATATCATTTTAATTTTTTGAACAGCAGGGTCCAACCCTGCACTCTTCCACAATACCACACAGGGGTTACTGTATGATGATACTTGATGGCCCTCCATTAAAGGCACAATATCCGGGTGCACTGACGCCCATTACCAGATTCATATCTTTTTAATATAGGACCGCATGGTCCACCCCTGCACTCTTCCACAATACTACAGAGGGGTTACTGTATGATGATACTTGCTGGCCTGGCACCAAAGGCACAATATCTGGGTGCACTGACGCCCATTACCAGATTCATATCTTTTTAATATAGGACCGCATGGTCCACCCCTGCACTCTTCCACAATACTACAGAGGGGTTACTGTATGATGATACTTGCTGGCCTGGCATTAAAGGCACAATATCTGGGTGCACTGCCATTGACGCCTGTATCAGATTCATATCCTCAGAGGGGTTACGGTGTGACGGCACTGTTGCCGACGCTAAAAGCCCAATTTTAAAGCACCTATTGTTACTTTCATCCAAAGCCTGCATAAGTTTCACAATAATTTAGCCCAAAAAAACACTAAACTTTTTCTGCGCGTCCTTAAATGTCTTTTCATACAGGCTGCCGCCCCAAGCAGTTGCTTATGGATAGATTAAAGGAAAAGCATTTACCATCATATGAAACGTCATTTATTTGTTTTTAAGTGTTTCTATACATCCTAGAAATCCGCCACTTCACGGGCAGGTTATGGGGACCTCCTAGGCACGATATTTGAAGGAATTTTTCGTTTTTATTTTTAACCCTTATTTCATGGAAAACTCACTGTCCCTTTAAAAACGTTTTTTTTTAAAACTTTCTATCCTTGTTTCCTGTCCCCCAGGGCACTACCCAGACCCGCATACACATTTTATGGCAAATATGTAGCATGTATGCCCTCTTGGAGGGCACTCTAAAAAAACGAATTTTCAGCCCCATTGACTTGCATGGGAGTTCGGGTTTGGGTTCGGTCCCGAACAAATGGGAAGTTCGGGTTCGGGCTCGAACCGAACTCGGGGGGTGTTCGGCTCATCCCTACATGTGAGACCTGGCAGGTTGGCGTAGTGATTCACAGAGGGGGACTAGGGGATTTTTTTCCCCACAGTCTCTCTCTGCTCCCGGCAGCAAGAAGAAGTGGATCGAGCTGCCGTTCTCGCTGCGGGATGAAAGGTGACAATGTGATTTTTGGGGGGTTTTAAGCTGGTGCTGACTCATTCCGCAGAAGTGGATGCAGTTAGCACCAGGTTCTAGCTGGACGGTAATTAGCGTAAGGACTTTGTAATCCTAATGCTAATTAACACTTTGTGCTCCCCATGTTAAGCACAGGGAGAGTAAAGTACAGTAAGCTTGCGCTGAAAAGTGCAAGATCGGAATCGTTAATGTTTTTTTTTGACCCTTTAGTATTCGGATTGTAATATTGTCTGCCTGCGCTAGAGCAACCAGAGATAACATTAACGCTCACACAGGTGAATGCTAACATTAGCATTATGAATGTAATATGGCCCATTGTATTTTGTTTTTAACTCTGTCACATTGATGTTGAGTATTGTTGCTAAGGGTTAATTCACCTGTGTCTGATTGTTGTGTTCAATTAGTGGCTAAATTGATGACCTCTTGATATGTGGGACTATTTTTTAATGGGAAGGGAACAACTGTGATTCATACTTAAAAAAGACCTATGTGAGGTCGAAACGTCTGTTCTGTTGGTGATGGAATAAACCTTATTTCTAATATACCGCATTGTGCTGGATTTCTTCAATATTTCTGTTGATAGGGAGTGAGTGGAAACCGTTTGTTTCTGCATCTAGTATTTAAAAAGGGAATGATGGCTCTAAGACCCGGTTTTAAGTGATGTTGCTTTTGTAATTCACTTACTACTTAAAATTAAACAAGCCAAAACATTTCTACCATATCTCTGATCCCTTACAAACAGAAACAGAGATAGAAAAATGTTAGCGGGTATCATGTAGCTTTCCAGTGAGTGTGGGGTTAGTACAGGGCCGGCCTAAGACATTGTGCTGCCTGGAGTGAAAAATGAAATGCTGCCCCGCCCACAAAAATCCAAACAAACCACGCAACGTGTATGAGCGTATCACAGTGCGCCACATCAATAAAACTCAAACACTCCTACACACCGCACATTACTTAAAATTTTATTGCTGTGGAGCTCGGTGATACAGTAATGCGCGGTGTGTATGAGCGTATAACTGAGCTCCACAGCAATAAAACTCACAGTAACAGTTGGTGTGTATGAGTGTATCACAGAGCATTGCAGCAATAAAACTCACAGTAACCCACTGTCACACACACACAGTCAGACACACACACACAAAGTCACACACACACACAAAGTCACACACACACACACACAGAAAGTCAAACACAAACTTACCCACACTGCCCTGGTCGCCAGCTGACTGGAAGGCTTGATGGACACCGCTGTGCCTGGTCGAGGTCGGCTTGGGGGCCTGGCTTCTGGGCCTGGTCGGCTTGGGGCCTGGCTTCTGGGCCTGGCTTGTTGGCTTGGGGCCTAGCTTCTGGGCCCGGTCGGCCTGGGGCCTGGCTTCTGGGCCCAGTCGGCCTGGGGCCTGGCTTCTGGGCCCAGTCGGCTTGGGGTGTGGCTTCTGGGCCCGGTCGGCCTGGGGTGTGGCTTCTGGGCCCGGTCGGCTTGGGGCCTGGCTCAGCAGGCGTGGTGCGGGGCGGCAGCAGCAGGTCCTGCAGGGCACTGGCTGGCTTGCCAGAGGAGGATCCTTCTGCTGTCCGCCCACCCACACAACACATGGCGGCGTCTTGATCCCGCGTTTGCTGTGTGGAGGCATGCATGTGGAGTGGGCGCAGTCAGCGGCGGCATCACTAGTGAGTGGTGAATGAAGCGTAGGCGGCCAAATTAGATCTTGTCGCGGCGCTACAAAAAATTGTGTGGCGGCCGCAGCAAATTTGCCGCTCTCAAATTTCCGCTGCCTGGAGCAAGTGCACCACAATGCTCCATCGTTGGGCCGGCCCTGGGTTAGTAGTAAATCCCTCCCAAAAATACACGTAGATTAGAATGAATAGTGTGAACAAAAAAATACACTAGTGAAAGTGCAAACTAGCGCATCATATACAAAGTAGTGAATGCAAAATTTCGATGACATAACACTTTAAAACTAAGCTGAATTTATGTTAAGGTAATACAGTGCATCCAACAAATACATCCATAAAGTCATCCACTGCTCTGTGAAAAAAAAAGTAATACTTATATTAAAGTCTGTTAGTTGGCGGCTGTCACATCTCGGTCCTGCCCCCTGCTGGTTGTAGCAGGGATTCTTGTTTTTTGACTTTCAGGTTCTACAGACTATCTGTTGGCTGATTGGTCTGCGGTCACATGACCTTCTCAGCCCTATATATAGGTCTAGTAAGTCTCTTGTTCCCTGGGTCTGGCTAGGTTACACCTATTAAGTTCCTGCTCTTGTTATAGATTACTCACCGTCCTTGATTATATTGTATTCCTGATTACTCGTGTATGATTTATGGTTCTGGCCCTTGGATTACTCTCACGTCTGTCCCCTAAAGATATTCTGTCTGGATTTCCCGTGTATGACCTGGCTTATGTTTTTGGACCATTCTCTTGTATGTGTTTTGTTTATGTGTATTTGCTCAGTAGATCTTTTGGTCACAAATCAATAGCTACTGAGCAGTTTCTAGTGTTCTCTTGTTGTTCTGATCTCCCTGGAGTGAGTGCCAGGATCAGCAGTTCTGTTCACAGTAATTTTCAGGTACCATTGAGTTCTGCCCTGCACTCCGTTGAATCCATTCAAACCTCAGTCTGTCCTGTTGAGAATTACTGTGTGTAAATTACACTGTATCACTTGTTTTAGTGACTCAAACCCCTGCTGGTTGCTGGGTTGATCACTCGCTGTTTTGGGTTCTATCTCTTTACGTTTAGGGGTATCGTTTGCAACCCCCCGGGGTCCTTGTTCCCAGGTTACAACTTATGTTTATGTTTTTGCTTAAGACCACGATCACTAACCATTGTTCATTTCTGTTTTATGTCATTTCTGCATTTCTGACTGCCCTGCACCTTGAGTACTTCACGGACTGTCATTCCATGTCTGCTGTTTTTTGATTGTGTCCTAGGTAATCTGTTGGTCTCGAAAACCTTCAGAACTTCGAGACAATTCAAGTTAGTCCTTGTATGTACCAAAACTCTAGCTCTGTTTCTGTTTATGTTAGTGTGTGCTGGATTAAACATTATGAAACAAACCACAAACCTGCCTCAAGGGCTCAAATATATGCGCAATGAAGGGCCTTCCCTGGCATCTGCCCGGGACCCCCGTGACAGGGGCCTTGGCTAATACCAGAAGATAGCCTCGAAAAAACTGAGAAAAAACAGAACTTAGTGCAATATATTTATGCAGCTCTGCAATATATGAAATGATGCTAATCTTATTCACATTTGCAGGTGCCTGAATAATGGCTCCCCTTTATAGGCGATTGGTCAACTCCCCAGGTTGACCCAGCCCACTAACTCGATCCCAGCGAGCAACCTCTCCAGTAAGTGTCCTTGGGCAAGACACCTAACGGTACATACTCGCCACCCAGGACATACTTGAAAACGAGAGAAATCTCAATGTATCCTTCCTGGTAAAATCCTTTCACAAAAAAAAAACTCAATGCCTCTTAATTGTCTCCAAAAATTAGTCATTGAGAAGAGAAAAAATCCATCACGAAAGATATCAATTCCAGGTGTGTACAAAGATAAGTACATTGAACCTACTCGTCACCACATCCTGAGCCTTATCCCTTCACGCTCTATTGGAGGTTTTTAACCCTTTCTCAGGTAGAGTCCGACCTACCCAATGGTGTATATCCCTTCTGGTGTCTCCTATAGGGTCCCAAGAGGAAAAGAGGGTCAGGGTAGTGGATGCTGTCTGGGTCTGTTTACTTGCAGAGCTCAGAGGTGCGACTCCAGGATATAGGCTCCAGGAGACATTACGAGTGGCACCTTGTGGCCCTGCTTCTGGTCTTGTTTAGCGTCTTCATAGCTGCTAGCTCTTAATACTGCCGATAACAGGGAGCTGTTAAAGACTTTCACTCACGTAGAATTCACCCATTAGAGATTTTTTATTACTGGGAAGATGAGAGTAGGGCCCACAATGTTTGAACAATCTCGTTTATTTGCTTCATTCAAGTGACTAGTCCTTGACGGCTCTTAGTCAGACACTTACTATAACTTATTGGGATTGATAAAAAAAAAAATGAAATAATCAAATAATAATGTCCAAAATTGGCTGATACCTAAGGGAATGACATATTATTCTACTTCCATAGGATTTTTGGACTTCCACACTACACTGGTAAAATCCTTTATAAATAAAATAAATAAATAAAAATAATTCCAGGTATCAAGCACCACTAATGTTTCCGGTGAAGAATAGTGGTAATGTGAAATGTCTCCATTCTAAATTTATATGAATTTATTAATGAAACCCGAACTACAACAGATTCATTTTTGTCAGAGCAGTTGTGCAGGTTGCTATGCATAATTGAATTCTCTGCTCCAGTGTAATTCAATCGTCATACAGTATTCATATAAATGTGAAGACTCCGAGGCATATTTGATGGAATTTAATCCATTTTGGCAGGTGATCATTTTCATAAAGAGGATAATTATTGAAGGGGTCAAAAAGTGTTTACAGCTACATGAGGGAGGTCACTTCATCAGGAGTTGGATGCCAGCCAATTAAAAAATCATGTAGACGACATGCATAGATAAAGTAACAGCGTGATTTAACGAAAGGCGGATAAATGATTTATTATGTACTTTATTCCTAGGGCTGTTTTAATTCGTGGTATGTTTATTTTTCAGTTATTACGCTAGGGCTAAATCTTTACAGCTCATAAAGTCCGACCATGCAGAAAGCACAGTGCCTTTTATTAGAACCTTGCATTGATCTTGGATAGAGGAACTTCTCAAAAAAGGCTCTGGGGCAAATTACAGAAAAAGGTGTTATATAAGGTCCAAAGTGGTGTCTATACCTTTTCTGGCATGTTGCCTAGACACATAAGAAGAAAAAATATACCACTTGGATGTCCTACATGGGTAATTAAAATAGTCATGCATTTTTAGCTATGTGCCTGGATGAGAGCCAACAGTCTATTGAAGGGGAACAAATAAATAAAATAGAATTAAAATTCCCCAATTCTACAGCGTTGCGATCACAATGTCCAAATAATTGGAACATTACCATGATCATACCATTTAACAGTTGACATCAGCAAAAGAAGATTTCACTCTCTTCATGACAAGGATCTTTGTGTATGAGTGACATCTTGATGTTTGGAGAGTCAACTATTGAGATGACACTTATGTGGTTGAATTGCCACTAACAATGCATTTGACAATGCATTGCACATCGCACATCTTAACCTATACAGTAAGATAGTCTAGATTTTGGGTCACTGTGCCACTACCTCAGTTTTTTCCCTCCTGATTTCCGGTTTACGGGGACAAGAAAAAAAGTCGCAACAACTGTGGATCATCAGTAAGGGATGCATATTGAAGCTTTGCGCCACAGTGAGTTAGGCCTAAACTCTGTAACTTGCCCTGCAAAAATCAATCCCCACATGAGCACCCAGTTCTTATGGGTTTCATTTGATTCTCTGGTAGTCCAGTGGCACTGTGATTTACCTAGTGCACAACAATCTGGTGAGAGATGTCTCTACCTGGCAATGCACCCCCAAACCTTCCATAACAGCAAGCCATTGGACCAACAGAGAAGAGGTTAAATCGCATCGCCTCCACAACCATTCCCAAGAGACCACAAGGGCTTAGTGTCCCCCTGGTTCTAAAAATAATATACAAAAAGAGTAAAGTCACTTTGGAATATTCTGTAAAATGATGCCTCTCATTCACCAAAAATAGATTTTTTTACAAAGTAATGTAATGTACAGCTGATTCACATGGCTGCACCACTTTGCTCAGGAACTGGAACTTCAGTTAATACAATAGTGTGGTTTCTAATCGCATTATCACTTCCGCTTATAACAGGTAACATTAGTGATTTACGTTTCTTCTTTGATCACATGTTGGCAGGATTTTAATTACATGGTGCTTTGTCAAATTTATCTGTAGCTTCCTACTTCAAAGCGATCCCTTATTAAAAACTTTACTTGGAAAAACAGTCTATTCTGATAATCTAATGTTCGCATTTAATTTCTGTGAGAGTTTGTTGGAAAAGTAAAAGCAAATGTACCGATGCCAAGAGCTTCATAATCATAATATGTCCAAATGGAGAGACAAAAACTCATTAAGGGATAAGGTTGATGAAAGTAATCCTTAGAATGAATCACATTGAAAATGATCAAATTTGTATATTTTGGAATCAATTAGAGAAACACGTTTGAGGAAGGGTCTTAAAGCATCTCGGACATGATTACTTGTGGAATCCTGGACTTGCTTTGCAGAATAAAAGCTGCATGTACATAGTTATATTATATTATAGAAAATATATGACACATACAAAACATATAAACATTGCAAGTGACTACCTTCCAAATCATAACCTAAGGTAGATTTCTGGCCTATGATGTCAGTGCAAATAACAGATATGGCAATGACTGACAGGAGACACCCAAAGGCTGAGGTCTGAGTCCTGTGTGGCCAAGACACATTAATTCCATTTGAAATTAACTGGATATCCACAAATACAGATAAACAACACATGCCGGCAACACACTAGTCAAGTAATTATATGGATGGGAAGTATAGACATCAATAAGATTTCAAAGAACCTTGACCTCAACCCATTAATGTTAATATCACTCAACCAACAATAATACGTACTCAAAGTGTTTGGTCCTTCTGTTTGGGGCATTCAGGCATGTATAAGCCATTTCCATGCTGTCTACATCATGTTCCTACTAGAACTATATGTCATCCCATATAATCCTTTAAATAGACGTTCTTTTGAAGATTACGTCTAACCGGGCTGACATTATAAGGTCAAGTGAAATCCTCTTATACCTCTAAGCATTTTATTTTTCTCTTTTCTTTTTTTTTTTTTCATTCAATCATACAGATACGGATTTCACTTTTTCTGAGAGTGGGTGTGTGTTTCGATAAAAAGCGCCAAAATCCAGGACACTTTTAGAAGGAAGCGATTTTCCATGATTACTCACTTCTACATGTTGACAGGTCTGTATAAGCTTGGCCAAGAGCATTTCCATTTCTGTGTTTCTCTTGATGAGACTTGCTAGGTTGCTTTCGAGACTTTGCTGCAAAGATAAAAGCAAAATATAATTTTTTTCGATGTTCAGGATTTTTGTCTGCTTTTCTTTTGTATTATTAAGAATTTTATTTAGAAAAATTGTCAGCCTGAAAACACAATACAGTGCAATGGCCACGCAGGGCACGAGAGTCAAACAACAGGGATATAGTAGATAACAATCGCGAGGGCAGTCATCTGAGAGGGAACGGGGAGGGAATAAAAAAGGGGGATGGAGATCACGCAAAAAAGTACAACAGCACCCAAAAATAAGAGAGAATAATGCTGAAAATGGCAGAAGTCTGATACGTGACCTTCCTGGCTCACTCCACGAAGTCTATAGACAAAAGGAGGCTATGTGTAAGGATAGTCAGTCAGCACGCAGACAAAACCCAGCTAAGCGAGGAAACCCCTAATCTGAGAAGCTGGTCCTTGTAATGAACAGGTACTAAACGAAAGAAAGCAGACAAACAATACATAAACGTACAGAGGAGGAGCAGGAGAGATATCGTAACAGTGGTTCCCAACCGCAGTCCTCAAGTACCCCCAACAGGTCAGGTTTTCCAAATATCCAAAGCACAGCACAGGTGATATGATTTGCTGCTCAGTGATTGCAGAATTCAGTCTGCATTTCCCCAAGGTGATCCTTAAACCTTGGCCTGTTGAGGGTACTTGAGGACCGCGGTTGGGAACCACTGTACTATAACAAGCCAGATGTCGGTACACGGAATAAACAATCGCCAAGGGACAAACGCAGAAATCACAGTCAATAATACTAGCCAGAAGTCTTACCAGGAGATCATAAGCATAAGCTATCAGGACCATGCTGAAATAAATGGGAGAATTTTTCTGGTTTGGCTATTTTCACTTCTCTAGTCATTCTCCTGGTTTTCACCTTTCTTTGAATAGACCTGTCATACTTGACTATCCATATTTATAAGTTATATGATGCATACATATATAATAAGCCTTTCGTAACTGCAGTATACAAGTTAAAGAAAATAAATAAACTCTCAGAGGAACAGATATGGAAAGAAAGAATGTGAAATGGTTTCATAAATGTTAGGATTTGAATGTAAATCTTAAACATGGCAATGTAAAATATTTCTGCTCCTCATTCTAATATATACAAGGTCTGGCTGAGGAGGAACGTGCTGGGGTTTGACATCTACAAAGCAGCTGGTGTGTTTATTCCTGGTAAAGGACTCTTATCCTCTAAATTGGTTTTATCAAAGACAGTACCAGAAGGAGAAGAAGAAAATTACCATTCTTGAGAATGGGTAAATCTATCATATGTCTAATGTATTATGGCCTAATAGGCCTCCTCAGGGTACTGTGTCAAACCACAGCTGTGAGCTTGTAGAGATAATGGCATTTTTTAGTATCACTTTCCTTCAAACAAGATAATAACCCTAAGATGCATTTATTCTCTCTGCCTGGGAAGCACTTGCCGGTACTGATGTGCCGTCTCGTTTATCTATATCCAGTTGGTTACATGACAGATGACTGGTGTTGTTGGTGGTGCAGAATGATGCTGTCATAATATGGGGTCAAAGCTTGGAATGATATGAATGCCAGCAATGTGTTTTTATTCCACGGCCCACTGTGAGCGATGCTGCTAGCAGTTATTTTGACTTTCAATTGATTCGAAAAAACAAGGCAGCTGTCTACAGGGGGCACCTGGTAAGAATTATGGGTCACTGCTACTTGTCCATGACTCCAAATCAAAGCCTACAAGATATCATCACCTGAGATACTTTCTCTCCTGGATAACAGCTTTCCTTCTAATAAAAGTCAATATGCAACTCAGTAGACGTGGCATGAGACTTGTTGCCGATATTATTAGTCACACCATGGGTCAGAAACCTGAGTTGGCATGCGAAATCCACCTTCTGAGAACTGCTGCCACATAAACAAAATTATGTGCAGAAAAATGGAACATGGAGCCATAATTTGCGGTCGCAAAAATAGAATTCTGGGTGCTAACTAGCCCCATATCACTGTGACTTCCACAGTTACTCATTAGAAAATAAATGGCTTGAAATAGCCTCTCAGACTCCAGCTGCAGTGCTATGGTAAATTTATTAACAGAATAACTTCTAACAAGATCTATAAACTTCAGCTCTAACTTCTAGTCAGTGTCCATGTCCTGATTAACTACTTCCTGTTGAGCTGCAGTGCAACATATATTAAACGTCCCCTGGAACCAAACACTCTCTGTTCTGGTTCCATACATATTGATACAGCTGCCACAGGCCAATTAGTGACAATAAGTACCTAAATCATGTACAGCGTGATTCATATTATTATTTATTTTATTATTATACTTTATTTATATAGCACCAGCATATTCTGCAGCGCTGAACAATGGGCACGTTATAGACAGGGTTACAATATACTGAGACTGAACAACATTTGATAAACCAGTACAGGAGGAAACGAGGGTCCTATTCCCATGGGAACTCACAATCTAGAAGGGTTGGGGTGGAAACAGGAGGAGAGGACTGCAAGGTGAGAGTGATGGACTGGTTGGGGCAGTGAGGTGTATTAGTGAGTCGGGTGGCAGGCTTGCCTGGATAGGAATGTCTCAAGGTAGCGTTTGAAGGAAGGGAAACAAGTGGAAAGTCTGACCGTACGAGGGAGAGCGTTCCAAAGGATAGGAGCTGCGCGTGAGAAGTCCTGCAGTCTATCATGGGAAGAGGTGATGTGGGGAGAAGCCAGGCGCAGGTAACTGTTTGATCTCAGGGAGCGGGCTGGGGTCTATTTGGTGATTAGTGAGGACAGGTAGCGGGGAGCAGAGTTAGTGAGAGCTTTGTAGGTCAGTGTAAAGATTTTGAATTTAATTCTGCAGTGGATGGGGAGCCAGTAAAGAGACTCACAGAGAGGAGCAGCAGAGACAGAGCGACGGGTGAGGTGGAGGAGAACCGAACCCAGGTTTTCTTTATATAGATCGTAAATTAATGAAAGTAAATTAAAGATTGTTTCAGGAAATATACCTCCTCTAATGACAAATACATCCCATCTAAGCACACACTGGAAGCTGCCACTAGCTAATAAGACAGCCATGACAACTGCACAGCTATGAGGATAGCACTCCTATGGAACAAAACAGCTCGTCTTAGGACCTGACACAGAGTTACTTCCAGCAAGATGTCATGACATGCAACATATCACTTGAGTCAGTTGCTATAATTGGTGTTTTTTCGAGGACTGTGTCATTTCCAGAAATCTTTGGCCTCCCAGTTTTCCAATCTTACCAGCCCGGTCTTGTTTTTGTGGGCTATCTGAAGGAACGAGGGTACTGTAAGAATCCATGCACAATGGACGCCTTAGCTAATAGCTTTAGGAATGAGATCCAAAACACTGATGTCTAACATTGACATTTCCCTAAAATAAAATAGAAACCACTTCCAGCATTTGCTGTGTTGGGATGTGCGTAACATAAGAGGAGCTCCATTTCCTGAAACTATCATTTGTTTCTTTTCGTTTGTTTAATATCTAGATATATTTTTTGAACAGGTGGTAAAAGTAGATTAAAACTATACAGCTGACTTTTTTTCTTCAAAACCAAAGTACAATATAAAATATAGAGGGCTCTATTACATTCTTCACACAAAAACGCACGCAGAATGCATGAATTTTTGCGCACAGCGTTAAACGTTAACGCTTGTAAAACAACGCTGGTATTACAATCCTCGCACATTTTTTCATCTGTCAAAAAATAAGGAACGTAAAACGGATGCACAAAAACGCACGCGCAGCAACGTTGCGTGCAGAAATCAGTGTGCGGACTGTTTTTTCACGCGATTCAGCCAATCAGAATTAAGAACCACAATTGTCTCCCATTACTTTTTTGCGCCTGTCAAAGTAATCTGCGCATATATGCTGCATCAATAAAAAAAACACGCACAACGTCTCAATTTTATTGTTTAGGTATGCGTAGAATGTGTAACCTGTGCTGTATTTTTTTTTTTTGGGCTGGTGTATTTGGGTTCGGCCAGGATGTTCAGATTTGCCGTTACCACCAGCTTTTCAAAGACATTAAAATTATGCTTGCAAACACTGTGCGTTAAATTTTGCGCATAGATTGTGATACCATCCGCGTACCAGCGCACAAACGCATTTGCGCTCGCAATGTTAAGTATAGGATGCGTGCAGTACAGTACGCTCGCGCAGCGTTCGCGCAGGTTCACCCGCGGTAGACGTTAACGCGCATTTTTTGCGCGGACACTGTAATACGACGTTCAGCGCAAAGGGTTTTACCCCTCGCGTTAATGCGTTTTTGCGCACGCGTTAACGTTTGCGCGAAGAATGTAATAGAGTCCAAAGACTAGGTGTATTTGTCAAAATATGATGTAGAATGACTGTTAAAATCTTTCACCTCTTTCCATATCTAACTGATATGTTATCATTTATGTGCCTCCAATTATAAAGCAGTCAGCCCTTTAAAATAGCACTGGAGTTTTGACTTTCAGCTTCGCTAGAAACGAAGCTCTGACATTTCATGAAATATCTAATTATATTTATGCAAGATATTTTGCACGGCTCGACAACGGTATATGACAATTAGGAGCCGATAAAAAAAAAACTTTTTTGAGCCAGAAAATACTTTCTGTAGAGATCTGTGCCGGTCATTTAAGAAATCCTGGTCCCTGGATTTGTCAAGCTGAGTTAAACTCTTTGAATGCAAGTGAAGAAAGCAACTGGGTTTTTCTCACTTGGTTAAAATGCTAAAGAACATACAGGGTTATTCAAAAAGCACCGAATTGGCCCCGAAAATTGCATCGAACAGTGAATTTCCCCGTACGGTGCATATCATTTCCAGGAATTTTCATGCAGTAGTTTTTCGAAAACGCAATTTAAAAGTTGCGGTTTTTGGTTTGTTTGTTTTTTACCCTGTTCGGCGGCTTGTCTGCTTTTTCCGGCGCCTGGTGGGTGGTCTGTTCGGCGGGTCGGCGGCTTTTTTCAGATCGATTCAGCAGTTGTGGCGGATCGTCAGATGCAATCGGTGAGGTTTGCGGTGGTTTTTCGATTAGTTTGGCGGGTCGATTTGCTGAATTCACCGCAGGGTCGGCAAATTTAACTCGCTGAAGTGCGGCGAATAGGAGAGCACCGAAATGTCAGTGTTATTTCGGTGCACTTTATACTCTAAGTCTGAAATGTCTGTTAGTGATTTATAATTCCAGATGTCTTAGTTATTGCCCAAATTAAATGAAGGAAAAGCATTTGCAATTTTAATATTAAAGTCAATTTTAGGAACCCTTTAACCTGTAGGATTGGGTTTATCCCTGTGTTATGTGTTTGTCCCCCCGCAACAAGTGTTATTTTGCCAGGAATGGATCAGATGCACAAGTGCAGAAAAAAAATCACTAAGTTGGCCAAGATTTGCAGCATTTTACCTGTTTTTCTATCCTTAGACTATTTATTCGATATGGAAAGGCAAATGCAACTGAAAAGGGTGACTTCTAAGATGATGGAGATTTGGAAACAATAAAAAAACATTGCCTTGCATTTTCCTCTTGAAAGAAAAATCTTAATAGTTTACTGTTTCAAAGGTAGACAAACGAATTGCAGAGATCTGTGAAAATGTAGCCATCCTCAGGATAGAAAACTGAAAGAGGATTGAGGGGCATATAAAAGCCTTTCCATTGCTCTACCTTGCATCAGTAACTTTACTCAAGGGCTTTGGTTTCAAGCACACAGGAGCCCTTGTTGGAGTTCATGTGTGAAAATAATGATGTCCTGTTAGTTACCTGCGGAATGGTTTGCTCTTCACAAAGAATCCTTCAAATCTTTCATCCGTCTTGGCACAATGTAACTGAATTATAATAGAAGCCAACAGGGAAACAGTCGCCTGTGCTTCAGATGCATCTAAACTGGCTATTAACTCTTTCAGTAGAGGTCTCATTTAGGGGATTTGATGCTAACTTTGTCACATCATTTGTTGTCGGACGGTCTTCCCACACCTGTTTACGTTGCTGCAGTCATAGGGAACACTAACACTTAGCAGTCGCATTCACTGTGGCATCATTTCGATATGCTTATGCAATGTCTCAAAAAAAAATTCTGCCTAGAGTAGCATTCATTTCTGGTACTGATAATGGGAGAGTAGGACCACTAAGTAAAGTCTTCTGCAGCACAAACCAAAGATTCTCAGTGGAGTTAAGGTGTGGGCTTTGTGGTGGCCTATCCATGTGTGTGAAAATGATGCCTCATGCTCCTTGAAACTACTCTTGCATAATTTGAGCCCAATGAATCCTGGTATTGTGATCTTGGAATATGCCCGTGCCCAGGGCCGGATTTACATCTCAGGAGCCTGTAGGCACAGAAATGTGGAGCATTCCCCCTGTCTCTCCTCACTGCAGTGCTATGGTCTAGGTTGTCAATGAAACAATGTGTGGCATCATCAGCTCCACACTTGCTGGCAGTGTAGGAAATGAGAAGGTTTGCCCACATGACTTTTGGCATACTGCAGTCGACAGGAGACAGCAAGGGGGTGCGCCTGGGAGTTCTGGCATGGAGGCCTTCATTACGCAGTGTGCGCCATATTGTCTGAGCTGAAACTTCAGTACCCACATCTGACAAATCTTTTCTCAGTTCCTCAGCAGTCACACGGGGACTTTTCTCCACTCTACGCTTCAGGTAGCGAACAGCAGTCGAAGTCAGCATCTTCTTTCTGCCACGACCAGGTAGCGTTTCAACAGTGCCCTTTGCCTTGAATTTGCGAATGATGCTTCCTATGGTCTCTCTTGGTATGTTTAACATCTTTGCAATCTTCTTATAGCCATTGCCCTTCCTGTGAAGAGTAATCACCTCTTCTCTTGTCTTCCTGGACCATTCTCTTGACTTCACCATGTTTGTAACCACACCATTAAATGTCTAGAAGGAGCTGAGTATCACAGTCATTTTAAAGCTGCCTAATTGGTGCTTATTATGCTTTATTGCTGCTCCGTGACATCCACAGGTGTTTTCAATACCTGATTGAAAACACTTGAATGAACCTCTGTTCTTCAGAGTGGTAGTCTTTAAGGGGTTGAATAATTGTGTCAATGAAGAATTCACAAAAGAAACATTTACTACTGTATTACAAAACCAGTTGATGTCATTTTAGTTGCATATGGTTCTTTAAAAAGTCCTTGTAGGATTTCATTCTGAATACAATTACAAATGTACACTAAATTCCCTAAAACCCTTTACAGCATTGGGGGTTGAATAATTTTGAACACAACTGTATGTCCCTCTAGCCATCAGGGCTCCAGAGATGCAGTGGTCTAAGGCTAGGGTCAGACGAACGCAGAGCGAACGCGCGTGCAGCCGCACTTTATGATGGCCGAAGTAGCAGCAAATGACGGCCAATGACGGGCAATATACGAAAGTGCGGCCGCGCAACGCAAGCGGCAAACAAACGCATTTTTTCGAGAGCGTGATACCGCTAGTACTGACGTACAGAGTGCGCTGCATCCGCTAGCGGCATGTGTGCCTGATTAGGAGACATCAGACGCTTCTAATGTCTGGCCAACATAACGTCCAGACGCAAAAAGTGTTTTATTGATAATCCGTACAAAATCATGGACGAAAATGCGCATCGTATGGCCGCTATCGCGTATTCCATGAAAAAATACGTCCATTTGTTCTAACGCACTTTTTCACGGACGACGCGAAAAATGCGTTCGTCTAACCCTAGCCTTAATGATTATAAAAAAATATATATTTATTTACAGAGCAAAGCGCCCCCTTGTGGCAGGCACCTGTAGGCACATGCCTACTCTGCCTAGTTATAAATCCAGCCCTGCCTGTGCCATCAGGGAAAAAACAAAATCAATTGGTGGAAAAACCCTTCTCATTCATTATATTCAGGTGATCACTCAGCTGACCTTGTTTTTTTAGGCTCATAATGTTGCTGAACCTAAACCTAACCAACTGAAGCAACCCCAGATCATAACAGGTTTGTTCAATTGGTGGTGATTTTGCTGATTTGAAGGGATTCACTTTTTTGTGGGTTTTTTTACTTCCTATGTGCCAATTCTGATTTATTAAATGTAATTACATCATATAAACCTATACGTTTAAGCTCCCCTCCCTGTTGGTCCAAGTAAATACAGATTTTTGTTCTCTGTTAATTATGTTCTGGTATCTAGCGGTATTTTCAGATAATTTAAATTCACACTATTAGTTTAACTCATAAAATAAAGAAAAACAATCCTGTATATGATATACTGAATTATTACTTCAGTAACTAACCATTTCCTTTCAAAATTAAATCTATGGCTTTAATGCTATTCGCAAGGAAAACCAGAAATGTATTTAAATGTTGCAAGGAAAAGTTTGGAAAGCGTTCAGAGTTATTGTGATTTCTGCACTGATTACTCCGATTGCATCACTGATTATAGAATGTAGTCTGATTTTCATCAACTCACAATTATAGACAAAGCCAATCTGTCTCAACGAATAACACAAGACAGTTACACTTTTTAGATTTTTATGGAAAACAACAACTAATCATTCACAGTGCAGGCTAAAAAAGTAAAAGAACCTCTGGGCCATAGGACGATGTAGCTGTAATCTTATATGTAATAGCACATCTCTTGTCATATTATTATCATACATTCAACGGTTTTCACTGCACTAAAAGAGCCCCATTTAGGCTATTGAAAAATTGAAATGCTGATGAAAATGCATTGCTGAACACTTTTTCAGTTGATCAAAAGTGACAGCTCCAGACTGACCAGAATCGTTTAAACCATCCATATAAGGCATCCCTTGGGGAATTATTTAGGAAATTCTGGGTTTAAACAAGCATGCCTTTTGGCATTCTCTATAGAAGGAACGTTAGATGGTTGATATATTCGAAGACATTGCTCATTTGAAATGTCCCTCACATACTTTATCTTGCATAAGTTAAGTGAAGATTTTGCTTTTTCCTATTTTATATGAAAAACACTCTGAGTGGAAATCAATACATATATATATATATATATATAGATTGTATAAGTCGTGTTAGTCCAGATGCCAAAATCACCCGAGTATAGTAGTGCATAGTGATACCGTTTTTATTGGACGAAAATTACTTTTAAAACACAAGCTTTTGAGAGTATAACTCTCTTCTACAGGTAGCGTTAGTGCAATAAAAAAGGTATCGTTGTGTACTGCTATATATATATATATATATATATATATATATATATATCTTATTTGGGTTGTGGTGGAGGGCAAGAAGCCAAGAAATGAGAGATAAAAAGCCTCTACGCAATAACCAAATAAGTTTATTATTGCAGAAGCCATTTGCACATCACAGCAATTCAATGAACTGTATCACAGAGCTCCTATGCTACATTTCCCATATGCAGCAAGGAACTGTGGGTAAGACATGCAAATTACATCTCTCACTTTTTTGCATCCTGTGTTTTCACACAGAACTCTTCAATCAATGCCATGCCATACTAGATGGCTTTTTTTTTTTAGCAGAGATCAGGTTTATGCAACTGGTCAAAGCCACTCCTAGAGAGCACTGTTTCGAGATATCTTTTGCATGTCTTACCCAGGGTTCCTTGCTGCATATGGGGAATGTAGCACAGGAGCTCTGTGATACAGTTCTTTGAGATGCTGTGATGTGCAAATGGCTTCTGCAATAATAAACCTTATATATATATATATATATCCTTTGCAGAACTCAGAAAAGCAATTTCTCTAAAAGCCTTAAATTCTTAAGGCTGATATATCACATTTATATTAAACTTAGGCGACAGTAAGAAAAATTAGCAGTCAGCAAATCATTTCTTAGAGCCAGGTGCAGGGGTGGACTGACCCATCGGGCACTCGGGCAGTGCCCGAGGGCCCGCGGGTCAGTGGGGGCCCGATATTGGCTGGCTCAGTGGGCTGCTGGGGGCAATATATATCCATGTGTGAGCTGCTGGGGCAATATATACTGTATATCCATGTGTGAGCTGCTGGGGGCAATATATATCCGTGTGAGCTGGGGCACTATATCCGTGTGAGCTGGGGCCAATATATCCGTGTGAGCTGGGGGCAAATATATCCATGTGTGAGCTGCTGGGCAATATATATCTATGTGTGAGCTGCTGGGCCAATATATATATCCATGTGTGAGCTGCTGGGGGCAATATATACTGTATATCCATGTGTGAGCTGCTGGGGCAATATATATATCCATGTGTGAGCACAATAATGTACATGTGGGTGTTGTGTTGTAGGGGGTGGGGTTTTTTATGGGTGTGGCCTCCTGTGGGTGCAACACAAGGGGCCCCATGATCTCCTATTGCCCAGGGGCCCCATTAGTTGTCAGTCCGCCCCTGGCCAGGCGAAATGTTGCCTATACAATGTCACAGAATATTCCAAGAAGGTTCATGTAAAGGCACCGTTCCGTCAGACTTTTTTCTGTTCAAAAAATAAAAGTAAATGAAAACAAAAAGGAGTTAAAACTAGCATAGGCGTTTACCACAGATACTAAACATTAAAATAATTAAAAAAATTCTGTTTTCATATTCCTGATTAATGGTAGTATGGAGGAAAAACAGCAGAATCAGATCATTTCACGATTTAGGGACTTTCCTTGGAATCTGTCCTGTCTGAGGACACTTTACACATGCTCTGTCTGACCCTTCTAATACATTTCTAAGGTTTTCCATTGACTTTCATGGAGTGTGTTTGCAAGGTTCTGATTGATTCACAGAATGAAGGGGGGGGCTGGATGGTTTCTGTTGTGGAGGTCATACTGGCAGCATAGGCAAGCAGTGGCTTGCTTTCCCTTATCCCTCTGCCCTTGGTGGATCCCCAGAGCCATATACCCTTTGCCTGGAAGCAACCACGAAGGTAGAAAATCTATAAAATCCATGAGTGCATCAGCTGCTGATTCCATCACTGTAATAGTTCATTACTGTATAGGTTTACAAAGAAGGATGGGGGGGGGGCTCTTAATTAACCCTTCCAGTGGTTTGCTTTAACAGCACTAAGTATGATGGACAGTTTTACACACTAGTATTTGTAAACATTCTGAACCCTATACTAAGCATGCTATTATGATAAATGAGTGAAACGTCAACTATTACAAGTCTAATAGTATGATCTTAGATTCTTACAGCATTAAACCATTACAAAGACTTTATAGATATTTGGAAAAAAGCAGTCAGTTTACTGGCTGTGATGTGTGAGGCGACTTCCCCCCGCCTTAGCTCTTGCGGAGGACCATGACAGCCTTCCGAAGCGGACGATTCCCTCCATCCAGAAGGCTGTCAATCAGCTTACACTTAATAGACATGCAGGGACCAACTGGCACTACAGAGCCTGTGCAGCCCTATTCGGTCAATGCCTCTCAGCCTGTGCCTGCTTCCCTCTAAACGTATTGTTTTCATTGTTAAACTTATCAAACTTAATTGGTCTTTAAACACTAAAACGTATTTGCTATAGGGTAAGATATATCATATGTCAAATACTTTCATCTGTTACTTCCGTGATGAAACAGTACTTATTTTTGGCAAGAAGACTGTGCCTTACAGCAAAAAGAAAAAACCCAAACAAAAAAGAATCCCGTGACTGATCTAGTTATATTTAGAAATGGCAAAACATTCCTTTACTTCAGATCACTTGTAGGAAGTGGTTAGATAGAAGGTGAGTTCACTGGTAAAGCATTTCTCTCCCGCCGTCACATAGCTTTGTGTTTCTAAATCAAGTCAAAATTTGAGATGGGTCAGAAGCAAAATATTACAAGATATGTATACATCATCTATAGTTTTATGATGATTTGTTTATGTTGAGCATTTTCCACTTTTTTAATTTCTTTAACCCCTTAACGCCGCAGAACGTACATTTACGTTCCCCCACTTACGCAGCCCCCACTCTCTGGAACGCTCTCCCTCGTACTGTCAGACTTTCCCCTAACTTCTCTTCCTTCAAACGCTCCCTTAAAACATTCCTATTTAGGGAAGCCTACCACCCAACTCACTGACACAACCATCAATCACTCTCACCTTACAGTCCTCTCCTCCTGTTTCCAACCCCAACCCTCCTAGATTGTGAGTTCCTACGGGAATAGGGCCCTCATCTCCTCCTGTACTGTTTGTCAAATGTTGTTCAATGTATTGTAACCCTGTCTATACTGTGCTTATTGTACAGCGCTGCGGAATATGCTGGCGCTTTATAAATAATGAATAATAATAATAATAATTTACGCCCTGCATTAGGCGGGCTTTGACGCCGCAGGACGTAATTGTACGTCCTCGGCGTTTACAGCCCCCCTCCGTTAATACTCATCTCCTCCGGTCGCTCCCACGCTGCTCTGACTCCCGCGGAGTCAGATCAGTGTGAATCCCTCCTCCGGCGCACTGACGTCATCGTTTTTTTACATGGATTTATGGAAAAATATATAATAAGTGGCAATAAATAAATGATTTAGTAGGTTAACATTTGATTAAACAGCTAAATAAAAGTTTTATACTGTGCGGGACCAATGGGAACGAAGTTCCCTCTGTGAAAATAGTGGAGGAACTGTGTTCCCATGCGTTCCCCCCTGACTTGACCTATGCTAATAATTTAAACTCATGGTTATATGAATCCAATGGGTGCCGGACAAAATCCCTACAGCCAGGTTCCCTAATGGCAACATCCAGACGGCCAACTTCCATACAGGACAAGTGCCAGACATCCCAACTTCCCTACACGGCCAACTTCCAGACATCCATAATTCCAGCGGCTAACCCTAAAACTAACACCCTAACCCTAGGTTTAGGGGGGTTAGGGCTAGGTTTAGGGAGGTTAGGGACAGATTTAGGGGGTTAGGGTTACGGCTAGGTTTAGGGGGGTTAGGGAGTAGGGTTCGGGTTAGCCGCTGGGATTTTGGATGTCTGAAAGTTGGCCGTCAGGGAGTTGTCTGTGTAGGGAAGTTGGCTGTCGGGATTTTGGCATTAGGGAACCTGGTTGTAGGGATTTGGACCCAAACCCGAATCCAATAGAGATCAAACACTTGTCAAATTTACATCACAGACTTGTCATAGTTACATCACAGGACTTGTCAAATTTATAAAAACAAAAGAGGTAACTGCACTTTTTAGGAGCCAGTTAATATTCTCTACATAGATTTTGGTGAAGAAATCCAATTTAGGAGCAAGATGGGAAAATCTACAGTTTTGTTGCTTCCTGGATTCTGGATCTGTCAAGCCTTGTATTACTGTGATTTTATGTTCCTAATCTGAGATTAGCTAATGTGATTTTAGTTAGATTATCTTTACAAATCTCTTTCCGTTGGTTTTAAGTTCCTCTAGAAGGTAACTTTGAACCCTGCTTTTAAAGAATGCACAGATACTTTCACAAACCTACAGAGACTCTAGGAAAGTAAGACTTTTAATTCCTTTTAAGCAAGCTGAGAACTGATGGGATATTTGCCCTTGGCATTAAGATCGTTATTTGTCTCAAATTCTAGGCTCATAAGTCTCTAGCTATTTTAGAAGGTGTAAAAAAAATAAATAACCAACAACATAAAACTCCCCAAACTAACAGCCTCTACATGCCACCTTGACGCTGCAACATGGAGAGAAAACGTTGTAAAATATTGTCTCAATCCCAGCACATATTGAGATTCAAAGAAACTGTCAAGTTTATTCCGAAAGACCAGGAGCCCTATTCCAATGCTGTCAGCAACAAGGAGCTGCTAAGGGAAAAAGTCAATATCCCTTACCGGCTCCCTATTACTGGGTCTATTCTAACCCAGCTATATTAGCAACTCGAGTCAAAATAATTGGGATAAAATCATACGCCACTTCCACTTGCCATATAAAGGGGAGGACTGGAAACATAGTTCCCCGTGTTCTTCTGCCATCCCTGTGCAATCCAGCTCACCTATGCTCCAAGAGGAGCTTGCAGCAAGGTTGCACTTGGCTCCATTTGCAAAAATGTGCAATGCCAGTCATTAGTGTCATTCAGCAGGCATAAAAAGCAAGTAAATATGATATTTTTTTCATATTTACCTGCTTTTCTTTCTTGGCATTTTTCACCCCCACCTCAGGAGGCACTTTGAGCTAACCAATCAGAGTGTATACCTAGGTATAGATAAAACACGCACTGAGCATGTGCAACTGAGTTGCTCCACCTCCCTCCTGCTATGTGAGCTGAGCTGGGGGGCTGAGTGCCATTCCAATCTGTAGCTCATTTACCCCCAGAGACGGGGAAGGAAAGAATTCAATACACACAGGGAGAAAAAGAGACAGCAGAGAGAGGGACAGCAAGATACAGCAGAAAGAGACAGTAGAATGAGACGTACAGCAAGATAAAGCAGAAAGAGATGGCAAGAAAAGGTAAAGAAAGACAGCCATATAAAGCAGAGAAAGCGCAAGAAAGGTGCAGTGAGAGCGAGCATGCACAAGAGACAGACAGCACAAGAAAGAGTATGAGAGTGAATGACTGTATGAGGGAGTTTGAGTGAGACAGTGATTATGTAAACCACGAAAGAGCACAAGTGAGCGTATCAGTGGTGAGGGAGTCTGTGTGTGAGCGAGCAGGAGTGTGTGAGCAAGTCAGCAGCTGAGTGACGGAGTCTGTGTGTGACTGAGTCAGCAAGTCAGTGTGTGAGTGAGCGCGAGTGTGCTTTGCTTTCACAGTTAGAGATAGCTAATATTCAGTTCCTCAGTTTCCCCAGTCTGAGGTCCTGAATGTGCACAGGGTTTCACGTGCACAGCTTGTGCTAGTTCATGTGAGGCTGTGATGTGTGTGAAGTAGTGGGTGGGAAATATACAGGAAGTGGGAGCTGAAGAAACACCCCTGAGGGGCCTGGCAATAGAAGATGAAATGACAGACTTTAAAGCAAGAAAATAAAAAAAAAAAATTCACACTTTTTAAACTTTTGTTGGTTTATTCTAGTTTGTCTATAGTAATAGAAACGTTTAAATGTCAATTAATTTTTTTTTTTCTATACATGCACATCCCTTTAAGCAGGTCTCAACTATTCTGACTCAATCCTCTGGCTGGGTTAAAATAAACACGGTAACAGGGAGACACTAAGGCATAATGGCTTGTGCTGATATTTTCCCTTACCAGCTCCTTCTTACCAGCAAGAATGGAAACTGACATTTTCAGATAATAAAAATGGTCAGATATCCTGCTTACTGGAATCAGCAGTGATCATATAATGAGACCATAAGCAATACAGCTTCCAAAATATAACAGAATATAGAAAGGTATCTGTATTAGTGAATAAAGCCTGTATATGGAAATTACAGTAACACCTTGTATCTGTACTGTGCAGGGATTTTCATAAATTATAATCACCTGAATCTGGCTCCTGTACAGCAGTAAATGACTCCAGATCTCTTCCTGTATTCTGCCTTAGGCTAGGGTCAGACGAGCGTGTTTTCTATGGACTGTGCGCCCGTGCAATACGGACGCACTTTTTGACGGAAGACGCAGTAGTGGCCACACAGTCAGTTTTTGTGACTGACGTTATTTTTGACAGATGTAGGAGGGAAAATAAATTAAAGTGAAGAAACATTTTGTCTGTCATAATGCTGGACGTATAAATGCAGTCCGTCTGACCACGTTCCATCACTCAAACACAAAGCTATGCGGACGTTGCAGACGTGGCGCACTCCGCACCTCCGTCCCAGTGGTTCGATGTTCTTGCTAACCTGTGTCCGTTTGCCGTGTCCGTAGTGCGTCCGCACTTCCGTGCGGACGTACTTCGTGTGTGGCCCTTCATTGGTCATGATTATCTGCTACCACAGACGTACTAAAGTGTGGCTACACGGGCGTTAACACTGCGTTCGTCTGACCCCAGCCTTATACCTACCTGGCTGTTGTAATGCAGCAGAGAAAGTTGTTGAGCTTTTTGTTACAGTGAAGGTGGCTTCTTCACAGTGGCATAAAGTGACAGGAGTGATATCTCACTGAGAATTTCATTTTTCCCCAGGGATAACTCTTACTTTGCATTAAATAGGCATGCAAATTAGCTTATGTATGTTCTTTATTATTGTCACGTACAACAATGCAAAATCGTGTAAACACTTAGGGCCAAATTACAATCTTTGCGCAAACGTTTGGGCCGGCGCAAAAAAAATTAACACGGGGGGGTAAAACCCTTTGCGCTGAACGTCGTATTACATTGTCAGCGCAACAAACGCGCGTAATCGTCTACCGCGGGTGAACCTGCCCGAACCCTGCGCGAGCGTACTTTACTGCGCGCGTCCTATACTTAACATTTTTAGCGCAAACACGAATGAACGCTGGTACGCGGATGGTATTACAATCTATGCGCAGGAATTAACGCACAGCCTTTGCACGCATAATTTTAGCAACTCCTAAAAGCTGGTGTTAATTGCAAATCTAAACAACCTGGCTAACCCCAAATACACCAGCCCAAAAAAAAAAAATGCAGCAAAGTATAGTTACACATTCTACTCATACCAAACCAATAAAATGGAGAAGTTGTGTGTGCATTTATTATTGCTGCAGCATATATGCTCAGATTGACTTTGACAGGCGCAAAAACTTAACGTGAGATAATTGTGGTTCTTAATTCTGATTGGCTGAATTGCGAGAAAAAAACAGTCCGCACACCGATTTCTGCACGCAACGTTACTGCGCGAGTATTTGTGCGCGTCCGTTTTACGCGCGTTAATGCTTGATGGATGAAAAAATGCACGACGATTGTAGTTCCAGCGGTGATTTACGCGCGTTAACGTTTAACGCTTGGCGCACAAATTCACGCGTTGCGCGTGTGTTTTTGCGTGACGAATGTCATTTGGCCCTTATTTGGTAATGAAAGGGTTAATGACGCACTTACCAGCGCTATATGAGCTTGCTAGCAGACGTCTGGAGCATAATGCATAATGTAAATGAAACAACTTAGCAAAATATATCAATATTGCATGCTATCCACTCGAATGTGCTAGATGAGCTTAAAAAAAGTCTTAAAAGCCTAGTGTTGTGGTTTTGAAATTGAATCAAACATTCAGTATAATAATGCAATAAGCATGTTTATTTTATACTCCCCACTTACACGCAGGCCCATACCAAGATAATTTCTTACTTATTTTGTTTCTAATTACTATTATCTGTAAATTATTATGAGGTCATGAGGGATGCTTTATTACATTTTATCGAACACATCTGCTATTTCTTGAACAGGGGCTTGTTTTATTTTCCACAGATATTAAACCTTGTCCCTTCGACAACCTGTATTAATGACCTAATTTTTACAATTATTATTGCCAATCAAAGAACATCATGGTAACTCAGATGTTTTCGAACATCTCCCATGATGCTCATACACTTATCAGGTTGGTGGAGCCTCATGGGAAAAGGAGTGCCAAAACAGTTGGGAAGCCAATGTTGCTGACCCCTGCTCAAAATAAATAATATGATAAGAATTATTGTTATTTTATTCTGAAATTAATAATGAAATACATGATTGAACATCTAAGAGCTTCACAGAGTGTCGGGAAGTTGGGTACTCTATTCCCTCTGCAAAAATAGTGTGTCCCCAGTCATTTCCACTCAACTTCATCTTTAAACACTGTGATCACAGAGAAAGCCACAACCATAGAAACCCCACCACTCCTTGTAGAAATGTGTTTCTGAAAAGGCTCACCAAATGACGTGCCCTATTCCGACCATGGTGTAAACCAAGGATGTCCAAACTCCGGCACCCAGATGTTCCTGAACTACAACTCCCAGAAATCTGACTGCATTAGATCGATGGAGAAGCATGGGGGTTGTAGTTCAGGAACATCTGGGGGGGCCTGAGTTTGGACATCCCTGGTTTAAACCTAACCATGCCTGTTGTAAAGTTACCAGCGTCATTGAAGTCTATGGAGTTGCTTTATTTACAACAGCTCTGGTTACGTTTACACCACGGTTGGACATGCTTATGTTTGGGTCATGCCATCTCTATTATTACTCTTGTCCTCAACAGTCACTGAACAATACTGAAATCCACACTTCTACTGTGTACCACCAGCAGCAGTCACACCACAGCTGAGTGTATATGCTACTGAAGGCTGCTGATGAACTATAAGGTAATTCCTTGAAGGCATAAAATAAGTAAAATTTACCAGACTAGATTTTTAAACGACTGGAATATCCCTCAAAATATGTTCTTAAACCAAAAAAATGTGGGCAGGACATGTCATTACAAGTAGGTATATCACATTATAATAGGAAGAATGTCATTCTTCCAATACATATTTTTGTATGTGGTTACAAATCAAGCTAGTTTATGATCACAGCCAGTGGCGTAGCGTGGGTTGTCAGCGCCCGGGGCCAGCCAAGAATTGTGCGCCCCCCCCCAACCTGTGGACACGTTATCGATATTGCCGCAGCTCTCACATGGATATTGCCCCAGCTAACACATGGATATTGCCCCAGCTCTCACATGGATATTGCCCCAGCTCTCACATGGATATTGCCCCAGCTCTCACATGGATATGCCCCAGCTCTCACATGGATATGCCCCAGCTCACCTGGATATTGCCCCAGCTAACACATGGATATTGCCCCAGCTCTCACATGGATATTGCCCAAGCTCTCACATGGATATGCCCCAGCTCTCACATGGATTTGCCCCAGCTCACACATGAATATTGCCCCAGCTCACACATGAATATTGCCCCAGCTCACACATGAATATTGCCCCAGCTCACACATGGATATGCCGCAGCTCACACATGGGTATTGCCCCAGCTCTCACATGGGTATTGCCCCAGCTCACTCATGGATTTGCCCCAGCTCACACATGAATATTGCCCCAGCTCACACATGAATATTGCCCCAGCTCAAACATGGATATGCCGCAGCTCACACATGGATATTGCCCCAGCTCTCACATGGATTTGCCCCAGCTCACACATGGATACGCCCCAGCTCTCACATGGATATTGCCCCAGCTCACTCATGGATTTGCCCCAGCTCACACATGGATATGCCCCAGCTCACACATGGATATGCCCCAGCTCACACATGAATATTGCCCCAGCTCACACATGGATTTGCCCCAGCTCACACATGGATTTGCCCCAGCTCACACATGGATTTGCCCCAGCTCATGGATTTGCCCCAGCTCATGGATTTGCCCCAGCTCATGGATTTGTCCCCAGCTCATGGATTTGCCCCAGCTCATGGATTTGCCCCCAGCTCATGGATTTGCCCCAGCTCATGGATTTGCCCCAGCTCATGGATTTACCCCCAGCTCATGGATTTGCCCCAGTTCTCACATGGATTTGCCCCAGCTCATGGATTTACCCCCAGCTCATGGATTTGCCCCCAGCTCATGGATTTGCCCCCAGGCTAGCTCATGGATTTGCCCCAGCTCATGGATTTACCCCCAGCTCATGGATTTGCCCCCAGCTCAAGGATTTGCCCCCAGCTCTCACCTGTATATTGCCCCAGCGGCAGCCAGCTCACACATGGATACTTGCCCCAGCTCCGGATCCAGCAGGGGTTGAGGGGGCCCAGATGCCGGGCAGCGGGAGTGCCTGCCCGGTCCTGAACAGCGTGAGAGTCCGTGTTGAAGGGGAGGCGGCTGCGTGCGTGCGCAGGTCACGCGGTCCGGCCAGTCAGGTGGTACAGAGACTCAGTACCACCTGATTAACCGGACCACGTGACCGGCTGCGCCTGCACGCAGCCGCCTCCCTTCAACACGGATGGACTCACTGTTCAGGACCGGGCAGGCACTCCTGCTGCCCGGCATCTGGGTCCCCTCAACCCGCGGGCCCTTGGGCGGCACCCGAGGGCCCGCGGGTCAGTCCGGGCGTCATGTTTTAGGGGCGCAAATTTCTTTTGAAATTATGTGCCCCTAACAAAACTGCGCCCGGGGCCACGGCCCCCCAGCCCCCCCCCCACGCTACGCCACTGATCACAGCTCCTAGAGAATGAGATGTAAAAGCTTTTTGATTTGCCAGATACTCAAAGGGCTTACATTCTCCCCTCATGTAATGCCAGGCCAGCATTGGAATCGTGCACCATGAACTATTACAGCTGGCAGAAAACAACTTGCTAGCACTCGAATGGGAATACGCACATTTACAAATTAGCAAAGACAAATTACTGGCACTTCTGGGACACAAAATACTAGCACTTACAGGAGAGAAGAATAACTCCAAGTGCCCTTCTCAAAGCCATCTGACCTTTTTCCTGCCTCTCATCAGTTTCACAGAGCTCCTAAAGTAATAAAGCCCACAGTAATGTGTGGTGTACATGAGTGTATCTCAAAGCTCACAAGAATAAAACTCACAGTAACGTGTCTTTAACCTAGAGTAAAACTGTGAAGATATAAGTTGGAGGATACAAAATATACTGTTACTGTTCTGTTTTACAACTACCACTTTTTCTTATTGTCTAATCCATAACAACTCTAAAACACAGGGCATATCTCCAAGCCCACCCCTAAACAAGTTCCCTCATTGGCCATCATAAAACTTTAGCTTGCGTTCCAAAGGCATCATAAATTCTTTAAAGTAAACCTTTTATGACCAGGTAGAATTTACATTTTATGCACAGATTTTGTAGGAATCCCTATACGATATGTGGCCCACCACCCTCTCTCAAAATTATATTTGAATAGAGGGCTACTTGCCATAGGTTGCAGATGGTTCACCCTCTCATGCCTAGGGGGAGAGGTGTGCCATGTGCTAGACTGCAGTTCTGTTGGAATAACTTCACTAGAAATTAGACAATGTGCTAATCTATCAGGTCTATTCACTAAAGTGTGAAGTCAGGAGAATTGGCAGGAAAAGTGAAAATTCCAGGTCAAAATGGCTAAACCAGAAAAATTCTCCCATTTATCTCACGTTCCAAATCGGCTGTTTGGTCTAGAACTAGATTATTCTCTTCTCCTGCCAAATTTCCTGACTACACCCTTTAGTCAATAAACCTGAATGTATCCCATTAAAAGTGTACCCATTGATTATATGTTTACTTTTATACCAATAAAATATATTTTTCTTTTGCAAAATGCCCCCATAGTACCTTAGGTACAAAAGATACTGCAGCTACATGCCGGACCCTTCACTGACAGACATCATAGGAGGATGCCGCCGTAACAACGGTAGCATCCTTTACTCATTCCTGTACTCGAAGGACATACACTAATTGGCCAAGAACACAGTATACAAGACCCCTGCAACCCACGATAAGCATTAACTGTGATTCTGCAATGTCACACAAGAGCTTACAACCTAAGAAGATTGGGGTAACACAGAGGTGAGGGTAAATAGCCGAGTATGACAAGTAATGGGATACATGGGGCTGTGTGGAAGATAGATCAGGAAAGGTATAATGGGGGATTATGGAGTAAGCTGAAAAGCCTCGCTAAAGTAATGAGTTTTTAGAAATTTTTGGAAAGACTGAAGGCACAGTGAGAGTTGGATGTTGCGAGGGAGTCCGAGCACTCTTAGGCTAGGGTCAGACTAACGCATTTTTCACGTTGTCCGTGAAAATGTGCGTTCGAAGAATGGACGTATTTTTTCACGGAATACGCAATAGCGGTCATACTATGCGCAGTTTCATCCGTGATTTTGTACGGATCATCAATAAAACACTTCTTGCATCTGGACGTTATGTTAGCCGGACATTAGCAGCGTCTGATGTCTCCAATTCACGCACACACGCCGCTAGCGGGCGCAGCGCACTCTGTACGTCAGTACTAGTGGTTTAACGTTCTCGAACAAATGCGTTCATTTTCCACTTGCGTTGCGCAGCCGGACTTTTGTGCGACCGTACATCGTATATTGGCCGTCATTGCCCGGCATCTGCTGCTAGTGCGGCCGTGATTAAGTGCGCCAGAACGCGCGTTCACACTGCCTCAGTCTGACCCTAGCCTTATAGAAAGGGAAGGCAAGCACATAGAGAAGCTCAGCTCTCCAATAACTCAGGCCTGCAGATATTGGACAGGGCATCCAGAGGATTCCCAATTGGATGCAGACTTATTGGATCACAGAGTAACATTTCAGCCCTGGCAGGAACTATTCTGTGGCTCAAAGATGATGCGAGTGAAAGAATGATGACTTAAATTATCAAGTGTGCGTGCTAAAGAAAGGTTAATAAAAATATATATCTACAGAGTATGTATTTACTTGTATTGTTTTATCACTGTTATTATTGGTTTAATGTAATTCACATTTTCACCCTGAAGTCCCTGGTGTTTTTTTGGGACATAGCAATGCCCTGCCTTTAAGGTCTGAAAACCATAATCCAGCAGTGACCTAAAATGAGTCGGGATCTTTAGTTGCTTATCTCCTGGCAGGCAAGCCCAAGATGTCATTATGTTGCTGCAGCATGTGTACACAGTTACATTTTCCTGCTGTAGGCCAAAATAGTCTCTTTTAGAATTCATGTTCAGTGATCATCATTGAAGAGCTAAGCCTATAACTAATTTGTATTTGTCAGATCAAATAGCATCTCTACGAGTAACAGGTGCAGATGAAGCAGTGCGGCCTTTGCAGAAATATGTGCATGTCCAGGGGCGTTTGCAGCACTGGCACAGTATTAATTCTCTCCGTTTAAACATCAAAGATGTTGCTGAAAATAAAAATAGATTGCGAACAGCAAAACCAAAGTTAAATTTCAACAACTTGTGTATCAATGTTTCAAGTTGTTTATTTTGTTCTGATTAATTTAATGCACGTATGCCAAATATTTATATATATATGTATATATATGAAAAACATATGGGGGGGTTGCACTCAGCCTAAACTAAGCGTTTCAGTGCAGGTGCGTCTCAAAATAAAATACATGGTTTTGTTATATATATATATATATTTTTTTTTTTTAAATGAATGTATTTGGGGGAAAAAGGGGCAGCAAATCCCCTTTGAGCCGTGTCCTCGAAACAGAGGGGATTGTCATGTTCTCATTTTTTAATACATGTCATTGAATAATTCCTATCTTTCTGGAGGGCAAATTCCAAAACACCGAAGGGAAAAAGGAAATAGCTGAGCAAAATGCTGTCTACAGATATTTGTTTGTTTGGAAACCCCACAGTTAGACTGAAGGTCAAGGAATATATAGCAACCCTTTATGACCGTGGGCGTGCTATGCTGGCCGTGCGGGGCGTAGGCCTAAACGCCACGGGCCGGTATAGCACGCCACACTCACTGCGTTTAGACGCGATTGGCCCTCCTAACATGCGTGCGTGTTGACCGCTGTCCCACGACAGCCAATGACATGATCAAACTTCTTTCACTCACGTCCTCCCTTGGACTCACACAATCCTCCCTCCTCCCTACCCACCGCGATGGTCACGCTATTGACCTTGTCTTTTCCAACCTCTGCTCCATTTCTGAGTTCAACTGTCGCCCTTTCCCCATCTCTGACCACCACCTTCTCTCTTTCAACCTATCTGCACTTCCTAAACACCCTGCTCCCCCACCCCGCACACACACTCGCAGAAATCTACATGCTGTGGACCCCCATCAATTCTCCAACCTACTTCACCACCTCCCTCATACCTCATCCTTCACCTGCCCTGATGCTGCCACTAATCACTACAACACTACACTTATCTCTGCTCTAGACACTCTTGCTCCTCTTCGACTCTGTAAGGCCCCACGCTGCCAGCTTCAGCCCTGGCACACCCTCCAGACTCGCTACCTGCAAAGCTGCTCCCGCACTGCAGAGCGTGCCTGGAGGAAATCCCGCTCTGAAGCTGATTTTGTTCACTTCAAGTTTATTCTCCGGTCATACACCTCTGCCCTCCACTTGGCCAAACAATCCTTCTTCTATCTCTTATATCTACTGTCCTCCAACCCTAAATGGCTTTGGTCCACCTTCAACACCCTCCTCTACCCACCTGCACCTCCCCCACAGCTGCCTTCAGCGTTCAAGACCTGGCAGACTACTTCCTCAGTAAAACATCCCAACACAAGATCGTTATCTGCCACCTCCACTCCCAGAGGTCCCCTCTGTCACCCTCTGCTGCTTCCTCCCAGCCACTGAGGAGGAAGTCAATTCCTTATTGTCCTCCTCACTTCAACACGTCTCGAATACACCACCCTCCGACCCTTCCCTCCCACATCTAAGTCCCCCCTCTCCTCTCTCACCCCTGCTCTCACACACATCTTCAACCTATCTCTCTCCACTGGCTCCTTTCCATCCGCCTTCAAACACGCGCTAGTTACCCCTTTACTAAAGAAACCATCCCTCGATCCCAACTCTCCATCCAACTACCGCCCTGTATCCCTGCTTCCCTTTACCTCTAAGCTCTTAGAAAAACTAGTCTTCAACCGCCTCTCCCTCTTCCTGTCGTCCAATTCCCTACTTGACCCCCTGCAATCTGGCTTCCGTCCCCTACACTCAACTGAAACTGCCCTCACCAAAGACACCAACGACCTCCTAACTGCTAAAAAACACGGCCACTATTCTATTCTCATCCTGCTTGACCTCTCGGCTGCTTTTGACACTGTTGACCACCCCCTCCTTCTACAGACCCTCAACTCTCTGGGTCTCGGTGACACTGCACTTGCTTGGGTTGACTCCTATTTATCCAACAGGTCCTTCTGTGTGTCCTTTGCTGGTAACTCCTCCTCTTCATTGCCTCTATCTGTTGGTGTACCTCAAGGCTCTGTCCTTGGTCCTCTGCTCTTTTCCATCTACACCTCCTCCCTGGGCAAAATCATCAACAGCTTTGGCTTTAATTACCACCTCTACGCTGATGACACTCAGATCTACCTCTCTACCCCTGATCTCTCTCCCCCTGTCCTTTCAAAAGTCAGTGACTGTTTATCTGGCATCTCCTCCCTCCAATGCCTCCCCACCTCCTGATTTCTCTATCACGGTGGAGGGTATCACCATCTCCCCATCAAACCAAGTTCGCTGTCTTGGAGTTACACTTGACTCTGCTCTTTCCTTCATCCCCCACATCAAGTCTCTTTCCTCCTCCTGCCGATACCAACTGCGTAATATTTCCAGAATTCGGCCATTTCTTACCGCTGTCACCACAAAACAACTCATACACGCCCTGGTAATCTCTCGACTCGACTATTGCAATAATCTCTTATCTGGCCTCCCTCTGTCCCGCCTCTCCCCCCTACAATCCATCCTGAACGCCTCCGCCAGGCTAATTCACCTCACCCGCCGCTGGCTCTGCCCCTCCCCTCTGCGAGTCCCTTCACTGGCTCCCCATCCACTGCAGAATTAAGTTCAAAATCCTTATCCTTACCTACAAAACCCTCACTAACTCAGCTCCCCACTACCTGTCCTCACTAATCACCAAATACACCCCAGCCCGCTCCCTAAGGTCAAACAGTGACCTGCGCCTAGCTTCTCCCCGCATCACCTCTTCCCATGATAGACTGCAGGATTTCTCACGCGCAGCCCCCACTCTCTGGAACGCTCTCCCTCGTACTGTCAGACTTTCCCCTAACTTCTCTTCCTTCGAAACGCTCCATTAAAACATTCCTATTTAGGGAAGCCTACCACCCAACTCACTGACGCAACCATCAATCACTCTCCCCTTGCAGTCCTCTCCTCCTGTTTCCAACCCCAACCCTCCCAGATTGTGAGTTCCTACGGGAATAGGGCCCTCATCTCCTCCTGTACTGTTTGTCAAATGTTGTTCAATGTATTGTAACCCTGTCTATACTGTGCCTATTGTACAGCGCTGCGGAATATGCTGGTGCTTTATAAATAAAGAATAATAATAATAATGATCAGCGCACGCTCAATGTAGGCAGGCCAAAGGCCCGTCTCAGCGGGGAGGGCTATGCCTCTCCACGGTGTTGAGGTACCGCCTTGCCACTGGGAACTCCTAGTGGCAAGAGGGTAAAAAAAGCATAAATGTGTATAACTCTGACAGAGAGTTGTAAATACTGGGCAACCCTAAATCAATATGCAGAAAAGCCAAGAATTGTGTGTGTATATATATATATATATATATATATAAATTATGAGTATAGCAGTATGTAGTGATACCTTTTTTATTTTGGACTAACGTTACATTTAAAAGACAAGCTTTCGAGAGTATTCCTCCCTTCCTCAGGTCTTGATGCTAACTGATCAGTTCCTAGAATTGAACATTAGGACATTAGGGGTCTCATAGGTGAGGCGATTGGATGTCGTAAAAGTGAGAGTCAAATGGTATGTTTGAAATGGGAAAATAAATGCACGAGGGGTCTTGGGCCCATAATAAAACAGAGATAAGATCATACCACCTTGAATGAAATAGAAGAAAAAAGAAGGAAAAAAAAACAAAACAGACAGCACAGTGAAGGCTGAAAGAGACATGGGAAAAAAAAGGAAATTAAGAAGAAACAAAACAGCCGCTAGAATATTATGTGACATTATGATAATGGGTTAAAAACTCAGAATCAACATTGAGTCCGGCATTATGGTTAGTCCAATAAAAAAGGTATCACTACATACTGCTATACTCGTAATTTTGGCATCTGGACTAACACGGCCTATCAAATTTACATATATATATATATATATACACATATATATATATATATATATATATAATTAAAGCTTAACTTTTATTACAGAAAGAATAATCAAAAAGATAGCGAGAAGGAAACACAGGCATCTACTGGGAAATGCCCACATGCGCCAGAGTTTTTAATAAACCATCCAATAGTGATTTGTTAGAAAATGTTGTAAATCCAGGGAAAAAAGTACCAAGTAATGATCAAAAATAAAGCAATAACAACAAAAATCGTATTTACATAATAAGTAGAAGTAAGCCAGGAAAGTAGTACCAAAATAACAATATTGATACTAGTCCTCTCATCACTCTTCCTAGGTAGGCAACAGAGGAGTATAAATAAGAATGGCACTTTACCTATGGTCCATGTACCAGAATGGAAACCTGTCTTCATGAGTCCAGAGATCACGGTCAGGACGCGTAATGCTCCATGCTCCTACAACCTCCAGGAGTTGATACTTACGCGTCGCAAGTAAGGGAAGTGGAATGTGAAGGGGGTTTGGAGGGGTTAATCTTTAACCCCTTTATTTCCCCATGCCATTTTAACCCCAGAGTGTCCCTATAAAATTAAATAATATTGCTTTACATTTATTCCCTGCTTCGGTACATGAATTTTATCATCACTGTCCAAACAAACAGTGTGATACTTCCATGTTTATATATTGTCCAATATTAGCTTCTCTGTTTGCTTTTACAAAGGAAATCCTGCTCTTTTACCCAAAGACAAGTCACAAGAAATTGTGGGTCAGTTGATAGAAAATCGGTCTTGACATCTAAGAGGAAATTAGTACTTTGTATTGACTTCTGTTATACACAGGTCACGACACATAACTGTATGTCCTGTTGAGAAATATGTCACATACCTCTGGAATTTAGCTTTAAAGTGTTATGTTTGAAAATCCTATCCAATAATATATTTCTATAGAGATGTGAAATATTATGTAGAAATTCAACTCTGGGGTTTTGAACAAAAATTTCTTATTTTCCAACTGTTTTCGTGTTATTAACCTTACATATCACTGAATGTATGCTTTAATTGTTTTATAATATTGTATGTTTCATGCTCCGCCCCAACCATAAATCCTGCCATATAAAAAAAGACAATAGAAAAGAACAATTTGTGTAACAATAGATCTAGTAGCAGAATAGCACTTGTATGTTCTAGAGTAATAAGTGTAATTTATCTGCTACCTGATTCAATCTAAAATTATAACCAGTTCTCATTCAAAGAATTCAGTATTTTCTTCAGGAGGGGCAAAGATAAATAAACCTGAATGCCTTATGGCATGTATTGACAATTTTTTATTTTTTTTAGAAAGTATTGCAACAATGAGATTTCTCTTGTTTTCAAGTATGTCCTGGGTGGCAAGTATGTACCATTAGGTGTCTTGCCCAAGGACACTTACTGGAGAGGTGCTCTTGCTGGAATCAAACCTATGTCTCCACAGGCTCTCTCCATGCACAGCAGTGATGTTACCTCTACTCCAATGTTACCTCTACTCCACCAAGTCATTTATTTATTTTTCTAAGACAAAGGATTACATACAGGTCTATTCCGTAAAGGTAAAACTCAGGAGAATTGGCAGAAGAGAACAATCTAGACCAAATAGCCGATTTGGAAAGTGACATAAATGGGAGAATTTTTCTGGTTTGACTATTTTGACCTAGAATTTTCACTTCTCCAGTCATTCTGCCGAGTTTCACCATAAAAATAGTTCAAACATTTTGGAGCCAGAAGTAAAAATCTAGGAGGTAGCCCTTGAATTACTCAAGCCTTGTAATAAGAGTAACAGGTCTATTCAAAGAAAGGTGAAACTCAGGAGAATGACTCGAGAAGTGAAAATTCTAGGTTAAAATAGCCAAACTAGAAAAATTCTCCCATTTATCTCACTTTCCAAATCAGCTATTTGGTCTAGATTGTTCTCTTCTCCTGCCAGTTCTCCTGGTTTTCACCTTTCTCTGAATAACCCTGTATGATGAGCAAGGATCCAGATCAATACTGAAATAGGGTTATCCTCACCTAGTGCAATATACACTGCCTGGACAAAACACATTCACTAATATTTGGTTGGACCGCCTTTTGCTTTGATTATAGCAGACATTTGCCGTGGCATTTCAATAATCTCATGCAATGTCAAACATTTATTTCCACCCAGAGTTCCATTAATTTCTGTCCAAGATCTTGTATTGATGATGGGAGAGATGGGCATTGCATTAAGTCTTCTCCAGCACATCCCAAAGATTCTCAGTGGGGTTAACGTCTGGACACTGTGGGGGCCAATCCTTATGTGGAAATGATGTCATATGCTCCCTGAACTACTCCTTCACAATTTGAGCCGACGAATCCTGGCATTGGCATCTTGGAATACGTCCGTGCCATCTGGGAAGAACAAAACCATTGATGGAAAAACCTGCCCATTCAGAAGTTTCAGGTGGTCAACTGACATCATTTTCTGGGCACATAACGTTGCTGAACCTAAACTTGGCCAACTGAAGCAATGCCAGGTCATAACAGGCTCGTACGGTAGGTGATGACTTTTTTTTTTTTGCCGAGCAGTGTTTATGTCAATGAATGATTTAAGCAACAGTGTATTGAATGAGTTCTTTCTGGTACTGGAACAGGACGAGCATGGCTCTCCAGCTTGTCTTGGAGGAGCAGGTACAACCTCAGCAGCACATCTCTGCTCTGGCTGTGAAGAGCCACTTCGGAACACCTCAATGTCCTTGGGCAAGATACCTAGCAATAAAGGTAAGTGCTTTGCACAATATATATATATATCCATGGACATACTTAAATGAGAGAAATCCCAATGTAAACCCCCCCTTGTAAAATGTGTAAGAGAGAGAGATTGCGTTGGGCTTGTGCAACCCTCCATTGAGTCCTATGGCGTCCAGGAGGCGATACTCGTGGCGGCGCTAGTGTGAGTATCCCAGCGGTTAGTGCTGCGCTCTGGGGTGAGTGGAAGACCAATATCGTGGTAATATGGGGACGCTATATGAAAATCTGCAGGAGCAGAGTTTCCCCTTTATGCTGAGTTCACACCTCAGCATTTTTCATATGCGCACAATACGCGCGTTTTTTTACGCGCGTATCGCACATACGAAAAACGCGCATTGCAGTGTGTTCGTGGCTATTTCTATGGCCGCGAACGCGCTGCTATACGCCCCAAAGAAACTGCCGTACTTCTTTGGGCGTCGGACGTTTTACAGTACATTCTTGCGCGCTGTAAAACGTCCAGGTTGAACCAGCCCAATAGGAAATCATGGGATTTCCGGGGTTGAGCGTTTTAAAGCGCACAGGAAAGCGCTGTAAAACGCTGAGGTGTGAACGGGGTCTTAGTGTCCCCATGTTAGCACATAGAACGAAATTGGGCTGTGTGTGCGTGTGTGCAGTTTGCAACAAAAATATCACACAACAGTTGCACACAGTGACCCATATAGAGTAAAATATTTTCTTAATTAAGCATACATGAAAAAACCAAAGTACATGTAGGATATCAGCAACATGAAATAAACATAATAATTTAATAACCTTTCATTTTTGGTGATAGTGGCCCTTTAAACCCAAATAAAGATTTGTAACAGACGAAGAAGAAATGTGAGTAGCATCTGATATACTCTTAGCAATGATATAAAGGAAGTGGAATTTTAATTAAAACAAAAAAGTTGAGAGTTCTTTTCTTGATTAGGATTTATGAACCAAGCGATAAACTCATAGACTAAATGGTCCCATTGCCCGTACCGCGCACTCCCTCTGTGTCGGGAAACAGAATGATGGCTTCATTAAACTGTGCTATTCGTGTGACCTACAGAGATTGCTCAGGAAGGAAACCAACTGCTAACAAGGAAATATGTAAGAAGAGATATCAATTATTTGGCTATTGAACCAGAATAAACATTGTGGAGTATTTGTAGTTCATGATAATATGCATTTTTTTTTCTTTGCTAAAATATTGGTTAATAGTCAGGGTTATTCAGAGAGCGTGAAAAGCAGAAGAATGACTGGAGAATGAAAAATTCTAGGTCAAAATAGCCGATTTGGAAAGTGAGATGAATGGGAGAATTTTTCTGGTTTGGCTATTTGACCTAGAATTTTCAATTCTCCAGTCATTCTCCTGCTTTTCACGCTCTCTGAATAACCCTGAGTGTCAGAGAATTTAATCAAGACCAAGAAAAATAAATCTCCCCTGCTGCCTTGCTTCATTCAGAACCACCTGCTCGGAGATTACTTTACAATGCCGAGCTCTGATGTTTTATGTCATGCACTTAATGTAATTATATGTTTCATTAACCCTTTCGCTGCTGAGGTATTTCACACCTCTGTGCTGAGGTCATTTTTACCTGTTTCGCTCATCTTGTTTAAACGTGTTTTGAAGGCTTATTTTAGTATATGACCCAGACATATTATATATCGTTCTTTCCGTCAGACTCGGCAGATTCATAATATGTCTTTATTATATGTATACGTCATGTCCTGTCTGTATATTATAACAAAAAATGCAATAAAATATGAATTTTCAATAATTTACAACGTGTAAAGTGTTTTTTTTCACATTTTAACTTGCGAGCAATTGCGGTTATATTTTGTATGGGGTGCGCTTGTTAAAAAAATTAGAAATGGGGTCTCGTTACATTTTTTTGGGGGAAAATTACGAGATTTTTAACAAACGCACCGCATACAAAAATCGTTAGTGCAACATCATTGTTCACATTATAATTGAAATGGGAACAATATTGCTGCATTAACAAACCAAAAAAAAGAAAAAAAAACTTGTTTATTTTTTTTATAATTTTTTAAAAAAATATTTTTTTATTTTTATTTTTAATTTTTATTTTTTTTAAAAAACTTTTTCATACTCATGTTTGGTATCATTGGAACGGCCATGCTCTGGCCGATCCAACATTACCAAACTTTAACCCCTAGCTGCCACGGATCGGGAGATAGGGGGTTCCAATGAACCCCCTATCTCCACCATTGGTGGCAGCTAGGGGTTAACTCCAGGACTGGCGTCATCGTGCTATGCACGATGACGCCAGTCCTCAGGGGGAGTTCCCGGAGGCTTGGCCGACATCCAAGATGTCGGCCAGCTCCGGGAAAGGATCACGAACCGGCGCTTTTCAGCGCCGATTCGTGATCTGGCTCCCCAGGGGTTAATGACAGCCACCATTTGGAAGGGCAGGCTGTGCCCTTCCAAACGGTGCCTATATTAACTCCCTGCTCCCCGGCGATCGGGAGGGAGAGAGGTCCGAAGGACCTCCCCCCCTCCCTTTCAGGCGCCTCCTACGCACATGCGGTGGGGCGCCTGAATTAGATGTCATCGCGTCGCCGCGATGACATCTAATGTCCCCGCCGGGGTCCCGAGTGCTGGGCTGACATCCAAGATGTCAGCCCGCACCGAGGGGGCGCAGCAATCCGCCGGAATCCGGCAGATTGCTGCCTCCTGTGCATGGACGCGCTCAGCGCGTCCATAGGACAGGAGAACCACTTGGCTGGACGCGCTGAGCGCGTCCATAGCAGCCAAGTGGTTAAAATCAGTATTGTGAGTGTTGGTGGCGTTCGTGGGACGTTTTCTTTTTTGGGGTGTGAGGTTGCTTTTTTTAAGTAAATAAGAAAAACCTATGATGAATTACAACTTATACTGATTATAATAAATATATTTATTTTCCATTCTGTTCATGGTTTTCCGACTTACCAAATTGTCCTTGATTAATGAGTACACACGTGTTTACTAATGATTTCTCAAAAAAAAGAGATATTTTTTAGATGACTGGTTCATTCAATGGTCCCAGTGACACAGCAATCAACAACAAGATTTGGTGAGTGAAGCCTTGAAAAGATCTCATACAGGTATAAATTTACCTTATTAATTTGCTAACATTTTCTCCACGTTTTCTGTGCATTTTTCATTACCAATGTAGTAATGCACAGTGCTTTTACTATACTTTGTCATTAATGCATATTAAATACCCTACACATATCAGACCTGATCGACTGTGTTTGAATAACATTCGTAAAACTGGGCCCTATTCGCTAGATGACGCCTGCAGATCTTCCCTTACTGTTAACGTCATATTCCGGGGAAGGTGCTATCTCACACCTCGCCCCGGAGCGAAGCGTTATCCTCCCTGATACCTGCAGTAGCACTTTTGCGCCACCGCGATTATCGGCTCCGGGAGTACATAGGACTCTATGGAGCCTTGCGCGTCCAGGCTGCAAGCTCTGCACATTGTGCGCAAGCTCGCTCGCGAAAGCTAGCGCAGCGCCACGGGATGATTGACGAAGGAGACTAGGAACTATTTGTTCCCAGTCTCACTCTGCTCCCAGGAAAAAGAAGTGGTAGATGGGGTCAGCCCAGGGGCGGATCCAGAGACTAGTCTCGGGAGGGGCACTGACAGAAAATAAGGTGTTTTAGCAGAGAGTCCGACTCACGAGAATTTACAGAGGGCCCGGCTCACAGGAGCTTACAATCTAGAGGAGCAGAGAGCCCGGCTCATAGGAGCTTACAATCTAGAGGAGCAGAGGGCCCGGCTCACAGGAGTTTACAATCTAGAAAAGCAGAGGGCACCCAGGAGTTTACAATCTAGAGGAGCAGAGGGCACCCAGGAGCTTACAATCTAGAGGAGCAGAGGGCACCCAGGAGTTTACAATCTAGAGGAGCAGAGAGCCCCCAGCTCACACATGGATTTGCCCCCAGCTCATGGATTTGCCCCAGCTCATGGATTTACCCCCAGCTCATGGATTTGCCCAGGTCATGGATTTGCCCCCAGGTCATGGATTTGCCCAGCTCATGGATTTGCCCCCAGCTCATGGATTTGCCCAGCTCATGGATTTGCCCCCAGGTCATGGATTTGCCCCCAGCTCATGGATTTGCCCCCAGCTCATGGATTTGCCACCAGCTCATGGATTTGCACAGCTCATGGATTTGCCCAGCTCATGGATTTGCCCCCAGGTCATGGATTTGCCCCCAGGTCATGGATTTGCCCCCAGGTCATGGATTTGCCCAGCTCATGGATTTGCCCCCTGCTCATGGATTTGCCCCCTGCTCATGGATTTGCCCCCTGCTCATGGATTTGCCCCCAGGTCATGGATTTGCCCCCTGCTCATGGATTTGCCCCCTGCTCATGGATTTGCCCCCAGCTCATGGATTTGCCCCCAGCTCATGGATTTGCCCCCTGCTCATGGATTTGCCCCAGCTCATGGATTTGCCCCAGCTCATGGATTTGCCCAGCTCATGGATTTACCCCAGCTCATGGATTTGCCCAGCTCATGGATTTACCCCCAGCTCATGGATTTACCCCAGCTCATGGATTTGCCCAGCTCATGGATTTACCCCCAGCTCATGGATTTGCCCCCCAGCTCATGGATTTGCCCCCAGCTCATGGATTTGCCCAGCTCATGGATTTGCCCCCTGCTCATGGATTTGCCAGCTCATGGATTTGCCCAGCTCATGGATTTACCCCCAGCTCATGGATTTGCCCAGCTCATGGATTTACCCCCAGCTCATGGATTTACCCCCAGCTCATGGATTTGCCCCCCAGCTCATGGATTTGCCCCCCAGCTCATGGATTTGCCCCCCAGCTCATGGATTTGCCCCCTGCTCATGGATTTGCCCAGCTCATGGATTTACCCCCAGCTCATGGATTTGCCCCCCAGCTCATGGATTTGCCCCCCAGCTCATGGATTTGCCCAGCTCATGGATTTGCCCAGCTCATGGATTTACCCCAGCTCATGGATTTGCCCCCTGCTCATGGATTTGCCCCCCAGCTCATGGATTTGCCCCCCAGCTCATGGATTTGCCCAGCTCATGGATTTACCCCCAGCTCATGGATTTACCCCCAGCTCATGGATTTGCCCCCAGCTCATGGATTTGCCCCCCAGCTCATGGATTTGCCCCCCAGCTCATGGATTTGCCCAGCTCATGGATTTACCCCCAGCTCATGGATTTACCCCCAGCTCATGGATTTACCCCCAGCTCATGGATTTGCCCCAGCTCTCACCTGGATATTGCTCCAGGCCTCCAGCTCCGGTGTTCAGGGGACCCAGATGCCGCCGGGCAGCGCAGGAGCGCCTGCCCGGTCCTGAAGAGTGCGTCCTTGTAAAGGGGAGGCGGCTGCGTGCGTGCGCAGGTCACGCGGTCCGGCCAGTCAGGTGGTACAGAGACTCAGTACCACCTGATTAGCCGGACCACGTGACCGGCTGCGCCTGCACGCAGCCACATCCCCTTTACAAGGACGCACTCTTCAGGACCGGGCAGGCGCTCCTGCGCTGCCCGGCGGCATCTGGGTCCCCGGCTCAAATCTCGGGGGGGCAATTGCCCCGTTGCCCCCCCCTGGATCCGCCCCTGGGTCAGCCTGTTCACTGTGGATGAGAGGTAAGTATGGAATTTTTAAGGGGTGTTTTAGAGCGTGTTAAATGGCTTTGCATTTGCAGAATCATTTAACATCAGCTTTTACGAGGTGATAAAATTTGTCAATTCGTGATCCGATGGTAAATTGCGCCAGCACCTTGTAGTACCCCACTAATCGAGACGGTAAGAACGATTGCGCTCCCCATGTTCTGGATAGTAGGTGCTAAGTACAGTAACAGTAAGCTCACACAAGCTGCGAGGAGCAAACTGATTTCACCCCAGTTTAGCTTCAACTATGGAATATCAATGCCAGACGTTAAACTTATTAATCCTAACGCTTACATATCGAGACGTTACATTAGCACCAGCTATGGAATAAAGGCAACTCTTTTTAAAGCAAACGGCATATTGTTACTGTTCTGGTTTTAGTGCTTACATGTATTTATTTATAAAGGATTTAACCAGGAAGGATAGATACAGGGTTATCCAAAGAGATCCGAATTGCTTGAGAAAGGTAACCGAACGTTGAAAATCAGCGTTCGGTTGCCTTTCCTGGCCATTCGGCTATCCAGAGAGCAGGCAATTCGCCAAATCCTGGCGAATTGCCTGAACATACGGTGCCTGTTCGGTCCCTGTTCGAGGGCAGTGAAATCCCCATAAAAAAGCACTGCTTCGGCTATTCAGAGAGCACAAACCAGTAGTGAAAGGTTCCCGAAATGCCCTGCCATTCGGTGGTTTAATTCGGCAAATTTATTCAGGAGAATCCCATAGACTTCAATGTTAAAAATATTCCCGTTTTAATTCAATATCTAATAAACCATTCATTATAAAATTCTGCAGCAAAAAGTCTCTTTATTTATAGATTTTTTAGGATACTTTAACCCTTTCGCTGCTGAGGCTTTTCCCGCCTCTGTGCTGAGGTCATTTTTACCGGTTTTGCTCATCATGTTTAAACGTGTTTTTAAGGCTTATTTTAGTATATGACCCAGACATAGTAGATTCATAATATGTCATTATTATATGTATACGTTATGTCATGTCTGTATATTATAACAAAAAATGCAATAAAATATGTATTTTCAATAATTTACAACGTGTAAAGTGTTTTTTTTTCACATTTTAACATGCGAGCAATTGCGGTTATATTTTGTATGGGGTGCGCTTGTTAAAAAAATTAGAGATGGGGTCTCGTTACATTTTTTTTGGGGGAAAATTACGCGATTTTTAACAAACGCACCGCATACAAAATCGTTAGTGCAGCATCATTGTTCACATTATAATTGCAATGGGAACAATATTGCTACACTAACAAACCAAAAAAAAGAAAAAAAAAATGATTTTTTTTTTATAATTTTTTTTAAATATATTTTTATTTTTAATTTTTATTTTTATTTTTTTTTAAAAACTTTTTTCACATTCAAGTTTGGTATTGTTGGAACGGCCATGCTCTGGCCGATCCAACCATACCAAACATTAACCCCTAACTGCCACGGATCGGGAGATAGGGAGTTCATTGGAACTCCCTATCTCCACAGTTGGTGGCAGTTAGGGGTTAACTCTAGGACTGGCGTCATCGTGCTACGCACGATGACGCCAGTCCTCAGGGGGAGTTCCCGGAGGCTTGGCCGACATCCAAGATGTCGGCCAGCTCCGGGAAAGGATCGCGAACCGGCGCTTTTCAGCGCCGATTCGCGATCCAGCTCCCCAGGGGTTAATGCCAGGTACCATTTGGAAGGGCAGGCTGTGCCCTTCCAAATGATGCCTGGGTTAACCCCCGCAGAGCCGCCGATCGGGAGGGAGAGAGGTCCGAAGGACCTCCCCCCTCCCTTTCAGGCGCCTCCTCCGCACATGCGGGGGGGGGCGCCTGAATTAGGTTTCATCGCGCTGCCGCGATGACACCTAATTCTGGCGGCTGCGGTCCCGGATGCGCGGCTGACATCGAGGATGTCAGCCCGCACCGGGGGGGCCAGCGATCGGCCGGAATCCGGCCGAACGCTGACCCCAATGGGAGGACGCGCTCAGCGCGTCCTCCGCACAGCAGCGGGAATGCGGAGGACGCGCTGAGCGCGTCCTCCGCATTGAAAGGGTTAAAAGCATTTTTCCTTTTTTTTTTCTTTTTTTTTAAAAGTCCGATTTTTTAAAAAAAAATTAAAGTTTACTTCTTTTTTCTGTAACAGCCCTCTTTATTATCATTCCCTGGACCTCCTGTGTAAATTTCAGACATTTTCGCTCAGTAGTTTCTTTGCAAACAGCGTTTCATTTTCACAGATTCATACAAACGGTTTTGCTAATTTATTCACTGCCTCCTCTGCGTCTCAGCTGCTTCGGCTCTGTGTGATTCGGCTCCTGTTCGGCTGCTTCGCTGCATGTAATCGGCTCCTGCTCGGGTTTTTCGAAGGTTAATCCAGATGTTTTTGCTTGTTTTCGGCGTGCATTCGGTGGGTTTTGCGGTTAGTTTTCGTCGGGTTTTCGGCAGCCTTTCCCTGCAATTCGGGGACCCTGTGCTGTTTGCTGAATACACCGCAGGGTCACCGAAATGGGATCGGCAAAAGGAACCGAATTGAAGAGAACGAAAAGTCACCGAACGTGCGGTGACTTTTCGAATCTCTTTGGATAACCCTGATTGAGATTTTTCTCGTTTTCAAGTATGTCCTGGGTTCAAGAACTTTAAAATGTTACAGTTGTTACAGAAATACAAAGTAATACAATGCAAGATATAAAAAAAAAACACAACACAAATATACAGATTAACAGAAAATAAATATGTAGGAAATAGTCATTATGTTACATGTTTACAGGTGCATTCGTATTGAGGTATGTTAGTAAGGAGCTCTTGAGTGACTTTAGACTGGGGGAAGATTTGATGGCGTCTGGGAGGTTATTCCATAATTGTGGTGCTCTATAGGAAAATGAGGATCGAGCCACTTTCTTTTTGTATTGTGGTATTGCAAGTAAGGTGCTGGTCCTGGATCGGAGGTTATAGGATGAGGGAACTGCTGAGGGAAGCAGTCTATTCAGGTAGGGTGGCAGCTTCCCAGAAAAGCTCTTTGCATCAAATGAAACAAAGTAAATGGTTATATTATGTCGGATGTCAGCGATCTTAGTCCAGATATTTTGGAACTACATCTCCCATGATGATCACCCATTCATTTGGTTGGCAGAGCCTCATGGGAAATGTAGTTCCAAAACATTAGAAGGACTAAGGTTGTTGTCCAATGCCTTACATCATCAAAGATATGGGTAAGTATAACAAAATATTTATATATTCCTCCTCATGTTGTGACTCTGTGGTGAGAAATTACTAGATATAAGGTACCACACGATAACATAGTGTGATAAGAATGCAATGTTTTATTGCACACATAACTCAGAATTGTTATTTATTTATAAATGCTATATTTTCATTGACTATGCCTTTGATATATAGTAGGTCGGTATTTTTAACTTATAGTTTGTAATGCAGCATCATCTATTTAACTTCGTCTCTAGAGAAAGCTGTTCATGCTTACAGTCTAGTCAGTAGGTCTTCCAGCTCTCTAGGCATCTGTGCCATCCAGCTGACAGATATCCTGTGAAAGCCTACATGAATATCCACTCGACAAGCCTGCCAGAAAATGGAACTAGTGTTCTTTGAGGCCACACTTATACAGCAAATTCTGTTCTACCAAATTATACGTGTTCCCTGGGGCATGAGGCACCCAGCTGTCTGTCCCAAGTTTCTTGTCTCGACTGAAAAGGAGGAATTTAGACATGTTGGAAAGAGGCGTTGGGAACGTAGACTTGCATACTGCTTAGGTCTTATGCCAAGACGCCAGTTATTTGTTACATATATCTAAATAAATTGTTCTTTCCTTCAGAATATTTCTAAATTCCCTGGATTATTTTGTACAAATCTATAGAAAAAAATAGTGTCTGCCACTTAAAAATGTATATTTGACTCCTACAGTATGTTTTCTGATTGGCTCCTACATTTTGAACTAATCTGTTGACCACTGCTTTATTTATTTATTTGCAAAGTATTTTACCAGAAAGGATACATTGAGATTTCTCTCGTTTTCAAGTATGTCCTGGGTTTAAGAACATTGAAATTTTACTTTCTAAGTGAATAAAAAAATATCAATAAAACTCATTTGAAAAGCTGCAGTCATATCAAAAATATTCTGCATACAATTATGTATTGTATATAAACATTGAGAATATAAAGAGTTTCAGAACAAGGGGGGTGATTGGCAAAAGACACGCACACAGGCTGACAAACGGTTAATGTGTCACAGCCCTCGCCGTAAGAAGGCCAAATAAGGTGACGTTCCCCTTTCATGGACATTCCAGACTGGATTTTCCCCTCAATGTTCTCACGCCTAGGAGTCCACGCCAGGTTTTTCCCTGATGATTCCAGACCTCAGGTGTGGGCTGGGCCTCCTTTAAAGCTGCACTCCACCCAAGGGGGAGTACTTCTGCATTGAAGTCCCTCAGCTGCTTTTAACCTGCCTTCAGTGCACATTAAGTACCTGTTCTGAAGATCCTGCCAAACCTACCATATCTCTACTATTGATTTCCCTGGGTATGACCTGTGCTTTGGACTCTGACTATTCTCCTGCCAGCTGCCTGCCACGACCCATGCTAACTCTCTTCTGGAATACCCCTTATTGATACCATGAGTCGAGGCCCTCATCCATTTTACCAAGACCTTCATCCATTTGCCAGACCCTTATTTGCCGAGATCCTCACCTATTGCCATGATCCCCTTTTGTTACCATTTTGCTTGCCTCCTGTTCCCTGGACTCCCACTCTCACCACCCCCGGATTATTACCTTCTCTACCCCTGCATACCTGGACTTCTATCCACTGTGTGTCCTGGTCCTCAGCCCCCTCTTTGTTCTGTCTTATTTCCAGGAAGTGTCCATGTGTTCTCCAGTAACTCCGTGTCTCCAGATTTCTGTTACAGTCAGCCCTTGTCCTGTCCTGTCCCTTTGTCTTTTGTTTCAGTATTTTACTCTGTCCAGTCCAGTTCCTGTCCTGTCCACCTGGCGTGTTTGTGTTTAGTTAATCAGTCCACTCCCATCTCGCTCAGCCAACAGTTAAACTTTATTCACTCTGGTTTATCCCTGCTGTTGGTTCTCTTGTAATAAACCTTTGTCTGCATTACCCTTATATTTGGCTCGCTCCACTTTGTCACTGCATCTGGGCTCAACCCTGCAACTCCGGCAACATGAACCGTGACAGTAAGGTGGACACGAAGATGTGAAAGAACGAGGCAGTTAAATCAATGTTCATTAAACCATGATGGCAGTTGGATTTCCCGATTGTACTTTCAGAAAATGGAAATTCCTTTTTATTAGAGATTCTATTAAGGTGGCTATTTTGATGCAACATTGGAAGATTCTATCACATTATAATAAAAACGTACAGGGTTATTCAGAGAAAGGTGAAACTCTGGAAAACTTTTGGAGAAGTGAAAATTCTAGGTCAAAATTTGGAAAGTGAGATAAATGGGAGAATTTTTCTGGTTTGGCTATTTTGACCTCGAATTTTCACTTCTTCAAAGGTTCTCCAGAGTTTCACTTTTCTCTGAATAACCCTGTTACTTATTGCTAAGGTCAAGTTGAAATTCAGCAGAGAATGTGATGAAAATTGTAATGGAACTGGATAACTGGACTGATTTGCAAAATAAATCAAAAATACATTCTATTTTTATATTGAATCACATACAGGTGCTCCATGTTTCCTGCTGCCATGTCTGTGAGATGATCTCAAACGTTCGCTTTCCTCCTCAAAACTTTAAAAAGTGTCAGAAAGTCCCACATTAGAGCCTGTAAATAGTTTCAGTTGCTAAAATGCTTATTTTCCCAAGATAGAGTTATTTAGGCTTGCTTTAGAAATTCTAGGATGCCCCTTTAATTTGTCATTGACATAAACATTGGAAAAAATAGCATAAAGACATGCAAGGTTTGATCGCTAATTTGTTCCATGCTTTAAAGATGTAATCTGCATTTCATCTGGAACTTTATTTCCATTCCAAGATTATATTTATAATCCAATATGCCTTGTCTTGGCTCTCCGTGACCTAAAAAAAAATGCTTGTGTTTCATGTTTTGTCTAAGAGCCTGGGATGTACGTTTTGTTATAGCTATGGCTGACATGTTTTATTGTGATGTGGCAAATTTGATCTATATTTTGACTTATGAAGTTCAAACTGACTGTGTGCATTTTCGATTCCACTTGTTATTATTTTAAACTGTTTATTCCAGTGAAAGGAAACTTCTGCTTACAGTAATCGAGCATGTTGTATATAGCATAAAGCATTTTTATGGTCTATAATGAATATGTCTATCCATAGAGAAAACAAAATCATTTTTTTCTGTGCACTCAGAAGTGACATGTGTTTAGGCTAGGGTCAGACGAACGCATTTTCACGTTGTCTGTGAAAAAGTGTGTTCGAACGAATGGACGCATTTTTTCACGGAGTACGCGATAGCGGTCATACGATGCGCATTTGCGTTCGTGATTTTGTACGGATCATCAATAAAACACTTTGTGCATCTGGACGTTATGTTGGCCGGACATTAGCAGTGTCTGACATCTCCAATTCACGCACACACGCCGCTAGCGTACGCAGCGCACTCTGTACAACCGTACTAGCGGTTTTACGTTCTCGACAAAATGCGTTCGTTTGCCACTTGCGTTGCGCAGCCGGACTTTTGTGCGACCGTACTTCGTATATTGGCCGTCATTGCCCGGCATTTGCTGCTACTACAGCCGTGATTAAGTGCGCCTGCACGCGCGTTCGCACTGCCTCAGTCTGACCCCAGCCTCAATCTATTAATGCGTGCTTTAAATTTCATTCACGTTCATTCCCAAATGCAAAGCAAACATTATTAGGCACATGAAATATCAATCCAGTTACGATGGAAGTCCATGATATGGTTGCTTTGTTATAGGTAAGAGCTAATAACTATACAGTCAAATGGTAAACCTACAGGTAGCTTGAAGTCAAAGAGCTCCTACTGTCCTGCTGTAGGTGGGACAGTATTGGACTTCTTCCACCCAATACACCTGTTTTTACAGATGCACACGCCCCTTTTGGAGAAATGTCCCTTTTCTAGGAGGACACGCCCCTTCTTTTCATGCCTAGGGACTAAAATACCTACTTTCAGTGCTGGCCCATCTTTTGAGGCATGTCATTCCGCCAGTGGGTGTGCTGTGCACATTTTACACAAAGTGGCACCATGAGGAGATGCATTACTGAATACTCCCTTTTAAATTAAAGGTTAAAAGTTAAAATTTAAGGGGTTATTCATAGAGCACCGAAATGAGCACTTCGGGGAATCAAAGTTCCCCACCCTGCGGTGAATTCAGCATTCACCGCAGGGTCCCCGGAGTGTGGGGAAAACCTGCAGCAATGGAGCCGAAAAACCCACTGATAACTCACCAGAACCGCTGGAAAAATCATGCCGAACGCACTGGAAAAAGCTGACGAGCCGCCGATCACAGCACAGAGTAGCCGCCGGAAAAAGCCAGCAAGCTGACGAACGGGGTAAAAAAAAAAAAAACAGTACGCTTGAAAGTTTCAAAATTGAAGGGAAGGGAACACCTGTCGAACACCCGCCCCCGCCGAAAACCCACAGAAACCGCCGCAAAACCAAGCCGAACACACCAGGAAAAGTCGACGAGCCAACAATCACAGCGTAGGGCAGCCACTGGAAAAAGCCGAACAGCGTTTGCAAAAAAACTACTGAACGAAAATGCCTGGAATTTACATATAAGATCCAATGAATGATAATAAAAAGGACTGTTACAGAAAAATGAAGAGACAAAAAAAAATGAATAAAATACTTTGAGCCATATTACATAGTTGGTGCTAACTTAACCAGAGCTGTTGTAAACGTACCAGAGTCATTATAGCCTATGAAGGTTTTAAGTAGGAACCTGCGAATCATAAATTTTCGCTCGAATCGAATCACGAATCGAATAGGCTGTTAAGGTTTGAACTCGAATCGAATATTGAATCGAATTGAAAACTTCCGAAAAGTGCCGCTTTCGTGTACGATACAGCCTGGATAGGTATGCTTTGTTTGTCTATGCAGGTTCAGCTGACGTTACAGCTGCAATCTAACAGATGGGCGTATCACAGAGCTCCACAGCAATAAAACACAACAGTAATGTGCAGTGTGTATGAGCTTATTACAGAGCTCCACAGCAATACAACTCACAGTAATGTGCAGTGTATGAGCGTAACAGAGCTCCACAGCAATAAAACACACAGTAATGTGCAGTGTGTATGAGCTTATTACAGAGCTCCACAGCAATAAAACTCACAGTAATGTGCAGTGTGTATGAGCGTAACACAGAGCTCCACAGCAATAAAACACACAGTAATGTGCAGTGTGTATGAGCTTATTACAGAGCTCCACAGCAATAAAACTCACAGTAATGTGCAGTGTGTATGAGCGTAACACAGAGCTCCACAGCAATAAAACACACAGTAATGTGCAGTGTGTATGAGCTTATTACAGAGCTCCACAGCAATACAACTCACAGTAATGTGCAGTGTATGAGCGTAACAGAGCTCCACAGCAATAAAACACACAGTAATGTGCAGTGTGTATGAGCTTATTACAGAGCTCCACAGCAATAAAACTCACAGTAATGTGCAGTGTGTATGAGCGTAACACAGAGCTCCACAGCAATAAAACACACAGTAATGTGCAGTGTGTATGAGCTTATTACAGAGCTCCACAGCAATAAAACTCACAGTAATGTGCAGTGTGTATGAGCGTAACACAGAGCTCCACAGCAATAAAACACACAGTAATGTGCAGTGTGTATGAGCTTATTACAGAGCTCCACAGCAATAAAACTCACAGTAATGTGCAGTGTGTATGAGCGTAACACAGAGCTCCACAGCAATAAAACTCACAGTAATGTGCAGTGTGTATGAGCGTAACACAGAGCTCCACAGCAATAAAACACAGTAATGTGCGGAGTGTATGAGCGTATCACAGAATACACAGCAAGAAAATGCACCCCTTAAGTATGCCGATACAACCATCCTGACTGGTCTGCCAGGGAAGGTGTCATTTTCAAGAGTGAAGGAATGGCATCTGAAACACTCTTTGCTGCCAGGGATGAAAGTGGAGTGAGTAACTACAGTAAAGGGACACACATGGGGCATATGTTTTTTTTTTTAAAGCATAATAATTAAAAGTGAGCCAGCCCAATGTGTAAACACTGCAATAACCATCCTGGGTTTACTTAATGACCTGCCATTAATAATTTACAGCCTGGGAAATGGGACAAGAATCCCTTTACCCATGTTATAGGTAAACATGGCAGCCTATAGACAGACAGAGCCCTGCACCAAGCACACCCCACCTCCTGTAAAGCAATACTTGCTATTGAGTGGGCTGCAGGGCCCTATAGCTTTTTAACTCCAACTCCCAGTACTCTGAGCCACGATTTAAATGCACTCCCCTGCACTCAGACTCACATGAAGCCCCCCCCCCAGTGGCTCCTGGCCCACCCATCATCTGCTCACAGTACAGCCAAACAATACTTCCAGGAGTCAGCATGGCAAGCCTGCACAGTCACCCCTTTCCACCAACCCCCCTCAATGCACCCCCTTCTTACCTCGTGCCTGGGCACACACAGCTCCTCTGCTCATCAGATGATGGGGTGGGAGGGGGGCTCCATCTGGGGGGGGGGGTCATCTAGGTGTGAGAAAAAGTCCCAACACCTCTACCCTTGAGTTGTCACCACAATCCAAACCTCACAGAGCATGGAGGGAGGGGGGAGACAGGAAGAGCTGAGTGTGGCTGATCACCAAACTATAGGAGGGTGTCAGTGTGAGACACCCCTGGAGGAGAAGGATCCTCCTGATTACTGACTGCACAGTGCACACACTCACTACATACCTGGCAGTCAGCTGGCTGAGGGGAAGAGGAGAGCGGCTGGATTTGTCCACATGGCAGGCCGGCAGCCACAGCTTGTTGATGGATGGTGGTGCGGTGCCTGTGGGAGACGAGGGGAAGAGGCTGGATTTGCCCACATGATGTTCATTAATTACACTCTTCCACTCAATCTCCTGACCGTGCAGCTGGCCCCTTTGTTGGGGGGGGGGAGTGCGGACACCCATGAGTATAAACATGACACTTCTCAGGGAAAAATTATACTCACCACCATCCAAACACTCCAAGAGGTCCTCTTCGCACTGCGGTTTCCTTCCAACACAGCCTCCACTGTGAACCTTGAGATGGGCGGCGCCTAGCAGCGTGCCATTCCCAGTCACATGCTGAGCGTCTGGGAGGCACGCTGCGATCTTATCGATTCGAAAAAATTTCGAATCGATCTGCAAAGTCAAATTCGGATCGAATTCGCCCAGCGATTCGATTTCGAATAGAATTTCGAAGCTTCGCAGGTCCCTAGTTTTAAGTTTACAACAGCTCTGGTTAAGTTAGCACCAGCTTCGTAATATAGCCCTTTGTATATTAAAAATGCCTAAAAGATGCTAAATATATATATATATATATATATATATTATCAATAAATAGAGACTTTTTACTGCAGAATAAAATAATAAATGGATTATTAGATATTGAATTAAAATGGGAATATTTTTAACATTGATGCCTATGGGGTTCACCTGAATAAACCTGACGAATGAAAACACCGAAACAGCAGGGCACTTCGGCAACTTTTCCCTGCTGTTCGATGTTCTCTGAATAGATTAACCATTGCTTCTCTATGGGGGACTTCACTGCCATCGAAGAGCACCGTATGTGCAGGCAATTCACCAAAATTTGGTGAACTGCCTTCTCTCTGAATAGCCGAATGGCCCCGAAATGGCACCATAAGCTGAATTTCAGTGTCCGGTTACATTTCGGACCTCTCTGAATAACTTCTATATTCTTATAAAACTGATGGCATGCTATGTCATTGACAAAAGGGTAGAAAATAATTGCTCTGATAAAATAAAGTGCCCCACCTTTTATTAGAGTAACCTTTAAAACCATATATGGTATATGGGGTAATGCCCAAACCATGGTTGTGACAAAGTTTGCTGTTGCTGCATATCTTAAAAATCACCATTGTTGCAACTACATTAAACTTTACTGCTGTTGTTGAACTTTGCTCCTTTGGATAAGCTAAATTGCTGCCAACAATGCAGAACAATGAACGTCACTGATACCACTGTTTTTCTTCCGTAAAATTAGTTAACGTTGACTATTCTCCCTTTAGACAGCGTAATAAAACGCAGATAAGTCCTATGGTGAAAACAATGATCAAAACAATGCTAGACAACTTAAACTGTCACGTTGAATTCTACGCAAAATAAATTCTGCAGATACTACAGGGGAAGAAATGGTGGAGACCCCAATAAAAGCAATGCTGAAGCACTTTGGCAGAAACTACTGTAGAAAGAATGGTGAAAAGTACAGAGCTAAGATAGAAGATAGTGAATTCACCATAGTTCAACATACTTGATCCACCAAGTTTTCCAAAGCTCCCAGAGCTAAATTTATCATTCTGTTAATAAAAGAAAAGTGCTTAGCAAATAACCCCTAAACTGTCAATCTCATATTATGTATGTTGGATTGGGAATATTCTTCCTGTTCCCCGCACAGGTTCTGTATCGCAATCAGTCTAATTTAAGCAAAATAAGGCACAATGTGGACTGACATCCATTTTATTTTACCCTTTTAGCTTCTGGTGTACATTAATCACGCACAACTATCCATTCTGAAAAGGGTAAATCCTGCCACCACTGCATAGCTGACTCGAACTAAAGAAGGCCAGCGTCTTGGCAGGTCTATCACCTCTTCCTGAATGGTGGCAAAATGAAATCTCTAATTATGGTAAAGAGATGATGACCCGAGTAGGGCCCGTTGGGAGGGAGTTAATGTACTAGTACGCCCCACTGACAGGTGCTGCTGCGGACCTATAATGCGGCCCGCAGCTGACACGTGACGCGCCTCATTGGCTGCAGAAGGACAGCCTGAGTTCAGGCCGTCTTGCAGCAGCCAACAGCACGTGGCGTGTGCCAGCTGCGGGGAGGGGTCGAGGTGGCCCACTGAAGTCAACAGGGCATTCCAGTACGCCGCCGTCTTCAATGCCCATCCGCCGCGTGGATGGCATGGTTCGCCATGCGCCAGGAAAGGATAAATAATAATACTGTATAAATACTGTATAAATAATCATACAGGCTTTTCCCTCCATCAACACTCACTGCATAGGTTGAAATCAGATATAGACAAGATATTTTTTTATCTATGCTATGGTTTATGTATTTTTGTAGGTTGCGTTTATCCCTCCTTGTATATTTTCGTGTTAGTACATGAGCCAACAATGCAGAGTGTTTCACTGATAATACATGGTGGCATACGACACCCCCTGATGGCTCTGGTTTTCCATTGTGGGATCATTCCCTGATCACGGAAGTAAAAAGCAAGATACTTTGGGTCTTTCCCACCAGATCTAGGAATGAGCGTGAAGTGTTAGTCACTGATTTATGACCAACTCCATGACACATCAAAAAGGCAATCCCAAGGATCAGGGTGTCTTATTTATCTGTTAATAGACTGGCTACATATTAAAATGAATAGATGTTATAAAGATGTATGAGAGCTGTATGAACTTTCATACTGAATTGTTAATAGTCAGAATCATAAATGATTAGTTAAAAGATTATTTTCAAAAAGCATGAGTGGAAATATTTTGGTGATGATTATGTCTGCAATATTACTTGGACATATACAGGGTTATCCGAAGAGATCCGAATGGCTGGAGAAAGGTAACCGAACGCTGAAAATCAGCGTTCGGTTACCTTTCTTGGCCATTCGCCTATCCAGAGAGCAGGCAATTCGCCAAATCCTGGCGAATTGCCTGCACATACGGTGTCTGTTCGAGGGCAGTGAAATCCCCATAACAAAGCACTGCTTCGGCTATTCAGAGAACACAAACCAGCAGTGAAAGGTTCCCCTAATGCCCTGCCATTGAGTGGTTTAATTCGGCAGGTTTATTCAGGCGAATCCCATAAGCTTCAATGTTAAAAATATTCCCGTTTTAATTCAATATCTAATAAACCATTAATTATAAAAATCTGCAGTAAAGAGTCTCTTTATTTATAGATTTTTTCGGATATTTTAAGCATTTCTCTGGATTATTTTTTATTTTTTTTAAATTCTGATATTTTAAAAAAAAAATAATAATTTAAGTTTACTTATTTTTTCTGTAACGGCCCTTTTTATTATCATTCCTTGGACCTCATATGTAAATTTCAGACATTTTCGCTCAGTAGTTTCTTTGAAAACAGCGTTTCACTTTTTAAACATTCAATCAAACTGTTTTTCTAATTTATTCACTGCATTCGTCTGCGGTGTCGGCTTTTTCCGGCAGCTTGGCCGCGTGTGATCGGCTCCTGCTCGGGTTTTTCCATCGTTTTTGGCGGGTTAATCCAGATGTTTTTGCGGGTTTTCGGCGTGCATTTGCTGGGTTTTTCGGTGAGTGTTCGTCGGGTTTGCGGCGGCCTTTCCCTGCAATTCGGGGACCCTGTGGTGCTTGCTGAATACACAGCAGGGTCGCCGAAATGGGATCGCCAAATCGAACCGAATTGAAGGGAACGAAAAGTCATCAAACGTGCGGTGACTTTCAATTCTCTTTGAATTACCCTGATAGTATTTTTACTGGTTCAGGGTAATTGTTCAAAAACTCAGTGACAGTTAACTAGATCTAAGCAAGATAATCCAAAAATGAATTAGCCAGGGGTAGAATTCTATAAACCCAATGATACCTGGTTTCTTAATATTTTAAGCATTGTATCAAAAGATCGTCCATATACGTAAGTCATTAATTTTTTATGTTTTATAATTCAATCACTCTCGAACAAGGATCGCAAATTCTTGCCTCCCCCGATATATTTCAAGAAACTGCACCTCCCATTATTCTCTGACCATTTATTGCATTTAAAGAATTCTGGGAATTGTAGGCAATAAACATCTGGGGAGGGACAGAGTGTGAGATCCTTGCTCTAGAAGGATATTACAAATTATGATTTTTTTTCTACAAACACACAAAAAAGTATGCTGGACTCTTTTTGTTCACGGTGTAATGAAGGAAGATCTACGATTAAAATAATTATCAACATTACCTTGACAAAGTATATGTAATTAATAGAATCTGACACCCTGGAAGACAAGCAGAAGCCCAGAAAATTATTTCAGCCACAGATCATTTTTTTCTACAATTTTTGTAATTCAAATTCACGGTTTAAAAAACACGACAATTAATTTAACAATCCCAAGGATCCATATAAAATCCTGCTTTCTGCTTGTCGTGGCTAATCATGCGTGTTAGTTTTAGAGAAACGCTCCGGTAAGGTAAGTGACAGTATGAATTCTAAAACTGTGAAATAAAAGAGGAGTATGAAAAGCAATTGCTTTAGACAAGATGCGTTTGTCAAGAATATATACAAATCTATCTCCAGAGTTTAACCGTTGTACACGTCAAACTAAACAGAGACACGTGTAAAAACAAATAGACAGCCGTGTGCATTATATCAAATAGCCTTTTTTTTTTTAATCTCTGCACAAAACCCTTGTTTTAATTACCTTTTCAGTCAAGGAGTAAGAGAACACCATACTTGACATTTTCAGGATATTTAATTTAAGCTTTCAATTTATTCTGTTCTCGTTATTTTTTTATGATTTCTTAGTCAAATAAACAATGAAATACCACGAAGCCATCACTGTAATGAAATGGCATATTTGGAATTTTATAGGGGGTTGTAATTTGGACTCCCCTATCTGGAGATGATTAAAGAAACAATATTGGTGTCTACACAATAACTGATGTACAGGGAAACAGGAAATACCAGTGTTCAAAGTTTTAATTTTACACATAACACAGCTGCTAAAGAGTAGTAAAAAAAGACACATCTCCCAAAAAAGCAATTTCTTTGTTCTCATGTTTGAGTTTTTGTTTACTGATGTACTGTTCTTTATGAAGTCTCCCAGTCCATCATTCGGCATCATGCACTGAGACGTAAGTGAGAAGCCTGCAACATGTATAATTCATATGCTACAGCAAGGAAACATGTTTCGTAACCAAGGCAAGCCATTTGGTAATCTACTTTGATGTTTTTCCTGCAGCACGTGAACTCAATTATACTCCAGTGTTGCCTTTTTCAAACACTACCCATAATTGAAGCCATTATTTGTGGCCAGGAAAACAAGGAAGACCAATCAACTCTTTGGGTTAGAATAAAATCATTTTAAAGTGTCTTCTGCATCCTACCACCTTTCCTACTAGTGGTGTTACAGATCGATGGACAAAAGACAACATTGACCAGTCTCATTTGAAAGACATTTACCACTCGATGGAATATCTAACCTGTCGTCGCCACATTGAATTCCTGCGATGCTTTTAAGTGAGTTTGATTGATGCGAAGTTGAAATAATTCATTGTTGCCCCATGTCTCTAAGCATGTGTATTCTACTCTTCTAAAGTGAGCTCTTCCCTGTCGGAGCTCTGTGAACCTCTTGAGATAAGTTTAACTTGACATTTGTGATGCTGTATCGCAAAATAGCGTAACTGACAGAACAGAAAATTAACTACAAGGACATGTTTCCTTTAGCCAATTGTATTAGGGAAGATGAATAGATATCATGAAAACTGCAATATGATTACTGATGGACAAATACAGAGCTGGGCTTCTAGAATAGACCATGAAGCGAACGGTACATGAAATCATTAAATACTTGTCAACAGATACAATGCACATTAATAAAAATTCTAATAAAATTTTTTATATTATAAGGGAAGTCTTACCTTCAGTTTATCATAACGATCACCTAATGCCGCCACCTGATGATCCCGGTGCCGCCCAACCAGTTTACACAAGGCACAAATTAGTTGATCATCTGTAACACAGTACATGTTCACTTTTTCATCCTCATGCTCCAGACACATTAATCCACGAATGTGTGAGTCGGGGATTGGCTCAATTAAACGGTGGCCAGTAAATGGTTTCTTGTTTGGGTGCGTTGCCTTCAAACAGTCATCACAGTAAGACACCTCGCACGTCACACAGGTTTTAACGGCTTCCCGCGCCTGGTCCTGATCACAGAACTGGCAAGGGACTTTTTCCCTGGATGTCATGCTGCTGTTGGTGTCGTAAGCCCTATCTCGCCGCGTTTCACCAGGGGAGTTGGGCACGCTCACAGATGCTTTCTGAAATCTGTCGATGATGTTCTGCAGAGTCACGTTCCGCTTGAGTCCTTCTAGACCACGCTTGCTGAGTGTGATGACATAACGGCAGGTGGGGCACTGGAAGGCGTTAATAGACTCGACGGATTCGTTGTTGGCACAGTGGGAGACTAGGATGCGATGCGCACAGTTGAAACAGAGGCTGTGAGCGCAAGGCAGTAGCAGTGGGTCCTCAAACAACTCTAGACAGATAGGGCAGGTCAGTTCCGACTCCAGTGTTTCCATCTTCAGGCAAAGCTTTCCTGTGTCGTCAGCGAAATCCAGGGAAGCTGACCAGCTATCTGTAAACACAATATAAAATATGATTAAGCAAGTGAGCAAGAGGGTCAACCATGGGGGGTTGTCAACTTGATTGTCAGTAATACTTTCACATGAACGTTTTATGCCAATGAACAAAACACGCCTGAGTTTGTTTTCTTTCAGGCATCAATTAATTATCTTATGGTTCATACACGGTCATTTGTGCAGGGCTAATTGGGAAAGGAAGACTGCATCCAGGACGAGGACCCAAATCTGCAATTAAGGGTTTGCCCTATTTTTAATTTCTCATTTCCTGTCTTCTTCTACAACAGTTATTATTTTGTATAGCCTATAAATGCCGAAGGGTAGCTAACTGAATGTCAAAGGGTGATTTTGTTCACATGAGAACTTGGAAATTTTGGGCAGTAATAATAGTACTTATTATCCATGCAGTCTCATTATTTATAGAATACTGAATATTAAAAAATACCCAAGAATAACATCTTCCTCGGGATGATTGATTCACAGAATGAACATAAGTTCTACATACATTATGTATGCAGACATATAGGATTGTAAACTCATGGGACGGATGTATTCTGGCCAATTTCCAACCCAGTAAATGCCAGCAGAAATGCTCAGCCAATTACAGCCCCCCCCCCGAAAAGCTCACCCTTCTAACATTTAAATGATGTGATTAAAAACAAAATAATTTTGTAAGTATTTCTGTACAGCATACCCAGATATAAATACGTATCGATCCTGCCTGGGCCATCATAAAGCAGGAAGCTTCTGCCTTGTTCAGAAATATTTTCTTAATGGAGAAGAATGGGGAGCGAAATGCTTTGATCCGATTTTTGGATTTACAGTGTGGAAATGCTATGTAGAGTCGCCCTACGCAGCTCTCCCTGCCTTTGCTCGCGTCATGGGATCATCCATGCCTCGAGTAGACAGACCAGTGGAGCAGAAGAGAAAGCTATGCTTCACACTCGTAGAGATGTTCTTCTGCATAGTGCCATGGACACAGGCTTTGTTACTCACAGGAAGGACAAATACAGACCGTACAGCTGCATCTCTCAACACTGTAAACTTATTCAATTTGTATGAACTCTTTTCTTCTCCGCACCTCACTGTGCACAAAATAATAACAATAAAAAGACGAGTTATGGCTCATTAATGTTCTCCCTCATTAGCAGCAGCTTGGGAAAGAAGCCTTGTCCAACCAATGACTTCACTACAATTCAATTAGAGCAGTGTTTGTAGGAATGGGAATATTCCGACTTTCACATCCCCAGAAACGAACCTTGAGGGAATTAAACCTTTCAACAAATAATGATCTAACATAAATCACAGTAAATTTATTCACAGTAGACCTCGGAACAAAGAAAACAATTTTATTTTCCGTTAACAAATAGATATTTAACTGACTTGTATTTGGGTTTGGCTCAATACTGACCCTAATTGGTAGAGCTAGACATTTCTAGATTTTTTAAACCAGGGATAACATAAATTCAAAATGGAAAGTGACTCATTGGGTTGGTTGTATATAATAAGCAAGTTTGGGGAAGAATTGCACAACTGGAGAAGTTGCTATGGAAACAAGAGGAATCCTGCTTACTATTCTACTATATCCATTGATCTTTAGATATAGCCAGCAATTTAAATGTTAAAGTATCTAGAATGGACGCTATGAGATGTGCCTGTTGTAAATGGTGGGATATGATTTTGGTTAACATATCTATCTGGAGTCTTTTCTGCATGGAGCTTAACTACTGTTTACTCATAGTCATTGAGTATGTACTCATTTATATAGTGTACAATATATTATTTGGGTCACTCACTTTTACAAAGGGTTAAAAATTAGTAATATATGTAAACAGACGCACACATATCATGAGATATAGGCTGCTTGCTCAATATCACATGGTGAAGACTTCTCAGTTTCTATAGTTTTCCATGAGAAAGGTTGGTTTCTTAACAAAAGTATGGAGAGCTGGCAATGCAACTTACAGTTTTAGAATAAAAGTAACAAAGATGGAGAAAATATTATTTTGACAGTAACACCATAACAAGTTGGCATTTTTTCCTGTTTGGCTAATTTAGTTTAAAGTTTTTCATCTCCGTGTCTGTTCACCATAACCTCCTTGGGGTATTGCTGGAAATCTAAAACTCGTATTCATGGATGATGCTGATCATGGATCCATGAAAGCCCTTGGATAACCAACGCTACATAGTAATCCATGGTCCTCACAGTATAGAAAAATTGTGATCAGGAGATATAAGGATAGGTGATACCAAGGGTCACTGTAAACAAGTACATGGTGTAGTCTGAAGTAAATGTGGAGTTATGGGGGGGGAATGGTGTAGCGATGTCTATGTCCTTTCATAGAATGAAGTCAAAGTCACGTGAATTGTGTTATTAGCCTTCTCTTCTTTGGTACTCCTCAAAGAAAACACAAGAGATACATCATAGTGCGACCCATCAACATAACACATATGTGTGGATGGAATAGTTTACACTCACATGTAATAGAACCCTCCTGGTTCTGGATAATATGCCTTAGGGATATTTGTCGGCTTCCCAATGCCCTTTCAGATGAGGTTCTCTGGATCCAATAAAAGGTCCAAGATGGGGTAGATATTTCCAATAGTGTGGATTTCCCCAAAGAAAAATTGCAGGGAAACTCTCATCCCGCGGTGAAAAGGGTGGCAAGATCCGCTGCTTCTTGTCACCGGGAGAAGAGTGAGACTAGCTACGATCCTTTATATACCAGTGTTTCCCAACCCTTCTATTACATGTGAGTGTAAACTATTCCATCCACACATATGTGTTATGTTGATGGGTCGCACTGTGATGTATCTCGTGTGTTTTCTTTGAGGAGTACCAAAGAAGAGAAGGCTAAGAACACAATTCACGTGACTTTGACTTCATTCTATGAAAAGACATAGACATCGCTACACCATCTCCCCCTTTCCTCTGTTATTTGTTGATGGTTGAGAAACAAGGACCATTTGGGTGTATTAGCGATTTCTTAATATCATTTATCAGCGCTACCTATTATCCTTTGTAAAATGTGGAGTTATGTTCAATCAAAGATTAGAGGTTACTCCCTGACATGCCGACAGGACAGCCCTCCACTTGCTCCAGGCAGCTGACTGACTGACGCGTTAGAGCTGTGTGATGACCCTCATTAATTGATACCATGTAGGAGGAGGATGGCAGCACACTGTGATGGAACCTTGTATGTGCAGTCTGGTAGATTTCATCCGTGGATGTGATACTGCATACCTCAAAATTTCCACTCGCCTGCTAGCATTTGGCGAGTGGAAATTCCGTGCGGGCAAGTGGGAATGCAGACGCAGGCAGCACAATAAATTATTGCGTGCGGCCTGTGTTGCATATTCTGGCAGCGGCCCCTGTTTTATTTAGGTCTGGCCGCCGGCTGGGGATCCAAGATGGCGGCTGGACATCTGTCACCCATGCCTGTCCCGTCCTGACAGTTCTCATCTGGTCCCTCGCTCTGCTCACACTGTGGTCTGATGTGTCTGGGTATAAATGTATATGGGGTCTGATGTGTCTGGGTATACATGTATCTGGAGTGATTGTGGAGATGAAAAAATACACTAAGTACACTATATTGCCAAAAGTATTCGCTCACAAGTTCATATGCGAGTCAAGGCAGGTGAGCGAATACTTTTGGCAATATAGTGTATATTAAAAGTTGGGCAGTTACACTTAATATTTTGTTTCCATCCCTGTTGATGTAAAGCACATATTTTGTGTTTGGTGGTGGAGTTAAGGGCAGGGTAGGTTAGCTGGAGCAACTGGTGGCGAGTAACTCTTAAAGGCCTGACTAGTAGCTCAGGACTTGAAATTTTGAGCCCTGAGATACTGTATTGATAAACCCCTTGTTTGGTACAGGTTCACTTTGAAACCATGTAAAGGTGCTGTTTTCCCATAACAATTACATATCTATAGAGTATCTTTTGATTAAAGAATATGCAGGTGAGAGTATGTTGACCACAGAATGTGTGTCACAAGACTTGTCATATTTGTTTCCATCTTTGCTGATAACATCAGTCCAGTCGGTGTCAGTTAGTGTGTGGTGGTATGCTGTGGGAAAATAACTGTTTGTGTCTGCAAGCAAGTGTTTTCATTAAGTACTGGAACTTGTCCAACTAACGCAAAGATGCTTTACAAAGACATATTTAAAAAAAAAATCACCCAATTGTAGAATGTAATGGGAAACTAAATGAGCATGTCGAAGCACACTGAACAGGAATAAATTACCCGGAAACCCGCAGCTTAGCCTTAGGAAGAAGTGACAGTAAGTAGACAGGTAGATGTATTACAAACACAATTAATGAAAGCCAATGAGGAGACCACTTAACAAGCCCAGGGCATTCCTTCACATATTATGCATTCCTTGAAGGCATGCACCTTTCAGCAACCAGTCACTGTAAAAAGTGAGAAAATCAACAAATTTAAGAGATCATAGAAGAGCAAAATGGATGTTGTTGACCAACTAATGTAAGAAAAACGCAAGTTTATCATTTAATCTTATTAAACATAGCAGAGTGTAGAAAACGGAGAACCCAGAAGTTTACAAGTCATGGGCTTGACATCCCTTGGGCCCTAGAATTTCTGAATTATTATTACAAACTGGCACTTAAAAACTATATAGTTGGGGCACTATTACAATCCCTGTGCTAAAATGGGGGCGGTAGGGAGAAAAAACTGCGCCCACAGATTTCCCCCTAACGCCCCCGTTTTAACGGGGGATTACAATGCAGGCGCAAAAAATGCTGCTTGCATTGTTTGCACCTGCTATGTACCGGGATGCGTGCGGAAGTGCTAAGCGCAGCCGCGTGCATCCTCTCAATGGAGTCCATAGGACTCCATTGAAGCAGACGCCTGCAGTCACATGACCAACTGGATCTCGCCTCGCGAGATCCGGCCGGTCGGCGCAGGGATACATAGGGAGAGACTGAGGGGACTTTTCCCCCCAGTCTTTCCCTGCTCCCGCCGGCCGGAGGAGGCGGACAGAGCCGCGGTCCTCGCCGCGGGACAGAGGGTGAGTATAGTCTTCCTTTTTTTTATTTTTATTGCTGGTGTTAACGGATTCTGCAGAAACGGAATCCATTAACACCAGGTTCTGGCTTTTAACTTTAACTTTTCGCTAACCAGAGCCAGACGTTAATCAGCGCTGGGACTTTGTAATACCAGCGCTGATTAACACTTTGCGCTCCCCATGTTAAGCATAGGGAGCGCAAAGTACAGTAACGTCAGGCTGCAAAGCACAAGGTAACAAATGCAAATGTTTTTTTTAACCCGTTTGCGTTTGGATTGTAATATGAAGTAAATACCGCAGTTAACGGTAGTGCTCACGCAGGTGAGCGCTATCGTTAGCGTTAGGAATGTAGTAGAGCCCTTGGTGTCTTCATTTTCTTACTGGCTCCTAACTCTCATATCAGCATAGACCATGGATGGACAGTGCCTCCAGTAGGCAATATTTCCTGAATACCTAGGAGACTATCATGTTGCCCTCTCTAAAACCGGGGAGCAAAAGAGAAAATTTTGCATTCGCTAATTTCCCCTTTGCGTCCTGGTTTCCCCCATCAGATCGCGGGGCAGGCACCGAGTCCAGCAGCTTGCCCCTTAGTGATCACTGAGCTTGCAGATGCTGGGGGCAGTGCTACAGCGCTCTCCCCAGCATCCCCTCCATGGCTGCAAATAAAAAGAATAAACAGATGAAAAAATAGCTAAGAAAAAGAGTTTTTTTTTTTAATATTGAAACCTATGGGATTTGCCTGTTAAAACCTGTCAAACATAATCACCGGAAGTCAGGGCATTTCACTGACATTTCAGCATTGTACGTTGTTCTCTGAATAGATAAACCATTACTTCTCTATGGGGATTTCACTGCTGCCAAAGATCACCGTATTTCAAATAGCCGAATTGCACCGAAATTGCACTGTACGGGGAAATTCACTGTTCGGTGCAATTTCGTGGCCATTTCTGTGCTCTTTGACTAACCCCTTTAGTCTCTAAGTTTGCTTCTCACTTATTGTAAAGCACAACAGATACTGTTGGCGCTATATAAATAATAATTATAATTGTGCATCTCTCCAAATTGAATAAGCTTTTAACTTTAAAGTTTTACTATCAGGGTAATTCAAAGAGATCCGAATTGCTTGAGAAAGGTAACCGAATGCTGAAAATCAGCGTTCGGTTACCTTTCTTGGCCATTCGGCTATCCAGAGAGCAGGCAATTCGCCAAATCCTGGCGAATTGCCTGTACATACAGTTGTGTTCAAAATTATTCAACCCCCAATGCTGTAAAGGGTTTTAGGGAATTTAGTGTACATTTGTAATTGTATTTAGAATGAAATCCTACAAGGACTTTTTAAAGAACCATATGCAACTAAAATGACATCAATTGGTTTTGTAATACAGTAGTAAATGTTTCTTTTGTGAATTCTTCATTGACACAATTATTCAACCCCTTAAAGACTACCACTCTGAAGAACAGAGGTTCATTCAAGTGTTTTCAATCAGGTATTGAAAATACCTGTGGATGTCACGGAGCAGCAATAAAGCATAATAAGCACCAATTAGGCAGCTTTAAAATGACTGTGATACTCGGTTCCTTCTAGACATTTACTGGTGTGGTTACAAACATGGTGAAGTCAAGAGAATGGTCCAGGAAGACAAGAGAAGAGGTGATTACTCTTCACAGGAAGGGCAATGGCTATAAGAAGATTGCAAAGATGTTAAACATACCAAGAGAGACCATAGGAAGCATCATTCGCAAATTCAAGGCAAAGGGCACTGTTGAAACGCTACCAGGTCATGGCAGAAAGAAGATGCTGACTTCGACTGCTGTGCGCTACCTGAAGCGTAGAGTGGAGAAAAGTCCCCTTGTGACTGCTGAGGAACTGAGAAAAGATTTGTCAGATGTGGGTACTGAAGTTTCAGCTCAGACAATACGGCGCACACTGCGTAATGAAGGCCTCCATGCCAGAACTCCCAGGCGCACCCCCTTGCTGTCTCCAAAGAATAAGAAGAGTCGACTGCAGAATGCCAAAAGTCATGTGGACAAACCACAGAAGTTTTGGGACAGTGTTCTGTGGACTGATGAAACAAAATTAGAACTGTTTGGGCCCATGGATCAACGCTATGTTTGGAGGAGGAAGAACAAGGCCTATGAAGAAAAGAACACCTTGCCTACTGTGAAGCATGGCGGGGGGTCAATCATGCTTTGGGGCTGTTTTGCTTCTGCAGGTACAGGGAAGCTTCAGCGCGTGCAAGGTACCATGAATTCTCTTCAGTACCAGGAGATATTGGATGACAATGTGATGCAGTCCGTCACAAACCTGAGGCTTGGGAGACGGTGGACCTTTCAACAGGACAATGATCCCAAGCATACCTCCAAGTCCACTAGAGCATGGTTGCAGATTAAAGGCTGAAAGCAGTTGCAGTGCGCAAGCCTAAGAATGTGACTGAACTGGAGGCTTTTGCCCATGACGAATGGTCGAAGATACCCGTAGATCGCTGCAAGACACTTGTGTCAAGCTATGCTTCACGTTTAAAAGCTGTTATAACTGTAAAAGGATGTTGTACTAAGTACTAAGATTGAATGTCACTTGGGGGTTGAATAAAACTGATAATGATGTGAGCACAGAAAAGACATTTGTGGTTATTTCATTATAAATGTTATGTTATATTTGTCTGACCTAAACGTGCCTCTTTGATTTAATTGTAAGCAAGATGACTGAATGATCAAAATCAATGTCAAACTGGCCAAAACACTCAATTTCAGTGGGGGTTGAATAATTTTGAACACAACTGTACGGTGCCTGTTCGAGGGCAGTGAAATCCCCATGAAAAAGAACTGCTTCGGCTATTCAGAGAACACAAACCAGCAATGAAAGGTTCCCCTAATGCCCTGTCATTCGGAAGTTTCATGCGGCAGATTTATTCAGGCGAATTCCATAGGCTTCAATATTAAAAATATTCCTGTTTTAATTCAATATCTAGTAAACCGTTCATTATAAAATTCTGCAGTAAAGAGTCTTTATTTTTTGGGATATTTTAAGCATTTTTCTGGAATTTTTTTTTTTTTAAAAAAGTCAGATTTTTTTTTTTTACTTATCTTTTCTGTAACAGCCCTTTTTATTATCCTTCCCTGGACCTCATATGTAAATTTCAGACATTTTCGCTCAGTAGTTTCTTTGCAAACAGCGTTTGACTTTTCAAACATTCAAGCAAACTATTTTCCTAATTTATTCACTTCACTCGTCTGCGATGTCGGGTTTTTCCGGCGGCTTGGCTGCGTGTGATCGGCTCCTGCTTGGGTTTTTCCGGCGTTTTCGGCAGGTTAATCCAGATGTTTTTTCGGGTTTTTGGCATGCATTCGCTGTGTTTTGCGGTGAGTTTTCGTCGCGTTTGCGGCGGCCTTTCCCTGCAATTCGAGGACCCTGTGGTGTTTGCTGAATACACCGCAGGGTCGCCGAAATGGGATCGGCAAAACGAACCGAATTGAAGAGAACGAAAAGTCACCGAACGTGCGGTGACTTTTCGAATCTCTTTGAATAACCCAGTATATAATATTAATTTTCTTCTCTGATGACTAGATCTCATAGAATCTAAATAATGAAGCTGTTTTGTGAGATCCTTCTAATGTGACATTCAGTCTATGAGAATCGTCACGTTGAAGCCATTCTCGATGAAAAATGAAAGTTGTGGAGCCGACAAGCACATTAAGAAAAGCATTTCTTTCTCGTGGAATGACTAAAATTCTTTGGACACATATAAGGGACACTAAAATATCTTCAGGAAATATCTTCAGGACACACAGCGGCTTTCTATTTAATTTTCGTTTCACTTATTTGATTCCAATTTTCATTTCAAACACTATATTTAGCTCTGCATTTTCTGTAGGATTTTTTTCCCCCTTATATATGCTTTATATTTGTTACCCCCCAGGGAATCAATATGTCATGTAGCCCAAATTTGCAATGGGCTGCAGTCAAGACAAATAGTCAGTATTGCTCAGAATTGTATGTTTTGCTTTATATAATCCCTAATTGGGAGAGGTGAGTAATACTGTATCATAATATACTTTAAACTGATTTTTGTATGATTTTAATGATAACATGGTCAAGTCTGAGAAATAATAGTTTCCGTCCACCAGTAGATTAAACTAGGTCAGTTGGTTACTGCTGTGTAAAACACATCTAAATAACATATTCTATCTGGTTGTTTAAAAAGGCATGTTAGGAGGTTTTTTTGGGGGTATTTAGAGTTAGAGCCTTAATAAATCCATTTTGGTATTATAAACACTTCAGTAACTGAAACTGTTAACACATTTTCTCCATACATTGAGTTACTCCTGCTTCTTCGTCAGCTTCCAGAATACTGCACACTCTTCCTTTAAAAATGGCGCCAGGCTTACTATGCCACCGTGGCGCAGTACGTTTGGCGCCATTTTTAAACTTTAAAGAGACACCTGATGGCCTTAGATCCCTTTCACTGACTGACAAAGCTGACAGGTAGTCAGAGAAACGCGTATCTGTACTTTCTTTTACGTACTTATTTATTTACCTTTTACAGTTTTATTATTGTCTAATAAAATATTTTTGCACATTTTGGCGAGAACCCAGTACATGATTCTAAAATAAGCCTGGATCCAGGATCTCCACCTACAAAGGGCTGAACACATCCCTGGATAATGGTGTTGGAGGCGCATCAACTTGAATTTAATGCATTTCATTCATTCGACTTTGTGTAAAAAAAAAAGCTAAATGTGTTTACTAATGAATTCTTATGTATGTGCATAGGCTTATTAAATAGTTGTCGCACTTAAAATTTGAAGAGATACTCTATGAATAAAACAAAAGGGGAGGCAGATGGGTTAAATATTCGCTACTCCTGACCATCACTGCAACAGCTCCCTAGTTTTAACACGTTAGTTTCAACCTGGAATCCAGCACTGGGCTTCCTCTGCACTGGTACGGATGTGCATTATGTTGCTTCCTGTAAGCTGCAGCACGTCACATGACCGTGGGAAAGAGTCAATTCAATGGCTTTCTTTGTTGAGCAAATTGAAAGCCATTGGCGGTGTGCTAGATTCTGAAGATACCAAACTCCCAGAACCAGAGCTCAGTGCTCAGGTTCAGGGTGATGCTAAGCACCCGCACTCGGAGTTGCACTCCAAGAACCACCCAAGATCTTCCTACACTGGTGCCAATTAGCTCATTCCTACATTTTCTTACTTTCTCTCAAGTTTCACATACATTTGTTAAGTACTGGTTTATTCCAAATTGCACCTGTGAATTGTATTCTCAATTAAAACTTTTTTTTTCTTCTCAATATATTTATTTAAGAAAACACATTAACCATGTTAGCCAAAGGACTCGTCTGAACATTTGTACGGAAATGAAGATGACAAATGCAAATTCACTGGAAAACTGAATAGGACATGTCTTATCTTATTTAAACATCTTTATTTTTTCAGCTACCAGTATATAGTAAATATTTATGCCAGAAGACAGTTCTTTGACTACCGTTCAAAAATAAAGAAAAACAACATGTTTCCTTGATAAGGAAGAGGAATGAGTCTAGAATCTGCACTGCTGCTCTCTTTATCTATTATTTTGTTTGGCTCGTTTTCCTAACTCTTCTTCTTCTTATATAAATTAAACTTTGTTGCATGTTTTCCAGCAAACCTGGCATTCACAGAGTAACTGGGTTCTTGTGATGGACTAATACTTTAGTAATAGTGACATAGGCAAAGCGCAGTGCGGGTTGCCGACTGGGTTAACTAGTGCAGTTGGTCCTACATGCCACTTTTACATCCACATCTACTCTTTCTGGATGTTTGTATTTGTAACTAAAGGGATACTCTAAGGTAGAAACAAGGAGTTGGACAAAGAGAAAAACCAGAGGGCATAAATATATAATTTACTCTCTTCTGTCCTGACGCTACCCCTACTAATTTTACTTTAAAGTATCATGAAGACTTCACTTTCACTGCAACACTGGAGTTTTCCTTGGTGCTGCTCCATTCTGACAGTTGAAGCAGGTCTGTCAGTGGCTTCAAGCCAATCCAGTGCCTCTCATTATAAATTCAGTGAGAGGCACTGACCGGTCAGCAATGCCCAGTGCATTGTGACCTATACCCCAGAAGGCTGTCCAATATGGAAATAGTTTTTGAGAGCAATAGCAGCACCATCTTTAGGTTCCACTGATGTGTTTCAACGTTCCAAGCATCTTCCTTAGAGTGAATCCTGGTAAGTACAAGCTGGGTGGAGTAGAGGTAACATCACTGCTCTATAACCGTGGAGACACAGGTTCAAACCCTGGCAAGAGCACCTCCATTAAGTATCTTTGGGCAAGACACCTAATAGTACATACTTGCCACCCAGGACATACTTAAAGAGTAATCTCAATGTATCCTTCCTGGTAAAATACTTTATATGTGTGTGCATCTGTTATATATGTATTCTCCAGGATTATTCACTGAGCACAATTTTTAGCATTGTTGGAAACTAAGGTTAAACTCATGATAAACTTTGGCGATTCAGAGAGGGAAATGCAAACAACGGCAGGTGATGTTTCCAATCACTAAACAACATGCTTGACTTGTGAATCATCATGAACAATTGGATACCTGTCTCCTGGACTTCTCAAGCTCTGACTTATACACATCTATACATGGATAAAAAAATTGGATGAGCAGCTAAACTGAAGGGCCCCTCTAAAAATACTTCAATTTGATACAGTGATTACAAGTGTGAGTACGATAGACCCACTTTAAATAGCAGGTTTAATGTACAGAGGACAGCTGTGGTCAGAAAACAGATTTGCACGGATAACTGTTGCCTCTACCCTAAAATTTACATGCACGCATACACCACAAGACAAACATCTATGCAACAGAAACACATTAGTATCCAAATATTAAATTAATGTAGTTGGTGATCAACAACATAATAAAAACGGAGTAGAGGTAACATCACTGCTCTGCGTGGAGAGAGCCTGTGAAGACACGGGTTCAATCCCGGCAAGAGCACCTTTCCAGTACGTGTCCTTGGACAAGACACCTAACGGTACATACTCGCCACCCAGGACATACTTGAAAACGAGAGAAATATCAATGTATCCTTCCTGGTAAAATCCTTTCTCAAAAAAATAAATAATAATAATAATAATAACAATGGGGGTCATTCAGAAAGCACCGAAATGACGACGACATTTCGGTGCTCTCTCATTCCCCGCCTTTCCCGCACTTAGGCGAATCAAATCTCCCCACCCTGGAGGTGAATTCAGCATTCACCGCAGGATCCTCGAAGTGCACGGAATTGGCCACCGAATGCTGCCGCAAGCCCGCCAGACATCCGCCACAAACCCGCCGGAGGGCTGCCAAACGCAGCCGACAAGCCACTGGACTGGTAAAAAAGAACAAAAAAACAATATGATTGAAAGTGTCAAACTTGAAACGCTGTTCGCAAAAAAATACTGAATGAAAATGTCTGGTATTTATATATAAGATCCTATGGATGATAATAAAAAGGTCTTTTCCAGAAAAAAGAAAAAACGCTTTTTTTAAAAAAATAAATAATAATTTTGCAAAAAAATCCCGAAAAATGCCTAATAGATCCTAAACAAATCTATAAATAAAGAGACTTTTTACTGCAGATTAAAATAATAAACGGTATAAGATATTGAGTAAAAACGGGAATATTTTTAACATTGAAGCCTATGGGATTTGCCTGAATAAACCTGCCAAATGAAAACACCGAACAGCAGGGCACTTCGGCAACTTTTCACTGCTGTTTGGTGTTCTCTGAATAGACGAAGTATTGCTTCTCTATGGGGGATTTCAGTGCCGCTGAACAAGCACTGTACTTGCTGGCAAAATTTGCCGAACTGCCTGCTCTCTGAATAGACGAATGGCCCCGAAATGTCACCGTACCGGGAAATTCCCTGTTAGGTGACATTTTGGGGCCAGATCGTCTCTCTCTGAATAACCCCCTATTATAGTTGTTCTTTGTTCCTTCCCTCATGATATTTCCCAACATAAAAATACTCCTGTGTACTTACAACTACTATTGTATACATTATCTAAAGATATAGCGAAGACAAGGAGTCAACAAATACATCTCATGCCCACTAGCAAGAGCAATCCTATGTCATACTAAATTATCGAAAAAATATATAGAGATACACATATATTCAAACAAATATTATCCTCAAAATCAAATAGAATAAACTTAAATAAGACTCAATAAGCGTACAGCTAGTATGAAGATTATTATGCTTGTTTCAGCGCAAACCTGCTTCCGGACCCTTCAAAAACATATATAACAACATCCATATCCATGCAAAGTTGTCATGGAAACACACAAGAGTTAACTGGCATTCTCTTTTAAAGCCATTCATATGAAGGAAAATTAAATGTAAAATAATTTCCCTATATCTGATGACATTTATCTTTCTGACACTGAGTGCTATTCAGTGCAAAGCTGCTACAACCGAGTACAACTCGACTGTAGCTGCAGAATTGTCAGCATCGCCTCGGCTAATCGTGGAATGAAACATTGTCTGATTCTGGAATATTAGCCAAGGGGCTCTATTATGTACTACGCGCAAACGTCAACGCGTGCGCAAAAATGCTTTAACGCGAGGGGAAAAACCCTTTGCGCAGAACGTCGTATTACAATGTCCGCGCAAAAAATGCACGTTAACGTCAACCGCTGGTGAACCTGCACGAACCTTTTGCGAGCGTAATGTACATTGACCGTCCCATACTTAACATTGTGAGCGCAAATGCGTTTGTGTGCTGGTACGCGGATGGTATTACAATCTATGCGCAAATTTTAATGGACAACGTTTGCGCGCATAATTGTAACATCTTTTAAAAGCTGGTGTTAACGGCAAATCTGAACGTCCTGGCCGAAACCAAATACACCAGCCCAAAAAAAAAAAATACAGCAAAGTATAGTTACACATTCTACACATACCCAAACAATAAAATTGAGAGGTTGTGCGTGTTTTTATTATTGCTGCAACATATATACTCAGATTGATTTTGACCGGTGCAATAACTTAACGGGAGACAATTGTGCTTCTTAATTCAGATTGGCTGAATCGCGTGAAAAAACAGTCCGCACACTGATTTCTGTGTCCAGCGTTAATGTGCGTGCGTTTTCACGCGTCTTTTTTAGGCGCGTTATTTTTTGCCGGATGAAAAAATGCGCTCGGATTGTAATACCAGCGTTAATTTCCGCGCGTTAACGTTTAATGCTGCGCGCAAAAAAAATTGCGCTGCGCGTGCGCTTTTGCGCGAACCAGTTAAAAGAGCCTAATGTTTCTTTCCTCGATTACTATTAATATTTATATAGCGCCAACAGTTTCTGCAGCGCTTTACAATACGCAATGGGAACAAGACAGAAATAAACAAACATCGGAACAGAGACGTGTAGAGGGCCCTGCTCGTAGAAGCTTACATTCTAAAAAGGAGCTTAGGAGCTTACAATTTAGAGAGGAGCTTACAATATCGATCAGGCATCTCAAACTATGGCCCCCCCAGATGTTTAAGAACTACAGCTCCCATGATGCTCTGGTCATCCATTGCATTGAAAGAATTCTGGGAATTGTAGGCAATCGACATCTGGGGTCCAGGGCTTGAGATCCCTGATCTAGATCAAATGAGCTGATGCTGACAAACTACAACTTTGTAATTACAGCCAACTTGTTCTTGTCGGCAGCAACTCGGCTCTCAATGACTAGCACCCATTATGTTTTATGGACAGAAATTACTTGGACGTACCTGTATATTATCTTTCATAATTCAAACCAATCCAGTGCCTCTCTGTATAAAGGCAGTGAGAGGCACTGACCGGTCAGCAATGCACAGAGCATTGTGACAAATACCCCGGAAGGCTGTCCAATATGGAAACTCGGCTCTCAATGACTAGCACCCATTATGTTTTATGGACAGAAATTACTTGGGAGTACCTGTATTTTAATTCCCGTTAATGTTAATTAAAAAAAAACGACTTTGAAAAACATCCATAAAATGTGTGGCAATAATAAAAAGTATATCCTGTTCAGACAGTAAAGATACTACATAAAAGAAACGACCTGACTCAACTTCCGACAATAAAAGACGACTTCCGATGTGTGTGTTTAAGAACATAACACTGAATTACTCAATGAAAAAATCCTTAATAACAAAAACAGAATAATCCACAGATAATGATAAATCATACAAAATCAAAACCAACACAGTAACAAGTGTTAAGGTACAATCACAAACTAGCTGCTCAGCCAAGCGCTATGGAGAATTCATACTATAGAAAAAAAGAAATGTATTGTCTTGCTTGCGAACCTATAGTTAGCCACCAAATCTATAAAAAAGAGCTACTGCTAACGTTTGGCACCATGTATTATTTTAAATCGCGCCACGCCTACAGCTTTTTGAGAATCGTAGAAATGTTTCCACCTGTTCTAGCTGTCTTTTCAAAACGATGAAGTGTTCCTTTGTAATTCTTAACAAACTGACAAGAAACCGAACACGAAATCTAACACAACTTGCAACGTAACCATATCCACGCATCGGACTGCTCAAGCTTTCAATGCACGAGACGACATATGTTACACGAGAAGCAAGCGCAAGTCTCTTTGATGTGTACGTATCAGTATGAATACCCACCGATGGATTCCGCCACTCTTCTTTTAGTCGAAGCATTGTTAAAAGAAGTGAAGAGGAAGAAAAAAAAAAGCACAAAAGAACCAACCAGCCGCTGACAGGTCAGGGGGTCTTGATGGTAACTGCAACTGAGACACAAGAAATCCTCTAGCAGAGCTTGGGTACTTAATGCGAGATGACTGACATTGGATCACAACAGGAAGACGTGTGTTACAATTCCAGGAAAACCAGCACCACCCAATCACCTCCGCCTCATTTTTTTTTCCTCAAGTATCAAAAGTTCTCCGTTCTGCCTTCTTCGTCACAGTGACTAAACATAGACGTGCACTTTCTCTTAGTCGCAGGCGAACAGGGACGCTGAATGAGCCCAAGAGGGTAAGCCTCTTTTAAAGCAGGATTCATGACCTGGTCATAGTCACGTCCTAGCCAAGTGGGGGGTTTGATACAGGAAAGTAGGATAAGCTTGGCTTTTTCTGTAATTAATCCAGACGCTGTATAAAAGACACAGTCGATCTCATGCATGTAACAGGAAACTGACCTGGAACTGGCAGAACGCGTTACATGCAGCAATGAGTAACATGTCTCGATTGCTTCTCACACTCGTAAAACATTAAAACAAACACTTTGTAATAAAGTTGATTAAGATAAAAAAGAAACTTAAAATCGAACAGCTGTAAGTCTGTTTATTTGTGTTCTGACATGTACGCAGCTGTATAACGTGAGCAAATGTAAACTGTATGCCTACACGTACCTTAACCAGGTTAGGTTTATGAATGATAAATGCTACATATGGAAGACATTGGATCGCAGATGTAGCATCCGGTGCTTATCCAACCATGAAATGTGTCATTAATTTTAATCCATAAAAGCTAACTGTATTTCATTCACCCTTCATAATGTTGTCTCTAAAGATTTTTTTTTGTCCAAATGAAATCATGAGAATTCCAAATACCATTTAGCAAATAAATAGAAAAAAATAGTAAGGCTTTACAATACCGACAAATAGACGTGTAAGCTATATTTTTTTGAGAAAGGATTTTACCAGGAAGGATACATTGAGATTTCTCTCGTTTTCAAGTATGTCCTGGGTGGCGAGTATGTACTGTTAGGTGTCTTGCCCAAGGACACTTACTGGAGAGGTGCTCTTGCCGGGATCGAACCCATGACTCCACAGGCTCTCTCCACGCAGAGCAGTGATGTTACTCTACTCCACCCAGCCGGTACATATTGGAAGAGAGTAGATATAAAAATACATAAAGGTTATTCAATACTTGCTACCAAATTGCCCCGAACGGTGAACGTCAACGTTTCAATTTCAATTCGGTTGAAATTGCTGGGAAGTTGCCAGCAAAATACATTGCAGTTCACCTCAGATCACTGCACTTCGGCAGCAGTGAAATTGTCCATAGAGAAGTAATGGTTAATCTGTTCAGAGAACACCGAACTGCACCGAAATGTTGGCGAAATGCCCAGATTTTCGGTGGTTCAGTTCGACAGGTTTAAACAGGCGAATCCCGTAGGATTCAATGTAAAAAAAAAATATTTGAGTTATTATGAATTTTTTATTCAACCGTTTATTCTTTTCATTTGCAGCAAAAAGCTTTTTCATTATTTTTTTTTTAGATTTTTTAGGAATTCTTCGGGATTTTTTAGGCACATTTTTGATTCCCATTTTTTTTTTATTCTGTAACAGACCGTTCTATTATTTCCATGCGTTTTTATTGTTTTAAACACCTTTTTTATAGCAAAGTTCTGTTTTTAATTAAAAAAAATTTTACCAGTTGGGTGGCTTTCGTGGCTGATAGGCTTTTTCGGCAGCGTTCAACGGCGTTCAGCTGGCGTGCGACAGTCAGTTTGCCAGCGTTCAGTGGATCGCTGTCACGATGACCCTTGGCTTAGGCCATGTGTCCTTGGTTCAAGAAGGAAATTAGGCCTTTAGACAGGTTCGCCGCTGGCTGAATAGGCTGATACAGCATATAAAGACAATACAGATTCCAGACAGGAAAATAACAAGACTGTAGCACGAGGGGCAGGAGGACATAGAAGAAATCTAAAGGAATCCCTATGCTGGGGAAGATTTCTATCTATGGAAACCTCACAAAGAATACCAGAGTAGGAGAACAGGAAGGGCGTGGGTTAAATGAAACAAACACACAAGAAACCCTAATACTGGAAAGAGGTCCTTAGACTGGCCTCTATGCTAAAACAAACTATACACACAGAACAAGAAAACAGAATAGACAAGAATGGTCAGAACTAGAGCCAAGGAATAAGAACCAGGAAAGAACGTCAGACTTGCAGAGGTTGGCAACAGATATCTATATTTACAGAGCACAGGGGGCAGACAGAGTAGTCAAGAAAGCCAAGGTCAATACCAGAGTAAATACAAGAAAGCTTTGCAGCAACATAGGAACCAGGACTCAGAACTCACAGGACCAGGTGACACAACTAGAACTCACAGGAACAGAACTCATGCCAGAGCAATGAGCCTCTGTGCTGCTGGCATTTAAATACATACAAATACTAAATAAATACAAATAGATAAAAATACTTTAGTCAGTGGAATTATCTTCTTATTCTGCACACTGTATCAGGGTTATTCAGAGAGAGGTCAAAAGCAGAAGAATGACTGGAGAATGGAAAATTCAAGGTCAAAATAGCCAAACCAGAAAAATTCTCCCATTCATCGCACTTTCCAAATCGGCTATTTTGACCTAGAATTTTCTATTCTCCAGTCATTCTCCTGCTTTTCACCGCTCTCTAAATAACTATGTATATAATTATTCTGTCATTGTTTTTTAAGGGGGTAAATGTAGATCAATACATAATAAAGAGCACAGTTGTGTTTAGATGTATGTAATATTGCCAAAAGCATGAGTACTAGTCAATACTCAGACCTGCCAACTTTGGCAAGACTGAGAAATGGAATGCAGGCGGCATGGCAAAGGGGGTTGTGGAGTGATCATGATGCATTTTGCATCCCTGAGCATCCACGCCACCCAAACGTTAGCCCATCATCCTGGTGCACATGCACACCAGGGTAACACACCTTCATTATTGAAACAGTTAATCATGGGTTGCCTTTTCGGATTACTGCAAAATGTAGTTTAAAAAGGACACATCTCCACATTCAATACTATTATGTTTGCCATTTTTAGGTTTATAAAGCCTCTGTCTTATTCACTAGGACCGTTTTTACTGAAACATAAAAGAAAAACAAACCATGCTCTGGCTGCTGACCATTAACTAAATAAACTGCATTATGGAAAGATTACATTTTAGTTCAACAAGACAGAAACTATCTATGTCAACTGAAACCAGGTGAAATGTCTGTTTAGTGGTGCGTGAACTATGTGGTCAAGTGGGGTTAAAGAAAAGAAAATATAAAGCTTTTTAAAACATTGAATTAATCAGAGACCTTTTAGAAGCCCTCCAGATATTCTCCTATGTGCTGCAAAATAGCAAAGTGGTGGGCAGGTTCTTCATTTGCAAAATACGGATATCAGGTCTATCCACTTAAGGTATATAGAATGCCAGAAAGCTTTATTAAATTGTATGGTTTTCAAGCCTTCTAACATCTGTCACCTCGACCATAAGCTTAAGTGATCATGGTGATTAGAGTGCTACTGCGATGTCCATGAAGAATCAAATTTGTCAGATATTGAAATTAAAACAGTAATTACCACAATGAAATGCTTTAAATATCAATCCTTATTGTAGAGAGATACAGAACCCAGTTCCGACTGAGGCTGGGTTCACACCCGGGCGTAGCGCTGTTATTTCAGATGACTCAGTGTAACACTTGGGACAGGGAACCCTAAGGGTAGAGCAGCAAAGATGAATATTACTCCTTTAAGTGGCTGAGTTAGCATCCAAAACCCTCAGGCTGGGTTCACACCCGGGCGTAGCGCTGCGTCGCGCAATGCACGCGTTTTTTTACGCGCGTTCGCGCATACAAAAAAAATGCGCGAACGCGCGTTGCAGCGCGTTCGCGGCTATGATATGGCCGCGAACGCGCTGCTGTATGCCCGAAAAGAAGCTCCCAAACTTCTTTTTGCATTGGCCATTTTAACGCGCGTTCCTGCGCGCTGTAAAACGCTTAGGTCTGAATGGGTCCCATAGCAAAGCATGGGATTTCCCCATTCCTGCGTTTTAAAGCGCGCACGAACGCGAGATAAAACGGCTAGGTGTGAACCCAGCCTTAGGGTATGATGTAATTCAGCCCGATGGCCGAATACGGGACATTTTTTGGACGATTTTCTGCCACTTTTGAGTTCGGGAGATTCAAAAAAATGGGTTTACCGGCAATTTTATTGCTAAGAAAATTTAGGATCGAATATCAGCTCTCACGGCTTTAGTGACTCCATTAGAATTTATCAGTAAGTCTGTGTTTCTGAAAATATTTCAAATGCTAAGAGGTGTTGATAAGTAGATTTTCAGGCAGGTAAATAAAGGGAATTAGACTGAAATTGGTTTTTAAACATTGGATATTTCTAATAGTCATATTTAAAGGTAGAAATCTGTACCGGCTGGATGCAGTAGAGGTAACATCACTGCTCTATAACCATGGAGACCCAGGTTTAGAATCCCAGCCAGAGCACCTCTCCAGTAAGTATCCTTGGGCAAGACACCTAATGGTACATACTTGCCTACCACACAATATCGGCTGTGGAGTCCAGTGGTAACTCTCTACCCTCTACTCGATCTCTACCCTTCGACCATGGAGAAGCAAGTAAAAATACCATTCAGCACATCCCTCCAATACAACTGTGGAGTAGCAAGTCTCAGCTTTACAAGAAGTGGGTTCAACCTAACCACCAGGTCGCTGATCTACAATCATGGAAAGATGACTCGATCCCACTCAGAAGACGCCGCCAGCGAATGTCCTTGGGCAAGACACCTAACGATATGGATGAGCCTACCTCACAAAATACTTGTACATCTCATAGATTGTAAGATCCCTTGGGAGCTGGGTCCCCCTGAATCAGGTCATCATCCATGTGTGGTACTGTAATGTATCAAATCCTTTTACACCGATCTTGTAAAGTGCTACGGAATTTGTGGCGCTATATTAATAAAGGATAATAATGATGATAGCCGAAAATAAGGTTTTTCAGGTGTTAACATCCAGCTTTTTACCAGTGGTATTATTTAAATATCGGCTCCAGACAAATTTCTTCAACTGTTATTTTGAGAAAAAAAAAATCCGCCAGAAGCAAAGGATATTTTTTTGAAAAAAACAGCCAATAGAATTAAATCAAACCCTTAGCAACAGGGAGCTGCTAAAAGGCCATTTCGATTTGATAACTTTTAGAGGCTCTCTATTACAGGCCCTACTACGAGCAAGCCGCCGTATTCATAGCCTGACTCCGAAGGAACCCGCTAACACAGTGTTTCTCAACTCGTATCCTCAGGACCCACTAACAGGCCTCGTTTGTGGGATATCCGAAGCACAGCACAGGTGATCAAATTAGCTGCTCAGTGATTGCAGTGTTCAGTCTGCATTTCCCCAAGGTGATCTGCAAAATCTGGCCTGTAGTGGGTCCCGAGGACTGGAGTCGAGAAACCCTGCGCTAACAGATAACATCAGCATTGCCATGTGCCATCACTGTTATCATTACTCTGTAATGAATAAGTTCAAGCAAGTCGAGTTGCAGGCATAGCAGAACAACATTGGGACCACTTTATTCCCAGTTTTCTTCTGCATTCGGTGAGAGCAGGCAGCGAATTGTGCGGTCCTCTACACCTTGGGTTTCTGAGCTGGTATTTGAATTTAAAAACCAAATTGGGATTAGGATAACAGTGACCATGGAATTGCTCGTTGTTTTCCACCTGGCCACAAAAACCACTTCTCGTACAAAGTATAGGAAGAGTTAATATACAGTAGGTAGTCCTTAAAGCTGATCCAGAAGCAAAGTTTGCGGTTCAGTTGGCATAGTGACTTGAATCGTTAATGAGTGTACCCTTTCATATATTTACTTATTGGCTAGCTTCAGTATAGGGGCACAAAGTTGAGAAAAACTTTGTGAATCTGGGGTCTATGTGGAATTGATATGGGATTTAATCATTCTAATGAAAAGTACTAGAGCTAGAAAAATATGTGAACTGGACATTTTTTTTTTAGTTCAGCAAATGCTCCAAATGTAAGCGTGTTAGTACGTAAATTCCAAGATTTTTAGTTCATATACTTGCAATTGGCCAACTGTTTTTTTATTACAGTTTAAAAATAGTATTAGGACATATAATGATTGAGAACTTCAATCTGGGGTTTCTCTTTAGAATTTGGTTTTTCTATACTTAATATTTAATGCTATGACATGCTGATGTACTCAGAACTGTTAATGTATTTTCTGTCAACCTTAAGAATGCTTCTGGATTTACTGCTCAGCAGAACAAAATCATGATAGTATTTGCACAAAAAGATATCCAAACAGTGACAGGAGGAGGCAGAGGAGGAGGGTGGAACTCTCAGCTGTCTGGTGTCACTAGGACAAGGACTAGGTCAAGGAGTCAAGTAGATACCTTGGCGTCGCTGTGGCTGTCATATATTGTCATTTAACATAGGACCATGAGAACTCAAAATGTCGAACATCAGCACACAATAGTTTTGTTTCAGCTGGTTATACTAAACATCGAGTAACTATCCACAGAATGAAATGTTTTACATACTACCATTGGATTTGATTGTGACACAGGTTAGTGGAGTAATTAAAATGTTCAGTCAACCTACGGCATCAAAATTAGGACTTGAAAAATCCAAGTGATAGGTAGCCACAGACTTCTTAAAAATCTACATTCTAATTTTCATACAAATCTGTCAAGCCCTGATTTAGAGTTCCAGTAAGGTTGCGCGATGCTAGATGTCGTGAATGTGCAGAGATAGATGTGTGCCTACTTGGTGAAGTGGTCCATTCTTCGACTCGTTAGGTCTCTGCCTATACTTGTTGGATTTTTCTATTCTGGTTCATGATAACGAACAAGAAAATTAGCAATTTGTTTAAGTAATAAAAATAATGTGGGCACCCCCTAAAGTATCTGCTAGATCAAAAAGGGTTATTAAGAGAAAGGTGAAACTCTGGAAAACTGTTGGAGAAGTGACAATTCTAGGTCAAAATATTCTCCCATTTGTCTCACTTTCCAAATCGGCTATTTTGACCTAGAATTTTCACTTCTCCAAAAGCTCTCCACAGTTTCACCTTTCTCTGAATAACCCTGAGTGTTTCCCAAACCTGTCCTCAGGACCGGCTGACAGGCCAGGTTTTCCAGATATCTGAAGCACAGCACAGGTAATATGATTTGCTGCTCAGTGATTGCAGGATTCAGTCTGCATTTCACCCAAGGTGATCTGTAAAATCTGGCCTGATTGAGGGTCCCGAGGACAGGTTTGGGAAACACTGTGCTCCAGTACACAAGATTAAAATTCTAGTGTTTTTTAATTCAACCTTTATTAATTCAGCATGCTTACAGCATTTTCTTAACTGACATCCCGTGTGGAGGATCTATGGAGGATCGCGCTTTGCAGCCCTGTCCAACACGTGTCTAGCATTTCAACGGGGAGGCTTTCGGCACGTCCGCTTGTAGCGCTCGCAATTCGTGCATGCGCTACAGCGTGTGACCGGCCCCATCAAAGTGTCACAACGCTGCGACGGACGCTGGTAGGCACGTCAGTATGGGCACACCTAGTGCGCTCGACGACCCCGGCCTAAGTCTTTTTACTTACTCAAGTCGATTTACTGACCTCTCAGTACTGTATGGTGTCAATATATGAAGCCCTTTACAACGGTCCATCTTGGTATGATATCCTACACTTAAAAGCAACTTCTCTGCATTCCTTGTAAATGTTTTATGTATAAGCCAACAAAGGATATAGGAGGCAAATACACATTTTACTAGGCAAGAAGCTCTGTGTATTTGTGCAGAATTATCCAGAAATTTAGCAGCCGGAGTTAACGTTCTAGGAGGCTAAGACTATCTCGTCTGTGGATTTGCAAAGCAATGAATTTATACCTGAAGGTCTCACTATTTGGAGGATGCCGACTGTATTCTCTAGTTACATTTCTTTAAATATTGGGTGGTTTTTTTCTCCACCATTAACACGGCTTCAAACTGCAAGCTTTGTTAATAAAATCTAAACTTCCCAGCTGCCTCAACCAATATGCAATGGATTCAATGAGTTCCCTTCAGGTGCAGCTGTAGAGTCGAGTCTCTACTGATGTCCCAGAGGACACAACTCCACTCAACACAGCCGACATGTGAGCAGCTCAACAAATAGTAGAATTATTGAGTTCTAAAAGCTAGGTTCTGCATGAATGCACTCACACTGACCCGGGATGATCGACTTTCCTGGATCCTGCGTGCTACATCATTTTATCCACCACTGATTTACCCACCAGCATATGTAACTTTCTCACAAAAGTGTCTATAACATTACAGCAGAAAAGTAACATAGCTGAAGAATAAATATTCATATACATGGAGCCAGAATATCTCAAAGCGAATTTAACATATGGTAATAGCAGGTAAATATTCATCAGGAAGCACACAGGCATTTCAGGCATGTTCAAGCAAGCATGAAATACTCTGGCGTGTAACCAAAAATGGCTCAGCCGCACATGCACTGCCAGTTGCCTTAATCTCCGGAATGTAGCAGTCGCATAGAAACATAAACTAGAAAGCTGATAGGCAGACAAATGGCCTTTAGACAAAGCATACACGTACACAAAGAAGTCATGAGAAGTCTCTGAGCCATGGCATAACTTATACAAAGGGCATTTATAAGTTGAAGTGTTATAGGTGCGCCATATAAAACAAAAAAAGTAGAAATACCTTAACATGAAAACAGAAGCGCAAACATCTGACATAGTGATTTGCAGAGGAATGTAAAGGTGACCCTCGAGAGACAAAACCTTACGCTGCTGAAATCATTACGGGATATATTAGACACTGCAGTTCCACTTACATGAGAAAAAAATAAAAAAAATATAATAAGGAAATGTACGCCTAGAAACAGACTGCGACGACCTCTGGCAGTAAACAATTTATGGGGAATGTTATATATTTATATACGTTTTCTATAGGACAATGGTTTTTGTAAGCTCCATAGGGAACAGGGCCTTCTCTGCCTCATTACAGTATAGCTATGTACTACCCTAACTTACGCTGACCACTGTACTGCATCATAACACCCAAGAGAGATCTCAATGTATCCTTCCTGGTAAAATACTTTATAAATAAATAAAATGTCGGCGCAATACAAATAAATTAATAATAATAACCATAGGCATACGCAGACGGAGGCAACTGCTGGGTACTTGGTCATGCTTGTTCATAAGCAAAATAGGACTGGGCACTCAGTTTTCCAACAGCCGATTTATTGGATAAATTTGGTGACTTTTCGGCCCTACTTGAGCCTTTCTCAAGCCATTTTTCCAACGCATCTGCCATTGTTGTAAGTCTGTGTGTCCCGGTCTATTTTGATCATGGTCTATGTTCATGGAAGTTGGTAGTAACTCCTATCATCGAACTGGATCATTTCCTGGCTTCTCTAAGCACTGTGAAGGTTATTCAAAGAGCATCGAAATTTCCCTCTTTCGTTCGGCGCACTTCAGTGCGATTCCAGTTCGCCGACCCTGCTGTGAATTCACCTCAGGGTCCCTGAAGTGCGATGATCTTGGAGACGCCACTGACCTTCAAGCAGCCCATCGAAGACCACCGAGCTGATCGACAAACTGCAGGAAAAGAAAACGGAACTTGCTATTTTTTAAAAGGCGTTTAAAACAATAAAAATGCATGAAAATGTGTGGATATAATAAAAAGGTCCTATATATATATATAAAAAAAAAAGGTCTGTTACAGAATAAAAAAAGAAAACAACATCATATATAAAAATGGGAATCAAAAATTTGGGCTAAAAAATTCAAACAAAGATCAAAAAATTCTAAAACATAAATAAATAAAAAGGCTTTTTGCTGAAACCAAAAAGAATAAACAGTTGAATAAAAAAATAGTATTTACATTGAATCCTATGGCATTCCTCTTTTTAAACCTGTTGAACCGGATCACCGAAAATCAGGACATTTCGGCACAGTTCGGCATTCTCTGAATAGATTAACCATTACTTTTCTAGGGGACAAGTTTACTGCCGCCAAAGATCGGCGAATTGCGACGAACTGCACCGTATTTTGCCAGCATTTGGCAATTGTACCGGCTGGGTGTAGTAGAGGTAACATCATTGCTCTGCATGGAGAGAGCCTGTGGAGTCATGGGTTTGATCCCAGCGAGCAACCTCTCCAGTACGTGTCCTTGGCAAGACACCCAACAGTACATACTCACCACCCAGGACATACTTGAAAACAAGAGAATCTCAATGTATCCTTCCTGGTAAAATCCTTTCTTAAAAAAAAAAATTGACAGCTGAGTATCCGAACTGCCACAAAATTGTGCTGTACAGTGAAATTCACCGTTCGGTGCAATTCCGTGGCAAGTTCGGTGTTTATTGAATAACCCTTTGTGTGAAAATAAGGAATGTGCATTCATTTTTGAACAACTGATATTTCGGGTATTAGAAACTTGCATCAAACAACAGACACCTCAACAAATGACCTGAAAAATGAATCCCATCGGATCAATTTTCATTTGTGTGACTCATTTTGATTTGAATTTGCAAGTTTCCCTATATCCCCACCCATGACTAATGAAGGTGGGTTTTATCACAGCAGTTTGGCTGTTTGCCCTCCGCTGATTTGACTCCTCCACCACTGGCTATAGTGTTTGTGGTATCAGCTGGACAGGATTCCCCACACCTTTGCAATCTATGTGGTTTGCAAGCAAGGGGGCTTCCCAGCAGCCCACCACTCCGCCAATTAACTACTCACCCACTATCAATGGATTGGGTTTTTTAAATAGTCAATTAGTTGGGCAGTAAAGAGTTTGCACACATAGACACAACATTCTTTACCAGCAACACTTTGATTTCATGATTGATACTAAACATTTGTATATATCCATGATCGATACTAAATATTTAGTCTGAAGTTCGGGTGAACCAAATCAATGGTCAATTGAAATTCTTGCCATAATTTTTGGCTGTGCACATGTCTAAAAATAGATGCATTGTATATGTCTATCAGAAGAACAACATATAAGCCTCACCCAGCTTCCTGGTCAGGGAAATCATAATTCCCAACAGTTGGCGTGCCAAAGGCCAGTTGTCAGGGAATAAAACCACCTAGAACATGTCTTTTCAAGAAAAACGATTGTAAAAACAAGAGATGTGGACAGACATGAAGAGACTATTTGACACATAATCACAGAGTTAAATGCCTTAACATGTACGCAGCAAATTAGGTGAATTGGAAATGTAAGCAAGTACAATCAAGCATAATGATTTGATAAAACAGACATCTGAGTAATTGATCACACTTTCCATTGCTTCCCTTGCTGGCCCATCACAAATAAATATTCTGTCAAACGTACTTAGCAGAGTTACATTACAGAGGACACACATACACAGTTAGGACTATGATAGCCCGGCTTTCCTAGGTATTCGGGCATCTCTGCACACCAGTTAACGTATGAATGTCAAAGTCCGCTTTTCTAGGAACCAGCTACATATATTAGGAACCAGGATAACTTTTCTGTAAATATTTGTTGTGAATGATATAGGTATTTAGTAGCTAGGCGTGAAAGTCTAGAATAGATGCTGTTGTCCACCTGTCACTTTGATCTACTAGGCCCTTTTGTACTGGACACGATTATAGAGGTTATTCACTGACCTCCGAATTGGCCCTGAATTTATTTTATTTTTTGAGAAAGGATTTTACCAGGAAGGATACATTGAGATTTCTCTTATTTTCAAGTATGTCCTGGGTGGCGAGTATGTACCGTTGGGTGTCTTGCCCAAGGACACTCCACAGGCTCTCTCCACACAGAGCAGTGATGTTACCTCTACTCCACCCAGCCGGTCACTGTTTGGTTGAATTTCGGGCCAATTCGTCTACTCACTAAGCTGTCAATTCGCCAAATTGTCTTCTATTCACAGATGCCGAAAGCAATTTCAATGCTTTATGAATAAACCCTTTTAGTCTTCTAGGGTTTGTGTTTTGGTGCAATTCACCTCATTTCAGGAATCCATTTCACCGAAAATTTGGTGAATGCACTATTTCGTGAATGGTCACCGTGTTTTGCCGAAATTGGAGTCACTGAAGCAGATATCGGATGTCGGTGAAATATATTCACCTGTATTTGCCAAATTGACAACTTGGCGAATAGACAAATTGGCCCAAAATTACACCGAACAGTGAAAAAGTGAAACACTGAACAGTGAAACCAGCGCAACAGTGAATCCAGCGCAATTCGGAGGTAAGAGAATAACCTCTTATATCTTTGTATAGATAAACATCTGATTTATACACAATGGGCTATATTACGTTTTTTTAACGCTAAAACGGGGATGCTAAGGAGAAAAACCTGCACCTGCAGGTTTCTCCTTAGCGTCTCCATTGTAGCGTGATATTACGGTGCAGGCAGTAAACCAGCAGTCTGCACCGTAACACGGCGCTAAGTCTCAGGTTGCTCGCAGAAATGCTAAGTGCCACCGCGAGAATTCCCTCCATTGAGGCTTCCGCTGCAGATCACATGACCTGCAGGATCTTGCCTCGCGAGATCGTGCCCACAGGGCTAAAACTTTGGGGGCACCTTCTGCAGCAAACAAAATTTGTTTTCAGCAAGTGAATTTCGTTAGCTTTTGGGCTGCAGATCAGCAGATCGAGATATCTCGATATTGGGGCAGCAACAGATGGTGCCTTTGAAGCCCGACGATATCTCGATCTCGGTAGTGAAGGATTTAACGGATGAGATTCTATTCTACATTGTTTTACTTTCTCTTAATAGCAAATTACCTAATCTGGTGTTTTGATTTACTTTAGTAGACTAATTCATTTTTTAATACAAATTTTAATTTAACATTTTGTGTTATTCTCTAATGAGGTCTGTTTTACATTTTCAGGTTCACACGTGAATAATATTAACATCTACATTTCCTCATATCCGTCAGAAGCACGTATCGTTAAAGCGAGGAAAAGGGACTGTGTTTCATTCACCAGAACACATCAGGTGGAAGGCAACAGAAGACGGGATCTGTCGGCATCTCGGCTTTTTAAATTCTTTAGAGGAAACACATTTCACAGCTTTAAACACATGATATTTAGCATTCTGCCAACAGCTTTTCCTTTGTAATTAGGTGGTCTAGTTATTGGTTTCCTAGATTGGAACGGCTGCTGTTTATTCTTTCAGACCTAACCACATAAACCCATTATGTTTAATAAATAGCTAAATAACACACTTCGGGTTATGCTATTCCCTAACACGCACTAAAACACAATCAGCATTGTATACTGACACTTAAAGACCTCATGCATAGCATGATGCTCACGGGAAAAAGGAACACTTGCATGTGTTGAGGTCTGTATTGAAATCATTGCATGGTATATTCTACCAAGGATTAAAATAATCTCATGTTTATTAGCTGAAATTTAATGATCCATGATCCTCCTGAAATACAAGCAGGAAATAGTCTGCCCGGCACTCATTGCATTTTGATTATAGCTACTATTCTAGAAATTAAAGGGAATTACTAATGGGTTTTGGACACGTTGCTGACACCAGTTTCCGATTTTATCCACGTGAACTATTGTGGCCTCAAAACAACATCAGATTAACAAAATAACCTAAACGTGTCCAAGATCGAGAAGAGTAGTGTAAAATAAAAAGAAACAATATATAAAAAATAAAAAAAGGGGGGGGGAGTCAAAATTTTAGAATATGTATACGCTCACGCTGCCGGCTGGTTCCTACACATATAGTAAATCCCTGTTAGGTCAGCATTATCTGCCTTCCGAAAGATTTAAAATTGTGCATAGGGTGGAACAAATTATTATATAATATTTAAATTCTATTTTATTATATAGTATTTTAATATATAATATTTTTCAGGTATATGATGAGTCATAAAATTGAATATTAAAGTACAGCTTAACATATTTCTATTATTTTTTATTAATTATAAGAACCAGCAGCAATGGTTAGGGGCCAACTACACATTTTATAAGAGCCACACAAGGGTTCATATATAGATTTAAGTAGTGTAATCCAAAAATATAGAAGAGGTAAAATTCTAGGAAACAGTTGCTACTTGGCCCAAGGATCCAAGCCTTCTTTTAAAGTGATGCTATACATTATTCGATGTCTCTGGCACACGTGGGGTTGTTATTGAATGGATGATGGTTGCACTTTGGAGAACTTTGAAGAACTATGGTAGATCAAGTATGGTGGAACTATGGTAATTATCTATTTAGGGAACTTCCATCTTAATTTGCTGTACCTTTTCCCATTCTTTCTCATGTAGTTTCTGCTGACGTTGTGAAGAATAGTTCTCAATGTAGGTTCTAAAGGGATTTCCACTGCAGTTTCTGCTGAAGTTATATAGTGTACTAGTCACTTTAGTGTCCATTAGTGTTTCATTCGAAGTTGTTTAGCTTTACTGTTTAACTATACAATGAAGATCAACACTGTAAAATCGCCAAAGTACATTCATTTGGGTTACAAACAATGCTGGAGCACACTAAATAGAGAATAGCCACTGTTTGCTTATTTTACAGGAGGAATAGGTGATAGCATTGTTCAGTGTGGTTTGCCGTTGTTTGCAGTAATGCCGATGTAATTGTGTGGCATTGTGTGACATTGTGTCATTGTGTGACAAACTATAGTGAGAAATTTCTCCAGAACGTATTATAGAATCCCAATGTTATACTATCAGAGTTATTCAGAGAGCACCGAAACGTCAGCGACATTTCGGTACTCTCCTGTGCCCTGCACTACGGCTAGTCTGATTCGCCGACCTGCTGTGAATTCAGCATTCACCTCAGGGTTCCTGAAGTGCAGGGAACAAGCCGCCAAACGCATCCGAAAGATGCTGCAAAACTGACGAATCGATCTGAAAACCCGCCACAAAACCGCTTAAAAAAATACTGAATTGATCCGATAAAACGCCGAAAACCCACTGAACGCATCTGACGAAAAGTCAAACACAGCGCCAACCAGCCGCTGGAAAAAGCCGACAAGTCGACGAATGTATGGAAAAAAAAAAAAACAACGTTCAAAGGTGTTTGCAAAAAAACTACTGCACGAAAATGCCTGGAGATAATGTATATGGTCCTATGAACAATAATAAAAAGGTCTGTTATAGAAAAAAAAAATTCATTTTTTTAAAAATCCGGAAAAAAGCCTAAAAAATCCTAAAGTATAAATAGACTTTTTGCTGCAAGTGAAAAGAATAAACGGTTGAATACATATATAATAAAAACGGGGAATATTTTTTACATTGAAACATATGGGATTCGCCTGATTAAACCTGTCGAATGAAAGCACCGAAAATCAGGGCATTTCACTGACTTTTCTCTGCTGTTCGGTGTTCTCTGAATAGATTAACCATTACTTCTCTATAGGGATTTCACTGACATTGAAGATCAATATTGGGCGAACTGTCAGTTTTTGGACTAGCCGAATGGCCACGAAATTGCACCGTACGGGGAAATTCACCATCCGGAGCAATTTCGGGGCCAGATCGGCTTTCTTTAAATAACCCTGTATATGGTGGAATTTCCAAATAATATAAAATACACAAGTTACAATGACAGAGCCAACCTTCTGTTGTTGATTCTATCATCTAGACCAGTTTTTATGGTTTTTCTCAGCACGCTGTTTACAAGTCGTGTAGATCTGCCTATGTAGCTCCCCTTTATTGCTCAGAAACCTGTGATTTTGGTGAACAAGAGGACCATTCTGCTCAAATATCCTAGAAGAGAAAACGGTTACTGGATATTAAAACAACATAAAGCTCCCTGAATATGTTCCACTGAAGGCTACTGTATTCACACAAATTCCCAGAGATTTAGATTTCATAGCCCAGGCAGTAATTTAATAGCCATAGAGGGGGACGAGTTCAGAATCCTATTCAGATATTAGGGTTTGACTTTTATGAGGAAATGTGAGCGTTTTTAAGAGAATGGAGTCAGCAAAAGAATAAAAGAATAAATACATTATAATGCACTCATGCTGCTTGTTTGAGGACAGTTGTTAAAAAGAGAAACATTAATTTGTTTTACCAGAATTCTAAAATGTAAACCTTGATACATACAGGGTTATTCAAAGAGAATCGAAAAGTCACCACACGTTCGGTGATCCCATTTTGGCGACCCTGATGTGTATTCAGCAAGCACCACAGGGCTGTCGTAGTGCAGGGAAAAGCCGCCGCAAACCCGACGAAAACTCACCGCAAAACCTGGCGAACGCACACCGAATCTCGCAAAAACATCTGGATTAACCCCGCCGAACACACCGGAGAAACCCGAGCAGCTGCCGATCACGGCGCAGAGCAGCCGCCAGAAAAAGCCGACACCGCAGAGGAAAGGAGTGAAAAAAAAAAAAACAGAATGCTTGAATGTTTGAAAAGTGAAACGCTGTTTGCTAAGAAACTACTGAACGAAAATGTCTGGAATTTGCACATAACATCCATTGAATGATAATGAAAAGGGCTGTTACAGAAAAAAGAAAAAAACATTTAAAAAAAAAAGGGAAAAGAATTTGCGCAAAAAAATCCCGAAAAATGCCTAAACTATCCTAAACAAATCTATTAATAAAGAGACTTTTTACTGCAGAATATTATAATCAACGGTTTATTTGATATTGGATTAAAACGGGAATATTTTTTAACATTGAAGCCTATGGGATTCGCCTGAATAAACCTGTCGAATGAAACCACCGAACAGTAGGGCAATCCGGCAACTTTTCACTGCTGGTTTGTGTTCTCTGAATAAACGAAGCAGTGCTTCTCTATGGGGATTTCACTGCCCTCGAACAGGCACCGAACAGGCACTGTATGTGCAGGCAATTCGCCAAGATTTGGCGAACTGCCTACTCTCTGGATAGCCGAATAGCCAGGAAAGGTAAGTGTACTCTGAATTTCAGCGTTCGGTTACCTTTCGGCCACAATTTGGATCTCTTTGAATAACTCTGATAGACTTTAATGGCAATTCAATATGACTGATAATACTTTAAGGAACAGCAAAGGAGGAGGTGCACACCAAATGGCAAGCTGAGTGGGTTATCCTGCTGGGTGCTCATGGACCCTAGGGTAGCCAAAACCCTTGTAGAGGATGCAAACTGAAGATCGAGAATCCAGGCACTCCAAAAGCAGTAAAATGAAGAGAAATTTTATGTCAGAACCTGTGACATTTTGGTTGAAATCAGTTCTTTTCAAGCCTGAAAAGTTTCATACAAGGCAAAGGACAAAAGTTATATAAATGTGTAAATATTTACTGTGCTTTAGCCAAATATAAAAATAACTCCCTACCTCCTGTGTGCTACATGACTTATGAAATAAAACAGTTAACTCTGAACTAAGGGAAAATTAGTTGAGAAGTGGAAGAAGTGGTAAGGTGTGTGATGAGATATTCTGTATCTTTCCATAACATGGATACAATCACCTTGGTGGCTGTTAGCTCATTGGTTTACATTTATGACCACTAGTTGGGATCAATTCTTTGAATTCAATATTCAGCAAGGACCTCCCGCCACACACACATACACAGGGTTATTCAGAGAGAGGTGAAAAGCAGGAGAATGACTGGAGAATGGAAAATTCTAGGTCAAAATAGCCAATTTGGAAAGCGAGATGAAAGGGAGAATTTTTCTGGTTTGGCTATTTTGACCTTGAATTTTCCATTCTCCAGTCATTCTTCTGCTTTTCACCTCTCTCTGAATAACCCTGAGAGAAAGCAGTCTGTATCATTATATGGAGCCATAGATGAGGACTGTGAAAGATAAAACAATATATATTACATAGTTACATAGGCTGAAAAAAGACATGCGTCCATCGGGTTCAGCCTTTCACACATAACCTACTGATGTTTATTCAAAAGAAGGCAAAAAACATAGTCTGAAGCGCTAGCCAATATGCAACATACTGGGAAAAAATTCCTTCTTGACCCCAGAATGGCGTCAGATTTCTGCCTGGATCAAGAAGCTTTTACTCACATATTAAATATTATGACCCTTAATATTTTGTGTCTGCAGGAAGTAAAATCCAGACGTTTTTTTAAAGGTCTGTACAGTCTCTGACCCAACCACCTCAACAGGCAGAGAATTTCTCTAATATTTATTAAAAAGTACATTCCATCTTGAACTCATCCCACACCCCCGTACTGTAATGCATGAACCAAGACCAGGTTTAAAAATCCCTTGCATTTAATGGTCGTGGTTTTATTTTTCTTTATTTTATTTTTTTCTTTATTTACAAGGTAATAATAAAAAATGACACGAGCAGGACTTATTTTGATGACTCCTCTAAAATTTCCTGATCATCTTCCAAAAAAGAAAAAAACTGCATGTGATTTCAGGGAAATCCATTATCTCTTCAGGATCCGGGTTACAACATACATATAGAGTACAAAAAAGATAGATAGGGCCGGCAGTAGAAACAACACCCAATGCCAATCATGTTCTAAAACGACTTGAAGACACAGCAAAAATCAGAAAGTTGGAATAATCGGTAAAATGAGTTTATTGCGCACTGCAGGAAGGTATATAATTATTTACCTATTAGACAGTTAGCAAGGTCAGCCAGGGTAATGTCCTAAAAGAAGGATGTCTTCAACCCTCAAGGCTACGGATTTCTATTCCTGTCGGATCATCTGTTTTTCATCCTATAGACAGGCACACTGATAGATATACAGACAGAAGGATCAACAGAAAGATGGGAGATGGAGACGGACAGAAAGACAGACAGGGACAGACAGACAGACAGAAAGACGCTGCCAGAAATATTCAATAATTTATGTATTTTTCATGCACAGACTGACTAAACTACATTAATGTATGTTTTTAGTTACATCCCAAAGATTAAAAATGAAGGTAGCATCAATCATACAGTCCCGGGTAAAGACATCCTGTACACTAATGTCTTCTGGCTCCAAGAGCTTAGGTTTTATCTTGCATTAGCCGCAAAGCTTTTTCAATTGGTACTGGGCCGTACACATCCAAGATACAGATAAGTACACCGGATGGCCGATGTTTCTTTAGCCAAATAAGACATTATTTAAAAGTGATCCATTATGAGATCATGTACTGCAATACTTGGCAAAAATTAATCAGATGTAGAATTAAAGAAGTCAATCCCTACTCGTATTTTAAAAAGAAGACAAATACGCTAAGTACCGGTTTGGCCCTAAAACATGCACGCAAATGAAATACATTGATACCAGGGTACTTTATTAAATTTAACATGCATAACATGATTTGATTATGTCTGCTAGAGTTACTGTGAAGTGGAAGTGGGCTGTTCTGTTATTTTTGGGAAAATAGGATAGATCAATTCAAATCAAATCAAAATAAGCTTTATTGGCAGGACCAAATACATTTTAGCATTGCCAAAGCATATGGGGAGGAGGGGGGGGGGGTAGTGGGACATATATATGGGGGGGAATGGGCAAGTCCATGGACATTATCAGGGGTAAGGGATAATGTGAAGGGGGATGGGGGCGAGTCCGTGTTGGGGAAGGATAGATTGTGTCCAAAAACTGTCTGTAAAATTCTATCCTTTCTTCAAAGTAACAGGATTTTTGCAACATGAGCCTGAAGGTAGAATTGCATCAGGAATACAATAGGTCTGCGATGTGTAAATGGTGGTTCACAGAAACCGGAGAGCGTGTAGGTATTTGGAAGTTTTATCCACATGGATGCGTGGGTTTAACATGTGTCCTACAAAGTTGAAGATAGGAATGTGCCCCCCCTCCCCGCTAACAACCAATCCCTCTCACTCCAGCTATTTCTTTGACCAGTTAATTCAATTCTTTTGTGGTTCTCTGTGCCCCCTCGGTGTGTGGCTCACAAGGAGCATCTGTCTCCTGCCTAAGTGATAAGTCAGCTAACATTTGTTCATGGGTGTCATGTTTTAAGGTTGAGCAACTAATGTTAATCTTTGCAGCCACACTTCATGAGCTCTCATTAACTAGTCTCACAGGTTTGGTGAATTGACACAATTAACACTTTCTGAAAAAGCAGAGAAAATAAGAAACTCCTCTACAAATCTCACCTTCTACCTTCTCAATCCCTCTGCTCTGTACTAGAGTCTCTGGTAAACTGGCTCGACAAAAACATCGAAACATAGAAAATGTTGGCAGATAAGAACCTTTCGGCCCATCTAGTCTGCCCAATTACATGGATACTTTACCTGGATTTATCTTTTGTTTAGGATAGCCTTATGCCTATCCCATGCTTGCTTAAATTCAATTACTGTTTTGGCCTCTACCACTTCTACTGGAAGACTGTTCCATGTATCCACCACCCTCTCAGTAAAATAATGCTTCCTGATGTTACTTTTAAACCTTTGCCCCTCTAATCTAAGACTATGTCCTCTTGTTTTGCTACTTTGTTTCCGTTTAAATATACTCCCTTCCTCTACCTTGTGGATTCCCTTTACGTATTTAAATGTTTCTATCATATCTCCTCTGTCTCGTCTTTTTTCCAAGCTGTACATGTTAAGATCATTAAGCCTTTCCTGGTAACTTTTCTCCTTCAAGCCGTACACCATTTTAGTAGCCCTTCTCTGAACTCTCTCTAAGATGTCTATATCCTTCTGGAGATACGGTCTCCAGTACTGCACACAGTACTCCAAGTGAGGTCTCACCAGTGCTCTGTACAGTGGCATGAGCACTTCCCTTTTCCTACTGCTAATACCTCTCCCTACACAACCAAGCATTCTGCTAGCATTTCCTGCTGCTCTATTACATTGACTACTTACATTTAGATCCTCTGCAATAATAACCCCTAAGTCTCTTTCCTCAGATGTTGAGGTTAGGACTGTATCAAATATTCAGCCCTTGGGTTTTTACGCCCCAGGTGCATTATCTTGCACTTATCCACATTAAAACTCAATTGCCACAGCTCCGACCATTTTTTTAGTTTACCTAAATCATTTGTCATTTGGCTGATCCCTCCAGGAACGTCAACCCTGTTGCAAATCTTTGTGTCATCAGCAAAAAGACATACTTTACCATTAATACCTTCTGCAATATCACTAATAAAAATATTAAAGAGAATGGGTCCAAGTACTGACCCCTGAGGTACCCCACTGGTAACAAGACCTTGCGCCGAATAAACTCCATTTACCACAACCCTCTGTTGCCTGTCACTCAGCCACTGCCTAATTATCCATATAAATGAGTTGAATATAAGAGATTTTTAAAAAGAATAAAAATTTTAATTCAGTCTCAAAACCTCCTTATTATATTGATAGAATTTGTATATATACATTTATATATATTTACAATAAAGTCCAGAAATATTGGGACATTGACACAATTCTAACATCTTTGGCTCTATACACCACCACAATGGAGTTGGAATGAAACACAATGTGCTTTAACTGCAGACTGTCAGCTTTGATTTGAGGGTATGTACATCCAACTCAGGTGAACAGTGTAGGACTTACAGCAGTTTGCAGATGTGCCTCCCACTTGTTAAGGGACCAAATGTAATGGGACAGAATAATAATCATAAATCAAACGTTCCCTTCTTAATACTTGGTTGCAAATCCTTTGCAGTCAATCACAGCCTGAAGTCTGGAACGCATTGACATCACCAGATAATGGGTTTCTTCCCTGGTGATACTCTGCCAGGCCTCTACTGCAACGGTCTTCAGTTCCTGCTTGTTCTTGGGGCATTTTCCCTTCAGTTTTGGTCTTCAGCAAGTGAAATGCATGCTCAATGGGATTCAGGTCAGGCGATTGACTTGGCCATTGCATAACATTCCACTTCTGTCCCTTCAAAAACTCTTTGGTTGCTTTTGCAGTATGCTTTGGGTCATTGTCCATCTGCACTGTGAAGCACCGTCCAATGAGTTCTGCAGCATATGGCTGAATGTGAGCAGATAATATTGCCCGAAACAATTCAGAATTCATCCTGCTGCTTTTGTCAGCAGTCACATCATCAATAAATACAAGAGAACCAGTTCCATTGGCAGCCATACATGCCCACGCCATGACACTACCACCACCATGCTTCACTAATGAGGTGGTATGCTTAGGATCATGAGCAGTTCCTTTCCTTCTCCATACTCTTCTCTTCCCATCACTCTGGTACAAGTTGATCTTGGTCTCATCTGTCCATAGGATCTTGTTCCAGAACTGTGAAGGCTTTGTTAGGTGTTGTTTGGCAAACTCTAATCTGGCCTTCCTGTTTTTGAGGCTCACCAATGGTTTACATCTTGTGGTGAACCCTCTGTATTAACTATGGTGAAGTCTTTTCTTGATTGTTGACTTTGACACATATACACCTACCTCCTGGAGAGTGTTCTTGATCTGGCCAACTGTTATGAAGGGTGTTTTCTTCACCAGGGAAAGAATTCTTCGGTCATCCACCACAGTTGTTTTCCATGGTCTCCCGGGTCTTTTGGTGTTGCTGAGCTCACCGGTGCATTCCTTCTTTTTGAGAATGTTCCAAACAGTTGTTTTGGCCACGCTTAATGTTCTTGCTATATCTCTGATGGATTTGTTTTGTTTCTTCAGCCTAATGATGGCTTGCTTCACTGATAGTGACAGCTCTTTGGATTTCATCTTGAGAGTTGACAGCAACAGATTCCAAGTGCAAATAGCACACTTGAAATGAACTCTGGGCCTTTTATCTGCACATTGTAATTGGGGTAATGAGGGAATATCACACACCTGGCCATGGAACAGCTGAGAAGCCAATTGTCCCATTACCTTTGGTCCCTTAACAAGTGGGAGGCACATCTGCAAACTGCTGTAAGTCCTACACCGTTCACCTGAGTTGGATGTACATACCCTCAAATTAAAGCTGACAGTCTGCAGTTAAAGCACATTGTGTTTGTTTCATTCCAACTCCATTGTGGTGGTGTATAGAGCCAAAGATGTTAGAATTGTGTCGGTGTCCCAATATTTCTGGTCCTGACTGTATAAACTCATTTAAGTTGCGGTGGAGGGCAAAAATTTTGATTAAAAGCCTCCACACTGCAAATAATAAAGTTTATTATTGCAGAAGTCATCTACACATCCCAGCAATTCAAAGAACTGCATCACAGAGTTCATGTGCTACATTCCCCCTATACTATACTGTGCTGACTAGCCTGAGAATAGTCAGTATAATTGTAAGAGATAGCATTATAGGAATTGGGAACTGTCCCCTTAAGGGAAATGTCTTTTGTGAATTGTAGTTTTATGACATGTGATCAGATCTATGTGTCTAATTGGTGCTGAGACACTTTGCATGCTGGTAGGAAGAAGGGCATGTACTTCAGGAAGTAATTCCAGGAGAAGATGCAGCATGCTCTCTCTCTACATGGGAATGAAATTACCCTTTTTTCACACTGTATAAAAGGACAGAATATTAATGATCCAGATGAATCTTTTCAATGACTAAGTTTTGTTTATGTATACCTGGAAATAAATATCTGTATATGCCTTTCATCGGAGTTGAAGCTGCCTGTTTCTACAAAAGCCACCGTGGAGACAGAACAAGTACAGAACTCTGGGTAAGACATGCAAATGATGTCTGCAATTTCTAATTTTTTTCGTATATATATATATATATATATATATATATATATATATTATATATATATATATAATATATATAACTTTCCATTCTTCCATATACAGAAAAATTCATCAGCCACATCAAGCCAAGCTAACAAGGATGCCTCTGCTAACTGTGCAGGGAGGATGGGATGAGGATGGTGCATTTTTCCATCGCTTTTTTTCTACATGAGATTTTAACTGTCTGTACACAGAGGTGGCTTCTGTGTTTTTCCTTTTCCGCCCCCTCCAAATCCCATTTATGACCATATGTTACTCGTGGTAATATTTACAACTTCAAGATGGTCAGGAAAAACTTACCAAATGTTTCGGAAGGGAGGATAGAATTCCTGGATACCATAGATTGCACCTAGATAATGTTAATGCGCCAGTCTGTGTGAGGACATGGTTCGCTTATAAAAATATGTTTCTTCATTTGTATGAATTGGAAATAAGTTAAGGTATTTACATTTTTTTTAATGAAGCCAAAATTCTAATGAAAATTGTGCTTTATAAAAAATGTAGGACCCACTGGCGTGCGCAGCTCGTAACATTAGGGTGTGCATCCATGGAACATTTATTAATTGAAAACGTATGTTAAAAAGATCTTGCACAAAATGCACATTTTTCTTTAGAAATAACAAACCTGTAATCGGAGAAAGTCAGTTTTTATGATATTTATCATGAACCAGATAAGGGGCATCTAAAATGTCAGTATTGGAGGTGAAAGAGGACCTACTCATCGAACATTGGGGTGTGCTGGGCACACCAGGCACACCCCATGTGCACGCCTATGGTAGGACCGTATACCAACATTGGTGTAAACTTCAAAGAGCCATTAAAGTCTGTGGAGTTGCTAAATTTACAACAGCTCTGCTTACGTTTACACCAGGGTTGGCCCATAATTGTGTGTTGACTGTTATACACAAGTGGTTTTACGCAGGTAAAAGTATTAGCAGCCCTGTTTCAACAAGTTCCACATACAAAAGTGTAGAGGAAGTTATTTTCAGATGAAACATTTATTGCTCCACTGACACAAACTCCCTTGGGGGGGAAAAAAAAACTATGACAACGGAATTTCCAAATTTGCTTCTACTTCCCATCACACTGCAAGCTAAATATAGCCGTCTGTAGTCTCTCGGCTGGCAATCATGGATAAAGCATACAGAATTTCAGGAATATCGATCCCTAAAAGGATATTTTTGGAAAGGCACGGTAGGCAAGGCCACAGTGATTTCATAACTATCATGTTTTGAACAATCTAGGGCTCTATTCCAAGCCTGGTGTTAACTTAACCAGAGCTGTTGTAAACTTCCCACAACAACTATAAGCTACAGAGTTGCTAAATGTACAACAGTTTTGGCATACAGCCCTTGGTGTGATAAGTCATAAGTGTAAATGTCTCCAACTAAAGTAAGGACCAACTTGAGATAAGCAAAGATACATGATTGAACATGCCAGTTCCACATTACTGGTGTTATAATTGGTTGACTGTACCCTATCTTTTTTTGCCTTTACTTTGGATTATTGTTGTGAACTTGCCTTTCAGTTCTCACAAAAACGGTCTAATATGCACAAGCATTAAAGTTATTTATTTTAATAAAAAATTATCGATTCCTTTGAAGTTATCTTTTCATAAAGAATTACAATGCTCTTGTCGAACTGGTTGATAGGAAATGTGTAACCTATGGTCAGTATACTGGTAGTATGTACCGGCCTGATGGAGTAGAGGTAACATCACTGCGCTATAACCCAGGTTCAAATCCCTGCCAGAGCACCTCTCCACGTAATGGTACATTCTTGCCTACCACACAATATCGGCGGTGGAATCCAGTGGGAACGTCTCTGCCCTTTGACTGTGGAGAAGCAAGTCAAAATACCATTCAGCACATCCCTCCAATTCAACTGTGGAGAAGCAAGTCTCAACTTTAAGAGAAGTGGGTTCAACCTAACCACCAGGTCGCTGCTCTACAATCATGGAAAGACAATTCGATCCCACTCAGAAGACGCCTCCATCGAGTGTCCTTGGGCAAGACACCTAACGATATGGATACGTCTACCTCACAAAAATACTTGTACATCTCATAGATTGTAAGTTCTCTTGGGAACAGAGTCCGCCTGAATCAGGTCATCATCCATGTGTGGTATTCTAAGGTATCAGCCCCTTGTACACTGATCTTGTAAAGCCATAATGTGTTCAAGTTGTACCGGCTGGGTGGAGTAGAGGTAACATCACTGCGCCGCGTGGAGAGAGCCTGTGGAGACATGAGTTCGATTCCAGCGAGAGCACCTCTCCAGTAAGTGTCCTTGGGCAAGACACCCAATGGTACATATTCGCCACCCAGGACATATTATTATTATTATTATTATTCTTTATTTATAAAGCGCCAGCATATTCCGCAGCGCTGTACAATAAGCACAGTATAGACAGGGTTACAATACATTGAACAACATTTGACAAACAGTACAGGAGGAGATGAGGGCCCTATTCCCGTAGGAACTCACAATCTGGGAGGGTTGGGGTTGGAAACAGGAGGAGAGGACTGTAAGGTTAGAGTGATTGATGATTGCGTCAGTGAGTTGGGTGGTAGGCTTCCCTAAATAGGAACGTTTTAAGGGAGCGTTTGAAGGAAGAGAAGTTAGGGGAAAGTCTGACAGTACGAGGGAGAGCGTTCCAGAGAGTGGGGGCTGCGCGTGAGAAATCCTGCAGTCTATCATGGGAAGAGGTGATGCGGTGAGAAGCTAGGCGCAGGTCACTGTTTGACCTTAGGGAGCGGGCTGGGGTGTATTTGGTGATTAGTGAGGACAGGTAGTGGGGAGCTGAGTTAGTGAGGGTTTTGTAGGTAAGGATAAGGATTTTGAACTTAATTCTGCAGTGGATGGGGAGCCAGTGAAGGGACTCGCAGAGGGGAGCGGCAGAGACAGAGCGGCGGGTGAGGTGAATTAGTCTGGCGGAGGCGTTCAGGATGGATTGTAGGGGGGAGAGGCGGGACAGAGGGAGGCCAGATAAGAGATTATTGCAATAGTCGAGTCGGGAGATTACCAGGGCGTGTATGAGTTGTTTTGTGGCGACAGCGGTAAGAAATGGCCGAATTCTGGAAATATTACGCAGTTGGTATCGGCAGGAGGAGGAAAGAGACTTGATGTGGGGGATGAAGGAAGAGCAGAGTCAAGTGTAACTCCAAGACAGCGAACTTGGTTTGATGGGGAAATGGTGATACCCTCCACCGTGATAGAGAAGTCAGGAGGTGGGGAGGCATTGGAGGGAGGAATAAGTAGGAGTTCAGTCTTCGACATGTTGATCTTTAGGTGGTGGGAGGCCATCCAGGAGGAGATGCCAGATAAACAGTCACTGACTTTTGAAAGGACAGGGGGAGAGAGATCAGGGGTAGAGAGGTAGATCTGAGTGTCATCAGCGTAGAGGTGGTAATTGAAGCCAAAGCTGTTGATGATTTTGCCCAGGGAGGAGGTGTAGATGGAAAAGAGCAGAGGACCAAGGACAGAGCCTTGAGGTACACCAACAGATAGAGGCAATGAGGAGGAGGAGTTACCAGCAAAGGACACACAGAAGGACCTGTTGGATAAATAGGATTCGACCCAAGCGAGTGCAGTGTCACCGAGACCCAGAGAGTTGAGGGTCTGTAGAAGGAGGGGGTGGTCAACAGTGTCAAAAGCAGCCGAGAGGTCAAGCAGGATGAGAATAGAATAGTGGCCGTGTTTTTTAGCAGTTAGGAGGTCGTTGGTGACTTTGGTGAGGGCAGTTTCAGTTGAGTGTAGGGGACGGAAGCCAGATTGCAGGGGTCAAGTAGGGAATTGGAGGACAGGAAGAGGGAGAGGCGGTTGAAGACTAGTTTTTCTAAGAGCTTTGATGTGAAGGGAAGCAGGGATACAGGGCGGTAGTTGGATGGAGAGTTGGGATCTAGGGATGGTTTCTTTAGTAAAGGGGTAACTAGCGCGTGTTTGAAGGCGGATGGAAAGGAGCCAGTGGAGAGAGATAGGTTGAAGATGTGTGTGAGAGCAGGGGTGAGGGAGGAGGAGAGGGGAGGAATTAGATGTGAGGGAATGGGGTCGAGCGGGCATGTGGTGAGATGTGAGGAGGACAATAAGGAATTGACTTCCTCCTCAGTGGCTGGGAGGAAGCGGCAGAGGGTGGCAGAGGGGACCTGTGGGAGTGGAGGTGGCAGATAACTATCTTGTGTTGGGATGTTGCGTCTGATATTTAGAGTTTTACTGAGGAAGTAGTCTGCCAGGTCTTGAGCGCTGAAGGCAGCTGTGGGGGAGGTGCAGGTGGGTAGAGGAGGGTGTTGAAGGTGGACCAGAGCCGTTTAGGGTTGGAGGACAGCGTAGATATAAGAGATGAGAAGAAGGATTGTTTGGCCAAGTGGAGGGCAGAGGTGTATGACCGGAGAATAAACTTGAAGTGAACAAAATCAGCTTCAGAGCGGGATTTCCTCCAGGCACGCTCTGCAGTGCAGGAGCATCTTTGCAGGTAGCGTGTCTGGAGGGTGTGCCAGGGCTGAAGCTGGCGGCGTGGGGCCTTACAGAGTCGAAGAGGAGCAAGAGTGTCTAGAGCAGAGATAAGAGTAGTGTTGTAGTGATTAGTGGCAGCATCAGGGCAGGTGAAGGATGAGGTATGAGGGAGGTGGTGAAGTAGGTTGGAGAATTGATGGGGGTCCACAGCATGTAGATTTCTGCGAGTGTGTGTGCGGGGTGGGGGAGCAGGGTGTTTAGGAAGTGCAGGTAGGTTGAAAGAGAGAAGGTGGTGGTCAGAGATGAGGAAAGGGCGACAGTTGAACTCAGAAATGGAGCAGAGGTTGGAAAAGACAAGGTCAATAGCGTGACCATCGCGGTGGGTAGGGAGGAGGGAGGATTGTGTGAGTCCAAGGGAGGATGTGAGTGAAAGAAGTTTGGAGGCAGCAGGGGCGGAAGGATCGTCAATGGGAATGTTGAAGTCGCCGAGAATTAGGCATGGAAGATTAGAAGACAGGAAGTGAGAAAGCCAGGTAGCAAAGTGGTCAAAGAACTGGGAGGTTGGTCCGGTGGGCGGTAGATGACTGCCACCCTGAGAGCCAGAGGAGAGAACAGGCGGATGCAGTGTGTCTCGAAGGAGGAGAAGGAGAGGGATGGGGGTGGAGGGAGATGCTGGTAGGTGCAGGTGGGAGAGAGCAGGATTCCGACCCCACCACCATTTCTCTCACCCGGTCTGGGGGTATGGCTCAAGTGTAGACCGCCATGTGAGAGAGCAGCAACGGAGGCCGTGTCAGAGGGAGTTAGCCAGGTTTCAGTTAAAGCTAGGAGGTTGAAGGAGTTTGAAAGGAAGAGGTCATGGATTGCTGTGAGTTTGTTGCACACAGAGCGAGCGTTCCAGAGGGCGCAGGAGAAAGAGGACAGGCGCTGAGGGATTATGGGAATGAGGTTGCTGGGCTTGCAGGGAGGTGATTTATGTGCGATGGAGATAGGATGAGATGGAAGTATTGGATGTGTTGTGGGGCCAGGGTTAGGGGATATGTCACCTGAATAGAGTAACAGCAGGAAGGTGAGAAAGAGAAGGTGGGAATGGGATTTGTGGGAGTTGGAGTGATTGGCAGCACGAGAGTTAGAGGGAGACCATGTTCTGAGGAAACAAAGGAGCTCATGTGAGGCCATCATGTGGGACGAGAGGAGGGAGGGAGAGATGCAGATAGTGTAGGGGTCGGTGGTAGAGGGGCAGGAGTTCCATTTAAGGAGAAAGGTAGAAGTAAAGAGCAGAAGCGTGAGAGAAAGCATGATATAGACGTGCGTTTACCCAGAGTAAAAGTGGGCCTTGCAGTTCCTTCCTCCAGTCCCGCAACTCCAGGAATCAACTCTGAGCGTCCACTTAAGATGCCACTTGAGGATGTCACAGGACCCAAGGCTCAGTGGAGCTGGTCTTAAATGTTATAAAGGGCGGACTGATTACTTTTTAACTGCCTAAATGCAAACACCTGAACAAGAGAAATCTCAATGTATCCTTCCTGGTAAAATACATTCTCAAAAAAAAAAGTTGGCTATTGTTGTCTAAAAACATGGTATAGTCATGATATTCCTGTGACAAGTTCTCTATAAAGTATACAACTCTTTACAATGATAAAAAAAGGGGGAAGAAAATATAACAAATCAGGCTGCATCCTAAATACTGATAACTGTCTTGCTGATAAATTCTGCCAACATTTAACATTTCCTCTTTGTAAGTATGGCCTAAAACCTAGGAGGATTAACACTTCGTAACAGATTATTGGATGTCCCCAAAATATGTGTTAAGAACCCAGGATTTGGAAATGTATTAAGGCCACAGGATAGCATCAGACACAGCATACATTTCCAGTAAAAACAAGATACATCTTGATAGGAACACATGAGACAAATGGAAAGACCTTTAGTAAACTGTCCATTGAGTAATGCAAGGGAGGCGATTATTTAAATAAACAGAACCCTAACTAAAACAATAAAAAGGCTAGTGTTCAGCCTGAGGTTAAACAACCAGTGACAAAAGGCTGAGACAAACTTCCCTCGTAAAACTCTTTTTGTATTTTTAAGGGTGGTGGTCTATCACAAAGGACTTTGAAAGCATAAAATTGTTAAGAGACTATAAATGGTTTCTTCTGGACATTTATTGCAGAACACTGACTTTTTGACATGAGAAACAGAAATAGTTATGCATAATATTTAATTGGTTCCATTTTTGTGCTCAGAGTTTAAAACCCCTTATTAAAAAGTGACAAAGCCTGGAAATTTAGAACTAATTTAGGATCTTCGAATGTCTGCTTTAATAATATAAAATAGGGAAAAAGGAAATGGAGCCTGGTGTACCTCTTTAAAATCCATGGTTTTTTTTCAAGTGGAGATAGTGAATGACAAGAAACATCTATCAAACCCATAATATACTGGCTGGGTGGAGAAGAGGTAACATCACTGCTCTGCATGGAGAGAGCCTGTGGAGACATGGGTTCCATCCTGAAGAGCAACCTCTCCAGTAAGTGTCCTTGGGCAAGACACCTAACGGTACATACTCGCCACCCAGGACATATTTGAAAACGAGAGAAATCTCAATGTATCCTTCATGGTAAAATCCTTTCTAAAAAAAATATATATATATCTAGCCAATGCTTTTTCAAGAAGACTTCCACAAAATACAGAAACTAAATTTGAGTAGGTATGGGTAGACATGCTCTTAGAGCAGATGTGCTCGAAGACAGTTACCACATCCACTGTTTCTTGGAGTTCAGAATGAATGGTGCCATGTAAGAGATTTCTGATGAGGCTAAGGTGTCATAATACCAGTTCAAATTCAGAACTGCACAGCCACAATTTTCAATTGACTTTGCATTTGCAGATTTCTGAATCAAAATATTTGGGATTTGGAAATATCCCCAAATCAGAATTTTCCTATTAGAACCAATCAGATTTTGGATCGAGTTGGAAAATACAGAAAATGCATTGGCATACATATCTTCCCTTTATAACACCTATATCCCTCTGGACTTCCCTCTATATCCCCCTCTTTACTTCCTCTCAGAGCTGCCATCAGAATGTTTGAGTCCCCTTACTGAATCACTGGACTGGCTCCCCCTTCCCTCATCTGTCCATTTCAACAAAAAGATAAAACATTTTGGCCCTAAATCCTGTGGCCCAACGGGAAATTTGTTGGTATCTTGGTGTGCCAATCCTTGGTGACATGGAAAATCCCTTACATCACTGGCACTTAGACAAGCTGCTCAGGGTTTGGCTAGGCCCCCCTGGAATGACTGGGCCCCTTAATACAAAATGTGCTGTCACCCCTCTGATGGCAGCCTTACTACCTCTACACAAGCCACTGTATACTACCCCTAAACTCCCTCTATACACTCCTACCAAAAGATGGTTAGGGTACCTTCTAGAATCAGATTTAGGGTTACCATTAGGGTTTGAGTGACTTAGGGTTAGGGATTACTTTTAGGATTCTAGTTTTTTTTTTTTTGAGAAAGGATTTTACCAAGAAGGATACATTGAGATTTCTCTCGTTTTCAAGTATGTCCTGGGTGGCAAGTATGTATCGTTAGGTGTCTTGCCCAAGGACACTTACTGGAGAGGTGCTCTTGTCAGGATCGAACCTGTGCCTCCACAGTCTCTTTCCACAGTTATAGAGCAGTGACGTTACCTATTTGAAATAGGGATTGGGTTACTATTCCTGCTTGTTTTATGATTAGGTTTAAGATTAGTATTAGGTTTAGGGCTGGGTTCAGAGTTACCTTTAGGGTTAGGGTTACTATTTATGCTTGTTAATAATTAGGGTTATGGTTACTTTTGGATTAGGTTTAGGGTTAGGTATACTTTTAGGATTAGGGCTACTATTTCTGCATGTTTTATGATTATGGTTAGGGATTCTGCATTGCACAATCAGTGCAATTTATTAGTCATACAAATTGAAAAATTTTATTCAGATTTAATCAGAAAATATATTTTGGCTCAATTCGGTACAGCGATCCAAAATTTGGATGATTCGGCGGGTTTGCGACGGCTATCTGGCGAGTTTGCGACGGTCGGCCGGTTTGTGGCATTGGCCGACGGGTTGGCAGCGACTGTCTGGCGGGTTGACTGCATTTTTTCAATTTGTTCGGAGGCCGATTCGTCGCACTCAGGGGACCCTTTAACCGGTGTTGCTTTAATGCTTTAACCGGAGTTGTCACAAAGTAACTGTACTGGTTTAAGGTAAAAAAAGAAGATTATATTGCATAGGAAACGCAAGTACAGTATAATCAAAATATTTTTTATAGTTATTGGACACTTAAAATTCCTTTCAATGTATTGTAAAGAATACTGTAATTAAATCTGAATTCCAGAGAACCCCCAACAGGAGACAAGGTTGTATATCAGCCGAACAGATGCAATGCTAAATGGTTCATCTAAGGCTCCGACATTGCTTCCTCTCGTATTATATTCTAACTGCTTGTAAACTAGGTCAAATCCCACTGACCTATCTAATACAATATGCGGCTTTTTGTGTTTGTTTGCTTTTAACCCGACACTCTCTCCCTGAGCTTTGGCTGAATAAAAAAAATACATCTATCATCACAAACAAAGCCATTTAAACGACCTTTGGGATAAATAAATAGATACAAGACGTATAGATAAAATGATAGAAGGATAGTTTTCAGTTTATAAAAAGATTTACTCATACTACAGTCCATAAGGGACAAATACAACAATACTTTGCTCAGCAGCATATGTAAAACAGGTTAGACCATCTGTCTGGTAACTTTAGCCATCATTTCTTTCTGAACAGAGGGAAAAGCCTATTGTTATACCGTGCCATTATTCTGATAAAATAAGTATATAATATTTAAACATACCTTAAGATTTTATAAAGGCGTATTATGGCTCAGTTCTCATCTATTCTTGATCTACCATCCTCAAACTAAAGGTCTCCCATTTATTTATTTATTTATAAAGGATTTTACCAGGAAGGATACATTGAGATTTCTCTCGTTTTCAAGTACGTCCTGGGTTCAAGAACATTAAAATGTTACAGTTGTTACAGAAATACAAAGTAATACAATGCAAGATATTGAAAAAAAATACACAAATATACAGATTAACAGAAAATAAATATGTAGGAAATAGTCACTATGTTACATGTTTACAGGTGCATTCTGTATATAGTCACTGTGTTACATGTTTACAGGTGCATTCTGTATATAGTCACTGTGTTACATGTTTACAGGTGCATTCCGTATTGGGGTATATTAATAGGGAGCTCGAGTGACTTTAGACTGGGGGAAGATTTGATGGCGTCTGGGAGGTTATTCCATAACTGCGGTGCTCTGTAGGAAAATGAGGACCGAGCCACTGTCTTTTTGTATTGTGGTATTGCAAGTAAGGTGCTGGTCCTGGATCTGAGGTTATAGGATGAGGGAGCTGCTGGGGGAAGCAGTCTATTCAGGTAGGGTGGCAGCTTCCCAGAAAAGCTCTTAAACACCAGGTTGGAAAGGTGAAGGGTACGTTTAGACTCCAGCGACGGCCAGTTTAGCTCTTTCAACATGTCACAATGGTGGGTCATGTAGTTACATTGTAGCGCAAAGCGGCAGCATGAGTTATACAATGTGGTAAGTTTCTGAAGGTGTGTTTGCGGGGCCGCTGCATACACTACACTACTTTTAACTTACTGCAATCGCTAGGGGCAAAACTGGGAATAACTGGCCCCAAAATTTTCTCAGGGATATTAATAAATAAGGTTAAAAAAATATGAAAACCCACTCACAAAGTGAGTGTCGGCGCTGTTGTTATGCGTGAAATTGTATCAACAATTGAGTTGACAACAATTGAGTCATTTATGGCTGAATACTGATATCTACTTTCTGGAGTATCCAGATTTATGCTCGATATTGGAACCGCTTGAAGGGTGGAACCCCCCGAATGCTAAAGAGGTTCTCCGTGTTCATACTGAGCCACTCATTAGGGAGGCTCAGAACCATGTGAGTGAGATACCATTATTATCCTCTACAATCTTTTACACAGATCTGTGCTATATATGCTTTCCTTTTGAGGTACATCACTGTGAAGCATGAATTTCCCCCCTTCAGAATAACTACTCCATCGTGAAGTTGGGAGGAGCCCCCCTTAGAGGCTCATATGCAGCATTAAACGAGTCTATAGACTCCTCACTTGTGAGTTAAACCTCTGTCTGCTTATATACCGATCGAATTGTTTTACGTTACTGCGCCATTGGTTTTTCCAATTTGTATTTTCAGGTTCAATAACCGTCTTTTTATCCATCCTGTGTTAAATCGAGACCATCTACTATATCTTGCGCTCCCTCAATACAAGTATTGTGTTTTATTTTTAATATTAATAAATAAGATTTTGCTTTTTATTACAGATCAACGAATATTTTCAATGACTCGCCCTTAACGAATACAGAACACATAATATAGGTATATGAAGGGATAAGTATATACCAGGAGCGTAATGTCTGGAAGTTTTAACAATGGTTTTCAGCATTTGATGTATTTAAATGAAAAACCTCAAATAAAAGGTTATTCTTCTTCTTCAGAGACAGTTGGATCAAAAGCTTCCATTTAGTAAAACAATACAGCCAGATAAAAGTTGTCACTACACATTTTCCTTTATCCACTTAAACCCTATTTTGTTCCAGGTTGTCTGAATATATCAAAGTAAAACATATAATAGGCTACACACAAAAAAATCCCAATGGTTTCAGCTTAGTTTAGGTTCGTCCTTTAGAAGAGGAAGAGAAAGATAAGCATAAATAGTAAAACATATTTGTTCAAAGGGTTTCTTTTAAGCCACTGCTCCGTTGAGAAGGACATAGACGTCAGCAAGGCTGGACAAGCAGGAATCTTCTATTAATGCTTGTCCAATGTGAAGAATGCTTAGCTTAAAGCTGACTTGTCAAATATAAATAAGAATTATGCGTGTATATTTTTTATGGTCCCATTTGGATTCCAAAACATCATAAAAAAATACCAAAAAAAGGGACAGCATATGGGCAGGAACATAATTGCTCTAGATGCCGGATGCTTTACGGGAATTGTTATTTCAGATGACTCAGTGTAACACTTGGGACAGGGAACCCTAAGGGTAGAGCAGCAAAGATGAATATTACTCCTTTAAGTGGCTGAGTTAGCATCCAAAACCCTAAGAGTCTAAGTAAAATCAGGAGGATCAGTTATACAGAGATCAGGATAATCGAGTAAACAAAGCCCAGGTCTGAATCACAGATAGCAGTGAGGTTAGGAAAGCTGAGATGAGCATAATGGAGAAATAACAAAGTCAATCATCCTTGGTCAAAACACAAATAAGCAAATACAGACTAGCACAGCGTGCAGAAATGGATCTACGAAGTGACAATGAGCATGGGCTCGAGGTCATATATATATATAAATGGCAAAATCCACTGATGTCATTTGCAAGCTCCACATTGATTCGGAAAAGTGACACATTGATAGACACAGCCACTTCAATAAATGACACAGGCGCAGAGCCACTGGCGTCAAACAGAAAGCTGCACATCCATCAAAAGAAGATGCCAGATGACCTCCATCCAAACAAATGATACGAGGAATGAGGTCTCACAGTCAAAGTCGTGAAATTAACTGCTGGGAACCCTAACATACATGAAGAAGGTGGCATACTAGAAAAGTATGGTACAGCATGTACATCTACAGGGAAAACCTCTTCTTCTGGTAAACAGGTGGCAGATGGATCTTACAGCTGTTGTAGACATTGGTCAGTTTCACAGGCACTTTGACCTTTGAGCATGGAGTCCATTGCTAGTGATTTAAAGCACATCTGCTACATTTACTTACAGGCTGCTGCCATCTTGGTAATGACACCACAATCTGAGGTGCATTCAGAGCTACCAACATTTACCTGTCAGGAGTGGTGACCTATAGTAGACAGAAAATGTTGGTGCCCAGCAGATAAGCATCACAGAGGCACTTTAATCTGAATCTAAACTATCTACCATGGGAGAGCCTTCACCTTACTGAAGAATGGGTCCATTATACAAGGACTTCACAAATTGATTTAACTTACCAACTTTGGAGCTAGTGAGAAGATCTGGTAGCCAACTACACATTTCAGGAGCAAGGCAAAGTATTGGACGGCAATTGTAACGACTCAAAATCAAATTCTAAAATATCAGTACCAGAGGTAAAATTCGAGAAGCTGGTGGCGACTTGGCCCCAATATTAGTCAAGTTCTGCTTTACACACCACCAATTTCAATATCAGCCCGCATAGTTGGCATGCCATGCCATCATGTTTCATGCATGTTTCATGCATCTCTTGCAACATATCTGGAGTGGTGTCAGTTGCTTGATGACATTTTTTCCATTCCCATGGCTTAAACCTACCAATATTGGGAGCTATGTTAGGTATAAACACAAAAGGCCTTTCTTTCTTTGTTCCTTCTTTGAAGCAGGGCTGAATAATTTGGACAGAAGAGAATATTATTCTTACAACTAACAATTACGATGTAGCTTAATAGTAGTGATTGTTTGAGCCCTTGACTGATTTCTTACACCTAAACTGAAAAAAGTATTTTTTCTGTTATTGTTTACAGTTTAGAGAACTAAGAAGAAGAATTATGCTGTCATTGCATATCTGACAAGTGTAATTTTCAAACACAGGCATTGTGCCTTATTTATTTGTATGTTAAACTGTCAAACCCAATTCTTTGTCACAAAAAACACCGAAAAAAATGAATACACGGAAATATAATTAAATAATGCAAAGAGCACGATAACTGTTGCTTAGTAGCTGGCTGTATTTGTTTTTCAAAGACATAAATCCCCATACTTTACAGTTTCGAAAAAAGAAAATGTTATTTCTCAACGACATGAAAGAGTTGCTTGTTAAAAATAAAAAATAGGATTTTTTTTTTATTAGAGGGGACATAGATTGATTTTTTTTTTTTATTATTCTTAAGGACACAGAATAGATCATTTAAGGCAACAGCAGTTTAGTTAAAATAAACATTAAAAAACTGTAAAACATTGGCAATAAAAATTGTGCTAAAAAAAAAAAAAAAGCCCTAAAGCATTACGTAATTTATAAATCGTTCAATTGGTTAAAATGGGATTTGACAAATTTAGGTTATCAGTAACAGTCAATAATGGAAACTATAGGGGCTATTCAGAGAGGTCCAAAATGTCACCGAAATGTAACCGGACACTGAAATTCAGCGTATGGTGACATTTCGGGGCTATTTGACTATCCAGAGAGCAGACAGTTCGCCAAATTTTGGCGAATTGCCCGCACGTATGGTGCTGTTCGACAGCAGTGAAATCCCCCATAGAGAAGCAATGGTTAATCTATTCAGAGAACACCGAACAGCAGTGAAAAGTTGCCGAACTGCCCTGCTTTTTGGTGATTTCATTGGCAGGTTTATTCAGGTGAATCCCATAGGCTTCAATGTTAAAAATATTCCCGTTTTAATCCAACATCTAATAAATCGTTTTTTATTTTATTCTGCAGTAAAAAGTCTATTTATAGATTTTTTAAGATCTTTTAGGCAGTTTTTGGTATTTTTTCGGCAAAATGTTTTTTCTGGTTTTTTTAAAGCGTTTTTTCTTTTTACTGTAACAGACCTTTCTATTATCATTCACTGGATCTTATATGTAAATTCCATATATTTTCGTTCAATGGTTTTTTTGCAAACAGCGTTTAAATTTTGAAACAAGCGTACTGTTTTTTTTTTGTTTTACCCCATTCGTCAGCTTGTCGGCTATTTCTGGCAGCTGCTCTGCGCTGTGATCAGTGGCTTTTTCCGGTGTGTTCGGCATGGTTTTTGCAGCGGTTTCTGCAGGTTTTTAGTGACTGTTCGGCGAGTGTTCGTCGGGTTTGCAATGGGTTTTCCCTGCACTCCAGGGACACTGCGGTTGTACTTGAATACAACGCATAGTTGGCGAATTAGAATCGCCGAAACGCAGTGGCGACTCTAGGAACAATATTTAGGGGGGGGGGGCACAAAAGACCGGCCGTGCAACGCAAGTGGAATTTGAACGCATTTTTCTGAGAACGCTGAACCGCTAGTACTGACGTACTGAGTGCGCAGCTGCGGCATAGCGGCGTGTTTGCGTGATTAGGAGATGTCAGACACTGCTAATGTCCAGCCAACATAACGTCCAGACACAAAAAGAGTTTTATTGACGATCCGTACAAAATCACGGCCGAAAATGCGCTTCGTCTGACCGTTTTTGCGCATTCCGTGAAAAAATACGTCAATGCGTTCGGACGCACTTTTTCACGTTCGCGGGGAAAAATGCTTTCGTCTGACCCTAGCCTAAGGCTAGGGTCAGACGAGCGCAGTGCGAACGCGCGTGCAGGCGCACTTAATCACGGCCGTAGTAGCAGCAAGTGCCAGGCAATGACGGCCAATATACGAAGTACGGTCGCACAAAAGTCCGGCTGCGCAACGCAAGTGGCAAACGAACGCATTTTGTCGAGAACGTAAAACCTCTAGTACGGTTGTACAGAGTGCGCTGCGTCCGCTAGAGGCGTGTGTGCGTGAATTGGAGATGTCAGACGCTGCTAATGTCCGGCCAACATAACGTCCAGACGCAAAAAAGGTTTTATTGATGATCCGTACAAATCACGGATGCAAATGCGCATCGTATGACCGCTATCGCGTACTCCGTGAAAAAATGCGTCCATTCGTTCGAACGCACTTTTTCACAGACAACGCGAAAATGCGTTCGTCTGACCCTAGCCTTAAACTTACAGGGTTATTCAGAAAGCAGTGAAAAGCAGGAGAATGACTGGAGAATGAAAACTTCTAGGTCAAAATAGCCAAACCAGAAAAATTCTCCCTTTCATCTCACTTTCCAAATCGACTATTTTGACCTAGAATTTTCCATTCTCCTGTCATTCTCCTGCTTTTCACTGCTTTCTGAATAACCCTGTTAGTGCCTGATGACCTACTAACAGATCACCTTGTCTGCAGTAGTCCATGAACAAGGTCTTTTAGCGCATGCTAGGGAAACTCTAAGACCCGGGTTGAGACCCGGCGCTAATGCGGTTGTGTACAGGATAGAACGGTTTTTCTTTTCCATACCTATCCCCCGCCCTCACAAGCTTGAATATGAACACATCCAGTGAATAACCTCACACCCCTGCATTATTAAAATCCTCCACGGTGGCCGTATCATCCATATATTAAAGCTGATGGGCATTGCATGATAAATGCCACCCAACAGCATGTAGAATCCTTACACTGCATTTAATAGATCCAAAAGGAAGGCCAGGTGAGCGACAACAATTTCCCTGCTGCAGCATAGCAATAATACATGTTTCAGGGCAAAACCTATTCACGTGTCCCTTTAAACATGGTCCACACAGTCACCCTAATAATCAACTTCTTACATACTATGAATAACCCCCAGCATAAAATGTTTAAAATTAGGCAATATATTAGAATTAGGATATATGTGCATAAAGGATACATTTATAATAAAGCTTACTGCAACAGCAGCGACATTGCTGACCATATCCATTACTATGGTGTATGGGGCCAAGAGAACACCTGTGCTGCATTCCTTTCAATTGCCTATTAATTTTGGACGAGGACCTGGTTTTTCTGTTTTTTTGGAGTTAGCACCAGGGTTGAGCAGTAGGTAAAATGTTGCACTTAGTGCACCTCGAAAAATTTTGCGCTGGCACCAAGTGAGATGTCAGACGCTGCTAATGTCCAGCCTACATAACGTCCAGACGTAAAAAGAGTTTTATTGACGATCCGTACAAAATCACGCCCGAAAATGCACGTCGTCTGACCGTTTTTGCGCATTCCATGAAAAAATACGTCAATGCGTTCGGACGCACTTTTTCACGTTCGCGGGTAAAAGTGCTTTCGTCTGACCCTAGCCTTAACCCGTAAAATGCCATTCATCAAGGGAAAACATGAAATGAATACACTGAGGCATGTAGTTTACCCATCAACCCGTAAAATGCCATTAATCAAGGAAAAAACAAATGTATATTGTAAGGGATGAAGCCTACACATTAACCCTTAATACACAACTAAAACCAAGGCAAAAACTAACATAATACACAATGTAATGTATAGTCTGAACATTAACCATTTCACTGCTGAGCCATTTCAACCCTGTGAAAATGTTTAAGTTTAAGTACACGTTTTTATTTAATGTTTTATGACTTATACTTCACACTGAATATGGTCATGTTGGGTATCATTGGAAAGACCAGATTCTGCCCTTTCGAATGACACCTAGTTCTTCCATATACGATGCATAGCGACGGAGATATGTTGGTCCGAAGAAGTGTGGGAAGCTGGCTGCTGATTTTTGGTGGGGGGGCACATGGGGGGCAAGGAATAACCTAGGGGGGGCAATTGCCCCCCCTTGCCCCCCTGTAGAGTCGCCTATGCCGAAACGCCCCGAAGCGCGGGGAATGAAAGGGCATTGAAATGTCGGCGTTTCAGTGCTCTCTGAATAACCCTGTGAGTAGTCACCTGCACATTTTTAGGAGTTATCCTTGTTTAGGATAATAAATAAATTTATAAGCTGGGGTAAAATTAAAGAAACTGATGAAAAAAATGTATGGATGGCATGTTCAAATCCAGGTAAGAATTAAAAATAAATCTAGATAAATTAAAAAATAAAATACACAGAGATGTTGTAGATACTAAGGCTAGGGTCAGACTGAGGCAGTGCGAACGCGCGTTCTGGCGCACTTAATCACGGCCGTGCTAGCAGCAGATGCCGGGCAATGACGGCCAATATACGAAGTACGGTCGCACAAAAGTCCGGCTGCGCAACGCAAGTGGAAAATGAACGCATTTTTTCGAGAACGTTAAACCACTAGTACTGACGTACAGAGTGCGCTGCGTCCGCTAGCGGCGTGTGTGCGTGAATTGGAGACATCAGACGCTGCTAATGTCCGGCCAACATAACGTCCAGATGCAAGAAGTGTTTTATTGATGATCCGTACAAAATCACGGATGAAACTGCGCATCGTATGACCGCTATTGCGTATTCCGTGAAAAAATACGTCCATTCTTCGAACGCACATTTTCACGGACAACGTGAAAAATGCGTTAGTCTGACCCTAGCCTTAGAGGTATAAAGGTATGCTATTTCTACTACGGGAGAATGTGGTTTGGGCACGATTTTCCATTAAAACAGATGGAATTGTAGCCAGCACAGCAAGACACCATGTAATGTATTCTCTGTGTATAAATTACAGAAAATCCTTGACTAATTTGAACATTAGACTACAAGAACAAAACACTGTTCATAGCTTTAGGACAAAATCCCAAATGTCATGCTGTTTACCTACTCTAAATCCTTGCAGAAAATACAATATGCTTAAGCAACACAAGCTGGAGAATGTGGTATGTTTTATTCTTACTACATATTTATTTCTTACATTCACTAATGTACTGTTACTGTTGGCGGCAGGAAATTAGCCACTAAGAAAATGAACAAGCCTAATAACCCCTTCACTACCAAGTGATTTTCCCAAAAAACATTGTCACAAACCAGTGTTGTTTTTGTAAAATAATTTTTAATTAATATTAAAGTAAGAAATATTTGAGCTTAAACCCTTTGTATTTCTTACTGTAAATAACCTATTTTTGGCCAGTAGATGGTGCCATCTACTGCCAAATTGAGTTAGAGGTTTGAGCGGCTGGTCTATTTTCTTCTTTTTTCCCTGCATCGGCTGCTGAAAGCCTGATATTTCACAGCATTCAGCAACTGATTTTACAGTTTTAGCTCTTCGGGCATTATGCCCACAGGGCTAAAACTTTGGGGGCATCTTCTGCAGTCCAAAAGCAAATGAAATTCGTTTGTAGCAAACACATTTCATTTGCTTTTGGGCTGCAGATCAGCATGCAGAGATATCTCGATATTGGGGCATCAGATGGTGCCTTTGAAGACCAAGATATCTCGATATCAGTAGTGACGGGGTTAAAGATCTGGTACTTTAACAAATATAATAATTTATTATAATCATGATAATTAAAATACATATAGGAAATATGGACCGCTCTACCTCATTTCAGAATAACTATGTAATACCCTAACCTATTAAAACCCCTGTACAGCGCTGCAGAACATCTTGTCAGATTATAATTACACTAATAATAAATAATAATCTATACTATAATGCAGTAAGGCTTGGCGTGTCCGTCGCCAAGCCTGTACTGCGCATGCGCGCGCAACCAGCGGCGGTTGGCTGCGCACGCATGCAACCGCCGCGGCACGAGCCGGCTGTGCGCTTGCCGCGGCGGTTACAAGATGCGCACGCAGCAGCCGGGTAGAGGCTGCGCGCACATCCTGTAGAGCCGGATGCGCTCGCAGCCTCTACCTGGCTGCCGCGCGTGCATCCAACCGCTGCGGCGTTTACAGGATGCGCACGCAGCAGCCGGGTCAAGGCTGTGCGCGATCCTGTAGAGCCGGATGCGCATGCAGCAGACGGCTATAGGCTGCACGCGCATCCAGTGGACCAGGATGCTCACGCAGCCTATCGCCAGTAGCGTGGGGGGGCCGTGGCCCCAGGCGCAGTTTTCATAGGGGCGCATAATTTCAAAAGAAATTTGCGCCCCTAAAAGTTGAGGCCCGGGCTTGGGCAGCTGTTCGAATGCTCTATTGGCATTCGGACAGCCGCCCCTGGAGCTCCGTCTCCGGCATACTTACCTGCCTGAGCGGCGAAGGGAAAGTTTCCTCGCTTCCGCTCTTTGAAGGACCCAAGCCGCGGTCACGTGGGAGTCACACGTGACCGCGGCTTGGGTCCTTCAACGAGCGGAAGCGGGGAAACTTTCCCTTCGCCGCTCAGGCAGGTAAGTATGCCGGAGACGGAGCTCCAGGGGCGGCTGTCCGAATGCCGATAGAGCATTCGAACAGCCGCCCCATGTCTGGTCTGGGGTCTGAGCTGGGGCATATCCATGAGAGCTTGGGGGGCAGTATATCCACGAGCTGGGGCAGTATCTCCATGAGCTGAGGGGCAATATCCACGAGCTGGGGCAGTATATCCACGAGCTGGGGCAGTATATCCACGAGCTGGGGCAGTATATCCACGAGCTGGGGCAGTATATCCATGAGCTGAGGGGCTATATCCATGAGCTGAGGGGCAATATCCACGAGCTGGGGCAATATCCACGAGCTGGGGCAATATCCACGAGCTGGGGCAATATATCCACGAGCTGGGGCAATATCTATGAGCTGGGACAGTATATCCATGAGCTGGGGCAGTATCCATGAGCTGGGGCAGTATATCCATGAGCTGGGGCAGTATCCATGAGCTGGGGCAGTATCCATGAGCTGGGGCAGCATATCCATGAGCTGGGGCAGCATATCCATGAGCTGCTGGGGCAGTATAGGATGCGTGCACAGCCTCTATCCGGCGGCTGCGCGCGCTTCCTGTTCTCCTGGATGCGCGCGTGGCCGACAGGTAGAGGCTGCGCGCGCATCCAGCGTCTTAGTTGGGGGCACATTAAACCACGTGAGCTGGGAGCACTTATACCCACGGGAGCTGGGGGCAACTATACCAGCTGGGGGCAACTATACCCACGGGAGCTGGGGGCAACTATACCCACAGGAGCTGGGGGCAAATATTCCCATGTGAGCAGGGGCCATAATACCCATGTGAGCTGGGGGGCAAATATACCCATGTGAGCTGGGGGCAAATATACCCATGTGAGCTGGGGCAAATATACCCATGTGAGCGGGGGCAAATATACCCATGTGAGCTGGGGCAAATATACCCAAGTGAGCTGGGGCAAATATACCCATGTGAGCTGGGGGAATATATACCCATGTGATCTGGGGGCAATTATACCCATGTGAGCTGGGGCAATTATACCCATGTGAGCTGGGGCAATTATACCCATGTGAGCTGGGGCAAATCTACCCATGTGAGCTGCTTCGCTTAACAATAGACTGCCCTCTGGGCAGGCTTTCCACCTAGTATATTAATAAAATGGTAAAATTTTGCTCAGCAGCAAATCTGGGTTGCTCACATGTGACACTCTATATGATAACATATACTAATTTAAGGGGTAAGGCCTGGTTCACACCTGGGCGTTTTACAGTGCGTTCCTACACGCTGTAAAACGGTCAAACACTGAAATCCCTCTATTTCCTATGGGCATGGTTCACACCTTGGTGTTTTACAGCGCGTAGGAACGCACTGTAAAACACCCTACGCCCAAAGAAGTACAGGAACTTCTTTGGGGCGTATTACAGCGTGTTTGCAGCCATAGACTTCAAAAAACATACGTACGACGCGCGTTTCTAATTGTCAAAAACGCTCATAAAACGCCCGACAAAAAACGTGCATATGAGATACGCTCAGGTGTGAACCCAGCCTTATGGTGACAGGAGTCTGCCCATCAATTCTCCCTCCACCTCTGTTGCTGCTGGGATAACACCTACAATTATTTCTGGAGGCTACCATCCAGTTGCCTTTCAGAGGTTTGATACTCGGAGACCAAAAAATCTGGTTGTGAGTAGTTGACTGCTTGAATGAGCATTCAACCAGCCTACTCTATAATGTCTCTCAGGTCTTCTGCATTATGTGTCATTAGATTGGATGGGGCCAGTGGTCCCACCTGACAATCATAATCAGCTTAGCCTCTAACTGCTTCCAGTAGCTAGATTTATGGAAATTGGTAGTAGAAGGTGGCACAGGTTGAAAGGTGCTGTTATCAGTGGAATCCCACCTGAGTGAATCTCGGCTGTTAGCAGAAGGGTATGATGACCTTCAAACTGGCACCCTTAACAGAAGATGATGGTGTCATCTGGCACTGGGACCAGATAAGTGCTATCTGCAATAACACCATGAGATGAGATTTCACATTGATCTATATGACGAATGTGATTCCCATCACCTAATGAGTCATAAGGGACAGGGAACCTGTTCCTCACAAGTTCACTTTAAACACTCCAGGAAAAACAAACTAATCCGGGAGGTAGTAAGCATGGGTTGACAGTGAACCCCCTTAAAAAATGTATTCCTTAAAGGGCCACTACCAACAAAAATTGAAATGTCCTTATTGTGTTTTCTTATGTTGCTGATATCTTACATGTACTTTGTTTTGCTCATGTATGTTTAGTTAAGAAAATATTTTACTCTCTACGTGTCACTGGTTGCATCCATTGTGTGATCTTTTACATCACTTGCTTCTCACTTTGTGGTTTTGGCCTTAGAATGGAGTGTATGGGTCAGGCAGGTGACTCACAACATTGTATTGTGTGAGATGCATTCAAAGGACATCACCAGGGGCTAGATTAGAAGTTTTTTAAACTCCCTGTCATATCTCATTCAGCTGTCATATGGTATCTCAGGTAGCCTGGATCACAACAGACCTTCTGCAGCCTTATCTAAACATTCACTCCTCCACCTCATTGACTGTTAGATAAATCACAGTCGTAAAGTAAAATTTTTGCACAGAGTTTGGTAATTTTGCATCATGGAAAAAATCCTCAAAATAGAAACAGGAGATAAAAAAACAACTTTAATTTTCCTTTTTACATGCAATTACTACAAACAAAGAAAAAAAACTGCAGTATATGTTATATAAAGTGGTTTTATTTGTAATTCACAAGTAATCTAGGTACAATGATAGTGTCCCTTTACGTACTAGATTTAATATTTTTATTTGCATGATTACTGATGTATACTATGCAAAAATCTTTTGCCTTCCTCTTCCGAGAGAACAAATCCAATCCATACATGTCAATCCAAACACACATTTAAATTACAGAACAAATAATGTACGCTGGAGTTGGTTTTTTTGCAAACTGAACTGTATTGCAAAATTCTGGCCATTGGAGTTCAACTAGAAAAATTCTATGCAATGTCTTTGTTCTTAATCTGTTTACCTTAAGTTATCATTGAGCAATGTAGCATTTGTTTTATCACCTCTATGTAGCACTGGGGAATATATATTTATTATTGCAGAAGCCATCTGCACATCACAGCAATTCAAAGAACTGCATCCCAGAGCACTCACTTTTCGTCCTCCACCACAACTGTTATAATATATATATATTTTCCAGATTTTGTGACATCCATGGGTTTGAGATTTGAAAATCACAGGAATCTTCTCTGGTTTACAGAATGATAATTGACTCTCACTGCATTCTAACTCAATTGTGCAGGAGGTCACCCTGAGGTTAATCAATAATAAAGTTACTGAAAGTGCAGTGTGATTCAAAAACCTGACAAATTAATTAAGGAATGTGACATTCATAGACAACATTGATGAAAGAATTCTATGATGTGAGAAGGACAAAAAAACTCAGTGTGGTGTGAAAAAAATAATATGAATATTCAAATATTCAATCTGTCTAGAGTTTGCTCCACACGTGGGAAACGCTGACTGCTGGAATTTGTGAGAAAAAAATTAAAGGTAATTCTGCCATAAAGAAGCAAGTATAGGCTGTTTTTCCTCGAAATTCACGGGCTCTGGTTTTTATGCTTTCAAATTGTTAGTAAACATATACAGGGTTATTCAGAGAGAGGTGAAAACCAAGAGAAGTGAAAATTCTAGGTCACAATAGCCAAACCAGAAAAATTCTCCCATTTATCTCACTTTCCAAATCGGCTATTTGGTCTAGATTGTTCTCATCTCCTGCCAATTCTCCTGGTTTTCACCTCTCTCTGAATAACCCCCATAATGTCATATGGTACCCTCAAAATGTCATAGTTTTCACACACTCCTATTTGGAGATAAAATTTAATGCTGAATTCACCACAGGGTGGGGAACTTTGATTCCCCAAAATCCAGGCAAGCGTGGGGAATGACAGCACCGAAATGTTGGTGACATTTCGGTGCTCTCTGAATAACCCCATATATATATTTTTTTTTTTGACACCCCATCCTAACCCCCTACCCTTCTGCTCCCCTGTTTAGGCTGGCGTCAGACGAGCGTGCTAAGTGCGCCCGTACTGCACGGCGTCTGTCACAGCATTGTGATGCTGCAACGGGGCCGGTCACAAGCCTGTGTACGCTTGTGCACTCACAAAATGCGCGCACAACCAGCGTCCGTTATCCAAGCCTCTCTGTCAAAGGGCTAGGACGCGTGTTGACAGAGCTGTAAAACGCGATTCTCCATAGGAGGATCTCGCTTTGCAGCGCTGAGCGCACGGAGTGAGGTGGCCAGACGGGTGTCGATTGCAAGGAACGTCCACTCTGACGAACGTTCCTTCCGCTCTCCAAAGTCGCTCGTCTGACACTAGCCTAAGTGTTCAATTCTATGATTTTGCTCAGTATAGCTTTCAGACCTGAAGAAGAGTGTTATACTCTCGATAGCATGCTTGTCTTTTATATGTAACATTAGTCCAATAAAAAAGGTATCGTGACGTAATATTATGTAATATGTATACTCTGCGGATATATATTTATTTGTACTTTGACTCAACTGTTGTGATTATACTAAATGTATTTTATGTGATTAGAATTTTTTCCTTTACATCCCAATAATTATTTTCCATCAGCCACATTACAGACGAAAACTGGGGACACACCAGAAAATTACACAAAACATCCATATAGTCTTAGATTGTAAGCTCTCGAGCAGGGTCCTCTCTCCTGTTCCGTGAGTTTAACTTGTATGTATATTCGTCATTCTGTCTCACCCATTGTACAGCGCTACAGAACTTGTTAGCGCTTTATAAATAACTGTATAGTACTGTATATACATCAAGCCTGACCTCTAGAGGCAGTTGATAGAAAGAGCTTAATTGTGCCGGGGACAAGAATATCTTGCAGCTTGCTGACAATTCTAAACACTGGCTCCATCAATAACATTATCAGATCCAATCATCCTGAGCTGTAGCCAGGCAATATAATTGTTAGCTTCTAGTAAATGAGAAGATAAAAAAAGAAGCACTCAGGGTCACCTTGCTGCACGAATAATCCCTCTTCATTGAAACAGCCTTTGTCCCGACCAGGCCACTTGTCTCTTTTCTCCATTAGCCGTTGAGGTATCGGATGCAAATCACAAACCCATCCAAGACCTATTCATGTCATGTCTCCCACTTAATAAATACCGATTGCTTAGCATAAAGGAACACTATAATATAATAATATAATATTGAACTTTTCTATTTGTCAGTAATACATGGTTTTACAAATCCAGGGGCCGGGTATCCACTGGCTCCTAAAATGTTTTTACCAATGATTTCTAAATTCTCTTCAAATCAATAAATACAGGGTTATTCAGAGAGAGGTGAAAAGCAGGAGAATGACTGGAGAAGGGAAAATTCTAGGTCAAAATAGCCAAACAAGAAAAATCCTCCCATTTGTCTCACTTTCCAAATCGGCTATTTGGTCTACATTGTTCATTCTCCTGGCAATTCTCTTGCTTTTCGCCTCTCTCTGAATAACCCTGATAGAAAGCAGTGACTGGCTTCCACACTTGAGTACTGTAGTTGGCTACTATGTGTTTAATAACTCCTGTGTCTGATATAAATGTATCAATCCCATTAGAAGATCGCTGTGAAACCTGTTGACTCACTCAGAACCCAGAAGCAACTAAACTACAAACATCCCAGCAGCAAAGCTTAAAAGGATACTCTAATAAAAAATCCCCCCCCCCGTTTTTTAACCTTAATCTATCCCTACTCCCTTAATAAATCGTTCTTTTTTTTTTTTTTTTGTAACTGTAATACTTACCCTAAAATCCTCTTGTTTCCAGCGGTGTCTTTTTTTTCATACTCACCTCCCTCCTCTTCCGCTCCCGTCCTTCTTGAGTCTTCTTGCCTTCTGGTTTACGTGAGAAGCGCGCATGCGCGCCTCTCACGTTAGCCAGCCAATCGGCAGGCTTCCTCCCGGCTCCCTCTGAGGATTAGTGTTGCGCGCAAGAGGATGCGCGCAACACTAACCCTCAGAGGGAGCCGCCAGCTTCTGCGGTGAGATGGAGACGTCATCGCGCTGAAAGCGCGATGACGTCTCCTACACGGCAAAAGTCGGCAGAAGCGGGAAATATGATTCCCGATCTGCTGACTGACAGCTGGGAGGGCGGAGTAAAGTTCTCCGCCTCTCTCAGCTGTTTTCAGCATTTACAGCTGAACCGCTGAGCGGAGGGAGGGGGGACAGAGGGCAGGATACTCCGGGCATCATGACCACCTAAAAAAAGCTTAGGTGGTCATGTTGCCTAGAAGAGCCAGAAATGTGAAGTTTCAGCAACAAACATGACACATTATATTATTTTTCTGTATGACTAAAGAGCAACACTTTGCTTCAGAATACCAATAAATGATGCAGGTGTCCTGAAAGCACTGAAATGTTTCTACTGCTCAGCCCACTTGTAAAACTGTATCCACAAACTGTCCAGGTCCATATCCCAACATAGGAGCTCAATGTCTCAACCACTTACTCAGTGCAGCACATAGATCTTCTTTGTGCTCATGTCATTATCATTGAGATGAATTTATTATGGAACAACCAATGTATTGTTGATATGAGTGTGCGGCATTGCTTTATCCCCATGCTATTAAGCAGCTGTATCTCAGAATGTTCTTCCTGTCAAACTGATGTAGACAGCAGGCTATTCAGTGCCAGCTTTGCTACATTACCCCCCTTTCTCTCTTCTTGCCTATACATGCTAATCATAACCACAACTATGTTAACAAACTGCCCATTGTCCACTGACTTCATCTCTTCTGTTCCCACAAACCTACAGCAAAGGTTCCCATAGCTACCCAGCTTCTCTATTTACCACCTAAGTGATCAAAGCCAGCCCTCAGCACATACACACACCACACACACACTGCCCCTCTTCCTAGGGTTAGTTTAGGGTAGATGCCCAGGCACTAATTAACCAGACACACTAGAATACATGGCTGGATACCTTGCAATATGACTGTGGCTGAAAAAAGGAGCAATACATCCAGTAAAGACTTGTCATTTACAAATACATGTCTACATTATATTAGGTATGTTTCAAGCTGTGTTTTTCCCATTGTTTTAATCATCATTGTAACCCTCTGATGTTCAAAAGCTAAGCAGAAAAAAAATATAACATGATGTTCAATGGTAGGACATACTTGAAAACGACAGAAATCTCAATGGATCCTTCCTGGTACAATACTTTGCAAATAGTTAAATAAATAAATGGTAGAGTGATACATGTATTTATAGTACTGTAAATTTTAATTATTATAAAATGTTACAGTCTAGCTATATCTATGTGTCCGTATCTATTTATTTGTTTTTTTATCTCTATTTTAACTTATTCCACTGATTTACCCTACGGGTCCGAAGCATCCACTGCAACTGGTCAAGCCTACCTCCTAGCTGATGAGGGTCCAACAAACCCGAAACAGCGCTGTCCTAGGAGTGGTTTTGACCAGTTGCATAAACCTTATCTCTGCTAGAAAGCCACAGTGTGGCATAGCATTGATTTTAGGGTTCTGTGTAATACATAAAAGTGAGACAGATGTTGTCACATTTGCATATCCTACCCAGAATTCCTTGCTGCATATGGGGAATGTGGCACAGGAGCTCTGGGATGCAATTCATCGAATTGCTGTGATGTGCAAGTGGCTTCTGCAATAATAAAACTTATATATATATATATACACACAACTGAAACAATTCAATGTTCTTGAACTCAGGAGATACTTGAAAACGAGAGAAATATCAATGTATCCTTCCTGGTAAAATACTTTCTAAATAAATATATATCTCTTACTAGCCATATACTATTCTAAACATATACAATACAAAACTCGCAACATTAAATGTTTATAAACATTGTCAGAATGAAGTAAACAGTGTGATTCTGCTAAATGCTGTGCTGCCACCAGTGACACTTCACACTTCACTCACAAGCACTGCCAGCTATTCTGTACCAGGCAGGGTAGATGACCCCTGGGAATCTCATTCTTTACAGTCCAACTATCCAGCAGTCACATGGTTAATTTAGCACGTGATGGCCACTTTCCACCATTGTAAATGACAAAGATTAATTAACATAATCTCACAGTCCCCATACAATGAATCCCTATGCCCATCTAGGAGGAAAACCCTCGTAATAATAATGACAACACAAAAACAACAAACAACACAAAGCAAAGCTGTGAGTTTGCATGTGCTGGGGATAAAAGTAGGACAAACTATACAAAGTATCATACTTAATGAAGAAACGCCTGGCACAGAGACACAGATCCCCAGCCAGGGCTTAGATCTCACATGACAGCCTCCCCTGCTTTATTTTTCTCATGGATTGTAAACTCTTGTGGTTAATGATGTGATTTACCTGAGTCATGATTAGAATCCCATAATCCATACAACTAAAACAAACTGCAACAATGTGTCTTCAGGACGTTCCAAGGGAAGGGGGGGGGGAGACCGAGATAAAGAATCAATCCATCAGATGTTTCCCCAGCATAGACCTGTGATTTCCCCCGTGAAGATTTCCAGGCTGGGGCAGTAGAAAGTTGTCAGGACCTCGTCCTCCTCGGCAGCCTATGAGAAGTTAGGAGCAGGGAGAGGCATCTGTCCCCGTTCACTTCAATTCAAACCAATGCTCAGCTTGGGCACTCAGCAGCATGAGTCAGGGCCAGGGGAGAGACGGACCAATCAGGGAGACGGAGGAGGAGACTGGGCTGCTAGGAGGCTGCTCAAGGGGAGGGATTAACTCTCTGAACGCCGGATTGGGGACACATAGGATTCATGGCAGGGAATGAACAGAGTGGAAATAGTTTCTGGCACAAGGCTTTAAGCAGGTGAATGATACATAGAGATAGAAGACAGACAAAGGATAGATAGAAGATCAATATAAATGTAGATTGGGAAATATCTAGATAAACAGACATTTATATATATATGTATCGATAAATAGAAGATAGACAGCTATAGATAAAAAGAAGTTGGTAGACAATATAGAGGGATAGATAAATATATATAACAAATAGGTTGTAGATTGATAGAAAACGATAGAGAATATATATCGATAAATACAAAAGTGATCTAGATATATAGATGACAGAGATGTAAACAGACAATAGATACAAATGGACCATAGATACATCAATAATAGATAAATAAATTGCAGATAAATAGATATAGATATATAGATGATAAATAGATAGAGCTAAATAGATGATTGCTATAGCAGATAGATATTATGAATAAATAGACGAAAGATTGATAGATATAGATAAATAGACAAGATAGATATAGATAAATAGACAAGATTGATAGCTGTAGAAAAATTTATGATATTGATAGGTAGCAGATATCGCTAAACAGACAGTAGAGTGATAGATAACAGATACAATCACTGATAGATATAGAGACAATAGACGATAGATATAGAGACAATAGATAGATCCATAATAGATAATAGATTGCAGATTGACAATTAGATATAGATAGGTAGATAGATAGGTAGATAGATAGATAGATAGATAGATAGATACAGGGATAGATAGACCCCCTGAATCAGGTCATCATCCGTGTGTGGTATTCCAACCCCTTGTACACTGATCTTGTAAAGCGCTGCGGAAAATGTGGTTCTTTTGTAAATAAAGGATAATAATAATAATAATATAATAGATAGATAGAGAGAGAGAGAGGTAGATAAGGAGCGCGACAGATAGGTAGATACAGAGATAGATACTGAGATATATAGATACAGAGATAGACAGATAGGTAGATAGATAGAGCTCAACAGATAGGTAGATACAGAGATAGATAAATACAGATATATATATATATATACAGAGATAAACAGATAGGTAGATACAGAGATAGACAGATAGGCAGATACAGAGATTGATAAATAAATAGATAGCTAGATATAGATGTTAGATAGAATCCCTTATCCTATTTTCCAGCATTTGATCATTATCATGCCTTTAGATCATGCTATGGATCCAAAAGAAGCGCCCATAAATCAAATCAAAATAAGCTTTATTGGCAGGACCAAATACATTTTAGCATTGCCAAAGCATATGGGGAGGAGGGGGGGGGTAGTGGGACATATATGGGGGGGAATGGGCAAGTCCATGGACATTATCAGGGGTAAGGGACAATGCGAAGGGGGATGGGGGCGAGTCCGTGTTGGGGATTTATAAGTCCAGGATCTCTCATGTTCCTCTCAGTCTGTGACATTCTGTGACGTATTGTGCAGATATTTTCACCACCGGCTCCTCTTCTCACAGTACGATGTGGAGTTTCCTCGTCTCTTCTATAGAGGTGAAGTCCGGGATGAGAGCGGAGAGTCTCTGGAAGTGAGTTTCCCTCAGTGCTGAGTACTTGGGGCACTGTAGGAGGAAGTGGACCTCATCTTCCAGGGCCCCTGGTCACAACGCTGGCACAGTCTATTCTCCCTGGGCTTGTAGGTCTGTCTATGCCGCCCTGATTCGATTTCCAGGCTGTGGGCGCTCAATCTGTAGCGGCTCAGGATCTGTCTGTCCTTGGGGTCTTGTAGTACCTCCAGGTATGGGGCCAGTTTGTATTCCCTCTGTAAGGATTGGTAAATGGTGAGTTTCTGAGAGTTTGCTATATCATGTCTCCATTCTCTGCTATAGTTTTCCCTGGAATCGTTAATTAGGGCCTTTATTTGATATTTTGTCAGGTTGCATTCATGGGGGCTTTGGATGATCAGGGTGGATATGAGTTGTTGCAGCCCACATGGTTTGGGGTGGTCCTTGTTGGCCAGTAAGGCTTTATGGTGGTATGAGTTGAGGCTGCTGATGTTTAGATGGTCCCGGTATGATAGCGCCCTCTTCTGTACTGCAAGAAGTAAGGGGAGTCTGCCCAGCTCGGCCCGGCAAGCATTGTTAGAGGTGCTCCGATGGACTTGGAGGAGGTGCTTGCAGAATTCGAGATGGAATATTTCTGTTGGGCTGGTGTCCCATTTGGGTTGGTCAGGGTAGGTGATGGGGCCCCAAACTTCACTGCCATAAAGGAGGATTGGAGTGATGACGCTATCAAAGATTTTAAGCCAGACTCTTACAGGCGGTTTTAATTTGTAGAGTTTTCTTCTGATGGCATAGAAGGTTCTACGCGCCTTGTCTCTTAGGGCCGCTATGGCTGGTTTGAAGCTTCCCGATCGGTTTGTTTCTAGGCCGAGGTATGTGTAGCTGTTGGCTTCATCAAGAGTGAAATCATTAAGTGTGAAAGAGGAACTCTTGGTTTTTGCGTTCTTCCTTTGGAAAACCATGACCTTTGTTTTCTTTTGGTTGATGAGTAGTGTCCATGCCGCAATGTATTTTTCAAGCACTTCCAGGCTGTCTTGTAGACCTCTCTCTGTTGGTGACAGTAATAGGAGGTCATCTGCATACAACAGGAACTTCACCTCGGTGTCATGTAGAGTTAGTCCTGGTGCTGAGGAGGATTCTAGAGCTTCAGCCAGTCCATTGATGTAGATGTTAAAGAGGGTTGGATTTAGGCTGCAGCCTTGTCTGACTCCACGAGCCTGCCGGAAGTACTCTGTTCTCTTCCCATTCACCTTTATGCTGCAGAAGTTCTCATTATATGAGCTCTTGATGGCATCATATGTTTTCCCTCCTATTCCACTCTCCAGTAGTTTGAGGAACAGGCCTGGGTGCCACACTGAGTCAAATGCCTTCTTAAAGTCCACATAGATTTCTTGCTCCTAACCCAAATGCATGTAGTTTACTTATCAGTCCCTGCACCTATCAGACCCTGCTTAGGCCATGCACTGCTATTTGACTTGCTTCACTTCCTGGGTGGTTTAGGGTTTATTTCTGATGGGTTTAGGAGACCGTATGATGATGAATGATCACAAATTATAATGATTACAAATTATAAATGTTTGTTAATAGGTGTAATAGTAGAATTATGGGAGAGAATCCCAGCCTCAGAGTGCAACTCTCAGCACCCTCATCCAGCTTCCTCTGGTCACAGAGTAATGGGACATGAAGTCTCCATAAACAAGAGGCTCGGAGGCCGCATGCACTTGTAGTCCTTGTAGGTTTGTCAACATGACATAAATTCTAACACCATTCATCACTCACACAGTGGGCGCTAATTAAAAAGGGTTAAATGTCAGGATTCCATCTACCCCTGTTCTGCTCCAAGACTCACAAAGGAATCTTCATTGATCCCCATCCCATTCTTATCTGGCCAGATGGAGTAGGCTGGCTATTATCTCACTTCCCACTTTGTCTCTGGAGCTGGAGTTGTTTTTGTTTAACTTTAGTCAAATCCCTGATAGCATTCTTTCCTCTACCCCCCCCCCCATGTCCAGTGGATGCAGGATCACTGTGTTCCCAGTGTTGAGCTCTGCTTGTCGCAAATGACATATACAGCATTATTCACTAACTTGGAACCTGTCTGTTAAAATTTCACTTTTTTGGGGACACAAACTAACAAAATGATATATAAATAGACGTGTTTTCAATTTTTTTTCTGGCTTGCACTCATGCACATTTTCCATAGGATTTGTAGTTCTCAGGCCTTTCAAAGTGTTAGCTCACCGGCTTATAGCTCTTTGTTTAAAAGTGCTGTAAAGGCTGGTTTAAAGCCCACAGCTTGGATTCTTTGCTTACTTTGTACCAATATGTCTAATTTGTTAGAAAATCTAATTGCTTATTTAATTAAAGCATTCACAATAGGGCATAGTACAGAACATAGTATAGAATATCACCTGAAAAAAATGCTAAATAATAAATATTGTTAACTTGCTGTATCCAGGTAAACGCTGCAGACATTAGAGTCAGATAAATGGTGACAATAACAGCAATTTAACTAAAGAATAGATATAGATAAATACAAAAGTGATATAGATATCTCTAGATATATATATTTATACAAATATGTATAGATATAACTAAAGGAGAGTTCTAGAGAATCCCCTTCGAAATTTCTAGCTCTTATTTTCTACTAAATTATCATTATCATCATTTACATAGCACCAACAATTTCAAAAGTTCGAGTTTGAACTCGAACACGATTCGAACTCAATGCAAGTCAATGGGACAAGAACGTTCGATTTTTAGAGTGCCCTCCAAGAGGGCATATATGCAAGATATTTGCCATAAAATGTGTATGGGGGTCCAGGTAGTGCCCTGGGGGACAGGAAACAAGGACGAAAAGTTAAAAAAATTTTTTTTAAAGGAACAGTGAGTTTTCCATGAAATAAAGGCTAAGAATAAAAACGAAAAATTCCTTCAAATATCGTGCCTAGGAGGTCCCCATAACCTGCCCGTGAAGTGGCAGATTTGTAGGATGTATAGAAACATTTAAAAACAAAAAATGACATTTCAAATGACGGTAAATGGTTTTCCTTTAATCTATTCATAAACAACTGCTTGGGGCGGCAGTCTGTATGAAAAGAGGAGACGTTTTAGGACACGAAGAACAAGTTTAGTGATTTTTTGGGCTAAATTATGGTGAAATTTATGCAGGCTTTGGATGAAAGTAACAATAGGTGCTTTAAAATTGGGCCTTTAGTGTCGGCAACAGTGCCGTCACACCGTAACCCAGGGGTCAAGTCCTGGGAAAAAAAGGGAGGGAACTCACCCACAAATTCCACAACCCCTATTACCTGATGAAAAAATATATATATCACGAGTAAAGCAGTACGTGGTGATACCATTTTTATTGGGTTAACATTACATTTAAAAGACAAGCTTTTAAGAGTGTAACCTCTCTCTTCAGGTCTGGAAACTATATTGATCAGTGAAAGGTATCACTACGTACAGGTATACTCGTGATTTTGGCAACTGGACTAACGCGTTTTATATATAATACATATATCACATATATATATATCTATCCAGGCACAGACCCCCCAGAATTATCTACACAGGCACAGACCCCCCAGAATTATCTACACAGGCACAGACCCCCCAGAATTACATACACAGGCACTAGACCCCCAGAAAACAGACACAACACTGAAACCCCAGAATAATATACACAGCACTGAGCCTCCAGAATAATATAAACAGCACTGAGCCTCCAGAATAATATACACAGCACTGAGCCCCCAGAATAATATACACAACACCGAACCCCAAGAATAATATACACAGCACTGAGCCTCCAGAATAATATACACAGCACTGAACCCCCAGAATAATATACACAGCACTGAGCCCCAGAATAATATACCCAGCACTGGTTATATGGATATATTTGCCCCCAGTTCACATGGATATTATTGACCCAAGCTCACATGGATATTATTGACCCCAGCTCATATGGGTATATATTGCCCCAGTTCACATGGATATGCCCCAGCTCATGGATATGCCCCCCAGCTCTCATGGATATTGCCCCAGCCAGCTCTCATGGATATTGCCCCCAGGTCTCATGGATATGCCCACCAGCTCTCATGGATATTGCCACAGCTCTCATGGATATTGCCCCAGCTCTCATGGGTATGCCCCCCAGCTCTCATGGATATGGCCCCCAGCTCTCATGGATATTGCCCCAGCTCTCATGGATATTGCCTCCAGCTCTCATGGATATGCCCCCAGCTCTCATGGATAATGCCCCAGGTCTCATGGATAATGCCCCAGGTCTCATGGACATTGCCCCAGCTCTCATGGATATTGCCCCAGGTCTCATGGATAATGCCCCAGGTCTCATGGATATGCCCCAGCTCTCATGGATATGCCCCCCAGGTCTCATGGATATGCCCCAGCTCTCATGGATATGCCCCCAGCTCTCATGGATATGTCCCAGGTCTTATGGATATGCCCCAGGTCTCATGGATATGCCCCAGGTCTCATGGGTAATGCCCCAGCTCTCATGGATATGCCCCAGTCCTCATGGATATGCCCCAGGTCTCATGGATATGCCCCAGGTCTCATGGATAATGCCCCAGGTCTCATGGATATGCCCCAGGTCTTATGGATATGCCCCAGGCCTCATAGATATGTCCCCCAGCTCTCATGGATATGCCCCAGGTCTTATGGATATGCCCCAGCTCTCATGGCTATGCCCCAGGTCTTATGGATATGCCCCAGATCTCATGGATATGCCCCCAGCTCTCATGGATATGCCCCAGGTCTTCTGGATATGCCCCAGGTCTTATGGTTATGCCCCAGGTCTCATGGATAATGCCCCCCAGCTCTCATGGATAATGCCCCAGGTCTTATGGATATTATTGCCCCCAGCAGCTCAACTCACCTCTCTGTGGGCCCGAAATGATGCAGGCCGCCGCTGCACATTGCCGGCGGCCGCGTGCTTCCTGCTACGAACGGCCGCTGACAGGAAGTGCAGCCGCTCGCCTGGGATCTAACAGCCAGCCGCGAGATCGCGGCTGGCTGTTAGATCCCAGGCGAGTGGCTGCACTTCCTGTCAGCGGCCGTTCGTAGCAGGAAGCACGCGGCCGCCGGCAATGTGTGGCGGCGGCCAGCTCAATCGTTTTGGGCTCGGGCCACAGCGGGAACCTGCGTTCCCACTGTGGGAGAAGTGCGGGAACGCTGTTCCCGGGCATTCCCGCAGGACTCGAGCCCTGCCGTAACCCCTCTGTGGTATTGTGGAAGAGTGCAGCGGTGGACCCTGCGGTCCAATATTAAAATGATATGAATCTGGTATAGGCGTCAGTGTGGCAGTACACCCAAATATTGTGCCTTTGGTGGCAGCAAGTGCCTTCACACCGTAACCCCTTTGAGGTATTGTGGAAGAGTGCAGTGGTGGAGGTTTTGGTAATGCAGAAGAGATCCCCGATCTATTCAGTTACATCAGCAGCTATAACAAAACCGGGTCAGCAATGTTTAGGCACTTGTACTGCGCTACTGTATATGATGAGAATCGGCCACACCAGTAGCAACAGGAAGCAAACAGAACAGGCAGGGAATACACAGAGAGAATAGTCAAATGGCAGGCAAAATCGGCAACAGAGCGGGTCCTCAGAACAAGCAGGGTCAGTAACAAGTATACAAACTGATTCGGTAAGCTAGCGATGCGGGAATAAAGGCTGAGACACACTGAGCATGTAGCGACGCACAGCGAAGCGAAGAAAGCAAACATTTTTCAGGCTTGACTTCACTCCGCTCCGCCTCGCAGCGTGTCTACACTGCATTATGTTTGCTTCTCACCGCACTGGACAGGAATCCACTAACTAAATTGAAATGTACACACAAAACCGTTTTTATTTTCACAAAGCACATGTTAATAGGCAAAAAAAATTCTACTGAATAAAATCCATCAAAAATTACTGTTAATTTAATAGGAATAGTATAAAAATATAAAAAGAAGGTAACCCCTGATCATATATATTATAGGGACACTGAGCGCTGTGTATAGAGTAGGGTTGCATTGATATCACACACAGACATATACAGTTGTGTTCAAAATTATTCAACCCCCACTGAAATTGAGTGTTTTGGCCAGTTTGACATTGATTTTGATCATTCAGTCATCTTGCTTACAATTAAATCAAAGAGGCACGTGTAGGTCAGACAAATATAACATAACATTTATAATGAAATAACCACAAATGTCTTTTCTGTGCTCACATCATTATCAGTTTTATTCAACCCCCAAGTGACATTCAATCTTAGTACTTAGTACAACATCCTTTTAAAGTTATAACAGCTTTTAAACGTGAAGCATAGCTTGACACAAGTGTCTTGCAGCGATCTACGGGTATCTTCGCCCATTCGTCATGGGCAAAAGCCTCCAGTTCAGTCACATTCTTAGGCTTGCGCACTGCAACTGCTTTCTTTAAGTCCCACCAGAGGTTCTCAATCGGATTTAAGTCAGGTGACTGCGATGGCCGCTCCAAAATGTTCCAGCCTTTAATCTGCAACCATGCTCTAGTGGACTTGGAGGTATGCTTGGGATCATTGTCCTGTTGAAAGGTCCAACGTTTCCCAAGCCTCAGGTTTGTGACGGACTGCATCACATTGTCATCCAATATCTCCTGGTACTGAAGAGAATTCATGGTACCTTGCACACGCAGAAGCTTCCCTGTACCTGCAGAAGCAAAACAGCCCCAAAGCATGATTGACTCCCCGCCATGCTTCACAGTAGGCAAGGTGTTCTTTTCTTCATAGGCCTTGTTCTTCCTCCTCCAAACATAGCGTTGATCCATGGGCCCAAACAGTTCTAATTTTGTTTCATCAGTCCACAGAACACTATCCCAAAACTTCTGTGGTTTGTCCACATGACTTTTGGCATACTGCAGTCGACTCTTCTTATTCTTTGGAGACAGCAAGGGGGTGCGCCTGGGAGTTCTGGCATGGAGGCCTTCATTACGCAGTGTGCGCCGTATTGTCTGAGCTGAAACTTCAGTACCCACATCTGACAAATCTTTTCTCAGTTCCTCAGCAGTCACACGGGGACTTTTCTCCACTCTACGCTTCAGGTAGCGCACAGCAGTCAAAGTCAGCATCTTCTTTCTGCCACGACCAGGTAGCGTTTCAACAGTGCCCTTTGCCTTGAATTTGCGAATGATGCTTCCTATGGTCTCTCTTGGTATGTTTAACATCTTTGCAATCTTCTTATAGCCATTGCCCTTCCTGTGAAGAGTAATCACCTCTTCTCTTGTCTTCCTGGACCATTCTCTTGACTTCACCATGTTTGTAACCACACCAGTAAATGTCTAGAAGGAGCTGAGTATCACAGTCATTTTAAAGCTGCCTAATTGGTGCTTATTATGCTTTATTGCTGCTCCGTGACATCCACAGGTGTTTTCAATACCTGATTGAAAACACTTGAATGAACCTCTGTTCTTCAGAGTGGTAGTCTTTAAGGGGTTGAATAATTGTGTCAATGAAGAATTCACAAAAGAAACATTTACTACTGTATTACAAAACCAATTGATGTCATTTTAGTTGCATATGGTTCTTTAAAAAGTCCTTGTAGGATTTCATTCTGAATACAATTACAAATGTACACTAAATTCCCTAAAACCCTTTACAGCATTGGGGGTTGAATAATCTTGAACACAACTGTACGTATGGGGGGGTGGCATGTGGACAATCTCAACTAAATGCGCCCCCCCATTTGGCTGATCCCTGCAGAAGAAATGTTGAACCCGACAGAGCAGAGAATATATATATTATTCTCTGTTCTATCGGGTTCAACATTTCTTCTGGAGGGATCAGCCAAATGAGGGGGGGCAATTAGTTGCCAAAATGTGTTGTAATACAAGTCTGGTTATATATATTTATAATAATATGGATATATATCTTATCTATATATGTATATCATACCTGCCCTCACCTTCCCCTATAAATTTGCTAAAAATATACACAAAAAAAACCCACTGCCTGAGACCCTGCGCAGCCCACATGCCACCCCCCTCTACCTGGCTGAATGTATCTAATATATATAATTAAATACATTCAGCAAGGTAGAGAAAGAAAAAAAAGTTTTATTTTATGTTCCGGGGACATTTAAAAATGTCCTCGGATTTTATTTTTTTTAGAAATGTGTCGCCTTACCTTAGCCTGGTGGTCAGTGGGGGCTCCCTGGATCCTGGTTGTGGGGGGGGGGTCTGTCGTGGCCGCAGGTGCAGTGGCTCCCTCTCTGTGCCGCCTGTCTCTGCCACATGCACCCGGGCAGCTAGCCCGCACAGTCGCAGCTCTGTCATCCGGGGGCCGCATGCTCCTCAAGGGGATTCTTGGGAGACCCTGGCAGGCTGCCCTCTACAGTGCCTGATTAGAGGGCTGTGTCTGCCTGATGTTTTAGTAACAAGAATGTTTTATCCCATAGGCTTCAATGTTAAAATTTTTCCCGTTTTAATCCAATATCCAATAAACCGTTGCTTATAATATTCTGCAGTAAAGAGTCTCTTTATTTCTAGATTTTTTGTATTTTTTAAGCATTTTTTATACTTTTTTCAATTTATTTTATTTTCGAACTTTTGGCGAACGTCCCAAAAAGTTCGAAGTTCGCGAACTTTCGAACAGCCGATGTTCAATTCGAACTCCGAACAGATCCAAACCGAACGCTCCTCCCTATTTTTCAGTTTTTTGTTTTTTTTTCGTTTGCCCCGAAATGAAAATTAAAAAGTCGTTCTGCCATGTTTTTTTTTTTGCTGGGGATGGAGGGGGGGGGGGGCGTGTAAGGGCGCGGCACATTTTTGTGCCTACAGGCTCCGGTGATGCAAATCCGGCCCTGTGTGCCTCTACACTGCCAGCTTTCCTGACTAAGCCAAAGTATCCAATCCAGCTGTAGAAGGATGTTTATTAAAGCTGCCTGAGCAGGTGCTAAAGTCTTAGTTAATATCAAGAGGGTGTAAACACACCACACCTGCAAAACAATGTTTGCATGGCAAATAACCCATGTCTATATCATAATATACCTCTCTTTACACCTTAACCTCCTCCTTCACAAAATGCACTGCTCCTTCACAAAAGCAGGAAAAAAAATCAATATTGTCACATAAACTCCTAAACATGACCTTTGACCTGCAATTATTAAAAAATAAAAAATCTTGCGAGTTAGCATGGCAGCTGCCTCCTCCGATGTCCTAGATCGTTGTGCATGCTCACCCCTGTGGAAAGCCAATTCCTTTCAGTATTGCTTGGTTTTACTTAAACTATTTCATTGATTATCATTGTGAGCTCTAATCAGGCTCTTTACACATAAGGGATCAATATTTCAGATTCTGTTTTTTTTTTCATGGATAATATGTACTTTGACAAACAGTTACCAATCTGGCTGAAACTCACGGATTGAGGAGTTTATTTTTAATGCTGTGGAAGTGATGACCCTACTCCTAGCACTAGATCTCCTCACTGTTAAAAAAAAACCAGTATAGGGGCTATCACTATCCTCTGAATTGGCCCCGAACGGTGTAATTTTAAGTCAATTCGTCTATTCACTTAGCTGAAATTTGCCGGATACAGGGGAACTGACATATGCAATGTCGCGCATTGTAGCCACGTCGAACGCGCGTCGTAGTTTGTGGCCTGCCCCATCGAAACGCTGGGAGGTGGGTCAGTACACGTGCACTTAGTGCGCTTGTTTGACCAGAGCCGTGCAAGTCAAGTTTTTCTTTTAACCGATTTTTTGCAGATGTCTCCAATATAACGTGACCCCTTCAATTTTATGTAATTTGTTTTCACAAAAATCTTGCGCTGTACTCGAGTATCTATGGTAGTCACATACGTGTAACAGGGTATTTCCTAATGATTTATTCCATATGTAACCTTGCTGTTGTTCCTTCTCCTGAATAATGTCAGGAATGTTTTGTCTGCATTGGTTAAAATATGCTGGAGGTTTCTAAGTTAACAGTTTCTAAGTATCAGTGGGGTACCTCAGGGGTCAGTACTTGGACCCATTCTCTTTAATATTTTTATTAGTGATATTGCAGAAGGTATTAATGGAAAGGTATGTCTTTTTGCTGATGACACAAAGATTTGCAACAGGGTTGACGTTCCTGGAGGGATCAGCCAAATGACAAATGATTTAGGTAAACAAAAAAAATGGTCGGAGCTGTGGCAATTGAGTTTTAATGTGGATAAGTGCAAGATAATGCACCTGGGACGTAAAAACACCAAGGGCTGAATATAGAATATTTGATACAGTCCTAACCTAAACATCTGACGAAAGGGATTTAGGGGTCATTATTTCAGAGGATCTAAGGGTAAGTAGTCAATGTAATAGAGCAGCAGGAAATGCTAGCAGATGTCGGCAGATAAGAACCTTTCAACCCATTAGTCTGTTACTTTTAAACCTTTGCCCCTCTAAATCTAAAAGACTTGTCTCTTGTTTTGCTATTTGTTTCCTTTAAATATACTGTGCACTGTACAGAGCACTGGTGAGACCTCACTTGGAGTACTGTGTGCAGTACTGGAGACCGTATCTCCAGAAGGATATAGACATCTTAGAGAGAGTTCAGAGAAGGGCTACTAAAATGGTGTACGGCTTGAAGGAGAAAAGTTACCAGGAAAGGCTTAATGATCTTAACATGTACAGCTTGGAAAAAAGACCAGACAGAGGAGATATGATAGAAACATTTAAATACGTAAAGGGAATCCACAAGGTAGAGGAAGGGAGTATATTTAAAAGGAAACAAATAGCAAAACAAGAGGACATAGTCTTAGATTAGAGGGGCAAAGGTTTAAAAGTAACATCAGGAAGCATTATTTTACTGAGAGGGTGGTGGATACATGGAACAGTCTTCCAGTAGAAGTGGTAGAGGCCAAAACAGTAATTGAATTTAAGCAAGCATGGGATAGGCATAAGGCTATCCTAAACAAAAGATAAATCCAGGTTAAGTATCCATGTAATTGGGCAGACTAGATGGGCCGGAAGGTTCTTATCTGCCGACATTTTTCTATGTTTCTATGTTTCTAACAATGATAATGCAACAATAGAGGTAGATTATTTTTTTTACTCTAGACCAAATAGACTTTAAACGTTTCCTGAAGCAGTAGTGGACCACAAAATTCTACCTTAACATGTAGAGCATGGTATTAACCCCTTCCTGACCACTGACGTACCATGTACATCTGATCCATGTACATCCGATACCATGTACATCCGTGGAGATACAGGGATCATTTGGATCCCCGTATTTCCTGATCCGTGATAGGTAGTGGATCATATTTGATATCATTGGAAAGCCCTGATCATGGCCTTTCCAGTGATACCACACATGAACTTATTGTAAAACAATAAATATAATAATAAAAAAATGTGGGTTTTTTAAAAAAGAAATTTTGTCTGGGGGGGTTTAATTAAATAGGACTTAAGCTGGCATCTAAAAATGATGAGCATAAAATGGTCAGAATGAGCTCAGCGCACATAGGTGAAATGGCTCAGCATTTAAGGGGTTAAAAAGCAAAAACATGTCAAAATTAGGTATTTCTATTCTCAGGACAAAGTTTCGAAACTATTTAGCCGGGGTTTTTTGGATTAAAATTAAATTAAATTGGATTAAATTTCGAAAAAGTGTGTGTTTTCCATTTTTTCATCATATTTCATATTTTTTTATAGTAATCTATACGATATGATGGAAATAATGGTATTTTTGGAAAGTCCATTTAATGGCGGGAAAAACTGTATATAATATATGTGGGTTGCATAAACGAGTAAGAAGAAAATTAGACCTCAACACAAACAGCGCAGAAACGTAAAAACAGCAGCGGGCACTTTCGGACCGATTTTTGGAAAATCGCCCGGTCACTATGGGGTTAAAAAGAGTGATCTTCCTGTAATAAACTCCATGTTCATTACTATAATGACAAAGAACAAACATAACCTCTACGCTGTGATATGGTGTATCTGATAAATACTATAGGGGTTATACCCTAATCTCCGAATTGGCCATGAATTGCACCGGACAGTGAATTTCACCATTCTGTGTAGTTTCGGGCCAATTTGTCTATTCACTAAGCTGTCAATTGGAAAAAATACTTGAAAACTGACATCAAAATGTGATGCAGTTCGCCTCAGTTCGCCAGAATTCAGTGGCACCGAAATTGCCCCATAGAAGACTATTGTGTCTTCTATTCACAGAATGGCAAACTGCACAGAAATTCCAGCGAAATGCCTTGGGTTCGGTTTTTCAGTTCAACTGGTTTTAAATACTGTTTATTTTTATTTTCAGCAAAAACCTTCTTATTTTTTAGAATACCTTTCTGTATTTTTCTACTTTTTAGACAATATTTTTGCTTTTTTTTGTGTTATAGACCTGTTTTTATTTTTTAAAGGGCTTCTTTATTATTTGGACACATTTTTACTACCTTTTTAGTGACTTATACTCTTATTAGGAGAATAGGAGACTTCCTTATTTTTTTTCCCGCAATTCAGCAGAATTCACTGATTCGGCATAATTTGGTGGTTTTCGCCAAGGTACGATAACTGGTCGGCGACTCCAATTTCTGGAAAATACAGTGATCAGTCGCTAAACAATGAATTCGCCATATGTTCAGTGAAAGTTAATTGCCGGAATGCGGCAATCTGCAGCGAATAGACCCTTAGTAGAGATTCCCTAATGATTATTATGGCCAAGATGAGAATCATCCAAAGTGCCGCGAAACATAAAGTCCTAATGCTAATTACACGCCGATGCGATTAACTCAAAAGTTAACCACAGTTAATAGCTGGTGCTAACTGATTCCACTTCTGTGGAATCAGTCAGCACCAGTTTAAAATAACTCCAAAAAATCAGATTCCTCTCATCTCGCGGCAAGAACGGCCACCCAATCTGCTGCTTCTCATTGCCGGGAGCAGAATGAGACTGGGGAAAAATGTCCCCAGTCTCCCTCCACAATCACTCCGCAGTGCTGCAGGATCTCATAAGAGGTGAGATCCTGTAGGTCATGTGACCCGGCAGTCAAAGCCTCCGTGGAGTCCTATGGACTCTAGGAGAGATACTAGGGTCTGCGCGTTAGTGCTTCGTCGAGTATCCTCTGGCTAAGGGTGGCGTCAGATGAGCGCACTCTGCGTGCATGCATAACGGACGCACGTACCGACGGAAGAGACCGTAGACACCAGACGGTCCGTTTTTTTTGATGGGTGTAGAAAAACAAATTTGGGAAAGGAAATAAAAGTATGCGAAAAGGATATAACTCCATTTTGTGGAGTTTGCAGGAGAAGCTGGTTTGTTTGTTGCAATGGCATACCTGTATTTGAAGAAAAAAAAGGAAAAGAAGATGGTGGGTTCATCCCAACAACCCCCGGCAGATACACACGTCACTTTGGGACACTGTGCAAGCCCCTCAGAGAGAAGAACCCGTCAAAGTTTTTCAACTACCTACCTATGTCCATAAACTCTTTCGACAAGCTGTTGGCCAGGGTGCAAGAGCCGCTCACAAAGATGGACACGGATATGAGGGCCGCCATACCACCAGAGGAGATGCTGGTCATCACATTACGGTAAGTACTCACAAAAACCCTGCCAACACCAGCATTCAGGATCTAGCTGCCAGTCACCGGACATGTGCTCGGTGTGCTGAGCCTCTACTGTAGAGGTCTGCAATGGCATGCTCATTCTCACATACACACGCTCAGGCAACACATTTGATCACACTTACTCAATAAGTTATGAGGACAACAACAAAGTTTGGTGCCTAAATGTTTTATCCATTAACTTATCAAATTTAAACAGAACACTATATATTCTCAACATATATTATTAACAGTAAATTATAGAATTTTGAACATGACGCCTTGAAACAAACGTGTAAGGAGAAAAACACTACAAATTAACATATTCCGGCACTTCTGGGCCAAAAGAACCTGGCATGTATCTGCGGTAGTAGGCACTGTCAGACTGTGGTTGAGGCTCAGCACAATGGGACATGGGTGGGTTTGGTTGCGGGTTTAGGATGTTGCGCATTGTGTTAATGGTTTGCATGCGGAATGTCATCTTCTGATCTAGCGTCATTCTCTGGAGCATGGGCAGGCAGGAATTGAAGAAAGCCAGATCATCATTCTCCTCTACCAGGGATTTCGGTGGTGGTGACTGTGGCTGATGGGACTCCATGAATTTCACCTTGGCTTGCCCCAGATTGACAGCTCCCACCCTTTTACGGCTGGACGGAGGTTTTGCAGTCAGTTGATGCAGGAACTGGTATCTGTCTAGCATTACCTTCTCCCTCGACCTCCAAATCTTCCTCAGATTGATCTACATCAATGGAGAAGCTGGATGTTGTGCTCGATGGGGTGGGAGCTGGATCCTTGGAGCCAGATGTTGTGGGATTTATGCTGCTGATGCTTGGTCTTGGCTCCAGACTTTTTTTCAGAAATGACAGTTGTCCCGCATAAATGTATGTATGGGTCTTTTTTGCCCTTGACCCTAACCGCGAGCATTCCTCAAGCTTTTTCCAATTTTGGACGTAGTGGTCCCTCACGGTGTGCCATTTTGACATGGCTTCTTGTACTGAAAAACATGACACAAATGACATAGGCTAAGGTCATTGACTGTAATAATGACAAAAACATGTTTTCCTTTTTCCCCCAGGTATCTTGCGAGTGAGTGCAGTTTGCAGGATCTACACTACAATTTCAGGATTGGGAGATCTACAGCAGGCAAAATTGTATGGAAAGTGTGCCAGACTATTTGGGACACAATGAAAGATGAATGTATCCCCACACCCACAGAAGATGCATGGGCACATATTGCGGAAGGATTTCTGGATAGAGCCAACTTCCCAAACTGCCTTGGAGGTGTGGATGGGAAGTGCATTTGGGTTGTCAAGCCACAGCGAAGGGTTCACTATACCAGAACTATAAACATTTCTTTTCCATTGGGCTACTGGCAGTAGCAGATGCTAACTACCGGTTCACATATGTGGATGTTGGATCCTTTGGCAAGGACTCGGACTCCACTGTGTTCCAGAACTCCACACTCTGGGATCAAATACAGAGCAGAAACCTGAAAAGCCCCAGACCCAAAATTTTGCCTGGCACAGTGTCATGTGTAGGGCTGTGCAATCTATGCAGCAGGTGTTGTTGTGAGCCCAATATGAAGTGCACTGAGGAGATCAGACAGGTTACAGGGCACAACAGGGTTTATTAGAATAATACAAGAACCTAGACAGAGGATATGAACTATAACAATGGAGGAGACTGGGCAAGATGGGGAATAGACTGGAGAAGTAGAGGAGATGCAGGAAAAGGAGGTTGAGTCAATAGAAGGATGGGTGAGAGTAGTGGGAAGGGAGGTTAGGGAAGAACTGAATATTGGAGTCGCTAGGAAACAGGAGAAACATGGAATAACAAGATGAATATAGGATAGAAGGGGTGGGAGGAGAAATAGACACAAGGGAAAACTAACAGCATAACAGCATATGTGGCAGACACTGTATAAACAATAACACAATAAACACAGAAAAATATGAAACAACGGTATCAGGCTAGGAGTAGGCAACAGAATGGTCAGTAATCCAGAGCAATGGGTCTAGGTAGGCAGCGGGCAATCAGAGTGGTCAAAAGTCCAAGCAAGGGGTCTGGTACACGGGGATCCAAGATAGGTGGCACAGGGAGCAAAGGAGGGTACCGGTAAATAGATAGTGAATGTCCAGATATTCAACAGAGGGCTCTGAGGAAAGTCTAGGTAATTCAAGGAGCATTCAGGAAACAGCTCTGCACAGGTACACAGTCAGGGACTTCAATGTGGAAGCATAGCAAGGAGGGAGTAGCTTCCTCTTATGCAGGCCTCATCAGATCACGGTGAGTTCAGGTGAGGCTCCAGGGCTTGAAGTCAAACTAGTCTGTGAGAAAGTCCAGGAACCTGCATGATGCATGTGTGCAGGGCTTAAAGGGGCTGCTAGGGGTTAGAGCACACTGACCCTGACACACAGACATCACAGTTCCATATCCATTTGTGGGAGACAAAGCATTTGGATGGACCACTCATTTGCTGCGACCATATTTGGGGACACACCTAAATGAAAAAAACGCATCTTCAACTATCGTCTGTCACGGGCTAGACACTATGTGGAGTGCTCCTTCGGCATCCTCACTAACAAATGGTGTATTTTTCATAGGCCATTGGATGTAAATGTGGAGTTTGCTGTTGATATAGTGAAGTGCTGCTGTGTTTTGCCAATTTCGTTCGTGACCGGTATGGAAACAAGTTTGATGATTCTTTGACTGTTTGGGTTTAGAAGAATATGATAATAATGATATTTTGCCAGTGAATAGACACACCAATCGGCTAGGGATGCTTTGGCTAATTATTTTTGTAGCGACAGTGGTCCAGTGCCATGGCAGCAGGGGAGGATTTAAAATCGGATGACTATCAGTTATTGGTTTGCATTTATATTTGATTCTGTTATGGAAAGCTTTTGTTTAAGAATAAAAAACCTTGGTATACATACTTTGAATCTTCTGCTCATTTCTGTAACATTTCAATGTTCTTGAACCCAGGACATACTTGAAAACATGAGAAATCTCAATGTATCCTTCCTGGTAAAATCGTTTGCAAATAAATAAATACATTTTCAGACCAGGTATCATATTCAGGGAAGACTTCTTTGGCCACTTCACCCCATGCACTCGCCTTCTTCACCTTGTCCTTGTATTACTCACAACAAGCAGTGTCCCACAATTCTGGGTGTTGTTGCGCTGCAGCGATGAGTCGTTCCACATCCATGGCCACAGCAAACAGGAGGACAGGTACAGTCAGCCAGACCCAAAAAAAAATCTGAGCACCAAAGTGATGGACGTTGCAAATGCGCTGCGTCTGACGTTGCGTCATCACGCACACAGGACGCTGCACGGATGCGGCACTCTCTGGGCGTCCTTTGTACCACTTTTACGTCGAGGCCTCCATGGCATCTGTTGCAACATGCGCAGTGCGTGCGCACTACGGTGCGCACGTACTCCGTGTGTAGTACTTTATTGATACCATATCAATGCCACGATGGACGTCTAACTTTGCGGCGACACGGATGTGAAGAGTGCGTTCGTCTGATGCCAGCCTTAGCGCTGCGTTATGGGGTAGGCTGCTAAATAAGTGCCTGCCCAGTAATATGGAACGAAAACAGGAATGCTAAGGGGAAACCTGCAGGCACAGGTCAGCATCTAGCTGGGCTGGAGGATAGGCACGCCAAGGCATACTAGTACACCCCACAGGCATTAACTCCCTCTTGTTGGACACAACCCGCCCGGTGTGAAAGGGTTGATCCAACCCTAATCAACAGATTTTTCTCCTTTTTCACATCACTTTTAGGCTAGGGTCAGACGAACGCATTTTCACGTTGTCTGTGAAAAAGTGCGTTCGAACGAATGGACGTATTTTTTCACGGAGTACGCGATACCGGTCATACTATGCGCATTTTTCGTCCGTGATTTTGTACGGATCATCAATAAAACACTTTGTGCATCTGGACGTTATATAGGCTGGACATTAGTAGCGTCTGACGTCTCCAAATCACACACACACGCCGCTAGCGGGCGCAGCGCACTCTGTACGTCTGTACTAGCGGTTTTACGTTCTCGAAAAAATGCGTTCATTTTCCACTTGCGTTGCGCGGCCGGACTTTCGTGCGACCGTACTTCGTATATTGGCCGTCATTGCCCGTCATTTGCTGCTAGTGCGGCCGTGATTAAGTGCGCCTGCACGCGCGTTCGCACTGCCTCAGTCTGACCCTAGCCTTAGGGAGCATATTTTTCTCCTTCTTTTAAAAGTAGTATTGCCTAAAAGTGAAGCAAAACTGGAGCAGAATCTGTCGGCTAGGTTTAACCCTAACACTAAAGCTAACACCAGCATCAGTAAAATGTAAAATATTATGGTATTGATTTTGACCGGAAAACATCACAAATGTGAATTGTTTTGTGTGAAGTAAGACATTTTTTCCCCTAGCATCCTCATGCTAGAAACATAAATAGGTAATTCTATTGACACGTCGCAACCGTAACAGGGGTCAAGTCGAGGGGGAACGAATGGGAACGCAGTTCCACCATTATTTTTGCATAGAGAACTAAGTTCCCACTGGCTCCACACACTATAACGCTTGTATTCAAGGGTTCATTCATGTCTTTCCTTGTTAAGTCACAATAATTATAATATTTATCATATATTTTTGCTAATACCCATGAAAATACGTAAATAATCAGATTTGAGTGAGTATTTCTGTTACGAGCCACATGATGTGATAATTGGGAGACAGAAATCATGGTGAGTTCCCACACTTTTTTTTAGGACTTGACCCCTGAACCTAAGGCATCCACATGACGTCACTATGATAGCAAAACCAAGAACAGGTTGACCTGTTAATGTATAGCATTATTATTATTTATTAAGCGCCAACACATTCCGCAGCGCTGTACAAAAGATGCAAAGTGTAAAGACAGGACAGTTCTACAATACATACAGGAGGCCAGTCAGTATTCCTGCCAGCAGATACAGGAGGACATGAGGGCCCTATTCCCACGGGAATTTACAATCTAGATGGGTGAGGGATAGAAACAGGAGGGGGGCTGCAGTGATGAGATAATACAGGGAGAGGTAAGGACCGTTTTTGGGTCGGTCGGATGTCTTGTTACAAAGTCAGGTGGTAGGCTTCACTAAATAGAAGGGTCTTTAGGGAGCATTTAGATGAAGTCACATTTCGGGACAGTCTGATATTGCGAGGAAGCGCATTCCATAGGGTCGGCGCCGCACGAGAAAAGTCCTGCAATCTGGCATGTGAAGAGGTAATGATGGAGGAAGCCAGGCGCAGGTCATTGTTGGATTGTAGGGGACGGGCTGGAGCAGTGGCGTAACTAGAACCCTGAGGGCCCCGGTGCAAGAATCCATGAAGGCCCCCTTTTTTTCCCCTGCAATATAAAAAAGATAGTATTGCCCCCAGCTCACAAGGATATATATATTGCCCCCCCGCTCACACGGGTATATATTGCCCCAGCTCACACAGGTATATATTGCCCCAGCTCACATGGGTATATATTGCCCCAGCTCACATGGGTATATATTGCCCCAGCTCTCATGGGTACATATTGCCCCCAGCTCACACATGGGTATATATTGCCCCCAGCTCCCATGGGTTTATATTTGCCCCTAGCTCTTATGGATATATTTGCCCCAGCTCATATGGATATATTTGCCCCCAGCTCATATGGATATATTTGCCTCCAGCTCTTATGGATAGATTTGCCCCAGCTCTCATGGGTATATACAGTAGTGCCCCAGCTCTTATGGGTATATAGTGCCCCCAGCTCACCTCCTCTGCTCCCGCCGGCATTCTGTTCATCTCCGAGGCAAGCGGCCGCTGAAAGCATGCAGCCTGACTGCTCACCGGAAACCACCTGACCAGCGCAGCCGAGTTCTCACGAGAGGATTTTGTGCGCCGGTCAGGTAGTTTGTTGCAGCAGCTCTTTTTCATGAATTACCAGAACGAACACTTAATATTTGGTTTTTCAATTCTGTATACTGACCTCATATGGTGACTCTGGCCTTGTTTCTGTTTTTGTTAATGGCAGTTGTTCCTTATATCGACCTCTGATTTAATTTATGATAGGTGCTGTGTGTTATCTCATTTATGGTACCAGCTGCCTGTCCTGAACTCTACCTGTGACATCATTTATTCTTTGACCTCCTGTTCAGTTCAGATAGTCACACTGTTTCTATCTGGAATGGATACCAAAATGTAAAATAATACACTTAATTCTCTAGTTGTGTGTAATCCATTAGGGATAGCTTGATATAATTAGAATAAATTGTTCATGGCCGTCGTAAGTATTCACCATGTGTAGATATTACAAGTTTATGATACATCTTTCGTAACCTGATGGAGATTATTTCCTAAAGTATGTAATATTGGTGAGATCTACTTTTGTTCCAGATATTTTTCACACTGGCCGCACCCATCTGAGAAATGACTAAATCTGCCTTATTTTATGCGTGAATGGTTCCATGTGTTGCGTTGCATTACGCATTAGTGTTTTATTGGCATGATATTTACTTTTTGTCTTAAGAAAATAACCTTACACTTAACGCAGCCTTACAGCTATTGGAATATAGCATCTACGGTATATAAGAAATCCAAAATAAAACTGAATTATAGAACTTTTGATACAAATATAATTAAGATTAACTGTAACGTAGGCTGTAAATTTTTTATTTTGTAGGCACTTTAACCTATTGTACAAAGAGTTGTGCTTACGTCCACATTCCAGTATTTAGCATGGCGCTGAGTGTGTTTTCTTTGCGAGTTGTTCAATTTTATTTTATTACCATTCTATACTTTCTATTCAATACTTATTAATCTAGACTAGCTTCTATGAACAATACTATGTATGTATAGCTTTTTAATAACTTCTTCTTTCAATTAGAAACCAAATTTGGCATGCTATATTGTATATGCGTTATGGGTGTTCTTTATGTCTAACTGGTGGTTGCCATTTATAACATTTGAGAAAGCACCATGGCCTAATAACTATACATGTTAACTGACAGGAAAAGAAGTGCATTCGTTTTTCAGTTTTACACTCAATATTTTATTTCTTTAAGCCATAAACTTATATTTTTCTCTTTATTACATTATTACATTATGTTTTCTTTGCCAAGGGAGGTGGGTTAGGTGGAACACTGCATAATAAGAGATTGTAGAAGGTCTCACAGGCTGAGGAATTCATTTACTCAGAAAGACTAGTTTGATTTCTGTCAGTTCTTTGTAATCTCATAGAAGTCATTGAATCACTTATTCTTTTATAAGAAAGAAAGCAGAACAGGCTGTATTCTCTTGTTAATTCCCATGCCACCAATGAAGGAGACAGAACTGCTCTACTCGTCAATGGGAGAAACAAAGAGGACTTATGTCATCCATTACCTTGGGTTCGAAAGATGACGATGTATTGTGGTCAAGGAATTAGTGGTCTATGTATGGAATGTTAAAACAACTCTACTTTGCCCATTATTATCCATCGTATTTATGGAATCTGATCCCAAAACAAGATATTTCTAATAAATGGCGAGTAACAGAGGTGTCTGTCATACTATACATAAAACATAATTATGCATAAAAACAAAAGGCGGACAAACCTCTCTTTTAGAAACACATACAGGGTCTATTCAGAGAGAGGTGAAAACCAGGAGAACTGGCAGGAGAAGAGAACAATCTAGACCAAATAGCCGATTTGGAAAGTGAGATAAATCTGAGAATTTGACCTATATTTTGACCTAGAATTTTCACTTCTCCAGTCATTCAGCTGCTTTTCACCTCTCTCTGAATAACCCTCATAGGCATACGTTCACTTTTTGAAAATGTTGAAAACGCAAGAGCTGACAGGTTCCCATGGCTAAACTGCCTTGAATAACCCACAAAATTCACAGAAAATGGAGGTGACCCAGTTTAGCTGTGATCTTCTTGTCATTATAAGTGAAGGAACTCAAACATAGGGACAACTGCAAGTTGACCTAGGCACAGGGCAAAAAGGAGTTGCAGTGAAGCCACTACCCCTATAAAGTCATTCTAGTTCTACGTAAACAAGAAAACAATAAACTAAAAATAAACCAATGTGTTTCCAAAATATTTTCAAATGCACAAATAAGACAAAAGAGAAGAACAAAACATGAGGTTCCTCTCCCAAAAATGTCCAAGTCACAACTTGTTGAACCTCGACCTTGAGACCTGCAACGTATCAAGACAAAAGCATAATTTAGTGAAAGTCCATAATTTTCCATATCCTGCAATGAAACAACTGAGGAATACTTATGGAGCACCTGCATTCTGAACATCAGGGTATCAACGAGAACAGTGATCTGGCCTTCACAATTGTGACAAAACACATGAAGCAAGAAAAAAAATGGATGCGAAAAGAACTGACATGTGATCCAAACAAACTAATAACACTTCAAATGCCACTTGTTCATTTGTGATTGAAGGTGACCTCCACGGTGACTATGGAGAGTCTCCTCGCAACATGGACATTTCCCAACAAGTCCTTAACAAATCATTAGACAATCACTGACATTTAGGCAATCTCTCTTCCTCCTACCACAGAGTATAATGCGCCATCGAGAAACCTAAAGTGATGGAAACATCACACTTAATTCAACCAGGAAAGAGTGGGGTTCCAAAACATATAGTACTATTACAGTCTGCAAAATGGAAAGCTTTTCCAGTGAGCAATTTATTCATCATGTAGAATGCTGATCCGCTTGAACTAGTCAGATAGATCACAGGGCATAGGTGACAAAAAATTGTTAAAAAATAAACTTTATTGGCGCACAAAGCCAATGCTAAAAGCTGAATACAATATGATCATATTGGACGAACATACACTCAAACAGTGAAATAAAAAGTGTTCAATTTAATTGGACATCTCCATACACATAAAGTGTCGGAAATTAAAGATTCACATCTAAATCAGCTAGTACTGATATATAAATTAGAGAGGTAGAGCTCAGTAACAGTGGGGAGCCAATGAACACATAAAAGAAAAGGAGCAGAAAACCCCCAATGTACATCTATACCTATATATTGCCCATGGTGTAACCTACAGCATTGTAGGGCATATGGATCACCATAAAACCCTTATAGACTGTATATATAGTGCCCTGTAAGAGCCAAAAGTCAAGGCATCGGCTGTAAATGGAAGCTTAGGGACACGCTGTCCATACAAAAGTTAGCTGCAATGGCAGCACAAAAACAGATTGCCATAAATGCACAAAATAATGGAGATTTGGGGGTAAGGGTTAACTGCCCATATGAAAGACGCACTTTCATAAAACATTTTTTAAAACAAGTTTTGATTAGAATTTATAATTTATCCCCTATATATTGTATAGCGAGTTTTATTGTGTTGAACACATTACATTGTTTTTTCTTTTAAGTTAAGGATGTGTGGATATTTAGGTATCCTGCTTGTGTATGTATCTGCTCTTAAAAATGTTTTATTGGATTTCCCGTTCCATGTCTTGTCATAAAACTTGTAAGATAAATACCATTACAAATGTGTATAATGCATACCTTCCGAAAGTGTGATACGCTCCGTGCCCTCAAGATAACATCATATATAAACTGATAAAGTAATATGGAATTTTATAAGTATCCAGTGCACTGAGCTAGAAAACCAATAATTTTCTAAGTAGTTATGTTTCGCATGGATGCGCTGAACTGCTTGATTACAAACATTGAATGACATGCACATTTGTCCAAATCAACCGCTATATGGATGAACGAAATGAGAAGCTAATCTCATGGGAACAAATGTTCAGCTATGAAACTGATTTTATTAGTAGGTTTATGACTTTTCTAAAAAAAAGGAAATCGTGGATCATGAGATAACGACAGCGGATGGGGGCTGTGCAGCCCACCAGTATCCAACCCCTGCTAAAAGGGGGAAATGCCGATATATAGGTTGGATTCCTATTCCCCAAATCCTCCCTATGTGTCGAGGATTAAAAGAGAAGCCAAGTAGGCTGTCTGCTCCATACGTGTACTCTCCACAATATGGGCACCCCACAAAACTCTGACCATACACCAAAATATAGATCATGCCAAAATGAAGAGAAAAATCTTACCTACTTGAGCTTGTGTAGCCCAATTCAGCATCCGTTTTGGCTGGATTATTTTGCAGTTTTCTATAATATGCTCAATAAATTCAACCAATCGTATGATGTTAAACGATTGGTGTGATGATAGTCACTTGGAATTTGGCTTACCTGGACCCAAGATTTATTTTTGGAGGTGCGGGACTGTGGGTTCTGGTGGGTTTGATATGCCATATTGTCCCCCTACCTCCTCTTATGTCCAAGTCACCCTGTGCCTATTAGGGTACAAGGTGTCAGTGAAGGTGTTAATATTGTTATTGTCTATGTTTATATGTTACTGTTCTTATTGCTTCTATCATTACTGTGTGTGTCACTACAGCCCCTTCCAACCGTCCCTGTATAGAATATGTTTTACAGTTGTGGCAGGTTTGAGTGGTCAATGTTTGCTAAGCATTGCCGCTCTATCAGACCTCTGTGTGCTTGTGCTATCTGTTATCCATTATGTAACGTATTCAGACAGTCTAATGCTTAAACTGTGATTACATGGCACTCTATTGTTTTATGTTCAAAAAATATATTGGGTTATGGCTGGATGCAGTGGACCAGCACCAGAGGAAGCTGAGGAAGGAGGCATCAGGGCGTCATCTTCCCTTGGTCTCCAGGTCACTCTATGTACACTTTACATATTTGCTTCATACGCTTCATTAAAGTCTGTCTGTCTGTTTCACCCCAGCAACGAGTCCTGTTTCAATTCTGGGAAATACTATATCAACTTTTTCATTGTACCTGTTTTTAAGCTTCGGTTAAGGGCAGCAGAAGGCATGCAAGATCGCTGTTGGTAAAAAGGATGTCCTGAATGGGAGCTGCATTAGCAGATGTTACCCAGTTGGGTTTCTGAGATCTGTTTTACTGGTGGAAGCCCTGGGATTGTTCTGCTCCCTACAGCCAGAATGAGACGTGTACGAGAACCCTGCTGCAGAAGCTGGGGACCTGAGAAATGTGTGTTGTGCAACACAGAATGAGATGAAGATTCTCAAGAAGGTTAAGACATGCCTCAAAGCAATCTTGGGTCCAGGTACCCCCAGTTCCAAGTGACTGTCAGAATTGGCAGAAATTGTTCAGCCTTTAAAAGCAATAAAAAATTAAATAAAATAATAAAATTGAAAACATTGGAAGCCTCGACATGCCCTACCCATCCTTTGACCTCCATCCATTATTAAAGGGGGATTTAAAAAAATAATAAATGGGAAACTAGTGCCATTTTGGGTCATTAATTAGCTTTTTTTAAACTGAGCAAGTTTATATTTTATAATGATATCATATATTAGCTATTTGACTTTACAAAACCCAACAATGTACATTTGAATGGATAAAATGGTCATATCATTGTTTTTTTATCTTTTTAACTTAGAGCAACATAGAATTATTGGGTCATTTAAAAAATGTAGATAAATAGAGTCATTAAAGTGTCTAAAAAATCTAAAAATATATGACTGCTTATATATGTGGGTGCTAGAGTGACTGAAAGAAATGCAATAAATCCCACTAAATAGCGGATAACCCATTTCTGCCCAGTATGCACCCCTGCGCAGTTGCAATTTAATCAAGATAACTATGAATTCCAGATATGACATACGGTAAAAGGATTTGTTCTGTGTAGCTCACTAGATATTTTACTTTTCCAAGAATGTCATGAAAAGCAGACGAGCGGAACTGCAGTGAATGAAAAATATAAAATAATATTGATTTGATTTCCCTTCATGAATCCTGCCTTTGGAACAATAAGTAAGACAGGATCTGTCACCTCCGCTCACTACAATGGGAAAATACGTTTTCATGGAGATAAAATAAAGTAAAAAGAATAAATGGCACATCAATAGTCAATGTATGAAAAGACTTTCCATATTCAGGCGATGCACCTTTGACTTCTGTAAGTGCGTGAAAAAAACTGTAATACACAGCTGCACAATGGGTAACATATATTTAATAGGTCATTTTTCCACCGCAAAAATTATTATCTTTTTTCCATAAATCATGTTACTGAGAAATCCTGTATCTTATATTATTGATTCTATTTAATTAATATTGTATTATATGATAATCTTGTCTTGATTGTAAGCTCATTTGACCCGATCCCTCTACACATCTTGTTTTAAATGTGTTTGCCATTTCATATTGGAAAGTTCTATTCTGTCTTTATTTAAATGATGATAATAATGATAGTAATAATGATCCTTGGAGTCAAACTGGAACACACTCAATAACTCTAAACTAAGGAGGTTATAAAGAAAGAGCAATTCTTTTGGATCAACAGCAGTAGGTGATGTGTGAAAGGCTGAACCTGATGGACTCATGTCTTTTTTCAGCCTATGTAACTATGTAACTATGTAGCAATCAGCTGTGTGGTGGTGGAAATCCCTTCTTCCCTTACATCAGTAAACACAGCTACTTATAGTGGTAGTGAGTGCACAGGGAAATAGAAGTATTATATGTGATGTCATAGATATCTAGATGTGCTACATTGACATCTTCACTACAAAGGCATTTTCCATAAAACCATTGGCAGGACCTAGTGGTTTCATGGAAAACCAATTTTTGCATTACACATACTCTTTTTAAAAAAGTATTTATATATCTATATATATATATATATAGGGCACCCCCTGCTGGTCAAATTTTGCTACCGCAGCATGTGTCCATGAAACACAGGCGGACTGACTCTGTGTCCATTATGGGCACAAAGAGCAGTTCCATGCACTGCAGCACATCAGCTGCAATGTCCAGTATGCTGCAACCTTGGGAACATATTCTGGAGACCAGAATTTTGTTTTCAATAAATAAAATTCCTTTTTATTACCACAGAAAAAGATCGGATTGGATTTACTCAATGTCAGGCTCCTGCAAGAGTTTTTAAAGATTGAGTATACTCAATCATGGTAGTGAAGGGGTTAAAGTACCATTTATTCAGGACCTGTGGGTGTGCTTCACAGTTTCGATAAATGCTTGGTTACAGTCGGCACCCAGGCACGTAAGAGTGGAGTATGGGAAGTGCATGGAGCAGTGCGTCACAAGTAGTGGGTCGTGACCCAAAAGTGGGTCGCAATCAAGGGCGGAGTGGGTCATGGGGCAAGTGCCCCCCAGAAAGAGGGGTGAGGGAAAAGGAGCATGGAAGTGAGAGAGAGGTGCAAGCTGAGATCTCTGATCCCAGGTTGCGTCGGCTGCCCCAGCATGATAGGAACAGACTGGACATTTTGATACACTTTATATACACGACAGCAATACCTTCTGGCCTGCTAATACCTTTGGATTAGTTGCAAATACCTTGCATAGTCTTGAGTGCAGTGCAATAGTATGATTTTAGGTCGCTGTAACAATGTATTTTTCTCTGATGTTTGGCTGCTGATACCACATTATCCTGCGAACACAGAGATTGGAGGCTGTGGTAGATGCAGACCTGCCAAGCCATATGATCTGGCCATGTGACACTTGATGTTCCCTCAGACCTATAGATCACCCTTGAATCCTAGGCTGTCACCATTATAATGCCACTCACAGTGCTTAAATGGTTAAAATCAAGACTTTTCATGTAGTACTTGTGTATGACTTTCGTTGAATGGATGATCATCAGGGCAGGTTGTCACTCGGTTTTGCATGGGCCAACAAGGCATTTATTTATAAAGGATTTTACCAGGAAGGATACATTGAGATTTCTCTAATTTTCAAGTATGTCCTGGGTTCAACAACATAAAATTGTTACAGTTGTTACAGAAATACAAAGTAATAAAATGCAAGATATTAAAAAGATAGCACGAATACACAGAAAATAAATATATTCACTATGTTACATGTACATTCTGTATATATATATTTTTTTAGAAAGTATTTTACCAGGAAGGATACATTGAGATTTCTCTTGTTTTCAAGTACGTCCTGGGTGGCGAGTATGTAGGTGTCTTGCCCAAGGACACTTACTGGAGAGGTGCTCTTGCTGGAATTGAACTCATGTCTCCACAGGCTCTCTCCACGCAGAGCAGTGATGTTACCTCTACTCCATAGTCACTACGTTACACATTTATAAGTGCATTCTGTATTGAGGTATGTTAATAGGGAGCTCTTAAGTGACTTTAGACTGGGGGAAGATTTGATGGCGTCTGGGAGGTTATTCCATAACTGCGGTGCTCTGTAGGAAAATGAGGATCTAGCCGCACTGTCTTTTTGTATTGCGGTATTGCAAATAAGTTGCAGGTCCTGGATCGGAGGTTATAGGATGAGGGAACTGCTGGGGGAAGCAGCCTATTCAGGTAGGGTGGTAGCTTCCCAGAAAAGCTCTTAAACACCAGGTTGGAAAGCTGAACATGCACATTTTGGGTGTATGGTCATGACAGTGATGACGCAAATCATGTCAAGTTCATACACCTTGACAGTCACGTCCCCTTTCTTCTGAACAACTGCAAAACTGCAAAAAGTTGTCATGTCTATATATTTCTAGACTAAAAGAGGCATACTCAGGCTATGTTTAATGGGTGGGGGAGCCTAGCTCTCTTTGCCCAATACCTTTTGAATGCCACACGACTGGCAAAATTAATCCTTGTGGAAGATTTATTCTTTTCCCCTGGTGGACAAATGGATCAGTGCTCAAAATGTTGTAAGTGACAATGGGTGAATCCCCTGGAGTCTTGCAAGAGGCGTGCGTCAGGCAGTGATGTAGCAGCTGTCAGGGGTGTGGCCTTATGACGTGTGCCAATGGGGAATGTCACCAATTTTAAATACCAGGATTCGCTAGATACCTGTGCCTTGTCGTGATTTTCATTGCCCAAGAGCACGTTTTGATATTATTTCATTCTGTGTATGAATTTTGGCTATTCCCTTTGGCCATTCTGACCTCTGGCTTCCCTCCTGACTCAGGTATACGTTTATCCCCTCTGGCTTCTGACTTTGGCATATATTTAACCCTTCTGGCTCCTGACTGTGGCATACGTTTAACCCTTCTGACTCCTGACTCTGGCATATGTTTAACCCTTCGGGCACCTTACTCTGGAGCATGTTTAACCCATTTGGCTCCTGACCTTGGCTCATACAACTATCCTTTCTGGTTCTGGACTCTGGCTTATTTTTTACGTTTCAGTCTCTTGCTAGTTTTACCGGCCTTTCTAAAGAACGGCAGGTTAGGGATTGACACATCTGCATGTTGGGATCAGGGAGTTGTGACAGAACTGCAAATTGTGCACTGCTATGAGGCTTGTGTACATCATGTACTCAACTTTCGTAACACTTGCTCAGAACTATGGATCGGAGTGTATCTCTCTGCGTGATGACATCACAAGTGAGTGATCTGATGACCGGCAGCAGGCATGTACTGGCCATCGGGAGCACTGGGAGAATCCAGAGGGGCCGATGGGTCAGTGGGCCGGCTGAGCCTGGTGGTGCTTTTTTTTTTAAACTTAGTCCAGCACTTAGTTTAACCAGGACTGGATAACACTAGTGTGGAATGTCAGCACTTGTTTCAAAGGTCCGAAGGATTTCTGCATTGCAGGGGTGGGTTAGGGGGGCTTCCTTGGACACCTACACATGGATTCTGGAGCTGGCTATGGCTTTATTGTGTGTAAAAGAGTGGAATCCACAGAGACTGCAAGGATTCCGCTCCACATTTTACTTAAAGCTTCTCCTTCTAGTGACTGCCAGCTTCGGAGTTTGAAGCCAGCAGCAGCCGTAGCACCACATGTTGCTACAAACCTTTCCTGTGCTGTGCGCTGTGACCAGGAGCCACCCCCAAAATGTGAAAATATGTAAGGTATTGACTAAACATGCCATTTTAGGGTGAATCCCACCCTTATGTCTTATGCCTCGGCACTGATGCGCCTCCCAAGAGCAGGGCCGGTGCAAGCTTTTTTGCCTAGTCAGGCGAAGGTGTGTTTTGGTGCCCCCCCCCATCCGTGTCATGTCAAGCCAATCAGGAGAGAGATGCATAATAATCTCTATCGCAAGTGTTCGGTGTCGTCACGCAGAGAGTAAACTTTATTTTCATAAAGCGCATGTTTATAGGCAAGGTCTACACTCCACTTATATCAGCCGCCTGACCGCACTGATACGTTACGTCCATCTAGAAAATGTCTATTGAATAAATACATATAAATTACTGCCAATTTAATCCGAATAGCATCAAGCCCAGATACATATATACAGACCAGATCATGCCCACAGATACATATATAGACCTCAGATCATGCCTAGAGATATATAGACCTCAGATCATGCCCACATATATATATAATAGACCTCAGATCATGCCCATATATGGGTATATTTGCAGCCCCAGCTCACATATGGGTATATTTGCGGCCCCAGCTCACATATGGGTATATTTGCCCCAGTTCATATTTATATGGGTATATTTGCCCCAGCTCATATTTATATGGGTATATATTGCCCCAGCTCATATTTATATGGGTATATATTGCCCCAGCTCATATTTATATGGGTATATTTGCAGCCCCAGCTCATATTTATATGGGTATATTTGCAGGCCCAGCTCATATATGGGTATATATTTTGCGGCCCCCAGCTCATGTATGGGTATATTTGCGGCCCCCAGCTCATATGGGTATATATTTTGCGGCCCCCAGCTCATGTATGGGTATATTTGCGGCCCCCAGCTCATATGGGTATATATTTTGCGGCCCCCAGCTCATGTATGGGTATATTTGCGGCCCCCAGCTCATGTGTATGGTATAAATTTTCCCCCAGCGAGTCTTACCTCTCTGCTCTGCTGACTGTGTGACAGTGTGCACAGCACTGCTCAGCTCACTGGCTGCTGTCTGCTGCCTCAGCCTGCCAGGCCCCGTCGCCCGCTGGCGTTCTTCTACTCAGTCCACTCTCAGGCAGTCAGGGAGTGAGAGAGACCAGACCAGGGACAGGGTAGTAGGTTTTTTTTAGTAGCAAGCAAGTTTAGCAACAAGCTTAGCTAGGCACCGCACTGCGTCTGTAATGTAAGCGGCTACTCCGACTCGTGTGACTCATGTGACACGTGACGTCACGTGTCGAGGCGACTGCGAGCGGCCGCTGGGCATGTGATGCACACAGCTTTCCCGCTCGCCTGTGATTGGATTCGGGAAGCAAGGGAACCACGTGGTGCTTGTCCCCTCCCTCTCATTGTCCCCACTCCCCTCCCATCCCAGGCGAGCGGCCAATGGCCATGCTCGGAGGCTGCGCCTGCTCCCATTCTGATCCGAACGCACCTCGGGTCCTCGGCTCGGTCATCCGATTCCGCCCCGGGCCGGCGCCCCTCACACTGGCAGGACGCCAGACAGTAAGGCGGCCGCCTGTGCCGCCTTACGTTAGCGCCGGCCCTGCCCAAGAGCAGTATAGTGGCCAGACTCACAGCCAGGCATGCAGGGAGCCGTAAATCTGACAGATCCTCTGATCTGACAGTCCCTCTCCCCTGCTCCCTTTCTATAGCCTATTATGCCGGAGCTCAGTGTGGCAGTGCTGTGCTTTCTCTATAGGAGCACTCAAGGGGTTAATTATCACAGGAGTTTGCAGAGCTCAGGAAAGTATTTGCTAATCAGTAGCAGGGAGACATGACCAAATTCTAGGTCAAACCAGAAAAATTCTCCCATTTATCTCACTTTCCAAATTGGATATTTGGTCTAGATTGTTCATTCTCCTGGCAATTCTCAAGGTTTTCACCTCTCTCTGAATAACCCTGTATGTCACAGTTCTGAGCCCCTTCTTAGAAGTGTACCTGAATTACATTTTATTAAAGTATATTTTAATATTTATCATATGATTTATTTTTTATAAAATAATTTAATCAATATTCTAATTTAAATTAAGTATATTTTAATGCATATTTATTTTAATTGTTCAAATTACATTTACATGAATAAATAATTCATATTAAAATACAATTTATTTTAATAATCCATAATTATTATTTAATTCTATTGCTGTGGAGCTCTGTGAAACACTCTTACGCACTGCACATTACTGTGAGTTTTATTGTTGTGTCACTCTGTGATACGCATCAACATGTTTTGGTGGGCATGGGGGGGGGGCAGTATTTCATCCTTGGATCCAGGCAGCACAATGTCTTGTGCTTGCCCTGCTCCAGTCCATATCAATATATTAATCCGGCCCTGCGTGTTTGCATATCGGAGAGGGCCGGTCTGGATGAAGTCCAGGGCTGTGCTTTTGTCCCAGCCCAGCCCTGACCGGCAGCCAGGAAATTCAAAAATCCAGTCTTCTGGTAATGCTGGGTGGGGTGGAGGAAACCTCTCCACTTCAACCAGTGATATCAAGATTGGGGCAGATGGGGGGGGGCACTCCTCACCTCCTGACAACTTTAAAAACCTAAAGTGTGCAGGATGAGTAAAGTGTCCCTTTAACCAGAGCTGCTGTAACTGTAACAACTCAATGGGTTATAATTGCTCTGGTAAGTTTACAACAGCTCTTGTTAAGTTTACACCAAGTTTGGAATAGAGGCCCTAAATATACTGTAGCGCTCACTCCCGGAGGAGCCGCTGAATTTAAACCTCGGGTCAGTCTCCCCGCACTAGGGAATAAATATACACCAGCACTGTTGTGGATTTTATACGTTATATAGTTTACTGATCTCAAATAAACTGGCATATATAAAGCAGCACGGTATACATATATATTTACAGAAGTTCGTAATGTGAGAAACGCGCAGCGGAAAAGAAAATGAATATAGACCCCTTTGTTGTTGGAGTGTGAGTCCCGTACCGGTTGTGTCCCAAAAAGGTGTATGTGTATGCGTCTGTTGGTACCCGGGTACAAGATTCAACTGGCCAGTGAACGATTTAAATGTGTCTTCAACTAGTCACGTTGGGGCCCTGTAGGTTTAGACAAACTTGCAGCGTGCTTTATTATTTTACTGTGGCAGGGAAGGCCTCTCACCCATCCGCCAGATACTCTGCGCTCTGCTCAACCCAGGACGTCTCTCCGCTTTACTTGACTGGGACTCTGTGCCACCGGTTCCGCTTGTCTTGGTTGTCCGTTTCTGCCACAAGATGCTCAGCTCACCGCCTGCACTCCCATTAGGTCTTCTGCGGTCTCCTAACTCGGGGTCCTTCAGCTACTCTGTATCTGTATAAACTTATCAGCGGTGGATCACTAGGTCTCTGGCAAGTAATGTGAACCGATCTCCAGCTCCGCAAGGCCTCACCTGCGCTCCGGCCTGGTCACGATCGTTGTCTGTCTCACGTGCGTCTTGCTCTCTTCACTCCTTGGCGCGCTCTGAGCTTCCTCTGCACGAGGCTGCAGATGTAAGTCTCTTCTTCCCACCCACTTCCTGTTCCCGGCGCAAAGCATGCTGGAAAACGTAGTCCCATTGTCCAGTGTCTCTTACATTGTCTCTCTCTGGTGGCCAAAATTAAGTACTACAGCAACAGTGTTTTAAACCAGCGCTACAATACTAACCCATTCACTAATCCAGTTCTGATTCAGAGTAGAACAAAGAGCCTCATTTTGTCTCCTTAACCTCTTAAGGACCGCTGACGTACCCTGTACGTCCTGTCCACGGGTCCCCCTCCCGCCCGATACTTACCTCCCTCGCTGGATCCTTCGGCGATCTGGCAGGGAGGAAGCCTGCCCATGTGATTTACATGGGCAGGCGAGGTTGATGACGTCGCCACGCTGCGTGGTGACGTCATCAGCAGGCGCCCCCATGCAAATCAATGGAGGGGAGGGGGCTCCTTCAGAGCCCTCTATCTCCCCAACCATTGAAGCTAGGGAGATGTTTTTTGCACCGCTGGAAAGGGGAGAGTCTCCCCTTTTCAGCGGTGTATAGCATTAATGATTTGGCACCAAAACCCGATTCGAACCTGGAGGGGGGCTGACATCTTTGATGTCAGCCAAGCCTCCATGTCCCCCCCACCCACTGACAACCTCACCATATGTGTGAGGATGTCAGTGGGCCAGTTAACCATCTAGCTGCCATGTAGAGCTAAGGGGATCCTAGGGATCCCCTATCTCCCGATCCATGGCAGCTAGATGGTCATATTTGACATCATTTGAAAGGCCTGATCATGGCCTTTCCAATGATACCAAACATGACCAGGTTTGGTTTAAAATAAATATAAAAAAAAATATATAAAAAAATGTTTTTTTAAAAAAGTTTTTTGTCTGGGGGGGTTTAATTAAATAGGACCTAGGCTGTCATCTCAAAATAATTAGCACAAAATGGTCAGAATGAGCGCAGCGCACATAGGTGAACTGGCTCAGCAGTGAAGGGGTTAAAAAGCAAAAACATGTAAAAATTGGGTATTTCTAGTCTCGGGACAAAATTTTGAACCTATTTAGCCGGGGTCTTTTTTGGTGGTTGTAGATTTGGGGGATTAAATTACGTGAAAAGGGTGTTTTTACCATTTTTTCATCATATTTCATATTTTTTTATAGTAAATTATTCGATATGATGGAAATAGTGGTATTTCTAGAAAGTCCATTTAATGGCGGGAAAAAGGGTGTATAATATGTGTGGGTTGAATAAACGAGTAAGTGGAAAATTTGACCTAAACACTAACAGCGCAGAAACGTAAAAACAGCAGCGGTCACTAAAGGACGGATTTGTGTAAAACCGCCCGGTCACTAAGGGGTTAAAGAGCAGGGCTCTCTCTTCACCTTATGCTTCTGTCATTCATGTCTACCTACCGCTAGTTTATTGTAAACCTTGGACTACGCTGTGGAATATGTTGGTGCAATATAGTAATGTCTATGAATGCATTGATTCTCAATAGATTACTTAACTGTGACATGAGAAGTCATGACATTGATACAGTTTTACACACTACTATTACTCTTTTCCATGCTCTTCGTAGTAATATGCTTTAATGAGGACATCTTGAATAAGATTGATTTCTTACTTATTTAGTGTCCATGTATGTCGCAGGAACTAAGAGGATAGAATACCATTGACTGAATAAAACACTTTCCGTGTTAGCTGTTAGTAATGTTGATGCAAATGAACTGTTGCTAATTTTTACTCATCACTTGAGATTTTTATTATGATGGAATTGATTATACCGTAGTAGAAATCTTTAATGTGTAACCTAAGTGAAAGCTGCTTTAAGAAAATCAATTGTACGTTAAAACCACAATTAATCTATTAGTAAGAATCCATAGGTTATTGGTCAAAAGCTAAATAACACACCAAACTACTTCATTTTTCGTGATGTGCTACCTCGAAGGAATGAAAGGAAATTTCTAGTGACAGGTGCTCAATACCATAATAATTCTGACTCTTAATCCTTTATTATCACAGGGCTGTAAAGAATGTCATTGATTTCAAATAAATCCAAGGGAGGAAGTGGATGAGGTTTATAATGGAGTACAAAGAGATTCAATGGAAAAGGAAAGGCTGCTGGAATTAAATTATTGAAGTCAACGTCTAAAACTCATCTCTGCCTGTTTGATCATACAGCAGTGCAAACAAAATCCTGAAATTCTATTTACTTTCACTTAAAGTGGATGTGCCATCAACAAACCAAGTGGATGACAAGGTCACCTTTGTGTAGTTGTACATTGATTCTTTGTGGTCACAAAATTGTCAAGAAATATATAAGGGGTTATTCAAAGAGAGCCGAACTGACCCTGAAATTGCACTGAACAGTGAATTTACCCGTACGATGCAATTTCATGGTCATTCGACTATTCAAAAACCTGTAAATTCACCAAATTGAGTGCAGGCTGGGTGGAGTAGAGGTAACATCACTGCTCTATACCTGTGGAGAAAGACTGTGAGAGGCACAGGTTCAATCCCAGCAAAAGCACCTCTCCAGTAAGTGTCCTTGGGCAAGACACCCAACGATACACACTCGCCACCCAGGACATACTGGAAAATGAGAGAAATCTCAATGTATCCTTCCTGGTAAAATCCTTTCAGAAAAAAAAGTTATATTATGGAATTGCCAGCGAAAAACAGTGATCTCCAGCAGCAGTGAACTCCCCATAGAGAAGTAATGGTTAATCTATTCACAGACACTGAACAGCACAAAATGTCAGTGAAATTCCCTGATTTTCAGTGGTTTCATTCGAGAGGTTTAATCAGACGAATCCCATAGGTTTCAATGTAAAAAAAATCCTGTTTTTATTAAATATTTATTCAACTGCTTATTCTTCTCACTTGCAGCAAACAGTCTCTTAATCTATTCATTTATTACTATTTTTAGGCGTTTTCGGGATTTTTTTGCCAAATTTGTTTTCGGATTTTTTTAAAACAGCATTTTTTTTTCTGTAACAGACTATTTTATTATTATTTATAGGACCTTATATGTTATTTCCAGGCACTTTTGTGGCTTTGTTTTTTTACAAACAGCTTTTTTTTTGCAGCTGATCGGCGCTCTGTTCAGTGGGTCATCGGCTTTTTTCAGATCGATTCGGTGGTTTTTGATTCGATTCAGCGGGTTTTCAGCTGTTTTTCGGATCGATTTTTTGTTTTGTTTTTTTTTGAATGCTGAATTCACCGCAGGGTCAGCGAATTGGACTCGCCGAAGTGCGAGAAATGAATCATTCTCTGAATAAGCCTGATAGATAATTGAAAGATCTCTGCTGCAAATGGTGTGTGTCTCCCCAAATTACTGACAGAAGAGAAGGTCCAGGCACTCCACAAAGGCTTCAGCAAATGTATGTTTTATTGGGAAATCAGTGATGTTTCGTCCATCAGCCGGACTTTCTCAAGTCTCTTTCTCAAGGGACTTTAAGGGCCCATTTGAGATGAATTTTGTTTGCACAAAGCAAAATTCCTGGGAATTTCTCCTGAATATGACCATATCGCATTTACTCAATGTCTGGGTCTTGCAGGATGTTTTGAACATCGAGTATACTCATGCTAGTGAAGGGGTTAAATCAACTGATTTCTCCAACTTAGGCTAATGTCAGACGAACGCAGTGATCACGTCCGTGTTGCCGCACAGTTTAACGTCCGTTGTAGGATAGAATCATGATCAATAGAGACCCACACACGAAGTACGTGCACACCGAACTGCACACACACAACGCACGTGGCAAACAGACGCAAGTTAGGCAAGAACGTAAAACCGCTACCATGGACCCGCAGAGTGCGCCACGTCCGCATAGTGTTCTGTGTGAGCGATGAGATGTCATACGCAGCGCATTTGCGACGTCCAGCACCTTGACGCACAAAATGGCTTTTCATATCCTTTTCAAATTTTTATCATTTTTCATATTAATTTTATTTCCCATACTTCCCTTTTTTTTATCTACGCCCGTCAACAAAAACGGACCATGTGGTGTCTACAGTATCTTCCGTCAGAACGTCTGTCCGTTATGCAAGCACGCAGAGTGCGCTCAGACTGCTTTCATCTGACATTAGCCTAAGCGAGTCAATCTTATTAATGATTGCTATGATATAAAAATAAATGCATATCTTTATTCGCGTACCTCTTTTACCATCCATAATATATTATGTTCCAATCTCACATATTCTGCAAGAGAATCCTGTTTTGAGATCAGGAAAATTTGTCTATAAGCTTTTTTGTCCTCTCTTGTTCTGCTTCTGAAGACCTCAGAATATAAAGTACCCAAAAATCACAGCTGAACTATTCCCAAAAGCAGGTAAAGCCATCCTCTTCCGAAATTATTCCATATAGAATGATACCAGGCCTCACTAATCACCAAATACACCCCAGCCCGCTCCCTAAGGCAAAACAGTGACCTGCGCCTAGTTTCTCCCTGCATCACCTCCTCTCATTAAAGACTGCGGGATTTCTCACATGCAGTCCCCATCCTATGGAACGCTGTACCTCATACTGTCAGACTCTCTCCTAGTTTCCCTTCTTTCAAACGCTCCCTTAAGACATTCCAGTTTAGGGAAGCCTACCACCCAACTCACTGATACACCTTCATCACTGCCCCAAACAGTCAATCACTCTCACCTTGCAGTCCATCACTCTCACCTTGCAGTCCATCACTCTCACCTTGCAGTCCATCACTCTCACCTTGCAGTCAATCACTCTCACCTTGCAGTCCTCTCCTCCTGTTTCCACCACCAACACTTCTAGATTGTAAATTCCCACGAGAATAGGGCCCTCGTTTCCTTCTGTACTGGTTTGTAAAATGTTGTTCAATGTATTGTAACCCTGTCCGTGCCCACTGTACAGCTCTTACTGTCTTCGGTTCCTAGTTTGTTTTGCCTGTGAATTTCTAAGAGATTAAATAAAATCCTGCATAAAATGAAAGATAAATTATAATTTTTAGCGAGTAAAATCTTCAAAATGTACATTGTCTAATAAAGAAACAGATATATCGCACGCCACTCTAAAATAATATTTTCTGTCTTATCCAAATGCGAAACTTTGATCTAATAAAACACCCCTGCAATAATATAATCCTTTTTTTTTTACTAGTGGCGTTTTCCTAGCGGTGACCTTTCCCATGTGTCAGTGTGGATTTCCCTTGAGTCGGTGTAGAAATAAATATCACGAATATTTGCACATCAAAATGACATGTTAGTTTGTCTGGGGAATGGACGAAGCGCTTCGGTTTTCAGTGGTGTAATTCCCTCTCTCATCAACGCAAGCACATCAAGTCACTAAAAAATTGATAAGTTACAAAGGGGTCATGCTATTGAATAAACTCTTGGAAGCGATCCATGCACAATATTCTGATACTCTGTAAATGATAGGGACAGACTGTTCTATGGTATATCTGTGGGTTTTTAACATTCTTTGATTTCATTTCAGCATTCCACTGGTACAGATAAACCAAAATGTGACAATGCTTGGGTTTGAATTATAAATGAAGTGAGCAAAGACAAAGTGTGAAAGTTTCTAATGTATTACGATAGTTTAAAATTTAGACTCACATTTAATTCTTCAGCGATAGTATTTCTGATTTAGGGCTCGATTTCAATAGGCACAGTGGCCAAAATCAGGACCCTTTTCGGCTGATTTTCAGACATATTTAGGTCCGGGGGGTTCAAATGAGATTTTTTTTTCAATTGTTCTTTTATTATTATTAATTTTTATTTATAAAGCACCAGCATAATCTGCAGCGCTGTACAATGGGCACAATACAGACAGGGTAACAATACATTTTACAAACCGATACAGGAGGAAACAAGGGCCCTATTCCTGTGGGAACTCACAATCTTTTTTTTTAGAAAGTATTTTACCAGGAACAATACATTGAGATTTCTCTCGTTTTCAAGTATGTCCTGGGTGGCGAGTATGTACCGTTAGGTGTCTTGACCAAGGACACTTACTGGAGAGGTGCTCTTGCCGGGATTCAAACCTGTGTCTCCACAATGTCCACAGTCATAGAGCAGTGATTTTAACTATACTCAAGCTAGGCGGTAATTTTATCAGCATTTCGCTTCTTGATAAGAATTTGGATTGAATATCGTCTCTCACAGCTATACTGTCAATGGAAATGTCAGCTATATCGATTCAATATGAATTAATCAGTATGCTGAATTCCGAAAAAAATAAATAATTCTTAAAGGTGTTGATAAATGGATTTTCAGGCAGGAAGAAAGAGGGGATTAGAGTGAAATCTTTTTTTAAACATCAACAGGGTTATCCAAAGAGATTCGAAAAGTCACCGCACGTTCGGTGACTTTTCGTTCTCTTCAATTCGGTTCCTTTTGCCGATTGCATTTCGGTGACCCTGCGGTGTATTCAGCAAACACCACAGGGTCCCCGAATTGCAGGGAAAAGCTACCGCAAACCTGACGAAAACTCACCGAATGCACGCTGAAAACAAGCAAAAACATCTGGATTAACCTTCGAAAAAACCGAACATGAGCCGAACAGGAGCCGAAAAGGAGCCGAATCACACAGAGCCGAAGCAGCTGTGACGTAGAGGAGGCAGTGAATAAATTAGAAAAACCATTTGTATGAATCTGGGAAAATGAAACGCTGTTTGCAAAGAAACTACTGAGCGAAAATGTCTGAAATTTTCACAGGAGGTCCAGGGAATGATAATAAAGAGGGCTGTTACAGAAAAAATAAGTAAATTGGAAAAAAAAAAAAAAAAAATCGGACTTTTTAAAAAAAATCAAAAAAATCTGAAAAATGCTTAAAGTATCCTAAAAAATCTATAAATAAAGAGACTTTTTGCTGCAGAATTTTATAATGAACGGTTTATTAGATATTGAATTAAAATGGGAATATTTTTAACATTGAAGTCTATGGGATTCTCCTGAATAAATTTGCCGAATGAAACCACCGAATGGCAGGGCATTAGGGGAACCTTTCACTGCTGGTTTGTGTTCTCTGAATAGCCGAAGCAGTGCTTCTCTATGGGGATTTCACTGCCCTCGAACAGGAACCGAACAGGCACCGTATGTTCAGGCAATTCGCCAGGATTTGGCGAATTGCCTGCTCTCTGGATAGCCGAATGGCCAGGAAAGGTAACCGAACGCTGATTTTCAGCATTCGGTTACCTTTCTCAAGCAATTCGGATCTCTTTGGATAACCCTGCAAATATTTCTAATAGTCATTTTTAAACGCACAAATCTGTATGATGCTGGCCAAAATATACTTTTTAGGCTCTTTACTAGCCCATTTTTATTCAGACCAGCAGCATTTTTCAAATATCGGCTCCAGCTGAATTTTTTCAAATGAATCAGCTGATACTTGGAAAAAAATATCGTCTGCAAGCAATTGATATTTTTTTTTCTCAAGAAAATGGCTTGTCTGAATTAAATCAAGCTCTTACAGGGTTATTCAAAGAATAACCCGACGAACACTCACCGCAAAACCCGGCGAATGCACACCGAGACCCCCAAAAACATCTGGATTAACCCCACGGAACACGCCGGAGAAACCCGAGCAGGAGCCAATCACAGCGCAGAGCAGCCGCCGGATAAAGCCAACAACGCAGACGAATGGAGTGAGAAAACAAAAAAACAGTACGCTTGAGTGTTTGAAAAGTGAAACGCTGTTTGCAAAGAAACTACAGAACAAAAATGTCTGGAATTTACATATAAGATCCAATGAATGATAATGAAAAGGGCTGTTACAGAAAAATGAAAGAACGATTTAAAAAAACCAAAAAAAGAAAAATGGTGTGTAAACTGACCTTTAGGCTGTGAGAATAAGATGTATATGAAATATAAATGGATTTCTTTTTGAGACGTGGCTCACATCCCCAAGATATCACATTATTGTATGCAAGCATGTACCGGTTGGTTAAAGTAGAGGTAACATCACTGCTCTATAACCTTGGAGACACAGGTTTGAATCCCGGCAAGAGCACCTCTCCAGTAAGCGTCCTTGGGCAAGACACCTAACTGTACATACTCGCCACCCAGTACATACTTGAAAATGAGAGAAATCTCAATGTATCCTTCCTGGTAAAATCCTTTCTCAAAAAAAAAAAAAAGCATCAGAAATCAAAAACACTTCTGCTCCCAAGAGTTTGGATAAGGGATGATTAACCAGTATGTGATAGCCATGGAACATTATTGACCATCCCTAACTTGTCTATACTTTTTCAGAGCCTGTCATACCATATTTCATCCTTTATGAGTGTCAATCGACTTTTGATATTTTACTAGTTTTTAAGTTATCTTGGTATACTTTGCAGCATAGTGATTTGCATCTAATTACATTAAGAATATTGTAATTGGATAGACAATAATACAGGGTTGATAAAGTGTTAAATATGGGTAAGGTGAAACAAGATGATTTGGGACTGGAACATTGGCCATAATAGATGATTTAACAATTTAATGACGACAACATGTACATATTCTTATAGTATGTGAAACTATGGTGTGTCGTCTTCAGAGGACAAATTGGGAATCCATGGGAATATAGTTCTTCCATAATTTTCGCAGGGGTGAAAGGAGTTCCCATTTGGCATACACTCTGAAAATTAAATATTTTTTTAGGTTTCGGAAATATATCTTTCCTTTTAAGTCTCAATACATATAATGATATTTATGAAAAGGGAGGGTGCTTTTAAAAAAGTCAGATACCAGGTACAGCCTCTGGTGGGATTATTTATTTATTTATTTATAAAGGATTTTACCAGGAAGGATACATTGAGATTTCTCTCGTTTTCAAGCATGTCCTGGGTTCAAGAACATTGAAGTGTTACAGTTACAGAAATACAAAGTAATACAATGCAAGATATTAAAAAAAAAAAAACACAAATATACAGATTAACAGAAAAAATATGTAGGAAATATAGTCACTAGGTTACATGTTTACAGGTGCATTGGATAAGGAATAGTACCCAAACTATGGTGGAGATCGGTGCCAGCACTAGGTATAAACGGTACAGGGAGGGCCTCCACACAGTTGAGGTGTCCAATATCTGCCATATTAAGCCCCTGCTTCATTTTCTCCATGATGAGCTCATATATGAGTCTCACATTTATCTGGACAATTTCCTGAACACGCAACAAAGTAAGCTGGGAATATATTTTTTAGTTCATTTACCGCATTTATTGCATTTTTCTTTTACTAAAATACCTGTCTGAAGTAGATCCAGACTCTATTGACACTGTCCAAAGTGAAATGCTACATTTAGAACCTTCTCAAACCACAATGTGCCAATGCAGTGTGACTTGTAAGTGAGGTCAGGCGGCGGCAACAAATTAACAAGTTGCATAGGGCACTAACACCCTCGGGCTGGTCGTGGAAACATATGGGGGAAAGTTCAAAAGTCACATAAACATTGCAGGTCTGGTAGACTGTTTATCATAACCATGCTAAACAGAGGGGGCAACCTTTACATAAAAACCACTTACTTAAAGCAGATTAATACTCATTGTTCTACCAGGCTGTTTATTTATAATGAGATAACACAGAGAAGGAAGGGCTGTGCCAAGGTCTCCCAATGCTTAGAAAATCTGGGTGAAAAATGTAGGAAGGTATTTTTGAAAGATAATGATGTAAGAGCATCTTTTTTTAATAATATAATTTTTTATTTTTTTTTAGAAAGTATTTTACCAGGAAGGATACATTGAGATTTCTCTCGTTTTCAAGTATGTCCTGGGTGGCGAGTATGTACCGTTAGATGTCTTGCCCAAGGACACTTACTGGAGAGGTGCTCGCTGGGATCAAACCTGTGTCTCCACAGGCTCTCTCCATGCAGAGCAGTGATGTTACCTCTACTCCACCCAGCCGGTACAATTGGAAGTAGGAGCACCTTAACACTCCTTGGGCACCTCCAGACCAAACCTGCCAGCTGTCAAATGGTCTTCTTGTTTGACAAATCACCTCCTTTTAATGCATAGCTATGTAACAGACATCTACGTATATTAGACAGAGATTCTTTACACACAGAGACAGCAAGTGGGTGACTGAGCACATTTCTGAAAACTATTAGAGTTCTGCAACAACAGAGTTTGTCCTCTTTTCCTATTTGTCCCCACCTAGATATTGCAAATGTTCTGTGCCTGTATGTGTCTATAAAACCAAAGCATATCTTTCAGCTATTTCTATGCATATATACAGGGCCGGACCATGATATTGTGCTGCCTGGGTCCAAATACAAAATGCTGCTGCCCCCCAAAAAAAACCCACATGCTCATCAAAACATATCCACGCATCACAGAGCTCCGCAGCAATAAAACTCACACTCATACACACTGCACATTACTGTTAGTTTTATTGCTGCAAAGATCTGTGATACGTTCATACACACTGTACATAAATGTGAGTTTTATCTCTGTAGAGTTATTTCTATAATACACTCCTACACACCGCACACATTACTGTATCACAGAGCTCTGCAGCAATAAATCTTACAGTAGTGTGCACTGTCTATGAGCGTATGATTGTGTGAGGTACGGAAAACCTGGTGAACAGGACTCAAGCTCCCGGCAGCTGCCCGGCTTACTCCAAGCCCTGGCGGTCAATCCATGCTGCAGCCTCAGACAGATTGGCAAAATGCTACCCTTGACAAAGTGCCGCCAGCAGCCATGGCCCAATTGGGACCCATGGACGGGCTGGCCCTGCATATTATTATTATTATTATTATTGTCATTTATATAGCGCCAACAGTTTCCGCAGCGCTTTACAATAACCAAAGGGAATGAGATAAACAGACATATGATGGAAACAAGAGGTGTAGAAGGCCCTGCTCATAGGAGCGTACAGTCTAGAGGGATTGGGTTGAGGAAGACAAGGGGAATTTTACTGGACATATATATCCATAAGCAGGCACGCATCTCTTGAAAATAACCTTTAAGTGATTCAGCCCTGGTGCTGCTTCCACAGGACATACATAAAATATAATCCATAAACTAGGTAGTTATGTGGTTATGGACATGTCAGGACTGGTAGTGGTACATCTATGGGTATATCTACATATATTGCACCTAGAGCAGCCATGTCTGGGGATTTATTAATCATCCACCTTCTATGGTTTTATTGGTTAAATCATCTGATTTTAGCATTTGAGATTACCTATGGCCCACGTTATTGAGATTAAGATTTAATGCGATAAAGAGACCTTCTCTGGATAGCAGTGCATTGAATAGGTTTAAGTTACTATGGTAACTGGATTACCGTGTCGTAGGTGTGCGACAGTAAACCAGTGCAGGGGGAGGGGCCATATACTGTCCAGGGACCGGCCTGGGAAGGGGAGCAAGCAAACTGCTTGCTGAGTGTATGCAATTGTTTCTATTTAAACTTTATTTGTATACATTTGAATTGTCTTTATAAAGAGCCGAAATGTGAATTAATGTGCAATAAAGATTGGTCTTTATGTGAAGACCTGTGAATGCCCTTGGTTTGTTGCAAAAAATTATATATATAATCCAAAAGATAGCGGCACTCCAGGACTTCTCAATAAAGATAATTTATGCAAAAATGCTGATACAACATTTCAGTTTGTTCTCCACAAACTTTCTTCAGGTTTGAACCTGAAGTCCTGAAGCTCTGCTCAAATGAGCTTATATAAAGTATATAAATTACAGGTAAAGCCCGAAGTGCAGTTAATCCTAGGATTACCCGAGTAATCCTGACATTAACCAAAACCGCTGGGTAAGGCTAAGGTCAGACGAAAGCATTTTTAACGTGCGTTTAACCGCACGAAATCACGGCCGTGCTAGCAGCAAATGACGTCCAATGCCCGGGAACATACGAAGAACGGCCGCACGAAAGTTCGTCCGCGCAACGCAAGTGGCAAACGAACGCATTATTTCTAGAACGTCAAACCGCTACTACTGACGTACAGAGTGCGCTGCGGCCGCATAGCGGCGTGTTTGCGTGATTGGGAGACGTCAGACGCTGCACACGTCTGGCCAATATAACGTCCAGACGCAAAAAGGGTTTTATTGATGATCCGTACAAAATCACGGACGAAAATGCGCATCATTTGACCGCTATCGCGTATTCCGTGAAAAAATACGTCCATTCGTTCGAACGCACTTTTTCACGGACAACGTGAAAATGCGTTAGTCTGACCCTAGCCTAAATCTGCAAAAAAATGAAAATTTCGGACTTTACCCGGGTAATCTTAGGATTTACCAACTGCCCTTGGGTAACAGTCTGGAAGAGCTGAAAAATTCGCACTTTATCCAGATAATGTGCAAGTCTGAAGCTTCACCCGGGTAATCTGAGGACTATCCACAGCGTCACCTGGGTAATCTGCAGAGCATCCAACCCCACTTGGGTAAAAGTCAATTTTGCTATTATTTATGGATATTATCAATGAAAAAGACAAACATAAAAATGTATTAAAGATATAACGAATATACAGAGTAACAGGATCTGTTTCTTATATGAATGTTAAAGAGTTACATGATCTTTATTATGTGTCATATGTGCTTATATATCATTTATAAAACATAACCATTAGGTTACTCTATATATAATATCTTTACCTTCATAAATTAATTTTCAGACAATTAATGCACAGAGTAACATGACGGGTATTTAGTGTGGTTTGTGACTGTGGATACAATTTCAATAAAAATAACAAAAAACACAATTTAGTTATCACTCAGATAACAGTTTGCAGCTTTATCCGGGTAATCCTCGGAATTCAGTCAACTGTAACCTGCTGAAAACCCAAGAAAAGACGAGTACCCAGAGGCGTTTGGATATTTTGCAGATTACCCAGATAAAGTCTGATGTTTCGTTGCACATCACACTTTATCCAGCAACACTAGGGTAATGCGTTTACCCGGTTAAAACACAGCAGAAAACCCAAGTACCCAGAGGCCTCTGGATACTTTGCAGATTACTTGGGTAAAGTCCGAAATTTTATTTCACTTCAGACTTTTGCTAATGACGCCTGGGTAATGTCAGGTTTACCCGGGTAATCCTAGGATTAATCGCACTTCGGGCTTTAACCGTATATATATATATACAGTATATTTAATTGTGGAATTCAATATTTCTGTGACATCATGTGGATGTGTATCAGTCGATTAACTCAGAGGGAAGCAGCTGAATGGCTCTCATGGGATTTCTACTGAACTTGCATTCAGTTGTCTCAAACAGATGTTTCTCAGAGCACCTGTTTAAATAGTCATTGCTTCAGTCTTTATGGCAACTGAGCAAGAATAAAGAAAGCTAATTCATCTTTCTGAGCAAAGGGTTGGAAATAATCCTCAACCAACTTTTGCTGACCTAGCGCATTGTGGAGTTGCTGCAGCAAGGTGGATGCTCTCTGGTTAGGTTTCACTGAATGCAGACACTGTATTTAAAAGAAATGGGAGAAGGCATTTAATCTGATTTTCGAATACTTCTATGTCTGGTAACATATGTGCTTTGAGAAATATGTTATTCTTATGCTACTTGACAATCAAGGGCTCCCTATTCCAAAATGATCCACTCCGGTGGCCGATCCGATCTCTTCAAAAATATTGACCAGTCTACAAATTTCAAATTCTCAATGTCAGTATTACAGTCAGAATGGTTCGCATTCGAACTCGAACAGTTTCAAAAGTTCGAGTTCGAAATTGAACACGAACCGAACTCAATGCAAGTCAATGGAAATCAAAAGTTCGATTTTTAGAGTGCCCTCCAAGAGGGCATATATGCAAGATATTTGCCATAAAAGGTGTATGGAAAAAAAGGATTTTATTTTATGTTCCCAGGGACATTTAAAAATGTCCTTGGATTTAATTTTTTTTAGAAATGTGTCGCCTTACCTTAGCCTGGTGGTCAGTGGGGGCTCCCTGGATCCTGGTTGTGGGGGGAGTCTGCTGTGGCCGCAGGTGCAGTGGCTCCCTCCCTGCGCCGCCTGTCTCTGCCACATGCACCCGGGCCCGCACAGTCGCAGCTCTGTCATCCGGCGGCCGCATGTTCCTCAAGGGGATCCTCGGGAGGCCCCGGCAGGCTGTCCTCTACAGTGCCTGATTAGAGGGCCGTGTCTGCCTGATGTTTTAGCAACAAGAAAGTTTTATCCCATAGGCTTCAATGTTAAAAATATAGAAACATAGAAACATAGAAAAATGTCGGCAGATAAGAACCTTTCGGCCCATCTAGTCTGCCCAATTACATGGATACTTAACCTGGATTTATCTTTTATTTAGGATAGCCTTATGCCTATCCCATGCCTGCTTAAATTCAATTACTGTTTTGGCCTCTACCACTTCAACTGGAAGGCTGTTCCATGTATCCACCACCCTCTCAGTAAAATAATGCTTCCTGATGTTACTTTTAAACCTTTGCCCCTCTAATCTAAGACTATGTCCTCTTGTTTTGCTACTTTGTTTCCTTTTAAATATACTCCCTTCCTCTACCTTGTGGATTCCCTTTACGTATTTAAATGTTTCTATCACATCTTCTCTGTCTCGTCTTTTTTCCAAGCTGTACATGTTAAGATCATTAAGTCTTTCCTGGTAACTTTTCTCCTTCATGTCGTACACCATTTTAGTAGCCCTTCTCTGAACTCTCTCTAAGATGTCTATATCCTTCTGGAGATACGGTCTTCAGTACTCCAAGTGAGGTCTCACCAGTGCTCTGTACAGTGGCATGAGCACTTCCCTTTTCCTACTGCTAATACCTCTCCCTACACAACCAAGCATTCTGCTAGCATTTCCTGCTGCTCTATTAGATTGACTACTTACCCTTAGATCCTCTGAAATAATAACCCCTAAATCCCTTTCCTCAGATGTTGAGGTTAGGACTGTATCAAATATTCTATATTCAGCCCTTGGGTTTTTACGTCCCAGGTGCATTATCTTGCACTTATCCACATTAAAACTCAAGTGCCACAGCTCCGACCATTTTTTTAGTTTACCTAAATCATTTGTCATTTGGCTGATCCCTCCAGGAACGTCAATCCTGTTGCAAATCTTTGTGTCATCAGCAAAAAGACATACTTTTCCATTAATACCTTCTGCAATATCACTAATAAAAATATTAAAGAGAATGAGTCCAAGTACTGACCCCTGAGGTACCCCACTGGTAACAACACCTTGCGCCGAATAAACTCCATTTACCACAACCCTCTGTTGCCTGTCACTCAGCCACTGCCTAATCCATTCAACAATATTGGAATCCAAGCTCAAAGATTGCAATTTATTGATAAGCCTTCTATGCGGAACAGTATCAAAAGCCTTACTGAAATCTAAATAAGCAATGTCTACTGCACCACCTGTGTCTATTATTTTTGTTACCCAATCAAAAAAATCAATAAGATTAGTTTGGCATGATCCCACTGAGGTAAACCCATGTTGTTTCTGATCCTGTAATCTATCAGGGTTATTCAGAGAGCGTGAAAAGCAGGAGAATGACTGGAGAATGAAAAATTCTAGGTCAAAATAGCCGATTTGGAAAGTGAGATGAAAGGGAGAATTTTTCTGGTTTGGCTATTTTGACCTAGAATTTTTCATTCTCCAGTCATTCTCCAGTCATTCTCCTGCTTTTCACGCTCTCTGAATAACCCTGTATGTGTTTTTAGATGTTCAACAATCCTTTCCTTTAACATGGTTTCCATTAATTTCCCCACTACTGACGTAAGACTAACTGGCCTATAGTTCCCCGATTCCTCCCTACTACCCTTCTTGTAAATGGGCACAACATTTGCTAATTTCTAGTCTTCTGGGACGACTCCCGTTAACGGTTTTGCTATTACACCACTGAGCTCTTTTAATAATTTAGGGTGGATCCCATCAGGCCCCATTGATTTATTTGTCTTTACTTTAGACAGCTGCTGTAGATCTCCTCCTCTGTAAACTCATATGTAAATGTCTCTTTAGTGTTTCCTCCTAACTGAGGTCCCTTTCCTTCCTTTTCTTCTGCAAAGACTGAACAAAAATATTCATTGAGGCAGTCAGCGAGACTTTTATCCTCTTCTACATACCTTCCTTCCTTTGTTTTTAATCTAACTAATCCTTGTTTTACTTTTCTTTTCTCGTTTATGTATCTAAAAAATGTTTTGTACCCCTTTTTTTACTGACTGAGCTATTTTCTCTTCTGCATGTGGTTTGGAAGCTCTTATAAATTGCTTTGCCTCTTTCTGCCTAATCTTATAGGTTTGCCTATCTTCTTCACTTTGAATTTTTTTATAATTATTGAATGCTATCTTTTTGTTCTTCACTATTTTGGCCACTTCTGCAGAGTACCACAGTGGTTTCTTCCCTTTTTTGTTTTTGCTAACAAGCCGAATGCAATTGCCTGTGGCCTTCAATAATGCTTCCTTTAAATAATCCCATTTCTCCTGGACTCCCTTTAAACTCCTGCAGTCTGATAATGACTCATTCACACAAAATCTCATTTTAGAAAAATCTGTTTTTTTAAAGTCTAAAACTTTTGTTTTTGTGTGGTGCGGCTCCATCCCTGTTCTTATATTAAACCACACTGACTGGTGATCACTAGATCCCAAATTTTCACCTACAACAACGTCCGATACCAAACCTCCATTTGTGAGTATTAAATCCAATATGGCCTCTTTACGGGTCGGCTCCTCAACTACTTGTGTTAGAGATAATCCCAGTAGGGAGTTTAGAATATTTGTACTCTTGGTGCACCCAGCTATTTTGGTTTTCCAGTTCACATCAGGAAGATTAAAGTCCCCCATGATAATAACTTCCCCCTTCATAAAAATATTCCCATTTTAATTCAATTTCTAATAAACCATTGCTTATAATATTCTGCAGTAAAGAGTCTCTCTATTTCTAGATTTTTTAGTATTTAAGCATTTTTTATAGTTTCTCAAATATTTTTTTTTCCGAACTTTTGGCGAACGTCCCAAAAAGTTCGAAGTTTGCGAACTGTCGAACGGCCGATGTTCGATGCGAACTCCGAACAGATCGAACCGAACAGCTCATCCCTACTCACTGCACGGTCTAGGTTGTCGATGAAACAATGCATTGCATCATCAGCTCCACACTTGCTGGCAGTGTGGGAAATAGGAAGGTGAGTTAGTGCAATTTATGGGTCTAAGACTGAAAGTTAGTGGTTGTGGAAAGGGCACTTGGATCAGGGGCTGGGTAATTATCATAAAATTGTTTATTGTGGAGCGGCCACAGGGGTACTGGATTCAAGCGACGTTTCAGTGAAGTGCCTTAGTCATACCTTTTATATGGTCAAGCTCCTGGTGTGGCCTGTTGATCTTTGGTATATGCTATTGGTGGACTGCGGATTCCAGACGGTGGAGCACACTGGCGCTGACCCAGCATTTGATGAGTCACCCTGTGTTAGCCACGCTGTGCTTGACTTTTCTTATCATAAAATTGTGGAGGCTAAGGACGTATGGGGAAAATGGTAGTTGTATGAGGATAGTAATATAAATTTGAGGGATTTGCTCAAGAATCAGTAGAGAGTGGACATATAAGATTGTATGAATGGTATTGTATGGACATTGTTATCAATCATTATTTAAAAAAAAAAAAATTTCACACACATCCCCTCAGAATAAAGACATTGCCTCTGGCCTTTGACGTCTGTCATAGAGACTAACCTGAAAAAAGAAAAAAGTGCAGGGGGTCAGGTATCTGAGGTACCTGTAAAAAAGGATAAGAAAAAAAATACTTAGCTGCAGCTAAAAGGTGAAGGCCCCCTCTGCATCCAAACAAACGGGGGATTAAAGGTAACCAATGGGCGAATAAAGAAGAAACACCTCCAGCGCTGCTTGTTCTGGTGCACCTGTGCCACCACTTTTTCTTAGAGTAAGAAACACAGACCCATTAAGGTGTCGGGGACGCAGCCCCTTCCTCAGGGTGTATTGCTAGAGACTAACCTAAGTGCTATAGACAGTGGCATCACTAGGGTTGGTGTCACCCGGTGCGGTAATTTATGGTGTCACCCCCCCGAGTTTCACAGATTTTTTTTTAATTACTCTTACTCCTAAATCAGTACTCCCATATAACACTGAATGCTCATACACACAGCGCACATTACTGTGAGGTTTATTGCTGTGGAGCTCTCTCATATGCTCACACAACTGTTTGCCAACTGCCAGTAAGTACGTTGCCTGTTCGAAGGCAGTGAAAGCACACATGGATATATATTGCCCCCAGCAGCTCTGGATATATATTGCCCCCAGCAGCTCACCCATGGATATATATTGCCCCAGCTCACATATGGATATATTGCCCCAGTTCAGTTATATATTGCCCCAGTTCACAGTTATATATTGCCCCCAGCAGCTCACCCATGGATATATATTGCCTCAGCTCACATATGGATATATTGCGCCTCAGCTCACATATGGATATATTGCGCCTCAGCTCACACATGGATATATTGCCCCAGACCAGCTCACACATGGATATATTGCCCCAGACCAGCTCACACATGGATATATTGCCCCAGCTCTCATGGATACTGCCCCCAGCACACATGGATATTGCCCCAGCTCCTCTCATGGATATTGCCCCAGCTCCTCTCATGGATATTGCCCCAGCTCCTCTCATGGATATACTGCCCCAGCTCCTCTCATGGATATACATCCCCAGCTCATGGATATACTGCCCCAGCTCATGGATATACTGCCCCAGCAGCTCATGGATATACTGCCCCAGCAGCTCATGGATACTGCCCCAGCACATGGAATGCCCCAGCAGCTCATGGATTTGCCCCAGCACCTCATGGATATGCCCCAGCAGCTCATGGATATTCCCCAGCAGCTCATGGATATGCCCCAGCAGCTTGATACTGCCCCAGCACCTCATGGATATGCCCCAGGTCCTCATGGATATGCCCCAGCACCTCATGGATATGCCCCAGCTCCTCATGGATATGCCCCAGCTCCTCATGGATATGCCCCAGCACCTCATGGATATGCCCCAGCTCCTCATGGATATGCCCCAGCACCTCATGGATTTGCCCCAGCAGCTCATGTATATGCCCCAGCTCCTCATGGATATGCCCCAGCACCTCATGGATATGCCCCAGCTCCTCATGGATATGCCCCAGCAGCTCATGGATATGCCCCAGCACCTCATGGATATGCTCCAGCTCCTCATGGATATGCCCCAGCACCTCATGGATATGCCCCAGCAGCTCATGGATATGCCCCAGCACCTCATGGATTTGCCCCAGCACCTCATGGATATGCCCCAGCTCCTCATGGATATGCCCCAGCACCTCATGGATATGCCCCAGCATCTCATGGATATGCCCCAGCAGCTCATTGATATGCCCCAGCACCTCATGGATTTGCCCCAGCAGCTCATGTGTATGCCCCAGCACCTCATGTATATGCCCCAGCACCTCATGGATATGCCCCAGCTCCTCATGGATAAAGCCCCAGCAGCTCATGGATATGCCCCAGCTCCTCGTGGATATGCCCCAGCTCCTCATGGATATGCCCCAGCTCCTCGTGGATATGCCCCAGCTCCTCGTGGATATGCCCCAGCTCCTCCTGGATATGCCCCAGCACCTCATGGATATACCCCAGCTCCTCATGGATATGCCCCAGCTCCTCATGGATATGCCCCAGCAGCTCATGGATATGCCCCAGCACCTCATGGATATGCACCAGCAGCTCATGGATATGCCCTGCAGCCCCAGCACCTCATGGATTTGCCCCAGCAGCTCATGTATATGCCCCAGCTCCTCGTGGATATGCCCCAGCTCCTCCTGGATATGCCCCAGCACCTCATGGATATACCCCAGCTCCTCATGGATATGCCCCAGCTCCTCATGGATATGCCCCAGCTCCTCATGGATATGCCCCAGCAGCTCATGGATATGCTCCAGCACCTCATGGATATGCCCCAGCAGCTCATGGATATGCCCTGCAGCCCCAGCACCTCATGGATTTGCCCCAGCAGCTCATGTATATGCCCCAGCACCTCATGGATTTGCCCAAGCACCTCATGGATAGCGGCCCCAGCACCTCATGGATAGCGGCCCCAGCACCTCATGGATAGCGGCCCCAGCTCACCTCCACCGTGTGTTCGCTCCTTCTGAGCGTCCGGCGGCGCGCAGCTTGGGCGCTCGCCTGGGGGAGCCATGTGACCAGCCGCGATTGGCTGGTGACGTGTTTCCTCCAGGCGAGCGCCGAAGCTGCATGCTTCGGATGCTCGCAGGATGCGAATACGCGGCGGAGGGTGAGACACCCACCCTTAGGGTGACGGTGTCACCCTAAAGGCGGGTGTCACCTGGTGCGGGCTGCACCCCCCGCCCCCACGTTACGATGCCACTGGCTATAGAGCATTTCTATAGACCTAACATACTGGTTCCTGAAAGTAAGTGAAAATTAAAGGGGTTATTCAAAGAGCACCGAATTGGCCACTGAATTGCACTGAACGGTGAATTTCCCCATACGGTGCAATTTTGCGGCCATTCGGCTATTCAAAAAGCTGGCGATTTGCCAAATATTAGCGAATTGCCAGCAAAATACGATGACCTTCGGTTGCAGTGGACTCCCCATAGAGAAATATAGATAATCTATTCAGAGAACAAAAAACAGCTGTGACATGTTATCGAAATGCCCTGATTTTCCAACCACTTATTGTTTTCATTTGCAGCAAAAGGTCTCTTTATTTATTTATTTATTAGAATTTGTTAGGCATTTTTCGTGATTTTGTATGCAAACTTTTTTCTTCTAAATTTCTTTTTTGTTTTTTATTCTGTAACGGACCTTTTTATTGTTATTCATAGGACCTTATATATTATTTCCAGGAATTTTCATGCACTACGAAAAGTTGCAGAGGTTTTTATTTATTTTTTTACCACTGTCCGGTGGCTAATCGGCTTTTTTCATAGAGGTTTGGCGGTCTGTTCGGCAGATCGTCAGATGCATTTGGCGGTTTATTGGGTCGATTTGCCGGTATTTTAACAGAATATCAGATCAATTTGGAGGTTTTTTGGTGGTTTGGGGATGCTTACGGTGGTTTATCAGTGGTTTTTCAGATCGATTCAGTGACTTTTCAGGCCTTCGGGGATTCTGCGATGAATACTGAATTCACTGCAGGGTCGGCGAATTGAACTCGCCGAAGCATGCCAAACGAGAGAGCACCACATTGTCGGTGACATTTCGGTGCTCTCTGAATAACCCCTTAATTCATGTTAATGATCTATACTGTTTTGTCTATGGGATAAAATAAATCCAACACATGTTCTGCTTCCGGGTCCTTAAGATGAAATTACCACAGTCATTTAATAAATAAATGATTTTATTTTATTCTTTGCTATATCAATGCAAAATACTACATCATTTGTATGTGATAAAACATATACATGTCCATAATGTGTTAAAAAAATCATTACTTCGTAATACTCTGGGGGTGGGAACACCATTGCTCATTTTTTACATAAAATGATAACTTTAAGAGCCCATTAAGATCATTAGATCGAATAAATTCATTATCTTTTGTGTGCATCAAGGGTAAACAAACCTTAGACGTTAATTGCTGAGGGGTTGAGACTGAAGGTAAAGGTCATTTGGAGGATATCTAAATGCCAGGGGCTCTAAACCAATTGCAAAGAATTTTTTGTCTCAGAATTTCTTTTTCATTTATCTAACAACCTCATTTTTATTTCTACTTACTATTTGCTATGCTCATTTATTTATGTATTGGTAACAAGAAGCTCAGTCTTTTTATGGATTGTTTAACTTTCAGTAAACACGTGTATAGGATCAAGCAGACAATAATAATATATATTACTTGTTTGGACACCTGCTGGGAATAAAAAGATTTTTGCTGAGCAAAATTAAATTCTGCATTGCTTTCATAAAAGGAAATACACTCCATTTATTAATATCCATTTATGTAATCAAGGATTTACACCTGTGATTCTGCATAACACAGCACATTGTTTTTTTTATCATTGACTTTTTTGTCTTAATCCAATAGACTTGTGCATTTTCAGTATCAATGAAACGAACCAACACAATCTCAGTGGTCTCAGTTCAAATTCATTTGTTAAAGTAGCATGTGATGTTAAGTAGATCTCATTCCTTCTAGATAGCCGCTACTTTAAAGCTAAAAAAAATTAAAAATATATATATGTGGGTTATAGGGACCCAGGGCAGCCAACAGAAATGATGGGGCCCCTTACTGAACCTCACGATGGGGCCCCCCCGTAAACTTCCTCAACCTCTAACCCCCTTCCAAAACAAAAAAAGGACATAACACAGTTCCACAGCAATAAAACTCTTAGTAATGTGTGGTGTGTATGAGCGTATCACAGAGCTCCACAGCAATAAAACTCACAGTAATGTGCAGTGTGTATTAGCGTATCACAGAGCTCTACAGCAATAAAACTCTCAGAAATGTGCTGTCTGTATGATGGCCTTTGGGCGTGGCTGGGCTCTGGAGCTGGCTTGGGCACTGGGGCTTGGTTGGGCCCTGGGGTTTGGCTTGGCCCTGGGGTTTGGCTGGGCCCTGGGTCTTGGCTGGGCCTTGGGGTCTGACTCTGCCCTGGGGTCTGGCTGGGCCTTGGCTGGGCCCTGGGCCCTGACTGGGTCTTGGGGTCTGGCTGGGCCCTGGGGTCTGGCGGACCCTGGCTGGGGCTTGGGCCCTGGCTGGGCCTTGGGGTCTGGTTGGGCCCTGGCTGGGCTTGGGGTCTGGATGGGCCCTGGCTGGGCCTTGGGGTCTGGCTGGGCCCTGAGGTCTGGCTGGGCCTTGAAGTCTGGCTGGGCCTTAGATGGGCAATGGGGTCTGGCTGGGCCCTGGGGTCTGGCTGGGACATGGGGTCTGGCTCACTGCTCCGCCATCTTCTGTCCCTGTCCTCTGCTCCTTCTTATATTTTGTTCTCTCTCCTCCTCTCTTCTCCTGGGCTGTCCATCGCAGCTACACTTGTGTGTGACGCATGAGTCACACACCTGACTGGAGGGGGCGGCACCAAAGCAGCATGCTTGGGAGGCACACGCACGCTGCTTGGCCTGCCCAGCCAGTCACAGACCCAGGAGATCAAGTACAGCTCCGAATTCTGACTCATAGAGTCCAACCCTGGAGCTGTTAAAAATGGCACTGATGACGTCGGGGCACCGGTGGGCCAGGCCCCCCTAGGCCCCTTACGGCAGCATGGGGCTTGATGCCCTGGCGACGGCCATGTAGGGACTCCTATAATACCCTATGTCTCACAGAAATCCAATGGCTGCTAGGTATGGATCACTGAAAATGGTTCCCAGCAACTCATGAACACACATTATCTCGCATCTCAACCCTTTGATCTTTTTGAGAGCCAAATCATTTTGTCCTGCTTGCTATCCTAGAGTTTTCCATTTATTTTTCCAGGAATGTATCTTGAAACGTGATCTCAAGTAAATCAGAGCTATTAGGAATGTTTACTCTGTCTTAAATGGTATATTAGAAATATGTTTCAATTCTTTGTGCTACAGTTTGAAGTGCAGTGACTTTGTAGCCAACTTCATTCATGTAAAAAAGCCGCTAGTGTATAAATGAAAGGAAACGCATAATCAAGTGGAATTGACTTGAAGTGACCAGATTGCAATAAGCCAATGCTTGACTTGTTTAAACAAATATATCAAGATGACTATCTATTAAGCACTGACTTTAACCCAACTTCTCCAATTCACCAACGCTATAGTTCCCTATTCCCTAGTGTGCACTAAAATAGGGATGCTGAAATCCATGCCTGCAGGTTTCCGCGTAGTGTCCCCATTTTAGCGCAAGATTCTAGGTCAGGTGCTACTTCAGCACCTTGCCCCAGAACGCAGTACTGACCACTGGGATACTCGCGGTAGCGCTGCCGTGAGCATCACCTCCTGGAGTCTATAGGACTCCATAGAGGTTTGGCTTCCAGGCCTTGAGCCCTGCACGATCTTGCTCCCATGAGATTGCGGAGTAATCGTGGAGGGAGACTGGGAATTATTTTTTTACAGTCTCACTCTGCTCGTGGCTTGGCAAAGCGGTGGATTGGAGAACCGTTCTCGCCAAGAGATGAGAGGTGAGTATCGGATTTATTGTGGTTTTTAGAGGGTGCTAAATGATTTTGCAAAAGAGGAATCATTTAGCACCAGCTTTTAGGTGTAAATGTAGCTAAAATTTTGCATCGCGCATCCCTGTGGGTAATTAGTGCTAGGACTTTGTAATACCTTACTTATCCTAACACTAATTAATGATCGTGTGCCCCATGTTAAGTATAGGATGCGCAAAGTACAGCAAGCTCACGCAAGGTAGCGCAAAAATGCAAAAACACGTTATCCTGGCGGTAACACTTACCGTAGATACTCGAGTATAGCGCGACCCAAATATAACGCAATGGATAGAGCTTTTTATGGAAATGAGAGAATACTCAAGAATAAAATATAACGCGAGGAGCAAAATTATACTGTTCCGTTAAATCATTAAAATCCTTCCAGGTTCTCTCAACACAGTCAGGCTCCCCCTCAGACCAGGGTGCTCTGCTCTGGAATGATTGTAGTTGTTGCTAAGTATGAAGCCGCTGGCCATCCGTCTTTACTAGCGATTAGATGACCAGCAGAGGCGAGCGAGGTGATTGGCTTAAACCGAGCTTGCCCTCTGGCCATGATGGATCCCAATTCTCCCAAATCCGGGAGTTCCTGAAGTGTTTACAAGCATCAGGGAGCCCGCATTCACTTCAGCGAGACTACCGGAACACCCGGGAGACTTGGGATCCAGAGCAAGGCAAGTTTTTTTTCTTTCTTTACATGCGATGCAGATGTCTCGAATATAACGCAATCCCTCCAATTTTAAGGTAAATTTTTGTCACAACTCTAGCGGTATACTCAAGTATCTACAGTGCTCAACTAAACGCATGCTCTGGTGCAAATAAACGATTGACTTTATATAAACTTTAATACATGACATTCAATAGAAGTAGCCAGCTTTCTCAGATGACAGAGTTGACGATCAATTCTTTAAAAGGTGTGTATGTATTTATTCATGGCCATAAGTTCTATTTTTAACTGTAACTGTATTTCATTTTTTCAGTGCAAAAACATATATATATATATTTATTTTTTGTAGTGGAGGGGTTAGAGGTCAGTAGGTTTACAAAAACATTAAAAATATCTCACTTCCCTTTTGGTGAACATCCCCTATCTGGAATGACTATTTAAGGCAAGTGTGGTTTATTTTGTCTGGTGTGTATCTGAAACTGAGGCATTCCTGATAAGATTAGCCCCAGATGGTGTAAATAGATAATAACACTTAATTATCATCTGCATGAAACATCTGACAAGCCTCCCATTTGCAATAAATGTTTTTCAAAACTTGACAACTAAGAAAAATGAGCAGTTTGATGATGCGGATCCACTTTGGAAAGTCTGGCTAGCCCATTTACATTGTGTGCCCCTTAATTGGAAAAACCTGCCCTGGGGTTGTAATATATCTTCCAATATGTGGGGATTTCAATGCGGGACTTTAGAGGAGGTATGGCCTATGGGTTGTGTACATATCCTTTTACATGTGATGCAACTTGGAATTTAACCTGCCCGCAAAGGATCACATCAGTCTAGGGTGTCTGAAAGGCAAACCATCAGGAGACTCTACTCAGGGCACAACCTGTCCTTGGTTGCTTTACTGTGGTGGGAAGTGCTGTAGTCACTCTGATTTTGATTGGGGTTTCTTCCTCAGTGCTCCAGAATTGAGACTCAAAACATGTGACTGTACCATTGACACCAATAAACAAATAACAATGACAAGGAGAGATGTACTTCTAATGAATTAACAAATAAGCCACTCCAGTGAGTGCTTAAAAGTCTCAGAGCAATCCCAGGCTCCCAGCATACATACATACAGTAAAGGAGAAGATCCAGGCACTCCACCTAGGTTTCAGACACCATAACTTTATTGGAAAATTAGCGACATTTCAACCAACATATGCAGGGTTATTCAAAGAGATCCGAATTGCTGGAGAAAGGTAAAAAGGTAATCGAACAGTGAAATTCAGCGTTCGGTTACCTTTCTTGGCCATTCGGCTATCCAGAGAGCAGGCAAATCGCCAAATCTTGTTCGTTGCCTACTCGAGGGCAGTGAAATCCCCATAGAGAAGCACTGCTTCGGCTATTCAGAGAACAAAAACCAGCAGTGAAAGGTTCCCGAAATGCCCGGTCATTCGGTGGTTTAATTCGGCAGGTTTATTCAGGAGAATCCCATAGGCTTCAATGTTAAAAATATTCCCGTTTTAATTCAATATCTAATAAACCATTCATTATAATATTCTGCAATAAAAAGACTCTTTATTTGTAGATTTTTTAGGACCTTTTAACCCTTTCAATGCGGTGGACGCGCTCAGCGCATCCAACCGCATTGGTACTTGGCTGCGGAGGACGCTCTGAGCGCGTCCTCCCTTTGCAGCCCGCGATCAGCCGGTATTCCGGCTGATCGCTCGGCCCCCCGGTGCGGGCTGACATCATCGATGTCAGCCCAACCTCCGGGACCCCAGCGGGCACGATAGGCGTCATCGCACATGCCACACGCCACACGCCATTGCAGGGAAGGTGCCTGAAGGGGAGGGGGTGAGGTCCTTCGGACCTCTCCCCCTCCCCATCCGTGTGGGCCAGCGATTAAAGGCAGGCACCGCCTGGAAGGGCACAGCCTGCCCTTCCAAGCGGCGGCTGTCTTTAACCCCTAGGGGGCTGGATCGCGATATGGCGCCAACATGTGCCGTATCGCGGTCCCCTCCCGGAGATGGCCGACATCTTGGATGTCAGCCAAGCTTCCGGGATATCCCCCTAACGACTGGCGTCATCGCGCCGAGCGCGATGGTGCCAGTTTTTAAATTAACCCCTTGCTGCCACCTATAGTGGAGATAGGGGGTTCCAATGAACACCCTATCTCCCGATTCGTGACAGCTAGAGGTTAATGTTTACTATCATTGGAAAGGCCAGAGCGTGGCCTTTCCAATGATACCAAACATGACCATGTAAAAAGTAAACAAAAAAAAATTCTAAATAAAATTAAAAAATTTTTTTTTAGATTTATTAGTGCAACAATATTGTTCCCATTTCAATTATAATGTGAACAATGATGCTGCACTAACGATTTTTTCTATGGGGGGGCGTTTGCTAAAAAACACGAATTTTCCCCAAAAAAAGTAACGATTCCTCATTTCTAATTTTTTTAACAAGCGCACCCCATAGAAAAAATAACCGCAAATGATCGCATTTTAAAATGTGAAAAAAAACACTTTACACATTGTAAATTATTGAAAATTCAAATTTTATTGCATTCTTTGTTATAATTTACAGACATGACATAACGTATACATATAATAATGATATATTATGAATCTGCCGAGTCTGCCGGAAAGAACGATATATAATATGTCTGGGTCATATATTAAAATAAGGCTTCAAAACGCGTTTAAACATGATGAGCGAAACCGGTAAAAATTAGCTCAGCACAGAGGTGGGAAAAGGCTCAGCAGCGAAAGGGTTAAGCGTTTTTTGGGATTTTTTGCAAACATTTCTTTTCCTTTTATTTTTTTAAATTGTTTTTTCTTTTTTCTGTAACAGCCCTTTTTATTATCATTCCTTGGACCTCATATTTAAATTTCAGACATTTTCGCTCAGTAGTTTGTTTGCAAACAGCGTTTCACTTTTCAAACATTCAAGCGTACTGGTTTTTTTTTTCCACCTCCTTCGTCTGCGGTGTCGGCTCTTTCCGGCTCTTTTGCGCTGCGTGTGATCGGCTCCTGATCGGGTTTTTCTGGCGTTTTCGGCGGGTTAATCCAGATGTTTTTGCGGGTTTCGGTTTGCGTTCACCCTCGTTTTGCGGTGAGTTTTCGGTCAGGGTTATTCAAAGAGATTCGAAAAGTCACCGCACGTTCGGTGACTTTTCGTTCTCTTCAATTCGGTTCCTTTTGCCGATCCCATTTCGGTGACCCTGTGGTGTATTCAGCAAGCACCACAGGGTCCCCGAATTGCAGGGAAAAGCTACCGCAAACCTGACGAAAACTAACCGCAAAACCCACCGAATGCACGCTGAAAACAAGCAAAAACATCTGGATTAGCCTTCGAAAAACCCGAGCAGGAGCCGATTACACGCAGCGAAGCAGCCGAACAGGAGCCGAATCACACAGAGCCGAAGCAGCTGAGACGCAGACGAGGGAGGTGAATAAATTATTAGCAAAACCGTTTGTATGAATCTGTGAAAATTAAACGCTGTTTGCAAAGAAACTACTGAGCGAAAATGTCTGAAATTTACACAGGAGGTCCAGGGAATGATAATAAAGAGGGCTGTTACAGAAAAAATAAGTAAACTTAAAAAAAAAAACATCGGACTTTAAAAAAAAAAAAAAATATGAAAAAAGTTTAAAGTATCCTAAAAAATCTATAAATTTAAGAGACTTTTTGCTGCAGAATTTTATAATGAACGGTTTATTAGATATTGAATTAAAACGGGAATATTTTTAACATTGAAGCCTATGGGATTCTAATGAATAAACTTGCCGAATTAAACCACCGAATGGCAGGGCATTAGGGGAACCTTTCACTGCTGGTTTGTGTTCTCTGAATAGCCGAAGCAGTGCTTTTTTATGGGGATTTCACTGCCCTCGAACAGGCACCGAACAGGCACCGTATGTGCAGGCAATTCGACAGGATTTGGCGAATTGCCTGCCCTCTGGATAGCCGAATGGCCAGGAAAGGCAACCGAACGCTGATTTTCAGCGTTCGGTTACCTTTCTCAAGCAATTCGGATCTCTTTGGATAACCCTGGGTGTGTTTGCGGCGGCTTTTCCCTGCATTTCGGCAGCCCTGTGGTGCTTGCTGAATACACCGCAGGGTGGCCGGAATGGGATCGCCAAATCGCACCGAATTGAAGAGAACGAAAAGTCACCAGACGTGCGGTGGCTTTTCGATTCTCTTTGAATAACCCTGATGGTCTTTCTCAAGCTTGAGAAAGGCCTTATCATGACCTGAAATGTTATTAATTTGCCAATAATGCAATGTTGTCTGAAGCCTAAATGGAGTGTCTGGACCTTCTCCTTTACCATACTACAAACACCAACATAGTTGGACAATCTGCCACAATAAAGCCAGGCCAATTCGGTTTGGGTAAAGTGGAGGTAAGTTCCCTGCTATACAACCGTGGTAATGCAGGTTTGAATTCCTAGTCAGAGCACCTCTCCAGCAAGTGTCCTTGGGCAAGACACCTCATGATACATACTTCCCTACAGCCCAACTGCATAGCATACCACCAATGTTTCTCCACTGCAACAATGGAGAAGCAGGTCCCTGTTTTACCACTGTAGAGAAAAAGGTTCAACCTCATCACCATGCTTCGACTCTACAGCTGTGGAATGGAGATTTGGATCCCAGTGAGAAAAAACCCACCAACAACTGTACTCGGGCAAGACACCTACTGATATGTACATGCCTACCACACAATAAATATCCTTTATAGTTTGTAAGTTACTTTAGGACCGGGGTACCCCAATGTACTGTGCCGTCCTTTCTAAGCTACGTCTGTTGTTCTAATGTATCATCCCCTTGTTCATATATTGAACAGTGCTGTGGAGGTAATACTATAGAAAAATAAAGTATTATTATTAATTTCATGGTGTCAAAGTGATAGTATTTCAGAGACACACATGAACCAATCAGCCATCATTTGTAGTTACAAACAAGCCTTCCCTGAATATTAAAAGGGATTTGTGAACATAGTTAATAACCATATACACTTCCATATCATCTGCATTGCTCTGATGACCAGAAAGTGAAGAGGTTCCTTTAGTTCTGGATCATAAATTTTTTTCATTCCCTAAACGCCTGTTACTTTTATCCTGTAAATCTTTCTTCAGTAGTTGACCATCCATAAAAACAAAATAATGAGATCATAAAAATGTTTGTACAGAAAACGGGGCATTCTAGCTCTTTACGTTTGTTATAGCGTTCTTCATACACACATACCAGATGGTAAACTGCTGCTTACCAAAATTTGCTGATACAGACAACAATTTCACTTATTATCAGCAAATTCAATCCTGCTGTCCAAAGAAAAGTCACATGCTTTTAGGGTAAAACACAGGTTTTTATGGTGTTTCCTTGATTTTCAACTCTTGTTGGGGCAATTCCAAAAACAATAAAACTTCCCATATCTGAGGCTTTCATCTGGCTGATAAGGACCAAAGGGAGGACTGAAACAGGCCACAATGTATTGCTTCATGGTTAATGTGTTCCGTATTATGGGTAAGACTATATCACAAAGTAAGGAATACATGTCATGTTTGGTGTGAGACTGACATAGACATCTATTGAGAATATGATTCTAAGGGATAACACATACATTAGCTCAGGGTATTATGTTGTATTGTGGAAACAAGGATTTGTACAGTGGGATTATGTACGTTACATGGAAACCTAATCATCTCGGATAGTTTGAGATCATGGCGTTATTTAAAGTGAGACATATTTCAAATGCTTTTAAGTGGTGGTTTATTGTGGAACAGCTTCATACAGCACTCACTTTTAATTGAAATTTACAATACCAACTTACAATTTTTTGTAAAAATAAGCAAAGGATCTGGCACATGGAAAGAATGTTGCACATGGAAAAACGGTAATGAAAGACTTACATATTTTAAATATTGTAAAAAAAAAATAAGAGATGGAAATTACAAAAGCACTTACGGAGTATTATTTGACAAGTTGCATCTGAAAATCTAAACTATGGATATATATGGAAATGTTTAGATGAAGGTGCTGTAAGTACCAAATGGATATTACTTTCTTAAAGGGCAGCTGTTATGACCAAAACTCATTGGGCTCATTTGACAGAGAATCACTCCCTTTATATATGTCATCATGTTTTGCTGGCATATATAATTTTAAAAAAGGGAGTTATTCCCTTTCAAAGTTTGGCAGTCTGTGACGCGGAGTGACAGTTCCAAGTAGAGAGTCCTCCTACAGGTCAGTCCTTCTCGCAGTCTGTGCACCTGGTTGGCTGTCATCAAGCTGGCTGCCAGTCAGGTGCACAGTGTGAGAGGATGACTGTCACTTAGGACGGCCCCCTGTTCAGAGCTGTTGTTGCGCCAAACTTTGAATTTTTTTTAGCACTTTTCGATATTTTTATATTGGGCGAACAAATACACAAAAAAATTAATTCTGTGTGACGACATAGTTTCGCTATTTCTGGAAAAATCATCAATTACACAATTCTAATTTAAATATAAAAATAAAATGTAAGGCCTCACTCTATAAACATAATGGCCCCTGTCTCACTCCAGCTGAATCACCAACCTTACTAGTGGTTTGGATGTTGCGGCTGTCTACTGTAGAGTAACGCTTCTTATACTTTGTTTAAGAAGCAGTAATTTGCGGCCAGCTGGAAAAAAATGTGTGATTCTAAGTCAGTCGTTATTCTTGTCTTGAGCCGGTATTTAAAATAAAAAGCCTCTCAGACCCTGGTATTAAGGGATTTAGCCATTTGCAAAATCCATTGAAAGAAAAAAGCAAACATCCAATTTTTTTTTCTATACTAGCCTTTGGTATTATGGTGCAGGGGATGACACAATTTCCCCCCTCCTCTGCACCTGGATCATGCATACCCCAACTTGGAGGGCTCTTTCTCCACTCCAAGGAGACCTAGGGACTCCAAGAGACTGTATCAATGGTGGTGCTGTTGCAAGTAGCTGTTAGCAGTTCCCATATATTATGAGTTGAGCTGCTAGTATAGTAGTCCGGCCCTTATACAGCTAATAATTAGGAGCTGCTAATTGATAACGGCTTGCACTGCAGTTTTTCATCAGCAGTCGACAGTTATCGGCTCACCCAGAGAGGTTAAAGCCAGGGGTCAAGTCGAGCAGGAACATGTGGGAGTGAAGTTCCTCCACTATTCTCAAAGGGAACAGAGTTCCCTTTTCGTCCAGACACAGAGAAGCTTTTAAAAGGATCCAATCATACGTTTCCCTAATTATTCACCAGAATTATACGATATTTGTAATACCTACCTAAAACACAAGTTATCCTTTTTTTTAAACACTGATGTCAAACTTTACAGTGGGTTGGTTGGTAACGTGTGACATGTCAATGGTTAATTGAGGAGCTCAATCTTGCAGCATTCTTACCCTTATTTGTTTAGGACTAGAACTCTGGTTATAAAAGTATACACTGAGAAGTAAATCCTATTTGTTTCACTAGAAATTGCTACTTTTTCAGCGTAAAGAAATATTTCTGGGAAACAGTTTATATGTACACATGTCTGTAAATTAATATTTCACACTAGCTGACTAAACCACAAGTAGGCTTTGATGGCAAAATAATGTCTTTCTTTGTTCTATAAACATGAATTTAACATGAGAACAAGTATAAGTATTTTTTAACTACTCTCAAAATAACCATAAGCAAAATGTTTATGATGTAATTATCAGAAGTAATCTAATCCTTTTATATCATCAATCAAGAAGATGTTCACTAGATTTATTTCAAACATTTATGTTACCGCATGTGATTCAGTACAAACAAAAATCAGACTAGATACAGTGGCAAGAAAAAGTATGTGAACCCTTTGGGATTACGTGGAGTTTTGCATGAATTGGTCATAAAATGTGCTCTGATCTTCATCTAAGTCACAACAATTTGAAAAACACAGTCTGCTTAAAATAATACAACACAAACATTATATGTTTTCATGTTTTTATTGAACAGAACTGTAAACATTCACAGTGCAGGGTGGAAAAAGTATGTGAACCTTTGGACTTAATAACTGGTTGACCCTCCTTTGGCAGCAATAACCTCAACCAAACGTTTCCTGTAGTTGCAGATCAGACCTGCACAATGATCTGGAGTAATTTTGGACCACTCCTCTTCACAAAACTGTTTCAGTGTAGCAATATTCTTGGGATGTCTGGTGTGAATCGCTCTCTTAACCCTGTCGCTGCTGAGGCTTTTCACACCTCTGTGCTGAGGTCATTTTTACCAGTTTTGCTCATCATGTTTAAACGTGTTTTGAAGGCTTATTTTAGTATATGACCCAGACATATTATATATCGTTCTTTCCGTCAGACTCGGTAGATTCATAATATGTCATTATTATATGTATACGTTATGTCATGTCTGTATATTATAACAAAAAATGCAATAAAATATGTATTTTCAATAATTTACAACGTGTAAAGTTTTTTTTTTCACATTTTAACATGCGAGCAATTGCGGTTATATTTTGTATGGGGTGCGCTTGTTAAAAAAATTAGAGATGGGGTCTCGTTACATTTTTTTTTTGGGGAAAATTACACGATTTTTAACAAACGCACCGCATACAAAAATCGTTAGTGCAGCATCATTGTTCACATTATAATTGAAATGGGAACAATATTGCTGCATTAACGAACTAAAAAAAAGAAAAAAAAATGTTTATTTTTTTTTTAAATTTTTTAAATATATTTTTATTTTTAATTTTTATTTTTTTTAAAAAACTTTTTTCACAGTAGTGTTTGGTATCGTTGGAACGGCCAATCTCTGGCCGATCCAACCATACCAAACTTAACCCCTAGCTGCCACGGATCGGGAGATAGGGAGTTCATTGGAACTCCCTATATCCACCGTTGGTGGCAGTTAGGGGTTAACTCTAGGACTGGCGTCATCGTGCTATGCACGATGACGCCAGTCCTCAGGGGGAGTTCCGGAGGCTTGGCCGACATCCAAGATGTCGGCCAGCTCCGGAAAGGATCACGAACCGGCGCTTTTCAGCGCCGATTCGCGATCCAGCTCCCCAGGGGTTAATGCCAGGCACCATTTGGAAGGGCAGGCTGTGCCCTTCCAAATGGTGCCTGGGTTAACCCCCGCAACGCCGCCGATCGGGAGGGAGAGAGGTCCGAAGGACCTCACCCCCTCCCTTTCAGGCGCCTCCTCCGCACATGCGGGGGGGCGCCTGAATTAGGTGTCATCGCGCTGCCGCGATGACACCTAATTTCATCGGCGGCGGTTCCGGATGCTGGGCTGACATCGAGGATGTCAGCCCGCACCGGGGGGGCCAGCGATCGGCCGGAACCCGGCCGAACGCTGACCCCAAAGGGAGGACGCGCTCAGCGCGTCCTCCGCACAGCAGGAGCCATGCGGAGGACGCGCTGAGCACGTCCTCCGCATGGAAGTGGTTAAGGTCATGCCACAGCATTTCAATTGGGTTGAGGTCAGGACTCTGACTGGGCCACTCCAGAAGGCGTATTTTGTTTTGTTGAAGCCATTCTTTTGTTGAATTACTTGTATGCTTTGGGTCATTGTCCTGTTGCATCACCCATCCTCTGTGGAGCTCCAGTTGGTGGATAGATGGTCTTACGTTTTCCTGCAAAATGTCTTGATAAACTCTGGAATTCATTTTTCCATCAATGAAAACAATCCGTCCAGGCCCTGAGGCAGCAAAGCAGCCCCAAACCATGATGCTCCCTCCGCCATGTTTTACAGTGGGGATGAGGTTTTGATGTTGGTGTGCTGTGCCTTTTTTTCTCCACACAGTGTTGTGTGTTTTTCCAAACAACTCAATTTTGGTTTCATCTGTCCACAGAATATTTTGCCAGTAGTGCTGTGGAAAAATCCAGGTGCTCTTTTGCAAACTTCAAACGTGCTGCAATATTCTTTTTGGACAGCAATGGCTTTGTCCGTGGTGTCCTCCCATGTACTCCATTCTTGTTTAATGTTTTCCTTATTGTAGATGTGTCAACAAAAATGTTAGCATGTGCCAGAGATTTCTGTAAGTCTTTAGCGGACACTCTAGTATTCTTCTTTACCTCATTAAGAATTCTGCGCTGTGCTCTTGCAGTCATCTTTACAGGACGACCATGCCTAGGGAGAGTAGCAACAGTGCTGAACTTTCTCCATTTGTAGACAGTCTGTCTTACCGTGGACACATGAACATCAAGGCTTTTGGAGATACTTTTGTAACCCTTTCCAGCTTCAAGCAAGTCAACAATTCTTGATCGTAGGTCTTCTGAGAACTCTTTTCTTCGAGGCATGGTTCACATCAGGCAGTGCTTCTTGAAACCAGTAAACCCAAAACTGGTGTGTGTTTTTAAAGGGCAGGACAGCTTTCAGCAACACATCCAATAATATCACACTGATTGGACTCAAGGTTGGCTCACTCCTGGCTCCAATTAGCTCTTGGAGAAGTCATTAGGCTAGGGGTTCACATACTTTTTCCACCCTGCACTGTGAATGTTTACATGTTATGCTCAATAAACACATGAAAACATATAATGTTTGTGCTGTATTATTTTAAGCAGATTGTGTTTTTCAAATTGTTGTGACTTAGATGAAGATCAGAGCACTTTTTATGACCAATTCATGCAAAACTCCACGTAATCCCAAAGGGTTCACGTACTTTTTCTTGCCACTGTATATGTAGTTAGGCTAGGGTCAGACTAACGCATTTTTCACGTTGTCCGTGAAAATGTGCGTTCGAAGAATGGACGTATTTTTTCACGGAATACGCAATAGCGGTCATACTATGCGCAGTTTCATCCGTGATTTTGTACGGATCATCAATAAAACCCTTTTTGGGTCTGGACGTTATGTTGGCCGGACATTAGCAGCGTCTGATGTCTCCTAATCACGCACACACGCCTCTAGCGGACGCAGCGCACTCTGTACGTCAGTACTAGTGGTTTAACGTTCTCGAAAAAATGCGTTCATTTTCCACTTGCGTTGCGCAGCCGGACTTTTGTGCGACCGTACTTCGTATATTGGCCGTCATTGCCCGTCATTTGCTGCTAGCACGGCCGTGATTAAGTGCGCCAGAGCGCGCGTTCGCACTGCTTCAGTCTGACCCTAGCCTTAATGGGGAAAAAAATATCAATTCCAATATAAGTAATACCAGGACCTTTCTTTTTTAAAGGGTCCTCACTCAGTAGGATACAGAGGTTTTTGCAACAACAAATTTGTAAAAACAACACAAATATGCTGTGACACATAAATAGGTTATAGATTCAGAGACCAGCAACGTTTATTGAAATAATACTGTACACAATAAATTTCACTCTCGGGATAAGATTATTGATTGGGCAAATGTCATATCTAATGTTCAAAATGAATTTAGAAGTTCTTTTCTTTAATATATTAGATTCAAGAGTTTTTCAAATGTTATATTCCAATATCACTGGCTATCTTACTTGTTAGAAATGTTGTGCTGTAAGCATAGGTGTGTGCAGGGGGTGTGCCTGGTGTGCCCAGGCGCACCCATATGTTTGGTAAGGAGGTCATCTTTTTCCTCCGACATTGCTATTTTAGATGTCCCTAAAGTTTACTGCACTTTGCGCTCCCTATGCTGAACATGGGGAGAGCAAAGTGTTAATCAGTGCTGATATTACAATGTCCCAGCGCTGATATTACAATGTCCCAGCGCTGATTAACGCCTGGCTCTGGTCAATGCAAAGCTAACCAGAGCCAGGCCCTGGTGTTAGCGGATTCCGCTTCTGCAGAATCCGTTAACACCAGCCAAAAAAATAAAAAAACAGATGTAATACTCACCACCCACACCTCTGCTCGCATCCTCCAGCCGGCGGGAGCAGGGAAAGACTGGGGGAAAAAGTCCCCCCAGTCTCTTCCTGTTTATCCCTACGCTGACCGGCCGGATCTCGCGAGGCGAGATCCGGCTGGTCATGTGACCGGCCAGGAGAAACTCAATGGAGTCCTATGGACTCCAGCGAGTGGATGCTCGCGGCTGCATCCAAGATTTTACCGCCCGCAAACAATGCAGCCAGCATATTTTGCGCCTGCATTATGATCTGGCTTTAAAACGTGTGCATAAGGGGGAAAACTGCGGGCGCAGCTTTTCCTCCCTTGCGCCCGCGTTTTAACGCACAGATCATAATAGGGCCCTAACTGTATTGCTGACTACAGGCTCATTATTTCTAGTGAAAAATGTGTATTTTGTGCAAAATCTTTTAAACTTGTCCATGGGTGCACACCCTAAAGTACTGGACTGCACACGCTAGTGGCTGTAAACTGTAGATAAAAGCCTAAAAGCCAGATTTTCAGCTCTCTTACTATCAGTATGTCTACAATATACAAATATAGCCCTATCATTAAAGCTCCTAGAAATTACATGGAATTGTAAATGTCTATAAAGGTGTTTGGGTAAGGTTTGTCCCTGCTGTACAAGAGAATACTAAGAACTAGTGAAACATTACAGATCACCAATTTAGTTACGATGTCAAACGTTTCTCAAAGAGAAATTGTCACTTTGCCAGAAATGATTGCATCAAGAATAATAAACTACCTGTAAATCACACTAACCCTTTTGATTTTAAGCTCTGGTTTCTATTAAAAACAAATACAGATTAGATAAGAGAAGCAGGAAACACTACTGCTGACTGGCTTGCACCATCTTTGGGCATTTATGACTCCCTTTAACTGGCTGCCATGAGTTCAGTGAGGGGAAACCCAGATATTCTTTACTTTAGCAAGGAATACAGTTACAAGGTATCCACAGGGTATGTCAATCTCATAGTCAAAGCAAGTCAAAGTACAGCCGGTAGGTTGGGGAAGACAGTAAAGGTTACTCGAGATAAGTAGAGAAAACAGGAAAACCACAATATCAAAAAAGAACAGACAACTCATCGCCTAACATGTGGAAGTGCATGTTTCAATAGTAAGCAAGGTATGGGACCATGTCCCAAGGGAAGGAGCCCTGCTGGTCAGTGCTCAAATCTCCTCAGGCTAATGGGGGCATGATTACCATGATAACGCAAGCATCGCAGCACATAGATGGAGGCAATGCCACCCCAATACGATGTATGGCTGCTATCTCCCCCGACCCCACATGGAAGGGAATGCACCCTGTGCTCAGTCAGAACCATGGCTGCCAAATCATGCCCTCCTGGGGGGTGGGGTAACCTGCCACTGGGTGACGGTGAGTGGCACTTGGCACCAAGTGTGACCCAGGAGCACGGCTATCCAGAACATTGGTAGGGCTTCCTGATCATCTGATTCCATTGTGTGCAACGAAGGCCAATGGTAATGGCTGCTGGGGTTTCCCTGGGTTTTCCCATGTATCAACCCCTTGTACACTGATCTTGTAAAGCACTGCAGAATTTGTGGCACTATATAAATAAAGGATAATAATAAAAAATTTATAACAAGGTGAGTCATGACACTGGCTCTGCTGGTAATAAAGCCCATTGAGTGTTTTTAGGCTGAGATTGCATTAGCAATGAAGAATTAGAAAGTTAAACCACTTTTACATATTTAGACATTCTAGAAACCCAGATTGTGTTGTCTGATAGCAACCCATTAAGTATTGTAATAATACAGTAGACATTAGTTTGATGAATTAATCCCTTTACATAATTTCAAAAAAAGTAGAAAAACCTTCACACATCTACAAATTATAGAAACCTTGATTGTGGGGAGCGACACGGCTACAACAGTTTACATAACCTAAAAACAGTTGTAAGGTCATCGGAGCGGGATGGAAGAGGAGCGGACCCCAATATGCAGAACCCAGACGTGGGCAACATAGAATGCACTTCTAGAGCACGGCAACATATACAGGAGACTCCAATATGGGTGGTCGAGACAAAAGCGGAAGTAGTAGGCAGGCGGCAAACAGGCATAAACGATAAGACGTAAGCAGGTGGTCGGTACACGGAGGAGACTAGAATAAAGGAAGGGAATGACCCTAACTGAATGCACAGAATGCTATACTACAGCATCTGTAGCAGGGAAGAGCCATGTTTAAATAATGCCGGTTTACAGGTCCCGCCCCCGTACAGCAGGACCGTTGATGTCATTGTCGGGCACGCACATGTGTCAGGAGGGAAAAGGAGGCCATAGCAGGCATGCGCACTGCTAGGGGGACAGGAGGGCTGGCGACCAGGACGGACACAGCAGTGCGCGGGTCCGTGAAGCGGACTGCAATGGTACCGCAGTATACCCAGGCTTGCACAGGTAGGCGAATGCGGGCAGCCCAGCGGCGGATCCTTGACAACAGTATATTATTCCCAGCTCACCTAGAATGTTATTGAAATGGGTATTGAGCATATAAGTTTTATTTGGATTTTTTATGACTTTTGGCAGTAAGAGAACATTGGATACAGATGACACAACACAGCGCTAAATGGGCCTAAGCCCATAAGAAAGTGGAAAGGCACAGAGATATGTCCCCAAATACAATGATCTTCGTTTTACAAACAATGTGCTTCTTTATGGTGTAGAGGGTGGAACATGTACTGTAGAAAAAATAAAAGAGAAGACCATGATTGCGCAGTACATCAGCGACAAAAATAGAAAAATGTCTTATTCATGTTCAACTCACATTTGAAGGAGCCCACAACCGGCTCTAAGGATTACAGCAGGCAGGGACTTAAATTCAGGAGCCCAAAAAAACCCTCAGATAGTTTCTCCGGCGTCACCGCTGTGGTACTTCAGTAGGGATTAATAAGACCAAAAAAACACCTCTTGGTGCAATACACACAGACAATTTAGGAATTTAAAGAAGAAGCCAAGTACCAACTCTCAAGGGTTGAGCCTCTATTGGCTCCGTCACAATTCGCACAGGGAATCATAAGGAGTTCCCCAAACCTTCTTTTTTCTGGATCAAAAAGGCAGACAGCAATCAAATTAAGATAAAAACATTTAATAGTTTAAAACAAACAGTTAATATCTACCAAGACGCGTTTCGCCATTAATAGATTCCTCAGCTGGAGATTACAATACTGTTCCTGCTGCTGCCTTTTTATACAGTAATATCAAAGAAGTTATCAAACAATTAAACCCTTTAAACCAAATTATAGCTGAATTGCCATCAGATGTATATAGTGTGGTGCCTGCCAATTTGAGCATGTTTGTTCGTTCCGCGTTCCACCCTGGAACGAACAAACATTCGCAAAATGGCGGGTGCCATACTATATACATCTGATGGCAATTATGTTTCAATTTGGTTTTAAGGGTTTAATTGTTTGATAACTTCTTTGATATTCATTGTATAAAAAGGCAGCAGCAGGAACAGTATTGTAATCTCCAGCTGAGGAAGCTATTAATGGCGAAAGGCGTCCTGGTAGATATTAACTGTTTGTTTTAAACTATTAAATGTTTTTATCTAAATTTGATTGCTGTTTGCCTTTTTGATCCAGAAAAAAGAAGGTTTGGGGAACTCCTTATGATTCCCTGTGCGAATGTGTGGAGAAACTATCTGAGGGGTTTTTGGGCACCTGAATTTAAGTCCCTGCCTGCTGTAGTCCTTAGAGCCGGTTGTCGGCTCCTTCAAATGTGAATCGAACATGAATAAGACATTTTTCTATTTTTGTCGCTGATGTACTGAACAATCCTGGTCTTCTGTTTTATTTTTTCTACAGTACATGTTCCACCCTCTACACCATAAAGAAGCACATTGTCTGAAAAACGAAGATCATTGTATTTGGGGACATATCTCTGTGCCTTTCCACTTTCTTATGGGCTTAGGCCCATTTAGCGCTGTGTTGTGTCATCTGTATCCAATTGTTCTTCAGGTTTTTTTGAGGAACCTCCACTTACGACATTCAGCGAGTGGTTAAGGCACGGTATCCAGTGGGCGCTTCACCCCTTGTTTTTGTAGTAAGAGAACATTACCCAGAGATGGGACTACTAACCGAGGAAGCCTTAGGGCAATACACGTTTCAGTGAACCCCAATAAAGTTTTATATATTTTGCTTGTTCTGTATTATTAATCTAACGAAAATCAGGGCTTTTTTTCAGGGGGTACTTGCCGGTACTCAGTACCGGCACCTCACCACTCAGTACCGGCACCTCACCACCAGTCCAAACTAACAAGAGAGAGCATGATGCTCCTACCTCCTCCTGCAGTGGCAGGCAGAGAATCGGTAGTGCTCGACAGCTCATATTGCTCCTGAACACTTCCGATTGTCAGAAGTGTATGTAGGGACCGATAATCTCCCTCTTCTCCCAGTAAGTGAGGGCTGGTTAAATAAAATGTCCCCTCTGTTTCTTCAGTGCCCCTCTCTCTGCAGCCGCTGAAACTTTGAACAGCATGGGGAGGGGTGCAGCATGTTTACACATATATGCCAGAGCTGCGGATTGTCAGGCAAGCGGTGTGATCAGAGGAGTTGGCACTGTAAGGCGGTACAGGTGGCCGCCTAAGAACGCAAGACCAGGAGGGGGTGCAAAAAAAATAATTGAATCCCTGGTTACTTGCCTTGACAAGGATCCACATTTTTAAACTATCTGCCTGGTGCCGTGTCCCTGCTGCCTCTCCTCTAAAATGCAGCTGGTGCCTAGCGAGCTGCATTGTATCTGCCAGGTCAGAGAGCAGACTCCCTCCCGGTGCTGGATACGGAAGCCTGTGCTCTCTCTCCTCCTGGTCCCTTCCTCCTTGCTGGTGCCTGGCCCCCTCTGATGATGTCAAGAGGAGGACATGTCAAAATAAGTCTACACTGCCACCTTACCCCAGCCTCCCCAGCACTTTTAGACAGTGTGTTGCACCCTGGAAGGTGACAAGGTAAAAATTTAAGTCCTGGCTGCAGGGCCGCCATCAGGGCATTACGCCCAATACTGCCGCAAGGGGCCCGGGCCCAGTGGGGGCCCGGGCCGCTGGGGCCTGGGGGGAGGATCCCGGGCCCCCGACGGCAGCGGCGTCGCCCTTTAACAGCTCCGGTATCGGACTCGATGAGTCCGAATCCGGAGCTGTGTCCCTGCTGCTGCTGCAGGAGCCGGAGGAGACTGAGACACTGTGTCTCCTCCGGCTCCTGGCAGCTTCACTTCCTGGCTGGGCGGGGCCAAGCAGCGTGTGAGGGGCCTCCCAAGCACGTTGCTTTGGCTCCGCCCCTCCACTCAGTGAAGCTGCGCGCCGGAGCTGGAGGGACCAGGAAGAAGACAGAAGAAAAGAAGAGAAGAAAATTAAAGAAAAGGTGAAGAAAAGAAGATAGAAGACAGCGAGTGGTGAGCCAGGGCCCAGACCCTAAGACCCAGGGCCCAGACCGAGGGCCCAGACCCCAGGACCCAGACCCCAAGGCCCAGACCCCAAGGCCCAGACCCTATGGCCCAGACCCCTAGGCCCAAACCCATGGCCCAGATCCTAGGGCCCAGACCCTTAGGCCCAGACCCAGAGCCCAGACCCCTAGGCCCAAACCCAGGGCCCAGACCCCCTAGACCCACACCCAGGGCCCAGACCCCAAGGCCCAGACCCAGGGCCCAGACCCCTAAGCCCAAACCCAGGGCCCAGACCCCAAGGCCCAGGACCCAGACCCAAGGCCCAGACCCAGACACTAGGGCCCAGACCCTGGGCCCAGACCCCCTAGGCCCAAACCCAGGACCCAAGGCCCAGACCCTGGGCCCAGACCCCCTAGGCCCAAACCCAGACCCCAAGGCCCAGACCCTAAGGCCCAGACCCAAGGCCCAAACCCAGGGCTCAGACCCTAGGGCCCAGACCCTAAGACCCAGGGCCCAGACCCCTAGGCCCAAACCCAGGACCCAAGGCCCAGACCCCAAGGCCCAAACCCAGGGCCCAGACCCCAGGACCCAGACCCCAAGGCCCAGACCCCTAGGCCCAGACCTCTAGGCTCAGACCCAGGGCCCAGACCCAGGACCCAGACCTCTAGGCCCAGACCCCAAGGCCCAGACCCCAAGGCCCAGACCCTAGGGCCCAGGGTCCAGACCCCTAGGCCCAGGGCCAAGGCCCAGACCCAGGGCCCAGACCCAAGGCAAATGCCCAGGGCCCAGACCCCTATACCCAAACCCAGGGCCCAGACCCTATGGCCCAGACCCTATGGCCCAGACCCAGGGCAAAGGCCCAGGCCCCTAGGCCCAAACCCATGGCCCAGACCCCAAGGCCCAGGACCCAGACCCCAGACCCTAGGGCCCAGACCCTAGGGCCCAGACCCAGGGCCCAGACTCAGGGCCCAGACCCCTAAGCCCAAACCCAGACCCCAAGGCCCAGGACCCAAGGCCCAGACCCAGGGCCCAGACACTAGGGCCCTGGGCCCAGACCCCCTAGGCCCAAACCCAGACCCAGGGCCCAGACCCCTAGGCCCAAGACCCAAGGCCCAGACCCTGGGCCCAGACCCCCTAGGCCCAAACCCAGGGCCCAGACCCCAAGGCCCAGACCCAAGGCCCAGACCCTAAGGCCAGACCCTGGGCCCAGACCCCCTAGGCCCAGACCCTAAGGCCCAAACCCAGGGCCCAGACCCTAAGGCCAGACCCAGGGCCCAGACCCAGGGCCCAGACCCTAAGGCCCAGACCCAGGGCCCAGACCCCCTAAGACCCAGGGCCCAGACCCCTAGGCCCAAACCCAGGGCCCAGACCCTGGGCCCAGACCCCTAGGCCAAACCCAGGGCCCAGACCCCACGGCCCAGACCCCAAAGCCCAAATACAGACCCAGGGCCCAGACCCTAGGGTCCAGACCCCATACCCAGGGCCCAGACCCCCTAGGCCCAGACCCCCTAGGCCCAAACCCAGGGCCCAGACCCTAAGGCCAGACCCAGGGCCCAGACCCCCTAGGCCCAGACCCAGGGCCCAGACCCCCTAGGCCCAAACCCATGGCCCAGACCCCAGGACCCAAGGCCCAGACACTAGGGCCCTGGGCCCAGACCCCCTAGGCCCAAACCCAGGGCCCAGACCCTGGGCCCAGACCCCCTAGGCCCAAACCCAGGGCCCAGACCCTAAGGCCCAGACCTAAGGCCCAAACCCAGGGCCCAGACCCTAAGGCCAGACCCTGGGCCCAGACCCCCTAGGCCCAGACCCTAAGGCCCAGACCCCCTAGGCCCAAACCCAGGGCCCAGACCCTAAGGCCCAGACCCAGGGCCCAGACCCCCTAGGCCCAAACCCAGGGCCCAGACCCTAAGGCCAGACCCAGGGCCCAGACCCCTAGGCCCAAACCCAGGGCCCAGACCCTGGGCCCAGACCCCTAGGCCAAACCCAGGGCCCAGACCCACGGCCCAGACCCCAAAGCCCAAATACAGACCCAGGGCCCAGACCCTAGGGTCCAGACCCCATACCCAGGGCCCAGACCCCCTAGGCCCAAACCCAGGGCCCAGACCCCAAACCCCAAACCCAGGGCCCAGACCCTAAGCCAGACCCTAGGCCCAGACCCTAAGGCCCAGACCCAGACCCAGGGCCCAGACCCTAAGGCCCAGACCCAGGGCCCAGACCCCCTAGGCCCAAACCCAGGGCCCAGACCCTAGGGCCCAGACCCTAAGACCCAGACCCCTAGGCCCAAACCCAGGGCCCAGACCCTGGGCCAAGACCCCTAGGCCAAACCCAGGGCCCAGACCCAGGGCCCAGACCCCACGGCCCAGACCCCAAAGCCCAAATACAGACCCAGGGCCCAGACCCTAGGGTCCAGACCCCATACCCAGGGCCCAGACCCCCTAGGCCCAGACCCCCTAGGCCCAAACCCAGGGCCCAGACCCCTAGGCCCAAACCCAGGGCCCAGACCCTAAGGCCAGACCCAGGGCCCAGACCCTAAGGCCCAGACCCAGGGCCCAGACCCTAAGGCCCAGACCCAGGGCCCAGACCCCCTAGGCCCAAACCCAGGGCCCAGACCCTAGGGCCCAGACCCTAAGACCCAGACCCCTAGGCCCAAACCCAGGGCCCAGACCCTGGGCCCAGACCCCTAGGCCAAACCCAGGGCCCAGACCCAGGGCCCAGACCCCACGGCCCAGACCCCAAAGCCCAAATACAGACCCAGGGCCCAGACCCTAGGGTCCAGACCCCATACCCAGGGCCCAGACCCCCTAGGCCCAGACCCCCTAGGCCCAAACCCAGGGCCCAGACCCTAAGACCCAGGGCCCAGACCCCCTAGGCCCAAACCCAGGGCCCAGACCCCTAGGCCCAAACCCAGGGCCCAGACCCTGGGCCCAGACCCCTAGGCCAAACCCAGGGCCCAGACCCAGGGCCCAGACCCCAAGGCCCAGACCCCAAAGCCCAAATACAGACCCAGGGCCCAGACCCTAGGGTCCAGACCCCATACCCAGGGCCCAGACCCCAAGGCCCAGACCCTAGGGCCCAGACCCCAAGGCCCAGACCCAGGGCCCAGACCCTAGGACCCAGACCCCAAGGCCCAGGGACCAGACCCAGAGACCAGGGCCCAGGCTAGACCCCAGGGACCAGACCTCAGGGCCCAGACCTCAGGGACCAGACCCCAAGGCCCAGTCCCAGGGCCCAGACCCAGACCCAAAGGCCATCATACACAGCCCGTTTCTGTGAGATTTATTGCTGTGGATTCTGTGATATGTTCAGACACACCGCTCATTACTGTGAGTTTTATTGCTGTGGATACTGTGATAAGCTAATACACACTGCACATTACTGGGAGTTTTATTGCTGTGGTGCTATGTTATGTCCTTTTTTTTTTTGAAGGGGGAGAAAAGCTGTTAGAGGTTGAGGGGGGGCCCCATCGTGAGGTTTAGTAAGGGGCCCCATCATTTCTAATGGCTGCCCTGCCTGGCTGCATTGCTCTGCAGGAACTCAGTGACAGGCAGGCCTGAGAACGAAGAAAAAAACTGCTGCTTCTTCCAAATACACTTCAAAACAGCATTTAAAAATATCAACTCTGGCAACACAGGTATGTTCACCTGGTCCTGCTGTTACCACCATGTGGGGGTGTTCAAAGTCAAACACCCTCTCATTGGAATCTTCCAATATTATTCAAACAGTACTTGGTGGATAGCAGAGTTTCATTGCTGTGGAGCTCATACACACTGCGCATTACTGCTTTAAACCCCCCCAAAAAACAGCTAACTGCACTGCAATACAGACTTTACTTGCAACAGAGACACTAAGTGGATATCCCCATAGGGTGGTAGTTGTAGTTCATTTATGTAGTTCAATGAAGCTGTAGTTCATTTAAAGGAACACAGTATTAAAAAATATGGTTCCCTTTTATAGTGTCTTCTTTTAAGTGAGCTACAACTATTGTTTATTAGGCCATGAAAATAGTCATAATAATCTGTTTTTCCCCAGACGTGAGAGTACCTCCACTTATTTTTCCAGAAAAAAAAGCACTGAATGAAATAAATATATTTTTATAGAAAGCTGATCAGCTTGAACTAGTCTAGAAGATCACAGTGCACCGGTGACAAAAGAATTAAAAGAAAAAAACTTTATTAGGGCATAAAGCCAATATTAAAAATCCATTTTTATATATATCTGTGAACATGCTGCTATAATTTCTTGCTGCTGACACCCCTTAAAAAAACCATACTGGGGGAGAAAACTTCACCCCCAGGAAAGAGTGGATTACAAGGCAAACATCCAAGGTACAACCAGAAGAAGACGCTGCCTTCTAAACATAAGTATCTAAATTTTTATGCTTAAGCATATTATTGCTGTGTTAGTGTTTTCTGGTCATTACATGGCCCAGTACCCATTTCAGTAACATTCTAGGTGCACTGGGAATAATACTGTTTTTAGTTTTACATTGTGCCCTTTGGGGAATGTGGGCATTCCTATTCCAATATAAGCAGCACCAAGTCCGGCAGGACCTATATACACCTAATTTTTCAAATAAGAACAGCGCTACTATCAAACAAACCCCCACTGTATACCTGTAAGTTTACATAACCTGCCATTTTTTTGAAAACCTTTATTTTAGATTTTTAATTTCTTTCTTAGGCATGATAATATAATGCACATCACTTACTTTTTGGAAAAAAAATTAATAATAATTTAAATCAAAATGCAGCATTTCTCTCAGTTTAATTATAATGTATTAAATCTTGACAACCTGAATAAAAAAAAACAGATAATCATTCACAAAGTTGGCATGCAAACCTTTCTAAGCCAGTTGGCATGCAAACCTTTCTAAACAAAATAATTATATAATTAACATTTTGCAAAGATTAAGGTACAAGTATCTTATGTTGTAAAAGCACTTTCTTAAGTAATGTAAGTAAGAACAGTATTTCCATTCTCTTCAAGACTTAAAGGCTGGAGCAGACTTTAAGATACAGACTATCTTCACATTGAAAATTGATTTGAATATGCCCCCTACTGTTTGTCTTAAATATATTTGGTTGCTATATTTGCTCTTTTATTTTCTTATTTAATATTGTAAAGCGTTGTGGAATAAGTTGGAGCTATACAAATAATAGTGAAATAATACAAAATATGCACGTGGCTTGTAATACAACGTTATCACAAATAATTGCTTTGGATCTCGTTTCAATCACCGAATCTCCACATGGCAAACATCAATACTTAAATCTTTGCCATTGCAAAATCCATGGTAATCTTACTTCATAGAGTTCAATCGGAACCAAACATTTGGAGTTTCTAAGAAACAGAATCTTCCTGAGTGTAAAAGGAATTATGAAGATAAGTATCTGTACCCTTTGAAGCCTCTAAGAAACGAGATCATCTGTTTGCAATAGCGCAACACAATAAGGGAACACAAGTAAAAACACATGTATTTACATAATATGCACTTTTGCCTTTTGTAAAATGTGTCGAATATGTGATTTTTTTTATAGATTTTCAGATTGTAGTTTGTGATAGATAATAGCAGTTTTAGGTTTCGTGGAAAATTGCTCTTAAACCACTGTAATATTACAACTAGACAAAGGAACTCAACTCTTCTGCCAAAATAAATTAATAAACTCTTGAGAACGCACATAAAAGATCTCAAAAGTTACATTTTGCAATACTTTGGATTTGACCATATTGTATTTCAATTGTGTACATTCTACGGATTGCAAGTACAGTTTATTTTGGCTAGCAGTTAGGTAAGGTTGTGATGGTGGGATATGACCTTTTTCTGCCACAGACTCGAATTATATACATTAATTTAATGATACATTCTTCAAAAAATAAATTCTGGGAAATTCATCACTTGTATTATACTTGTCCTATATTCCAAAACAGTAGTGCTTGTTGCTCCATTAGGTACCCTGAGAAATAGCATATAGACTGGGGATCTCAAACTCTGGCCCTCCCCAGATGTTTCTGAACTACTACTCCCATGATTAGCTGGCAATCTATTACATTCAGAGAATTCTTGGAATTGTAGGAAATCAACATCTGGGGGGCCAACGTTTGAGATCCCTTATATAGACTAATTTGAGTTCATAAAGTCATACCAAAGAATACAGAGTATCTGATAAGAAGTTAAAACTTAACTTTTACTACATCTGTTAAAACAGAAACATTGTATACCACCAGATAAATGTCACAAGCAGTGTCCAACAGTGGACAGGCTCCAAGTAAGCCACACACAACATATAACATATAATACAAATGAGTTCTTTCTATTGCAGTACTTAGCCAGAATATACAGGACTAGAAGAAAGAGAAACACTTTGCTTTGTAATGATGAGGTACCAAAGGCTGGACAAAAGAGACGTTAGAAACATGGTCGAGGTCAATGGCAATAGAGTTCAGGAGAGTGGTAAGACAAACCTAGGTTGAGAACAACAGTGAGTAACAGATGTCAGAGGAAGCCAAGCTGAATACCTGGAAAATCAATGATAAAGTAGTAACACACTATTTGGTTTAATACAGAAACCAACAAAGGGCAATGAACAATGACCATATTTATATTGGCCTAGAATGACATACATAGGTTGGCTTCATTCCTATGTGCCAGTGTGTATGCATGCATCAAAAACAAAATGATGAAGAGTAGCTTGCTTTATTTTTGTGACATCAGTAACCGTAATACAGGTGTCCTAAGGCGAGCTCAGGGAGGCCAGAAACCTCCCGCAGAGCAGAAGGGCAAGTTTATAAGATGAAATAGTCAAAGAGCAGTCTGCGCAGTTTGCTGCATGGTTTACGCAAGTCAGGAAGCAAGGAGTCATGAACCCAGACAGCTGAGCAAAAGGGACTACAACTTGTGTGAAAAGTGATTATGGGAGGTATCAGTAACAGCAGAGCCGGATTAACATAGGGGCTGAAGGAGCAGCAGCTCCAGGCCCATGCCCCAGAATAGGCCCAGAGAAAGGATAACTATGTCTGCATTGATGGGCATTTGGACCCCTGTATCTCCAACACCATAGTAGCTAAAGGGTCATTTGAGGTATCACTGGAAAGGCCAGAGCATGGCCTTTCCAATGACAGTAAACATGACCAGGTTTTATGTAACAATAGAAATATTAAAATAAATATTATTTTATATTTTCTTTCTTACACAGCAATTTGTTTCACTTTTCAATTATAAAGGGAACAATGATGCTGCACTAACTCACCATCTCAAGTGTGGAGGTGATGACACAATCCGTTATTACGAATTGTTCTATCAAAACCCCCCTGCACTGCAGCGAAGTGCACTGGGGGGGGCTTTAGAACCATGGGTCACTAATCTTTACACCTCACAAGGTCAAGTGAGGTGTCATTGGACAAGTCAGAGTCTGGCCTTTGCATTGATACCAAACATGACCATGTAAAATCTAAAAGAAAACAAACAAAAAAAATCTATTGATTTTTAGTTCCAAAGTGATGGCATTGTCCATTTGTCACATATAAAATGAGCAATACCACTTCCATTACTCACCTTTTCATTTGCTACGCTGGGAGCAAGGTCAGTGGTTTATACATAGTTATATTATTCCTAAAACACCATCCATCCTCCAAGGGAAATATTAAATTTTTAATTTTTTTGTTAAAATTGTATAATTTCTCAGCAAAATGCAGTAACAGGTTCCCATTTCAATTTTCTTAACAAGAATTCCATATAGAATATATAACCACAAAGGTTTGGAAGATAAAATGTTAATTTTACATGCTGTAAATGATTGAAATCTGAATGGAAATTTCCTCACACAGTAATTGCCTGGTTAGATATAGAAACATAGAAACATAGAAACATAGAAAAATGTCGGCAGATAAGAACCTTTCGGCCCATCTAGTCTGCCCAATTACATGGATACTTTACCTGGATTTATCTTTTGTTTAGGATAGCCTTATGCCTATCCCATGCTTGCTTAAATTCAATTACTGTTTTGGCCTCTACCACTTCTACTGGAAGACTGTTCCATGTATCCACCACCCTCTCAGTAAAATAATGCTTCCTGATGTTACTTTTAAACCTTTGCCCCTCTAATCTAAGACTATGTCCTCTTGTTTTGCTATTTTGTTTCCTTTTAAATATACTCCCTTCCTCTACCTTGTGGATTCCCTTTACGTATTTAAATGTTTCTATCATATCTCCTCTGTCTCGTCTTTTTTCCAAGCTGTACATGTTAAGATCATTAAGCCTTTCTTGGTAACTTTTCTCCTTCAAGCCGTACACCATTTTAGTAGCCCTTCTCTGAACTCTCTCCAAGATGTCTATATCCTTCTGGAGATACGGTCTCCAGTACTGCACACAGTACTCCAAGTGAGGTCTCACCAGTGCTCTGTACAGTGGCATGAGCACTTCCCTTTTCCTACTATATATACAGATATACTGTATCTGCTTGGTTAGATATACCCGTATCTACACTATTAAATAACCTAAAATATGTTTTCATTTCACTAAATTCCAAAAAATAGCCACCAAAATATTCAGCTCCTGGCCCATATCTTAATCCAGCCCTGAGTAACAGTAACACTTGTCTGTCTCAGTCAGTCCTATCAATTGCATGAAAATAACAAAGAGGGCAAAGAGGGAGGCAGTATCAAGACAAATGACACAGGTACCATGGCAGTTAGTATCCACTGTATCACAAAATTCCTCAAAGGGTTTGGGCTTGAAGTTCATTTACGTATTACTGTGAAAGGAATGCTTTCTAACGACTGTGACAATAGATGCTGTTTGCAAACAAGGAATATAAGAAAAATATGTCATCTGCGCTTATTGCCATTATACAGTGTGAAACAAAACACAATTAGAGGCTTTGGTTTCTATTAATGACCATTAAGAGAGTAAGCTCACCCACCAAACGTCAAGGCACCTCTAGTGAGGGTGAGTCCTATTCAAAAATGAAACCACACGTTGCTGTGTAGCGAACCACCACTGCTCACGCTGCTTTCAATCATGAGGTAGACTGGTGTGCCTTTATTTAATGCCCTCCCAGAAATAAATCCAGCTTGGGATCAAAAAACAAAGACACAGAGCATAACATGCTGCAATGATGACCTGGCTGGAGGTACAATAAAACATATATAGTACAGGAGGGGTGGGGTTGCTACACAGCAGCCTGTGGTTTCATTTTTGGATAGGACTCACCCTCACTAGAGGTGCCTTGTCTTTTGGCGGGTGAGCTTACTCTCTTAATGGCCATTAATAGAAACCAAAGCTTCTAATTGTGTTTTGTTTCACACGGTATAATGGGAATAAGCGCAGGTGACATATTTTTCCTTATGTTTATACATGTTGCTGGGCTGGATACATCTGGTGGTTGCAGCCGCCCCATTGGCGAACAAGGAATATGATGAGGAAAAAGAGGGTACATGTGAAATCTCTGTGCGCTGACTAAGACCCGTGTCAGACGAGCGCACTGATCACATCCGTGTTACCGCACATTTTAACGTCCGTGGCAGCATACATTTATGATAAATAGAGACCCACACACGAAGTACGTCTGCACAGAAGTGCGACAGTACAACGGACGCGGCAAACAGACGCAGGTTAGGCAAAGTAAATCCCCTAGAACGGACGCCCAGAGTGCGCTGCGTCCGCAAAGTCCACATAGCTTTGTGTGTGAGTGATGAACGAGATCAGACAGACTGCATTTACGCGTCCAGCATTTTTGACGGACAAAATGTTTTTCATATTTAATTTATTTTCCCTGCTACATCAGTCAAAAATAACATCAGTTAAAAAAACAGACTGTGTGGCCACTACTGCATTTTCCGTCAGAAAGTGCGTCCATACTGCATGGACGCACAGTCCGTACAAAATCCGCTCGTCTGACACCAGCCTAAGAATAAAAAATAAATCAGTCAACAGAGGGCTTCAAGAAATGATGTGGCATGGCTAACCAGTTGAAATTTAAAATTTTATGGTTCCATTTCACAACAAGTTTATTGATAAGCACTTCCTGTAGATGTGAGAAACATTTAGCTGCAACTGTCCTTTACATGGTTTAAATTACACTGCAATTATTGGGCATTTTTGTTTTAATTGAGATCTTAACTTTCCATCTATCTTTTTATTATGTTTTATGTTATTAAAATTTATGACATATCTTGGTTAATGAATACCAGGCAGGGTACTCAAACTCTGCCCCTCATGTTTCTGAACAACACCTCCCATGATTCTATGGCCATCTATTGCATTGATAGAATTCTGGGATATGTAGGCACTAAACATCTGGAGGCCCAGAGTTTGACATCCCTGATGTTAGGAATATAGCAGACCAGTATGCATCTCATTACTAAATTACACTAATGGCTGTGTTCAGCTTTGCAAGGTAATCTTCATTGGATATCACTTTATTATAACCTTTTTGTTGTAATGCTATATGAACTATATAATACTCGTATCATTATAAAATGTTATTTTATTTAGGGTAAAATGGAAGTGTGTATCTCCTTTCATGGTGTCTACAGCTGCACCATTTACTTTACCACAGACAGCACTGAAATGTCACTGACATAAATCGGATCCATCCGAAACGTTGCAGAACGTACCCGACTACCCGCAGCAAACCCGATGAGCATGTCTGAAAAAATTCGACAATCTGCCGAATAGAGGGCCAACCAGTCAGCTGGGAAAAGCCGGCGAATGCGGCAGAAAACCCCCCAAAAAAACTGATTGAAACTCTAAAAATTTCAAATGCTGTTTGCAAAAATACTACTGGACAAAAATGTCTGGAATTAACAGATAAAGTCCTATGAATAATAATAAAAAGGTTTGATAAAGGAAAAAATTGCTATTTCAAAAAAATCTGAAAGTGTTTTTTGCTGAAAAAATCCCGAAAAATAGAAAGAATAAACGGTTAAATAGATATTGAGTAATAACATGAATATTTTTAACATCGAAACCTAAGGGATTCGCCTGATTAACCCTGCCGAATGAATCAACTGAACATCAGGGAATTTCACTGACATTTCAGTGCTGTTCGGTGTCCTCTTAATAGATTAACCATTGCTTCTCTATGGGGGATTTCACTGCCGCTGAACAGGCAACATATTTTGCTGTTAATTTGCCAAAATTTGGCTACCTGCCTGCTTATTGAATAGCCGAATGGCCCAGAAATTGCACCATATGGGGAAATTCAGCGTTTGGTGCTATTTCAGGGCCAGTTCGACTCTCTCTGAATAACCCTAATAGTCTGTTGGGGAACTACAGACTTGTTATAATGGAATATATATCTATGATGGTTCTAGCCAGAACACTGCTACAGCTTAAATAAACTGAGAACAGATCTGAAGCTGTCCCACTATACTTAAAAAGTCTCCTATAGCAATAAAATACATTTTACATACCGTAGATACTAGAGTATAGCGCAACCCGAATATAACGTGATGGATAGAGATTTATTATGGAAATGAGAGAATACTCAAGACTCGAATATAACACGAGGAGCAAAATTATAAAAGTGTTCTATACTGGGAAACCTTTAAAATCCTTCCAGGTTTTCTTAACACAGTCAGGCTACCCCTCAGGCCAGGATACTCTGCTCTAGAATGATTGTAGTTGTTACTAAGTATGAAGCCGCCAGCCACCCGTCTTCTTACTTGCGATAAGATGGCAGGCGGAACAAGATGAATCATTCACCAATAGCCAGCACAGCAGGAGGTGTCGTTTTCTGACCTCTGGCTCTAGCAGGCAGGCTCATCCACCACTAGTCACGGAGACTTGGGATCCATGAGCAAGTCAAGTTTTTTTTTTTTTTACTCACGATGCAGATGTCTCGAATATAACGCGATCCCTCCAATTTTGAGGTAAATTTTGTCACCAAAATCTACCAGTATACTCGAGTATCTACAGAATTTTGAAACATTGGAATAGACAAGAGGTTGACCAGCTTAAAATGCATGTTTTGTGCAATTTAAATTGCTAGCCGCATACTATTTATTAATATACATGTTCATCTGTATAGCTCAATACAAGATATATGGGAAACAGCGTGATGTAATAGCACCACGTGAGATTTATTAACTGATAACTGTGAAGTGTAGGGGTTGCTGCTATAGGTGGGGTTATGGTTAGTGGACCCTACTAGCACTATCAAACTTCCTAAGGAGATATTTATATACTGTATACAAAAAAAAAACAAGAGCAAAAAATGGGAAGTTAGGCTAGGGTCAGACGAACGCATTTTTATGTTGTCTGTGAAAAAGTTCGTTCGAACGAATGGACGCATTTTTTCACAGAATACGTGATAGTGGTCATACTATGCGCATTTTCGTCCGTGATTTTGTACGGATCATCAATAAAACTCTTTTTGTGTCTGGACGTTATGTTGGCCGGACATTAGCAGCGTCTGACGTCTCCTAATCACACACACACGCCGCTAGCGGACGCAGCGCACTCTGTACGTCAGTACCTGCGGTTTCACGTTCTCGAAAAAATGCGTTCATTTTCCACTTGCGTTGCGCAGCCGGACTTTTGTGCAACCGTACTTCGTATATTGGCCGTCATTGCCCGGCATCTGCTGCTAGTGCGGCCGTGATTAAGTGCGCCAGAACGCGCGTTCGCACTGCCTCAGTCTGACCCTAGCCTAAATATAAAGTACAGTGTGCATCTTGTGCATCTTGTGCATTCAGGAAAATGTTGAAGCCTTAGTAGGAATGCATGCAAGGAAATGTCTTAGTTATAATAGTATTATGTAAACATTAAACTATTATTCATAAATACAACGATCCTAATTGTAGTCTTGGTAATTGCTGAGGAAGCCTGATGGCACTTGACAAAACGCGTCTCCACCCTCTCCTTTTTCTGCTTTTCAAAGGATTGACGGCAGATCAGATGAATTGATAGACTAAATTTGTTTAGTTTTTGTTTCTGGATTTTTTCTATTTTCACTCTGGAACATTTTACAGGAATTCTAGCATGGAGTATTATTTTATAGATTTCATACCAGCTCTTTTTGCTTTTTAGCCTGTTTTACCTTTTCAATAAAGATATCACTGCACTTTATATTTACTTCACATATTGTTTCTATAAAGATATCATTGTACTTTATTTTTACTTCACATATTTTATTTTAAGTATTTTACCAGGAAGGATACATTGAGATTTCTCTCATTTTCAAGTATGTCCTGGGTGGCGAGTATGTACCGTTAGGTGTCTTGCCCAAGGACACTTACTGGAGAGGTGCTCTTGCCGGGATCAAACCTGCGTCTCCACAGTCTCTCTCCACGTTTACAGAGCAGTGATGTTACCTCTACTCCACCCAGCCAGTATATTGTTTCTATAAAGATATCACTACACTTTATATATACTTCACATATTTTATTCGTTTGGGGTTTGCTTTTGTTTTTCATTATAAGATATATGCTTAAGTGATACATTCATATTAATTGATAATAAAGATATAATTTGACTGATTAGAAAACGTACACTTTTCAATAACACAAAACACTTATTAAATTGTATAGAATGCACCCTCCAGATATCACTATAAAGGATATTTAAAATGTATGCGCCTGTAACACATATATTATACTGATGTTTTTTAAGTTTTATTAGGCCACATTTAATAGGACAGTGTACCCTATTTAACAAAGGTTCAAGGGGAGAAATGTAAATTGTATTGTAATTATAGTAGTGCATAGCACAGATGGGCTGACATCAAGTAGCAATATTTTATAATTCTGTTCCATTCGTATTAATTTCTATAACAATATTAAAATACTTTTTAGTAGACAGTGAATAGTGTTGAACTGACAACTTTAATAATCCAAAACATTCACATTTTGATTTCCAGGCAGCAATTGCACTTTTAAGTGTATAAACCAGTCATAGAGAGAGAGAGAGAGACACTTTTATATCTTGGATATGGACCGAGGATAGATAAAGCAGATTTTAACAATATCAACAAGAACAGGATATCATGTTAACCAGGATAGCTGAAGTAGGAAGTGAGTAACTACTAAGGCATTTCCATTAGGACACAATTTCCACTGCAATTTCTAGATTTATTTTTATGGTACAATTAATAGTTTCTTTAACCCATTCACTGCAGACGAGACAATCACGTCGTCAAAAGTCACCCTGTAGTGCGGATTATGTGAGCATCTCGTCGTCGCGGTTACGTACCTCCCTGGCATTCCAGCAAAAGGAACAGAACGCTCTTCTCCATGCCATGGTCTGCCATGAGTCAGGCTGGGTAGGGAGACTCCTCATAGCCTGCTGACTTCATGAGACGGGATGTCATGATTCCTATGGGAATAGGGCCCTCATCTCCTCCTGTACTGTTTGTCAAATGTTGTTCAATGTATTGTAACCCTTTCTATACTGTGCCTATTGTACAGCGCTGCAGAATATGCTTGCGCTTTATAAATATAGAATAATAATAATGTCATACCTTCAGGGAAACCCCCTTAAAACCAGCAAAGCTGTAGAGGATTTTGCAGTGGAGATAGGGATCCTTTGGATCCGTGTAGCTTGGCTCCACTTCTTTACACCTCCGAAGGTCAAGTGAGGTGTCATTGGAAAGGCCAGAGTCGTGCCTGGAGCATGGTCCTTATTATTTTTGAAGCACAATGCATCACAATATAAGAGAAAAATGTAGTATTCCTTACCCTTAGTTAAAACTGCGTTTTTTAGTTTAAAAAAATGCAATAACAGGTTTTCCAATTCTGATGGAGAGGATCATAGAGTACCCCCCAGAGAATACATAGCCACAAAGGTTTGGACAATAAGTAGTTGAAAAATATGTTTACACCTTATATATGATTAGAATACAAAAGGAAATTTACACTTTTTTATCATTCTAATGTCACATGACGTATACATAAAGTAATAATATATTACACTATTATGTGTTTTTATATATTTTCGATCTGCTCCACATTATTATAAGCAAAAAAGCACACAGATGTCAAATGGATCAGCAGCAAAGGGTTTACAGTACATATGCACTAGAGCAAGGTGTTTACCATCACTTTTGCTTACTGAACTGAATACCTTCAGAGTTAATTTAAAAAAAACAGTAAATACAGGCATTCATGCAGGGCCACCATCAAACGGGTTGAATCCGTTCAATTGTATGAGATCTGTGCACAAAACAGCGGCTTGTCTCAGCGTCACTGGATTCTCTAGCCCCTGGAGAGGCTGGGCCCATGTCCGGTTAATGATGGTCCATGGAGACAACTGCTGGGTCTATGCATCCTCCAATGGGCCCCAATCTCCGGCGGTCTGGCAGAGGAGCGATGTGATCTGCACCTTCTTCGGGCACATTCCGCATAACCGTTCCTTCACTCTGACCGCACTTTATGTGAGTCAGGCCACATGCTGATTTTGATGATGTGTGAGAGAACAACATGCATTCCGACTCACACTGGGCATTAGGCGTGTGAAGTGTCAGTTGCGCGTTCAGGAGCCAATAGCAGCAGCAAAGCCTCTGCTGATAATGATTAGCAGCTCCTGGATATTATGACTTAAATCACTAAAACAGTGGCTGGGTCAAAATAGAGTCAGTAACAGGGAGTTGCTAGGGGTTATCTGCTCATCCCAATATTTTCCATTGGTGGCTCCCTGTCTGCCTGTTGCTAATAAGATTGTAATAGAAGCTGAAATAGGGCAGGGGTCAGGAGTGAGGCAAATATCAGAAGGGTCCCGACAATGGTTCAATTAGGGCCCCTAAAATTCCTGGCAGCCCTGCTTCCATGCATTCTAAGAATCTTTAAAAAATGTCATAGAATATTTATTCATCATTCAGTGCTTTATGCTTGTTTATCACTAGAGTCTCTAATATGCGGAGATAGAAATGTCACGTATTGTGGAAATGTCAACGGCTGAAACTGCAAAGAGTAAAGATATGGTCTGCGCATAACAAACACAAAACCTTTCTGTAAAGCAGCCATTCATCCAATGCATTGAGGTAAAGTTTAGAATGTGCAATAATCTCAGCCTTTAACCCATGGCTTACAAAATGCAGAGTCTTGGCAACCAATGCAAAGTACCCTTAAATCTGAAACACCTGCATGAGACATGACTTGACTAATTGCAACAACACAAACATGACACAAATTATAAAATTAAACAACTAAACCAGAGGAATTGAATGTATCCTCAAATAGAGCATGTTTTGTTACCTTTACATCTTATGAGTTCCACATGGAGAGCAGATACATGCTCAGTGAGTGTTTGTGTTCATATGTCATTTCTAGTTGATAACAATTTTATATTAGCTATTCAGCTGTATCGTTATAAACTGTTGTAACCGATAAATACATTTGTTCCCTTGTCACCATGATGTAATTTAGGTAAACACACACATAAAAGGATAGTTTGGATAGCAAATATGCTCGGAAAAAGAATACAACTTTATGAGTAGCATAGTGTGTGGTCTCAATGAAATGCTACCTTTTACTGTAGCGCGAGAGGCTTCAATTCGATTGAAAAGATGAAACTACACATTATATTGGTCATCACAAATTGTAACCATATAAGAAAAACAATCACTTGTAAAAGATCATTATTAATATGTTGCAATAATCCCATTAAAAGGATATTCTAGGACTTTTTATTTTTTGAGAACGAATTTTACCAGGAAGGATACATTGAGATTTCTTTCAATTTCATGTATGTCCTAGGTGGCGAGTATGTACCGTTAGGTGTCTTGCCCAAGGACACTTAATGGAGAGGTGCTCTTGCCGGGATCGAATCTGTGTCTCCACGGTTATAGAACAGTAATGTTACCTCTACTCCACTCAGCCAGTACTACTGATCTACTACCAATCACATCATGATTCTCTTTAAATCTTGCCAATATATGATGGGCTCTATTCCATCCTTAAACAGAGATGTTCCCAAACTTCCCAGAGCCATTGAGGTCTATGGAGTTGCTAAATTTACAACAGCTCTTGTTAAGTTTACACCAAGGCTGGAATAGGGTCCAATGTTTTTAACTTTTTGAAAAATATTGCCACTATGTGACAGTTTAAATTTTTTAGTTCAGTTATCCTATCGTCTCTGAATGTGTCCTGCCAAATTTATTATCTGTGTAAGATGATCTAAACCCACGTCTCCTGTCTCCCTCAGCTTTGAATCAGCATCAGGATAGATCCTCATAAAAAGCCAGTTTAATTTGGAGTCAGGAATACAATAATGCAACGTTTTAAACCTGTAACAGAGCCTTTTTCAAACATGGGGCAGAAACGTTGCATTTCTGTACTCCTGATTAGTGATGGGCCGAACACTCCCGTGTTCGGTTTGCAATCGAACACGAACATTTGAAATAGTTTGAATTTGAATGCGAACACGATTCGAACTCAATGCAAGTCAATAGGACTCGAACGCTCGATTTTTAGAGTGCCCTCCAAGAGGGCATGTATGCAAGATATTGGCCATAAAATGTGTATGGGGGTCCGGGTAGTGCCCTGGGGGACAGGAAACAAGGAAAAAAAGTAAAAAAAAAAAAGTTTTTAAAGGAACAGTGATTTTTCCATGACATAAAGGTTAAGAATAAAAACAAAAAATTCCTTCAAATATCGTGCCTAGGAGGTCCCCATAACCTGCCCGTGAAGTGGCGGATTTGTAGGATCTATAGAAACATTTAAAAAGAAAAAAATGACATTTCAAATGACGGTAAATGGTTTTCCTTTAGTCTATAGTCTTGGGGTGGCAGCCTGTATGAAAAGAGGAGACGTTTTAGTACACGCAGAACAAGTTTAGTGATTTTTTGGCTAAATTATGGTGAAACTTATGCACGCTTTGGATGAAAGTAACAGGTGCATTAAAATTGGACCTTTGGTGCCAGCTAGTGCCTTCACACCATAACCCCTCTGAGGTATTGTGGAAGAGTGCAGGGGTGGACCCTGCCGTCAAATATTACAATGATATGAATCTGGTACACGCGTCAGTGCACCCAAATATAGGGCCTTTGGTGCCAGCTAGTGCCTTCACACCGTAACCCCTCTGAAGTATTGTGGAAGAGTGCAGGGGTGGACCCTGCAGTCAAATATTAAAATGATGTGAATCTGGTACAAGCGTCAGTGGCAGTGCACCCAAATATTGGGCCTTTGGTGCCAGCTAGTTCCTTCACAACGTAACCGCTCTGAGGTATTGTGGAAGAGTGCAGTGGTGGAGGTTTTGGGAATGCAGAAGATATCCCCGATCTATTCAGTTACATCAGCATCAGGGGAGTGATAGCTGCTGATCCAGGACTGATTCATTTTTATAAATGTCAGCCGGTCTACAGAGTCGGTGGACAGACGCCCTCTTTTGTCTGTGACAAAACCTCCAGCGGCACTGAACGTCCTTTCAGAAAGAACGCTGGATGAAGGGCAACCTAGTAACTGCATAGCATATTGGCTAAGTTTTGTCCAGTGATCCAATCTCAACACCCAGTAAGCCAGTGGATCATCTGCTGTAAAGGTATCCAGGTCTGCCCTTTGCTCTAGGTAGTCCTGCACCAGATGGTGAAGACGCTGGCAATGGGTGCCTACATTTGACGTCCCTGGGCGTTGTGGACTAAAAAAATTGCAAAAGGCATCAGTCAAGCGGCCCCCTTCACCGCTCTTCCTCTGATAAACCAAAGCCTCAGAAGCACCTGTATCATCACTTGGTAACCTACCAGTGCCTGGAAAGGTGTTACACAAGTGCCGCTTTAGAGCGTCCTCAAGTTGTTTCATCCTGTCCTCCCTCTGTGAGGGCAGGATGAGCTATGCAACCTTACCCTTGTATCGTGGATCAAGAAGGGTTGCCAACCAGTAATGATCCCGATCCTTGATAGCACGAATCCTGGGGTCCTTTGATAGCTGGCAGTCCCAAGACACAGATTCAAATTCCCAGAACTCTGGTATAACTCAGTGATACACCCTGATAGCTGGCAGTGCCAACACACAGATTCAAATTCCCAGAACTCTGGTATAACTCAGTGATACACCCTGACAGCTGGCAGTGCCAAGACACAGATTCAAATTCCCAGAACTCTGGTATAACTCAGTGATACACCCTGATATGCAACAATCTCCTCTCCTCTCTGATTCACTCCTGCAACAAACACACGCTGGGGCTGCGGGGAAGCCTTATATAGTGTGCTGCGGGACTTAGCTCTGTGAGCCCATGATTGGGCAAAATTTGCCCAATCAGGACTCTGAGCCCTGATTGGCATAGTCTTGCACCTGTCTTGCAAGGCTGTAGCCAATTGGTGGAGTAGAGGTAACATCACTGCTCTGCATGGAAAGAACCTGTGGAGTCATGGGTTCAATCCCAGCGAGCAATCTCTCCAGTAAGTGTCCCTGGGCAAGATACCCAACAGTACATTCTCACCACACAGGACATACTTGAAAACAAGAGATATCTCAATGTACCCTTCCTGGTAAAATCCTTTCTCAAAAAAAATTTAAAAAATTACAAGCTTCAGGCCAGTGGAAAAGTGCATTGTGGTCCATTGTGGGCGAACACACGGCAAACACACAGGAATGTTCGCTGTTTGACGAATGGTCAAACGGCCATCGAACCGCCAGCCAATCCCTACTCCTGATTCCAATAAGATTGGCTTTTTATGAAGATCCGGTAGAGTGACCTGTTTCCTTCTTTCAGTTTGACCTACTTGGGTGCTCCTGGTGGCCTGGCTCTTTCTGTGTGGAATCTGGTATTGTAACTTCAGCAACGAATGATTTGAGCCTACAATTGAACAAAGTGTCAAACATTCTCGCCTCTTCTCTGAACAAGGAATCTATGTCTGCAGGCTCTCGAAGGATGATGAAGGAATATGGTTAACTCTTGTAGAGAGAAAGTAGGTAAATCACATTAACTGCATAAATTATTATTTTGCTAAACTGAAATTTTTAAGCCATACTCTAATAACTTCATTGATTTGTAGATTTATATATACTTTAATTAATCACAGCTGCTTGAAATACATGTAAAATATATATCCATCTGCACATCACAGCAATTCAAAGAACTGCATCCCAGAGCCAATGTGCTGCATTCCCCATATGCAGCAAGGAACCCTGGGTAGGATATGCAAATGACTTCTGTCTCACTTTTATTGCATCATGTGTCTGTTATTACACAGAACCCTTAAATCAATGCCATGCCATACTATCAGGGTTATTCAAAGAGATTCGAAAAGTCACCGCACGTTCGGTGACTTTTTGTTCTCTTCAATTCGGTGCAAATTGGCTTTCTCATTTTGGCTACCCTGCAGTGTATTCAGCAAGCACCACAGGGCTGCCGAAAACCCGTCGAAAGCCTGGCAGAAACCTGGCGAATGCACGCCGAAAACCTGTAAAAACATTTGGATTAACCCGTCGAAGACGCCGGAAAAACCCGAGCAGGAGCTGATCACACGCAGCGAAGCCTCCGGAAAAAGCCGACACCGCAGAAGAAGGCAGTGAATAAATAAACAAAACAGTTTACATGAATGATTGAAAAGTGAAACGCTGTTTGCAAAGAAACTACTGAGCGATAATTTCTGAAATTTACATATGAGGTCCAGGGAATGATAATAAAAAGGGCTGTTACGTAAAAAATAAAGTTAAAAAAATAATTAAAAAAAAGGACTTTTTCAAAAAGAAAATCAAGAAAAATGCTTAAAATTTACTAAAAAAATCTATAAATAAAGAGACTCTTTACTGCAGAATTTTATAATGAATGGTTTATAAGATACTGAAGTAAAACGGGAATATTTTTAACATTAAGCCTATGGGATTCTCCTGAATAAACCTGTCAAATGAAACCACCGAATGGCAGGGCAATTCGGGAACCTTTCACTGCTGGTTTGTGTTCTCTGAATAGCCGAAGCAGTGCTTTTTTATGGGGATTTCACTGCCCTCGAACAGGCACCAAACAGGCACCGTATGTGCAGGCAATTCGCCAGGATTTGGAGTATTGCCTGCTCTTTGAATAGCCGAATGGCCAAGAAAGGTAACCGAACGCTGATTTTCAGCGTTCGGTTACCTTTCTCCAGCCATTCGGATCTCTTTGAATAACCATGTATGGCTTTTTTTTTAAACGGATCTCGGCTAAAAAAGCCATAGTATGGCAAAGCATTGATTTAAGGGTTATGTGTAATATGGGATCAAAATTGCTGCATTAATAAAAAAACACACCAAAAAAGACGTTTTTATTATTATTATTTTTTTTAATATTTCTATTTTTTTTCATTACTTTTAACATGGTCATGTTTGGTATCATTGGAAAGGCTATGCTCTGGCCTTTTTAAGGACCCCAAATATGACCCACCTAGCTCCCAGAGATTGGGAGATAAGGGGGTTCAAACAAACCCCATATCTCCACCATAGGATTTCCTTGGTTAATTCCAGAACAGCTAGGGGTTTCCCAGGTAACTGACATCATCGCGCCATGCGTGGTGATGTCAGGTGATGAGGGGGGACTCGGAGGTGGAGCTGCTATCAAAGATGGTGGCCCGCACCGGAATTAGGCCATGATCCGGCACCGAATGGTGCCGGATCGTGGACCGGTACCTCAGGGGTTAAAGTGAAGCAACGCTTGTAAGGGGAGACTCTCCCCTTTTCAGCAGTGCCTGGCTTTACTTGCTGCCTCCTCCCGATCAGGAGGGAGAGGGATCCAAAAGGACCCCCCCTCCTTTCAGGCGATCTCCCGGCTTTGCCAGGTGGCCGTCTGAAAATGACGTCATCACGCTGGGAGGGGTCCCAAAAGCAATGTCTGACTTCAAGGAAGTCAGAACGCCGCGGGACCCTGGAGGAGAGAGGTGAGTATCTAAGGGAGCTCCCGGGTAGCTAAAGATGTGTGAGAAACGTCCTCCACATATAGTGGGAGAATCCCATGACGTTCCCCACACGTCTTCCGCAGTGAAGGGGTTAAAAACCTAAGCGACTGTTTTTAGAATAACAAAACCTATCCCTATGTGGATTTAATTGCAAATTCTTCACAGCAGCAGGGAGAGTATGTTCTTCGTTGGTTGACCTCCTGACCACCCAAGCAAGATTTATAATGTAAAAATATATTTTATATGATTTGCCTTCTTCAATTGGCTGGACTCTATTGCATACTTAAAGAAAACACTACCTGCCAGAAGATGAAAATGCTGCTTTATAGCCACTGTTTAAAGTCTGCTTTTATTAAAATTCATTAAATAAGCAGATCCATGTCTAAAAAACGAAGCGCTGTTGAAGATATTGATGTGTTTGCCCACACGAGTTACATCATTTTTAATACTTGAAGTTTAATCTGGAAAGAAAGGGAAGTTAGACGTTTTAGAAAACTGATGCTAATATTTGACTTTATATAATTTGTCATACTCTTGCCAGCGTTTAGTTTACTGGCTTCATTCTAAGCATGGTTGAACTTCAACTGCGGAAAATCTAAATTATTGGAAGGAATGCAGGGATCTGATAAAGGAGTGTAAATCTAGTATATGTTTCATTGTAGAAATCACCCTTTCTAAAGACTTTCAAATGGTTTACTTAGTAGAAGGCCACTGCTACTCACAACAAACATTTGAACATAAAGCTTGTTTGTGCAAAGAAACCACTGGATACTTTTGCTGTTTCCGTAAATCTAACGCTTTTTGTACTTTTTAGTATTTGTAGCTGCCTGCTGGAAAGAAGCAAACAGTAGGGATGTGCGTTTCGGGTTTCGGAATTTCGGAATTTTCACGAAATTTCCCGATTCGTGCATTCGGATTCAACCGATTTTCTGAAAATTTTCAGATCCGAAAACGGCAGATCCGAACAAATTTCCGAAACGAAAACTTTTTGGAGTTTTCGAATGGACTAGATACACTGTATGTGTAAAATCGAATATCATTTTCGTTCCATTCGTGATTTCGGCTCCATTCCTGATTTCGGTTCCATTTCAGTAATTTTGGACAACGTATTTTTCGGTTATATCGCTGATTCTGTAATTTTGTATCCTTCCTGGAAAACCAGAGAAATCTCAATGTATCCTTCTTGTAAAACCAGAGAAATCTCAATGTATCCTTCCCGGGAAACCAGAGAAATCTCAATGTATGCTTCTTGTAAAACCAGAGAAATCTCAATGTATCCATCCCGGGAAACCAGAGAAATCTCAATGTATCCGTCTTGTAAAACATGAGAAATCTCAATGTATCCTTCTTGTAAAACCAGAGAAATCTCAATGTATCCTTCCCGGGAAACCAGAGAAATCTCAATGTATCCTTCTTGTAAAACATGAGAACTCTCAATGTATCCTTCTTGTAAAACATGAGAAATCTCAATGGCAGAATTATCGTATCGACAGAATTATCGTATCGACAGAAATATTGGATCCGAAAAACCATTAGTTTACGTCAAAACGAATAGACACTTTGAAACGAGGAGAACAGACGTTCCGAAAAACACGAAAATTTCTGAAATCACGAAAAAAAGTCTAAGAAAAACAAACCGAAAACGAACCGAACCAAAACGTAAATCGACAGAAACGAGCCGAAACAAAAATTTACAAAATCCAAACGAACCGAATCGAACCGAAAAAAAAATCGGTGTACAAGTCTAGCAAACAGTAAATGTGTCATAGAAACGCATTGCAGCTATTCTAATATGTATACAGTATGTAAATAGCATTACTATATATACTGTACCTGTCTGTCTGTGCGTGTCTGTCTCTTTCTCTCTCTGGGCCCTATTACATTGCTAACGCTAACGTTAGCGCTCACCTGTGTGAGCGTTAACGTTAGCTCTGGTTGCACTAGAGTGGGCTGACCATATTACAATCTGAACGCTAACTGGATAAAAAACCCGTTAGCGATTCGATTCTTGCGCTTTTCAGCGCAAGTTTATTGTACTTTGCGCTCCCTATGCTTAACATGGGGAGCGCAAAGTGTTAATTAGCGTTAGAATTACAAAATCCTAATGCAAATTACCGCCTTGCAGCAGTTAACTAGAACGTTAACCACAACTAGGACCTGGTGCCAACTGATTCTGCTTCTGCGGAATCAGACAGCACCAGCTGAAACTCCCCAAAAAAAATCACATACTCACCTTCCATCCTGCAGCGAGAAATGGCAGCTTGATCCGCTTCTTCTTGCTGCCAGGAGCAGAGAGAGACTTGGGGGAAAAAAGTCCCCCAGTCTCCCTCTGTAAGCCACTACGCTGACCTGCCGGATCTCACGAGGGGAGATCCTGCAGGTCATGTGAATGGCAGAGGAAGCCTCAATGGAGTCCTATGGCTTAGCACCATGTTACTGTGTAGGCTGCCGGATTAGCGCCTGCGCCGTTATATCACACTAAAATGAGGACACTAAGGAGAAACCTGCAGGCGCAGGTTTTTCTCCTAAGGCTGGCGGCACACGAGCGTTAACAGAGAGAGGAAGGAATGTCCGTGAGAGTGGGCGTTCCTTCCACTCTGTGCGCTCAGCGTACAAAGCGCGATCCTCCTATGGAGGATCGCACTTTGTATCCCTGTCAGTGTCCGTTTAGCTTTTTGACGGGGAGGGCTTTTCACATCCGGTGGTTGGCCCTCCCCGTCAAAACGACACGGACGTAGGGAAGTACGGGCGCACACAAGCACCAAATGCACGCGTGTGCTGCCAGCCTTAGCGTCTCCGTTTTAGCGTCGGCAATGTAATAATGTAATCTGTGTCTATTCATCCATACAGCTCTCTATGAATATTTTGCTTTAGAACAGTCAAGGGGCTACTACTGCTGTAGGATGTTTCATAAATCATCCTGTATTTATTTTAATTATGAAACAAATTATATCATTTGAGCATTTCCAGGCATGTAATTATAAAATGTATCCAGGTATGTAAAAATAGCATATGGTATGTATTAGAAATTGGTGTGATCTCTCATAGTTAAAAAAAAATGACTCATGATCTGAAACAGTAATATATTTACTGCAAATGACTTAATTACCAGACTAATTTTCCCATCTCTAATCAGTCTTACTGAAAATAAGCATAATACTACATGTAGTAGGTTTATAGGGGAAGAAAAACTTGTAAATCACAACGCTATTCTATGTTGTTGTTTTATTCTGCATGAATATTGGAATCCTTACAAAATTACCATGAATACACGCTACACTCTACTTTCTTCAGTTGCACCTCAAATTCAGATATGCAAAGGGGTTAACTAGTATATCATGTAGTCTTGGAAATATTAATTAAAAACTTAAATCTATGGAAAAAATTGATTCATTGGTGTTTATTGGAAATTACTGGCTTTGATATGAGAATTCTTCATTGAAAAGTGCAAACCATCTGCTACAAATCTCTTTCAAAGAGCAATTGGCAATATAATGAAAAGCAAAAGTGCACTCAATTAGAGGTAATACAGTACCATAAAGATATGATGCTCCAGAGACAATTGGACAATTGAAATAAGCAGAAATAAAGAGGGTACCAGGCATTTCAAGCTTTCTGATGGCCTATTGAACTTTGCATTATTATTATTATTATCCTTTATTTATATAGCGCCACAAATTCTGCAACAGTTTACAAGATCAGTGTACAAGGGGTTGATACATTAGAATACCACACATGGTTGATGACCTGATTGAGGGGGACCCTGTTCCCAAGGGAACTTACTATCTATGAGCTGTACAAGTATTTTGTGAGGTTGGCGCATCCATAGCATTAGGTGTCTTGCCCAAGGACACTCATTGGTGGTGTCTTCTGAGTGGGATTGGGTTGTCTTTCCATGATTGTAGAGCAGCGACCTGGTGGTTAGGTTGAAACCGCTTTCCGTAAAGTCAAGACTCCTCCAGAGTTGTATTGGAGGGATGTGCTGATGTTATTTTGACTTGTTTCTCCATTGTCGAAGGGTAGATACGTTACCACTGGACTCCACAGCCGATACTGTGTGGTAGGCAAGTATGTGCCTTGTCTAAGGACATTTACTGGAGAGGTGCTCTGGTCGGGATTTGAACCTGGGTCTCCATGGTTATAGAGTAGTGATGTTACCTCTACTCCATCCAGCCAGTACTTTTTGCTTTGCAATGTTTTGGCTGGCACAGAGGCCTCTTCCACTGTGCTGACCAAAACATTGCCACCTATCATTTAATAAAGCCATCAGAATATCAAGGAGTGCCTGGTACCTCTCTTTTTATCTGCTCATTCATGTAATTGACAATATAGACACACACCCACTGCTCAAATTGTCTACAGACTGACTTTCAAACTCATGACTGCCCAGATGTTGATGCCTACAATTCCCACAATTCTTTCAATGCAATAGATGGCATGGGAATCATGGGAGTTGTAGTTCAGAAACTTCTGGGGGGGGGTGGAGTTTGATAGTCCTGTTCTAAAGGTTAATCACCTTTATCTCCCTGATGATGCACAGACATGGTTTATTCTTGGGTGGCATGAAACTGAAATACATGTGGTATAGGCTTCCTAAGGTTAAATGACAAAACAGACACACCTTGCTCACAGTGTCTAGTGGTGTGTCATAGTATCCTATTGGCAGGTGGCCACCTTGTGGCTTCCGATAAAATAGCCACAGTAAAATAGTCACAGCTTTAAAAATGTAGTGAATTTGGCCATGTAAAAACTGTCATTTTAACCCTGAAACATCTTGCATAATCATGAAAATATTACTATGCAAGTTATTCTGCAAGTTCACACCTTGCAAATAAGCTGCAAAAATAACACTAATGTTATTACTAATGTAAGGGTTAGGAACCAGGCTTGCAATTTGGAATTAATTATAACGGTATAGGCTACGTGAGTAAATGATCAAATAGGAGATATTAAAAGCGAAACGTAAAACAAGAAAGTTGACTATACTTAGCTCCACGAATATGACGTTTGTGAAACAGAAAAGAATCTCGAGGAAAAGAATCATTCGATTCCATTCCAGTTTTGCCAGGGAAATTTATTACAAAATGTAAAACTATAATCTCTCCTGTCATTAATCTTAAATATATAAAGCATATACTTAAAATAAATAGGGATTCATCAATGGAATAAATGTTTCCCAGTATTTTTTGTTCTTTATTAAAATTAAATTAATTTCATGCGCTCAGCTCTGTTTTAACTTAAGATCACAGAGTATCCATTAATCGTGGAAAACTGGCATGGGCAAATAAACATATTGAGTTCCATGGTGCCCTTATGATTCAGCCATTGAATGTTTAGTGGACCAGCCAACAGCACTCTTATATTCCTAAATGTGCCTTGGCGAAATTCTCAGACCCACAAAACAATCCTAACACTGTTTAAATTCGTCTTATACTAGCGCAGCGCACAGTCAATTAAATTAAAACCAGAATTGCCAGCACATTATTCTTGGGATCCATTCTCCATTTAGACTTTTTTACTGTAATATAGATTTTTGTTAAACTTCTCCAAATATTTTCCTGCACCACACCGTTACCGACTTTGGCTTTTTTTACTGAGCTATAACACTAAATAAAGAGAAGTGTCGATTAAACTTACTTAGCATTGACTTCCAAACCCATTTCGGCGTCCTTTTTCTTTTTTACATGAAGTTTGGCAATTACCTTGAATAAAAGGAATAGAAACATTCCGAACTATTTTATATAAGGGATATTAAGTCATAGCAAAAATCCAGACATTAAAGCTATTTAAGAAGAAAAATGTAGGTGTCAATCTCCTGTAAATAAGTAATGGTTTTCTGCCTAAGAAGTTGGTTTTTATTATTCATCGATTCACAGATCCCCTGAGGGCAGCGGCTTTGTTCAAAGCAAAATATTTAGGATTGTCTACTACAAGGCCAGGGCTAATTTAAAGACTTGGATGGAGTCAGGTGCAAAGTATCAAGAACCAATTTGGCACAACGGGTGGTTCTATCTCCAAGTGGGAGGTATTTGAAGAATAAATGACGGGGAATAAGAGATGAGCAGTGCCTAACAGAAGTGACCTATTCAGACTCACATCTCTTGCATTGATATAAACACATTATTCAATGTAGCATCCGTAGTGGTGATCGAAAGAGAGTATCGAGTTCTCTAATTATTCCTGTCAGAACAAAAGGCGAGTTAATCATGCATGATTCCAACTCAAAGACATTATCATGTTGCTGGTGGCTGTTCCATCTAGAAAACCATCTCTGTATTCATTACTCAGCTCATTAGTGAAGAGATCGCTATTAATTCTTTTAAACAAAGGGGCACTTTGATCCCGTATCCTTGGCAATTCTACAGTATGTATGGAAGAAGGTAAAATGTAAACACATTTGCTATCTAGGCACACTGTTTTGTGTAAGACACTCTTCTTATTTTCAGCTGTATACTTATTTCTATAGTTAGTGTTATATATTTATTCCAATATCTGTACATCCTTTACTGATTGGAAACTTTAATTGTCATTTTGAGAGGACATTCTCCATTCATCAACAGGCTGTGATCTGATCGTCTTCTAGAAGACCGGCAGAATTTATATTATAAGGGTACTTTAGGGATTTGTTTTTAAATGCAGAAGATAATTATTAATCCATGACCCTCCTCTTTTTTCTTTTTTATTAAAATAATATATAAATTTACCTTTCTTGTCTTCTGCTGTGTTTTTTTCTCTTCTGTTCCCTTGATCCTCAATGAAAACTTTCTCATTGAGAACAAATGGCACATTCACAAGTACCGTGTGCGCAGCCAACTAAGGCTGCTGTCAGACGAGCGTAGTGTTCACGTCCGTGATTGCGCCTAAAAGTACGTCCGTGATAGCATGACAGGAAGCCCATCGGAGTCCGTTACACGAAGTACGTCCGCACTGAACTGCGGACGCACAACGGCCGGGGCCCACGGACGCAAGGCAGGCAAGAACGTACAACCCCTAGAACGGCCGTACAAAGTGTGCTGCGTCCGCAACGTCTGCATAGCTTTGTGTGTGAGTGATGGAACGTGGTCAGACGGACTGCATTTATACGTCCAGCATTTTTCACGGACAAAATGGTTTTGCATTTTAATTTATTTTTCCCTCCTACATCCGTCAAAAATAACTTCAGTGAAAAAACGGACTGTGTGACCACTACTGCGTCTTCCGTACTGACGATGTCCGTACTGCACGGACGTACAGTCCGTAGAAATCACGCTCGTCTGACCCTAGCCTAAATGCTTCTCGCAGAAGAGCATTTTTTTCACTAAGAAGCATTTTGAGCATTAAAACTCCTCAAAATATGTCAGGGTACTATTGCTTGGAAGAACTGCCATAGTGGTAAGAGAGATGGTGATCGGGAGGAGGAGACAGTTTCCTGCCACAATAACTACTAATATAAGGTTAAGTGGTCAGAGTGCCTATGGTGTCCTGTTAAAGCCGAGAGCTGGGAAAAAAAAATAATTGTGAGCCCCATTACAATCTTCGCGCAAACGTTTGCGCCGGCGCAAAAACACATTAACACGAGAGGTAAAACCCTTTGCACGGAAGGTCGTATTACAATGTTAGCGCAACAAACGCACGTATACGTCTACTGTGTGTGAATCTGCACGAACGCTGCGTGAGCTTACTGTACTTTGCGCATCCTATACTTAACATTGTGAGCACAAATGCGTTTGTGCGCTGGTACTACAATCTATGCGCAGTTTGTAACGCACAGCCTTTGCGCGCCTAATTTTAGCAATTCCTAAAAGCTGGTGTTAATGGCAAATTCTATCAACCTGGCCCAAACCAAATACACCGGCCCAAAAAAAAATACGCAGCAAAGTATAGTTACACATTCTACACATACCAAACCAATAAATTTGAGAAGTTGTGTGTGTGCATTTTTTATTGATGCAGCATATATGCACAGATTGACTTTGACAGGCGCAAAAACGTAACGTGAGACAATTGTGGTTCTTAATTCGGATTGGCTGAATCGCGTGAAAAAAACAGATTTCTGCGCGCAAGGTTACTGCGCGTGCATTTTGCGCGTCCGTTTAACACGCGTTATTGCTCGACGGATGAAAAAATGTGCGAGGATTGTAATTCCAGTGTTGATTTACGCGCGTTAACATTTAATGCTGGGCGTACATATTCACGCGTTGCGCGAGCGTTTTAACGCAAAGATTGTAATAGGGCCCTGTAAATTTAGCTGTTTAGTACTGTAAATTTATTCCATGCTGTACATCAAAGTTTAAAAGTTCTTTGCTTATGAGAGGGCTTATTTGGATTCTAGACACAAACAAGTAGTGTATCCAGGGCTAGATTCATACATAGGCCATCTAGCCTGATCTAGGACATTAGACTGGAGGGGGTAGATTTTTTTTTTCTAATATCTTTCCTTTCCTCTTGGAAGATGAATAACAGAGCTGCATAACAATTGAACTGCCAGCAGTGAGTCTCTAAAGTATAATAAATGTTGTTAGAAATAGCTCGGGATTAATAGGATACTTAATTTTAGTTCTAATTTACATTTCTGTTGACATAACTCTGATAGGATGTGAATATTTGTCTTAATTCCATGTTTTCTGCTGCTGGATGTTAAAATACCCAGGGTTAGAGTCCAGTCAGGTGTAAAATTAACCAGATCTGTTGTAGACTTACGAACTCCTTAGACTTTAATTGCTCAGGTATATTTGCAGGAACTCAAGCTACACTTCACTTTTGGGCTCGTTTCCAAACATAGTGCAACCAAAGCTGTTGTAATCTTACCAGAACTAATATAGGGCCAGGTCACAACCCAGACTGGTGTCAAGAATTATTTCTTTTGCAGAAGTGCTTAACAAGTTAATCTAAAGGGTTTGGAAAATCCTATATTTACCTCTAATCCTACTATGCGGAGGGTGGCGCAAACCACCTCTTACTTTGGCCGGGAGCAACGGAAGACTAGGAACAAATAGTTCCCATTGTCCTTCCACATCTCCTGCACTTCCCCCAGTTAGACGAGCTCACAGAGGGCTCACGCAGGACTCCAGGAGCCAATACCCGTGGCAGTGTGCAGTGCACTTTCAAACTATATTCCGGCTGGAGCTGCTGACAGAGCAGATGAGTCGGAATATGGACTCTCGTTCCAGTTGTGATCTGGACCATAGTTTATGGCGTTGTTAAATTAAACTCTGGTGGTAATTTAATGGAAAACATTGGAAAGGAAAGCGTTAAAGACTGGGTTACAGTAACTTGCAAGATTTTGCCCATAGGCATAATTTATTTTATCTACACGTTGGTGTTATTCTCCATCCTGATATTTTACAAGGTAATGGAGGTGTCAAGGAACACAGCTTGATATTAGGGCAGAAGTCATGTCCAGGAAATGACAAATTTCTGCTGGTTTGTCATTCATATCCCTGTTTAATTCCATGGCAAACAAACACAGGTAGAATATAAACAATAAGATAAGGAAACAGACCAGGTGGGGAAAACAGAATCCATAAAGGCACAGGACATTCCCGGCAACCAGTGTGTTAGTTTATTTTAGATGAACAATGGGAAGGTTATAACAGCTGTGATGCAACTGACATGTAGGTGACAGGATGTAATATATAGCTAAAGTTTGAGTCAATAGCAGTCATGGAGCATGGGAAATAAAAAGCAGGTGTTCAGATCAGGCAGCAAAAATTTTGATTCAAGTAAACTGGCACAGACAAGGTAACAGGTAATCCAAAATCAACAGTGACAAGGCAATCTATATTGTGGTGGGCCAATGGAAAATACACAGTTTAAATTGCAGACAGAGGAGCATGTGTGGAAATATACTGCATCAGCTAGGGTTCCTGGAACCCAGGGTCACCATCTCAAGAGTGAACTCAAAAGCAAAGAAAAGACCAGTCACACCAGGCACAGCATGCAATGGAGCGTTTAATGGTTGCTTGAAAAATGTCCATACCATGACCAAAACATTGCCATTGTCTCCAAAAAATTCTCCATGCATTGCTTTGCCTCGTGTGACCGGTCTTTTCTTTGCTATTGGAGGCCTAATGGAAAATCAGGAGAATTATGACTTAGCTGCTATTTATGAGGTGAATACCAGGAGACAAGTGGATCATGAGTGGCTGATAGAGGCGTATTTAGCCATTGTGCTGCCCTACTCACTCCAAATTCTGTTGCCTCCCTCTCGCCTATTAAATAAATATGAACATTAACATGAGTGGAATTAGAACATATATTTGAAACCTATTGGGTCTTTTTATGTCAATACAATGTAATTGTGATTTCTAACAACATTTATTATAGTGTCGAGAGCTGGTAGCTGGCAGCTTTATTGCCTTGCAGCTCTGTTATAAATCCACACACTGTGAATATATTGGTCCTCTAAAGGAATAAATGGAAATATGAAACATATGGAATAAATGCTGCCCTAGGTACAGGCCTAGTTGGACTATGCAAGAATACAGCCCTAGATTAATTAAGTATCAGATGGGAGCTCCTTCAATTCTAGTGGGGTTTGAATTATACGACCCCCCCATTAGGCGTTCCTCCTCATGCTTTTTAGAAGTTTGAGGATATGGCAGTAGGTGACACCAATATACAATACATTATACCATTATACTCCACCATTTGTTTTTTAATTTTAAGAGAGGGAAATTTATATTATCCCGGACTCAAGGAAAATAATGTACCGGTCCGTATGTTATTGTTTTTCTTATGCCAGTACTCTGGCATTTTCAGTGGATAAACCATAATGACACTCATATAAGCATACGCTATATGCAACTCTATTACTATGGCAGTTTACAGGCAATAAAATCCAAATGCTACGGATGTTGAAATGCTAACAATTATTTGTCCTCTGTTTAAATATTCTCTACAAATATCAAATTCCTAAATTTAAATGGTTATTTTTCTACTATATCTTGGCAACCAAAACTAAGTGAACAATGCCAAGGCTCAGATAACTCCTTGTAAAGTTTCATTTCCAGGTAATTAAGAATAATCCAAAAACAAATTTACTCTGATACCAAAGTATCAATAAACCAAAGTCTGGGTTATTTGATAGAGTTAAAGTATTCATCTATTAAAAAAAACTGAAAAAATATAGACTTTTCTTTATTACTAAAACCAGATGCTTCGAGCACTCCTTTTTCCTGTGCTTCATCACATGAAGATTATATTATTCCCCCAAGGTGAGTTTATCATAGAATTGGATAACAAAAAACACAACATTTGCATTGCAGGCCATGATACATAACTGTGGTTTTGTTGTGAGTAGGTTGTTTGAAAGCGTTCTGAACAGACACATTATTTCATTTTTTCAGGTGTTACTAAATAAAGTGTTGGGTTTAATTGTGTATAGTGAAGCCTATTAATTATCAAGTTACTGTTAACGAAAACACAGGAAGTACTTTTTGTGATGGACAGGAAAACAAGGGAAATGCACATAAGGGACCATATTACATAGTTGGTGCTAACTTAACCAGAGCTGTTGTAAACTTAAAACCTCCATAGGCTATAATGGTTCTGGGAAGTTTACAACAGCTCTGGTTAAGTTAGCACCAACATCGTAATATGGCCCAAGATATTCATTTAATTGATGAACAGGAGAGGAGCTGAAGATTTAAAGTGACTATAATAGAGGTTGGCAACTTTGACCTTCTGGATGTTTTGGAACTACACTTCCCATAAGGCCATACTAATGAGTGGCAGAGCATCATGGGAGATGTGGTTCCAAAAAATCTGGAGGGACAAGGTTGCTGTCCCCTGAAGAATGGAACCATAGTAAAAGACTTGTGGTAGTCAGGGATATTGCACCATGACTCCTGTCTGCACCTTAGCTTAGAATAGTTGCTTTCACTCTTCCTTTTAATGTATATTTCCAGAATATTTTAAAAAGTAAATCATTTATTCATATCATTGATGAATTAAAGTAATGAATATAATTAACATCATAAGACTACATAGGGATAGTAAGCCCCACACTTTACAGCTTTGTAGGGTAGAAGCACTCCAGAAAACTATTTGTTCTCCATGTCCTTCCATTTATGGAGAGAGAAGGTGGTGGATCACACCCTCTTCGTCATTGTGACACCAGAGTTGATATTTTAAATGCATTTATGTTATTAATTTGGTTGTTCAGCACTTGTGTAAAATCACCAGTATTTGGGAGCTGGAGACTGTTTTCGTTTCTCGTGCACAGAAATTAATTAATTTGTTTATAAAGTATTTTACCAGGAAGTATACGTTGAGATTTCTCTCGTTTTCAAGTGACAGCATTGCATATTATTCACCAGTTCCCATAATAATGAGCAACTGGGCATTGCACATTTTTTCCTAGGCTCCCACTACCTCTGTGTGTTTCCTATATAAGGTATAATAAGTAAAAGCTGCTGTACAAGCTAACTTGGAATAGCAGAAGACCTGGAGACACTCATTCATAAATGTTAGCTGGTCCTATAAACATTTTTAAGGAAAGAATGTATCATTGGTAGAAGATGACAATTTAATCTCCACTGTAATTGCCAGAATGAATAGAGAAAACAAGAATTTAAATGAGGGAAACATATGCATTGTGTTTGTGACATATCTAATGCATATCAACATGATGGATTGCTCATGTCATAACTGGGAAACATATGGTCATGAATAAGCTAAATTGCCACTTTTATCAGGTGTTATGCTAAGACTGATTCTTGTGCAATATGTGAATCGGTGTGCTTGTTCAGACCATTCATTCTCTGCACATGGGACGGCAAATTAACACTTTAAATGGAATAAATATTCAAGTTAATTCTTTTACTCATCAATAAAATGAATATAACACCTCACCACTGATTCAATGCGATACCCTGTTTTTCTACCTAATTGGAATAAACTGGACAACTAGATTTATATCTGGATGAGTGAATTGAGCAGGTCTTTGACAAGGGCACAAACACAAAGGGCTATATTACAATCTTCGCGCAAAAATCCTCGTGCAAAGCGAAAAATTTTGCGCCAAACGTTAAACTTTTACGCGCGCAAATCACCACTGGAATTACAATCCTCGCGCGTCTTGTCATCCGCCGATATATACTGCGCGGAAACAGGACGCGGCCTAATGCTCGCGCAGTACCGTTTCGCGCAAAAACCTGTGTGCGAACAGTTTTTTTCTCGCGATTCAGCCAATCAGAATTAAGAACCACAATTATCTCACGCTAAATTTTTGCACCTGCCAAAGTCAATCTGAGTATATATGCTGCAGCAATAATAAATGCACACACAACTTCTCCATTTTATTGGTTTGGTATGAGTAGAATGTGTAACTACACTTTGCTGCATATTTTTTGGGCTGGTGTATTTGGTTTGGGCCAGGTTGATAGAATTTGCCATTAACACCAGCTTTTAGGAGTTGCTAAAATTATGCGCGCAACGGCTATTCGAATAGATTGTAATACCATCCGCGTACCAGCGCACATTTGCATTTGCGCTCACAATGTTAAATATAGGACTCGTGCAGTACAGTAAGCTCGCGCAGGGTTCGCGCAGGTTCATCCGCGGTAGACGATTGAGCGCGGTTGTTGCGCTGACTATGTAATACGGGATTAGGCGCCAAGGGTTTTACCCCTCGCTTTAATGTTTTTTTGCGCCGGCGCAAACGTTTGCGCGAAGTTTGTAATTTAGCCCAAAGAGTGAGTGTTTCATTTACAGACCAGCAAGCGAATTGTAAGATAAGTGACGTTTTTTACCAGGGAACACATCTCTTGTCTGCTGCTGCTTGAGATGGACTTTTGCAAGTGGCCAGATTTCTTTCCCTAAGCTAAAAATAAACATCAAACAAAAGAAAAGGACATTTTATGTCCAGGTGTAAGAGAATAATGACGTATATCTGTTTGGATACGTCTGCGATAGTGCGTGTATCTGCGATTAAACTGTCAATAAACAAATCCCATGGTATGTTCTGGTCTGGGATAGTAACGACCCCATCTCAGTCATTTTAAATTGTGTAGTTTGTTTTATTCTACTATGAAAAAGATAAATTTCCCCAAGAAATACTCTAGGATACAATGTTAAAACAAGACAACAACTTACATAAATAGCAGGACAATAACTAAACAATACGTGAAAATTTGACTACGAATGTCATCCTGGCCAATCCACCAAACTAACTCTAATTCATGTTCTAGTTTTGTGTTACAAGCCAGTAAAGAATAGTTTTACGTTCAAATCTAATGTCCATTAATCAGGCATTTCACTGATATATAAACGTCCAACATGAAAAAGGAAAACTTATAAGGCACTACTACAAATATCTTAGGATCAAATAAAAATGCATTTTCAAGGATCGGTTTAAACCATTTATGAAAATTCTTCTTTTACCTATTGTATTGTTATAGTAACCTTTGCTGACCCACAAAAACCTTTGGGAAAAATTGAATGTTAAGTTAAAACATCCAGAGATTTTCTGAGATAATTTGTAAAGCAGATCTCATTCTCCAACATACATCATTTTAACTACCCCCTCTTATATTGGCATGCACTTAAGGAATTACATGCAGATCTACGTTGAAATGACAAATTGAAATGATTCCTTTCACATACGTTTTTCTTCCACCAGTAGAGAGGAATAAGGTTATGACTGGCCGTAAAGAAATAAGAAAAAAACAGGGCACTTAAAATGCCTAGTCTAGCTTACAAGCCATATTCTAGTAGACTGTCTAACATTCCAAGCCCCCCAACCCCTTAGAGTCGTCCCTTTTCTTCTAATACTGTATATACTTATAATATATATATAGTATATATAATATACTTAATTTAATTTCGATAGTATTACGATAGTTCTCTTGTAAAATAACCGGCTGGGTGGAGTAGAGGTAACATCACTGCTCTGCGTGGAGAGAGCCTGTGGAGACATGGGTTCGATTCCAGCAAGAGCACCTCTCCAGTAAGTGTCATTGGGCAAGACACCTAACGGTACATACTCGCCACCCAGGACATACTTGAAAACGAGAGAAATCTCAATGTATCCTTCCTGGTAAAATACTTTCTAAAAAAAAAATGATATTTAACAGCAGACAATGGCCCCTATTAAACGCTTCACGCAAATGCGCTCGCGTAGCGCAATTTTTTTTGCGCATGCAAAAAACTTTAGCGCGTTCAAATTAACGCAGTAGTACGCTCTGAGCGCAGTTTTTCAGCCTTCAACTTTTTACGTGCGCAAATCCGACGCACAAATTCGAGCGCAAATGAACGTTGCGTGCAGGAATCGGTGGGCAGACTGTTTTTTCACGGGATTCAGGCAATCAGAATTAAGAACCACCATTTTCTAAAGTTAGGTTGTTGCACCTGTCAAAGTCAATGTGTGTATTGTCCTGCAGCAAAAAAAATTTTGGACAAATTATTAATTTTTGTTGTCTGGGTATGTGTAGAATGTGTAACTGTACTGTTCTTTTTTTTTTCTATTGCTGAGTTACTTAGTTTCGGCCACAACGATCATATTTGCAGTTAGCACCAAGTTTTCAAAGACGTTACGAAAATTTGCGCAAACGTCGCTCGTACGACTTTGCGCGAAGATTGTAATACCATCCGCACTAACGCATTTGCGCTCACAATGTTAAGTATAGGATGTGAGCAGGAACTTGCGCTCACGCTGGGTTCGCGCAGGGTCACTCGCGTTGGACGTTAACACTCATCGTTTGCGCGAACGTCGTACTACGACGTTCCGCGCAAATGGTTTTGTCCTCATGCAAAAGTGTGTAATAGGGGCCAATGTTGGGCATAATTCACATAGCAGTGGTGTGTGTGATTTGAGAAGTGGTGAATGGGCCATGACTGAATATAGTATGTATGGGAAACTGGTGCATCCTGGTAAAATGAAGACAAGTTCAACATTTTGCCAGGGGTTGTTATAATGTTATAGAAGGAGTTCTATTGTAGTGAGAAGAAAGCCTCTTATTTATTTATTTATAAAGTATTTTACCAGTAAGGATACATTGAGATTTTTTCTCCTTTTCAAGAATGTCCTGGGACATACTTCAATTAATCTTTTTTTAACTTGTGATTTCTTCCGTCATCGTACAGTCAAATACAAATTCCACTGCTGTCTTCCATCTTTTTTAATAAAATCTCATCACTGATAATGATATACAGACAATTATATACAGGGTCAAAGAGATCCGAATTGCTGGCGAAAGGTAACCGAACGCTGAAATTCAGCATTCGGTTACCTTTCCTGGCCATTCGGCTATTCAGAGAGCAGGCAGTTCGCCAAATGTTGGCAAATTGCCTGCACATACGATGCCTGTTCGGTGCCTGTTCGAGGGCAGTGAATCCCCATTTTTTGGGGATTTTTTGCAAACATTTTTCTTCAGTTTTTTTTTAAAATTCTGATCAACCAGTCGTAAGTGAATATGTATGAACAATTATTATTATTTAAAATAAACTCTGATTACATACAAGCAGAAAACTGGTTTATCCTGATTTTCAGCCAGTAATCATAATATAATAAAAAAATCCTAATCCCTGCTTTCTCTATACTGAAGGAAAGCTTCTAGATACAACATTCCAATAAATTGCCATGTTTGTGTGTGTGAATCGAACCACAGCAACAAGGTGCTGATACTACAAAGCGGATTAAAAAACCGCGTTGAGTGACATAGTAGATGCTCTTTTATTTCCACCAGTGCATTCGGGCTTTATTCACGGCTTCATTATAATTCTGCCGGCTGACTGGGAGGTTATTATCACATTCAATATACCAGGCAAATGGTCACAAAACGTAGACTGAAAGAAATGCTAAATAGCTTCCCTAGAGACATCCTTTTGAGTATGTCCAGTGCAACATGGAAAATGCATCCTAACGTATAGTTCTTGTTGCTTGTCTCATAAATTGGAAACTTGATTTTAGTAGAATAACAGCAAATGGATGTAAAAGTGGAAACAATTCATAATCATCATCCATCATGTAACTCTTACAACCCATGAAAGCAGTTTACAACCTGCTACTCTAGAAATAAAGTTTGGCAATGTACCAAAATATATTGGAGTCTGATTTAACAGGGGTTGCATTCATGTGGGTTGGACGATATATATGGGGAAATGCAGCAATAGCTGAAGTACTGATGTCTGGAGATTGTGGCAAAATCGTTCTTTGGAAGAGTTTCGAGATTAATATAATTGTGCTTTTGGTTCTCACTCTCGCTCACTCCTGCATCACTTACTCACCCACCAACCACATGCTTACTCCCCTCCCAACACACATGCTTAGAACTATTATCACACACATACAGTCCTTGCTCACACAGAATACACCTCTCATCACACATCTGCAGTTTGGAGGAGAGGCCAAGAGCAGCAACATGGTTCCTCCCCTGTTTGCATGAAATTCCTATGGGGGAAATGCAGCCTGGCCTTTAAATTCATGTGCCTATATTATAATTTCTGTTCAACCCTGTTAATGTCTACTAATCACAATCTGAAAATAATAACCTTTTCATACAACCGGTTAAAAAACTAAAGATAAAAATGATGCGTTAGACACAAAGGGCTTTATTACATAGTTTGCGCTAAAACGAGGATGTGAAGCTGGACAACCTGTGCCTGCGGGCTGCCCCTTAGTGTCTCCGTTTTAACACCCTATAACAGGGCGGGCACTGATTCAGTAGCCTGTCCCATAATGTAGCGCTAACCCCCTGGATACTTGTGGGAGTGCTAACACGTTGATAGGACTCTATTGAGGGTTGTGCTGCCAGGCCATGTGACATGCACAATCTTGCTCTAACGAGATCGTTCAGGGCCCTGGAGTGATTTGTGGAGGGAGACTGGGAACTTTGTGTTCCCAGTCTCACTCTGCTCCCGGAAGCCAGAAGCAGCGGATCGGGCCACCGTTTCCACCACAGGATGAGAAGTGCATATCAGATTTTTGGTGGTGCTGGTGCTGACTGATTCTGCAGAAGCAGAGTCAGATAGCCCCAACTTCTAGCTGTGATTAACTTTTCAGTTAACCTCAGCGGGGCGTAACTTGCATTAGGATTTTGTAATCCTAACGCTTATTAACTCTTCGCGTTCCCATGTTAAGTATAGGGTGCGCAAAGTACAGTAAGCTCGCAGAAGCGAGCACAACCCCCGATGGGCTAACGCTTTTTTTAACGCGTTAGTTTTCGGAATGTAATAGGGGATCATGCGCTAAAGGCACTTAAGTTACCGTTAATGCTCACATATCTGAGCGGTAACGGTAGCGATAAGTTTGTAATAGGGCCCAAAGGAGTTACAGCGATAGAATACTATTTCTTACTCTCTAACTTAACCAGATAATTATCTTTCGACAAAGTGTTGGTAGCATCGTGAATGGATGGAACGCATGACAAAATTATTTTTGTTCTTCCTTTACACCCCAGACACTCATTTCATGCATGGAATTTCTTAGCACATATATTATTTAGAGGTGGGTGAAGTTTTGGCATGTTGCCTGTTTACATATTATGGAAAATTGTAAAGTAACTTTTTGACTTTGCATTTGTTAGTCGTCTGGAAGGTATAATCTATCTGTATAATTCTCATCTCTACCAAACTGGAATATTTTATAGGGATGTGCGTTTCGGGTTTCGGAATTTCGGAATTTTCACGAAATTTCCCGATTCATGTTTTCGGATGCGGCCGAATTTCCGAAAATTTTTAGATCCGAAAATGGCAGATCCGAAAAGTTTTCCGAGTCGAAACGAAATATTTTCGGAGTTTTCGAATGGACTTGAAATGTGTCAAATCGAAATTTATTGCTTTGAAACGAGGAGAACAGACGTTCCGAAAAAACGAAAATTTCCGAACTTACGAAAAGTCGATACAAAAACGAACTAAGTGACACGAAAATACGAAAAATGGTCGAAATTCCGAACACGTACAATTCGGAAAAACGAAAATTTCCGAAATCACATAAAAGTCGATACAAAAAAATGAGCTAAGTGACACGAAAATGCGAAAAATGGTCGATATTACGAAAAAAAAGTACACGAAAAACGAATCGAGCCGAACCGAATCGAAACATAAATCGGTCGAAATGAGCCGAATCGAAAAGTTTAAAAATCAGAAAAATCAAACCCAATGGAACCGAAAAAAAAACGGTGCACAAGCCTAATATTTTATAATATCTGTCTTTGTCCAAGCATTTTCAATTGTGCTCTTATACTGTTTGTTAATATTAATATAAATTCTCTTATTATTAATGTTACGATGTGTCTAACTATTGGGAAGCATCTTATTATCATCATAGCCCTCTTTTCCCCATAGTCTGCTAGGTTTGCGCCATCTGACAATCTTTCAGTCATACAAGCTATGTTTTATCCAATTTTATACTAAAACTTGATTTTACTTGATTTAGTATATTTTTTCAAAGAATGTTGTTAAGGTTCCTGATGTTATATTGCATTGTTGGTTTACGTTTGTCCTTTTGTATCACGATGGTACATCGAGAACACATACTTTTTATTTCCTTTTATTGCTGTGATGGTCCGACAAAGCCATCAGTTATTCTGGATTTTATGGCAGATAAAGAAGAAAGGCCACCTTCATCATCAGTTTGCACTTCCAATATTAATCTACCCCAGCTGGACTATCTCTGTTTCATCACTGTCTTTTATTGACAGATCAATTTAATCTGAACATCCATGTCTTAGAGCCAAGTCCAGTAGTGTCTGTTGACATGCATTACCGCTCTTAAACTCTCAAGGGTTTACTGGGCAGACTGGAAGGCTGGTATTATGGCTAATTAAGATATTGAGTGAGTCCATAAACCGCACGCTTCGATGGACGCCACTGGATATTCATGTAAATGACTAACGTCTATTTGAAAATTGCCGTGCCAGCTGAGGTCTAATTATTAACTATACATACGAAAGGGAGTTGTGCTTTCAGTCCATAAACACATGTCTGATAAAGGCGTAAGGTCTAAATTAAGCAGATCACAGGAATTTTCTTACTTCAATACATTGAAGACATTATTTTTCCTCTGCACAGGGCAGAAATGAGTGTTAAATAGAGCTCATGAAATTAAGATATAATTTACTTAGTATGAAATGCACGTCATAAAATTTGATTTCAAATATTATTACCCACCACTTCTTTTATTTTGAGAAAGTATTTTACCAGGAAGGATACATACATACTGAATTCACCGCAGGGTCCCCGAACTGAAATTGCACCGAAGTGTGCAAAACGAGACAGCACTCTGAATAACCCCTTGTATATGATTTTTGAGTAAAACTAATCTGTGTATTCTATGAGGTTCTATACCCCATGTGTGCTTAACATTGATATACAGGGTTATTCAAAGAGAATTGAAAAGTCACCGTACGTTCGGTGACTTTTCGTACCCTGCACTTCGGGGCGATTCGGCGATCCTATTTTCACCAACCCTGCAAGCACCCCAGGGCCCCCATAGTGCAGGGAAAAACCGCAACAAACCCGCAGAACACTCGCCGCAAACCCGCCGAACACTAACCGAACACTCACCGAAACCCGCAGAAAACAGCTGGATTAACCACGCCGAACACGCCGGAGAAACCAGACTAGCCGCTGATCACAGCGCAGAGCAGTCGCTGGAAAAACCCAACACACAGACGAACGAGTTGAAATAAAAATAAAACAGTTCGCTTGAAAGTTTGAAAATTGAAACGCTGTTTGCAAAAAAACTTCTAAACGAAAATATCTGGAATTTACACATAAGATCCTATGAATGATAATAAAAAGGGCAGTTACAGAAAAATGAAAAAAAAAGAAAACATTTAAAAAAAAAAAACCCAAAAAATGTTGAAAAAAATCCCCAAAAATGCCTAAAAGATCCCAAAAAATCTAAAAATAAAGAGACTCATTACAGCAGAATAAAATAATAAACGGTTTATTAATAATAAACGGTTTATTAGATATCGAATTAAAACTGGAATATTTTTAACATTGAAGCCTATGGGATTCGCCTGAATAAACCTGTTGAATGAAACCACCGAGCAGCAGGGCATTTCGGCAACTTTTCCCTGCTGTTTTGTGTTCTCTGAATAGACGAAGCATTGCTTCTCTATGGGGATTCACTGCCCTCGAACAGGCACCGAACAGGCACCGTATGTGCAGGCAAATCGCCAACATTTGACGAACTGCCTGCTCTCTGAATAGCCGAATGGCCGGGAAAAGTAACCGAACGCTGAATTTCACTGTTCGGTTACCTTTTGGGGCTAGATCGTCTCTCTTTGAATAACCCTGATAATAATTTATTTTAAAATTGGAAGGTTGTAGGGATGAGAAAAATAACTCTTTTTGTGGCAAATACAATGTTAAAAATTTTTATCATCCAGGATCTACTGATTCATCTAATATCAGACTAGTTTCAGAGTTACATTGTGAATTTGTAAGAGAAAAATATATATATTTACAGTATGATATCTTTGTCATCTAAGAGTTCATACAGCATTGCCTCTTAATATTAGAGATGGTAAAAAGGAGATTCTCGCACACACATGTCTTGTTTTAGTGGAAAGAAGCATATATGAAAATTTGATGTTTTATAAAACTTTATGATGTCCCTATGATCTTTGCATCTGTGGTTGAGAATAATAAAAATACTTATTTCCACACACACTTAATTTTTATTTTACTGTAGTATATCACTCTTTCCCGAGTCATTCAATATGTATTGGTTATATCGTAATTGTTCATTACACAAATGCTGTATTTTAACAGAATATGATACATGGAGTGCTGAGTATTTCATTTTGTTGAAAGACGTTTTTATCTTCATGGCCTGAGCATATGTTTTATGAGCCATGGTTCTATCATGAATCTAATTTCTACCAAAGGAAGATAGGAAGTCTCTTTCTGAAGGGCAAGGGCAATATTCAGGACTAGTGAACCTCTATACAGATAACATGACATCAATAAATTACTGTTATTGGATTTTGCTATGAGCTGGCCATGTGTGCTAAAGTCACGCTGACCTTAAGTTTTATCTATGTGTCTGCACAATAACTTTACTAAGATATTTTATATTATGTATTTTTCAAATTATTACACAAAGGTTTGGAAACCTAATACCAAAATGATTAACTTAAAAACAACGTGCTCTATTCCATAGTTGCTACGAATGTAGAGTCTCGATATGTAAGCGTTAGCGCTCGGATTGCAAAATTTAACGTCTGGCATCAATATTCCATAACGAGGGAAAAAAGTGTCATCTGCGCTCATTTCTATGTATTCCATGTGCAACAAAACACTGAGGTTTTAGTTTGTTTCAATGGCCATTGCAACGTAAGCTCACTCGCCACTTCAAGGCACCTCTTTGTAAAGTGAGTACCTAACCAATGTAACCAAAAAGCCGCTCTACTGAGCAGCTCCAAGCCCCTCCTGCTGCTTTTCAGCTAAGGAGCAGCAGGAGGGCTTGGAGCTGCTCAGTAGAGCGGCTTTTTGGTTACATTGGTTAGGTACTCACTCTACAAAGAGGTGCCTTGAAGGGGCGAGTGAGCTTACGTTGCAATGGCCATTGAAACAAACAAAAACCTCAGTGTTTTGTTGCACATGGAATACATAGAAATGAGCGCAGATGACACTTTTTTCCCTTGTTATGTTTTATACATTAACTGGGCTGTTACTCCTGGTTGTTGCAGTCGCCCCGGTGAGTATGGACGCGACGCCATTTTTTCTGTATGTATCAATATTCCATAGTTGATGCTAAACTGGGGTGAAATCAGTCTCCTGCCGGCGGCCGCCACACTTCTCAGAGCTGCTGCGCTCAGGCTGCTCTCCCAGTGCAGCGCATGGTGGCGGTTCTCTCCCCCCACATGCCCCACGCCGGGGTTCACCTCCGCCAGGGGTCCTGGGCCTGTCCGCTGCCTGGCATATCAGGGGGTGTGTCCAAATGCAGCTTGAGGCGGCGGCAGCCATGGCTCCAGACTAGGGGGTGTGCACAGGTGGCTCCAAGAATGGGAAACCTGCCCCCTGCAACCATCGCTCACCTTCTGCCATAGAAGGGCACAGGAAGGTAGAGAGGGGTGAAGCTGGGACGTGTCATCAGATGTGGTGCCCTATTTAAACCCCCCTTCCCAGAGGTAATGTGCTTGACAGTTGTTTCTTCCCTAAGGCCCCGTTCACACCTAACCGTTTTAATGCGCGTTCGTGCACGCTTTAAAACGCATGAACGGGGAAATCCCATGCTTTGCTATGGGCCCCATTCAGACCTAAGCGTTTTAGAGCGCGCAGGAACGCGCTTTAAAACGGCCGACCCAAAAAGAAGTTTGGGAGCTTCTTTTCGGGCATACAGCAGTGCGTTCGCAGCCATATCATATACATATGTATCATGTATGCGTGAACGCGCATAAAAAAACGCGCGCATTGTGCGACGCAGCGCTACGCCCGGGTAAGAGTAACTATCTAGCGTTCCATTGATATCTGACTACCTGGCTTCCCCTGACTATGACACTTGCCACCCACACCGACCTATTGCTCGTTTCCTGGAATTCCCTTCAGACTCGTGACTCTGATTATCCACCTATGACTCTGCTCTCATCACTCCCAGCCTACCCAGGTTCTGCATATTGAGCTCCAGACTAACCCGCAACGTAACAGCCGGCTTACTCTACTTTGTGTCTCTTATATTTAACATGGGGAACAAAATCAGTTTTGTGGCATCGAAATTAGACACAATACATCAATAATGCTTAGTAGCTCTACGCCATGTCCTAATGCCAGGCTATATTTAAAACATTGACATTTTGACTCCTATATTCTTAGTGCCTATTTAAGTCGTCTGAGTTCTAGGGGCAAATTTAAAGTAAATTATATTTGTCAGTTAGTACCTCACTACAACTTGCTGTTCAAGATTTATTATATACTGTTTTAATTACTGAATATCTGCCAGGAAAAATATATAATACAGAAGTAATTGTACATATCCATTGCATAGATGTGCACCCATTACATTGTTTTATAGCAAGTTAACCAAAGGCAATGAGTTATACGAGTTATATAAATATATTTCAATGCGGAAAGTTAATATATCTTTATAAGAGATTGTCGAGTGGTAATGGATGTCAGAATGCAAAGCTTCTAAGTAATAAGGATTTGTATATAATGACAAATATTTTTCTAATCATCTCCATCTGTTTCAAAGCAATCGCCCTGACAAATTAGCGGCTATATTTATTTAGTTCTCATGCAACATACGAAGAGTCATTATTTCACTTTACTAATGTGCTTTAAATGATCCATTAGTAATTGTGGTTTCTCTGAGGTTTCGTGTCATTATTTCTTTTTAAGGACAGGCCACCAGGATTTGTTATCAGTGATATGTATGGAAGACCTGCTTGTGACCTGGACTCTACAATGGAGGTATTAACATCTGAAGACCACATGCAAATCTCAGCTGTAGGTAAGAAAAACCAGCTGACATTTTCTCAGGGTAGGTAACATTTCCTTATTCCGGGTAAGTAACTGCAGCTGCTCTAGTGCTCCGACGTACCAAAGCCGAGTGTCTTTTTTATGTTAAATGAAATAATAAAGAACCTTGGTAACATAATAGGTAACACTGTTGCTCTAGGACTCCTGCCGTTCTGACTGAGAAAGGAAACCTTTAAGTGTTCCAGGAGCTATACTGATTGAATATCAATTTCCAGCAGCTTGAATTGAACTGTGATGATGTAATCTCAGAATATCTAAAATTGCCGAATTTCAGTATAATTCAAAAGACTTTAATGAATATTCTGCCAATCGCCTCGGTTTTCTGAAAACTTTAAAGTGTTCATTGATCTTGGAACAATGAACACTTTATTATATGTTATATGTACTGTGTATACTTGCAGGACATCATGAGAATTGTACTCAACTTTTTTGTGCATCTGTCAGGGACATATTTTGGCAATAAATACCTACTTTAATATAATCAAATGTAAGGGACATTTATATCAACTAAATTTAAAAACAGGCAGAATTAATATTATTGTCAATATTTTAATAGCGCCAACAGTTTCCGCAGCGCTTTACAATAACCAAAAGGAAAGAGATACAGATTGTGATGTCGGGGAGCCCACAGAGCACTTGCACAACGTCTTGAACGAAACAATCAGCTTTATTTTTCCTTTCAGGGCAGCCAAAATGGTAAACATAAAATACACGTTTATCCTCAGCGAATTCAAAGAAAAGTCCAAGTCTTCAGCACAAGTAACAGAAAATAAGTGTGTCTCACTGACTTGTTAAAAAGTCCCAAACCTAGGGGAATCCTTTCCCAGGAATAAAAGTCCTTCCAGCAAAGCACAGCAATACAGCAAGTCTCCCATTTACAGACAGCTACAGCTGATCACTTCCTCCTCAACTCCCACACTCCTCTCTGGGAGTTGCCGACCTTTAAACCCTGTGGCTGTCCTTAAAGGGACCACAACCCGAATAGGGGTGATACATATCGCTCATCCAGGACCCAGCCTTGCCGTCCTCTACAGATAAACAAACATAGGATGGAAATAAGAGCTGTAGAGGGCCCTGCTCACAGGAGCTTGCAGTATAGAGGATCATACATTTGGTTTTTTTGCTGTTCGTTTATCAATTTGATATTATCTGCATCCTTTCTGGATGATAGCAATCTGATTTGTTTATGGTATAGTCTTCTCTCTAATGCAGGGTTTCTCAACTCCAGTCCTCGGGACCCACTACAGGCCAGATTTTGCAGATCACCTTGGGGAAATGCAGACTGAATACTGCAATCACTGAGCAGCTAATTAGATCACCTGTGCTGTGCTTCGGATATCCCACAAACCAGGCCTGTTAGTGGGTCCTGAGGATACGAGTTGAGAAACACTGCTCTAATGGCACTATCGAACTAAAATCTCATGACACCTGAGAGGGACTCACTATAGATCAGGCCAGTAGAGCCGCTGCAGTTTCTCAATACTCTCAGAAATCTTGTTTTTGCTCAGTAAAGTGTGGTAGATCCACCTATAATACATCTGGTACTTGCAAAGAGCACTCACACTTTTATAGCCTGCAGTGTGGACAGTGAGTCAATCCGGGAAAGATTGTAGGGCTTTCAAATCTGGAATTGAGTTCGGTGTTATAGTATCTTAGATCTAGCTTTTAATATACTCTCTATGATGAGACAGAAATGGATTCTGAGTAGTATTTGACACATACCTTGTTCTGTTGGTGGTTTTTGTAAGCAATGTATAATGTCAATCAGAAGGTGATCTATTATTCATGGACGTATACACTGGATAATATATTTTACCCGAGTCCAGTGGGTCACTTTGAATAGATTCAGAGATGTCCCTAATTCTAATGTGGTTCCTTCGAGGGAGGTCTTCCACTTCAGAAGGCCCTATTACAGGGCTCAAATTTTCAAGTCCCAAGCTACTAGCCAGGCCTTAAGAGTTACTCGCCACTAGTTGCCCCACTTAACCCCTTATCCTGCCCTGCCTCTGCATTCCCACTCGCCCTCATGTAATTTCCACTCGTCAAATGCGAGCAGGAGAGTGGAAATTTTGAGGCCTGCCCTATTACATATTAAACCTTAGCGCTACCGCTCAGCTGTGGGAGCGTTTAAGTTAGATTAAGTGACCCTAGCACGGGCCGACCGTATTACATTACGAACGCTAACGAGTTAAAAAAAACATCAGCGATTCGGAGAGTGCACAAGTTTACTTTACTTTGCGCTCCCTATGCTTAACATGGGGAGTGCAAAGAGTTAATTAGCAGTAGGATTATAAAGTCCTATTGCTAATTACGTCCCGCTGAGGTTAAATCAAAAGTTAACCCCAGCTTGGAGCTGGTGCTATAGGATTCCGCTTCTACAGAATCAGTTATCACCAGCTGTAAAACCCCCCAAAAATCACATACTCAGCTATCATCCTGCAACGAGAACGACAGCCCAATCTGCCTCTTCTGGCCTCCGGAAGAAGAGTGAGACTGGGGGGAAAAAGTCCCCACTCTCTCTCAACGATCACTCCTCCGACCTGCAGGATCTCGCGAGAGGCGAGATCCTGCCGGTCATGTGACCCGGCAGTCAAAGCCTGAATGGAGTCCTGTGGACTCCATGGAGGGGATGCTCGCAGTGGCGCATTAGCGCTGCCTCGAGTATCCTGAGGCTTAGCACTGCATTATGGGACAGGCTGCTTGATTAACACCTACCCTGTAATATCACTCTAAATCGGGGACGCTAAGGAGAAACCTGCAGGTGCAGGTTATTCTCCTTAGCGCCCCTGGTTTAGCGGACCGTATGTAATACTGCCCTCTGTTTTTAATTCTGAAAATGTGCTGCTGATGGCATTATGTGCAACTGCAAATGTATCAAACTTGCCATCCAAGTGGTGTGTCATTTCGCTATATCGTGAATATTTTTTTCTTTTTTTTACTCCTTCTTGGTTCTTCCATTATCTCAGAACGGGATGCGAATAAGACTTTCATGTCAACTATTAAGACGGGAGCTATAGCATTGGAGCCTGCAAGGTGCAGGATTATTATCATGTTCTGCCCAGCTCAGGCCTCGATCTCTGCCAGGAGTTTTTATTTAGAATGCGTCCACATGAAGAAATAACTCTGGTTGCTGATCTAGAGCCATACAGCCTTCCATTCTTGTTTTTAGGTGCTGACAGGCACGTAGAATCAATTGTTTTTCTGCTTTCTCATGAGTTCTCGTTTCGAGATACCATCTAGGATTGCAGTTGGTTGTGCCCCCCTCCTCTTCATTTTTAAAAAAAAATATTTCTAAATGAAATATAAATGAAAAAATAAATTCCTTAGTGAACCTTAGTAACCCTACGAAAGGCCATTATGAACAACCATTTCCAATAATTCCGTTATTCGCCCCATTACACATCTTTTAATGAAAGTCTCTCGATTGATACTGCTTTTATTTATTGTATTATTATTTTTATTTAATTTTGTCATAATATTTAACCCCTTATTTGATAGGCTGATCTTTCTAACTTCATGTTTCCAAACTGATTTTATGTATGTCATTTTTTTTATTTACCAGAAAGCTGCCTTTGGATGTAATGGAGTCTGGTTAAAAAGGTTTACAACTAACAGGGTTATTCAGAGAGAAGTGGTAGAGGCCAAAACAGTAATTGAATTTAAGCAAGCATGGATAGGCATAAGGCTATCCTAAACAAAAGAAAATCCAGGTAAAGTATCCATGTAATTGGGCAGACTAGATGGGCCGAAAGGTTCTTATCTGCCGACATTTTTCTATGTTTCTATGTTTCTAGGTGAAAACTAGGAGAATGACTGGAGAAGTGAAAATTCTAGGTCAAAATAACCAAATCAGAAAAATTCTCCCATTTATTTTGACCTACAATTTTCACTTCTCCAGTCATTCTCCTGGTTTTCACCTCTCTCTGAATAACCCTGTAAGTATTTGAAGGGAAAAAATAACACATAAATTGATAATATCTGTATTTTCATGTTCTATTGTTTGCAATATAGACCTTGAACATTCTGTAGTAGCCATTTACTGTTAAATAGAAATAGTGTGCTATCTATTAAAATTGATGTCTGTACTGAAAGTCAAGTGTACTCATATCACCAAAAAATACATGGATGAGCCACTGACTTTATTACATTTCTCTCTTGAGACATGGCTTATTAAAATAATTATTTCAGTGAAAATGACCAAAGATTATTTAATGTCTAATTTAGTGGGGGGGGGGTTATGCTACATTTTTTTTATTGATTGATTAACAGGTCATTTAACTCTAAACATGGTATTTTGAGAAGAACTATATTTTTCAACCCTGAGAAAGAGCTATTAGTTTCTGGGACTATGATAAATGTTTTAACACAGTTGGAAATCTCTCCTTCATCTTCGTGTGTACTTTTGTATTGCTGCATAGAATAAATGCACAACTGAAAAGGGTGATTTATCAATCATTCTGGTCTGCGAACTTGTGACAAAACTCTTAAAGAAAATACTGAATATGATTTATCAAAGGAAAACTCCTGCTGGTCCCAATGGAAAAACTTTCAGGGGAGCTTTTCTTCTTAAGCTTTGCAGCTGGGATGCTTTGATGGTACTCCTCATAAACAATGCTCTTAGTGTAGGTATCATAATAAAGCTCAACTAGTACCAAGGGGCCATTCTTAAAGCCATTCCCAGCTCAGCCATTAATTCACACAAGGCTGTAATTTTCTATTACAGTTACATAGAACGTTTAAATTTGGAGGAAACATTGATATATGGTGGTTCGAAAAATGATTGGCATCATTTATGGTAAATAATAGGGGCTAAATTACAATCTTCGCGTTAAAACGCTAGCGCAACGCGTGAATTTGTGCGCCAAGCGTTAAGCGTTTACGCGCGTAAATCACCACTGGAATTACAATCCTCGCGCGTTTTTTCATCCGTAGATCAATAACGAGCGTAAACCGGACGAGCAAAAATGCTCACCCAGTACCGTTGAGCGCAGAAATCAGTGTGCGGACTGTTTTTTTCACGCGATTCAGCCAGAATTAAGAACCACAATTATCTCACGTTAAGAAATTGCACCTGCCAAAGTCAATCTGAGTATATATGCTGCAGTAATAATAAATGCACACACAACTTCTCCATTTTATTGGTTTGGTATGAGTAGAATGTGTAACTATGCTTTGCTGCGGGGTTTTTTTTGGCCTGGTGTATTTGGGTTCGGCCAAGTTGTTCAGATTTGCCATTAACACCAGCTTTTAGGAGTTGCTAAAATTATGCGCGCAAAGGCTGTGCGTTTATTCCTGCGCATAGATTGTAATGCCATCCACGTACCAGCGCACAAACGCATTTGCGCTCACAATGTTAAGTATAGGACACGCGACGTATAGTGAGCGCAGGTTCACCCGCGGTAGACGATTACGTGCATTTGTTGCACTGGCATTGTAATACGGTGTACGGCGCAAACGGTTTTACCCCTCGCGTTAATGTTTTTTTGCGCCGGCGCAAAGATTGTAATTTAGCCCTAGGTGTGCACAAAATCTTCAGTGCTGCTGACTAAAGGTTGATTGCCATCTCATGGTTCTATGAACATTCATATTGCAGTATTTCAACATCAAGTTACTGGAAATAACATAGAAAATAACACAGACAAATGCGAAAAGAAACAGAACTTCATAAGTGGTGGCATGTCTTGTTGGAGTGGAAAAATAAGTAAGTTTGTTTGTTGTTTCCCCCTTTTTCCTCTTTACATTTTTCGTGAGAATTTAATTGAATTGATCCATAATTTTTAATTTGAGCACCTTTGGAACAACTAAGATTATAATCACGTACTGACCTATTTAAATGTAATTTTCATGGTAAGGACCTCTACTCATTATTTTGTAAGCATTTCTTTATTAGTATATTTTGTTGTGTCTGAGTTTGAATCATAGCTAATTTTAATGAAACTTTATAATAAAAGGTGGAGTAGAGGTAACATCACTGCTCTATAACCATGGAGAGAGAGACTGTGGAGACACAGGTTCAATACCGGCAAGAGCACCTCTCCAATAAGTGTTCTTGGGCAAGACACCTAACGGTACATACTCGCCACCCAGGACATACTTGAAAAACAAGAGAAATCTCAATGTATCCTTCCTGGTAAAATACTTTCTCAAAAAAATATAAAATAAAAGGTATATTTTATGATGTGGTTTCTTGACTAACAGCCTCCAAAGAGGCTCCTTGTTTGTATAGAAAATAACATAGATGCCTGCAAAAATAAACAGAACATCGTAACTGGTGTCATGTCTTGTTGGAGTGGAAAAATAAGCAATTTTGTTTGTTACTTTTTATCCATTACAAGCTGGACAATGTCATAATTAATTATCTAAGTATGTTGAACTACGCAGAGATATAAGCTGGACAAGGGACAGCACGCAGCTTTTAAAACCCAGTGATGTCAAATTCATAGGTTTATAACTGTTGTTGTTGTTTGTTGAGATTTGAACATATCTTCTTTTCTCCACTCCATCATGATGTGTCATTCCTCTTATGAAGTGAAGAGTTTTACATCCTGATCCTTGATGTGAGATGATAACTAAGTATAAATACAGTTGAACAATGCGGAGAGAGCAGAATAGTTATACCTCTAAACACTGTAAATAATTAATGTAATTAACAGTAAGAGTCTGTACGTCTTGACCTAATACTTGTTTCGGGAATGTGTTTATTAATCCGATATTAAAAAGTATATTATCTCTCTCGCCCAATGTGTTAACTTGAATTTTAAATACTTTAAAAAAAGTTTAAGTCCTGATACATTGAGGCAGTATGTGCGCATACTTTACTGTTTAGAAGTAGCTACTTTCTACTTTTGGACTTGAATTGATGAACTATGAATAATGCTTATTTGTATCATAGAAACATAGAAACATAGAAAATGTCTGCAGATAAGAACCTTTCGGCCCATCTAGTCTGCCCAATTACATGGATACTTTACCTGGATTTATCTTTTGTTTAGGCTAGCCTTATGCCTATCCCATGCTTGCTTAAATTCAATTACTGTTTTGGCCTCTACCACTTCAACTGGAAGTCTGTTCCATGTATCCACCACCCTCTCAGTAAAATAATGCTTCCTGATGTTACTTTTAAACCTTTGCCCCTCTAATCTAAGACTATGTCCTCTTGTTTTGCTATTTTGTTTCCTTTTAAATATACTCCCTTCCTCTACCTTGTGGATTCCCTTTACGTATTTAAATGTTTCTATCATATCTCCTCTGTCTCGTCTTTTTTCCAAGCTGTACATGTTAAGATCATTTAGCCTTTCCTGGTAACTTTTCTCCTTCAAGCCATACACCATTTTAGTAGCCCTTCTCTGAACTCTCTCGAAGGTGTCTATATCCTTCTGGAGATACGGTCTCCAGTACTGCACACAGTACTCCAAGTGAGGTCTCACCAGTGCTCTGTACAGTGGCATGAGCACTTCCCTTTTCCTACTGCTAATACCTCTCCCTACACAACCAAGCATTCTGCTAGCATTTCCTGCTGCTCTATTACATTGACTACTTACCTTTAGATCCTCTGAAATAATAACCCCTAAATCCCTTTCCTCAGATGTTGAGGTTAGGACTGTATCAAATATTCTATATTCAGCCCTTGGGTTTTTACATCCCAGGTGCATTATCTTGCACTTATCCACATTAAAACTCAATTGCCACAACTCCGACCATTTTTTTAGTTTACCTAAATCATTTGGCTGATCCCTCCAGGAACGTCAACCCTGTTGCAAATCTTTGTGTCATCAGCAAAAAGACATACTTTTCCATTAATACCTTCTGCAATATCACTAATAAAAATATTAAAGAGAATGGGTCCAAGTACTGACCCCTGAGGTACCCACTGGTAACAAGACCTTGCGCCAAATAAACTCCATTTACCACAACCCTCTGTTGCCTGTCATTCAGCCACTGCCTAATCCATTCATGGTTATTTTAAGGTGTACAGGATAATAAAGAATTTCCACTGATGAACCTTGTAACGTTTCTTTGCTTTTTTTCCCTTGACCTTGATTTACCTCCAACAATAATTGTTCTAATCCACACTCTCTCCCTATCCCATGCGTTTGAATTTTGGCACATTTATCTACATTCTCAATTCAAACTGTGAAATATTACATAACATCTTTTTGTCTGTGAAGGAAAAGATGTGACATTTTACTGTGGTATCTCGAATGACTGAATTTGAAACGTTGCCATACAAGGTGCATTTAAAAAATTAAGTCTTTAATAAAGTAAAAAGGTGTGAAAAGAAAATGATGTATTCTCCAATAAATAAATTTTATGACACAGAAAACCAATATGCTAAACTCTTAGGGCCCTACTTCTTGTTCGCGAGATCGCACAGGGCTGCGGAGTGATCACAGAGGGACTATTTTTTTGAAAAGTTTTATTTTCCCCCGTTTTTTTCATCATGTTTAATAAACGTTTTTACCGTAAATTATACTATATGATGAAAATAATGATATCTTTAAAAAGTCCGTTTAATAGCAAGAAAAACAGTATATAATATGTGTGGGTACAGTAATCGAGTAAGAGGAAAATTAAAGCTAAACAAAAATAGTGCAGAAATGTAAAAACAGCAGTGGGTACTTTCAGACAGACAATGGTAAAACAGTCCGGTCTTTAAGGAGTTAATGTGATACTGTCATGCCCACTTCAAGTTGGGCTCATTCGACAGGGAATCACTCACTTTATAAGTGTTAACATTTTTTTGCTAGCACATTTTTGAAGGATGGTCTGTCGAGGGCAATCTTTCCCATTAAATGCCTGATATGTCCTTTCATCTTATGTTTTAATATTTGAAATAAATGCTTGCAAATAACTATGCAAGTTGCTGTGTGTTTTCCATTACCATTTCACAGGCACGAAGGAGCTTTACTAGGAGATTACTCTAAATGTTTTCCAGGTGAATGCATATGGGAAAATCTGATCTCAAGGAAAATTGTTTCTTAATAAACATTACACATTAAAAGGGTAGAGAAAACAACCAGATTTCACTGTTTATTGAGGGATAAAACAAGATTTATTGGATCAGACAGCAGCCATTCCCTTACACACTCTGTTCTTTAACAAGTGTAATATCTTTTTAAAAAGTTGGACGTTTACTTATAGATTGGGTCTCCCATCTCAATGCCTTTATGAACTCACCATTTTGCTGTGCTGCTCCTTAGGATGGACAGGGCATGCATATTGGTCAATATTCAGTGGTCAACTGCCACTTATTTGTTTTCATAAGTACAAGTTATGATACAATATCTAAGAGCACTGCTGAATAAAGTATTAGATATTGGTATAATGTTGGTAAAGCCTAAATGCTAAGTATACCTCAGAGCAGTGTTTGCCAACTCTGTCCTCATGGAGCAGCCTACAGGCCAGGTTTGCAAGATATCTGAAGTACAGCACAAGTGAAATCACTGCTCAGTGATACCAGTATCAAGTCTACACATACCCAAGGTAATCCTTAAAATCTGGCCTGTTATTGGTCCTTGAGGATGGGATTGAGAAACACTGACTTAAAACCAAAGCCTGTTTCACATTTATTTATTTATAACGTATTTTACCAGGAAGGATACATTGAGATTTATCTTGTTTTCAAGTATGTCCTGGGTTCAAGAACATTGAATTGTTACAGTTGTTACAGAAATAAAGTATTAAAATGTAAGATATTAAAAAATAACACAAATATACAAAGTGTTATTCAAAGAGATTCGAAAAGTCACCGCACGTTCGGTGACTTTTTGTTCTCTTCAATTTGGTGCAAATCGGCTTTCCCATTTCGGCGACCCTGCGGTGTATTCAGCAAGCACCACAGGGCTGTCGAAGTGCAGGGAAAAGCTGCCAAAAACCCGGCGAATGCACGCCGAAAACCCGCAAAAACATCTGGATTAACCCGTCGAAGATGCCGGAAAAACCCAAACAGGAGCCGATCACACGCAGCGCAGCCTCCGGAAAAAGCCGACACTGCAGAAGAGGCAGTGAATAAATAAGGAAAACAGTTTGCTTGAATGATTGAAAAGTGAAACGCTGTTTGCAAAGAAACTACTGAGCGAAAATGTCTGAAATTTACATATGAGGTCCAGGGAATGATTATAAAAAGGGCTGTTACAGAAAAAATAAGTAAAGTTAAACAAAAAAAATTGGACTTTTTTTTTTAAAAAAAAAGAAAAATGCTTAAAATATCCTAAAAAATCTATAAATAAAGAGACTCTTTACTGCAGAATTTTATAATGAACGATTTATTAGATATTGAATTAAAACGGGAATATTTTTAACATGAAGCCTATGGGATTCTCCTGAATAAACCTGTCGAATGAAACCACCGAATGGCAGGGCAATTCGGGAACCTTTCACTGCTGGTTTGTGCTCTCTGAATAGCCAAAGCAGTGCTTTTTTATGGGGATTTCACTGCCCTTGAACAGGCACCGAACAGGCACCGAATGTGCAGGCAATTCGCCAGGATTTGGCGTATTGCCTGCTCTCTGGATACTCGAATGGCCAAGAAAGGTAACCGAACGCTGATTTTCAGCGTTCGGTTACCTTTCTCCAGCCATTCGGATCTCTTTGAATAACCCTGACAGATTAACAGAAAATAAATATGTAGGAAATATATTCACTATGTTACACGCCTACAGGTGCATTCTGTATCGAGGTATGCTAATAGGGAGCTCTTAAGTGACTTTAGACTGGGGGAAGATTTGATGGCGTCTGGCAGGTTATTCCATAACTGCGGTGCTCTGTAGGAAAATGAGGATCCAGCCACTGTCTTTTTGTATTGTGGTATTGCAAGTAAGGTGCAGGTCTTGGATCAGAGGTTATAGGATGAGGGAACTGCTGGCGGAAGCAGTCTATTCAGGTATGGCGGTAGCTTCACAGAAAAGCACTTAAACACCAGGTTGGAAAGGTGAAGGGTACGTCTAGAATTCAGCGACGGCCAGTTTAGCTCTTTTAACATATCACAGTGTTGGGTCATATAGTTACATTGTAGCACAAAGCGGCAGAATGAGTCATACAATGTAGTAAGTTTCTGGAGGTGAGTTTGCGGGGCGGCTGCATACACTACATCTCCGTGTTCAATAGCCGGCATAAGCATTTGTTGCACAATCTGCTTTTTTACTGCGGGGCTCAGGCAGGATTTGTTTCTGTACAGGGCACCTAGTTTGGGGTAAAGTTTAGATGAAAGTTTTTTGATGTGGCGGCCAAAGGATAGATTTGGGTCTAACCACATACCTAGATATTTGAGAGAAGTGACTGTGGTCAGCGTGCCATTTGATTTTGTCCTGACACATAGATGGGGATTTTGCAATTTATGTAGTTTAGGTGCTGTTGCAAAGAGCATCGTAACAGTTTTGTCAGCATTTAGAAAAAGTTTGTTATCTGCAATCCACTTTTCTACCTCTGTGAATTGGCCAGTTTCTATTACTTCACACTAGCCAGCTAGTCCACTAGTCACCTCAGTGATCGTTATGGACAATATTCTCCCCAGTGGTTGTTAAGGTGTTCTTATGCCGAGTGGAACTTGTGAATGAGAACAAGTGTATCAATGCAGTGTTCTGAGTCGGCGGTGCTAACACAGGGTTAAATAAATGATCTCTAACTGAACTGTATAACTAACAAACCCATTCCAATAATAAGCTAATCTAACAAGTCAGTCATCTCAAACACCATATTTTCAGGTAGGAAGCTTTCCAATTAAATGCACTCTTTCACTTGGAGATCAATATTTCATAGGTGTCTAAGAAGAGTACAATGTAAGCGAATACAAAGCAGGGCCTCCGTAATACTATCGCTACACGCTCCAATGGATACAGCGCTTCACTTAGCACATTATTGACTGAAATATCAGTGCAGATTGTGAACTTTACGTTAGCAAGCAAATGAGCACGTCAAGGTCATTCCGGAAAAGCCAGACGTGCTGGAAAGCAGTTTCCTTAAATAAGCTATAAGAAGCATGGGACTGGCATGGTCATGCCTAAAGAAGAACTGCTAGAAATGTGTTCAAATATTTTGCATGAAACAAGAAAAAGTATCTAATGGGTTTATTTCTTTAAAGGTCCCCTGTGCATGCCAAGTGCACATTGCCCACAATATCCCATAAGGGGTGGATATTGGTCTTAAAGATCAATTCATTTCCATGTAAAGTGTTCTTTCTGGGGTTAAACTCACAGTCTTAGCTTAATGCTTATTCTTATACTCTACTAACTGTGTGGGTTGAATGCTGTTGCTGTCTTTCGATGTTCATGTTCACTTAAGCATCCTTTGCTGCTGAGATTCCTTCTCTGTTCTGTTACTCCTCGAGGCAATCTCTATGGGGCTAAAACATTAATGGCCAGTGCTATTGCTGAGGGCAGTTTTAGAAGTTGACTGCAGTTATTTACTATGCTGTTAAGAAAAAGAACTATATTTTTTACAGCATTTCAATGTATTTGAAGTCATAATAGCACCAAGGCTGGCTGCAATCAAGAAAAAAAAAACATCTGGAGAACAAAATCGACGAGCATTTAAGGATATGTTATGTTACCCTCAATAGATAGCATTGTTAGCTTAAATAGAATTGTAGGGAAAAGCTACCGCAAACCCGACGAAAACGAACCGCAAAATCCGGCGAATGCACGTCGAAAACCCGCAAAAACATCTGGATTAACCTGTCGAAGACCACGGAAAAACCCGAGCAGGAGCTGATCACAGACAGCGAAGCCGCCGGAAAAAGCCGAGACCGCAGAAGAGTGAAGTGAATAAATTAGGAAAACAGTTTGCATGAATGATTGAAAAGTGAAACGTTGTTTGCAAAGAAACTACTGAGCGAAAATGTCTGAAATTTACATATGAGGTCCAGGGAATGATAATAAAGAGGACTGTTACAGAAAAAATAAGTAAACTTAAATTTTTTTTAAAAAAAATTGGACTTTTAAAAAAAAGAAAATTAAGAAAAATGCTTAAAATATCCTAAAAAAATCTATAAATAAAGAGACTCTTTACTGCAGAATTTTATAATGAACGGTTTATTAGATATTGAATTGAAACGGGAATATTTTTAACATTGAAGCCTATGGGATTCTCCTGAATAAACTTGCCGAATTAAACCACCGAATGGCAGGGCATTTCGGGAACCTTTCACTGCTGGTTTGTGTTCTCTGAATAGCCAAAGCAGTGCTTTTTCATGGGGTTTTCACTGCCCTCGAACAGGCACCGAACAGGCACCATATGTTGAGGCGATTCGCCAGGATTTGGCGAATTGCCTGCTCTCTGGATAGCCGAATGGCCAAGAAAGGTAACCGAACGCTGATTTTCAGCGTTCGGTTACCTTTCTCAAGCAATTCGGATCTCTTTGGATAACCCTGTATGTTTATCTGTTACTTTCTGCTAATAGGATTACTGTGTAGGTCACTGTAGCCTTTTCCAAAACCCCTATCTACAATATGTTTACATCTTTAAAGGTTGGAGTGAACTTTGTTTGTCTGTCTCGTGTAGCAAACATTGCCCCATTATCTGATACCATATAATCTGAATTCCCTGTTTATCACTACAATCTGCTATTGTCCTTTTGATCTGTTTTGTTGGAATGTTGCGCAATGCACTTGGTGACCAGAGTTAATTCTATATCTGTACATGGTCTAATTATGCCCCAGACACTAAGATGCTAGGCAATGATTCCTGAGCCATCACAGTAAAACACCAGGGAGGGAATCCCCATGGGCCTCTAGGCCTCTAATTACATTGTATATATTGAACTCATTAAAGGTTGAGTCTCTGGATGACTGTTCTAACCTCAACATCTGCATGCTGACTCATTTCTGGGGAATGCTATCACCATTCTTTCAGTGTACCCATCCATAAGCTTTGGCTAATTGCCATCGCCTCTGCACTTGTTGGTGTCATGAGAAATGAGAGGGTGAGTTAGTGCAGCATCATTGTTCACTTTATAATTGAAAAATGAACAATAGTGCTTTGTCAGAAATAAAGAGCTAGTTATTTTTTTATTGATAAATAAAACCGGGTAATGTTTGGTATCACTGGAAAGGTAATGCTCTAGCCTTTCCAGTGATTCCTCAGATGACCCTATAGCTGCTATGGAGTTGGAGATGAAGGGGTTCAAATATCCACCGATGCAGTCATAGTTATAGAAACATAGAAAATGTCGGCAGATAAGAACCTTCGGCCCATCTAGTCTGCCCAATTACATGGATACTTTACCTGGATTTATCTTTTGTTTAGGATAGCCTTATGCCTATCCCAGCCTTCTACTGGAAGGCTGTTCCATGTATCCTCCACCCTCTCAGTAAAATAGAAAGTTATCCTTTCTCTGGGCCTATTATGGGGCTTGGGCCTGGAGCTGCTGCTCCAATATATGTATTCTATCTTGCCTCTGTTTTCTGTGTTTTCTGTGTCTAGTCTGTTTGCCTCTTTGTTGTTGTCCAGCTCCATTCCGGTCTTGCCTCTTTGTCTATCCTTTTTGTGTTCCAGTAAGCCTCCTTCGTGCCTCACCTGTCTCCCTGGCTATTTCCCTCCCTTGTTTCAGCTCTCTCACATTTACCTGGCCCTTCTGGTACTGTTGTCTTCTAATAAATCTTTACAAAGTTACTCAAGAACCTGTCTGCTCGCATGTGTGTCACTACAAACAAAGCTCTGCCTGGTAATCCCTGCACCACTCCTGACAACTACTAACAAAAGCTGTAACTAGAGGTCTTGTGCATTTCAAAAAAACACATGTTATTGTATTTTTTTTGTGTTTCAATTAGTTGGATAAAAAAAAGCAAAAATAAAGTTAGGCGTTTATCTTCTATTTCCATGTTGTGGATTTTTTTCCATGATGCCACATGGCTTAAAGACACTTGCTTTACAGCTGTGGTATAGAATAAAAGAGTAGTGAAGTTGCAATGAGGTGGTGGAGGGAATGTTTAGTCAAGGCTGCAGGACTTCTATTGTGTTGTCTAACCTACCCAAGATCAATGAAATGTGATAGTGAGCTAACAACACTTTAAATATCGTTATTTTGTTGTCACCAACGTTATAATCATATCCTGTACATTTACTCTTAGGAAAGAGACACCATAAAATAAGAGGTGCTCTAATTAAATGTGCAATAACATGTTAAGATCATATGGATTTAAGCTTTTCTTTTTTTAACTTTCTTTCTTGGCTTTCACATATCACACCTCTGACCACTGATCTGCACTTTCACTGCTAGTAATGTTTCCATGTGCTACAAAGTCTAGAAGATCAAGAAAGTCACTGATGTAAACGGCCTTTGAAGTTTTACTAGAAGAAATACCTTAGAGCCTGGAGCACCATAATACACTGCAAAGCTAGAAAGTCCTATGAAGATGGCAACATGACTAAAATGAAAATTAAGTAGCTTCCAAGATTTAAAGTTTTTATATTAGACAGACACTATACAGACCAATGCATGGAGGGACCATCTCAAATGACGATTGTCCCACTACATACTGTCATTAAACATGTTCTCTACATTAGACATTTTCTGCAAAACATACTTGATTTTCCTGCTTAGATATATGCCTTTTCATTAGTTTCTTGATTGTAAATGTATTTATCTAGACTCATATGTTTATAACTGTTGTTATATACTCTGCTGTTAACTCTTTCGCTGCTGAGGCGTTTCACGCCTCTGTGCTGAGATCATTTTTACCGGTTTTGCTCATCATGTTTAAACGTGTTTTGAAGGCTTATTTTAGTATATGACCCAGACATATTATATATCGTTCTTTCCGTCAGACTCGGCAGATTCATAATATGTCATTATTATATGTATACGTCATGACCTGTCTGTATATTATAACAAAAAATGCAATAAAATATGAATTTTCAATAATTTACAATGTGTAAAGTGTATTTTTTCCACATTTTAACATGTGAGCAATTGCGGTTATATTTTGTATGGGGTGTGCTTGTTAAAAAAATTAGAAATGGGGTCTCGTTACATTTTTTTTGGGGAAAATTACGCGATTTTTAACAAACGCACCGCATACAAAAATCGTTAGTGCAGCATCATTGTTCACATTATAATTGAAATGGGAACAATATTGCTGCATTAACAAACCAAAAAAAAAAAAATTGTTTATTTTTTTTAATAATTTTTTTTTATATATTTTTTTTTTATTTTTAATTTTTTTTTAAAAAACTTTTTTCACAGTCGTGTTTGGTATTGTTGGAACGGCCATGCTCTGGCCGATCCAACAGTACCAAACCTTAACCCCTAGCTGCCACGGATCGGGAGATAGGGGGTTCATTGGAACCCCCTATCTCCACTGTTGGTGGCAGCTAGGGGTTAACTCCAGGACTGGCGTCATCGTGCTATGCACGATGACGCCAGTCCTCAGGGGGAGTTCCCGGAGGCTTGGCCGACATCCAAGATGTCGGCCAGCTCCGGGAAAGGATCACGAACCGGCGCTTTTCAGCGCCGATTCGTGATCCGGCTCCCCAGGGGTTAATGACAGCCACCGTTTGGAAGGGCAGGCTGTGCCCTTCCAAGCGGTGCCTGTATTAACCCCCTGCTCCCCGGCGATCGGGAGGGAGAGAGGTCCAAAGGACCTCCCCCCCTCCCTTTCAGGCGCCTCCTCCGCACATGCGGGGGGGGGGGGCGCCTGAATTAGATGTCATCGCGTCGCCGCGATGACATCTAATGTCCCTGCCGGGCTCCCGAGTGCTGGGCTGACATCCAAGATCCGGCGGATTGCTGCCTCCTGTGCTCGGACGCGGTGAGCGTCTGACTAAGGCTAGGGTCAGACGAACGCATTTTCGCGTTGTCTGTGAAAAAGTGCGTTCGAACGAATGGACGCATTTTTTCACGGAGTAGGCGATAGCGGTCATACGATGCGCATTTGCATTCGTGATTTTGTACGGATCATCAATAAAACACTTTGTGCATCTGAACGTTATGTTGGCCGGACATTAGCAGTGTCTGACATCTCCAATTCACACACACACGCCGCTAGCGGACGCAGCGCACTCTGTACGACCGTACTAGCGGTTTGACGTTCTCGACAAAATGCGTTCTTTGCCACTTGCGTTGCGCAGCCGGACTTTCGTGCGACCGTACTTCGTATATTGGCCGTCATTGCTTGTCATTTGCTGCTAGTGCGGCCGTAATTAAGTGCCCCAGAACGCACGTTTAAAGTGCGCTAGTCTGACCCTAGCCTTAATTAATGTAAGTCTTTCATAACTTATCAACGTTGGGAGAAATGGAGGGGAACCACTCTGAGTGCACCCTTGTAGGTAGAAGCAAAAGTAATAATACTTCACTACAGCAGCAATGTATGGATCCCAAATACCTGTGCCTACTTTACAGAAGCAGCAAATCATGATATATATACAGAAAAACAAGTCTGATGTGCTAGTTCCCACAGATCCACCAGTAAACATTTTAATGAGGAGCAAAGGAAGCAAAAGACCTTCAGGGCTGGAGACCATTCTTTAGTGCAGCGTGTACTGGGTAATGTAGAGGCACTAGGGTATTTTTATCCAAAATTAGTGGAAACTCTTGGACGGGCCACTCAATTGTTTTCTATTGAATTACTTTTTTTGTACCCCCATCATTGCTTTAAATTGACAACTATAAGGGTTATTTAGAGAAAGGTGAAAATCAGGAGAACTGGCAGGAGAAAAGAACAATCTAGACCAGTGGTTCCCAACCGTGGTCCTCAAGTACCCCTAACAGGCCAGGTTTTAACCCCTTAATCACCAAGGGTCTTTAAAGTCAATGCATTTAGGATGTAACAGGTATGTCATTGGTCCTTAAGGGGTTAAGGATCCACTTGGGGAAATGCAGACAAAATCCTGCAATCACTGAGCAGCAAATCATATCACCTGTGCTGTGCTTCAGATATCTGGAAAACCTGACCTGTTGAGAGTACTTGAGGACCGGAGTTGGGATCCACTGATCTATACCAAATTGACGATTTGGAAAGTGAGATAAATGGGAGAATTTTTCTGGTTTGGCTATTTTGACCTGGAATTTTCACTTCTCTTGTCATTCTCCTGGTTTTCACAGTTTTGTGAATAGACATGTATGTTTTGTAGATAACCTAACTGGCACCTAGCCGTCTTTGAAGATATTTCATCAAAGCTGTGATTTGTGGCTGTATTATGGAAGACATTCCAAATTTAGCATTTCAAAAAGAACAGAAAGCTTGGAAGGATCTACTAAATGGTGCAGTCTGCTGTAAGGTGGATGATCCACAAAGGAAATGCAGAAAAAAGGAATGAGCCAGCCCTCATGTGGTCCAAGAACATGTCTTTTAATTTATAGAATCAATGTCAAAACAGCAACATTTCAGTCCCATCAGATTTTTACCAAGTTTGATAGAAGCCTTGTGGGCTGAAATGTTGCTTTGTTGGTATTGATTCCTCAATTTTAAAGACACTTTCTTGGCACAAACAAGTGCTGACTCATTCGGTTTTTATTTTCTGCAAGTCCAAACTTAGAAAACAAAATTTGACATTTAGTTTATTAAAAGTACAGTACTGAAGAAGACAGAGATGATGACGTGTCCAGTAAATTATGTCTTTGCAGTTATGTGTGATCTTCTCAATCTATACCACCTCTCTTGGTAATCTCTTCCTATGGTTTCCTGACAGAATCTCTACTCTATCCCCTATTTTTGGATCATGTCACTGTTAGTACCGGTAGTCACTAAATGGGTGACTGCTCTTTTCATAAAACTTAACCTCTCTAAAACTGGACTTCCTATCTTCCTGCACTCTAACACTCCTGCACCAATTTCACTTAAGGTGATCAGAGCCATCATTACGTCCATCTCACAGGTTCACAGTCTTTTTGTCCTCTTTATCTATAATTTCACTTTCCCTCCTCACATACAGCCACTAACCAAATCATGTCATTTTCAATTAAAAAACAGAATTGCACACATCTACCCTTTCTACCCAGGACTGCTCATCCAAACTCTTATTATCTCCCACCTTGATTACTGTAACCCCCTTCTCACTGGCCTTAAGAGATCCCAGATTTTCCTTCTGCAGTATGTAATGATGTCTGTGCCAGACTCCTTTACCTCACATTGTGTATCTCTCACACCTCACACGTCTGTCAATCTCTACACTGGCTCCTTGTGTTTTTTAGGATTTATTTCAATCTCCTAGTCCTTGCCTACAAAGCTCTTCATAACCATACCGATAACTACATTTCCTCTCTTACTAGCAAGTATGTTCTTCCTCGGGAACTTCACTCTGGCAATGATCTGTTATTGTCATTTTCTCGTGTCCACACCCCTCACTCTCACTTTCAGGCCTTTTCCAGAGCTACCTTCTATCTATGGGACTCGCTCACCACATTCGTCTCTCCCCTTGCCTCCAGTCTTTCAAAAAATTGCTAAAAAAACATTACTTTTCAGACGTCTATCATCTCACTCCATAATCCCCCATTGCACCTTTCCTGATCTTCTCCCACAGAGCCCCCACGCATCCCATTACATCTCATACTCAACTATTTACCCTCACTTCTATGTGTCATGTCACCCCACTTAACTTAGATTGTAAGCTTTTAAGCAGGGTCCTCTTTTCCATTTATTCTCAGGGTGTCTAACTTGGTTTTTTTAAATCTTTTTTTTGTCCTACCCGTTGTACAGTGTTACAGAATTTGTTGGGGCTTGATAAATAAATGTAATTGTAATTGTTGTCTTTTTGTTAAGAATCTTTTTTTGATATCACTGTCACCAAACAGAAGCTGCCATTCCAAAATATCACCCGCCTTCCACCCTACATGAAGACAATATTCCTCCAATTTAGATTTCTTATGACAGCCACCAGACTCATTACCTGCCTGTCTCTTTATCACCTTCAAACGCAGTTGATTTGCTCATGATTTCAGTGCAATTTAAAATTATACTCCAGCCTCATAGCCAGAAGTAACAAAGAAATAACTACCTGTCAAATTATCCAGATCAACAACTCTATGAGAAATGATGGCTCTCTTTGTTCTCTTCCACTGGACACTTGAAATGTTATTAAACTTCGAAGCCCTGAGGACACACGGTAATAAAGTTACATTTAGATCTAAGCGAGTTAGGCTCATCTATTTATATGGGAGAAAAAGAGCGTTTTCCTGTTGTTACCTAATAGAATTAGAAGTAACAATGGGATGACGACTTGTAAATTACACCTCATCCCTTTCTTTCCACCTATTTTAGGAACTTATGCTCTCTGTCTGATTAAAGTTCAAAGTCTCTCTTTCAAGTTCGAACTTTATCATCACGTTTTCTCTTTTCAAGAATACAATTCCTTTTTCAGGTCAATGACTATTTATATATTATAATATAATATAATAGATCAAGACATAGAATGCAAATTAGTACACATTTTCTTTCTCTCTTTTTCTCTCGCTCTCTCTCGCTTTCACTCTTTCTTGCTCTTTTGCTCTTTCTGTCTTGCACTCTCTTTCGCTCTTGCTCTTTTGCTCTTTCTGTCTTGCACTCTCTTTCGCTCTTCCCCTTTTGCTCTTTTTCTCTTGCATTTTATTTCTTTTTCTCTTGCTTTTTCTTTCTCTCACGCTCTTTCTTTTTCTTTCTTTCTCTCACGCTCTTTCTTTTTCTTTCTTTCTCTCTTGCTTTTTCTTTCTCTCACGCTCTTTCTTTTTCTTTCTTTCTTTCACGCTCTTTCTTTTTCTTTCTTTCTCTCTTGCTCTTTCTTTCTTTCTCTTGCTTTCTCTCTTGGTCATTCTCATTCTTTCTCTCACTCTTTCTTTCTCACTCTTACTTTCACTCTCACTCTTTCTTTCTCTCTTGCTCTTTCTTTCTATCTTGCTTTCTCGTTCTTCTCTCTTGCTCTTTCTTTTTCTTTCTCTCTTACTCTTTCTTTCACTCTTTCTTTCTTTCTTTCTCGCTCTTTCTTTCTTTCATTCATTCTTTCTCGCTTTTTCTTTCTCTCTTGCTCTTTCTTTCTTTCTCTTTCTTTCTCTCTTGCTCTTTCTTTCACTCTTCTTTCTTTCTTTCACGCTCTTTCTTTTCTTTCTCTCTTACTCTTTCTTTCACTCTTTCTTTCTCACTCTTACTTTCACTCTCACTCTTTCTTTCTCTCTTGCTTTTTCTTTCTCTCTTGCTCTTTCTCTCTTGCTCTTTCTTTTCTTTCTTTCTCTTGCTTTCTCTCTTGGTCATTCTCATTCTTTCTCTCACTCTTTCTTTCTTTCATTCATTCTTTCTCGCTTTTTCTTTCTCTCTTGCTCTTTCTTTCTTTCTCCCTTGCTCTTTCTTTCACCTCTCGCTCTTTGTTTCTTTTTTTGCTCTCTCTTGCTCTCTCTTGCTCTCTTGCTCTTTCTCTCTTGCTCTTTCTTTACTATTTGTCTAATATATAGGGAAATAAATGATGTTCAGGCACAGACAATGAACAAAGTGTGTGCTATGCAGTGCCTAGTGCATGTATTGTAAGTTCATGGCTATAGAAGCTGAAAAGAAAAACTAAAGATAAATTGCCTTTGTCCTTCTTCTGCAAACTATGAAAATTCAATGTTTGTTTTAATGTTGGCAGAAAATAACACTTTTTGAAATTAAAAATAACTTTTTTGTGATTCTTACCAAGAACCATAAACAAGCACAAAACAAAACACAGGCAGTATACACAATCATTACATCACGCACGCATATACATGCTGCAGACAGATGTTTAGTATCTGACCTTGTCAAAGCTTGGTACCAGCCTCAGAAAATCACAAATCACCCTTGCTTGTGTAGACACACTGGATGTAATCAATTACTAATTGCATTAAGGATAAATGGATTCTGGTTTTAATAAACAGTTATTGTTTATAATTCCAGAGATTCACATCTATCAGCTATGCATAAATGTGTCATGAGTTTGGCATTTATGCAACATCTTCACAGAAATCCTTTACTAGGGACCATAATATAACGACTACAACCCTAAATGAAAATCTATCATTATTTTTACTTATTTCATAAAGGACTTTGAAGCAGTGCAGTATTTTGTATTATAGTAATACTGGGAAATTACACTTTAGTTATTTTTATGCACTTTTTCCAACAATGTATTTTTTTTTTAAATTTGACACATTTTATTTTTTAATCTGGACAGTACTAATATTAATTACAACCCTAAAATATTATCATATATTTAATATGGCATCTTATATGATACTTTAACTTACCGTGTTTAATATAAATGCTCAGTATACATACATACAGTATACAATATGATCCCATAAAAAATACAGCATGCATTTATAATAATATAAAACCTTGTTAATGATTTGTTTTCCCAGTATTGGATGCAAAACACTTACAAATAACTACATATTTAATTTATGTAATATGCTAGTAAAAGCATGAATAATGCACAATGCAAAGTAAATTAAAATAATATTTAGTGATATATATATATATATATATTTTTTTTAATATGCAAGTTAAATCCGTAAACCTCTAATTAAAGTTAGAGAAAACCAGACTTTATAGACAGGGATCTGGTAATGGTCCTCTCTCAAGCATAGAATGACTGTAAAAATATCCTGACTCCTCATATGACCATCTGTTCTTATAGACTGTACAGGAACCCGCGTTGCCTAAAAAGAGATGAATTGATTCCTGTTCATCCAAAAATAACATATCCTAGAGAAATTTCCCAGTGTAACACAGAACAGACAAACATAAACAAATTTATCTTACCAATTTTCTGCCAGGGTATTAAAGAAACATATCAAATGTCACGGGATTCTTGGAGTGAAATGGCTAAAAGATGCTGCAGTCTTGGTTTATTCATTTAGTTCAAACCCAGCCTTGCTCTCTCCCATTCAACCAACAAAGAAGCTGTCCCTAATCCCTTGCTAGGAAACCAGAGTATACACTGGCACACCAAATGACTTCAGCAGACAAACAAGTCTCTTGGGCTCTTCCCAGTATCTCAATGGATGCACACATTAAGACATGTAAATCCTTTAATAGAGTAGCCATATGCTCAGAAAATCCATCATACATTAAACGCTATATTCAAAAATCAGTTTTAACAGAAACAAATATATTTATCTATACAGTTTATGTACAACACGCGTATATATATATATATAATTCAGAAAGACGCAAATTTAGCAACAATAATATTCATCTTTATAGAAAAAAAGAAAGGTATTACTGTATGTATGTATTTATTTTTGTGTAGTACATAAATATACACACCATATATATATATATACAGTTGTGTTCAAAATTATTCAACCCCCACTGAAATTGAGTGTTTTGGCCAGTTTGACATTGATTTTGATCATTCAGTCATCTTGCTTACCATTAAATCAAAGAGGCACGTGTAGGTCAGACAAATATAACATAACATTTATAATGAAATAACAACAAATGTCTTTTCTGTGCTCACATCATTATCAGTTTTATTCAACCCCCAAGTGACATTCAATCTTAGTACTTAGTACAACATCCTTTAACAGTTATAACAACTTTTAAACGTGAAGCATAGCTTGACACAAGTGTCTTGCAGCGATCTACGGGTATCTTCGTCCATTCGTCATGGGCAAAAGCCTCCAGTTCAGTCACATTCTTAGGATTGCGCACTGCAACTGCTTTCTTTAAGTCCCACCAGAGGTTCTCAATCGGATTTAAGTCAGGTGACTGCGATGGCCACTCCAAAATGTTCCAGCCTTTAATCTGCAACCATGCTCTAGTGGACTTGGAGGTATGCTTGGGATCATTGTCCTGTTGAAAGGTCCAACGTCTCCCAAGCCTCAGGTTTGTGACGGACTGCATCACATTGTCATCCAATATCTCCTGGTACTGAAGAGAATTCATGGTACTTGCACACGCTGAAGCTTCCCTGTACCTGCAGAAGCAAAACAGCCCCAAAGCATGATTGACCCCCCGCCATGCTTCACAGTAGGCAAGGTGTTCTTTTCTTCATAGGCCTTGTTCTTCCTCCTCCAAACATAGCATTGATCCATGGGCCCAAACAGTTCTAATTTTGTTTCATCAGCCCACAGAACACTATCCCAAAACTTCTGTGGTTTGTCCACATGACTTTTGGCATACTGCAGTCGACTCTTCTTATTCTTTGGAGACAGCAAACCGCCTGGGAGTTCTGGCATGGAGGCCTTCATTACGCAGTGTGCGCCGTATTGTCTGAGCTGAAACTTCAGTACCCACATCTGACAAATCTTTTCTCAGTTCCTCAGCAGTCACACGGGGACTTTTCTCCACTCTACGCTTCAGGTAGCGCACAGCAGTCAAAGTCAGTATCTTCTTTCTGCCACGACCAGGTAGCATTTCAACAGTGCCCTTTGCTTGAATTTGCGAATGATGCTTCCTATGGTCTCTCTTGGTATGTTTAACATCTTTGCAATCTTCTTATAGCCATTGCCTTCCTGTGAAGAGTAATCACCTCTTCTCTTGTCTTCCTGGACCATTCTCTTGACTTCACCATGTTTGTAACCACACCAGTAAATGTTAGAAGGAGCTGAGTATCACAGTCATTTTAAAGCTGCCTAATTGGTGCTTATTATGCTTTATTGCTGCTCCGTGACATCCACAGGTGTTTTCAATACCTGATTGAAAACACTTGAATGAACCTCTGTTCTTCAGAGTGGTAGTCTTTAAGGGGTTGAATAATTGTGTCAATGAAGAATTCACAAAAGAAACATTTACTACTGTATTACAAAACCAACTGATGTCATTTTAGTTGCATATGGTTCTTTAAAAAGTCCTTGTAGGATTTCATTCTGAATACAATTACAAATGTACACTAAATTCCCTAAAACCCTTTACAGCATTGGGGGTTGAATAATTTTGAACACAACTGTAGATATGTTACAGTTACAAGTACCTATAAAGCGCCAACAAGTTCCGTAGCGCTGTACAGTGGGTGAGACAGAATAACAAATATACATACAAGTTAAACACTGAACAGTAGGAGAAAGGACCTTACAATCTAAGTGGAGAGGGGTGATTCACTAGGTGAGGGTAAATAGAGTACCTGAAGTAGGGGGGCGCATGTGGGCTGTGTGGGGTGATGGTGTAAGAAATGAACAGTGGGGGATTTTGGAGTGAGCTGATAGACTTCTCTACAGTAATGTATTTCATTGATTTCTTGAAGGACTGTAGGGACGAGGAGGAGTCTAATGTACAGAAAAACGGTTTTGTGCCTATTCCGTCACAGGGTGGCCGCGTGGACCAGAAGTATCCAGTCTGCTCCATGCATAAAACATAACAAGAAAAAAAGGTGTTATTTGCGCTCACTCCTGTAGCTCCAGGCGAAACAAAACACAATAAGAGATTTTAGTTTACTTGAATGGCCATTAAAGTGTAAGCTCGCTTGCCACATGGAGAGTCTAATATTGCCGTGGAGGGAGTCCCATAAAAAGGGAGCAGATCGGGAGAAGTCCTGAAGGCAAGAGTTAGGGGTGCGGGTGCGAGGAGATGATAACATCAGATCATTGGCAGAGTGAAGTGAACATGATGGGATGTACCTGCTGATAAGGGAGGAGATGTAGGTAGTGGCGCGGCTATGGAGAGCTTTGTACGTGATTTTGAATTGGCTTCTAGAGGAAACAGGGAGCCAGTGTAGAGGTTGATAAAGGGGATAGGTGTGAGAGGTGCGTGAGGTGTATGAGTCTGGCACAGGCGTTCATAACAGACTGCAGAGAGAGAATCTGGGATCTCTTAAAATGAGTAGGGGGTTACAGTAGTCAAGACGGGAGATAATAAGAGCTTTGATGAGCACTTCAGCAGAGTCCTGACTAAGAAATGGGTGGATGCGTGCAATGTTTTTAGATGGAAGTAGAAAGATTTGGTTAGTGACTAAATGTGAGGAATGGAGGAGAGATCAGAGTCGAAGAGGACACCGTGGCAACAAGCATATATATATATATATATATTTATATAGCGTTAGTTAACAAACATTGGCATTATTCCATAGTTGTTGCTAATGTAGCATCTCTGTATGTAATCGTTAGTGCTAGGATATGCAAGTTTAACACCTCACTTGGAGTACTGTGTGCAGTACTGGAGACCGTATCTCCAGAAGGATATAGACATCTTAGAGAGAGTTCAGAGAAGGGCTACTAAAATGGTGTACGGCTTGAAGGAGAAAAGTTACCAGGAAAGGCTTAATGATCTTAACATGTACAGCTTGGAAAAAAGAGGAGATATGATAGAAACATTTAAATACGTAAAGGGAATCCACAAGGTAGAGGAAGGGAGTATATTTAAAAGGAAACAAAGTAGCAAAACAAGAGGACATAGTCTTAGATTAGAGGGGCAAAGGTTTAAAAGTAACATCAGGAAGCATTATTTTACTGAGAGGGTGGTGGATACATGGAACAGCCTTCCAGTTGAAGTGGTAGAGGCCAAAACAGTGATTGAATTTAAGCAGGCATGGGATAGGCATATGGCTATCCTAAACAAAAGATAAATCCAGGTTAAGTATCCATGTAATTGGGCAGACTAGATGGGCCGAAAGGTTCTTATCTGCCGACATTTTTCTATGTTTCTATGTTTCTATGTTTCTAACATCTGTCTGCCATCAATATTCCAAACTTGACAATACAGTCGGGTAAAAAGGTTTTGCACCTCACAGCTTGCGCGAGCTTACAGTACTTAAGGATCTCCTTTTTTAACATTGGGAGAGCAAACTGTTTTTAACTCCTCAAAAAGTTAGGTATTACAAAGTGCAGGTGCAATTTACAGTCAGGACCCCAAAAGTAGAGTGAGACTGGGAACAAAGAGTTCTCATGCAGAGCTCGCAGCCCAGAAGCACGAGCCTCCATGGAGTCCTATGGACTCCAGGAGCTGATACTTGCAGTGGTGTGGAAGCGCTACTGCAGTTATCGGGGAGCTTAGTGCTGCGTTCCGGGGCGAGGTGCTGAGATAACGTTCTATTCCTGGGAAGGCGCTAACATGGAGACAGTAAGGGAAAATCTACAAGTGGAGATTTTCCTGCTTACCGTCTCCATGTTTGCGTCCACAATGGAATAGGGCACAATATATATAAATATAATACTAATATCAGCAGTACACATGTGAAATACATGCTATACAATCACACATCCTTCCACGTTAAATGATTTGCAATTGCAAATAAATACCATATCTGCCATATGGGTCAAGAAACATGTGCGTGTGAGCTTTGTACGAATATAAAAACAAACAGCAAATAAACTATGTAGTAAATAAAAAGTAAATAAAGAGCCATGAAAGTCTAAATATTGTGCACAATTGTTCAGAAAAAAATAATAAGTGTATGCATAGCTTCTTTGTTTATATATTTATATTTTTTAACCATAAATATTATTGTTACACGTCAAGTCAACAAATAATCTCTGTAGATCTGATTTTATGCATGGACTGAATGCCTTGCAGAAATATGAAATACTTTCCCCCCAAATTATGCCAGAAACATACACATGCAGCACTCTCAGGATTATTCGTAGAACGGTGAAAATCAGGAGAACTGTCAGGAGAAGAGAACAATCTAGACCAAATAGCCGATTTGGAAAGCGAGATAAATGGGAGAATTTTTCTGTTTTTTCTGTGTTTAACAATCATGTAATGTAATCATCATCATCGCTCTGTGTTTAGCTCCTTCAACAAGCCCCATTTATCTTCTCAATACGTAAAGTGACCATGCACTGAATCAATATGTATCCAGTGGATTTAGGCTAGGGTCAGACGAACGCATTTTTCACATCTACCATCAAAAAGTGAGTCCATGCGTCCGGACGCACTTTTTCGCGGAAGACGTGATCGCGGTCATACGGTGCGCAATTACGGCTGTGATTTTTGACGGAGCTAGAAAAAAAAAAGAGAAATCTGAGTAACCAAAGTTTGCTTCTCTGGACGTTATGTAGGCCGGACATGGTGCAGCGTCTGACGTCTCCTAATCACGCACACATGCCACTATGCCGACACAACGCACTCTGTGCGTCAGTACTAGCGGTTCGACGTTCTTTAAAAAATGCTTTTGTTTGTCGCTTGCGTTGAGAACATTCGTGCGGCCGTACTTTGTATATTGGCCGTCATTGGGCGTCATTTGCTGCTACTACGGCCGACATAATGTGCGGCTGAACGCACGTTCGCACTGCGTTCGTCTGACCCCAGCCTAAAAGGAACATTCTACAGCAAAAATTATTTCCTATTGGAATACTGCATGCCTTTTTTTCTTAAATATCTTGCACAATCGTGTGGTTCAAACCAAACCGAGAAGATAAAAATTGCTTATACACATGATCAGATACACTGCCGATTACAATGCATGTTATCTGTATGCTGCCAGCGGCAATGGACTTTCTCACTGATCGCTAATAGGAGAGTTTAAATGTGTTTTTAACACCTTAAATTTAACCTGGTATGGGCAAAGCAAGGTTTGCATATTTGACAGGAATCACTCACTCTATATATATAGGCCCTCAGTTTTTATTTTGCTGATCTATATAATAATAAAAAGGGAGATATTGCCTTTAAAAGTTTGTCTGTACTCCATTTATCTGCGGCATGCCACAGGGAGGAGGAACGGCTCTGAGCAGAGAGCCAACCTACCAGACAGCTCTGTGCTCATGCTGTGCATCTGATTAGGCTCGGTTCAGACGAGCGGAGTGTTCACGTCCGTGTTGTCGCACATTTTAATGTCCGTGGTAGCATAGAATTATGATCAATAGAGACCCACACACGAATTTAGTCCGCACAGAAGTGCGGACGCACAATGGACGCAGCAAACGGACGCAAGTTAGGCAAGAACGTAAAACCGCTAGATGGACGCACAGAGTGCGCTGCGTCCGCATCGTTCACATAGCTTTGTGTGTGAGTGATGGAGCGAAGTCAGATGGACTGCATTTTTGACGTCCAGCATTTTTGACGGACAAAATGGCTTTTCATATTAATTTTATTTCCCTTCTACATCAGTCAAAAAAAACGTCAGTCACAAAAACGGACTGTGTGGCCACTACCTTGTCATCAGTCAGAAAGTACGTCCGTTGTGCACGGATACACTGTCCGCACAGAATGCGATCGTCTGACCCTAGCCTGAAAGTGTCAAACAAAACAATTAGACTGACAGTTAATCAGACGCACAGTGTGAGCAGAGGGATGTCTTGTAGGATGGTTCTCTGCTTGCAGTGGTCCCTCTCCAGCTGTATCATGCCGCACACATGCAGAGTACGGACAAACTTTGAAAGGGAATAACCACCTGTTTTCCGTTATATAGGTCAGCAAATAATATATATATTGAGGGAGTGATTCCCTATCAAATGGACAAAATTTGCTTTGTCCACAACAGATTCTTTTTAAAACTCACAGTTCTTCAAGCTACTTGAGTTTAAATGGCATGAAATAGGGTGTGACATTGTTGCATTAAATTATTGCTTAAAAATCACAATTGACTGGAGACTACATTCTACTTGTGTCAGCTTACAGAAGCTGAGAGGATTTGTGGCAGTTTGGCATGTCCGCATTGCTGAATCTAGCCAATATTTCAAGGACACAGATGGACAAAGCAAGACGTCCTGCATACTGCTTCCTGTGCCAAAGGGTGGACGGAGGGTGCCTAGGAAAGTGAAGGAAGCTTGGCAGCATCCACATATCCCAAACAATGCAATATGTGTTGATTGTATACATTCACATATAGGATTGGTCCCATGTATACCTTTATCATGACCCACCTCCTGTAATATCCCTCTCCTCCCCCTGCTCCAGAGAGAGAGAGAGACAGGGGCACAGGCAGACAGACATACAGAGATGCAGAGACAGAGAGACACAGAAATAGAGAGACCCAGATGAAAAGCAACAGACAGACAAAGAAAGAGACACACATATTGATGCAAAGAGAGAGAAACACATAGAAGAGAGATAAAGAGCTAGACAGAAGCAAAATAAGAGAGAAAGAGAGACTTCTTCCTGAGCCTGACAGCTCCCCCTGTCTTGGCCTGGACCAACTGTCTGAGGTCAGGGGCTTCTTGTCCTGAGCAAGGCACTATGTTCTTTGGGCATGGGCCTCCTTTGTTGTGCCTTTGCTCCTGTGTGGGGCTTGGGCCCTCTGTACTCAGTCCTGTCAGTCAGTGGTCAAATGTTGTGTATCCAATCACAAAGTCCTGACATAGTCTGTCCCTGGTGAAACTCTATTTTTTTGATACGCTGGGTTTGCAGCATCTACAATTCACCACTACAGGTAGGCTCTTACTATAGTATAATATGTTAACATACAGTGAAATGAATTATCAGTGTAGGGTCTTGTGATGAGATTTTAACTGACCCCTTATATCACTTGCTTGGGCATGTATTTACTTTCACATCCCATAATCAGTCACGTGTGTATTCATCACAACACAAACTTAATTTGGTCTTCACTGCATTACCTCCATTTTTCACTCTAGACCACCATGTATAGGGATATACAGTACATTATACATCTAGAATATTCAAGATAATGTCTACAGAGTAATATTTGTCTCTGAAGATGTGAAAAAATCCAGGCACATGTTTTCTATTATTTCTATTCTGAAATCATTGTAAAAATATTTATATTATGCATTAATTTTATAGCAATATGTCAAACCTTAGTGAAGTATTTCAAAATATGATATATTAAAAAATGATATATTATGTGGAACATTAGATTTAAAATAGATTAACTTCCCCTGACTATGAAGAGAATGTACGGAAAATAATATTTTCCCATTCTGGTCTTTGCAGATTAGAAGAATATGTAAAGAAATACTAATGGATAAGTGAAATGTACTACAGTTTCTTCTTTCAGCAAAACATGTTCCTAACCTGCCAACTGAATCAACATTACAAAAGGGATTGGCTTGCAGGCTACGAGAAACCTACTGCAGTTTAAAATAAGAGTGCCACTTTCCCATATTACTTTTCACCTTAGATGGTAGATAGACAAGTTACAATAAGGTTGTGTTTCACCGTATCCTGACAGCTGCCATGCAGTAAAGAACAAGGCATTCATATATAATGGAGCGGGACAATTCACCTGAATGTTTACGTTTCAACATGATACAAAAATAATTAACTCTAATGTTAAAGGGTAGTAACTCTCTGAATCCATTACAAATATAGTGACTTTATGGTTGGTTCCATAACATATATACGGAGTTAAGCATTAATTGTCTGCCATTTTTTGAACTTCCCTCTCTGGATCACCAAAGTTTATTCTGATTGCAACAATGGTAAAGACTTGTGTTCAGTGGAAAAACCCCATAGCATATTAATCTATTGAAGTTAATGCATTGAATACTTTTAAGTGTTGTTAAAACCAAATATTTGAATGAATTTTGATATCTTGCGAGTGCTGACGTTACATAAATAAAGATAATAAATAATATAAGCCTTAGAACGCTAGTTGGGGCTGTCATACCTTGTTATACTGTGTAAACCTAACATATTCCCAATGCCTTTACCCAACTGCGTGTCAATCCGTCTTCCCCTTCTACCTTGCTCAACTCCTACTTTTATTTATTTCAAACTATACATAAACCTTAAATGAGGCTAATTGCTTAAGCCGTGTCCTCTTGGGCAACCTAGCTGTGCTCATTTTCTAACAACTGATAACTGTTGATGAAGAGTTCAACGTCATGGAGTTCAAGTTGATCTCCATCCATAACCACATGGATCTACTTCCTGAAACGTAGTTGTGTCATTTCATAAGTCTATTTTGGAGATGTTCGATCTGTGGAGTGTGGTGGCACCTGCCTGACCTTACTTGATGGGTGAGCTGCTCTGCATTGTGGAATCATAGGTACTACTACTTTTTGCTATTTACTGGGAGAGGCGCAGAGATGGTCCTAAGTAGCCTTTCCTAGCCCTTCCTCATGTTTTCTTTCTACTTATCATCCTTTCCTTTGATGGCTGTTCTTTCTATTGTCTTTCCACTGTCATGTCACTTCTGTCTAATTGGTTTCTACGTCATCTATTTTGAGATTAAGATAGTCAGGGTTATTCAGAGAGCGTGAAAAGCAGAAGAATGACTGGAGAATGAAAAATTCTAGGTCAAAATAGCCGATTTGGAAAGTGAGATGAAAGGGAGAATTTTTCTGGTTTGGCTATTTTGACCTAGAATTTTTCATTCTCCAGTCATTCTCCTGCTTATCACGCTCTCTGAGTAACCCTGTATGTTTTCCAGTGGCCTCAGCTATTTATCAATGTCTTTCTGAACTCTTTTCATGATGGATCACTTGTTTTCCTTTCTTCCTTTTGTCCTGTATGACTCTCCTGTTGTACCTCATGCTGTTTGTATCAATTTACAAAATATTAAGTAAAGATTTGAACAAAAAGAATAAAGAGCAAACCATTACTAAATAATTTTTCTTAAACTCAGATTTTCTTTCTAATTCCATTGTCTTTCTTTGTAGGTTCCATATCCTCATAGTTTATCTTCTTGAGTTTGGGCCATTAACAATTCCCCACACTTTCATCGTATTTTATTTCCATTCCAATTGGTTTTTCGCCTCAACATCCCACCAGCTGTAAAATATGGGCACGCCAGCCCATATGTCTATGTTATAACTGGATCATTCTCATTCGTAGCAAAGTAGTGAATTTTTTTATAGTATCACTATCACTAATCTCTTACTGTAATTGAAGTGGAGAGAACAAGGAATAGAATTGTGATATAGGATAGGACACATTTTCACAATTAAAAAGGTTGTTCAAGGGAGTGAGACTTGATTCAGACCTTTAACAATTAAGTTCTAACATAAACAGCTTGGTGTGTTTGCGTTTTTGGGTCGCATTCCTCCATATGACTGCAGCTAAAAATGTCAGACCCCATCATATAAATATACAAGTATGAGTAACTAAGGGAACAATCATATTTTTAAGTGGGGGATTATTTATAACAAAGTCTTACAAGTGGATGATTTAGTACCATAGTAACAAACGGAATGCCCCCAAAACTTGTGCCACATTTATAAATTCTTCCTGTAATTTTGAAAAATGTTTATAAAAGCATAACTCAATAATAATGTCTTTTGCTCTAATGTAATACTGTAGATACTCGAGTACACCGCTAGAGTTTGGTGACAAAAATTTACCTTAAAATTGGAGGGGTCACGTTATAGTCGAGACATCTGCATCGCGTGTAAAAAAAACAAAAAAAACTTGCCTTGCTCTAGATCCCAAGTCTCCTGGAAGTTCTGGTAGTCTCGCTGAAGTGAATGCGGGCTCCCTGATGCTTGCAAACACTTCAGGAACTCCAGGATTCGGGAGAGTTGTGATCCAGCATGGCCAGGGCGCAAGCTCAGTTTAAGCCAATCAATCACGTCGCTCGCCTCCGCTGGCCATCTAATCGCTAGTAAAGAAGACGGATGGCCGTCACTTCATACTTAGTAACAACTGAAATCATTCTAGAATAGAAAACCATGGCCTGAGGGGTAGCCTGACTGTGTTGAGAGAACCTGGAAGGATTTTAATTGTTTACCGGTACGGTATAATTTTGCTCCTCGCGTTATATTCGAGTCTTGAGTATTCTCTCATTTCCATAATAAATCTATATCAATCGCGTTATATTCGGGTCACGCTATACTCGAGTATCTACGGTACTTAGCAATGTGTGTACTTATTATCATTTTGATAATACTAATAACTATGAATATGCATAGATAAAAAAAGAATAGAGCTTTGGGAGTTTTCTGAGACATAAAATCAAGAACACAATGAAACAAATTAAAAACAAGTCGAGGAAGGATTTTACCAGGAAGGATACATTGAGATTTCTCTAGGCTTCAAGTATGTCCTGGGTGGCGAGTATGTACCGTTAGGTGTCTTGCCCAAGGACACTTACTGGAGAGGTGCTCTTGCTGGGATTGAACCTGTGTCTCCACATTCTCTCTCCAAGCAGAGCAGTGATGTTACCTCTACTCCACCCAGCCGGTAAATTCCCCATAAAGTATTTTTTGTATTTGTTATTCTTTTGTATATTATTTCACTTATTACTTTTAGGCTGCTGTGCACTTACACATGTTTTATGATTGTGTTTTTCTGATGTTAAAAATAAGGGAGTATTTTCACATGTGAATTAATCAAAAAAGTTAATTATGTAAACAAAATCTTTTTATAATGCTATCTCTGCTTCCTACACAATATGATAGAAATTGTGTAAATAAATACTATCTATATGAATATTTTGACCTGACTAAACCACATGGCCCGTATTCTGACTGAGCTGCCATGGTTAATGTGTGAGCCTTCAGACTGAGCTGCTATGGCTAACGAGTGAGCCGTCAAGCATAATGTTTCCACTCGTTAATCATAAGGTCTTTTTCCAGTCGAGCCACAAACTTCACTTGCATTCAATAAATTAACATGTCCTATACCTTGTTTAGGATGCACTAATTTGTGGACAGCAAAAGAATAATGAGCGATTCCAAGGTCACCCCTTATTTTTATCTTGCACTGGTATTTAAAAAAATACTGGCCTTAAGAACCAAGTGTTAAGTGATTTTATATTTGCATGAATAGAACCCAGGATACTTAAATATGGAATTTACAGATCCATTATGTATTATTATTATTATTATTATTATTATCAATTAGTTGGATAAAAAGAGCAGTTGTGATATTGTTAAAGATACATGCTTATCAATATGTGTGTGAATTTAAGAAAAAACACAATCTATTCTGAATCTAATAGGAAACCCATGGTGACAGATTGATGGATGATACAACATAAAGACCATGGAAGATTTGACATCAATGCTTGCCCTAAATCTGCTCATTAAGAGCATGTCAGGACAAACTATTTGAACACAATATATTGTGTTATAATGTAACTCCACTTCTTCAAACCTCAAAGTCAATGAAAAGAAGATACCTGAATCCTAGCTACAGAATGACTAGATATTAGCCCAGCACATGGCAAAAAAACATTGCAATAACACAACATTGGACATGCATTGTGTTTGTTCTAAAAGCCATTGGGAACGCTAAGCATTCCATGTTTGAAAAATGAAACCGTCAAGGATCTGTACTTGCAGAAACCTCCACAGTCATCCCTGATTATTATTCTTGTCCCTTTGGGAATATTGTGTGGAGTGGCAATATAGGATAGAGGGATTAGGTGGAATGTAACCCAATAAAATCAATAAAATGTTATTGATTTGTTGGTAACAGGATTAGTGCAGTATGGTACCAGCTGGGTGGAGTAGAGGTAACATCACTGCCCTATAACCGTGGAGACACAGGTTTGAATCCCAACAAGAGCACCTCTCCAGTAAGTGTCCTTGGGCAAGACACCTAACAGTACATACTCGCCACCCAGGACATGCTTGAAAACAAGAGAAATCTCAATGTATCCTTCCTGGTAAAATCCTTTCTCAATAATTTTTTTTTTTTTAAAAAAATTGGACTATGGAATGTTAATTTTATGCAGATACCCGTATATTACCATTGTCTCTACAGTGAATAAACACATTTCAATTGTAAATGGAAACCAGGTATATCACAAAAAATTGAAAAAGGTAGCAGCTCTGATGAAATTGATATACTGTGCTGTATGTACCAGGAGCTTCAATATATCATCCCCCAAATGTAAAGGTGCAGGAACATCCAGCACGACAGCTTTAATTGTAAATGTAATAAAGATATCAGCATTCAGTATAATGTTAAATGCCTTTACTGTCACAGCATAAATAAAGGAAATAAATGTTCTCAGATTAATAAATACTTCAGCAAAATGTATTTTGTTGCCACTAGAAGGTGGATTATACAAACTCCCAGCAAAGCAAGAATACTGGACCACTTCACCTTCATCTTGTGATGTTTATATGGTTTTGAGAATACAGATAATAACTATATCAAGTCATATTTTGACACAAAAATTATGATTGCAAATCCTGGACAGAGAAATGAAGTCCTGAGTTCCATCAGTGTACTGTATTTATCTACAGTGTAATTCACTTACAGTTAATCACATATAAATTCAACATATGAGAAGAAGCTGCAACCATTTCTCAATCTACACTCCTGTGCAAGTATAACAACACATGTAAATCTGGAACATAAAATTCAACCAATGATAAAACATTATGGGCCATATAATCTTCACGCTAAAACCTGTGTCTGCAGGTTTCTCCTTAGCGTTCCCGTTTTACTGTGATATTACGGGGCAGGTGCTAAATCAGCAGCCTGCACCATAACATGGTACTAAGCCTTGGGATGCTCGAGGCAGTGCTAAGCACCACCGCAAGCATACCACCATGGAGTCCATAGGACTCCATTGAGGCTTCCACTGCTGGTTACACGACTTGCAGGATCTCACCTCTCGCCTGATTTGGCAGGTCGGCGGAGTGATCGTGGAGGGAGACTGGCGGTCTAGGGGTTTTTCCCCCAGTCTCTCTCTGCTCCTAGCGGCAAGAAGAAGCGTATGGAGCCACTGTTCTCGCCGCGGGAGGAGAGGCGAGTATGTGATTTTTGTGGGTTTTTTCAGCTGGTGCTGATTGATTCTGCAGAAGCGGAATCCGTTAGCACCAGGTCCTAACTGTGGGTAACTTTTAAGTTGACCGCAGCGGTGAGTAATTAACATTAGGATATTGTTATCCTAACGCTAATTAACTCTTTGCGCTCCCCATTTTAAGCATAGGGAGCACAAAGTACAGTAAGCTCGCTCTGAAAAGCGCAAGATCCGAATTGCTAACAAGTTTATTTAACCCATTAGTGTTCGTAATGTAATATGGTTGACCAGCGCTAGGGCCACCAAAGCTAACGTTAAGGCTCACACAGCTGAGCATTAACGTTAGCGTTAATTTTGTAATATAGCCCAATATCGTTAACACAATAAAAGCACCACCATAGAGCACACTGCATATTTATTAGTAAACATATACTGTACATGGAAACCCCAAACCCCCATTTATATTCTGCTTCCAAGGACGCACTAGTTTGCAACACTAATCAAACTATGCAGCAAGCAGATGGGTCTTGTGGTTTTTGGGTCCTCATAGGTTTCAAGGGGAGAGGTTATACCGGAAAGGAAAGATCGATATCCATTAGAAGGCGTCTAGCAGATCACCAGTTAGGAAGATATGTGTGATGTGAAACATGGATGGACAGTTGTGTACTTAAATTAAAGCTTTTTAGGAAATGAATATACTTAGGAGTCCTCCCTTAGCACTATGGATGGATCAATATGAAGTGTGTTGCACACACCAAAATAGTGTTCTCTGAATAGGTTTACTTTATTTCAAGATTGTAACAGTCTCCTAGTATACATATTTTAAGTTAAGATGTGTCTATCTATCTATGTATTGATCTCTCTATCTTTCTAACCAGGGGTCACCAACCTTGGCACCCCAGATATTTTGGAACTTCATCTCTCATGATACACAGGTACTCATAAAGGTGGCAGAGCCTTTTAGGTAGTTCCAAAACATCTGTAGGGCTGAGTTTGCTGACCCCTACACTAGACTGTTAACAGACAGCGATAATAGGAATTATCTGTCAATCAAAAAACATAGCTTGTAGCACTGTATAATGTAAGAAAGACATTTGTTATTAAATGTGGGAACAAATGCTGACACATATTTTAAACTCACACCCAGATTCCAGAACATGAGAAATGTTCAACAAATCAAACAAAACTAAAAAAAATGTTAACAAGACGGGACTTGGATAAATACATGTTCCTCTTGAAACTGCTCTTAAAATAGTTGTATGCTGAATCATGATTTAAATGGGAAATAACTCCTTTTATTTTTTCAGAGAACAAAAGAAATGCAAATAAAATTGTTAAGAAATTCTTCAAGCTTTACTGGCCCTGAATGAAATAATTATTTAATTACAAAACAATATTTGTCATCGGGAAAAAGGTATGATAAAAGAGTCATATAATTAAGACCCACTTCTTTCTCCATTGTCTGGGATTCAGTGGTACGAGGGTAATGTATTATGTCAGACACTATCTCAAAGTATGCATTTATTTCCTTATGCTTCTTTTGTTCCCCACTTCAACATAAGGTCAAGTTCTATCAAACATTTTTTTCCCCCTGTCTCCTTCCTTTCTTTTTTATCGATTTTTTTTTTTTTACGTTTTCATGGATAAGGAAACAGAACAATAAAAAAACAAAAAACAAAAAGAAAAATTAAGGCATCACAATAGTGAAACAAAAATAATTGCCTTTATTATAGATACACATATAGATACATAAGGAGTTATTCAGAGAGAGCCGATCTGGCCCCGAAATGGCACCGAACAGTGAATTTCCCCATACGGTGACATTTCAGGGCCATTCGGCTATTCAGACAGCAGGCAGTTGGCAAAATTTTGTCAAACTTCCAGCAAGTACGGTGCCTGTTCAAAGGCAATGAAAGTCCCCATAGAGAAGCAATGCTTAATCTATTCGGAGAACATAGAACAGCAGTGAAACGTTTCAAAGTGCCCTGCTGTTTGATGTTTTCATTCGGCAGGTTTATTCAGGCGAATCCCATAGGCTTCAATGTTAAAAATATTCCCGTTTTAATTAAATATCTAATAAACCGTTTATTATTTTAATCTGCAGTAAAAAGTCTCTTTATTCATTGATGTTTTATGATCTTCTAGGCACTTTTCAGGATTTTTTCAGGACGTTTTTTTTTTTAATTGTTTTTTCTTTTTTCTGTAACAGACCTTTTTTTGTCATTCATAGGGCCTTATATGTAAATTCCAGATATTTTTGTTCAGTAGTTTTTTTGCAAACAGCATTTCAATTTTGACACTTTTAATCGTTTTTTATCTTGTTTTTTTACCCCGTTCGTCAGCTTGCTGGCATTTTCCGGTGGCTGGTCTGCGCTGTGTTCGGCAGCTTGTCGGCATTTTCTGACGTGTTCGGCGGGTTTTTTGCAGCCGTTTTTGACAGGTTTTTGGCTGAAGTTTTCGGTGCATATTCTGTGGGTTTGTGGCAGGTTTGCGGTGGGTTTTCCCTACACTCCGGGGACCCTGCAGTGAATACTGACTTCACCGCAGGGTGGGGAAATTTGATTCCCCGAAGTGCGGGGAACGAGAGAGCACTGAAATGTCGACGACATCTCGGTGCTCTCTGAATAACCCCCATAGTGAAATTATACATTAAAATTTAAAAACCTGAGTAGCTTATAAGGAATGGTACATGAAAGCAAAGAATCAGGAAGGTAAAAAGGTAGGACAAAGCATATGTGGTTAGAGGAGCTTCCATATTATCATGAAGAGGAAGCCGAAGACTAAAGATCATACTTTACAGTTCTGCCCTACCGTTATCAGGTGGCCACAGTCTCATAGGATCATAGTTGGTAAAAGGGTTATAATATCTCCATGGATAGGCAATTCTGTTTTTTCATTGATTACATTTTAAAAACATAGTAGCCATGATAGAACATTGTCATCTAGATTTGGACAACATAACAGGCAATGAACTTAGAACATAACATGTACGTGGAATGTTCTCATGGAGGATCTGAGATGTAAAGGTGACTTCTTGGGACCATAACTGATATGCAGAGGACAGAACATCCAAGTACATAACATCAGTCCAATATGGGAGAAAAATCACCAACATAGAAAGGAGCATTTAGTTTGAATGAGGATTGTTTGCACCATTTAACCCCTTCACGGCTGATTCCTTTCACTCTTCTTTTCTCATTTTAACAACATTTGCTGATCACATTTAAGTGCTATTTAAAGTCATGTTTTATTGTAGGATTCAGACAAATGATATGTTTTTTTAGGCAGGATATTTAAAATATACCACTACCAGGGCTTAAAATTTCCACTCGCCTACTAGCATTTGGCGAGTGGAAATTAAGTGAGGGCGAGTGGAAATGCATACGCAGGCAGCACAATAAATTATTTCATGCTGCATATTCCAGTGGTGTCACCGTGCAGCCCCCCCTGCCCCATGCTGTACGGTGGCAGGGATCAGCTGCCTAACCTGACCAAGCTCGTCTCGGTCACTGGCAGGGGGGTGGAGAGGTGCTTCCCTGCCTCCTCGCTCTGCTCTCAATGGGATCTGATGACTGGGTATACATGTATCTGGGGTCTGATGTCTGGGTGTTAAAGTTATTTTTATAACTTTATTCTAAATAAAGCTTTTAACAGTGTAATTTCATAAGATAATTTAAGGGTGTGTGTTTAGGGGCAGAGTTAAGGGCTGGGTAGGGGTTAGGTGGAGCAACTGGTGGCGAGTAACTCTTATGGCCTGGTTAGTAGATTGGGACTTGAAATTTTGAGCCCTGCCACTACTATGTGTGTAAGTCATGTCACGTTAGCATGTTTTAGCGAAAAAACGTCAGGAATGTTTAAATTTCTCCTCTGATATTTAATCATTTACAGTTATAAAATTATTTTCCACATTTTATCATCTAAACCTTTGTGGAAACCAAAATTATCAAAAAATCTGGGATACCGGAGTTCAAAAAGTCAAAAGCCTGTAAATCATTAATATAATTCTAAGGAACACACTCAAGGATCTAAGAAGTGCCACGATAGGGCAAGAACTAACTGTAACCCAGTGATGTATATATATATAGTGGCAAGTGGTCTCTCATTGGGTGCAGTCATATATACAGTCAGGTCCAGAAATATTGGGACATCGACACACATCTTTGGCTCTATACACCACCACAATGGTGTTGGAATGAAACAAACACAATGTGCTTTAACTGCAGACTGTCAGCTTTAATTTGAGGGTATGTACATCCAACTCAGGTGAACGGTGTAGGACTTACAGCAGTTTGCAGATGTGCCTCCCACTTGTTAAGGGACCAAAGGTAATGGGACAGAATAATAATCATAAATCAAACTTTCCCTTCTTAATACTTGGTTGCAAATCCTTTGCAGTCAATCACAGCCTGAAGTCTGGAATGCATAGACATCACCAGACGCTGGGTTTCATCACTGGTGATGCTCTGCCAGGCCTCTACTGCAACTGTCTTCAGTTCCTGCTTGTTCTTGGGGCATTTTCCCTTCAGTTTTGTCTTCAGCAAGTGAAATGCATGCTCAATGGGATTTAGGTCAGGTGATTGACTTGGCCATTGCATAACATTCCACTTCTGTCCCTTCAAAAACTCTTTGGTTGCTTTTGCAGTATGCTTTGGGTCATTGTCCATCTGCACTGTGAAGCGCCGTCCAATGAGTTCTGCAGCATTTGGCTGAATGTGAGCAGATAATATTGACCGAAACACTTCAGAATTCATCCTTCTGCTTTTGTCAGCAGTCACATCATCAATAAATACAAGAGAACCAGTTCCATTGGCAGCCATACAAGCCCACGCCATGACACTACCACTACCATGTTTCACTGATGAGGTGGTATGCTTAGGATCATGAGCAGTTCCTTTCCTTCTCCATACTCTTCTCTTCCCATCACTCTGGTACAAGTTGATCTTGGTCTCATCTGTCCATAGGATCGTGTTCCAGAACTGTGAAGGCTTTGTTAGGTGTTGTTTGGCAAACTCTAATCTGGCCTTCCTGTTTTTGAGGCTCACCAATGGTTTACATCTTGTGGTGAACCCTCTGTATTCACTCTGGTGAAGTCTTCTCTTGATTGTTGACTTTGACACACATACACCTACCTCCTGGAGAGTGTTCTTGATCTGGCCAACTGTTGTGAAGGGTGTTTTCTTCACCAGGGAAAGAATTCTTCGGTCATCCACCACAGTTGTTTTTTCGTGGTCTCCCGGTCTTTTGGTGTTGCTGAGCTCACCGGTGCCTTCCTTCTTTTTGAGAATGTTCCAAACAGTTGTTTTGGCCACACCTAATGTTCTTGCTATCTCTCTGATGGGTTTGTTTTGTTTCTTCAGCCTAATGATGGCTTGCTTCACTGATAGTGACAGCTCTTTGGATCTCATCTTGAGAGTTGACAGCAACAGATTCCAAATGCAAATAGCACACTTGAAATGAACTCTGGGCCTTTTATCTGCACATTGTAATTGGGGTAATGAGGGAATATCACACACCTGGCCATGGAACAGCTGAGAAGCCAATTGTCCCATTACCTTTGGTCCCTTAACAAGTGGGAGGCACATCTGCAAACTGCTGTAAGTCCTACACCGTTCACCTGAGTTGGATGTACATACCCTCAAATTAAAGCTGACAGTCTGCAGTTAAAGCACATTGTGTTTGTTTCATTCCAACTCCATTGTGGTGGTGTATAGAGCCAAAGATGTTAGAATTGTGTCGATGTCCCAATATTTCTGGACCCGTCTGTATAACGTGTGTGTGTGTGTGTGTGTGTAGTGATGCAAGAACTTTCTCATTACGTGATATATATATATGTCACCTGTAGAAAGTGGCAGGCATTAAGAAAATAGTTAATTTCCACATTTTTTGGTCCCCTCTCAGAGCCCGGTACTCCAGCAACGACTGCAATGCCCTGATCATGGCATCAGTATGTTATCCTACGGGCACGGTTGTCTTTTCCTTATTTATCCTGTACATCTCATGTTTGTGCTCCCCCATTGTAAAGTGCTACTAAATATGCTGGTGCTGAATAAATGCCTGTAACTGTAACAGTATCTGACCATAAATATCGGCTGGTGGAGGATCGAGGATGATTGATTGGAAAATCATGCTAAGTTGCCACTTTTAGTTCCAGTTGCAAAGTGGCTGGATATGCAAAAGTACTGGGAGTCTGTGAATAACGAATCATCCCCAGTCACGTGTCATGCCCTCTGCCTCAAAAATATTACAACTACTTCTGAAAAGCTGGTATGAAGTGATTTTTTTATGGCAATTGAAAAATGAGTCACCTTAGGCAATCCACCACTACCCGCAAATTGCAGGATATTGAACTATGGAAGATTGAAATTGGAGACCTGATCTTTCTTATATATAATTTCCCCCCCCCCCAAATTCTGGAAATGATATAGTGGATTATACTTTAACAAAGTTAATTTTTCCTACTGACAGATGGTGAAATAGAAAATATAAATTATAGGGAAAATTCCTAACTGTCAGTGGCCGCGATACAAAGAAAAAGAAATACCCAACACAAGTGTTGAAATTTGTAATGTATGAGTGAAAGTCAATTTTAAAGAAACTGCTTGGCTTTAAGCCACAGTCTCAGATTTGTTCCAGTTTCTATAAAGGGTGATCCTAAATGGACAGTCCTACTGGATAAGCTGTTGGTTTAGAATTGAATTTAAAAGTCGTGTGAGAATGCTTGTCAGATGTGATCGTAGACACCGAAGATAAACAGGTCTATTCAAAGAAAAGTGAACCTCAGGAGAATGACTGGAGAAGTGAAAATTCTAGGTCAAAATGACCAAACCAAAAAAATCCTCCCATTTATCTTATTTTCCAAATCGTCTATTTAGTCTAGATTGTTCTCTTCTCCTGCCAGTTCTCCTGATTTTAACCTTTCTCTGAATACCCTGTATGTCAGTAAAATAGACAAATACAACTAAAAGTTTAAGTGTAGGCAGGGTGTAGCCCTACCTGGGCAGGGTTTTGCACTGTGTGAAGGCCAATCTGGACCAGTAAACAAAAGAAATATATCTGTAACATAAGACACAGAATCAAAAAGTCAACAAGCAAAGAGCAAACATAGGGCTAAATTACATTTTGAACGTGTCCCCATTATAGCGGTAGATTCCAGGGCAGGAGCTGCCATGGCACCTTGCCGCTGCAGGAAGCGCTGCACTTGGTGATACGCACGATAGCGCTTCCGTGCCGCTGTGAGTATCATCTCCTGGAGTCCAAAGGACTCCATGGAGGGCTGCTCAGCCGGGCCGAGTGATCACGCAGCGCTGCGGAGAGAGACTGGGGACTATTAGTCCCCATTCTCACACTGCTTGCTGCCAGGAGAAAGGGTGGATCTTGTCACCATTCTAGCTGCGGGATGAGAGGTTTATTGGGGGGATTAGTGGGTGCTAAGTGATTATGCAAAAGCAGAATCAGCACCAGCTTTTAGGTGTCGCTAAATTTTTATTTAACCCATTGGTGCGGTAATTAGTGCCAGGAATTTGTAATACCTTACTCATCCTAATGCTAATTACTGATTGTGCTCCCCATTTAAATATTGGATGTACAATGTACAGTAAGCCCGCACAAGCTAGAGCAATCACTAAAGCGCTAACAGAGTTTTAAAGGGTTTATTGTAAGGAAGGTAATATGGGGGGGGGGCATGCGTTAAAGTCACATATTACATATCCAAACTCTACAGTTAGCATTCAGTAAGTAATATAGCCCATAATGTGCATAATAAACTTTAGAAACAACATTAAATTTTTCTCTTCAGTTCCTAGTTACACTTCAGTAGAACTTGGTCAGGAGTCGGACTAGGAGATTTGTCTTGACGTCTTTGGAGCTTCCTGCTCCTTGGTTCCAGCCCTGAGCTATGCTACAGCCTCCCTAACCCTGCATAGCATCGTTCCTGCTGCACAGCCTTTCTCATCTTGCATAGCCTCCCTCAGGCTGCACAGTCAGTACTTACGACATTGAATTAATGATTAGCTGTGAGAGAAGGAAGGTATAAATAGTGTACAATATAAATGAGAAGGGGCCTATTTGGAGGACATGGACAGGGAATTGCAGCTCCATTGGCCGGAACGGTTATCTCTGCTCAAGACACACATTAGCCACTCATCATGCTCATTGGTCAATAGGTTTTTGGGAATTTCCATTATCAAGAAAAACTGGCATTTTATTACAAAACCAGCCATGATGAGTAGGTCTATAGAGCATAATTATATAACACTATCACAATACTATAAATTACTACATTTCGCAAGCCGTAATGATTCAAGACATAATATTGCACCAGCGTTATGGATTAACTAACAGCAGCATTTCAGGAAAGAGAGATTAAGAAGAGAATCCACAAATTCCTTTGTTCCTCCTCTGCACACACCTTTTTTTCTATCCTAATTTTAGAGACGAGGAACATCTTTTTAAAATAAAATTTGTCATACACAAATGATAGCAGGTTAAAAAAATGTTACTCAGCCAGTTAAGAAATATCTATTATACGGCAGATGAGCTAAATTGTAAACAAGGGACAGTTTTATCTGATCAAGACAATAGGGGTTATTCATAGCGCACCAAACTTTCGGCGAAATGCTATGATTTGGCCTTAGTCACCCAACAGTGCTGTGAATCACAGTTCACATCATACTAGAGCCATTCACAATGTCACCAATAACTCCAATAAAACACATAATGGAGATAAATAAAATGGTGAAAAAAATTATTGACGGACAAAAATTAAAAAATATTATGAACCTCAACTGGGTTTAACAACCTTGGCTTTTCAGATACATTGGAAAAGGATTTCCTATGTGGTTCTGCAAAGCTAATGAGTGGCTGAGCACCATGGGAGGTGTAGGTCTACAACATCTGGAGGACCAAGGTTGTACACATGAACGACTTAATAATCAGATAAACAATCAATTTCTCAGCTCTCTATTTGGCTGTGTCATGGATCACGTCGTCACCGCCGTGGCAAGAAGGCCAAAGGCAGTACTGCACCCTCCTGTTCTTTCCCTCAAGCTGTGTGCTAACAGCAGGTACTGCCAATCATAGGCCTATGGTTCCCTTCATAAGGGTGGAGCACTCATGGTGCAATGCACCATTGTCTGACTTACCCGGTAGTCCTGAGACCTGCTCCCTCCCTTTGTTTATGCGGACTTCCTGTGTACCGACCTATTGCCTGAACTTTATTACGAATATTGGTTGCCTCTGCTTCCAAGCCTCCAGTGCCCTCTGCTTCCAAGCCTCCAGTGCCCTCTGCCTCCAAGCCTCCAGTGCCCTCTGCTTCCAAGCCTTCAGTGCCCTCTGCCTCCAAGCCTCCAGTGCCCTCTACTTCCAAGCCTTCAGTGCCCTCTGCCTCAAGCCTCCAGTGCCCTCTGCCTCCAAGCCTCCAGTGCCCTCTGCTTCCAAGCCTCCAGTGCCCTCTGCCTCCAACCCTCCAGTGCCCTCTGCTTCCAAGCCTTCAGTGCCCTCTGCTCCAAGCCTCCAGTGCCCTCTGCTTCCAAGCCTTCAGTGCCCTCTGCCTCCAAGCCTCCAGTGCCCTCTGCCTCTAAGCCTCCAGTGCCCTCTGCTTCCAAGCCTCCAGTGCCCTCTGCTCCAAGCCTCCAGTGCCCTCTGCCTCCAAGCCTCCAGTGCCCTCTGCTTCCAAGCCTCCAGTGCCCTCTGCCTCCAAGCCTCCAGTGCCCTCTGCTTCCAAGCCTTCAGTGCCTCTGCCTCCAAGCCTCCAGTGCCCTCTGCTTCCAAGCCTTCAGTGCCCTCTGCTCCAAGCCTCCAGTGCCCTCTGCCTCTAAGCCTCCAGTGCCCTCTGCTTCCAAGCCTCCAGTGCCCTCTGCCTCCAAGCCTCCAGTGCCCTCTGCCTCCAAGCCTCCAGTGCCCTCTGCTTCCAAGCCTCCAGTGCCCTCTGCCTCCAAGCCTCCAGTGCCCTCTGCTTCCAAGCCTTCAGTGCCCTCTGCCTCCAAGCCTCCAGTGCCAATGCTATGGCATTGCACTTTATAAAATATTGTCATATATAACTAAATAAAATATATATATATATATGTTCTTCACTCAGTCAATATAAACAAAGAAATATCGTTCATGAATGCATTTTCTTAAGGATTATTTTTTTTCCTCACTCTATAATAATTTGGAAACGTTCCATTACTGGTTCTGGAATTTCTAATTTTTTTTTATATATTCTATTAATTTTTCTATGTTTTTTTAAATATCTTTTGTTTTATTCTTGGCAAATAAAATATACCTCCTGCGGCACAAAATAACAAAAACCAAATTGTTGTACGTGAACATTGTGTAATTTGACCAATGAACTTGATTCTTAAGTCATCTTGAAACATGTTGCTTCTGGGTCTACATCATTTAAAGTATTTGGGCTAAAAAAAACGAAAAAACAATTGTATGCCTCAAAGACACTTGGCGGGATTGTTACGAGAGCTTGCCATGCTGTCATACAGTGCTTGTCTTCAGCCTTTAATTCTGGCTACTGTTAAGCTGAAGGGAAAGTTCAAGAGTATAGCAGGAAACCCCTGGTGTACATCTAGTCATGGGAAAAGACTGAACAAATCTTTACAATAATATTTTCCATCACTCAAATATTTACTTTTCTCATTGCTTTATTGTGATACAATAATGGATGAAATGTTAAAATTTATTGTACAAATGAGCTGCGGCCATGTCATTTTCATTTATCTACTCCGGGTAAGATAAACCATTTTAATAAAAAATGGAAAAAATAAAATGTAACTGCACAATCAGAAAAAAGAATATAGTATGTATCACCAATTCAGATTCAATGCTAAACTAGAAACAAAAAAGAGGATCTACAAAAATAAGAAATGTGTTACCTGTCTAAAAGATTAATGGTATAACCAGAGAAGAAACGAATCACACCTGGTTTCAGACCTGCTATCCATATTTCCTTTTTTAGAAAGTATTTTACCAGGAAGGATACATTGAGATTTCTCTTGTTTTCAAGTATGTCTTGAGTAGGGGAGTATGTACCGTTAGGTGTCTTGCCCAAGGACACTTACTGGAGAGGTGCTCTGGCTGGGATTCGAACTTGTGTCTCCACGGTTATAGAGCTTGTACAGGCATAGGTGAAGATTCCCAGTTGAGGCCTTGTACTCTCTAGAAGGGAGTGGTGTCAGTCATACAATATGGACACACAACCAAGGGTCCCATATTATATTTATATAAAGACCATCATCTAGATCATCTAATTTAAAGCCTGTCACTGAGTCCTTTACATGTAAATAGACATTTTTTTGGACAATCTGGGAATAAACCAGGATGCCTGATCTCCACAGTTTTGTAATTCAACACCTGGTCGGCAACGTGACTTGTTGAATTCATTTGTTAACTGGATTATGGAGTGTGGGGATTCTAAACCCTAATAAAGCATTAGCAAGATTCAGATCAATTACTGTAACCATTGTGCTGAAAACAAAGGTCTTTTCCAGATGGCTAAATTTTGTGTACAATCCCAAGGGAAATGAAGAAAAATAGACCTTCCCCCCGCACAATTTATAGAAACATCTGTCAGACTTAGCAAGCATTTGAGCTAATCGAACCAAAGGCAGGTACCATCTACTCAAAACTTTGAATGCATTTTCCTGAAAGGTAATGCAAAGGGAAACTTTATACGATGCTAAAAGCTCATCATACTATAGTGTCCACTTCTTACGTAAATCTTTTTCTCACTCTAGCACGTAGGACAATTTCTTGGGAGCATTGTAGTGTTATAATGGACAGAAACATTTGTAATCCTTCAAGATTGGAGTGACGTAAGGTTTTTTTCATATTGTAGTTCTCATGTATCTTCATAACACTTTTCCCTTTTTGATCATAAGGTCAGGGATTTGACCCTCTGAACCAGGACCATGGCAGCGGCTCTCAGTGGCATCCATAATTAGACACTCACACATAGTAATGTATTGGATTGTCTGAAGATACATACATGTGAGGTCTCATGTCCTTAAGGCACCTAACGAGCATCTAAGACCATTTTTCATGCCGCACTAACTTTGCGTTAATTGTATCAGGAAGACTGGTGAATAAAGAAATCAGTGAGATGACAAGCATACGTTTTGTCACATTTACGAATGAAAAAATATCAATGGCATAAGATCCGCCTATGCAGTAATGACAGCATATTAACTGGTTGGCTGCAGATGACGTGCTGAGCGCATCCTCCACTTTCCCGCTTGGCTACGGAGAACACACTCAGCACGTCATTGCAGCTGAGGCTCAGCGTCAATCTGGCAGTGACCACTGCCGATGGTGCCAAGCAGGGACAGAGAAAGGATGTGAGGAGAGCATCGTCATCACTGGGGAGGGAATCCCCATGACGATCCTCTCACATCCAGGGACTGCCTGCAGCCCCGCGGGGCTGACTTGAGCACAAGGCCAGGTGAACCGCACCCTTCGCACTCGCAAAAAGTCAGCCATGCTTTTAAGGTATTATCCATTTGTGTACAGCCACTTCTCCATAACATTATTCTCACATAGGACCTTTATTGTGTGTGCGCAAGCCATCTACCAGATCATCAATTTCTTATTGAAGGTTGGTTCAAGTTTTCTGGTTTATTCAGAATTCCTTCGGTAACCCTCAGAAGCTATTAAGTTTAACCTTATCTGTATTTTTTATTTCTAGCACACTGTACATACATATATGTTTAAATGACCACTTTACATTTTTTTAACCCCTGGGGGATTCTCTGCCAACCAATTAATTCTTGTGTTTTAAATCTAAAAGAAATTTATTAATACTGATGTATTATCAAATTCTCACATTAAGTATACGTTCCATATAATTCTGGAAACTAGTGTAACAAAATGCCTTAAAATGTATGGCTTTGATGAAGTTGACTATATTCAAATCCTTTATCTTGGTGAAAAGAATTTCTTCCTTCTGGTTATTCATCCTGGCTTGTCAGCACCTCGGTTATAGTCCGAACTGGCGTGGAATATAAAACTACCATTTGTAATAGCCCTGATTGTTCTGGTGTAGTTATATTGGTGCGATTCCAATCCTTCCTTAAACTGCAATCCTAGACATCTGGAAACAATACATAGATACTTATGTTCTCTAGCGGAGGTGTTCTCAAGATACGTTATTTTCACATTAAACTCACTCTGCAGATAACTGTTACTTTTCGGCATCCAAGTACATTTATCCAAAATAACCATTTTTTTAATATTCCTTTTATACAATATATCTTCCTGAAGTTTATAAGATATTTAGCAATTACGAAACCGGTAATTTAAATTCTTCTTGGAAAGCCACAACTGAAGGAAATAGGAAACGTAAGTCTAGCCAAGTCAAAATATTGATGCCATATTTTGTAAGTATGTTAAAGACCCAGTCATTAAGGTCACTAAAAAAAGAAGAACGATAACATGGATGGATTTAAGAACTAACAATTTTTAGGACGTATTAAAATAACAAAAAAAGCAGTGAATTCTGGAGATGATATAGCACTACCAAAAGGTAATGACATTTTTATACATGGACTACCATATAAAAAAAATTATTATCCCATGTAAAATGTGCTTACGATATCTTCAGTGCAGGAAAGGCAAATTATGTATTAAAATTTGTCAACATGGGATTCTAAAGGCTTGAGAAAACTCCAGAAATTAGGAACAATTTGGGTATTGGATTTTCTCATATGCTGGATGAAAATTGGTTTAAGATCAGTCTCAGACCTAGCAATTGCTCAGTAACCCTGGATTCACAGAAGTTATATGCCAAGTTATATGCCAACAGGCAACTGCCTGCTCTCTGAATAGCTGAATGGCCAGGAAAGGTAACCGTATGCTGAATTTCAACCTCAAACATTTCCCACTCATTGTTAGTCAAACATTTCCCACTCATTGTTGGTCAAATATTTCCCACTCATTGTTGGCCAAACATTTCCCACTCGTTGTTGGTCAAACATTTCCCACTCATTGGTGATAAAACATTTCCCATGGCTTCAAATCGCATTTAAACAAGAGCAAAAGCGGTAAAAATTAGCTCAGCACACAGTGGTGAAATGGCTCAGCACTCAGCAGTGAAGGGGTTAAAAACTTTTTTTAAAAAACTTTTTTTCATTGTTTCCTGTCCCCCAGGGCAGTACCCGGACCCCCATACACCTTTTACAGCCAATATCTTGCATATATGCCCTCCTGGAGAGCACTTTCATTTTTGGAAGTTCGACCCGATTGACTTGCATTACGTTCGAGTTTTAATTCGAACTTTTCAGCCATTCGGGTGTTCGAGTTCGAACCGAACATGGGGGTGTTCGCCCATCCCTAATGAGGAGGCATATCGGAAATTTGCCTTTCTTTAGGGAGATACAATAAATATTCCTGAGTGTCTATGTAGACCCTTACTGGTTACTAACAGGTGATAAGAGCGCTGTAGAGGTCACAATCAATGAACATCACATACTCACCACCCGGGACATACTTGAAAATGAGAGAAATCTCAATGTATCCTTCCTAGTAAAATCCTTTCTAAAACAAAAAAAAACATCAAGATCGACTCAAAAGTGCTGCCAGAAACGAAATGCGGAGGGATTCTTCTCTGTGATAAAGTGACCTCTAATGATTGTTTTGACTTTTATTGGGCCTTGTCAAGGATGTGTAACTGAGACCTCTCTAGGTACTTTTAGGCCAGGGCTGGATTTATAATTAGGCAAAGTAGGCATGTGCATACAGACGCCTACCACAGGGGGCACCTTACTTTGAAAAAAAGTTTACAATTTACAATTCTATACACATTCTACACTTATATCTCCATAACCATGGAAGCTAGGTGGTCATATGAGATATCACTGGGAAGACCAGGATATAGTCTTTCCAGCAGGTATAAAATAACAAAATACAAATGTTTCCTTTTTTTCCTAACGCAGCACTATTGTGCACATTTCAATTATGAAGTGAGCAATAATGCTACACTAACTTTCCTCTCATTTAATCATTTGCTTCCAGCAAGTGTGGAGGCGATGGCAAAATGCATCATTGCATATTGTTTAATCTGAAACTTAAGCTGCCGCATTGCAGTGAGGAGAATCAGGGGAGGGGGGCTTTGGATCCCTGGGTCTCTGAATTTTACACCACACAAGGTCAAGTGAGTCACTGAGTCAGATTCTGGCCTTTCCAATGATACTAAATATGACAATGTAATGTGTAAAAATAAAATAAAAAATAAAAGAGTTAAGAGTAGGCTTAAAATTTTTGGGTTAGAGTAATGCTTAGACAACTATTTGTGCTTGCTTTAGGCCCCGTTCACACCTGGGCGTTTTATAGCACATTTCTGCTGCTGTTAAACGCCCAAGCACGGAAATCCTATGATTTCCTATGAGGCCCGTTCACACCTGGGCGTTTTACAGCGCACAGGAACGTGCTGTAAAACGTTCTACGCCCAAAGAAGTACGGGAGCTTCTTAGGGGCGTTTTGCAGTGCATTCACCGCTGCAGTCTATGGCCGTGTCTATGGCGTTCGCGCATTTTTTTACGTTTGCGCGATACGTGCATCAAAAAACACGAAGGTGTGAACCCAGTCTTAAGGTTAGGGTTTACCCTAGCCCTAACATTCTGCTTCATTTTTGTTTGATTTTAAAGCAACAGATTCTGCCCCTTCTGTTGATGCAAGCTAAAGAGAAACTGATTTTCAATTTTTTTTAAAAATGTATAATTACTTTTTTGTTCCCCTAAAGCTGGAATTAAAAAAAATAGTTCCCTCAGTTTAGGCACTTTTTTTTTGGGGTGGGGTGCTCTAGATCTCTCTGTCTACCGTGCCAGACGAACGCAGTGATCACGTCCGTGTTGCCGCACATTTTAATGTCTGCCGTAGCATATAATTATGATCAATAGAGACCCACACACGAAGTACATCCGCACAGAAGTGCAGACGCACAACGCACGTGGCACCGGACGCAATTTAGGCAAGAACGTCAAACTGCTAGGACGGACGCACAGAGTGCACCACGTCCGCGTAGCTTTGTGTGTGAGTGATGGAACGTGGTCAGACGGGCTGCATTTTTGACATCCAGCATTTTTGACGGACAAAATGGTTTTTCATATCATGTATCAATTTTTTTCATTTCACATATTAATTTTATTTCCCAACTACATCAGTCAAAAAAGTCAGTCAAAAAAAAAAACGGACCGTGTGGTGTCTACAGTGTCATCAGTCAGAAAGTACGTCAGTTGTGCACGGACGCACAGTGGGCTCAGAATGCGTTTGTCTGACATTAGCCTGAGATGTAAATCCGGCCCTGGTTTATTTCTGTATGTATAGTTTAATTGATACCATAGGGGTTATTCACCGACATTTCGGTGCTCTCTCGCTCCTCGCACTTCTGGGAATCAAATTCCCTGACCCTGCGGTGAATTCGGCAGTCACCGCAGGGTCCCCGAAGTGCAGGGAAAATCCGCTGCAAAACTGGCAATTTAAAAAAAAATGCAAAGCCGCCGAAATTATCGGATCCGATACTTTCGGCAGGTCCGGCAGATTATCGTATCGGATCCGATTCGATAAACCGCCAAAATTATCGGATCCGGTCTGATAAATTATCAGATCGGATATGATCCAATAAATTATCAGACCGGATCCAATCCGACAAGCCTCCGCAAACCGACCAAATGCGTCCTGAAAGAGCCGACGATCCGCTGAACACAGCGACGACCAGCTGTCGGAAAAAGCCAACAAGCCGACGAATGGAATAAAAAAATTATTTAAAAAGACGATTGAAAGTGTCAAAAATGTCTGGAATTAACATATAAGGTCCTATGAATAATAATAAAAGGGTCTGTTACAGAAAAAAGAAAAAACCCTATTTAAAAACAAATCAGAAAACCAATTTGCGAAAAAATCCTGAAAAATGCCTAAAAAATATTTAAAAAAATAAAGAAACTTTTTGCTGCAGATTAAAATAATAAATGGTTTATTAGATATTGGATAAAAACAGGAATATTTTTAACAGTGAAGTCTATTGAATACGTCTGAATAAACCTGCAGAACGAAAGCACCGAACATCAGGGCATTTCACTGACATTCTGTCATGCCTCATGAGAGCAACCATCCTAACACCCCCCTGATGGTACATTTCCTGCCCTGCAACCTGCATCCAGCTGTCATGTTCGATCCTGGGAACCCCTGAACCTGCATTCAGCATTCATTCTCTGCAACCAGCTTTCATCCTGGAACCCCCCTGGTGGTGTACTTCATGTACTGGTTACAAACAGTTAAATCACAAAACACACGTGACTCAAACACAAAATAAAGGCACCACGCCCCAGCCAGCACATTGCTGAATCATTACAGCTCTTGTGTGCTTCCAGTGAAGTCAGTGGCGTAACTAGAAACCTGAGGGCCCCGGTGCAAGAATCCATGAAGGGCCCCCCAACCCCCCCAAAAAAAGATTCATATTTTTACCTTTTTTTTTTCTGCAATATAAAAAAGATAGTATTGCCCCCAGCTCACATGGATATATATATTGCCCCCAGCTCACATGGACATATATATTGCCCCCAGCTCACATGGACATATATTGCCCCCAGCTCACATGGACATATATTGCCCCCAGACCACACATGGATATAGTGCCCCCAGGCCACACATGGATATATTGCCCCAGCTCACACATGGATATTTTTGCCCCCAGCTCATGGAAATACTGCCCCAACACATGGATATACTGCCCCAACACATGGATATACTGCCCCAGCACATGGATATGCCCAGCTCATGGATATACTGCCCCAGCTCTGCCCCAGCTCATGGATATACTGCCCCAGCTCATGGATATACTGCCCCAGCTCTGCCCCAGCTCATGGATATACTGCCCCAGCTCATGGATATACTGCCCCAGCTCATGGATATACTGCCCCAGCTCTGCCCCAGCTCATGGATATACTGCCCCAGCTCTGCCCCCCAGCTCATGGATATACTGCCCCAGCTCTGCCCCCCAGCTCATGGATATACTGCCCCAGCTCTGCCCCCAGCTCATGGATATACTGCCCCAGCTCTGCCCCCCAGCTCATGGATATACTGCCCCAGCTCTGCCCCCAGCTCATGGATATACTGCCCCAGCTCTGCCCCCCAGCTCATGGATATACTGCCCCAGCTCTGCCCCCCAGCTCATGGATATACTGCCCCAGCTCTGCCCCCCAGCTCATGGATATACTGCCCCAGCTCTGCCCTCCAGCTCATGGATATACTGCCCCAGCTCTGCATATACTGCCCCAGCTCTGCATATACTGCCCCAGCTCTGCCCCCCAGCTCATGGATATACTGCCCCCAGCCCAGCTCTTACCTGCTCTGCTGGCCCCAGGCCCAGGGCAGGCTCCATCGGCGTCTTCTCCTCCGGCGTCTTCTTCTCCTTGGCGAGCGGCCGCTGGAAACATGCAGCTTGGCCGCTCGCCGGAAACCACCTGATCAGCGCGAGGTCTCGTGCGCTGGTCAGGTGGTTTCTCTCCCACGTGAGCGGCCAAGCTGCATGTCAGCGGCCACTTGCGTAGGGAGAGGGACGGCCAGCGCGCGGCTCCCAGATTCCGGCGCTGATTGCCGGAATCTGGCGGCGGCGCTGGGCCCCCTCCAGTGGCGGAATGCCAGGGCCCGGTCGCAACTGCGACCGCTGCGACCCTGGTACTTCCGCCACTGAGTGAAGTACTGTTTATTTCTCTGCTCTGCAAAACCTGATTGTTCTAGTTCATTTTGTTTTCCTGGTTCCTGCATTTATTTCCACGCTTCCCATCAACTTACAGAATCCAACCTGGTCAGTTTCCTTTATTTCCACCACCCCTACCAACCTGCTTCTTTGTGCTAACTGCATATTGGGTTCATCGTCCCCATATCCCGGTGCCACCCCGGTACCTGGGCCTGACACGTTCACTGCCGTTCAGTGTTCTCTGAATAGGTTAACCATTGCTTCTGTATAGGGATTTCACTGCATTGTATTTGGCGAACTGCCTGCTTTCTGAATAGCCAAATGGCCACGAAATTGCACCGTACGGGGAAATTCACTGTTCAGTGCCATCCCGGGGCCAGATCGGCTCTGGATACTGGTATCCCCTAATCAAACTATTAAATATATACAGTATATATATATTTTTTTTTTTCTGTGCTATCTCTGGGGTGTAAGATTAGATGGCGGCAACAGAACTTTAACATAATAGTAACTAAAAGACTAAATCCTATATTATTATGCATGTACATATTGTACTGTGTATCTGCTTTTTCAGATAAGATACAGAATATTTTCAAACACAATAACTACATATCTCAGCCAATAGCCTAGGGCTGTAACTTAAAAGATTTTTTCCCTGATTATACAGAGAAACACGTTCAATTAAACTTTGTCGCCCTGGGCACAGTGAGAGTAAAGGTTTACCTTAGTTCACACAGATCTTTCATGGGAACCTAAATGACTTCCATACTGAATGTATTTGCTTATATTTCACTTAGATCATGCAAACAGGTGTATGTAAAGTAGCACCTTCCAGGTTAATGAAAAGCAAGGACATGGTGTAAGTACATTGGTGTATTTGATGTTGAAGATGAGAATATGTAGTATTGAATTCTGAGGCCCGTTCAATACCTCAGCAGCTGCTGGATTGATGCAGCGCAGCAATTCAGTTTGCTGCAGCAGTGACTCTGAACGCTTTGGATGCGATTTGCAAAACAAAATGGCGATTTCTGTAGTTTCTGCAATATCCGCAGTTTTATTAGCAGAAACTGAGACTGAGGCCAGCTTTGAAATAACTAAAAGCAGTCCGCACAATTCCGTTTTGTATGCACGCACCACAAATGATAGTTTTTATTGAATAAACGTAATGGTTACTTCTGAAAAAAATATATAATTGAAGTGTAATATATGTCTATGTGCATGGGTTAAATAATAAATAAATATATTGTGCTTTGGTGAACAAAAACCTCAAAATTAACATTGCTGTACAGAATTGTTACTTGCTTCATGGCGGCGGCCATCTTTACTACGTCACACTCAGCTACTCGCAGCATCTCCTCGAGTCGCTGCAAGTGGTACGTTAGCAGTGCTGAGCGCTGAGCAGCAGAACGGCGTTCAATGGCAAGTTGCTAACTTAGCACTTGCAGCGGCTGAGGTATTGAACGCGCCTCTGACGACAATATAAGATGAGAGATAGCGAGTTATGAACGCTGCAAGGAGCTGTCTGCCATAGCGATAATATTAGGTTAGGAGTAAATGTTGTTCTGAAGGAATGGAAGGATATCAAGAAAACAAAAAAGTTAGGAGGTTTCAATAGTCCAAGTGGGAAATAATTTCAATTTGGATTTATTTTTGTGCTACCGCAAAAAGCCAGTTGTGTAGAATTCTGCAACACATCTAGGGCTCTATTACATTCCTTGCGCAAAAAAGCATGCGCAGCGCAATTTTTTTTGCACGCAGCGTTAATTAACGCTGGTATTAAAATCCGAGGGCATTTTTTCATCCGTCCGAAAATATCGTGCAAAGAAAATACGGGCGAAAACACGCGCAAATTAACGCTGCGTGCAGAAATCGGTGGGCAGACTATTTTTCACGCGATTCAGCCAATCAGAATTAAGAACCACAATTGTCTCCCATTCAGTTTTTGCGCCTGTCAAAATCAATCTGAGTATATATGCTGCAGCAATAATAAAAACACGCACAACCTCTCAATTTTATTGTTTGGGTATGTGTAGAATGTGTAACTATACTGTGCTGTATTATTTTTTTGGGCTGGTGTATTTGGGTTCGGCCAGGACGTTCAGATTTGCCGTTACCTACCACCAGCTTTTAAAAGACGTTAAAATTATGCGCGCAAACGTTGTTTGTAAAAATTTGCGCATCGATTGTAATACCAGCGCACGAACGCATTTGCGCTCACAATGTTAAGTATGGGATGCCCGCACGAACTTGCGCTCGTGCAGGTTTCGTGCAGGGTCACTCGCGTTAGACGATAACGCGCATCGTTTGCGCGAACGTCGTAATACGACGTTCAGCGTGAAGGGTTTTTCCCCTCGCGTTAATGCGTTTTTGTGCAAGAGCAAAATTGTGCGCGAAGAGTGTAATAGGGCCCCTAATTGGGTCATTAATGTAGGTCCTTAGTCCTGCTGATCCATTAGCATTAGTGAGTGCGCTGCTCAGTATAACGCTCCCACTTGTTAACATTAATGCTACTGTCCTATTGCAGCTGAGATGCAAACTCCTCTTGCAACTTTACCCAGGACATACTAGAAAGCGAGAGAAATCTCAATGTATCCTTCCTGGTAAAATACTTTGCAAATAAATAAATAACTGGCTGGATCAGCTGCCTACTGTACATTAACACTAATACAATACTTTGTATAGGAAGCACTAACATGGAGGCATCCAGAGAATAACGACTGTTTCAAAGGTTGCTCATTATTCTCGCAGCTGATAATGATAAAAAAAATTGATGACTGCAAGAAACAGGTGATAAATAACTTTGCATTAGCAAAATCACTTAATACTGCATTAAATACCCTCAATCCTACCAAATACCCCCAAAAATCAAACACTCAACCCTTGTCTTACAATTAGGCTGGGGTCAGACCAGCGCACTTTTAACGTGCGTTCTGGCGCACATAATTACGGCCGCACTAGCAGCAGATGACGGGCAATGACGGCCAATATACGATGCAATTCAACGCAAGTGGAATTTGAAAGCATTTTTCTGAGAACGCTGAACCGCTAGTACTGACGTACTGAGTGCGCAGCTGCGGCATAGCGGCGTGTTTGCGTGATTAGGAGATGTCAGACGCTGCTAATGTCCGGCCTACATAACGTCCAGACGCAAAAAGAGTTTTATTGACGATCCGTACAAAATCACGCCCGAAAATGCGCGTCGTCTGACCGTTTTTGCGCATTCCGTGAAAAAATACGTCAATGCGTTCGGACGCACTTTTTCACGTTCGCGGGGAAAAATGCTTTCGTCTGACCCTAGCCTAAAGAGGATGGTGTAATCTGCTGCCTAATCTTGCTACAAAAAGAAGGAGGCTAAGAATAAGTAATTCCCAGTGTCCTCCCACCAGCATTGCATAATCATGCTGATGGCTTCTAGTAGTGGCTCCCAAATAATTCTAGCCGAGACATTAATTAGGGATGTGCGTTTCGGGTTTCGAAATTTCGGAATTTTCACGAAATTTCCCGATTCGTGGATTCGGCCGATTTTCTGAAAATTTTAAGATCCGAAAACGGCAGATCTGAACAAATTTTCGTGCCAAAACGAAACTTTTCGGAATTTTTAAATGGACTAGAAATGTGTAAAATCGAAATTCATTTTCGTTCCATTCGTGATTTCGGCTCCATTCCTGGTTTCGGTTTCATTTCAGTAATTTCGGACATCGTATTTATATCGCTGATTCTGTAATTAAATTTTGTATCATTCCCATCTCAATGTATCCTTCCTGGAAAACATGCGAAATCTCAATGTATTCTTCTTGTAAAACATGAGAAATCTCAATGTATCCTTCTTGTAAAACATGAGAAATCTCAATGTATCCTTCTTGTAAAACATGCGAAATCTCAATGTATCCTTCTTGTAAAACATGAGAAATCTCAATGTATCCTTCTTGTAAAACCAGAGAAATCTCAATGTATCCTTCTTGTAAAACATGAGAAATCTCAATGGCAGAATTATCGTATCGGCAGAATTATCGTATCGTATAATTATCGTATCCGAAAAACCATTAGTTTACGTCAAAACGAATAGACACTTTGAAACGAGGAGAACAGACGTTCCGAAAAGCACGAAAATTTCCGAAATCCCGAAAAAAAAGTCGATACGAAAAACGAAACGAACCATAACGAAAATCGTCCGAAACGAGTCGAAACGAAAATCTGCAAAATCCGAACAAACCGAACCGAATCGAACCGAATAAAAAATCGGTGCACAAGCCTAACATTAATGTAGCGAGATAGGGGGATGAAAATGGTTAACATCTGGCGCCCTCATTTTCCATTCGCAGCACCCTACCAGCTCAGCCGGAATAGGGCCTGTGGTTAATACAGGAATCTGAGGACGCTAAAGTTATATGTTGTTCAATGCTGTTTCTTCATATTAACTAATAACTGCTAGAGCCACCTGTATGATCTTACAATGAGAAATAGGAAGGACATTGTGTAGATTGTATAATGTATCACAACCGTATAACATAAATGGATAAGTGCCTACTTAACATCTTATTTGACACTCAAAGGCATTAATCAGGTGTCTGGACCTATTTTAATGCTGTAAGAGCCTTCACTTATCTCTTAATCTTTTCGCACGTTGACTGAATAATACCGTCGATACCCACTTTCTTCCAGTCATAACAGTATTAGTGTTAAAGTGAATTGCCTGCGGAGAATTCAGCCCAGTGTCAATCTGAATTCTTCGAATTTGTAATAAAAATCCCTGCTTTAGTTATACATTCCATTTCCACATTCATCTATCTATTATAAAATACATGTTACCTTGTACCTCAGTCTTTAAGGATCTGTAAAGCAGACACCAGTCTTATTGTATGTAGGAAAAGCTCTGTCATGAATTAGGCAGATAAAGATCCGACTTTTTTTTCATAAGTTATCTGAGCTGTAGTAAGGACGGCTATCATACAGGAATGATAAATGTAGAGCGTTTTGGGTACTTTACAGGCTTTCTTTTGCTTTTACTGGCACCATCAGCCCAGCTGGAGGTAATGCAAACACACCAAACAAAGCTCAGACATGAAATGCAAGTAAGAAAACTCATTCACTGAATCATAATTGGTCCATGAGACTCGCACAGTCATTTAATCATAAAATAAAGTGAGCAGCACTAAATAAAAGAACATATAGCAATGACATGAAATTCATGATTTAAAAATAAAATATCATAAGAAACATAAGTTTTTAAGTAGTGAATGATTCATATCCAGGATTATGAAGTGCTTTTATACAGTATATCTCTTGTTATAGACTACAATAAAATAAAGTAACATTACAAAAGTGCTCAGCAGCACTACTTAAAATGCAGGAGTAACTACAGAAATGGTGCAACCTTCTGGTCGCGGAGGTAAACACCATCATAATTGTAACGCAGAATAGAACACGGCGCTCTAACATCAAACGCGTTGGAAATCAACACTGTACATATTCTAAACTGTCTTTGAATTTTTTTTTTACGGCCAAAAAACATCCAATAAAGAGTAAACCACACCAGGACCATGGAAGGACACTGGGACCTATTCGTTCCTATCCAGATTTGATTTAAGTTGGTTCCATCTCCTATACAGGTCTATTCACAAAAAGGTGAAACTCAGGGGTATTTGAGGACCGCCATTTCTCCTAACAGGCCAGGTTTTAAGGATCACTTTGGGGAAATTCAGACTGAATCCTGCAATCACTGAGCAGCAAATCATATCACCTGTGCTGTGCTTCAGATATCTGGCAAACCTGTCGAGGCGGAGGGTATTTGAGGACCGGAGTTGGGAACCACTGATCTAGACCAAATAGCCGATTTGAAAAGTGAGATAAATGGGAGAATTTTCTGGTTTGGCTATTTTGACCTAGAATTTTCACTTCTCCAGTCATTCATCCGAGTTTCACCTTTATTGAACAGACCTGATAGTGAAATTCAGTTGATAAGACTGATTGACCTTAAACATAAATTGATGTTTTTGGGACCCGACACCATGTCCTTGACATAAAACAATTTATCATTTTGGAAACCTCAGGACAGGTTCACATTGGTAAAAATGACACTTTCACCCAGCAACAGAAAGGTGATATCAAACCCATGTTTGCATCGGAGCAGCCTCAGTCAAGAGAATTACTTCAACTCACCCAAGGAATCCTGTGTTATGATGTGGTTACATCATTAACATCTGGTTGACAGAAAAGGCCAAGAGTGTGTCCAAGATATTAAATAAATTATGAAGAACTTGGAGATTTATTTTCATAGTGTTGTAAGCACTTAATTAGCTTGCGGAAAATATGCTTATCCTTAATAGAAACAAAAAGTCTGGAAATTTGATGATTTCACTACAATCTAAATAATTGATGGCTGGGCAACTCACTCACTAATGGCTAAAACAACTTATAGATGGAATGTACATAGCAATAAAATTAGCAAAAATGGACCAAAGCAGGACAGGTTCAATAAAAAAAAACTACTTTGAAATGCAATAGATACCTTACGAGATCATTAGTAAAGGGAAACTCTAGTGGTGTTGATGTCACTAGTGATCAATCTGGTGACCAGCAGCCAGGAAATTAAAAATCCCAGCTGGTGGTGATGCTAAATTGGGTGGAGGAAACTCTTCCACTTCATCCAGTGTTTCTGCCAGATTGGGGCATTGGAGGGAATGCATGAGACTCTACGCATCCAAGCCATTTTAATTTTCTTTCTCTATTTCCCCTTATTAATGTTCTCCTTCTCCCATCACACTCTCCCTTTTACTTTTTCTCTCCTCCTCCCCCTCTCCTTTGTCATTGCTTCTGTAACACTCTTTCTCTGTCTCTGACTCTCTATCTACCTCTCTACTTTCTAACCCTAATCTGTACCCTATAATTTCTAACCCTAGCTTCTAACTCTAATTTCTAACCTAATATCTAACCCTAATTCCCTAGTTTCTAACAATAAATTCTAATCATAATTCCTAACGCTTATTTCTAACCCTAATTTCTAATCCTTAATTCTAGTCATAATTCCTAACAATAATTCCTAATCCTAATCTCTAATCCTAATCTCTAATCCTAATCTCTAACAATAATTCCTAACGCTTATCTCTAACTGTAGCTTCTAACCCTAAATTCTAATCATAATTCCTAACAATAATTCCTAACGCTTATCTTTAATCCTAATCTCTAATCCTAAATTCTAATCATAATTCCTAACAATAATTCCTAATTCTTATCTCTAATCCTAATCTCTAATCCTAAATTCTAATCATAATTCCTAACAATAATTCCTAACGCTTATCTCTAACCCTAATTTCTAATCCTTAATTCTAGTCATAATTCCTAACAATAATTCCTAATCCTAATGTCTAACGCTTATCTCCTAACTGTAGCTTCTAACCCTAAATTCTAATCATAATTCCTAACAATAATTCCTAACGCTTATCTTTAATCCTAATCTCTAATCCTAAATTCTAATCATAATTCCTAACAATAATTCCTAACGCTTATCTCTAACTGTAGCTTCTAACCCTAATGTCTAACCTTAATTTTTTTTTAACCCAATTTCAATCCCTAATATCTAATAGTTGTGATTCAATTCCAAACAATTGAACATGCAGCTCTGCTAGTGGTAGGAGTACAACGAAACCCTCCAATTTTGCTAAGAGAACACAGTGCCAAACGGAAAAAACTCCCTTTGTCATTGTTCGGTAGTCCTAAGAGTTTCACCTGGGTTGCCTTATAAATTGCCAGTTCTATTATAGACCTTCAAATTTGGAAGAGCATTGAATATAATATTTTGTAACTGCAGTGCGCTGTCCTGTTTGATATAGACAAAATAAGACATCATCAAAATTTACCAAAGGATGGCTGTGAGAACAACCACAATTTTTGACAATGATCCATCCTGGACCACCGGAAAGAGCGCCATGTAGAAGAACCAGAAATCCTCTGTTTCTGATTTACAGGATTATTAACTAACCATTGTTTTTTAATGCTGTCGCAAACAATAGCGAATATCTGTGTTGTTACAATTATGACAAACTTCAGTATTTCCCAAAGGGAAATTCAAACAGCAGCAGGAGAAATTTTACCAAGTTGTTCTTCTCCTGTCACTGTTTGATCTGCCCTTTGAAGAAGAAATGATCAACCAGCCAATTTGTGCACATTGTTTGGTTGTAAAGCCCAGAATTAAAATCATCAATTTATTCAACATAGGGGGTCCATTAATAAGCATCATAGTTTACTCTTATTGCAACAATGATAAATTAAGATTGTTAGTGATGGACCCCCTATGTTGCATAAATTGATTTTAATTCTGGGCTTTACAAACAAACAATGTGCACTAATTGTCTGGTTGATCATCTCTTCTTCCTTCATTTGACTTAAGCAAGTTGCAGAAATAAGGACTTTGCAACTCTTGCCTTTAGTGAGTACCCAGCATGTAGATATTTTCCCCACATATTTCCTCTCTACAACTCACCCAACAATTTCTATTCAGACCCTGGATAATCTTCTTCATGGTAGGTTGGTAGGTATTTGTAAATTTTTGGATGTGAAATTCTGATAGAAACATATATGTTTTATTTTTGGTATTTATTAAAAAGGGGATATACAGACATTTAGACAAGTTGGGATTGTGCTTTTGTTTGAACATAATGGAATATTTTGAAAGCTGAAAAAACATTTATCCTCCTTTTATGTTATTAGAGAACAACCTAGAAACCATGTGTGTATAATGTATTATAAAGTAGACATTCTGGAAGAGACATAAAGGCTATGTCAATGAATTTCTGTCTTCTGTTATAGAATTCAACTCTTGTGGTTTATTAGCTCTATGTGACCATTTCGACTTCTGTTGAGGAATGTGGTGACCTCACCACCCAGGAGAAACGTGTCATAACTATCTTCACTATTGCCTTTAATTCAATAAAAGAAGACTTCCGATATTCAAACTGGTAAATCTCACACATCCCTTCCTGCCAAGATTCTGTATGACATTTCCCTAAAGTACAGAACAAAACACTTTCTATTGTTTCTAATAAAATAAATACCCTCCCCAGTTAAAATATATATTGATTCATTGAAGCCTGGACTATTTACCAACATATAACAAGAAAAAAGGTTGTCACTTGCGCTTACCCGCATGGCTCCATGTGAAACAAAACAATCAGAGGTTTTGGTTTTCTTGAATGTCCTTTAATGCGTAAGCCCACCCACCATATCGTGGAACCACTGGATAGGTGGGTCCTAACCTAATGAAACCAAGAGCTGCTTTCCAAGCAACTACATGTCTCATTCTGTTTCTCTGCCAAGAGACAAAATGGTGGGTTTATAATTATACCTTCAGCACAAACATTTCCACTTTTGGATTGAAAAAGAAAACACGGAAAGGAGCAGCAGCAAAAATGACTTGGCTGGGGATACTGTATTGTCTTTGAATAGCCCCTTTAATATTAAAATTAGTATGGAGCAGCAGAAGGTGTGTGCAGGATGCAAGAGGCCTATGGTCCTTTTCCATGGTTGGTGTAAACTTAACCAGAGCAGCTGTAAACTTAAAAGCCCCCCGGATATTACATCCCTAACGCTACATCCGCTACATCTGTGAGAAATATGTTAGCGCTTCTGTGATTGCACTAGCTTCCTCGAGCTTACTGTACTTTGCGCATCCTATACTTAACATGGGAGCGTGTGTGTGTGTGTGACTGTACGTGGATGTGTGTGTGACTGTATATGGATGTGTGTGTGTATGTGTGTAACTGTATGTGGATTTATGTGTGCGCATGGATGTGTGTGACAGTGGGCCTGGATTTGTGGCGCTCTGTGATACGCTTATACACACTGCACATTACTGTGAGTTTTATTGCTCTGGAGCTCTGTGATACTCTCATACATACCGCCCATTACTGTGATCTTTATTGCTGTGAGCTATATTGCTGTTGTGCTCTGTGATATGCTCATACACACCGCACATTAGCGCTTTGTGATACTCTCATACACACTGCATGTTGCTGTGAGCTTTATTGCTGTGGTGCTCTGTGATATGCTCATACACACCACACATTACTGTGAGTTTTTTTGCCGTGGAGCTCTGTGATACGCTTTTACACACTGCACATTACTGTACTGTGATACGCTCACGCACGCCGCATGTTTTATTTTTTTTGGGGGGGGCAACAATTCATCCTTGGCTCCAGGTAGCACAGTGGCTTGGGCCAGCCCTGCCTAGCGCTAATTAACACACTGATGTGCAAACCTAACATTTAGCTACTGCTAGAAGCTGGTGCTTTTACAGAATCATTTAGCCCGAGATAAACCTCCCCCCTAAGGAATCAGATACTCACCTCTTATCCCGCATCGAGAACAGTGGCCCGATCTGCTACTTTTGGCCGCAGAATGAGACTAGGGACAGAAAGTCACAAGAGCGAAATTGCGCACGGCTCGTGGCCCAGCAGCACAACCTTCCCATGATTATACCCAGGGTAGGGCTGCGTTCCAGGGCAGGCTGCTTAATTAGCGCCTGCCCTGGAATATGGTGCTAAAATGGGGACGCTACAGGGAAACCTGCAGGTGAATGTTTTCCCCGTTATCATCCCCATTTTTGTGTCGATAAAGGAATAGGGCCAGTAATGTCTCTGGGAAGTTCACAACAGCTCTGGTTAAATTAACCCCGACCACGGAGTAGGATCTCTAGTGTTATATACTAAAATATAAGACTGATTAACTAATGAGGTGCCTTATGTGCAAAATCATCAGTAATCATGTTTAAACTAAAATGTATTGGTTAAATGCTGAACAATTTGAGGAAGTGCAACAAACAACGTTTAATACATACAGGGTTATTCAAAGAGAATCGAAAAGTCACCGCATGTTGACTTTTCGTTCTCTTCAATTCGGGCTGATTCGGCAATCCCATTTCGGCGACCCTGCGGTGTATTCAGCAAGCACCACAGGGCCGTCGAAGCGCAGGGAAAAGCTGCCGCAAACCCGACGAAAAGTCACCGCAAAAACCCGGCGAATGCATGCCGAAACCCGCAAAAACATCTGGATTAACCCGCCGAAGACGCCTGAAAAACCTGAGCAGGAGCCGATCACACGCAGAGCAGCTGCCGGAAAAAGCCGACACCGCAGTCGAGTGAAGTGAATAAATTAGGAAAACAGTTTGCATGAATGTTTGAACAGTGAAACACTGTTTGCAAAGAAACTAATGAGCGAAAATGTCTGAAATTTACATATGAGGTCCAGGGAATGATAATAAAAAGGGCTGTTACAGAAAAAATAAGTAAACTTAAAAAAAAAAAAAATCTGACTTTTGTTTAAAAAAAAAATCCAGAAAAATGCTTAAAATATCCTAACAAATCTATAAATAAAGAGACTCTTTACTGCAGAATTTTATAATGAACAGTTTATTAGATATTGAATTAAAACGGGAATATTTTTAACATTGAAGCCTATGGGATTCTCCTGAATAAACCTGTCGAATGAAACCACCGAATGGCAGGGCATTTCAGGAACCTTTCACTGCTGGTTTGTGTTCTCTGAATAGCCGAAGCAGTGCTTTTTATGGGGAATTCACTGCCCTCGAACAGGCACCGAATGTGTAGGCAATTCGCCAGGATTCGGCGTATTGCCTGCTCTCTGGATAGCCGAATGGCCAAGAAAGGTAACCGAACGCTGATTTTACCTTTCTCCAGCCATTCGGATCTCTTTGAATTACCCTGTTAATGTTTTGAAACATAACTATGAACCCCTCAGAGATTACGATATATAAAAATATGTAGTCTTCATAAAATATACTTTCTTTGAACGCCTATTTTATGAAGATGCAAAAAAAACTCAAGACTCTTGCCGGTCCACACGGAGACTGTCACCGTTTAAAAGGCAGTAAAATGCCGCAGGCATGTCTCACAGATATAACACCTCTGCAGAAGCAATAAATAAACGGATGAATTTGAAACAGGAATACTGGATTTTAGATTTCATACGTTTACACCCAACTCTGGCTCCGTGTAAAAAATGAAAACATAATCATTCTGAAACTGATGTGATGTAAGAAGACAATTAATTCCAGTTACATTGTTCTGCTTAAAAAAAGAAAGAAGTTTGTGTTGAATCGTCATACAATAAATCACTGATTTCAGTCAATCAGTCGGCAGCCAATCATTTCACTGTAAAGGTGTCAAATGAAATAAAATCTTAACTCTGCAGGAAAAATGTCTTAGAAACAGATTTCCTCTGGTAATGGTGATCTTTACAACAACTAAGCACAGAGTATATATATTTTATGATAATTTTGGAAATTGTTCACCCCAAATAAAATCTGAAGCATAATTTAGCTATTCATATATTAATGTTATTTCTTTGTTATCCTTCAGATACTGGTCATTCAGTATGATGCTTCCTGACTGGAAACATGGAGAATTTTTTTATTTAAGGTTTGTGACTTTTCATAACTGAAAATGATATAAAAGTTTTCTGACCTCTCACAGACAGGTCACAGTAGCCATAATATAATTTTTCCACTTGTAAAGCCAATGTATGTATGCTTTCACAGTTCATCACCAATCAGAAGATGTCCAATGCCCTAGTTCTCCATCCACATGGATATTTATTGCCCAAATGCTGCTTATTAAACTCATCCTCAAAACTAATCATAATCCTAAAGAAAGATCCTAACAGGCCATTTTCAGTTAAAGGGACCCTGTCAGGTTAAAATGGTATGGGGAAAATAGAGTGGCTGAAGACTAACCCCCTGCGACCCCTCCTCACCACCTGCTCTTTTTACCCTTTTATGTCATTTAAAATGACCTTTAATGCAGTGCTGGGCTGCCTAAGCGCTGGTCCACACCTTACATTCTGCTGTTTCCTGCAAGATGCAGCATGTCAGGTGATTGTGGAGAAGCTGGATGCTTCAGAAGCATCTAGCCAACACATTAGCTCTCAATGCTGGAGTGCATTGAGAGCCATTGATGGGACCTAGGTCTCGGAGGTCCGAAAATCAGACACCCTGAGCTCAGCACTCAGGTTCTGGATGGAACTAAGTCCCTGCATTTGTAGGTCTGAATCAGCCCTCCCTCATTTTGGGGAGAGAGAGACGAAGGAGCTCAGGGGAGTGTGTGTGACCACTCTGATAACATTGAGTGGTCGCACTGCGTAAATAACAAACGACAGGAGAACAGTTAAAAAGTGCCTTGATGTGACATCACATAACTGTTTAGAAGTCAGCTTTAAACTGATCCACCCATATTATGTTAAGGCGAGAAAACCGGGTAGAAAGGCGTGTTCCTGCTAGACAACAAGTACGAACGGAGGAAACAGGATTAAGAAGTCTCACTTAAATCACCTTGTTATTATGCCAGTAATTTGTCAGGCAAAAAATGTTTCCTCTAATATTCAATAAGTTCATTTGGCTGTACATAAGGTGAACATAGTGAGTGGGGAACATATATTGACTACTTTTAATTTAATTTTGGTTGTGGGGGCTTTGAGTAGTTGTATTTTATTGTTGTGTGTATAAAGAGCCTTTTAAGAGATTCAGAGGGTAATGAAAACTTGTTGTAATTGTTTTGTTCTCTTCTGTGGCATTTAGGCCCGTGTCAGATGATAACGTCCGTCGTAGCATAGAATTGTGATCAATAGAGACCCACACACTAAGTGCGTCCGCACCGAACTGCGCACGCACAACGCACGTGGCAAACGGACGCAATTTAGGCAAGAACGTAAAACGGCTAGAACGGACGCACAGTGTGCACCACATCCGCGTAGCGTTGTGTGTGTGTGTGATGGAACAAAGTCAGACGGACCACATTTGTGACGTCCAGCACCTTGACGCACAAAATGGCTTTTCATATCATGTATCAATTTTTATCATTTTTCATATTAATTTTGTTTCCCATAATTCCCTTTTTTTCCTAAGTCCGTCAAGAAAAACGGATCGTGTAGTGTCTACAGTATCTTCCGTCAGTACGTCTGTCCGTTATGCATGCACGCAGAGTGCACGCAGAGTGCGCTCAGAATACGCTCGTCTGACATTAGTCTTAGGCTGCGGTCACAGGAGCACACTATCAGAGTTATTCAGAGAGCGTGAAAAGCAGGAGAATGACTGAAGAATGACTGGAGAATGACAAATTCTAGGTCAAAATAGCCAAACCAGAAAAATTCTCCCTTTCATCTCACTTTCCAAAACGGCTATTTTGACCTAGAATTTTTCATTCTCCAGTCATTCTCCTGCTTCTCACGCTCTCTGAATAACCCTGTAAGTGACCGCACTTCCCTGCGTCCGTCACAGCTTTGTGACGGATCGCTGAGGAGGGCCACACGGGGTAGCGCACGCATGAATTGCGAGCGCTACCACCGGACATCAAATAGCTCTCCCCATCAAGAAGCTACAATGAACACTGACGGGGCTACAAAGCATGTTCCTCCACAGGAGGATCTTGCGCTCAGCGAGGTGGCTACACGGGCGTCAGAGTGGAAGAAACGTCCACTTTCACATACGTTCCTTCCGCTCTGAAAAACACTTGTGTGCCCGCAGTGTTCTGAGTGTTTAAATAGCCCTGCATAGGCATTGAGTAGTTTTGTACATACCAGCACAGAACAAGAGTTTATTTTAACATGCATTGAGCATTCTAGCCATACTCTCCAGGGGTGTAGACATAACGGGTAAAATTTAAGCAGCCAAACACTCTAACTGCAGTCTATTGAATAAAGAGAGGATTATTCAAGCTATTGAACAGAGAAGGAGATTATGCTGTCACGCTGATTTCTATGGATGTTATTCCAGCATCATATGTATCAATTTACTGTTCTGTTATGCTTCAGAACATTGGTAATTAAACAGCAAAACATTTTGAAACCACTGTCCCATGTGAGAGTGATGAATCAAACACCGACATTAAAATATTATGCTTTTAAATAATGACTGAATCATGTGAATGGAAATTCTATGATAATATAGATGTATTATTATATATTATATCTGTATATATTTATTTTATTTTAAAAGAAGATTTTTTTATAGACTGGGAGAATGGTCATATGAAGAAGTTATCTTGGGGTGTAAGGGTTGTCAGGCAAGGGTAGCACCTCTGGTGTTACTGTTACAAATGTTTATAAAGTGTTAACAAGTTCCGTAGCACTGTATAATGGGTGGGTAACATGTATACCTTTTTAGGGCGTTTCATGCACATTTAGTTCCCACCAGGCTTTCAGATTTCACTTTTAGCTCCTCGCAGCTGTTTGCCTGCAGCAACGACTACATCCCAGGCAGCAGCTTCAACTGACCGGCTAAGCCAGGTGAGGGTAGCTGACAGGTTTTATAGCGTCGCCGAGATAGGAATGCAAGCAAAGGCAGTATCCAATAGACGTATTGGAATAAACTAATGGATGGTCCATTGGTATTGAAGGAAGTCTCTGGGGAATGTGTAAAGCAGGATAAGACACAGAAGACTTCCTGATCATCCACTGCACCCTGTTCCATCGCCAGTCATCTTGACTTCTGTCTTGCCACAGGATTCAGGTAGGAATTGGGAAGAGAGAGTGAGGCTGACACTGCGCAACTCTCTATCTTAAAACAAAGTCAAACACTAGTCTTTACACCATTACCTTCTTCTAAAGTCCTGTGGTGATGGGGGAGCGGCAGAACAATAGACAATAATAGACCAGTAGACAGACGGCTCAGGTCTACCTTCACTATCATCGAAGGCATAGGTGCTCCAAATAGGTATGGAAAATATGGCTGTTATGGTCAAGAGATATGAGATTTTAACAGAGAATATGGTTCCTGATGGTATTGTACCATCACCTGAACCAATAGAGGGCTTATTATTGGTGTATAAACCCTACCCCCGAAGTATTGGAAATAATGCCAAAATAATGACACAAAATCATCTCTACAGTGGGCAATACATAAGCAAAATTGATTATTTAAACCAGCCTCATAAAAATATTTATGTAGCTTTTTTAAAAATATTTTTCTAGTGCTTTCTGTAGACAGGATGGTTTTAACAAGTTGATGTAACCCATCTCACCTGTGGCTCAGTCCTGTACAGCGAAATATGTTATGACAGCACGATAGGTGATCTTCATGACGCAAAGTTGTTGTAATGCTGTCGGGCGGCATAACCAATTGTAAAGAATTTCCTGTTTTGAGCTTATAGTAGTCATTTTGGGGAAGATTAAAATGCACTAGGTGATATTTCTATGATAATTCTATTCAATTATTTACCCGTCTGTCTAAGCTAAGTATTGCACTCTAAGGCTGGGGTCAGACGAGCGCCGTTATCACGTCCGTGTTGCCGCACATTTGTACGTCCGTGGCAGCATAGCATTCTGACCAATGGAGCCCCACACACGAAGTACGTCCGCACGGAAGTGCGGATGCATGACGGACGCGGCAAACGGACGCAGGTTAGACAAGAGCGTAATACTGCTAGAACGGACGAGCGGAGTGCGCCACGTCTGCAAAGTCCGTGTAGCTTTGTGTGTGAGTGATGAAACGTGGTCAGACAGACTGCATTTATACGTCCAGCATTTTTGACGGACAGAATGTTTTTTCATTGTAATTTATTTTCCCTGCTACATCAGTCATAAAATACGTCAGTGAAAAAAACGGACTGTGTGGCCACTACCTTGCTGTCAGTCAGTAAGTACGTCCGTACTGCACGGACGCACAGTCTGTACAAAATGCGCTCATCTGACCCTAGCCTTATACATACTTGAAGAATAAAATATTCAGTGAAATTCAGTGAAAGGAAAGCACGTGATAAATATGTTACACCTGAACTTTTACAGCATAATAACTGTTTATGTGAGTGTTTTTCTGTTAAGAGGTGATTTTTTTTTGTTTAAATACGACCATCAGGGCCTGGAGCCAAACAATAAGGGGCATGTAAGGAAAGACATAAAGTTGGCTAACATAAAATGTACTGAGTTAATATAAACAAATAAACAAAAAATAAAGATTTGACTCATAATGATTTAACGTAACACATCATTTAAATGCCAATGACCTATGCGTATAAGGGATTAGGTCTGTCATTTAACAATGTGAGAAATTCCAGAAAGCTAGGTTACAGGCCTTTTTTTTCTTGCTTAGGCATTTAGGACAGCTAAGAACCCCCTGCAGCCAATTTAACACACTTTGAATACCTGTCTTCTTGTTCCTGAGTCAACATGTAAGACTAATTGGTCAACAAATGTATTGTATTTTGCCTCCCCTATGTCTTTAGTAAATCCTCATTGTTGCTAGTTTATAAAGAGATTTTTTTTTTAAAGAAAAAAAACAATTTCCTGTAAAAAAAATAGAAAAAGATTTTTTTATGGTGCAGTTGATGGGTTCCCTCTTTGTTAACAATTGTGTTAATTGGCAGGATTAATCATTGGATGAAGTGTTACTCAAGAGCTCACAATATGGCTCCTGTACCTCCATGCGTGTCCAATTAGGCAATAGCAATGTCTACATAATAAACAGTAAATTCATTAACAATAATTTATTTTAATTACTTGGTAATATACGTGTGACACTTGTGTTAGTGTTAAAAGTATTTAAAGTGAAATAGGTTTATATAGTAAGTTGCAGCCTTTAATAAATAGCAAACGTAAAAAAAATTCCCCACTTTTTTATTATTATTATTTATCTATATTTGTGTAGCGCCAACAAGAAAAAGTATTTAGTCAAGGATTTTTTTTTACTATTCTTTTTCATCTAATCTTTATTTAATATTTTATGAATTGATACAAACAACATGAAGTACAAAAGGAGGGTTATGCAGGACAATGTGAAAAAAGGAAAACAAGTGACCAATCATGACTGTAAGGAAGTCAGTCTTCCACATGTTAACCTTTAGGTGGTAAGAGGCCATCCAGGAGGAAATGACAGATAAAATGTCTTTGACTTTAGAAATGACAGTAAGAGAGAGAGATCAGGGGTAGAGAGGTAGATCTGAGTATCCTCAGCATAGAGGTGGCAATTAAAGCCAAAGCTGTTAATGTTTTTGCCCAGGGAGTATTTGTAGATGGAGAAAAGCAGAGGACCCAGAAAAGAGCTTTGAGGTACACCAACTGATAAAGGCATTGAAGAGGAAGAATTGCCAGGAACTGACACAGAGAAGGACCTGTTGGAGAGATAAGAGTCAATCCAAGACAGAACAGTGGCACAGAGACCGAGAGATCTGAGAGTCCGAGGAAGGAGGGGGTGGTCAAGAGTTTTAAAAGCAGCTGAGAGGGCAAGCAAGATGAGTTTCTAAGAGTGGTCGTGGTTTCTAGCGGTTAGGAGGCCATTGTGGACTCGGTGAGGGTAGTTTCTGTTGAGCGTAGTGGATGGAAGCCCGATTGCAGGGGGTCGAGTAGGAAATTGGAGGACAGGAAGAGGGAGAGGGAGTTGAAGACTAGTTTTGCCAAGAGTTTAGAAGTAAATGGAAGCAGGGATACAGGATGGTAGTTGGAAGGAGGGTTGGGATGGAGGGATTGTTTCTTTAACATAGGGGTAGGCTGCGAATGTCTGTGGGCGATTGGGAGAGAGCCAGTGGAGACAGATGGGTTCAAGATGTGTGTGAGAGCAGGGTTTGAGAGAAGAGGAGAGTGGAATCTCGTTTACTCATTAGTATATTGTACTATAATATGTTCTTTTCTCTGTAGTACAATTTTCTGCCTTCATGAACTGTGGTCATGTATGGACAGCAGTCAATATAGAGCAGCGGTGGAGCGTAATGCCAGAAATACGGAGAGAACGAAGGACCGGAAATGCATCACGCATTCCACCGTGCAACGCTCTGTGGAATGTGGAAGATCATCAGTGCGCCCGCGCAAGATGGCGGCGCCCGCGACCACAAGTAATTTACTCAAATGGAAGTGCTCAACGACATGTGGGAAAATTTAACTTTAATTATGGTATTTATAAATAGTTATAGGACACTATGAACCTGTAAACTAGCTGATGAAGCTGCTCCCTGCGGCAAAACCCATTCTGGACATCCGTCTACCTGTTTCTGGACATCCGTCTAGCTGTTTCATTTGTTTTTACCATCCTTTTAAAATAACTTTTATTTGAAGTTTAGAGTCCCTGCTGTCTTGGAGGTTTTTTGGGATTTGACCTGCTTAACAAATCCATAGGTGCTTCACCTTGAGCTTATATAGGCTCCACCAAGAGTGAGTTCAAACTTGTCTCAATACTGCTTATATATTGTATAAAAACAGGTATACACAAGGAGATTTTTCTTCTTTGCCTTTTCTACATATCTACGGTTACGACGAGAGAGCATTCCAATAAGGTGTGGACCACCACGGAACAGTCCTGGAGTGTACCTTGATGCTGTGACCCACTCAGAGCCAGTGATAGGGCTCTGTGAGAGGAGTGACTATATGCTATTTAATATCTGTATAATTTATTGTGATTTGCTGCACTATTATATGTTCTTCTGCTTCTTTGTATATATATCCATGTAGATTATATTATGTGAGGGAGCCATCTAGGACCTGAGAGCGATCCAGGTCGCGCTGACCAGATACGTATACATCCTACAATAAAACATGACTTCAAATCACGTTTAAACATGATGAGCACAAAACTGTCAAAATAAGTTCAGCAGACAGGTGAAATGGCTCAGCAGTGAAGTGGATAATATCTAAATCAGTGTTCCCAAACCTGTCCTCAGGACCCTTCGCCTCGCCGGGTTTGCAGGATATCTGAAGCACAGCACAGGTGATATGATTTGCTGCTCAGTGATTGCAGGATTCAGTCTGTATTTACCCAAGGTGATCTGTAAAATCTGGCCTGGTCGAGGGTCCCGAGGACAGGTTTTGGAAATACTGATCTAAATGAATGAAGAAGACCTTAGAGCATGTGGGATGAATAAAACTCTCCAGCAAAAATAGTGACGGAACTGCATTTCCATACTTTCCCACTTGACATAAGGCCTATATAAGAAAAAGTAACTAAAAAAGGAAATTTCCGTGGTAGTTGTAAAAATGTCAATACTATTGGACATGTTGTGAAACCAGTAAATTTTTCCGCTTGCAGTATTTAATGTCAATGGGTAAGAGGGGAGCATTCTAGGTCTGGTCCTAGATCAGATGTTGACATTTATTTTATGATTCCTGAGTAAGAAGAAAAGAGAAAAAAAAATATCCCATTCTCCTTTTTATCGTTCCAATGTCCTTTTTTTAGAATAATTAAATATTTGTAGTCTGTGGTTGTGTAACAGAGCGACATAACAATAGAACTCTATAGAGTTCTATTATTGAATGGAAGTAATGTGTCTCTAAACTATAAAACGTGGTGTTAAGGACTGAGATACTTTACTTTTGCTTTTGTTTATCATCTAATGTAAACTAGCCCTGTCCTAGAGTATAAGAATTGGCTATTTGAAATATTACCAATCAAATTGTGTCTGTTTGCTTAAAAAATATGGGACTTACTATTACTGTTATTATCTCACTACAATATTTTACATTTTTAAAATAGTCATCGGGCTCTCACTGTTTCTCATGTTTATGAACTTCTGTTTTCAGTAAGAAGCCATATAGCGATAGAGACAGAATTTTCTTTTCATCAGTGAATCTTGCAATGTTAAGGAATATAATAAATGTTGGTTTTGGCACACAGAGGTATAATTTCAGAATCATTTCAAACCAGTGAACCCCTTATTATACAAGACAGTTAAAAGGACAAAGACAGTTCTTGCTTTTAAATGATATCATTAAATGATCCCATTCCAAAGAAATAAAAGCTCACTTTGCTCAAGTTCTTATAAAACATTAGAGTAATATGAGTAATATTTACTCATTCATACATTTCCCTGTTAAATAGCAGTAACTACATTTCTAAGATTTATGATTATGATCATGTAATCGATACTATAATGTGTAATATCTTCTGGATGTTAAAATAAATGCCCATTCCTTTTTATTTATTTATAAAGTATTTTACCAGGAAGGATACATTGAGATTTCTCTCGTTTTCAAGTATGTCCTGGGTTCAAGAACATTGAAGTGTTACAGTTGTTACAGAAATACAAAGTAATACAATGCAAGATATTAAAAAAACCACAAATATATGTTGAAAATGCTATTGTATGAGTCAGATCTAAAGCCTTTATGATTACAATTATTTATAAAGCGCCAACATTTTCCGCAGCACTGCTCAATGGGTAGGACAAAACAAACATAAATTAACGAACGACATAGACACATTGCGAGTGATAGGAGAATATGTTCCTGTTTGAGCAAACTGTTGTCAATTACCATTTAGAAATTACAACGAATATTAAAAAAAGAAACCGGATGTTTTCTTATGGAGTATTATAAGAGGGTGTCTATACTGTAAGTTTGCTATATTAGACTTACCTCAGCAACCGGGATCAATACCAAGAGTTAGGACCCATAGAAAAATCAAGTACAGTGTTTATAACATCTTATATCCATTTTCAAGTCACTGCTTTTTGAATCAGAATAATGCTACAGAATTTCTCTTCGGATTAACCACCCACTTATTAGAGAAAAAAATACTTTTCAACCCACGTTGGTTGCTATAGTGTAATACCGGCGCCCCAGCACCTATTAAAGAACAGCAAAGCTGACAATTTAATAATTCAAATCAGTGCATGGCCATGGGGAAGCCAAGGAATGATGGCAACTGCCCAGCTAACTGAAGTGGATTCTCTGTCTGTTTGATTCTTCATGGTATCTAACAAACATGGGTAATAAGAAAAAATACCGTTCTGGATACTTGACAAATCCCTTTTTTTCTGGCACAAACACAAAAACTAAAGAGCTCATCTACTTATTCATTCAAACTGATGTTATAGGATAATGTTCTGAAGGCTTTAATGCTAAAGATCCTGGGAGCTTCTGGGAATTAAAAGGAAAACATTAGTGCTGCATCTTGTGTCTTTCATGGGCACTTACAAATATGCAAATGTGCACATTCAAAGAAAGAATGAAAATTTTAAATCATTTAGAAGATGCAGTTGAACGTCACACACACACACACACACACACACACACTGACCACTTATTCTCAATATCACACAGAATCCCCTCTCCCCAAAGTGAATGTCAACAGCTTAATATTTACATTTCACGCAGTTGAAATAGTACTTTCTGAATGGTAAAACGTGTCGGTAACTTAGAATTTCAAGCTATATTAGCTCATCTTTCTGAAGGTTTCAGTAACTGAGGATGCTATGAGTTGTGATTTTAAGTGGAATGCCCAACACCTCGAATAGGATATATTGCAATATTATACAATGTGTGATATCAAGACAATCCTTTCTGATTTTATGTGGGATTATTGGAGTGGGGTTGATTTGATCAAATGCCATTAAGGCGGTGGTTTCCAAACCTGTCCTCAGGACCTCTGACACGCCAGGTTTGCCATATATCTGAAGCACAGCACAGGTGATATAATTTGCTTCTCAGTGATTGCAGGATTCAGTCTGCATTTCCCCAAAGTGATCTGAAAAATCTGGTCTGGTTGAGGGTCCCGAGGACCGGTTTGGGAAACACTGCATTAAGGGGAATAATAGCGTGAGTTGGTATCAGCTCCAGAAGTTCATAGGATTCCATGGAGTCATGCACGACCCTGGATGAGCTCATATGTGGGGTTGCACTATTTGTTTCCAGTGTTCTGCTTCATGCGGATAGAGGGCATGGTGGATCGCATTGCCCTCTAAAGAGTATAAGAGCCATTAATGTACTGTATCCCACTTTGTGGCAAGATCAGAATATCAGTTTATGCTGTTAACCTCAAAATAGGGTTGGAATACAGCCCATGAATTGGTAAAAAAAAGACGTTGAATCTACATTAGACTTCAGGGATGGGATAGGAACAGACTCATAGCTGTGACACTTTTTTGTAAACATCTGTAATTAAAAGAATTTATGTGCAGGGAGACCGGTACAAACAGGGCAGGATTTGCATCTCAGAAGTCTGTAGGCACAGAAATGTGGCGTGCCCCTACCCCCCCCCCCCTCCTACGAAACAAACAAAAAACCATGTCAAAAAGACTTTTTTATATTTTCGTCTTTGGGCAAACTAGAAAAATATAAAAGAACATTTTAAAAAACTGAAAAACAGTTTCTCTTTGCACTCATTTCAAAAGAAAGGGCAGAATCTCTTGCCTTGGTTGAGTTAGTGCAGTGGCATTGTTTGTATTATATGTGAAAACATATATTGCCTCTGTCGTAGAACGGGGGAAAAAATTGCATTTACTTTCTTTCAATTTTTTATTTTTACACATGACATGGTCATGTTTGGTATCATTGTAAAGACCAGACTCTGACCTTTCCAAGGACACCTCACTTAACCTTGAGCGGTGTACAATTCAGAGATGCAGGTCCCCCTGTTTCTCCTCACTGCAGTACCACGGTCTAGTATGTCGAAGAAACTATCAGGGTTATTCAGAGAAAGGTGAAAACCAGGAGAACTGGCAGGAGAAGAGAACAATGTAGACCAAATTGGACTGTCAAAAATAATCGCTGAATCGATGCATCGCGATGCGGCATTGGACGATGCTGCATCGATGCGGTCGAGTTCAAAAATCTATTCTGCCCGACCGCGGATCTAGCGGGCAGGCAAATCATACCTGGCGGCAGAGCGCTGCTGGTCTCGGCGGGGAGCCTCCCCGGCACTAGCTGCTCAGGGACCTGGCCAAGCCCGCCTGCCTCACTCACACACTTCAAGAACAGGAACCGCGCGGCAGCCTCTTGCATCCACCTCTTGTATATCAGCCACCTCCGCTTCCTCCACGGGACCCAGCAAGTAGCAGCAGCGCAACCTACTGGGAGAGCAGGAAATGGCCATGCGAGGAGCTGCACTTCTCACCACGGCCTCGCTGCAACCTGCCTTCTCCTTCTACCAGGGGCCCAGCTTGAGGTAGCAGCTCCAGCTCCTCCACCGGACAGCCTGCCCAGGTATCTGCCACACAGCCAGTCCAGAGTCACCCAACATCAGGCCTGCTTTCCCCTCACTTCAATGCTGGATGTATGAACATATGTGTTTGTGTGAGTGAGCCCCCCTCTAGTGCTGTGAGTGAGCCCCCCTCCAGTGCTGTGAGTGAGCCCCCCTCCAGTGCTGTGAGTGAGCCCCCCTCCAGTGCTGTGAGCGAGCCCCCCTCCAGTGCTGTGAGTGAGCCCCCCTCCAGTGTTGTGAGTGAGCCCCCCTCTCCAGTGGTGTGAGTGAGCCCCCCTCCAGTACTGTGAGTGAGCCCCCCTCTAGTGCTGTGAGTGAGCCCCCCTCCAGTGCTGTGAGCGAGGCCCCCTCCAGTGCTGTGAGTGAGCCCCCCTCCAGTGTTGTGAGTGAGCCCCCCTCCAGTGTTGTGAGTGAACCCCCTCTCCAGTGGTGTGAGTGAGCCCCCCTCCAGTGGTGTGAGTGAGCTCCCCCTCTCCAGTAGTGTGAGTGAGCCCCCCTCTCCAGTGGTGTGAGTGAGCCCCCCCTCCAGTGGTGTGAGTGTGCCCCCCACTCCAGTGGTGTGAGTGAGCCCCCCACTCCAGTGGTGTGTGAGCCCCTAACCTCACTGGTGTGAGGTGAGCCCCTAACCTCACTGGTGTGTGTGAGCCCCCAACCTCACTGGTGTGTTTGAGCCCCAACCTCACTGGTATGTCTGAGCCCCCAACCTCACTGGTGTGTGTGAGCCCCCAACCTCACTGGTGCGTGTGAGCCCCCAACCTCACTGGTGCATGTGAGCTCCCAACCTCACTGGTGTGTGTGAGCCCCCAACCTCACTGGTGAGTGTGTGTGTGTGTGTGTGAGCCCTCAACCTCACTGGTGTGCGTGAGCCCCCAACCTCACTGGTGTGTCTGAGGACCCAACCTCACTGGTGTGTGTGCATGTGTGAGTGTCTGTATCAGTGAGTACGTGTCTGTGTCAGTGAGTGCGTGTCTGTCTCAGTGAGTGCGTGTTTTGAATCTGTGTGTCTCAGTGAGTGCGTGTCTGTGTCAGACAGTGAGTGCGTGTTTGAATCTGTGTGTCTCAGTGATTGCGTGTCTGTGTCAGTGAGTGCATGTTTGAATCTGTGTGTGTCAGTGAGTGCGTGCTTGAATCTGTGTGTGTGTGTCTCAGTGAGTGCGTGTCTGTGTCAGACAGTGAGTGTGTGTTTGAATCTGTGTGTGTCAGTGCGTGTTTGAATCTGTGTGTGTCAGTGCGTGTTTGAATCTGTGTGTGTCAGTGAGTGCATGTTTGAATCTGTGTGTGTCAGTGAGTGCGTGTTTGAATCTGTGTGTGTCAGTGAGTGCGTGTTTGAATCTGTGTGTGTGTCTGTGTCAGTGAGTGCCTGTTTGAATCTGTGTGTGTGACAGTGACAGTGAGTGCATGTTTGAATCTGTGTGTGTGTCTGTGTCAGTGAGTGCCTGTTTGAATCTGTGTGTGTGACAGTGACAGTGAGTGCATGTTTGAATCTGTGTGTGTGTGTCAGTGAGTGCGTGTTTGAATCTGTGTGTGTGTCAGTGAGTGCGTGTTTGAATCTGTGTGTGTGTCAGTGAGTGCGTGTTTGAATCTGTGTGTGTCAGTGAGTGCATGTTTGAATCTGTGTGTGTGCGTGTCAGTGAGTTTGTGTCTGTATCAGTGAGTGCGTGTTTGAATCGCTGTGTGTGCGTGTCAGTGAGTGCGTGTCTGTATCGGTGAGTGCGTGTTTGAATCGGTGTGTGTGCGTGTTTGAATCTGGGTGTGTGCGTGTCAGTGAGTGCGTGTCTGTATCAGTGAGTGCGTGTTTGAATCTGTGTGTGTGTGTGAGTGCGGGTCTGTATCAGTGAGTGCGTGTGTGTGTGAATCTATGTATCTAAAACCATAGGCACATTGAGCAATAATCGTGATGCATCATGATCGAATCGAATCGTTGACCTGATAATTGTAATCGAATTGAATCATGAGGTCAGTGAAGATGTGCAGCCCTAGACCAATAGCTGATTAGGAAAGTGAGATAAATGGGAGAATTTTTCTGGTTTGGCTATTTGACCTAGAATTTTCCTTTCTCCAGTCATTCTCCTGAGTTTCACCTTTCTTTGAATAGACCTGAATGCGTTGCATCATCAGCTCCACACTTGTTAGCAGTGTGGAAAATAAGAGGGTGAGTTAGTGCAGCATCACTGTTTACTTTATATTTGTAAACTGAATAATAGTGCTGCGTTAGAAAAAAAAAAGAGAAAAATAGAATTGTATTTGTTATTTTAGGTTTACATAAATCTAACCTGATTATATTTATTATCAGGGGAAAGGCCATAATATGACCTTTCCAATGAAACCTCATATGTCCCTCTAGCCCTTAGGGCTCCATTGGTCTAAATGATTAAAAACTGTAAAAAAATATATATTTTTTTTTTACAGAGCAAGGCGCCTGTAGGCAAATGCCTACACTGCCTAGTTATAAATCTGGCCCTGGGTACAAATTCTGTGACTGTCCAGTAACTGTTTTCTGATCTGTAGAAGTCTGAACATTTTGCTTGTTTTTGTTACAGCTACATTACACAGGCCTGTTAGGGTCTTATACACTAACAATACAAATCATGTCTGCATTGATACAAATTAGTGAATATACCCCTCCTTTGCTTCAGAACATCTACTGATTTCAATCAAAAATCTATTCTGTGAACAGTAGTATAAATGAGAGTGGAAAAGATTAAAAAAAAAGCTCTGAGTGGAGCCAGTGTTGGGGCTCTATAATTGTGAGTGGAAAAATTATACATCCTATCGCCTTTAAAAATATTTCTTGCATTTTGCACTATGATCTTTTTTATTTGCTTCTTTTACATAACCATATGATGTATTGCGGGCCTGCATGAGACACCTGAACCCCAGAGCATTTATTTGCGCTCACCAGATACGTATTTGTTTATATTTCATGGTGTGGGGGGAAACCACTATCTGCTGGTGTAGCATTGGAGTTTGGGTGGATACGGCGTGTTGTGTGGCGCTTACCATTTTTTTTTCACAATAGTTCTTTTTTTAAATTAAATTACGATTTTTTGCTCTTACACATAAATTGTATTAATAAACACTCATCTCAAAAGTCTGCTGCCTCCACCATATGATATTAAATAAATATGAGCATAAACATGAAATTAAGATACATTTTCTCAAGCTAATTTGGCTACTTATGTCAATAAAAATGTAATTTAGAGCAAAAGCACACTATAATTTTATAAGTGATTTTGATGCAACATTAACTCATTCAGGGTTATTCAAAGAGAATCGAAAAGACAGCGCACGTTCGGTGACTTTTCGTTCTCTTCAATTCGGCTTGATTTGGCGATCTCATGTCGGCGACCCTGCGGTTTAGGCTAAGGTCAGACGAAAGCAGTTTTAACGTGCGTTTAGCCGCACGAAATCACGGCCGTGCTAGCAGCAAATGACGTCCAATGCCGGGGAACATACGACGAACGGCCGCACGAAAGTTCGTCCGCGCAACGCAAGTGGCAAACGAACGCATTTTTTCGAGAACGTCGAACCGCTACTACTGACGTACAGAGTGCGCTGCGGCCGCATAGCGGCGTGTTTGCGTGATTGGGAGACGTCAGACGCTGCACACGTCCGGCCAACATAACGTCCAGACGCAGAAAGGGTTTTATTGATGATCCGTACAAAATCACGGACGAAAATGCGCATCGTATGACCGCTATCGCGTATTCTGTGAAAAATACGTCTATTCGTTCGAACGCACTTTTTCACGGACAACGTGAAAAATGCGTTCGTCTGACCCTAGCCTTATTCAGCAAGCACCACAGGGCTGTCGTAGTGCAGGGAAAAGCTGCTGAAAACCTGCCGAACACTCACTGCAAAACCCAGGCGAAAGCACACCGAAACCCGCAAAAACATCTGGATTAACCCCGCCTAACATGCCAGAGAAATCCGAGCAGGAGCCGATCACAGCGCAGAGCAGCCTCCGGAAAAACCCGACACCGCAGACGAATGGAGTGAAAAAAAAAAAACAGTTCGCTTGAATGTTTGAAAAGTGAAACGCTGTTTGCAAAGAAACTACTGAGCGAAAATGTCTGAAATTTACATATGAGATCCAATGAATGATAATAAAAAGGGCTGCTACAGAAAAAAGGTTTAATTTTTTTTTTAAAAAAAAAGCGGAAAATTTTTTTTGCAACAAAATCCCAAAAAATGCTTAAAAGATCCAAAAAAAATCTATGAATAAAGAGACTTTTTACTGTAGAATATTAGAATAAACAGTTTAATAGATATAGAATTAAAACGGGAATATTTTTAACATTGAAGCCTATGGGATTCGCCTGAATAAACCTGTCGAATGAAGCCACCGAATGGCAGGGCACTTTTCACTGCTGGTTTTTTGTTCTCTGAATAGACAAAGCTATGGGGATTTAACTGCCCTCGAACAGGCACCGTATGTGTAGGCAATTTGCCAACATTTGGCAAATTGCCTGCTCTCTGAATAGCCGAATGGCCAAGAAAGGTAACCAAACGCTGATTTTCAGCATTCGGTTACCTTTCGGCAGCCATTCGGATCTCTTTGAATAACCCCTATTGATTGGACTTTTATGGCTGTTCAGCTCTGTTATACACCAACATAACCTAAATATATTGAACCTCTAAAACTAAGGACCTTGAGGAAAATGCTGCCCTTTCTAATCTCCTGCCCTAGGTATCGTTGGGCTATACAAGAATACATGCCTGACACAGTATACTATGATAAATATAAAATAAAATTGCAGATATTTTGATACTGCCCTATGACTTTCACAGGTAGAGGTTGATGGCTTTGGTGGCAACTGTGTTACCAAATGTTAGAATTCTCACTGGGCAAATACTAAGAAAGGGGACATAGCCATTCATATTACTGTCATAAAGAAAAATACATTAACATATTTAAAGAAAACAAATAACACTAAAATATGTTTACTAAGCTTACATGGTGTGATCCACATTTTGGACCATTACCAGTGAAATTTGGGTCAAAATGTTAGCGTATACCAAAAACCACATTGTGGTTCTTAGCCCCTTTACTTTCTTTAATGCTACATACAATTCTGTCTGTGATTGTAAAGTGCATGAGTTCATGATATGTTTATATTTCTATTTTTTGAGCACCTGGACTCACATAGTACACTTGAAATTACACAGTTGCGTATCTTTAATGGAGGCCAGGAAGAAAGTACTATATAGATATTATATTACTCCTGATAGGGAACATCATTTTAACCCCAAGGTTTCGGCAGTGTGTTGGAGATGTGGGGAGGAAGCGGGCTTGTTTTTTCATATCTGGAGGTTTTGTCGTTTGATAACCCTGGTTTGGATCTCTGTCGCTCAAATAAGTTCTGAGATTGTGGGCACAGAAATTCAAGTACTCTATGAGATTCTTCTCCTCCAGATTATGCCTGCCTCCCTCTCCCGCCTGCAAAAGCAATCTTTGGCACACATACTATCTGTAGTGACACTGACAACCTTGGTCGCAGCGTGATGGAAGTCTTCTACTCTTCCCACACTTAAAGATATTACCGAACGTTTGCGTGCATTGAGACTTCTGGATGGAATGGCCAGGGTTATAGCGGGTAGGCTTGTGCACCGATTTTTTTTTCGGTTCGATTCGGTTCCATTTTTCAGATTTTTAAACTTTTCGATTCGGCTCGTTTCAACCGATTTCTGTTTCGATTCGGTTCGGCTCGATTCGTTTTTCGTGTACTTTTTTTTCGGAATACCGACCATTTTTCCTATTTTCGTGTCACTTAGCTCGTTTTTTGTATCGACTTTTCGTGATTTCGGAAATTTTCGTTTTTCGGAATTGTACATGTTTTCAGAATTTCGACCATTTTTCGTATTTTCATGTCACTTAGCTCGTTTTTTGTATCGACTTTTCGTAAGTTCGGAAATTTTCGTTTTTTCGGAAAGTCTGTTCTCCTCGTTTCAAAGCAATAAATTTCGATTTGACACATTTCAAGTCCTTTTGAAAATTCCGAAAATATTTCGTTTCGGCTCGGAAAACTTTTCGGATCTGCCATTTTCGGATCTAAAAATTTTCGGAAATTCGGCCGCATCCGAAAACACGAATCGGGAAATTTCGTGAAAATTCCGAAATTCCGAAACCCGAAACGCACATCCCTAATAGCGGGGATACCACAAACAAAGAGGGACCATTGGTCTATTTGGGATATATACACTGTTAAGCTGGTAAAATGATACTATCAGGGTTATCCAAAGAGATCCGAATTGCTTGAGAAAGGTAACCGAACGCTGAAAATCATCGTTCGGTTACCTTTCCTGGCCATTCGGCTATCCAGAGAGCAGGCAATTCGCCAAATCCTGGCGAATTGCCTGCACATACTGTGCCTGTTCGGTCCCTGTTCGAGGGCAGTGAAATCCCCATGAAAAAGCACTGCTTCGGCTATTCAGAGAACACAAACCAGCAGTGAAAGGTTCCCCTAATGCCCTGCCATTCAGTGGTTTAATACGGCAAATTTATTCAGGAGAATCCCATAGGCTTCAATGTTAAAAATATTCCCGTTTTAATTCAATATCTAATAAACCGTTCATTATAAAATTCTGCAGCAAAGAGTCTCTTTATTTATAGATTTTTTAGGATACTTTAAGCATTTTTCTGAATTTTTTAAAAAAAAATTAAAAGTCCGATTTTTTTTATTTTTTTTCAGTTTGCTTATTTTTTTTGTAACAGCCCTCTTTATTATCATTCCCTGGACCTCCTGTGAAAATTTCAGACATTTTCGCTCAGTAGTTTCTTTGCAAACAGCGTTTCATTTTCCCAGATTCATACAAATGTTTTTTCTAATTTATTCACTGCCTCTTCTACGTCACAGCTGCTTCGGCTCTGTGTGATTCGGCTCCTTTTCGGCTCCTGTTCGGCTTCTTCGAAGGTTAATCCAGATGTTTTTGCTTGTTTTCAGCGTGCATTCGGTGAGTTTTCGTCAGGTTTGCGGCAGCTTTTCCCTGCAATTCGGGGACCCTGTGGTGTTTGCTGAATACACCGCAGGGTCACTGACATGGGATCGGCAAAAGGAACCGAATTGAAGAGAACGAAAAGTCACCGAACGTGCGGTGACTTTTCGAATCTCTTTGGATAACCCTGTATGTATGTCTTTTTCGACTTGTTGATGCTCCATGACTGGTTGCAATGTTCCCCTGTTCCCCTCTTCCCTTTTTTTCTTTTCTGTACCCCTTTCCCCCTCTGTTTATATTTTGTAATTTGTATTTGAGAAAAATAAAAACTTTATATTAAAAAAAAAAGAAATTGCACAGTTAACTAAAGAAGTTCACCCAACTGGAAGCTCCCGTGCACTGCTGGTATTGAAATATTTTTCTGAAATCGCTGGACATCAAAGACCATGGAGATTCTAAAATAATTAAATGTTAGGATGCTATGTAGTTGGAACCTATACAACAACCTATGTAAATGACACTACCTTCTGGATGTGTTGAAAATTGAAAGATAAAAATAATGCAGATTAAAAAAGTTGCTCCAATTCAGGCCCATCCCTAACCCTAAACCAAGCACAAACGCCAACCAAATCCTAAAACTAATCCTAACCCCAAAGCTAACCATGACCCTAAAACTAAGCCTAACTCTAACAGTGATCCTTAATAGTAACTTAACCCTAATACTGACCCTAACTCTAAAAACTGTTAGCTTCAAAAAGAGTCCAGTTCAGGAGGAATCAAACACGTGCTTCCAAAAATGAGACGTCGAATTGAGAAGCAAGTGAAATTTATCTTTTTCTAATCAATGTCGTGGCTATTGACGTTCACCTTGGATCCCATTGAAGACATTTCACCATACCATGATTTTTAACCTTTTTGTCACTTTGTTACCTTTTCAACAACCTACTAGGACTCTCACATGGTCTTCTGAAATGGATTTCTATCATTTATGTAAATAAAGCATATACTCCCAAATATAAACACATTATGTTGGAGACATGAGAAAATGTAAATGTGTACACCTTACTTTTAGTTTATTTTATTAATACACTCCCTTATATGACACCTTTAAGAACTTAATTAGGTATCTCTGTAGTAAATCCCTTTGTTACGTGACAATGATGCTGATCACTGTGTAAGCTTGAGATGACAGGTTCTTCCTAATGGTGCTGGAATCTAATCAACGTTAATTTGTTACATCTCAGAGTAATCAGCTGCTTGTCCTTCAGTATGAAGGTCAATTACCTTAATGAAGTATTTCCCCACTGGAAATGTAATTCCCGGGAAAGGAACAGCAATAAGGTATATGCCCCTATTTACTATTGACTATAAATCAGGGTACATTTAAAAGACAAAGCCAAAGACAATCTATTTACTTAAATGACAATAGCTATGATGCCTAGAGATTCCTTTGAATAAGGCAATGAATGTGCAGAGCATTGAGTGCAACGCGCTAATATCATAACAAAACAGTTTTGCCATTTCATTCAATATTTTCACAGCAGGATCCAGAACGATGCTTCGCATAAATCACATTTACATAATCCAGCTGTATTCGTCTGTGTATGTCCCTTCAAAGCTTCATTTCTTTAGCACAATTTCTCCCATCTGTGAAATGTAAATCTGCCTTCTGGTCTGCTTAGGGGCAATGGGAACTGGAGCATTACAGCATCTGCCACCAACTAATCCAACAATGACTAAGCCTGATCTCCAATCTCCATGCAGATGTGATGCTCGATCGATATCATAGAGTTGGCTTTTTCAGCTGTATAGGATATTTTGGTTTTTACTGACTAGACAGTTAAATCTGGTGAACAATGTAGCATTAAGCCAGACACTCTACCGATTAAACGTTTTCTTTCAATTAAACGCAGTCTTACCTATAGTGAATTGTCTGTGGCTACTCATGGTTGTATTTTTTTACAAACCACTGACCTTCTGTTTGAGACAATTCTTAACAGGAATAGCACATATATTATAGTGAATACTTATTCCATTATTGGTCGAAGGAAACAGAACAATATTTATTCTATAGTGGAAATTCGACAACTTTTAGTAAAGAATGTCTATAGTTAAAAAAAAAGTAATGAGCTATTTCCAGCTTCAAAAAGACTATAGATTTAAGATCACTATATCTTAACCTTGCTATTTTTATCACCACCTGGCAATTGAAACCTACTTCCTTCCTTCCTAAATCCTACCCCCCAACATGCTGTTTTCCTCTCTTATATCTGGGATCAATGCTACACGTTCTTCTTTCCATCACAATTGTACAATTGTAACTATTCCACCATTCCCGTCATTCAGGCTTTAATTTCTGGCATTCATCAAAATTATATCATGTTTGGAATCAAATGTACTGTATATATATATGTGAAAAAGTGAAAAGAAAATTATATAACACAAAATGGAATTTATTAAACATTATGATAAGATTATCATGCCATGTACCCTTACACAGAAGAAAATGAGAAACTGGAATGAGATCAAGGCATTTACGAAACACTGTTATCTTGTTTTGGGTTTATTCATTCCAGGTATGTCACGTTTAAGACATATGCAGACTTTATTGCCAGTACAATATTATCAGCATATTTGGTCTTGAGGCCATGACATCTATTTCAAGGCTATTACCTCTATTTGTACCGATGCTCAAATCCCTTTTATACTAAGCAAACCAGGCAATGTGATTGACACAATGGAAACTAGACTTGTGTATTAATAAAAAAGTTGTTTTTTATATTTTGAATCATCCAAAGATTTCTGACAACTCAGTTTAGAAAATTCCGCTATTGCTGTTCTGCCATGGATAATGAATGGGGTGAAACCCTCACTGGTTTACCCTGGCCCTCATCTATGGGCATCAGGTGGGGTTCAGTTGATGGGAGTGGACATGCCAGTGTCCACCTCCCAGTCCCAAACCATGGGTGGGGTAAAACCAGGGGCGGACTGACCCATCGGGCACTCGGGCACTGCCCGAAGGCCTGCGGGTCGGTAGGGGCCCTGTAACGGGGGAGTAGCGCCCACTAGAGAGTAGCGGAGTTGAGATCCTTAAGGACTGATAAATCTTTTTGACGTTTAAACACTGCTTGGCATAAACAGAATTATACACTTGAGGCAGCGAGGATGAACAAAACACTGAGTTGCTACTAAGCACTAAAGGTTTTGAGACCGATAGAGCACGTTCAGAAATACACAGATACGTCAGACAGCTGGTGAATTGCGCGGACTGCAGGGCAGTGAGGAGATAAGCTGCTTTAACGTTTTCTGATAATCGGGAGCAGATCAGCGGTACCTTCAGATATTCAGTGGCAACAAATACACCTCGGGGTCTGTCGTAAGTACAGTATCGAGTATATTTGATGGTGAGAGCACACTGAACCTGAACCGCATATAAACAGTACCTTTCGATCGCAGTTCTTATAAACATGTGTGGCTGGAGAACATGAGCCCTGGGTTGGGTATAGGAACCTAATGAGGCCACAGACGATACCCACAACTTAGAAGGGACACTTCCCCAGTAACGTGTAAACACCCCAGCGGCAAGCATGGAGTTAAACCACCAAAGCACCACACAGGAGATCGTAATCGAGCAACAGGAGAATAGTCAAAACAAGTCGGGTCAAAAAGCAAGAACAGGGATTGTATCCAGAAAACAGGTTGGCAACAGAGAATCAATCAATACACACAATAGTTAGCGATGTGGGAAACAGACTCCACGACAGGGCGACGAGGCAACTCCTCGCGCCCTGTTTTAAACCCGGCGGCTCCTTCAGACCATGCTAGGCCCTGCCCCCTCGATCGCCGCTCGGCCATTCCCCAGTGCTGGCAGCCGGCCAGCTCTTGGCACAGGACCTCGCCCAGACCCCCGGGCAGCGCAGCAGGGGCTGAGGATATGACAGGCCCGGTTTGCGGCGACACAGTGGGCCCCCGCCAGTTTCCCTCTGATCATCGAACTTAACAGGCGCCAGCGGCACACTCTGAAAATGCCGTGGTGGCGCCTGCACCGCCCCCTCATGTGACACGTCATGTGAGGGGTCGGCACAGGCACCACTGTGGCATTTTCAGAGTGCGCCGCTGGCTGCCTGTTAAGTTCCATGATCCTCAGAGAGAAACTGACGGGGGCCCACTGTGTCATCCTAAACTGGGCCCCTACCGACCCGCGGGCCCTCAGACAGTGCCACCGAGGAGCCGTTGAGCAACGGGGGTAATTTATATCCATGTTTGAGCTGCTGGGGGCATATATATCCCATGTGTGAGCTGCTAGGGGCATATATATCCATGTGTGAGCTGCTAGGGGCATATATATCCATGTTTGAGCTGTTGTGGCATATATATCCATGTTTGAGCTGCTGGGGGCAATATATCCATGTGTGAGCTGCTGGGGCAATTTATATCCATGTTTGAGCTGGTGGGGGCATATATATCCATGTTTGAGCTGCTGGGGACATATATATCCATGTTTGAGCTGCTGGGGGCAATATATATTAATGTGTGAGCTGCTGGGGGCAATTTATATCCATGTTTGAGCTGCTGGGGGAAATTTATATCCATGTTTGAGCTGCTGGGGCAATTTATATCCATGTTTGAGCTGCTGGGGGCAATATATATCCATGTTTGAGCTGCTGGGGGCAATATTTATCCATGGTTGAGCTGCTGGGGGCAATATATATCCATGTTTGAGCTGCTGGGGGCACTATATATCCATGTTTGAGCTGCTGGGGGCAATATATATCCATGTTTGAGCTGCTGGGGGACAATATATATCATGTTTGAGCTGCTGGGGGCCCTATATATCCACGTTTGAGCTGCTGGGGGGCAATTTATATCCATGTTTGAGCTGCTGGGGGCAATATATATCCATGTGTGAGCTGCACATTACTGTGGGTTTTATTGCTGTGGAGCTCTGTGATGCGCTCATACACACTGCACATTACTGTGAGGTTTATTGATCTGCAGCTCTGTAATATGCTCATACACATTGCACATTCCAGTGAGTTTTATTGCTGTGGAGCTCTGTAATGTGCAGTGTGTCAAGATCGTACACTATCTTTTAAAGTGATCGTCAGTTTCCCACATTTTACACAGGGGCTTTCTGTGCCTGGGTGTAGCCTTAGCTGCAATGAGTGGGTGATGGCTGCTGCAGCAGTGCGGTGGCCATCTGTAAGTATGGAGGGGGGCACAAATCACTGCTGGGTCCAAATGGATTTTATTCACCCTATTTTCAAAAAGATTATTTTTAGGAGTTCAGAAATAATTTCTTTAGCACAATAATGTACATGTGGGTGTTGTGTTGTAGGGGTGGATTTTTTTATGGGTGTGGCCTCCTGTAGGTGCGGAACAAGGGGGCCCCATGACCTCCTATTGCCCGGGGGCCCCATTAGTTGTCTGTCCACCCCTGGGTAAAACAGGGGACTTTCTGATATGCCCCTACTTGCCCCATGTCGGGAGATGCAGGAAGTGGTACAGGGTTATTCTGAGCCCCATATGATATATTATTTTTTTAATTTATTACTTTTTACAGTGACAGCTGCTGAGCATCTGCTCACCAGCCACCTTTTAACCGCTTCACAACCAAGTGATTTTCCCTAAAACCATTTTCAGGACCCGGTGGTTTTAGGGAAAGTGACTTTTCATTACCCGCATAGTAAATATATACAAAGGCATCCCACCACTGGTGTATTTTGGCCTAGGCCAACAAGGCCTAGGCCTAGGGTGGCACTCTCCAGGGGGCGGCGGCCTGCCGGGTGGCCCCACCCCTAAAAACTTACTTTTGATAACTATTTTACCAGGAAGGAAACATTGAGATGTCACTAATTTTCAAGTATGTCCTGGGTAGGCAATGCCTAGGCTTTCACTTTCCAGGGGGCAACAAAAAACCTCACCACTAATTGGGTTACTCACAGAGCACCGAAATGACGCCAACATTTTGGTGTTCTGTAGTTCCCTGCAATTCGGGGAATAAAATTTCCCCACCCTGCTGTGAATTCACCATTCACCGCAGGGTCCCCAAAGTGTATGGAGTTGGCCGCTGTATGCTGCCACCGCAAACCCATGGCCTGCTGTTTTCAAAAGAACTATTGAACGAAAATGTCTGGAATTTACATAGAAGATCCTATGATTGATAATAAAAAGTTCTGTTACAGAAAAAGAAGAACCAATATTTAAAAAAAGGGGGGGATTTTGCCAAAACAATTCTGAAAAATTACTAAATGGTACTAAAAAAAAATATCAATAAATAAAGACTTTTTACTGCAGATTAAAATAAGTGGTTTATTAGATATTGCATAAAAACGGGAATATTTTTAACATCGAAACCTATGGGGTTCGCCTGAATACCTGAACCTGCTGATTGAAACCACCGAACATCAGGGTATTTCACTGTCATTTCTCTGCTGTTTGGTGTTCTCTGAATAGATTAACCATTACTTCTCTATGGGGATTTGCACTGCCTTCAAACAGCACCGTACTTGCTGGCAGTTCTCCAAACTTGTGTGTGAGCATATCACCAGAGCAGTGGTGTACTTAGAGGAGTGGCGGAGGGCGGGCCGCCTCAGGTACCAGTGATTATTGGGGTGTCATTAGGGGGTACTAGGAGGTGCCACTGTCACTGTGTGTCAGCTTTGAGCTGTGTTCTCAAGCAACGAGCAGCGGAGCATGGCGTTTGCATACGGAATAAAATCGAATAGAATAAAAATCCCCCTCTCCTCCCTCCATAGCTCCTCCCCTGCCCCGCAGCAGCTCTAGGAGTGGGGATGTGATTTGTGTCCAGAGAGAGAGAGAAGATGACAGTAAACGGCAGGTAAAGGGGGGGGGGTTTATCAGCAGAATATGAAGCCCTGTCTGCTTACTGCTGTTTAAAGTGGACCTTTCCTTAACCAGCACTGCAGTGATAGAAATTTGTCATTGAGCTGCCTGGCTCCTGGTGAGGCTGCGTGCGTGCAGGTCACACTCGGTCCGGCCAGTCAGGTGGTACTGAGTCTCAGTACCACCTGACTGGCTGAACCACGTGACACGCATGCAGCTGCCCATCCTTTCATTAACATGGACTGTCACTCTATTCTGGACTGAACACCCACCAGGAAGGGAATCAAAGCCACGGTGCACCCTCTGGCAGTGGCACCCCACTGCTGACAAGATGGCTCCACATACAGGCACAGCCACGATCCTAACATGGCCTGGAGGGACCTCCTGCTGAGTCTGTACACAGTCCCTGCTGACTGCACACAGCCCTACCGCGGACGGAGGCCGGTAAATGTAGAATAAATAATTACTGTGTGCTCATATACACTCGGTTTGCTGGGAGTTTTATTGCAGTGGATTCTGATGCACTCATACACTCCACACATTGCATTGCTAGGAGTTTTATTGCCGTGGATTCTGATACGCTGACACACACCACAAATTGCATTGCTGGGAGTTTTATTGCAGTGGATTCTGATGCACTCATACACACCACACATTGCATTGCTGGGAGTTTTATTGCTGTGGATTCTGATACGCTGACCCGCACATTGCATTACTGGGAGTTTTATTGCTGTGGATTCTAATACACTCATACACACTGCACATTGCATTGCTGGAATTTTTATTGCTGTGGATTCTGATACGCTGACACACACCAAACATTGCATTGCTGGGAGTTTTATTGCTGTGGATTCTGTGATACACACTGCATAGTACTGTGAGTTTTATTGCCTTGGAGCTCTGGGATACACTCATACATACTGCACATTACTGTGAGTTTTATTGCTGTGCAGTTCTGTGATATGCTCATACACAGTGCACATTTCTGTGCGTTTTATTGCTGTGCAGCTCTGTGATACACTCATATGCAGTGCACGTTTCTGTGGATTTTATTGTTCAACCAATTAGAGCGGCTGTGATCCAGTATACTTAACATGCGTGGCTGTTCTTTGTAAAAATGCTTGCATTTAAACATTTCATAATTTTATTTATCTCAATAGATACATTTGAAATGGTATACAAAATATACAAGTAGGCACTTGGTATCCACTTTTAATATAAAGAGAGGAAAAGGCGTAGCTCTAAGAGGAAAAGGTGGAGCTTAAAGAGGAAGGGTGGTGATTAACCAGGAAGAGGTGTGGCCTTGACAGGAAGGGGTGTCTCAAATTTAAATTAGGGGGTGCACGAGTTTAGTCAGGCCTAGGGCAGCACAAAACCTAAATACACCACTGCATCCCACTATATATTTTTAGTGTAAGTAAGCACTTTTTGACAGGCAAAAGGCTGCCTCTGCTGGCCAGAAAGTGCTACTACATATGCATGATAGCTAGAGCTTCATGATGTAGGATAAACAAATCAGAAAGTTTATCAAATATTTTCAACACTTCAGCTACAAAGTCCAATGCGTTGAAATTTTTGGTCCATGTTCTGCAGCCTATGTGCAAGCAAATTTTGTTTGCAACAGACTAAATTGCTTTACATTGCTTCAGGAGAAGACCACATCGTGTATACTCAATCTTGGGACACTCTCAGGTGCTTCTGAAAATCAAAGTATAAGCAATAATAGTAGTGAAGGGGTTAACACCGCATATGTGAATGAGTAGCAAGACAAAAATGTGTCCATTACACTATTACATTCATTCTACTTTTGTTTTGTCCATGTGTCGTTAATCAATAAATCTTAATATATTATTAATTATGTATTAATAATATATTTTTTATAATATATAATTTATAAGTATTTTTTATTTAAGTAAAACGGGTATAGCAATATTATATATTACCAGCGATCCATTGATGAGGGTTAAAGTGAATAAAATGTATTGAATTTAGGGATTTATGCACTAAACAACTCTTGTGATACCAAAAATATATAGGACAATATACACGGTGTACTAATTAATCTGTAATCCCTTTTCATATAGGCGTGTGTATTAATATTCAGAAAATTTGCAGATGTACTGAATGCTATGTGCGCATATGTTAATTGGCTTACCATTGTAACCATGGTGAGGATGAGGTAGGAAAGACCCTGATACATTAATAAGCAATGTACAGTCACTTTGTAAATTAAACACTGATTAATGTCAATTGGTGGTATCTTCACATAGGTGACAGAATGATGGCTGAAGTCAGAAAATTATCACACATGCCAAATATGAAGTAATATTGAGGAGGTAAGGTGAAAACAAACTTGTATAAGCTGATTTATTCATGCTAAAATAAATAATATTGATTGTAAAATAAGATAATAAAAAATAATCATGATAAATAATATAATTCTGCCGGCATACTATACTGCGATGCTTTTAGTGTTACTAGACTCACCGTATTTACCACAATTGTTCAATATTAATTTCTTGTTTGATTTCTCCAAACGTTAAGTGATCTAGCATTTGCAAAATGCAGCTTCTTCTTGCCGGGAGCAGAGTGAGACTGGGAACAAATAGTTCCTAGTCTCCTCTGCGATTCATTCGTGGCGCTGAATGTTCTCACGAGAGCGAGCTCGCGCAGAGATCGCGGGCAGGATGGTCAAGTCTCCATGGCATCCAATGGACTCCAAGAGCTGATACTCACGGTGGCAAACTTTTCCAGGCAGCTTGGCGCTTTGTTCTGGGTCCTACTCTGGAATATGGACAGAAAAATGGAGACAGTAAGGAAAATCTGCCGGCGCAGACTTTTTTATGATTATTGTCTCCATTTTACCTTCAATTCTGTTGGCAAGCAAAGAATTATGGGATATATAGTCCGATATCCTTTTGAGAGTCACAGCTAAACACGTGTGCAAACGACTATGGGAATGAACTTGCAGAGGTAGGGCAGTGATGATTATGAGATTTCCTCTTTGGCGTTGGCAGGTGACACGTAAAGCCCTTTTGCTATACATTGTTTGCTCAAGTTCTTAGAATGTGATTCACTCCATATTAAGAAGTCCAGGTGTGTTTTGTTTTTAATTTGTTTGACATTGATGCAGTGAAGGATTAAGAGCTTTATGGACGTGGAGGTGAAGATTTTGGTGGGCCTTGACTCCTTCCCTTTCACTTTTATTGTGCATAACCACATCCTTCTCACCTCTCTGTGGTTCCTCTCTATCTCTCAAAGTCAGCATGTCAGTCAGACCCTACATTGTAAATAACAAAGTGTAAATAAAAATAATACAAAATAATATAAGTATTGAAGTATATAATATAATACTTGGCAGGTAGAAAATAATGAATTGATCAAGGTGCAATGCCAAATAAGCTGTTTTGTTTAGGTAATTGATTTGCGTCCATGCAGTGTCTATATCAGTTTCCCAAACCTGTCCTCAGGACCTTCAACCAGGCCAGATTTTGCAGGCACTTTGGGGAAATGCAGACTGAATCCTGCAATCACTGAGCAGCAAATCATATCACCTGTGCTGTGCTTCAGATATCTGGAAAACCTGGCGAGGCGGAGGGTCCTGAGGACAGGTTTGGAAAACACTGGTCTATATGTTATAGCTGTGGTTCCCAACCGCGGTCCTCAAGTACCCCCAACAGGTCATGTTTTCCAGATATCTGAAGCACAGCACAGGTGATATGATTTGCTGTTCAGTGATTGCAGGATTCAGTCGGCATTTCCCAAGGTGATCCTTAAAACCTGGCCTGTTAGGGGTACTTGAGGACCGCGGTTGGGAACCACTGTGTTATAGAGTAGCATTTTCCCTGTGTTCCCACTCCGCATGACGTACTATGCATCTGGTAAAATAGATCGGGTAGCCAAATAAATAGTACAATGTGTCCTTTTGATAAATTTGTGTCCCAAATGTGTCAGAATAAATGTGTGTCTATAATTATGTGTGTTTTGATGCATATTACCTCTTTTTGTCCTCAGTGTTTTGAGACGGAAGTGATTGGATCTAATCAGGAGTTATAAGAGGTATCAAGTGGTTGGATATTCTTGGCATTTCTGAAGTTCTATCAGGGTTATCCAAAGAGATCCGAATTGCTTGAGAAAGGTAACCGAACACTGAAAATCAGCGTTCGGTTACCTTTCCTGGCCATTCGGCTATCCAGAGAGCAGGCAATTCACCAAATCCTGGCGAATTGCCTGCACATACGGTGCCTGTTCGGTGCCTGTTCGAGGGCAGAGAAATCCCCATGAAAAGCACTGCTTTGGCTATTCAGAGAACGAAAACCAGCAGTGAAAGGTTCCCCTAATGCCCTGCCATTCGGGGGTTTAATTAGGCAAGTTAATTCAGGAGAATCCCATAGGCTTCAATGTTAAAAATATTCCCGTTTTAATTCAATATCTAATAAACCGTTTATTATAAAATTCTGCAGTAAAGAGTCTCTTTATCTATAGATTTTTTAGGATACTTTAAGCATTTTTCTGTTTTTTTTTTTTTTTAAAGTTTACTTATTTTTTCTATAACAGCCCTTTTTATTATCATTCCCTGGGCCTCATTTGTAAATTTCAGACATTTTCGCTCAGTAGTTTCTTTGCAAACAGCGTTTCATTTTCACAGATTCACACAAACTATTTTGCTAATTTATTCACCTCCCTCGTCTGTGGTGTCGGCTTTTTCTCAGCTGCTTCGACTGCTTCGGCTGTGTGCGATCGGCTCCTGCTCGGGCTTTTTCCGTGGTTTTCGGCAGGTTAATCCAGATGTTTTTGGGGGTTTTCGGCGTGCATTCGGTGGGTTTTGCGCTTAGTTTTCGTCGGGTTTGCGGCAGCTTTTCCCTGCAATTCGGGGACCCTGTGGTGCTTGCTGAATACACCGCAGGGTCACCGAAATGGGATCGGCAAAACAAACCGAATTGAAGAGAACAAAAAGTCACCGAACGTGCGGTGACTTTTCGAATCTCTTTGAATAACCCTGAATAAATGTATTTTTTAAACTTATAATATTTAGGTTTAAAAATATAATTAAAATATATAGGGCACTATTATAATCCTAGCGTTAAAACGCGGGTGCAAGGGAGGAAAAACTGCACCCCAGTTTTCCCCCTTGCGCCCGCTTTTTAACACTGGATTACAATGCAGGCGCTAAAAAAGATGCCTGCATTGTTCCCACCTGTTAAAAATCTGGATGCTCGCGGCAGCGCTGAGCGCAGCCGCGAGCGTCCACTCGATGGAGTCCATAGGACTCCATTGAAGCAGACGCCAGCAGTCACGTGACCAGCCGGATCTCGCCTCGCCAGATCCGGACGGTCAGCGTAGGGATACACAGGGAGAGACTGGGGGGACTTTTTCCCCAGTCTTTCCCTGCTCCCGCCGGCTGGAGGGGGCAGTTGGAGCCGCGGACCTCGCCGCGGGACAGAATGGATTCTGCAGAAGCGGAATCCGTTAACACCAGGTTCTGGCTCTGGTTAAATTTTCGCTGACCAGAGCCAGGCGTTAATCAGCGCTGGGATTTTATAATCCAGCGCTGATTAACACTTTGCTCTCCCCATGTTAAACATAGGGAGCACAAAGTACAGTAACCTCGCACAGAGGAGCGCAAGGTACCAATCGCAAACGGGTTTTTTAACCCATTTGCGTTTGGATTGTAATTTGCAGTAGACACCGCGGCTCACGGTAGTGCTCACGCAAGTGAGCGCTACCGTTAGCAACAAGAGTGTAATAGGGCCCATAATATTTTATATCCTGTATTTGAAAACCTCTAAATTTGTATTTCATTTTTTAAATTCCATGAAAATAACATGAAAATGCTTAACCTGTCTTTCCACAAGTTTTTTTTTCTCCTTGCTGAAATTGCATGTTATTCTGTTTCAATATTGGAACTCTGGGCAAAAATATAAATGAAATTATGAAAAAAAATACATACCTATAATTTGATTTAATGCTGTTTGTACGTGATTTCTCAAATGATGAAACCATTTATACTCTATTGTTGTGGACAGAAATGTATATATTTGCTAATAATATTCAAAGGCTTAGAAAAATGCTCATTTAAGTAGTGTAAGTGGTTAATTAGGATTTATGAATCAAATGCATATTATTCTTTAAACGCTATCTTTGTTTGAGTACGCACATGTAGTTTCTTTTTCCAAGTATCAGGAGAATGTTTTGGGAACATCCGAGAACGTCCTGTAACGAATGTCCTTGACGGCTAAAGGAACAGCTCGAAGACACTGATGTTTTATTTTCTTTAAACTGTATTAAACAATGTCTGTGATGACGAATAGAATGTTGGGCAACAGCCTGTTATCAGTACATGTAATAAAGCATAAAAAGGCTTGTGTATTGTCAATAAAGGGCTCAGAGCAGTCATTTGGCTCGGAAGCTATATAGACGTATTCATTGTCTGTGTGTCTTCTTTATGCGCAAAGCTATCTGACTTCTCCACCAAATTAGAACAGAAACTGGCATCCGAAGACGGACTTCTGTTGTCCATTGCACTATAATTAGAGAATTAATCCCAGAAAAGTACTGTACAGTAGGCACCAAGACATGTAGGGCTCTATTGCACTCCTCGCGCATCGGTTTTGCGCGCACGCAAATGCGCATTTGAGCGAGGACAAAACCATTTGCGCAGAACGTCGTATTTCGTCATTCGCCAAACGATGCGCGTAATCGTCTACCGCGATTGACCCTGCGCGAACCCAGCGCGAGCGCAAGTCCGTGCGCGCATCCTATACTTAACATTGACAGCGCAAATGCACTCGTGCGCTGGTATGCGGATGGTATTACAATCTTTGCCTAACGAACGTTTGCGCGCATTTTCGTAACGTCTTTGAAAAGCAGGAGGTAACTGTAAATTTGATCATCCTGACCGAAACGAAATACACCTTCACAAAAAAAAATACAGCACAGTACAGTTACACATTCTACACATACCCAAACATTAAAATTTATAAATTGTGTCATTGTTAATTTTTTCTTTTTTTGGCTGGTGGTTGTTAATTTTTTTTTTTCTCCTTTTTTTTAGTTTGCAAATATTTTATTGGAAATGGGTGATTGATGTTGGCTTATTCCCGTGACAAATCCCGTGACAGAACAGTCTGCCCACCGATTCCTGCACGCAACGTTCATTTGCGAACGGCTTTGCGCGTTGGATTTGCGCACGAAAAATCTTGAAGGAAGAGAAAATACGCTCGGATCGGAATACCACGTTAATTTGAGCACGATAACGTTTTTTTCCGTGCACCAAAAAAATTGCGTTGCGAGAGGGCATTTGCGCGAAGAATGTAATAGGGGCCAATATGTGCTGATATCAATGCTGAAAGTACATTTTGGGTAAAAATTTGAGAAATTATACAACTAGAAGTTCATGTTTATTGTTGCGACTTTTCATTTCTTCTCCATTCAAAGTGTAAGATATTTATTTTAAGAGTTTGAATGATTTCCATCCATCTCCACTTTTATATAACCAAGCAGACATTCACAATTAAATATTACATTAATATTAAAATATTACTTTTTATAAAAAGTGAGGACTTATCTGGAAAACTGCTGCTTAACTTCCCAACTACATTTTTTCCTGAGATCACAAAAATAGATGTTTTGATGTTTATCGCATTAGACACCAGACCTGTCGTCAGCCTTCGACAATCTGATTTGCCAGTTTTACCCAAGAGGATTATAAACAGACTGACGTTCTCTGTTTTTGGTGTACATGTCCGTTACAACACATTCAGCTTACTGCGCTTTACATTCTCACCTTACAGAATGAGTGTAATGATACATACGGTTCATCACTGGGCACTTACTGAACCCTTTAATGGTATGAGCCGTACACTATTTCTTGCATCATAACATCACGTTATCGCTCCACATAAACACTTATTTCTTTCAAGCAAGGTTTTGTTCTCCCTGGTCCCGATTGTGAGTTCCCACGGGAATAGGGCCCTCGTTTCCTCCTGTACTGGTTTGTCAAAATGTTGTTCAATGTATTGTAACCCCGTCTATACTGTGCCTATTGTACAACACTGCGGAATATGCTGGTGCTTCATAAATAAAGATTAATAATAATAATATCCCTATTAAAACTATATGGGCTCTATTACATTCTTTGCGCAAAAACGCTCTCGCAGCGCGTTAATTTGTGCGCGAAGTGTTAAACGTTAACGCGCGTAAATTAACGCTGGTATTACAATCCAAGCACATTTTTTCATCTGTCACAAAATAACGCGTGTAAAAAAGATGCGCAAAAACGCGTGCGCATTAATGCTGCGCGCAGAAATCGGTGTGAGGACTGTTTTTTCACACGATTCAGCCAATCAGAATTAAGAACCACAATTGTCTCCCGTTAAGTTTTTGCGCCTGTCAAAATCAATGAGTATATATGCTGCAGCGATAATAAAAACACGCACAACTTCAAAATTTTATTGTTTGGGTATGCGTAGAATGTGTAACTATACTGTGCTGTATTTTTTTTTTTTTTGGGCTGGTGTATTTGGTTTCGGCCAGGACGTTCAGATTTGCCATTAACACCAGCTTTTAAAAGACGTTAAAATTATGCGCACAAACGCTGTCCGTTAAGATTTGCGCATAGATTGTAATACCATCCGCGTACCAGCGCACAAATGCATCTGCACTCACAATGTTAAGTATAGGATGCGCAAAGTACATTACGCTCGCAAAGGGTTCACGCAGGTTCACCCGCGTTAGACGTTAACGTGCATTTTTTTGCGCAGACGTTGTAATACCACGTTCTGCGCAAAGGGTTTTGCCCCTCGCATTAATGCGTTTTTGCGCACGCGTCAACGTGTAAGAATGTAAAAGAGCCCTATTTGTTTTATGTTTGTTTAGAGTTTAGACTGTATTGATACACACAATTGAAACACACGAAATGCTTACTTATATAGGAGGTTATTCAACAAGTGTTGCTGTTGGTTGAGGTTGGAAACACCGGCAAAAATCACCTATCTTGAAACCCTGACAGGCGACAGTGCTCATGAAAGTAAGCTTTAAAGAACGGCAGGAGAAGCTTCACAGTGAAGTTTTTCCTGCCTGTTTTTTAAACTGTTTTTCGTTAATTCCCAGAGTTTGTTGCCATTGCAACAACGGAAAACGCCAACACTTACTAAATAACTCCCTTAGCATATTGGTTTGACAACATGTTAGTGGACAAAGCTATGCACTGCTCTTAACCCCTTGCTGACAAAGGACGTGCTATGCCATCCTACAGCAAGTGGGCTTTAAAGACGCAGGACGACATAGCACATCCCATGCTTTTGATCCCCCTTCCGCCAATACTCACCTCTCTATCTGGTGTCCCACGCAGACTGACTTCCTTGAAGTCAGATCTGCGTGTTTATACCCCTCCTGATGCACTGATGTCATCGCAACGGGCGCAATGATGTCAGTTTCAGGCGCGCCCCCGAGTCTGCTGAAAAAAAGGATATATAATTTGTCTGGGTCGTACAATAAATAGTGACTTCAAATCGCGTTTAAACATGATGAGCAAAAACAGACAAAATGAGCTCAGCACCCTTCTACTTTTAGAAGTGTTCTGAACTTGTGAAATTGCCCCCATCCTTAAGGGGTTAAGATCTTTCATAAATATATGGCTAGAGGTCTGACTGTGATAGGAGAAAATATATCAATAAAACAAATTATAATACAAATATCAAACAAACAAAAACGATTTTTTAATCTAGAAAAAAATGTAAAAAAAGAATCCAGTCATTAGCAATAAGACAGCATTTTTTGGTGGAAAAAAGAAAGAACAGCATCTGGAAATAAAACACTGATTGCAAGGGTTAATAAAAGGACAAAAGCCTCTCGTGAATACATTGTCACTTCTTTCAAGCCCAGATATCCAAAGAAAACAGTAAGATTAGGCCATTTATGTGCGATAGATGTGTATCAAGAAATAAATAGCTTGTGCTGCCGAATGTGGTGTCAGAAATTTTAATTTTAGTTTAATAAATATATATTGGTCAAAAATGTGTCAGAACTTTAATTTCCTCAACTTTATCTTTTTTTTATATTTTAAATTGAAGGTGACTTGAGGATAAATTCTATTACACCATAAGTAAGAGTTTGATCCCGATTATTATTACTATCAGACAGGTGAGGGCTGTTTAATATTTGCAATAGACGTACAAAAACAGAGACGTGCTCTGACAATTTACGTTAAAAGTGGTATTGTTTATTTAGACAACAATTTTGAGAGCCATGGGAAAATCTCAATTTACACAGTTTAGCACAATGAGCATGCCGAGCTTGCGCTTCGCCAGCAGACCTGCTTTTCAGAGGTTTATATCACACGGTGCTAACATTAACACTGAAATGTCATGTTAAGTAAAAACACTCGATTTAGTATTTCTTGGGACAGGGAAGGGAAGACGGCAAAGGACATCCATGATCAGTAAAGTGCCTCAACCTTGGTGGTCCTTAAGGATTATTTTAGACATACTTTGAAAGGTCACACGACAGGTTAATCAGCTTAATGTACAAGAGGCCACAAAGAATAACCAATTCGGGAGGAATGTTTGCGAATAATGTGTCCTTTTTCTTAGATTCTTAGATTGTTTTATCTAAAGAAAAAAAAAAAGGGCATATTGCAAGATTTAAATCACAAAACGCATTCATAAAGGAAAAGGGTGGAAAAAGAAGTGTCAAAATTTACATAAGGAAAAAATAAAAAGCAAAAACCAGGTTCTATAAATTTAAATACAAAATAAAATCTTGCAGAGCCTGTTTGGTTTAAAGAGGAGTTATAAAAAAAGTTTTAATATTTCTATTCGCTCACTAAGAATTATATGAATTTTATATTTCAATCGTGGCTCTGTTTTTCTTCACATTTATTTTCAAAAATATTTGCTTAGTCTTATACATGTAAATATATTAATAAATGTATACATGGTGTATAGAAATGCACTATATCCTAGGGGGGAAAAACTGTGTGTGGAAAGTGTTGGTCTGCTCCTGAAAAATTATCCCTCAAAGGGGATTAGCGCAGTAGACCAGATATTAATTACTAAGTGGATAAAGCTCACAAGTAAACAAGAAGAATAACATCCCTCTAGAAAAGACTGGCAGGATAGGAACCAGTTGCAACAAAACTGGAAAGTTCCCTGGCGAAGTGATAAGCGTATATAAATTCATTGGTGTATTTTAGTTTTGTGCTGCCCTAGGCAACACAACATTTGGGCACACCCCCTCCCCCCATATCAGAGAGTTCCACAGTAATAAATCTCATGGTAATGGGCAGTGCGTATGAGTGTACACAGGATCCACAGCAAAAAACTCATGTAATGGGCAGTGCATATGACCGTACACAGGATCCACAGCAAAAAACTCACATAATTGGCAGTGCGTATGAGCGTACATGTACACAGGATCCACAGCAATAAAACTCACTTAATAAGCAGTGCGTAAGAGCATACACAGGATCCACAGCATTTTTTTAAATATATATATTTACCATCCTCTGTGGTGCTGCAGGGGCGGGCAGGCGACCAGCCGGTGACACATGGCCCGTTGCTGAAATGTGCCCCCTCAGCTCGAGCGTGGAACTTACTGGGCAGTGACTGCCAGGCAGCTTCTTAACGTGTCACTTTTTACACGCCTGCGCGGCTCTCACTCTCGGCTACATTTGATGACGTGAGTGTGGCAGAGAGTGAGAGCCAGGCGGGGGCATAAAAAGTGACGCATTCAGAAGCTGCCTGGCAATCACGGCCCTGCAATGCTCAGTGGATCAGTAAGATCCACGCCCGAGCCGAGGGGACACCTTTCAGCAACCGGCCGAATGGCACCAGCTGGAGACAGGCCCGGTGCGGATGTTTGGGGGGCATTTTTTGCCGCCCCCCTGGATTCTGAGGCCCTAAGTAAACGCCTTGTTTGCCTCGCAGTAGATACACCCAGTCACGTGTGGTGAGGTCAGTGGCTGGTGAGACTGGTATCATACACCCCTGTATAAATTATAAATAGATAAATATTAGTGGCCCACTTTGTCTATCACGATACAGAAACACACAGAGATATATACATATATATACACACACACATACGCACTCCTATAAAAACCCCTATAAACACCCACATAAGAGTGTAATAGCAATCCCCGTCGATAAGATAACTACAGGAGATGTTATGTATAACTGTATACTACTACTATCTGAAGTTATCTTTTCGCCAGCAACGGAATAGGGCACTATGGGTATGTTACGTTTACAACAGCTCTGGTTAAGTCTACACCAACCTTGGAATAGAGCCAAATGTGTTTACTATATGTCTATCTTTCTGTCTGATGTCTGAACATTGTAGTGGTTTGTAGAACAAATTGGAATACTTCATTGTGCAAGGGAGAAGAAAATACTTTTTCATGTGTCTCCTCATTATTTCACCTTCTGGATCTTTCTTTGGATCATTACCCAGATCTCATATGAATGGCCTAATTTCCTGGACATTTACTGAAAGAGATTTAGAACTTGGAGATGGACTGTGTTGTAGATCCTACAGGACCTCTTGGAGATTGAAAATTCAGCTTGCTTGCATTCTTTGTGCATCTTTTTAAATTGTATTTGTTTTTCTGTTATAACTAAAAAAAGAGAGAGCACTTATTACATTTTCTACCTTTACAAGAAATTTTAAGACTCGTTTGTAGACTTTGAAGGACCTTATCTGGACTTGTTGTTTTATTGTTAGTTGTGAATGCATCATTCTGGTTTATTTATTGGTACTTTATTGGTTTCATTTGCTTTCCCTTTAAGGTTTATTGCTGTCTTTGAGGGTTTTCTCCCCTTTGTTTAGACAGAGGCATTCTTATTTCAACTAGGAAGCATATTCAGACCTTTACTTTATTTATTTAGTGTCTATTTTTGCTTTCTGTTTATCTACAGGTCTATTCAAAGAAAGGTGAAACTCAGGAGAATGACTGGAGAAGTGAAAATTCTAGCAGGGTTATTCAAAGAGATCGGAATTGCTTGAGAAAGGTAACCGAATGCTGAAAATCAGCGTTCGGTTACCTTTCTTGGCTATTCGGCTATCCAGAGAGCAGGCAATTCGCCAAATCCTGGTGAATTGCCTGCACATACGGTGCCTGTTCGGTGCCTGTTCGAGGGCAGTGAAATCCCCATGAAAAAGCACTGCTTCGGCTATTCAGAGAATGAAAACCAGCAGTGAAAGGTTTCCCGAAATGCCCTGCCATTCGGTGGTTTAATTCGGCAAATTTATTCAGGAGAATCACATAGGCTTCAATGTTAAAAATATTCTGCAGTATTCTGCAGTAATTCTGCAGTAAAGAGAGTCTTTATTTATAGATTTTTTTAGGATATTTTAAGCATTTTATTTATTTTTTTTTTTTTTTTAAAAGTCCGATTTTTTTTTTTTTTTAAGTTTACTTATTTTTTCTGTAACAGCTCTCTTTATTATCATTCCCTGGACCTCATATGCAAATTTCAGACATTTTCGCTCAGTAGTTTCTTTGCAAACAGCGTTTCACTTTTCAAACATTCATGCAAACTGTTTTTCTAATTTATTCACTTCACTCTGTCTGCGGTGTCGGCTTTTTCCGCCGGCTTCGCTGTGGGTGATCGGCTCCTGCTCGGGTTTTTCCGTGGTTTTCGGCGGGTTAATCCAGATGTTTTTGTGGGTTTTCGGCGTGCATTCGCTGGGTTTTGCGGTGAGTTTTTGTCGGGTTTACGGTAGCTTTTCCCTGCAATTCGGGGACCCTGTGGTGCTTGCTGAATACACCGCAGGGTCACCGAAATGGGATCGGCAAAACGAACCGAATTGAAGAGAACGAAAAGTCACTGAACGTGCAGTGACTTTTCGAATCTCTTTGAATAACCCTGTAGGTCTCACTTTCCAAATCGGATATTTGGTCTTGATTGTTCTCTTCTCCTGCCAATTCTCCTGATTTTCACCTTTCTCTGAATAACCCTGTAAATGTTTCATGTGTCTGAAAGAAGTGAAATGTCTGTTGCTGCTAACCTCCCCTTTTTCATGATTTCTCTAATTTTGTACTTTTACTACACAAAGGTCCTTATTGTATGGATCAGGGCACAGTTCTGTGTCTATGTTAGACATTTGTATTTTTTAATGAAGAAAAATTATGACATTTTTTTCTTATTTTTTTTGCAGTTGATACAATCCAAATTAAGAGTTTTCTGTATAAGTAATATGACTTAAAAGCAGATTGCTTGAGCAATTAATCATGCAGTTTTCGTACCACTGATGAAAGGAGGAAGGTCCATATTACCTACTATTTGCCTCACATGTTTGGGAATTGAGGGGTCATGTAAAGTGGTCATACTGACATCTTCTTTTGACCGCTATACATTTGGGTATCGGAGTGAGCAATTACAGACTATCAGGGTTATTCAAAGAAAGCCGATCTGGCCCCGAAATGTAACCGGACACTGAAATTCAGCGTACGGCTACATTCAGGGCCGCCATCAGGGTATTACGCCCCATGCTGTCATAAGGGGCCTGGGCCCAGGGGGGGGTCCCGGGCCCCGTCAGCAGCGGCGTCGCCCTTTTTACAGCTCTGGTATCGGACTCGATGAGTCCGAATCCGGAGCTGTGCCTCTGCTGCAGGAGCCGGAGGAGACACTGGGTCTCCTCCGGCTCCTGGCAGCTTCACTGGGTGGGGCCAAACAGCGTGAAGCTGTGCACCTGAGACGGAGGGCCCGGGCTGAAGACAAGCAGACAGAAGAAAAAAAGATAGAAGAAAAGAAGATTGAAGAAAAGGAGAAGAAAACAAGAGCTGAAGGAAGGAAGACAGCGGAGTGGTTGAGCCAGGGCCCAGCCTAGACCCAGACCCCAGGACCCAGACCCCAGGGCTCAGACCCCAAGGGCCAGACCCCAAGGCCCAGACTCAGGGCCCAGACCCCAAAGCCCAGACCCCAAGGCCCAGACCCAGGGCCCAGACCCAAGGAGCAGACCCCAAGGCCCAGGGCCCAGACCCCAAGGCCCAGACCCCAAGGCCCAGGGCCCAGACCCCAAGGACCAGATCCCCAAGGCCCAGACCCAAAGGCCCAGACCAAAGGCCCAGACCAAAGGCCCAGACCCCGGGCCCAAGGCTCAGACCCCAAGGCCCAAACCCAGTGCCCAGACCCCAAGGCCCAAACCCAGGGCCCAGATCCATGGCCCAGACCCAAGGCCCAGACCCCAAGGCCCAGACCCCAGGGCCCAGACCCCAAGGCCCAGACCCCAAGGCCCAGACCCCCAGGGACCAGACCCCAAGGCCCAGGGACCAGGGCCCAGACCCCAAGGCCCAGCCCAGACCCCAAGGCCCAGACCCAGGCCCAGACCCAAGGAGCAGACCCCAAGGCCCAGGGCCCAGACCCTAAGGCCCAGACCCCAAGGCCAGGGCCCAGACCCCAAGGCCCAGACCCAAGGAGCAGACCCCAAGGCCCAGACCCCAAGGACCAGATCCCCAAGGCCCAGACCCAAAGGCCCAGACCAAAGGCCCAGACCAAAGGCCCAGACCCCGGGCCCAAGGCTCAGACCCCAAGGCCCAAACCCAGTGCCCAGACCCCAAGGCCCAAACCCAGGGCCCAGATCCATGGCCCAGACCAAGGCCCAGACCCCAAGGCCCAAACCCAGGGCCCAGATCCATGGCCCAGACCCCAAGGCCCAGACCCCCAGGGACCAGACCCCAAGGCCCAGGGACCAGGGCCCAGACCCCAAGGCCCAGCCCAGACCCCAAGGCCCAGAGCACAGACCCCAAGGCCTAGACCCCAAGGCCCAAACCAGACCCAGGGACCAGGCCCAGACCCAATGGCCATCATATACAGCCCTTTACTGTGAGATTTATTGCTGTGGATTCTGTGATACGCTCATACACACTGCACATTACTGGGAGTTTTATTGCTGTGGTGCTATGTTATGTCCTTTTTTTTGAAGGGGAGAAAAGCTGTTAGAGGTTGAGGGAGTGCCGGGGGCTGCCCCGGGGGGCCCCATCGTGAGGTTTAGTAAGGGGCCCCATCATTTCTGATGGCTGCCCTGGCTACATTTCTTGGCCATTCGGCTATTCTGAGAGCAGGCAATTTGCCAAATGTTGGCAAATTGCCTGCACATATAGTGCTGTTCAAGGGCAGTGAAATCCCCAATAGAGAAGCAATGCTTTGTCTATTCAGAGAACACCGAACAGCCGTGAAAAGCTGCCGAAGTGCCCTGCTGTTTGGTGGTTCTATTCGACAGGTTTATTCAGGAGAATACCATTGGCTTCAATGTTAAAAATATTCCAGTTTTAATTCAATATATAATAAACCGTTGATTATAATATTCTGCAGTAAAAAGTCTCTTTTATTTATAGATTTTTTTGAATCTTTTAGGCATTTTTGGGGATTTTTTTTGTCAATTTATTTTTCTGGGGATTTTTTAAAATCGTTTTTTCATTTTTCTGTAACACACCTTTTTATTATCATTCATAGGATCTTATATGTAAATTCCAGGCATTTTCGATCAGTAGTTTTTTTGTAAACAGCCTTTCAATTTTCAAATTCATTGGGTTTTTTTTCACCCCGTTCGTCTGCATGTCGGCTTTTTCTGGCGGCTGCTCTGTGCTGTGATCGCCGGCTGCTCAGATTTTTCCAGCTGTTCGGCGTGTTTTTGTGCGGTTTCTGCGGGTTTTCGGTGAGTGTTCGGTGAGTATTAGGTGAGTGTTCGGCGAGTGTTCTCCTGGTTTGCGGCGAGTATCCCCTGCACTACGGGGGCCCTGCGGTGCTTGCTGAAAACTCTGCAGGGTTGGCGAACTAGGAATCCCTGAATTGCCTCGAAGTGCGGGGAACAAAAAGTCACCGAACGTGCGGTGACTTTTCGAATCTCTTTGAATAACCCTGTCTGTGAGTTTAGTTCTTCTCCAAATTCTGGAGCCACTATATATTCCACAGGTAGAAATGTAATCTTTAAAGCTTCATTCACACTGATAAAACACATGCAAATAAATGGCTTCATACACATAGCTGCATATGGAGCCGTATATTTGTATTGGTAAACGCGCGCAAAAACAGAATGGAACCGAGCTGCGTCTCGGCAGCGTATTTTTCCATTTTTACGCGTGTTTATGTGTGTATACGCGTGTGCGCACGCTTATACTGGTGTACATTACTAAGTTTAATCCCCCCGACGGTGTTCCTGAGTGTGGCTCGGGGTTAACTGTCAGTGCTGAAAGCGGTAACCCAGAGCTACACTCGGGCTGCATACGTTACCTGTCCCTGCGTTCCCTCGCTGATCCCCGCTGTCTCCTCCGGCGATCACGGCGCTTTACTTCCTGGTGCTCTTCTCACGAGAAGGGAACCAGGAAGTAAAACTCCGCGATCACGGGAGGAGGCAGCGGGAAACAGCGAGGGAGCGCAGGGACAGGTTACGTATGCAGCAGCAGCCCGGGCGTGGCTTGGGGTTACCACTTTTAGCACTGAAAGTTAACCCTGAGCCACACTCGACCAGGGGACCAGGGTTTAATTGAATATGGCGTATACATGCGTATGTGCGTGCATATACGCGTGTATATGCAATATTCAATTAAATCCTATTTTGTGTATGAATGAGGTCTAAAGGGTTTGACTAAGAAGTTCAAGAAATAGCTCTGAGATACTGTATCAAACTAAACAAGTACAAAAACATGGAATATTCCATATTTAAACCCAAACTATATCCTTTTTTTTACCCCTAATGCAATTGTGGCACTAGTTATGCTGTTACATTTGTTTGCCTCTTATATCATCTATATCAATATTATAAAACAGTACCAATATATAATTGGTATATTAGATATGAGATATATATTAATAGAACAGTAAAATTATAAATACATTTACAGAAATAAGCAAACAATTGTTGAAAATATAGAATATAAGGAAGATATATCGACCCCTTCAAATGTTTTCCACAAAACAGCTGGCATGACCCAGTGGTGATGATATGGAAAATCACTTTCTTTTACCCACACAGTAAAAATGTACAGAAGCATCTCTACTGTACATTTTTACTCTCAGGGGCTTGGGTCGAAATCCCTACAACCAGGTTCCCTAATGCCAAAATCCCGACGGCCAAATTCCATACACAGACAACTCCCTGACGGCCAACTTCCCTACACAGATAACTCCCTGACGACCAACTTAACAACCCAGACAACTCCCTGACGGCCAACTTCCAGACATCCAAAATCCCAGCGGCTAATACTAACCCTACTCCTAACCCCCTAAACCTAGCCCTAACCCTAACCCCCTAAACCTAACCCCCTAAACTCAACCCTAACCCCCTAAACCTAGCCCATACCCTAACCCCTAAACCTAGCCCTAACTCTCTAAACCTAGCCCTAATCCCCTAAACCTAACTCCCTAAGGGTTAGGGTGTTAGTATTAGGGTTAGCCGCTGGGATTTTGGATGTCTGGAAGTTGGCTGTGTAGGGAACTTGGTATGTCGGCACTTGTTCTGTCTGGAAGTTGGCCGTCGGGATGTTGGCATTAAGGAACCTGGTTGTAGGGATTTTGTCCGGCACCCTTACTCTCAGTAAACCCTATTTGACAGGGAGACGGCTTGAAGTGAAAAATGGAACTCAAACCTTTGCAAACAATTTCAATATATCGACAGTCGTGTCAGATGTTTTAAATTTTCGGGGGCATGACTTGGAACCCTTTTGCAAGACTGTTTCATTTGCAGTAAACAAAATTGTTTTGCATTGCCCATTGAGTATACTTGATCTTGGGCCCCTGCAGGAGCTTTTGACAATCAAATATATTTGATCAAGGTAGTGAATGGGTTAACTCATTAGAGATTTTTGCCAGGTGCATCTAAGTCTTATAAAGGATACATTGCATCACTTCAAATACAATTTTGCTGTGTGATAAGAATTATAACCCTCAAAGGAAAGGTATGTTTTTAACATACAGTCATGACCGAATTAAGAAAATCATGTGTTTATCCGTTATTACCAATCTATTGTTTCTAAAAGCATCTCACTTGCCATCTACATGGACACAAATGAAAACTACAGATACAGTATGCACAGCAGCTGAAAAAGCACACATTCATTCATTAAATTATGTCTTCTAGAAAGCATGGATAGTTTAATTTCCTGAATATGAGATAATAAACCATAGGGTAATCACAATAAAATGAGAAATGGATTGCTTCATGCATTGAAATAGATAAGTCAAATCATAATTTTTCTGGCCCTAAAATAGATAGGGAAGGCAGCTTTGCAATATGTATTAAATTATTCAATAAAATAGGTAAAATGCATTATTGTGTGTAATAATATCTTATGTGATTATAGAAATGGAAGTATACATTGCTGTGTGATGGGCAACACAATACCCAGCCCCCTTTCATTCAAATGATTTTATCTCCAGGTGCTAGAGAACATCTCTCTTTGTGCTGATAGGTAATATTAACAGCATTATGTCTCTGCTTTATTTCTATTGCCCAAACATTATCAGGGTTATTCAGAGAGAGGTGAAAACCAGGAGAATTGCCAGGAGAATGAACAATCTAGACCAAATAGCCAATTTGGAAAGTGAGATAAATGAGAAAATTTTTCTGGTTTGGCTATTTTGACCTCGAATTTTCAATTCTCCAGTCATTCTCCTGGTCTTCACATCTCTCTGAATAACCCTGTATATTTAATTCTATAACATCTAAGAGAACGATCACCTGAGTTACCAATTGTGTTACTTTTATAAATGGGCATCTTCATCTTTACACATTATATAATGATTTTTCACGTAAAGCAAAAAAGAACTAAAGTACTTAAAGGGATATGCATGTCTAGGAACAAAAACAAATTGACATTTAAACACTTTTATACCTATAGACCAGTGGTTCTCAACCGCAGTCCTCAAGTACCCCTAACAGGCCAGGTTTTCCAGATATGTGAAGCACAGCACAGGTGATATGATTTGCTGCTCAGTTATTACAGGATTTAGTCTGCTTTTTTCCAAGGTGATCCTTAAAATCTGACCTGTTGGGGGTACTTGAGGACCGCGGTTGGGAACCACTGCTGTAGACAAACTAGAATAAATCAATAAAAGTTTTAAAAAGTGTATATAATTATTATTTTCTTGCTTTAAACTCTGTCATTTCATCTTCTCTGGCGTTGCCCCTCAGCTAGGGGTGTTTCTTCAGCTCCTATTTCCTGAATAGTCCCCGCCTCCTCCCCACCCACTACTCCACCCATCAAAGCTTCACATGAACTACATTTCCTGCTACATCTTACCTACAGCCCCCATGCACCCCACTACTTCACATACTCAGCTATTACCCTCACCTGGTGTGTCACCCCTCTTCTCTTAGATTGTAAGCTCTTGGATAGGGTCCTCTCTCCTACTATTCTGTGTTTAACTTGTATGGACATTTGTTATTCTGCCTCCCCATTGTACATTGCTATGAAAGTTGCTAGCGCTTTATAAATACCTGTAACTGTATGAACTAACACAAGCTGTGCAGCTCAGGACCTCAGACGGACAACTGAGGACATAGAAAGAAACTGGGGAAACTGAGGAACTGAATATTAGCATCTCTGCAACTGTGAAAGCAAAACACACTCACACACTCACACTCGTTCACACACTCACCCGCTGACTTGCTCACACACACAGACTCACTTACCCACTGACACGCTCACTTGCGTTCTTTCATGGTTCACCTACTCCCTGTCTCACACAAAGTTCCTCACACAGTCACTCCCTCTCACACTCTATCTTGTGCTGTCTGTCTCTTGCGCGTGCTCTCTCTCACTGCATCTTTTCTTGCTTGCCCTCTGCTTTATTTTGCTGTCTTTTTCTCTTTACCGTTTTTTGCTGTGTCTCTGTGCTTTTCTTTGTTGTCCCTCTCTCTGCTGTCTCTTTTTCTCCCTGTGTGTATGGATTTCTTTCCTTTCCTGTCTCTGCAGTAGCTGGGGGTGAAACTTCTGCCCCGCCCTCCCCTCAGGTCACAGTACAGGAGGGAGGAGGAGCAATTCAATCGCACATGCTCAGTGTGTTTTTTATCTACCTAGGTATACACACTGATTGGTTAGCTCAAAGTGCCTCCTGAGGTGCAGACGTGGAAAACGCCAAGAAAGAAAAGCAGGTAAATATGAAAAAAAAAATCTTATTTAGCAAACATAAAAAGCAAGTAAATGACACTACTGACTCATTTAGAAGGCATTGCATGTTTTTAAAAGCACAATAGCAAAGCATGCATGTCCCTTTAACACTGTTCATTTACTTTTAGTTAATATAGAATGCTTTTATGATAGAATAATATGTATAATGCAACATCTCTGGTAAAAATTAAGAATGACAATGTTAGGGGAAATGTCATTACCATGACAACGAGTCAATATTTTCACAAATAAAAGGGGTTTTAAGTCCTTACTGGTCGTATTTACTTTCCAATTAGTAATTGTCTATGACATGTTGAGTACCTGGTCCATTAACTGCATCAATTTTAAGTGAGTAGCAGTTTTACAATACAAATAACTGTATTCACTTTGGACCCAACGATCAAAGACATTTGTGAAGAGAAAATATGCCGCAGAAAGCTCAATGCGTTTGCGAGTATTTGCTTAGCTTCTCTTTTCAAATATCTATTGTCCCAGCCAACCAGTGCTGTCTTTCCATTATTCTTTATTTTCTCTGATAGAACCATCTTCTGCTAGCTATCCCATTCGACTGACTCTTACAAACTGCACAAAATCGTCTTCTTTACTCCTCACTTTTCATGGAAAGCATTATAAAATGAACCAGTGGATTATTTATTACCTTGGATATTTTTGTCTGGGTCTAAGGGGGTTATTCAGAGAGATCTGAAATGTGCCCGAAATGTAACCGGACACTGAAATTCAGCGGACGGGGATATTTCGGGGCCATTCGCCTATTCAGAGAGCAGACAATTCGCCAAATTTTGGTGAATTGTCTGCACGTACGGTGCCTGTTCGAGGGCAGTGAAATCCCCCCATAGAGAAGCAATGGTTCATCTATTTAGAGACACCAAGCAACAGGGAAATGTTGCCGAAATGCCCTGCTGTTCGGTGGTTTCATTAAACAGGTTTATTCAGGAGAATCCCATATGCTTAAATGTTAAAAATATTCCCATTTTAATCCAATATCTAATACACCATTTATTATTTTATTCTGCTGTAAAGAGTCTATAGATTTTTTTAGGCATTTTTATGATTTTTTCAGCAAACTTTTTTTCTGTTTTTTTTTAATAGTTTTTCAATTTTCCTTAACAGGCCTTTTTATTATCATTCATAGGACCTTATGTGTAAATATCAGGCATTTTCGTTCAGTAGCTGTTTGCAAACAGCGTTTCAGTTTTCAAACTTTCAAGCGTACTTTTTTTTTTTTTTACCACGTTCGTCTGCCTGTTGGGTTTTTCCGGCGGCTGCTCTGCGCCGTGATCGGCTACTAGTCGGGTTTTTCCGGTGTGTTCGGTGGGGTTTTTTTGTGGGTTTGTATTGAGTTTTCCCTGCACTACGGGGGGCCCTGTGGTGCTTGCTGAATACACCGCAGGGTCGGCGAACTAGAATCGCCAATTTGCCCCGAAGTGGGGGGAATGAAAAGTTGCCGAACTTGCGGTGACTTTCGGATCTCTCTGAATAACCCTGTAAGCATTGGCCTCCACTTTGGAATGCATTTCTGTTTTTACAATCAATTATGAGTGAAAATGCTGTCTTACATCTAAATTAACATTTAAGATCACATTCTGGATGGCATTCAAATCTTGTAAAAAGAGAAGAGATTGCTTTGATCACAAGGCAATTTATTCTACCTTGAATATTACAAACAGAATGTGAAGGTTAATATCAATTGTGAATAGATAAGTTTCTTTATTGTTTCGACATTTGAACTTTATTCAAAGACATTCCATAGCACTATGGGAATATAAAGTTGATATGTGAAATAAACTCATACAATTATTTTGGCACAAAGCTACTCAGATTCTCATCACATCGCAAATAACTAATTTAAATTGGATATCAATCTTGGATAATCTTACCAAAAATATGTTTCCTTTTTTTATTAGCAGTTTCGGAATACACAAAGACTGCCAGAAATTATATTAAGAAAAGACTGCAATGAAATGCAAGATGACATGGAAGATATAAGCAAAAACGGGGGAAACGGTAATACGTCCTCCCATACAAAGCAGGAAAGAAACCTTAAATCAGGGAGATGAGGTTGAGTTGACGAAGAGGTAAACAGATTCTGGAAGAGAACAGAAGGAGCTAGTAATAAGGGGCAGGAAAAGGGAAATAGAGGTAAAAAAACTGAGAAGCGAAGAAACTTGGGGCCCTATTACAATGTTGGTGCTAACTTAACCAGTGCTGTTGTAAACTTAAAACCTCCATAGACTATAATGGCTCTGGTAAGTTTACAACAGCTCTGGTTAAGTTAGCACCAACTATCAGGGTTATCCAAAGAGATTCGAAAAGTCACTGCACGTTCGGTGACTTTTCGTTCTCTTCAATACGGTTCGTGTTGCCGATCCCATTTCGGTGACCCTGCGGTGTATTCAGCAAGCACCACAGGGTCCCCGAATTGCAGGGAAAGGCTGTCACAAACCCAACGAAAACGAACCGTAAAACCCAGCGAATGCACGCCGAAAACCTGCAAAAACATCTGGATTAAACCGTCAAAGACGCCGGAAAAAGCCGAGCAGGAGCCGATCACACGCAGCGAAGCCGCCGGAAAAAGCCGAGAAAAAGCCAACACCGCAGACAGAGGGAGGTGAATAAATTAGCAAAACAGTTTGTATGAATGTGAAAGTGAAAAGCTGTTTGCAAAGAAACTACTGAGCGAAAATGTCTGAAATTTACATATGAGATCCAGGGAATGATAATAAAGAGGGCTGTTAAAGGAAAAAGAAGAAAACTTAAAAAAAAATTCAGAAAATTGCTTAAAGAGACTCTTTACTGCAGAATTTTATAATGAACGGTTTATTAGATATTGAATTAAAACGAGAATATTTTTAACATTGAAGCCTATGGGATTCAACTGAATAAATCTGCTGCATGAAACCACCGAATGGAAGGGGATTTCGGGAACCTTTCACTGCTGGTTTTTGTTCTCTGAATAGCCGAAGCAGTGCATTTTCATGGGGATTTAACTGCCCTCGAACAGGCACCGAACAGGCACCGTATGTGCAGGCAATTCGCTAGGATTTGGCGAATTGCCTGCTCTCTGGATAGCCGAATCAGCGTTCGGTTACCTTTCTCAAGCAATTCGGATCTCTTTGGATAACCCTGTATGTGATATGTCCCTTAGTGGGCAAGGAGGATGGGTAGTGGGAGAGGAGAGTAGGAGCATATTTAGGCTTGGTGCTGCCCTGCGCTGCTGTTTCTAATGCCCTCACCAAAAATTATTTTGAACATAAACATGTACACCAGCTAATAACTAATAACATTTATAATAGGTTAGAGAATATCTGCTGGTAGAACAGAGCTACAAAGAAATAACAATACATCTGGACACCTCAAGCATAGTGGAACTTTAAAAGAAAGAACATTAGAGAAGAAATGCTGCCCCCTCCAAACTGTTGCCTTAGGCCCAGGCCTAGTTGACCTATGCAAAAAATACATTCCTGAAGGACAGTATAGAGAGTGCTGGTGAGAGAGAATAGGGTAAAAGAAAGTAAGGGACTTGCCAACAAAAGCAGTTATGAAGGAGGACACGATGGAATCAAGAAGCCCTATTCCAAACTAGCTATTACTTACGGCACATAAATGGAAAATCCTGCACACGCCATTTTCGATTTGCAGTTTTCTATTAGTGACAGAGCCTCGAGTCAGAATATTTGCGAACAGTTTGCACATATTGGCAGGCTCACGGAGTCCATATGACCTTGTATGGGCTCTCTATGGGCATTGTCATATTGAGACAGCGGAAGAGCAATGCATTATTTAAAGATATGCGTAATGGACTTTGGTAGTATAAATAATTTTATTTACAGTACACCCTTAAAAAGTGGGATTTTTGAAAGCTATTATTATATTAATATACTTAAATTGTGCCTTTCATGCTGGACAGAAATTTTGCACGTTGGACAAATAATCACTTCCTTTATATGTTTCAGTGTTTTTTAGTTAATAAACATATTGAGGAATTTTGAGTAATTCGCCAGCAACGTTTTGCTATCACATTGTCTGTACCCTTATTGGTCACTGACAACACCAGAAAGGGCCAATCATGCATCACTAGGGTGAACATGGCAGTGCCTGCCTGGCACCGAAGTGAGGGAACCATTTCTTGTGACAATAGAAGGAATATAGCAAAATTTACTTTAACTAAGAAAATGTATTTCCATTACAAACATAGATATACAGAATGTTGGAAATAGATTGAATGGAGCTTTACAATAAATGCCAATTAAATTAATTGTAAGCGTAGGATAAATTTTCTGCTCCAGCTTATAAAGAGCGAGTGCTCCATCTTCTATATAAACTATACAAATGAAAATAAGCATCTCAAAAAAACCAATGAACTTAATTATCACATGTCAAGAGCTAACCTTCAATCGAAGACATGTAATGACCTGTCCCAGTAATCCTTTGTTTTCTTTAGTCATTATAAAAGATCGTATGGATTCAAAAATCCCTGCATGCATTATTATGATATACATCTTCATAACAATACAGGTGGCGTCACTAGCTTCAGGGTAACAAAATAATATGTTGATTTAGGTGTTATTAATATGAAATACTGTAAAGGTCTTTTTTACATGTTGTCTCACATGTGTCTATAGATTGTCTCCATAACTGCTGCGTGACAATGGCACCATGAGAAGGTTGGTGAGTGGAGCCTCAAACATTATTTATTGAAGGGGACATGTAAATTAATCTAATCCCCCTGTGGATATACTGACCGCGTTTTTAACACCAACTGGAAAATTACAGGTAAAGTCTGTCACAGACTGCCAAAAGGCTCAATTTTTTCACCTTATGTATACATTTGGATTCTTTCATTATTTTAAATATCTTTCTGTACAATCAATGCAGGTTTGAAATCACTAACAACTTACTCAAGGGAATGTAAGGAAAAGAGTAAGAAAAGCACAAGTTCAATTCAGCTTTATCTGGTTGGGCAATATGTATCCTATTAAGAAATATTGGAGAATAAGAAGGCAATATTTTGGACTTCGTCCAAATTAAAAATCAGCAATACATGTACACATAGGAGAATAGGAGATAGGTTTGGACATACAAACATATATATACATATTTATCCATAATTAAAAGCCCTGTAGCACTGTTTCTAAATAGCTAAGCAAATCAAATATCAAAAATTATATTTATAGAGAAAACAAATATCAAATGTGTAAAGTCAGTGACAGTGAAGCAGAATGAGCCATAATCCTTATCATTCCATTTGGTTTTACTGTCAGGTGAAACTTTGTATGAGGTGGTGAAACAATGGTGTAAAGTTCAGCAATGTTTGACATGATCTTTCAAGTCAAAGCATCTAGTTCAGGTTCACCGAAGTCAGAAGGAAGTGCTGAAATTATTGCAAATGCCTGATTCAACAACATACAATTAGTTAATTGAAAACATATTTAAACTCTTCAGTTGTCAAATGCAATACAGAAGAAACACCCAATTGAGTTTTTGTTAGGGATGCACCGATACTATTTTTTAAAGACCCAGTATGAGTACTGATACCTTTTATCGGATACTCACTGATTAAGAGTAGCAATACTTTTATTCAATGTCATTTGACTGCTTTTAAATACAAAATTTAGGATTTTGTTGAAAGCCTGTCCAATTTATGTTAATATTGATATGTAAGGCCAGAAACTCCATATACCCACTGCACAGGCCTGCACACACCCTGACCACACACAGAGACACCACACGTCACCTCAGATATATATGTAAACCCACGCCAGACCTCAAACACATGTATAACCACACCAGATCTCAGATACATGTATACCCAGAGACCTCAGACACATGTGCACCTACAGACCTCAGATACATGTAAGTCTATAGACCTTAGATATATATATATCCACAGACCTCAGACATGGGGGCTGCTGGCAGAATGCATTAACAGCATTACGCCAGCATTGCCTTCCAGCTGGCAGCCATCCACCGAGCGACCACTAGTCTGTGAAGCTCTCCCGCGAGAACTCGCGACTCCTGGGAGATCACAGCTGGAATGCTGGTGGAATGCTGTTAATGCATTCTGCCAGCAGCCCCAGCCCCTTGGATACAAGCAAGCCAGCCCAGTGCTGGCTTCCAGGTATCGATAGAGGTATCGGGGCATATGCATGAGTACCAAGTACTTGTGCGAATGCCGGTATCGGCACCGATACTGATACTAGATTCAGTATGGTTTCCCCAAAAATCCAAAGTAGACAAAATAGTCCAGAAATTGTTGTCACACCCACCGCTGCATGTCTCAAATGTGGACATTCCCCCGCCGACCTCTGGCACTGTTTATGGTTGTGTCCTAACATTCAGTTGTTCTGGGACACTATCCGCAGGTTCTGCTTGACAGTCCTTCTAATAACAGCTCCCAACACTCCTGAATGGGCCATTTTTAACTTTCTCACTCCCGCCCCTGCCCATCCCCAACCTAAATGTCATAGGTTCTGGCTAGCTTTGCTGGCAGCCACAGGTAAAAAAGCCATCCTTTCACAATGGATTTTTCCGACTCCACCTACCTTTCGTATGGTGTATGATAGGGTTTACTCACTGTTTCTAATTGATTGGATAGAAGCCTCCCTGCACCTGGAGGACAGGACTATGGCATTTTTCCAGAACTGGTCACCCCTAATCGCGACCCTCCCCGAAGACACAAAAACCTCATTACGTCGCACATTTTATTACACCTCCTGGTATTCTTTGCAAATGCTGAAAGGTTACCCACCTATCCCTCACACATCTGATCCTGTCTTATCCCATTTCCTGGCCTCCACTGATCCTACACCTGATGAAACTCCCCCTGCTTCTGTCGGACACGATCCTATATGATCCGCTCTGCCTTCCTGAACGTTTACACCCTATTCCCACTTGATCCCCGGAGGAATTGATACTCCCCATCTCCGGTGTGTTGCCGCTTAGTTCAACTAATTTGGTACACTTTTAGGTTTTTATATTGCTATGATACTGTTCAATGTTTCTCTGTTTCTGTATCGCAATTGAACCATTAATAAATATATTTTGGGAAAAAAATTAATAAAATGCAGCGTCACTGCTGACATAAACAGACTATTCTACAGCCATATACATTTCAAATAGTAGAAAAGCGAATCTTAATTTTTTATCTTAGTAAAACAGTTCTGCTAAAGTGATGTGCTAAATCCAATTGAAAATCTCTCTCAATCTCCAATATATGTTGTTATATTTCATGTTAAGTGTATTTAAAACTTTCTCAAGGCTAAAGAAACCAAAACTGTTCAGGAATGCAAAACACTAATCAGTCTGCGATCTGATAGGGAGATAAAATAAACTGTTTAAAATCATGTTACAGCTAAATAACTCTAAACTGACATTCTTATGATTACTAATTTAACAATAATGTAGTATATTAACATCTCCTCTTCAGAAAAATTGTGTAATTTTTCTTATACAAATTACATTATTTGCCCACTTTAGTGGAATGGAAAAACATCTGCAGCATAAAAATGGGGCAGACTCTGAAGCCTAAAAACGGAGCAGAATATGTTGTCTAAAAATGGGGTAGAATCTTGTTGCAACTGTTACCTGAAGGTTGGAGCAGAATATGTTGCTTAACACTCACTACTATGCACTTTTTGTTGAAAAAATATTATAACATTTATTACAAAAAAGGGTTGAGACGTTAACAATTAAATATAGAGTAAGATAGAAATTTTGCACAGATATTGTTGCTCTAAAATAGTTAACCACTTTGCTGCGTAGGACACGTTCAGAGCGTCCTGCCAAGTGCTCCTCCTGTGCTATGGACGTGTCCTAGCACAGGAGGCAGCAATCGGCCGGGTTTCCGGCCGATTGCTGAGCCCCCCCGGTGCGGGCTGACATCTTGGATGTCAGCCCAGCACTCCGGGACCCCAGCGGGACCAAAAGATGTCATCGCACTAGCACGATGACATCTATTTCAGGCGCCCCCCCACAAGTCCGGAGGAGGTGTCTGAAAGGGAGGGGGAGGTCCTTCAGACCTCTCTCCCTCCCAATCGCCGGGGGCCAGCGATTAAAGGCAGGCATTGTTTGGAAGGGCACAGCCTGCCCTTCCAAACGGTGCTTGACTTTAACCCCTTGGGAGCCGGATCGCGATTCGGTGCCGAAAAGCGCCGGATCGTAATCCTCTCCCGGAGCTGGCCGACATCTTGGATGTCGGCCAAGCTTCCGGGATCTCCCCTTGAAGACTGGCGTCATCGTGCATAGCGTGAATAACTCAGTTTTAGAGTTAACCCCTAGCTGCCACCAATGGTGGAGATAGGGGGTTGCAATGAACCCCCTATCTCCTGATCCGTGGCAGCTAGCGGTTAATGTTTGGTATCGTTGGATCGACCCAGGACCCACTACAGTACAATGATAAATGTCAGCTGCTTAAACGCTACTTTCACCTGGTGGCCCTGTTTTTTACGATGTCATGTACCTTTGTCATACAATCTGATGTTTACGGTGTTACCGTATTGTTTTCTGTCATTCCTGTCTTATTCCCTTTAATAAAAATCTTGAATACAAAAAAAAGAAATGCTGTGGCATGACCTTAAGAGAGTGATTCACACCAGACATCCCAAGAATATTGCTACACTGAAACATAGAAACATAGAAAAAACATAGAAAACATAGAAAAAAAATGTCGGCAGATAAGAACCTTTCGGCCCATCTAGTCTGCCCAATTACATGGATACTTTACCTGGATTTATCTTTTGTTTAGGATAGCCTTATGCCTATCCCATGCTTGCTTAAATTCAATTACTGTTTTGGCCTCTACCACTTCTACTGGAAGACTGTTCCATGTATCCACCACCCGCTCAGTAAAATAATGCTTCCTGATGTTACTTTTAAACCTTTGCCCCTCTAATCTAAGACTATGTCCTCTTGTTTTGCTATTTTGTTTCCTTTTAAATATACTCCCTTCCTCTACCTTGTGGATTCCCTTTACGTATTTAAATGTTTCTATCATATCTCCTCTGTCTCGTCTTTTTTCCAACAGTTTTGTGAAGAGGAGTGGTCCAAAATTACTCCAGATCGTTGTGCAGGTCTGATCTGCAACTACAGGAAACGTTTGGTTGAGGTTATTGCTGCCAAAGGAGGGTCAACCAGTTATTAAGTCCAAAGTTTCACATATGTTTTCCTCCCTGTACTGTGAATGTTTACATGTTCTGTTCAATAAAAACATGAAAACATGTTTGTGTAGTATTATTTTAAGCAGACTCTGTTTTCAAATTGTTGTGACTTAGATGAAGATCAGAGCACATTTTTTTGACCAATTCATGCAAAACTCCACGTAATCCCAAAGGGTTCTCATACTTTTTCTTGCCACTGTATCCATGGTGCTGACTAGGTTTCAGCACGAAGAATAGCTGCTGTCCTAAACATAGAAACATAGAAAAATGTCGGCAGATAAGAACCTTTCGGCCCATCTAGTCTGCCCAATTACATGGATACTTTACCTGGATTTATCTTTTGTTTAGTCCTCGGTACTGAATAGGTTTCTTAACCAAAGACATGGGTTTAGGCATCTTCTTTTTTTTTTTACACCTTAATCTATGTTTTCTATGTTTCTATGTTTCTAATCTAAGTAAAATTCATCAATTTCACATCCCGAAATAACTAATAAAAATGAAATACAAATTGATCTGATAAACAGATACAAATACCAATAAAAACAAAATAACGAATTAACCTGAAATATGAATTACCAATCCTCTGAACCAACGAATCAATCCAAAATAACGAATTACGGTAACATAAGGAACGAAACAAAACAAAAATAAATAAATAAAATGGTATGAAATAATCCAAATGAAGACAAAACGAAAAAAAAAACCAGAATAAAATGATACAAAACAAACCCATTTTTTTTTGTGCACATGTCTAATAAAAATAGATAATAGAAAGCTCACATATGCTACTGATGAGGATTTGTCTGACCATAATGAGATTATTAGCAATAATACAGTTTCCTCAAAAAGCATTATGTTAAAATAATATCTGGAAGTGGCATAATGCCTGTGTACGGAAATTACAGTAACTTGTTTCAGCAATTATAACCTCTGAATCGTATCCCTGTACAGCAGCCAGTGACCCCAGGGCTCTTCCTGAATTCTGGCCTTACTCTGGCTATTGTAATGCAGCAGCAAAGTTTTTGACCTATTTGTTATAGTGAGGTTTGGGGCTGCTCTTTGCAGTTTGTGACGGGGACAGGTGTAAATTCTCACAATGTATTTATTTTCTCCACAGGAGGCACACTAATCAGTTAGTGTTAATTATGGAATAGGGACCATATTATTTATGCTGTATATCAAATCAATACGTTGACTCGTAAAATCAAATTGTAAATTTCAAGTTGTAAATACAAAACAGATTCTGAAGACTTGGGCTCATGATTAATGAACAGAAAATAAAATTATGCTGTGATTGTCTATAATTAATCAATATTGCTTAATCCTTGTTGCATAACCAGATATTCTTTGACTCAATTTTCACTGAGAGACATAGCTGTTGAAATTCTTTTATCCAACTAAATTTGGCAGTAAATTCATATTCTGCACATAAATTATATTTATTTCCCATGAAATTTGTTAGCATAACAGATGTCCTGTATTTTATCATAGACTCTGCATAAATAGTACAGAAATATTGAATAGTTACATAAACACATTTATAATTTTCAAAGTAAACTTGTTGTTATGCCTTAGCAGTATAGATGCTTCAAAGTGTATCTGTTAATAATTTTATCTATTAATGTATTTAATGGGGGACCAGAATAAATTTCTGTCGAAAAAAAGGCAAAATAAAAACAACATGTTATATACTTGCAATTACAAATAAAAATCTATAAAAAAAAGGCTAAAATTTAGTGGCCTGGATCAATTAGCAGAGAATACAATTTTCTGTGCGTTTGTTCAACCCAATTTTGAAGGGACCCTATAATGGTCTATTACAATTTGTTATTTTTTAAACTTCTGGTATAATTTTTAGGGAAAAATTCCTGGGGAAAAATATTCACCAAGAAGACTGCAAGGAATAGGGTTTAGATAATGCTATTAGTATTATATCAGTGTTATTTCAAGTTCTGGGCAATGATTCTTTCCAATTGGTTAGTTTAAACATGGAGGGCAATCTTCCAATGTTGACACTAACACGGAGACGGTAAGCAGGAAAACCTGCACTTGCAGATATTCCATTACCTTCTTCATGTTAACGTCCTATTCCGGGAGGGTGCTATCTCAGCACTTCGCCCTGGAAAGCAGCGCTATCCTCCTTGACCTCTGTAGTAGTGCTTCCGAGCTACCGCAAGTATCAACTCCTGGTATCCATAGGACTTTGTGCAGGCTTGCACTTCCGGGTCGCGAGCTTTGTGTGACTCTGCTCTTGCAAGATCTCGCAGTGACGTGGAGTGAGACTAGGAACTATTTGTTCCCAGTCTCACTCTGCTCCTGGCGAGAAACATTTTCACCCCAGTTTAGCAACAAGATTGGAATATCAATGCCGGGCATTAATCTTTCTTCTCCTAGTGCTAACGATTACATATGGAGACATTACCAACATTAGCACCAACTATGGAATAGAGCACAGAGTTGGACATATAGCACAGCATTGTTTTGAAGAATAACTCATTGAAATAATACAATTCATAGTAGTCTAGCATCCTGAAGTAGCTTCCTAAAACATGGTTGCCATGATCAGGTGGTCTCAAGCATTCGAAGTGCACTTAGGCGTAAAAGCTAAGTGTTCTGTTTTCACTAGAGTCTAACATTAACATGGCAATAACCTTTACTGCTACCCTGACCTGCAGTGAAATCAGATAGGGATCAGCAGTGCACAGCCCGTGACCTAGAAGTAAACACAGGTTTCCCAAATGCAAACAGCACGAACTTGTATTTACATTTTTCTACAAAAAAGAAAAATATTGGTAAGGTTCCGCATGGGATTTACCATTGCAACGTTAACCCATCTGGAAAGTAAGCAATTCCTTTCTAACATATTATATATGAGTGCAACTGTAGTGAGCAGAGTTGCTATTTCAATGTTCTTGAATCCAGGACATACTTGAAAACAAGAGAAATCTCAATGTATCCTTCCTGGTAAAATACTTTATAAATAAATAAATATTGGCTTACCTTGTGGTAATGAGGTGGCCCACAAGACTTATATTTTGCTAGATTGTAGTATTTCTATAATGATCATGTCGACAAGCAATGGGTATTTCATGTCATAATAAAGACATGATTTGTCATTAACATGAAAAAATCTGTATATCCACTTTCATGATGGTATGTCAGTAATGACCTTTACCTCATAACTCATAGAATACTAGCAAATTGACACATCTAGCAATCTATAAATGTTGCTTTACCAGTTGATCATAATTAGAGGGTATCCTACAGAAATGTAGAAAACAACAAACAACTTTTCTTTAAAAAAAAATTACACTGAATAAAAAAACGACATTCCAATTGAGACATTTCCGAAATCGGCACCATTTGTGTTTTTTTTAAATCATTTTTCCAGGGCAATCAAAAACAATTTGGTTCCACTTGAAATTTTTTGATTGCTCCCAAATCGAACCGTTTTCTGAAGCTATCCATTTTAAGAGTTAAGGTTAGGGTAATGTTAGTTTTAGGGCTAGGGAGAGGGTATGTAATTAGGGTTAGGTTACTATTAGTGCTTGTTTTAGGGTTAGGGTTAATACTACTAATAATAGTAAACTTGATATTGCTTCATTTTTAGCCACAAATTCTGCTCTGTTGCTTTTTTATGTAAATTTGAAAATTTTCAATAGCTCAAGAAAACATTGCAGCAAATCGTTCAAGGGATCAATTTTTGAAGCGTCTGAATTGGTGCATCTTTTCTCATTTTGGTGACTTTTTTATGGTTTTCTATTGCAACCAGGTAGAGTGATAACAGTTAGAGCTACAGTGGACATGTAGTGTCATTTCATACAACCAGCTTTAAACCACCATCAGTCCGTATATGTGTGTGTGTTTATGGGCTCCAAAGATTATCACCTGAGATCTGCTGACTAAACACCTTATGTAAATGTACCATGCTGACTCAAGGTCAGAGTGCAACAAAAAGCTTTTTTGTTTTAATTTAATAGGTGTCTAACTCAAACATGTGGTCTTCGTCATGAACAATTCCCATAAACAAAATATCAAATTACACAGGTAAATAGACAGACAGATCATTTTTGATTCGGACATAGTTTTCAAATGATGACACGATCCAAAGTGACTCTAAAAATCTATTATTGATTCCTCAGCCAAAGGGATTACTTAGGGGTGAGCCTGATGTATGCCGAGACATCCCAATGCTTGGTAAATTGTTCCTACATGTTCACTATTTATATATGTATTTCCACTTTTGGATGCTTCTCATGTGTTTCATGATGTAGAGCTTGAAAATTGGTGATGAATCAGTAAATACAAATTTTTTTCAACTCTATTAAAGAGTTGTGTCCTGCATTTTCTTGACATATTTTTATAATTACACTATTTTCATGGGTTCTTTCCCTATTGACATGCACTGTATTGAGCAGAGTTACGGTATATATGACCAAACTGGATTAATAATACCTGAAGGAATATGCTTCTCATTCAATATTTGAAATACATTATGCTTGTTGTAAATACATGCCGGACAAAGTAATGATCTCCACATAGGCATATGATATGCTACTTTGAAAAACACATATTTAAGCAATAGTGTCTATCTATCCACAATTAGGTGTTGACATTTGTGTCAGCACCCTATGTCGTTGTTAGTAAAATGGAAGTTTAATGTTTACTGCTTCTTACATGAGGAACATGCTGTACAATAAACACTAATTAAGAAAGATGACCCATGAATTCAAACCAGATGACTTCTAGTTTCAATGGTTATTTTCCAAACCGTTACCAAAATCTTAATGAATGTTGACACAAAAATGTATTTATTTACTTATTTATTTTGCAAAGTATTTTACCAGGAAGGAAACATTGAGATTTCTCTCATTTAAGTATGTCCTGTTTTTTTTTTTAATATAATGACCATATGAAGCATGTGACTGGATGAGATGTGGTTTATACTTGTTGAGCAAAAACACACAAACATGCTCACACTTTACAATAGCTAACCCTGTAAACTAAATGACAAAACAGTTTGAATTAACATCTTAATAACACTGATACTTACCATCAGTGTTATACTGTAGCTATCATGTTGGTTCTAATAAAAAAAATGTTCTGAAACATAAAGCTCTTAATTTAGTTTATTTTGTTTGTAGAAGAGATGCCTAGGAAATTCAAACACTAAACAAATGAGATTTTATCATTTTCGGGACATTGATACTGTTGTTATTGACAGGTTGTCACAAAGAATATCATATTGTTTACTTGCATGCCCACATTCTTACACTGCCATCATGTGACTATAACTGGCATAGCACACATTATACTGATGTACAATCTGGTTTAGATTGCTTTTGCCTATTTGTTAAGCAGCTATTTATTAAATTGTATATATGTAACCGGATCTCCCTCCATCTTTTTTCCCCCTCACCCTCCTTGGCATCTTTGCGCACAATATACACAGCCACCGTGACTGGTGGAGAGATGTGGATGCCAGCCTCCTGCCAAGGGACCTTGGACCAATGTTGCAAAGCCAACTCTACAAGACAATGGGCATAGTGGGCACCTAAGGACTACCGTGTTAATTGTATTGGTAAACTGATTGTATATTAGGAGTTTAGTTTGTGCAAATAATCTAAATTTTTGACTATTTGACTATTGTCAGTACTAGAAGTGGAGGAAAGTGTGAATCTGGCGCTGTACTGTCTATCCCTGTATGTGTGATTGTTTGCCCTTAGATTGATTTGATGCTCAGTTGCTAACGTGTTAATCCCATAGGGGTTATTCAAAGAGCTCCGAAATTTTCGATATTCTTTCATTCAGCGAACTTTGGCGAGGTTAATTCGCCGACCCTGTGGTGAATTCAGCATTCACCGCAGGGTACCCGAAGTGCGCCGAATTGATCCACCGAACGCCGCTGATAAACTCGCCAAATGCAGTCGGAAAACCACAGAACACATCCGATAAACCACCGGAAAAACAACGAACGCATCCAATAAACCGCCGAACTAAACCGACGATCCGCCGAACAGACCGTTGAAAAATGCCGACCAGCTGCCAAACAAAACCAAACAAAAAAAAGCAATTTTTAAAAGCCGTTTTAAACAAAAATAATGCATGCAAATGCATGGAAATAATAAATAAGGTCCTATGAATAACAATAAGAAGGTCTGTTACAGAATAAAAAAAACATTTAAAAAAAAATTGAAGTCAAAAATTTCGCTAAAAAAATCCAGAAAAATGCCTAAAAAAATTCTAATAAAATAGATGAATAAAAAAGCCTTTTTGCTGCAAATGAAAAGTTGAATGGTTGAATAAAATTTTATGAAAATGGGGAATGTTTTTTTTTTTTACATTGAAACTTATGGGATTCACCTGTTTAAACCTGTCAAATGAAACCACCGAAAATCTTGGTATTTCGCCAATTTTTTGGTGCTGTTTGATGTTCTCTGAATAAATGAACCATTACTTCTCTATGGGGAATTTCACTGCAGCCGAATTACACCATATTTTGCTGGCAATTCGCTAATATTTGGCGAATTTCTAGCTTTTGAATAACGGAATTGCCACGAAATTGCACTGTATGGTGAAAATCACGTTTCGGTGCAATTCACTGGTCGGTGCAATTTCGTTGGCAAGTTCAGCTCTCTTTGAATAACCACTCATGTGTTTTAAACTAATCAAGGTTCCAGTATCTCCTGTAGGAATTCCCATCCCCGCGTGTGGACAATGTATTCTGTTGATTGTCTCATTTTACCACCACCCCCTTGTTTCTCATATAAACTGGTCTCCATTTTAAATTAAAGATATTCTTCTTCCCTGCACCAAGTCTTGTGAGGTGTATGGAGAGAGATACATAGAATTATACCGCAGTCTAGCAAGTTCTGGCTGAGGGTTGAAAGAAGGAAAGCTGCTGCAGATCTGCTTGACTGGAGAGAAGGTGCAACAGCTCAGACAAGCCAGGAGGGCGAGAAAACGAGCATAGGTATGCAATGACACACTAGAGGTGCAGATGTGGTAAAGTACTGTGTGCGGTTTCATCAGGAAACACAGGTGGAAGCACAGGTAAGTGGCCAGGCTAGAATAAGGCTAACTAAGGATATAGAGAAAACAATAGGCCAGGAAAAGAGCTGACTAAAGTACACACAAAACTCAGGACAGAAACAGAGGAACAAGACAGGAAAACCGCTGACTACAGATTTAGGGGCGACTCACAGAGACAGGTCAGGAAGGGGGTTAACTAGAGAATGCACAAAATGTAGGACAGAAAGGAGGCTGACTAACAGACAAATGGACAGGACTGACAACAGATACAAGGGGAACTCATAGAGACAGGACAAGTTACGGACAGGGGCGGACTGACAACTAATGGGACCCCGGGAATAGGAGGTCATGGGACCCCCTTGTTCCGCACCCACAGGAGGCCACACCCATAAAAAACACACCCTACAACAGAACACCCACATGTACATTATTGTGCTAAAGAATTTGTTTCTGAACTCCTAAAAATAACCTTTTTAAATATTGAAAATTGTGCGAATAAAATCCATTTGGACCCAGCAGCGAATTGTGCTTACAGATGGCCACCGCACTGCTGCAGCAGCCATCACCCACTCATTGCAGCAAGGCTGCGCCGTGGCACAGAAAGTCCCTGTGGGAAACTGCCGATCACTTTTACAGATACTGTACAATCCTTATGCACTGCACATTACAGAGCTCCACAGCAATAAAACTCACTGGAATGTGCAGTGTGTATGGGCGTATTACAGAGCTGCACAGCAATAAACCCACAGTAATGTACAGCTCACACATGGATCTATTTCCCCCAGCAGCTCACACATGAGTATATACTGCCCCCAGCAGCTCACACGTGGGTATATACTGCCCCCAGCAGCTAACACATGGGTATATACTGCCCCCAGCAGCTCACACGTGGATATATGTTGCCCCAGCAGCTCACACATGGGTATAAATTGCCCCAGTAACTCAAACATTGAAATACATTGTCCCCAGTAGCTCAAACATTGATATAAATTGCCCCAGTAGCTCAAACATGGACATAAATTGTCCCCAGCAGGTCAAACATTGATATAAATTGCCCCCAGCAGCTCAAACATTGATAAATAAATTGCCCCCAGCAGCTCAAATATTGATATAAATTGCCCCCAGCAGCTCAAACATGGAAATAAATTGCCCCGAGCAGCTCAAACATGGAAATAAATTGCCCCCAGCAGCTCAAACATGGGTATGTATTGCACCCCCCAGCTCAAACATGGGTATATATTGCGCCCCCCCAGCTCAAACATGGGTATATATTGCGCCCCCCCAGCTCACGTGTCACGTGAGGGGGCGGCGCAGGCTCCACCACGGCATTTTCAGAGCGCTGCTGGCTGCCTGTTCAGTGATCGGAGGGAAACCGGCGGGGGCCCCTCTGCGTCGCCTCAAACCGGGCCCCTACTGACCCGGCAGGCCCTAGGGCAGTGCCCGAGTGCCCGATGGGTCAGTCCACCCCTGGTTATGGGTTAATTAGATGGATTGCAGGGCTGAAAGCAGGAGTCCAAGTATTCAGGGGTACAGAAGGTGATAGTCCAGGGATGCTGATTGTGGGAGTCCAGGGAAACAGATGATCAGGCAGCAAGGCAGATAACATGGCAATAGACGAGTGACTCGGCAACAGATGAAGGTCTCAAGGTGAGGTATCAAATAGGACGGATTCCAAAAGAGTAGTCAGGGTCAAGCCAAGGGTCATGGGCAGGCAAAGAATAGCAAAGTCTGGTAATCAAAGCAAATGGTCTTGTACACAAGCAGGCCAGCCATCAGAAATTTTGGGGCCCCTTACTGACCCTCAGAATGGGCCCCCCCCACGATCCTCTCATCCCATAGGAAATCAATATTTATTGTGAATCGTCACATTACAGAGCGTTAGTCCCAATCTCTTAAAATCACCCATATTGCTCGCACAACAGCGCATTTAAAAAAGTATCAATCTGGCTCAAATAATTTAAGACAGTATGAAATTCAAATTGTGATTAAAAAATAATACCAAGATCGTATTACAGAGTGTTGCTCCCAATACCTTAAAAATCACATAAAATGTGCATTAGTACAAACAATGTAGCACATATCAGAGCACCACAGCAATAGAACTCACAGTAATGTGCACTGTGAGCATATGAGAGCACTACAGCAATAGAACGCACAGTAATGTGCACTGTGAGCATATCAGAGCACTACAGCAATAGAACTCTCACAGTAAAGGCAGGGACTATGAACGTACACAGAATCCAAAGCAAAGGACCTCTAATGGTAAAGGCAGGGAATATGAACGTACACAGAATCCACAGCAATATACCTCTAATGGTAAAGGTAGGGAGTATGAATATACACAGAATCCACAGCAATAGACCTCTAATGGTAAAGGCACGGAGTATGAACGTACACAGAATCCACAGCAATAGACTTTTGACGGTATAGGCAGGGGGTCTATCCTTTATCATGTCCATCTCCCCACCTCCCTTTTCAGTTCATTTCACCCCCTCCTCCTCTTTTCACGTCACCCCTCCTCCTCTATTCATATCACCCCCTCCTCCTCTTTTCATTTCACCCCCTCCTCCTTTCATTTCACCCCCCTGCTCTTCATTTCATCCCCTCCTCCTCTTTTCATTTCATCCCCTCCTCCTCTTTTCATTTCACCCCCTCCTCTTTTCACCCCCTCTTTTCATCCCTCCTCCTCCTTTCATTTCACCCCCTCCTCTTTTCATTTCACCCCCTCCTCCTCTTTTCATTTCACCCCCCTCCTCCACTTTTCATTTCACCCCCTCCTCCTCTTTTCATTTCACCCCCTCCTCCTCTTTTCATGTCACCCGCTCCTCTTTTCATTTCACCCCACCTCCTCTTTTCATTTCACCCCCTTTTCATCTCCCTCCTCCTCTTTTCATTTCACCCCCTCCTCCTCTTTTCATTTCATCCTCCCTCCTCCTCTTTTCATTTCATCCCCTCCTCCTCTTTTCATTTCAGCCCCTCCTCTTTTCACCCCCTCTTTTCATCCTCCTCCTCCTTTCATTTCACCCCTCCTCTTTTCATTTCACCCCCTCCTCCTCTTTTCATTTCACCCCCTCCTCCTCTTTTCATTTCACCCCCCTCCTCCACTTTTCATTTCACCCCCCTCCTCCTCTTTTCATTTCACCCCTCCTCTTTTCATGTCACCCGCTCCTCTTTTCATTTCACCCCACCTCCTCTTTTCATTTCACCCCCTTTTCATCTCCCTCCTCCTCTTTTCATTTCACCCCCTCCTCCTCTTTTCATTTCATCCTCCCTCCTCCTCTTTTCATTTCACCCCTTCCACTTTTCATTTCACCCCTCCTCTTTTAATTTCACCCCCTCCTCTTTTAATTTCACCCCCCCTCCTCTGGTTTCATTTCACCCCCCTCCTCTGGTTTCTTTTCACCCCCTTCCTCTGGTTTCTTTTCACCCCCCCCTCCTCCTCTGGTTTCATTTCACACCCACCCTCCTCTGGTTTCTTTTCACCCCCCTCCTCCTCTGGTTTCATTTCACACACCCCCCTCCTCTGGTTTCATTTCACACCCCCTCCTCTGGTTTCATTTCACCCCCCTCCTCTGGTTTCTTTTCACCTCCTCTGCTTTCATTTCACCCCCCTCCTCTGGTTTCATTTCACCCCCTCCCCTGGTTTCTTTTCACCCCCCCTCCTCCTCTGGTTTCATTTCACAACCCCCTCCTCTGGTTTCTTTTCACCCCCCTCCTCCTCTGGTTTCATTTCACCCCCCCTCCTCTGGTTTCATTTCACACCCCCCCTCCTCTGGTTTATTTTCACCACCCCTCCTCCTCTGGTTTCATTTCACACCCCCCTCCTCTGTTTTCATTTCAACCCCCTCTCCATTTTCACTCCCCCCTTTTTCATCCCCCCTCCCTTTTCATCCACCCTGTTTAATTACCTTCCTTGGTCCTGTCATTGCAGGTGCTCTCCTCCACGTGCATCATTAGCGCTGGGAGGAAGTGACCTTCCTGATCACTTCCTCCAAGCGCCCAGAGTACACAGGAGGAGGCCAGTCAGCCAGGAGTTGGGTGGAGCATGGGCTACAGACCTCTGGCGAGCTCTCTCTGACATCATCAGAGGGGGCCCGCCGGCGGCCATATTGGAGTCCCTGCTCCCCGGTGGCTGGGCCCATGTAGGCCGCAGTACCTCCTCCGAGGCCTGCGGCCTAAAGTTAAAATAGTTGCCACCGATGGCGGGCCCCCCTCCCCTCCGGGCCCCTTACAGAAACATGGGCTGTATTGCCCTGATGGCGGCCCTGTACACAAGTAGGCAGAGTGATCAGACTTCTTTGCTGACAGGAAACAAACTGGATACTGAGCAATGCAAGGGTTCATGGGTGCCCCACCTTTTAGTAGGGAAGCACCAGACCAGGAGATCAGACGCACATGAGTCTGATGCAGCGATTGCAGGAGACGCAAGAACTTATTAGTGCAGTGCTTGAAAGGTGCTGCCTAGGTGTAGCCAAGGTGGGGCAGCACCAGATTTGCCTTTCTCGTACTGTTGGCCGAGAGGGTCATGACCAAAGGTATAGACAATGTAACAGGTTCAGGTCTGGTCCACAACCCGCGGACCAGTAAACCCCAGTTGCTGTTACATTCTGGTGGGAGGGATAGGATATCCCTTCTTGGAACTGCATTAGAGATACATCAGGATCTAAGCACAGAAAGCAAGTGAGTGGCGGGAAACCACACAAAGATGGAGGGAGCTTTGGTTACAGAATATTTTACAGCTTATGTATGTAGCAGCAAAATGTTATGTCTGGTGGAAGTGGTTATTATCTAAGCATGTGTCCCTAATTGTCTTTTGTTAGTATAAAGTGGATGTTTACCACCTCTAAAACAGGATGTATGTACGTTTATTCTATAAACATTAACCCTGTCACTCTTCCATTAGGACACTGGTTCTACCCACGAACTCAAATTCATGCTGCTTCAGTCCAACATTCTCCAAAACTATACTGTATAATATAGAACTTATTTAAAATCTAGATAAATTTAGGTTCTGAATGTGCTGTGGCTTCCCTGATAATATATAATGCTATCCTTTGCATTATCAGACTCCATTCTAGTTTCCAGTCCTTTAAATAAGTAAGTATTCTCTAGGCTTGCCCCACCAGGGATCTCATTTCTAGTTGATATCAGTCACCTAAAGGTGGCAACCTATATAGAATGTTTAGGGGGGGGGGTATATAAAAAAGAATTGTTTAGAAAATATAAATTTTGAGGCTCCGATCCACAAAATTTTGCTCATATCCATTATTTAAAATCTCCTGTGGCAGTAAAACAGACATTTGAGATTTATGCATAGTTTCCGAGGCCAAATTATACAAGTGCAAATGTATTTCTCTTTTAGAATGTTGCAACTAAATGCAACATTTTTTATACATAATCCTACTTCTGTGAGGAGCTATACACCTTGTCTTGAAATGTATGCTCAGCTGTACATCTCGGATTTGTTCTCAGAACTGTGTTTCAGTGGAGTTGCATTGCAGTTGAGTAACAGGATTTTTCCCCATCATTTTTGCATTCTGTTTCTTGATATTGTATCTGTTCATTTTGTTTTATGTGTGCAGGACATCTGTACCACAAGGTCACATCCTTTGGTTTTCCTTTCTGTTTCCCTAGCAACAAATTCTTCCCAATGGTTTCCAACTGACTGCTTCCCATGTTGTATCAGAGTAAGACGTGATTTTGAAAATGATCATCAGTGGACCGTAAGGTTATTGCTTGTGTGCAACCTATACATCATGCAAAAACATATGATATAGAAGGGATTTTTAATCATGCCAGTGAAAAGTATTGCCAGGACATTTTTTTTAAATAGAATGTAGCTAGTGGATTTGCATAAAATGGGATAATTATATCCAAATTAAAACAAATACCATTGATGGCTAAATCTCCAACTTCAGCTATTTTGACCAAAATTGGCTATTCAATTACAATTCATCCAATGATTTTGTAGATGTTGGAAGCCAGCAATTTTTTTCACTTTTTTATAACCGCCAACTGGGAATCACTCATAATTCATTAGCTTACAGACATAACGATCGCTGCCAGAAAAATCAGACCATAATAGGAATTACGGATTGACTCAGATAAGCAGCTCAGCAATTAACTTTTACAAGTGAAGTTGCAGTTACAGTTACAGTTATTTATAAAGAGCTAATAAGTTCCACAGCGCTGTACAATGAGAGAGACAGAATAACAAATGCCCATACAAGTTAAACACATAGAACAGTAGGCAAGAGGACCCTACTCAAGAGTTTACAATCTAAGAAGAGAGGGGTGACACACTAGGTGAGGGTACGTGGCAGAGTCTGTGAAGTAGTAGGGTGCAAGTAGGGGCAAGAAATGTACAATGTTGGATAATGGAGTGAGCCGATAAGCTTCTCTAAAGTAATGTATTTTCAGAGACTTCTTGAAGGACTGGAGAGATGGGGAGAGTCTAGTGTTGCAGGGGAGGGTGTTCCACAACAAGGGTGAAGGTGAAGTCCTGAAGGCGAGAGTTGGGAGTGCGGGTACGGGGAGATGATAACATCAGATCATTGGCAGACCAATGTGGACAGGATGGGAGGTACCTGCTTATAAGGGAGGAGATGTAGGCAGGGGCGTGGTTATGGACAGCTTTATTCGTGAGTACCAATATTTTGAAATGGATTCTGTTGGAGACAGGGAGCCAGTGTAGAGATTGACAAAGGGGTAAGGTGTGAGCGGTGTGGGAGGTGAGGTGGATGAGCTTGGCAAAGGCGTTCATTACAGACTGCAGAGGGAGAGTCTGGGATTTCTTAAGGTCAGCGACAAGGAGGTTACAGTAATCAAGGCAGGAGATAATGAGAGTTTGGATGAGCATTTTAGCAGTGTCTTGATTAAGAAGGATGATACGTGCAATATTTTTTAGGTGGAAGTAGCAGGATTTGGTTAATGACTAAATGTGAGTAGTGAAGGAGAATTCAGAGTCAAGAGGACCGCGAGGCAATGAGCCTGTGAGGTACAGGTAATGGTGGCACCATTCACCTGGAGGGAAATGGTCACAGGAATATTTGCTTTGGAGGGAGGGAAGATTAGAGGGTCAGTTTTAGAGAGGTTGAGCTTTAGGAAACAAGAAGTCATCCAATCACAGACAGCTGACAAGCAGACTGTAACATGGTCCAGCACAGGAGGAGAGAGCTTGGAAGAGGAGAGGTAGATTTGGGTGTCGTCAGCATAGAGATGTTATTGAAGTCCATAGGAAGAGATGAGGTTGCCCACAGAGGTGGTGAAAAATCGAGAAGAGGAGGGGACTCACAACAGAACCTTGAGGTACCCCAACTGAAAGAGGAACCAAGGGTGAAGAGGCTCCAGCGAAGAGAAACTGAAGGAGCGAAGAGAGAGATAGGAAGAGAACCAGGAGAGAGCGATGTCACTAAATTGACGCAGCGCGAGGAGCAGGAGAGGGTTGTCAGCAGTGTCAAATGGAGCAGAAAGATCAGGGAGAATAAGGAGGGAGAAGTGACCTTTGCTTTTAGCAGCAACTAAATCATTGGTCACCTTGGTCAGAGCAGTGTGACTAGAGTTATAAGAGTAAACCATTTTCTTGCAGGTATTAATGTTTCAAATTGAATAGAGCCCTATCAATTTCAGTAATATCACATTTCTGTCTGCAATAGAATCATATTAAACCAGAGATCTCATCACTGGGTTCATCAGATGTTTCTGAACTCCTTTGATTATCTGGTAATCTATTGCATTAAAAGAATTATTGAGTAGTGCAGGCAATTAATATCTGGAGGGCAGACGTTTGGGTGACCTGGATTAAATTGCGGCAAAACCGACCTGGAATGGCCATTAGGCAGATCAAGCAAATGCCCAGAGGGTCACAGTGGCCATGGGCCGGGGATCGCAGACGGGTCCCAAAACTCCATCACCAATCTGTCTAAACCCTACCTCACACACCTAAAACCCACCTTGTACATAGTATATGCATAGTGATTGCATCTTGAGCCCTGCCCTATTCTCTCATCTGTTCATGCCACATCCAAAGACAGTATTCCATTTTCATAGACAGTATTCAACTCTAGTACAGGAGGGGTTGGGTCGCGCCTATTCCCCGATGGGGCGGCTGCTACCACCAGATGTATCCAGCCCAGCAACATGTATAAAACATAAGAAAAAAGATGTCATATGCGCTTATTCCCAATACACCGTGTGAAACAAAAAACACAATTAGAGGCTTTGGTTTCTATTAATGGCCATTATTCAACTCTAGTCCATTCCTGCTACCGACTATTTCAGACATGAAAAAATAGCTACTTATCTAGATTTATTTTAATATTTTTTATGATTGTATGTAAATACAAATCCTTTATAAAATCATGTCATCACTTGATAATAATGATACTGCAGTTACTAATATGGATAATTTCAGAAGTCAAGCACACAACTCTGTAATGTTTAACCCCTTTGCTGCAGAGGACATGTGGGGGACGTCCTAGGGATACACTGCTACATACAGACAAGTCCCCCACACATTATTAATAACTGGCAGCTCTAGAAGAGATCTCTGTAGTCCGGAGGGAGAATCATGCGGTGGTCTTACTTCCTGGAAGTAATGCAGTAACGGGTTTCCGTTTCAATTTTTCTTAACAAGAGTACCCCAGAGAATATACAGTCAGGTCCAGAAATATTGAGACATCGACACAATTCTAACATCTTTGGCTCTATACACCGCCACAATGGAGTTGGAATGAAACAAACACAATGTGCTTTAACTGCAGACTGTCGGCTTTAATTTGAAGGTATGTACAACCAACTCAGGTGAACAGTGTAGGACTTACAGCAGTTTGCAGATGTGCCGCCCACTTGTTAAGGGACCAAAAGTAATGGGACAATTGGCTTCTCAGCTGTTCCATGGCCAGGTGTGTGATACTCCCTCATTACCCCAATTACAATGTGCAGATAAAAGGCCCAGAGTTCATTTCAAGTGTGTTATTTGCATTTGGAATCTGTTGCTGTCAACTCTCAAGATGAGATCCAAAGAGCTGTCACTATCAGTGAAGCAAGCCATCATTAGGCTGAAGAAACAAAACAAACCCATCAGAGAGATAGCAAGAACATTAGGCATAGCCAAGATAACTGTTTGGAACATTCTCAAAAAGAAGGAATGCACCAGTGAGCTCAGCAACACCAAAAGACCCGGGAGACCACGGAAAACAACTGTGGTGGATGACCGAAAAAATTCTTTCCCTGGTGAAGAAAACACCCTTCACAACAGTTGGCCAGATCAAGAACACTTTCCAGGAGGTAGGTGTATGTGTGTCAAAGTCAACAATCAAGAGAAGACTTCACCAGAGTGAATATAGAGGGTTCACCACAAGATGTAAACCATTGGTGAGCCTCAAAAACAGGAAGGCCAGATTATAGTTTGCCAAACAACACCTAACAAAGCCTTCACAGTTCTGGAACAAGATCCTATGGACAGATGAGACCAAGATCAATTTGTACCAGAGTGATGGGAAGGGAAGAGTATGGAGAAGGAAAGGAATTGTTCATGATCCTAAGCATACCACCTCATCAGTGAAGCATGGTGGTGGTAGTGTTATGACGTGGGCATGTATGGCTGCCAATGGAACTGGGTCTCTTGTATTTATTGATGATGTGACTGCTAACAAAAGCAGCAGGATGAATTCTGGAGTGTTTCGGGCAATATTATCTGCTCACATTCAGCCAAATGCTGCAGAACTCATTGGACGGCGCTTCACAGTGCAGATGGACAATGACCCAAAGCATACTGCAAAAGCAACCAAAGAGTTTTTTAAGGGACAGAAGTGGAATATTATCCAATGGCCAAGTCAATCACCTGACCTGAATCCCATTGAGCATGCATTTCACTTGCTGAAGACAAAACTGAAGGGAAAATGCCCCAAGAACAAGCAGGAACTGAAGACAGTTGCAGTAGAGGCCTGGCAGAGCATCACCAGGGATGAAACCCAGCATCTGGTGATGTCTATGCGTTCCAGACTTCAGGCTGTGATTGACTACAAAGGATTTGCAACCAAGTATTAAGAAGGGAAAGTTTGATTTATGATTATTATTCTGTCCCATTACTTTTGGTCCCTTAACAAGTGGGAGGCACATCTGCAAACTGCTGTAAGTCCTACCCCGTTCACCTGAGTTGGATGTACATACCCTCAAATTAAACAGTCTGCAGTTAAAGCACATTGTGTTTGTTTCATTCCAACTCCATTGTAGTGGTGTATAGAGCCAAAGATGTTAGAATTGTGTCGATGTCCCAATATTTCTGGACCTGACTGTACAACCGCAAAGGTTTGGATGCTAAAATGTGAAAAATTATTTTACACGCTGTAAATGTTTTAAATTTGAATGGAAATTTAAGTTTTTTTAAAACTGTTTTCCTACAACATTCTGACGTAACATGAAGTATACGCAAAATAATGATATATTTGGAATCTGCCGTGTCTGCTGAAAAAAAAGATATATAATTTTTTTCAATCCTTTAATACAGCATGACTTTAGTACACGTTTAAATAATTCTGGTTTAGTACACTGAAATTCTAGCATGCAGATTGATAATAATTATGAGAAAATATGAAAGTAAAACTACATTTAAATTTTCATTTTTAATTTTTCCTTTTTTATTTCTGGACTTTGTAATCATGCACATCTCCAATAAGCAGAATTATCATATTTACACAGTTCAAATACACATTTTAAAAGCATAAGATCTAATTGGCTTTATTATTCACTACGTTAAGAATTGTAGAGAACTGCGAAGAGAATTTTAGATTTCTTGTTCATTAAACAAACTGTTAGCACGTCACACTGATAAATTATGTATAATAATAATTTTAAAAACTCTTGTTTGAATTTTACTTCTGCTTTTTCAGAGATTTACTACCTGAAATACCAAATATGGCCCAAAACTACCTTAGTATTTATAAGATTAAACTATTCAATATTAATGGTCTTAGAAAAATAAACTGTGGAAATATTAAGCCTTCTTAATGGGTAGAACCTCATTAAGATTAATTTGGATGACCTAAAGTCTGAAGGATAATTCATTTCAAGAGCTGGACAGAATATTTTGAGAAGTGTTGCTGAATGGAAAAACTGCAAATCTTGAGTAAGTTTGTAGGTCATAGGGTTAATATATAACATGACTAGTATGTAACCTGATTCACTTAAGGATTAATGAAGCATGTTTGGATTTGTTCTGTAGTGATTTGATGGGTAAATGGTGTAGGGATGTCTTATATTGTTTTAACCTTCACTGTGTTCAGAGAATCAGATGTGAAAAAGTACCATAGTGACAGCTAGATAAAAACAATTTAAAAAAAAAAAAATTCTCTTAGTATTGTGTAGCAGATTCATTCTGATTAGAATGTTGCAATAAATGACTTTTTTCCTCACTATGTACTGCCTTCCAATTGAAATCTTTAGAAAAAAAATGTAGGTACTGCACATACCCAAGTTCAAATCATTTGTAGCAACCTAAACTCACAATTTTAAGCAAACATGTATCTACATGTGTTTTATAATGCTCTAACAGGTCACTAACTTCAGCCGGGTCTGGACGCACTTTGGATGATTCCAGCTACCGGCTCATGCTCTCTGTGCGATCAAAAATGGTTCCCCATACTTATTTAAATTCCAACAGGTAAAACCTTCCGGTGTCCTGTCGTGGTTTACTTCTCGGACCTCCTCAGCTCTTTTTCCAGGTATTCTCACAGGGTACCGACCTCTGCTAAGTATTCTAACTCCGCTTCTGCTTTAACCCTTATTGTGCTATTTTTTGATTGCGCTCACTGTGTACTGACCCTGGCTAATCCATATTGACTCTGCTTGGGCCTTAACCCTTGTTGTGCCATTTACTGATTGCTCTTACTGTGTAGTGTACCAACCTTGGCTATTCTGTGTTGACTCAACTTGTGCCTTGACCCTTGTTGGGCCGTTCTTGATTGCTTCCACTGTGTACCAACCCTGGCTAATCCATATTGACTCTTTTTCTGTCTTTAACCCTTGTTGAGCTGTTTAACTGATTGCTCTCACAGTGTACGGACCTTGGCTAATCCATATTGGCTCTTTTTCTGTCTTAACCCTTGTTGTACCATTACCGATTGCTCTCACTGTGTACTGACCTTTTCTTTTTCAGTATTCACCCCATTTGGGTGTTAAGCCTGGTGTTGCTTTGCATTGCTTCTTTCTGACTGTTTACTTTTCTTTTCCTAGAGTACCGGACACTTTAAGGACCGGCCTGTCAGAATTGGGATTTCTTGAGTTTTGGGATATCTGCATGCTGGGTCACCCTCTAGACCGTGACGCATAAAGCCTCTGGTAAGGTAAAGTGGCTTAACTTGAAAAACACTTTCAAGTACCTAAACTGTAAAAATGTATTTAAGCATGTATAATTCATTACGATATCTTACAGTAAGCCCATTTGATCTGCAGTGGGCTTCTCCCACTGGTCAATTTTACCGCAGCACTTTTTCTTTAACTGGTACTGCAGCATATGTACTTGAGACACTTGCAGATAGACTCTGAGGGCCCTATTAAATACTTTACACTAAGCTGTGTGAGCGTTAATGTTAGGATAAGTGGCCCTAGAGCAGGCCGACCATATTACAATCTGAAGGCTAATGGGTTAAGAAACTTGTTAGTGATTTGGAGCTTGCGCTTTTCAGCTCTTTGCGCTACTTTGCTTAACATGGGGAGCACAAAGAGTTAATTAGCATTAATATTAGAAAGTCCTAACGCTAAATACGTGTCACTGAGGTTAACTCAAAACTTACCCACAGCTTGGAGCTGGTGCTAAATAAATCCGCCTCTGCGGAATCATTTATCACAAGCTTCAAAATGTCCCCAAAAATCACATACTCATCTTTCATCCCACAGAGAGAATGGCGGCCCGATCCGCTGCTTCTGGCCGCCGGGAGCAGAGAGAGGCAGGGGGAAAAAATCCCCAGTCTTACTCCGCCGACTTGCAGGATCTCGTGAGAGGCAAGATCCTATAGGTCATGTGACCGGCATTCGAAGCCTCAGTGGAGTTCTATGGACACCATGGAGGGGATGCTCGTGGCGGCGCTTAGCACGGCCTCGAGTATCCTGAGGCTTAGCGCTGCGTTACAGGACAGACTGCTGATTTAGTACCTGTCCCGTAATATGGAGCTAAAACGGGGATGCTAGGGAGAAACCTGCAGGCGCACGTTTTCCTCCTTAGAGTCCCCATTTTAGCGGGCTGAATGTAATACTGCCCTGTGTTTGCTAATACAGAGACAGCAGTTCTGTGAGGTGCAGCACATCTGCTTCAAATTTGGGAACATATTCTGAATCCAGCAGCCTGACCTTGTAGAGGCTTCTAGGCTCCAGGATGCGCGGGGCAGTGCTAACGGATTCTGCAGGACGACGGAATGATTACAGAGGGGGACTTTTTTCCCCAGTCTCACTCAGCTCCCAGCTGCCAAAAGCAGCGGATTGGACTGCCGTTCCTGCCGCAGGATGAGAGGTGAGTATTTTATTAAAATGTTTGGGTTCCAGTTGCAGCTAACTGATTCGGCAGAAGCGGAACCAGCTAGCTACAGCTCTAACCTGTAGCAAATTTTTTTAGTTAGCAACAACGGTGAGTAATTAGCCGTAGGACTTTGCGATTCTAACACTAATTACTGATTGCTAACTCTTTCCGCTCGCACTAGCGTTAAAGAGGTGATAGGACCCTTAGTGTATGTGATTGTTTGTATTTATGGGTGAGAGTTAATGTGCATACTGCTGATAAGAGATTCTGTGAGTGTATACAAATGAAGGGGATACAAGGTTTCTATAGATGTTTTCACCTGGGCTAGATTGATAAAAGTTGCATTGATATAGAGTGCTGAGTGTCAAAAATGTTTGTGCAGTATATATGCTTATATTCACTTGGTATCTTCATAACTTTTATTCATAAATCAGCAGGCACGCTGTTTTTTATAAATACTTTATGAAGTCACTGGCTTGAAATATTGCTTTTAAAACTTTAGTAAAACCTTGTAAAGTTTTATGACAGGGCTTGTATGCTTGGTTTAGGAAAAAAGAAAGTTAACATGACACTGTATTTACCAGTATATTATTCCTTTGCTAGACCAGAATTCTAATTCATTGCCCTAGAACACAATGTAAATACACACAAGTGTTTAAAAACTCTGATTTGATCCATGCCTATATGCAACTAAATTGACTTTACCCTTTATAAATAATAAGAGCATTTTCAATATAAAATATTTAAAGTGTTAAAATTAGTTTTAATGATGGTGGCTTAAAGCAATGTGTCACGTTTTAACAGGTTATAAAGTTTACAATGAGATTAATGCCCTTCCTGTATACACACAATCATTTTATTAGGTGCCCATAAATGGTTAATGAACTTTTTTCTTATAGGTTGAAACGGTAAGTGTGCATTTATTTTTATAATTAACTGAACAGGGAAATGTAACTATATGTTTAGTGATTGAATTGTGTTTCTTTCAAACTCACAATGCAAAGGTTGGCTGTGTTATGAGCTTGTCTGACGATAACCAAAATACAGTTATAAGAAAATTGCTAACAGCACACGAAACAGTGGATTATAACTTTTATTGACACAAAATATTAAATTGTAAGTCGTGATAGTATTTTTAAATTAAGCTAATATAATTTTATTTGGCCACTATTGCATACAATTCACAAACGAGTCTATTGTTAAAATTATTCAGCTTAGTTGGTGGTGGTTTTCAGCCTGATAATCATTGCCAAAATCGTACAAGTTGGTTAAATGTACACATGAAGTAAATAGATTCCATTACATTGCAATTATTAAATGTGTTTTTAAATTCTTCATACAGTGTTTTTAATACTGAAAATATGAAATAATTATAAAAGCACATAGTGCTACAAATGCATACTAATACTCACATTGCCTAAATCGCCATCCTTTAAAGTGTACAGTATGCATACTAAAAAAAGGTAATCCTATAAATGGACTCCAAAATAAGCAGCACCAAAAAAATGATGTGGTAAAAAGTTGCGTCACAGAGATGTTCCAACTCAGTCATGGCCAAATTTGATGATCCAGGCTGAAATGGAGCATCTTTTTCCATAGGGTTAGAAATTAGCGTTAGGGTTAGAAATTAGGGTAAGGTTTGGGTTAGAATTTAGGGTTATGGTTAGAGTTATAACACAAAATCCCAACCATTGATGTTCTGTTAAAAACACTTCATATTCCTGGCACCGATGGCTCCAACCCCAGGGTCAATCTGATGTGCAGTTGAAAAGGAAGTAGTATATGGGACTGACTACTGGGAAAGGGAGGAGAATAAAGGGCTGACCACAGGAGGGAAGGAAGGGAGAGAGAATGAGAACTCGCATATTTGCAGAATGGAGAGGGATTGGGGCAAATTACTATTGAGGCCTGAAGACCTCTGTCTTGGAGTCTTTAAGGCATGGGTCCTCCTGCCATTGGGCCTGGGGGGGCATAATGACCATTGTTTTTGGACCTGATAAGTAGTGTGTATGTGTGCCTGTTTGTGTGTGCCTCCCTCTCTCTCTCTCTCATATATATATATATATATATATATATATATATAATATATATAATTTATATATATATATTAAGACGGCCTATCGAATTTACATTACCATGAATGATACTGCATTTGGGCGCATGGAGAAGCAACTGATCAAAGTATCACTACGTACTGCTATACTCGTATCTACAGTATCTATCTATCTATGTATATATATATATATTTACGTCACCAACAAGTCCTGCAACACCTTAGAGTATCTTCATGCGGTCAGTAGTTGGTGCTCGGCCAAAGAGTAATATATAACGGAGGAGAGAAGGCGGCACTCAGTCAAAAGTAAAACATAAAAAATTTATTGAATCATTTAAAATGAAGCCATAGAACCGACGTTTCGGCTCGCACAGGAGCCATTCTCAAGGTAACTCAAACAAACATTGTGTGTGTTTAAATAATGAACAGGCATAGTTGGAATACCAATCCAAACGAGCTAATCAAAAAGAGAAGTGGCCACAGGTGTAGATGTGCGTAGCTCCTAGAGCCCCGCACGTCTCAGCCAGATATGTCACGTGATTACGGCCGTGAGCCAGTTGTCAAGACAACTAAAAACAATGCTAAACCTTACCGGAAGCAAAAAAGAAAGAAGAAAAACATCCCGAGCAGGAAGAGAGAGCAGCATATTAACAGAAGAGTAAAGACATATAGAGGTGAGCGTTGCTACAGGCAATCATAGAAGCAACATCAGCCAAACAGTATATGAGGAGGTAGATATTAACAACGTCTAAACAGATCAAGTAACCCATAACAGAGAAGTCATATTATTATACCCATAATACATCACATCAGTCAAAAATACATGGAAACAATGTAGACACAAAATGTAGTGTCTATGGTACATACACAAAGATAGTACTAAACCACAACAATTAGCGGTCATACAGAAAGCTAGAGAAGGAGACATATTCATTTAGTCCCCTCGGTGCAACAGTATCGAGGGTCCTGATCCAATACGTCTCCCTCTGTAGCAATCGTTGGGAGCGATTGCCACCTCTGGGGAGTGGGGGGACATGATCGATAGCAACAAACCGGAGTGAGGGTAATCTGTGTTGTAATACCAGAAAATGTTTAGCCACCGGCTTGTCAGTTTGGCCATCCCTATAAGCCGTGTTAATAGAGGAGCGATGGCCTCGAATACGTTCATAAATGAATATGTCTCCTTCTCTAGCTTTCTGTATGACCGCTAATTGTTGTGGTTTAGTACTATCTTTGTGTATGTACCATAGACACTACATTTTGTGTCTACATTGTTTCCATGTATTTTTGACTGATGTGATGTATTATGGGTATAATAATATGACTTCTCTGTTATGGGTTACTTGATCTGTTTAGACGTTGTTAATATCTACCTCCTCATATACTGTTTGGCTGATGTTGCTTCTATGATTGCCTGTAGCAACGCTCACCTCTATATGTCTTTACTCTTCTGTTAATATGCTGCTCTCTCTTCCTGCTCGGATGTTTTTCTTCTTTCTTTTTTGCTTCCGGTAAGGTTTAGCATTGTTTTTAGTTGTCTTGACAACTGGCTCACGGCCGTAATCACGTGACGTATCTGGCTGAGACGTGCGGGGCTCTAGGAGCTACGCACATCTACACCTGTGGCCACTTCTCTTTTTGATTAGCTCGTTTGGATTGGTATTCCAACTATGCCTGTTCATTATTTAACACACACAATGTTTGTTTGAGTTACCTTGAGAATGGCTCCTGTGCGAGCCGAAACGTCGGTTCTATGGCTTCATTTTAAATGATTCAATAAATTTTTTATGTTTTACTTTTGACTGAGTGCCGCCTTCTCTCCTCCGTTATATATATATATTTATATATAAAATGTGTGAGAGGGCAGTTGAGGGTGTTCTGAGGGACTGCAGTCAAGCAAGTTTGTGGAGGGTGTTTTGGTTCGGGGGCCCCGACCTTTCAATTAGTAAGGGGCCACAAGATTACAGATGACAGGCCGTCTAGCAGCAGGTGACCACATCAGTGGCCTTTAATTTTAATTACTAGGAAACATTGGGCTATATTACATTGATCACACTAAATGGGGACGCTAAGGAAGAAAACTTGCACCTATAGGATTCTCCTTAGCGTCCCAGTTTGAATGTAATATTACGGTGCAGGCGCTAATCCAGCAGTCTGCACCGGAACACGGCGCTAAGCCTCAGGATGCACGCAACTCCATTGAGGCCTCTGCTGCCAGTCACATGACCTGTAGGATCTTGCCTCGCGAGATCCGGCAGGTCGGCAGAGTGATCGTGGAGGGAGACTGGGGGACTTTTTCCCCAATCTCCCTCTGTTCCTGGCAGCAAGAAGAAGCAGATCGAGCCGTAGTTCTCGCCACGGGATGAGAGGTGAGCATCCGATTTTTTGTTTTTATTTTTAGTTTGTTCTGCAGAAGTGGAATAATTTTAGCACCAGGTCCTACCTGTGGTTAACTTTTTGAGTTAACCGCAGCTTGGTGTAATTAGCGTTAGGACTTTGTAATCCTAACACTAATTATAATTAAAACTTTGCGCTCCCCATGTTAGCATAAGGAGCGCAAAGTACAGTAAGCTCATGCAAAGGATTGCAAGCTCCGAATCGCTAATGTTTTTTAACCCGTTAGCGTTTGGATTATAATATGGTCTGCCCACGCTAGGACAACCCAGGCTAACGTTAACACTCACAGAAGTGAGCGCTAACGTTAGCGTTTTGAATGTAATATGGCCCATTGTGTTGAATGTAATTTTTCAGTAAATTTTATTCAAGTGTAATAAAGTTTTTGACAATTATGTCTGTGTTATTATTATTATTGTCATCATTTATATAGCGCCAACAGTTTCTGCAGTGCTTTACAATAACCAAAGGGAACGAGATAAACGTACATATGATGGAAACAAGAGGTGTAGAGGGCCCTGCTAATAGGAGTTTACAATCTAGAGGGATTGGGGTTGAGGAAGACAAGAGGAATTTTACTAGATAGCAGGATCGTGAGTTCCAGTGGTTTGGGAATGATGGGGCAATAGAAGCAGCTTCAATCATGTGTGAGTCGATGAGCAGTGGGATGAGTTGCGTCAGTGTCAGTGATATGGTATGCTAATCTGAAGAGATGGGTTTTGAGGGATTTCTTGAAGGCCTGAAGATTAGGGGAGAGTTTGATAGAGCGAGGCAAGTCATTCCACAGGACTGGTGCTGCCCGTGAAAAGTCTTGGAGGCGAGAGTTGGCCGTACGCGTGTAGACAGATAACTGGAGGAGCTCGCCAGCTGACCGGAGTTGTATCGATGGGACATGTTTGCGGAGTAATGAAGAAATGTAGAGAGGAGTTGAGTTATTGAGCGATTTGAACGTGAAGATCAGTATTTTAAACTGTATTTACTCGTAGAGAGATAGGTGGAATTGTTTGTTTTTTTGGAGGGAGGAATGACGAGTCTTTCAGTTTTGGCAAGATTGAGTTTAAGGAAGCGGGAAGACATCCAATTCGAGACGGCAGAGAGATGGGGGGAGGAGAGGTATATTTGAGTGTCATCATAGGTGGTACTAAAATCCAAAGGAGCTGATCAGTTTGCCTAGAGAGGCAGTGTAGATTGAAAACAGTAGAGGGCCCAGTACTGAACCTTGGGGCACCCAAACAGAGACAGGCTGTCGGGAGGAGGTACTTCGAGCAAATGAGACACTAAACGATCATTGGGACAAGTAGGAAGCGAACCATGAGCTGTGTTCTAGGAAAAGTTAGTGAAGGGCTCTATTCCAAGGTTGTTGTAAACTTAACCAGAGCTGTTGTAAACATAACAAATCCATAGGGTTATTTTACATAATTGGTGATAACTTAACCAGAGCTGTTGTAAACTTACCAAAGACATAACAATGTTTATTACATTACGAGGCCGGTACAGTGTTTGCACTAAAATTAATGCACCACTATGCAGGGCTAGCCCAAAGTCACTGTGCTGCCTGGAGCAATGGATGAAATTCTGCCCCCCCCAAATAAAAATAACACGTGACATGTATGAAAGTATCACAGAGCTCCACAGGGTAGAGCAGCACTGGTCATAGCCTTCATATGGTGGCGACGCCGCGATTCCTTACAGTTAAGCGCTGTAGATGACATTGGTTGCATTATCAGACTTTCACAATTCTTACATTCAGATATATGTATGTAAGTTTAAGTTTGTGGTAATGGGCTTGACTCTATTACAGGTTCCTTCCATTATTAACTAAGTAAAATATAAGCAATCGACAAAGCATTTTCTGGCATTAAACAACACACCATATGGAAGAAACATTTTCTCACATTTTACAAAATTCTGTCAGAAGATGTAATAGATCATAGTACATTTTTATCGGCTGTAAAATCGTTTACTGTATTTCTTTCCTGGAACAAAATGATTAGTAGTTTGGCATCTGTAATATTTTAATATAAGGAAAGTTTAGTTATAGCTATAGACGTGTATATACACTAATCTAGGGTGTCAAATAAAAATGACATATTTTGTGCTGTCTTTTCTGGATGTCCTCTTTCAGTAAAAATCGTAAATCAGCTATGAGATTGTGGCATAGAATATATTTAATTGCTTTAACACAGATCGTGAAACAAATTTTAATGTATAATTTACTTCTGTATACGATCTGGAATCTGAAAGTTAATTTCATAAAAAGCAAAACATGTTTACATGGAACAAAAATACATATGTATGAGAACACTCAGGACATGCAAGGACACTAGGGGCTTGCTGTATGGTGTGCTCCCTTTCAGGTTTCATAGGAGAATTTGGCCAGATGTTGACTGTAGCAGACTAGAGATGGGAGATGTGACAAATTAGACATGTAAATCTACCACGATATGTATTATATAGGCATATTTATATCTATGGCTATCTATAGATACCAGGCCATTTTGCGCAGCTGTCCTAGTAAATCAATGACTGTGCTTCCAAACTGATGGAGGAAACAATTAACAGGCCAGTGACCATTTTCTCTGTGAAGTCAGTGAAGGTGTGAATCAAAGAAATCACCCTTTTGGTTCTACCCAGCAGGCAGGAGGGGCAATTGCTCATGGCAGGGAGAAGACGCAGCCGGAGCGGCACCCCAACCACATATCAAAGAAGCAATCACATCCTTGGATCACTGGAGGTGGTCTTTGGGAGATGATTGATAGACCAGGGAATAAAGATTAATGACGAAGCGTACTGAGCGTGCTCAGGCGAGGGGAATTCTGGGATATGTAGTGCAGGAGGCTGGGCCATTTGTGGGTGGGTTTTGGAAGGACCAGGAAGTGTATAAATTCTGAAGCTTGCCATGTGCTTGCTACTGATCACAAAAGGTACATTTGAAATGATGATCTGTCCATGCTGTCCATGTTTCTATCTCCAGGCCCCAGGAGTCGCCGATGCTAGCTTACTGATTAGGTTGTTGTAAGTAATGCTCTGTGTTTAATCCTTTTCTTTTATTTGCTGTGTAGTGTGTAATTAGCGATTTATTCTATCTATAATTGTTGTAACCAATGCACTGTGATTTTTCTATATCATAAATTAATATAACTTATTTAAGTTTCTGCTTCTGGCTGATGAGATCCACGCTAACTAAGGGACTGGAGTATTGCTTGTTGTTTTAAGCTCGAGTAGCTACGAAATTGTGAGTTGCGGTCACTGGGGACGGTTGGGTAAGCAAGCCGGGATTGTTGTCTACACAGTCACTGTCTGGGTCTAGGATAGACAGACAGCGGGGTTGCTTAGCCCTGCATCTCTCGCTGCGACGCGTGTAGTGTCCATGAGGACTGGTGGCAGCATGACTAATAGAATAGGAAAGTGATCCCAGGGATTGTGGGAGACGTAGTCACTACCCGATTCAAGAGAAGACTAGTACTGCGTTACACTCCTGGGACCACTTCATTGTGCTCTGTGTGCCTGTTGTGAGAGAAAGTGGCTGGGGACGGTTAGATAAGCGTGCGCGTGATTTGTTGTCTACGCAGTCATTATCTGGGTCTAGGATAGACAGATAGTAAGCGGCTTAACCTGGCGTCTTTCGCGGTAGCGAGCGGTAGTCGTGACATTGACCATAGGCCATACCAAACCATAAGCAAATCAGACTGCTATCCCCAAAAAATGGCAGCCAAAAATGAAGTGCCAACGATATCTCCTCTGCACTAGAGATGCAGCAACCACTGATGATCATTTTGGCCTGCTTAGGCCTTGTCAGGAGGGTATAGCTGTTAACTTACTAGGCACCTCGAGCAAGGGGTCCATGTCTATTAGAATACTGAAAATGCAGAATGGCACTGAGGTCCTGCCCTATGGTGTCTTCCCACTTAGGTCTAAAAGAAAGGTTTTAGCCTGATACTGCCACTACAGAAGAAACGACTTCATATGCAAATTAGTAGACATGCGTGATTCGGTCCAGACCGAATAGATATTCAGTCAAATAACAGCAATTCAATTCGATCCGAATTGCCAATATCTGAATGAAATTGCCCACCCTTTCAGGGTGATTGCAGTCTGAATAGCATATGGTATAGTCTGCTTTGTAATGGCACCACTAAGATAAAACCTTATGAAACCTGATCGGGGACTCGCTGTTTATGATGTATGTCATTGCCTGTTACTATAACATGCCTAAGGAAAAGTCCCCCTCCTTAACATTTACAAGTTCAGTTTGATAAGTTAACTGAATTACATTAAGGGCCCTATCTCCTCCTTAAAGCTAACGCTAGCGCTCACATAAATGAGCGGTAGCACTAGGTCAATTGAGGTGATAACGTTACAGCTAGATCACACCCCGCTCATTAAGGTTTAAAAAATCCGTTAGGGCATCAGTATTAGCGCTTTTTAGCGCAAGCTTATTGCATTGGGAGAGCAAAGTGTAAGCAAGGAGTAGTTAGTGTTAGGATCATAAAGTCCTAACGCTAAATGCTAACCGTTGTGGCTAACTGAAAAGTTAGCCACAGCTCTATGCAGTAGCTAACTGATACCGCTTCTGCAGAATCAGTTAGCAACAGCTGGAACCCCCCAAAAACTTACATACTCACAGCTCATCGAGCGGCAAGATGGCTTCATCCTCTGATTCTGGATGCGGGGAGCAGAGACTGGAGGGGAAAAGTCCCCAGTCTCCCTCCGCAATCGCTACGTGGAGCTGCAGGATCTTGCAAGAGGCGAGATCCTGTAGGTCATGTGACCCGGCAGCAGAAACCTCCATGGAGTTCTTTGGACTGCAGGATGGGATGCTCGCGACGGTGTTCATGAATGTTATCCGTTTTTGAGGCTTGTCTTCTAGAGATATACTGTTGAATTCTCTTGTGGAAGTCTTCCTGCGTCGCAATAAAAGACCCTTCATGAATCCAAACTTGAGTGACTTATTAATGACCAGACAAAAAGCCAACAGCTAATACAAAGACAATTGCTGGGAGATCGCTTTACAGTAACCAGTGGCATTGCATGTGGTCTGGGGTGGAAAAATTGCTGACTTGCTTTTATAAATATTGCATTCTAGTTATTCATAAATTCCATCTCTTTGACCATCAAATTATCCAACATTTCTGAATCAGATTGAATTTTCCTGATATCATGACACTTCAAGCGGCAAGATGCTGATTTAAGAGTACAGTTACAGGCATTTATACAGCGCCAGCATATTCCACAGCGCTTTACAACAGGGGAGCACAAACAGGAGACCTACAAAATACATGAAGAAAAGATGACCCTGCCCGTAGGATAACTGTCAGGCAGTACAGCACTTAACCAAGTGCTCAGTCAGACATCCCATGAGATTACAATCTTCAGGGACTGGAGTAGGTGAAGCAAATGGGAGCAGAGGGAATGTGTAGATGGTTAGCAGGGCTTGCATGGGAAGGACCGGAAGCCTGTGCTTAGTAAGAGTAATTAGAGAGAGAAGTGTAGACAGCTGGAAAGGAAAACTGAAATTATTCACCAGGCAGGCCTAGGGGGTTGGGTGGAACAGCAGAGGGTAAGAAGCAATTCAGTCTGTGTGCGTGTGCCCATAATTTCTTAAGGTAGTCCTTAAAAGGTTTTCTAGATTGACAAACCTGTGTTTCACAAACTTCAAATATTAACAAATTATGGAAAATATATCTGATGCCATTGTCTTATTATAAATAAATATGCTTTCATATGAATGCTTAATATGCTTTTATATGACAGGACTGTATGTACTCATAAATATTAAAGTGATCATTTACTACACTGACAGAGCATAGTTGAGAAGAATATTAGAACAGTGGAAAATAATGGAGACATATTTCTACTTGCAACACATTTTAGTTGCTGTCAAAAGCTGCCATGGAACAAGAATGCTTCATATCAAACTGTGCTTCCTAGTCCAGCCAAAAATAATAATGGATGGAACTATTTCTAAAAGAAATGTAACAGCTAGTGCTTACTTCACTCTTTAGGAATTGATATAAGAAAAACACACCAAAGGTTAGTTCTGAGACATTTTTTCTTAATTCAAATTTTAGCACCCAAGTAAAGTGTATATAAATAAAACCAAAGTTAAAAAAAAAGAAAATAAACATTTATGAAATGACATAAAAATGTGAACCGTAGATTGCATTGGAGAATCAATCCAAATCTGGTTTAAGAGACTCTTTTCTTGTCATTTTTGGCTGTTCGGAACACACACTGTACTTTATGTAAAATTAATGGAGCCATGTAATTGGCTGGAAAACAGCCAATCAGTTTACTTGTATTACTAGTCACATAAGGGATATGAGAGCTAGTTTCATTTTTATGATGTCTGGGCTGCATAGTTTTGCCAACACATAGCATCGAAGATGATGACTCTCTGCTCCTTGTGTAGTCCATAGTATAATATTTATTTATTTATTTTATTTATTTATAAAGGATTTTACCAGGAAGGATACATTGAGATTTCTCTAGTTTTCAAGTAATATATTAGTTAATATAATATATTACTTTGAACAGGTTACTAAAGCATATACACACACGTTCATATTTAACTGTGGACTTGTAAATATATAATGACTTCTCCTCTGTTGAGAGCCTCTGCATGGCGGGAAAGGCAAACTGGGAAAAGTGGGTTGCGTAATTGGAATATGTTGCTAAGCAGAAACAGTAATAAGAAAGAAAGAGTATGCCATCATATCCTTATTACTGTTAGCATGCACACAGGTCATCCAACTCTCCTGTTCTCAGTTGAACAGCTCTTATGTTTTGGTTTGTATCTTACTGTTCAAAGCTTTGTCTTCGGTTTCCCAAATTCTAAGGACATCACTGACCAATCCACATTTAAATTAGCATGGCCACAACATGAAATACAATTATGCTGTATTAAATCAATGCAGGACACATTATACTTTGGGTTTGACCTGTATACATACTATGCTGGCACTTTGTAGTGGTCATACATCCACAGCGTCACTGATGCTACTACAGTAGGAGCAATGTTCTAGTTATATATATTCAAGGTATTACAGAAAAAATAGTGGATTAGGAATCCAATAAAATCTGAGAGATAGTCTACTCCCTGTACGGCACTTGAAAGACATTAGATAATAAAACTACTGCAACTAGACTGCTCAGTTGATAGTTACACTTGCCCTTCATGACATAAATTGGTGGAAATTTATAACAAGGATGATAAACTACAGCAAAAATCCCATACGTACAATTAACCCTCAATCCCAGGCACAAACTCTGCCTCTCTATAATTAATAAATGGGGGGGGGGTGGGTCTGCCCCCTCCCTTAACGCTCAGTTCCTACTCTGATGAAATAAACTTTGGTTTCTTAACTTTTCATATTAAAAATTGCAGACATTGATGTTTGAATCCTTCATACTGGACTTTTGTGATATACTTTTTAAATTGCATTTTTTTTTTTTGTGAAAGGATTTTACCAGGAAGGATACATTGAGATTTCTCTCGTTTTCAAGTATGTATTTGATCAGTATTACTACACAAACCTTGCATAACAGTTGTCATATTGGTATCCTATGGTACAGTCGTCACCCTGTGGATGTGGATAAAACCACTATTAAATTGATAAAGACTCTCCAAATCGGATGCTTCTGTATTAGATACTTGTCACTGTTCCTCAGAAGAATTTTTCAAGAACAATCAATATTTTTCAAACGCAATCAAAACGTTTCACGTGTGTTAAAAAGAACGCACTTTATGACGGAAGAGAATGTTAGACGCCAGACGATCCGTTATTTTTGACGGACGTCGTACAAACTGAATTTGCCTCCAGCACATGTCCAACTTCGTCTATACGGCGTCAATCCTAGCGCTTTCGCGTTGGTGTTTCCATGGTGGACGTCTTCAGCGTGCACAAAGAGTATGTGGCTTTTTCTATTAATAGCGGCAGTTCCTGCTGGAATTTTGTTTACTATATGCTTTATAATGCTATTATACCCATACATGACACACATTCTTCTATTCGCTGTATATTTACGCCATTGATTTTTATCTCTTGCTTTTGCTGATGTGCAAATTTTTCTTGTTTCTGTATTTTGATAAAGAAGTTCCAATAAAACATAATTACAACAAAAAAGTAACCTAACCTTAGTTACAATACAAACCCTAACCTGAATGCTAACCCTAACTCTAAAAGTATCCCTAACCCTAACTTTCGAAGGCGTTTGAAAATGCTCCAATACTAGTTTCAATGCATATGAAAATTTCTTCTCCTGAAAAAAGGCTTCTGAGTCAATTTCGGAAGTGTCTGAATTCGATTGTCCATTTTTATTCATTTTTACATGACCGCAAGGTGGCAACTATGCTATACTGAAATGGAATATTCTTAATTGAAAGACAAAAAGTAAACAGTCAGTAACATCAATTTTAAAAGTAATGCAATGGCAGTGAAACTATGGGACTCGGTCGCGGTTAAATGTGACCTTACCAGCTATCCATCGCCGCTTACTCCGATTTTATGAAATGAGGAATTTCCCCCGGGCTTGCGCCCGCAGCCTTTTGGCCTATTGGAGGACGCGGGTCTTCAGCGTCTGGTGGATTTCTACCCAAAAGGATCCCTCCTGCACTATCCGGACCTACAGAGTACACACTCTCTGCCTCCTTCTACATTTTTCAGATTTTTACAGTTGAGGGACTTTGTTACCAAACCCCACCTTCGAGCCGCAGCACTTACCAAGCCTTCGTGGTTTGAGCGCTTGTGCCTTCAAGAACGATACCCCAAAGGCCTTATTTCCACAATATACTCCTCTATTACCTCGACCCTTGATTGGAAGGAATTGACATATATTAAAGCTTGGCATAACGACCTGGGTGAGGAGTTGGAAGGTGATGAGTGGTTGGACATCTGGGAGGCAGCTCGGAGGTCATCTATATGCACTACGCACCAGGAGCAATCTCTAAAAATGATATTCCGCTGGTACACCACCCCGGAGAAGCTTGTCAAAATGAAAGTGACTACTACTGATGTGTGTTGGAGACTGTGTGGCGATAAGGGAACCTTCCTGCACATGTGGTGGACATGCCCCCGTCTTAAACCACTCTGGTCGAAACTGCATGCTCTTGCCCAAGCTGTGCTGGCGAGGGAGATACCTTTTGAGCCGACAGTTTTTCTCCTTGCGTCCCCCTTGGAGGATCTCTCCTTGCGCCAGAACAAACTACTTGCTAAGATGACGTTGGTGGGGCGCCGTGCCATTGCGGCTGAGTGGAGGGCGTTGGAGCCCCCCCGCTTTGGCAGGGTGCTGGCTAATATCAGAGACGTGGCCCTTATGGATGAACTGTCGGCCAAGGTACACCACACTATGGATGCGTTTTCTAGATTGTGGGAGCCTTGGTTGAACCATGATGTTTAAATAATTTACTACCTCTTGCTTGCAGGTGATGGATGCTCGGGGCTACTGTGTTGTGACGGACGGGTCTTGAAGGGACTCTCTCTCTTCTCCTTTTTCTCCTCTTTCCTCCCCCTCTCTTTTTTATTTCTTCCTTTCCTTTCTCCTTTCTCTCCTCCCTCTTTTCTTTCTGCCTTTCCTCTTCCTTCTTTGCCTCTTTTGCTTTCTATATCCTTTCCCTCTCTTTCTCCTGTATGTCCTCCCCAGTTTGTCTTTTAAGTGGATGTTGAGACGAGGTGGGGTGCATTATATATTGATGTTGTGAACTAGTTACTGTTGTATCCTAACACCCCCTGGAGTTGTTTATGGTTTATAAATCACAATAAAATATGTTTTCAAAAAAAAAGTAATGCAATGCATGTGTACGAAAACCTTGCAGGTCCAGTGGAAAAATGTTTGTTCAAAATGCACTTTTTATGACTCTTACTTACCACTATTATTATTATTATTATTATTATCATTCATAAAGGGGGCTATTCAGAGAGCACCGAAATGTCGCTGACATTTTGGTGTTCTCTTGTTCCCTGCACATTGGGGAATCAAAGTTCCCCACCCTGCAGTGAATGCAGCATTCACCGCAGTTTCCCCAGAGTGCAGGGAAAACTCACCACAAACCTGCCGTAATCCCGCTGAAAACCCATTGAAAACCCGCCGGAACCGCCGCAAAAAACCATGCCGAACACGACCGAAAACACTGCCGAGCCGCAGATCACAGCACAGACCAGCCGCTGGAAAAAGCCAACAAGTTGATGAACAAGGTAAAAAAAAAACAACAAACAATGCGCTTGAAAGTGTCAAAATTGAAACGCTGGTTGCAAAAAAACTACTGAACGAAAATGTCTGGAATATTATTATTATTATTCTTTATTTATAAAGCGCCAGCATATTCCGCAGCGCTGTACAATAAGCACAGTATAGACAGGGTTACAATACATTGAACAACATTTGACAAACAGTACAGGAGGAGATGAGGGCCCTATTCCCGTAGGAACTCACAATCTGGGAGGGTTGGGGTTGGAAACAGGAGGAGAGGACTGTAAGGTGAGAGTGATTGATGGTTGCGTCAGTGAGTTGGGTGGTAGGCTTCCCTAAATAGGAATGTTTTAAGGGAGCGTTTGAAGGAAGAGAAGTTAGGGGAAAGTCTGACAGTACGAGGGAGAGCGTTCCAGAGAGTGGGGGCTGCGCGTGAGAAATCCTGCAGTCTATCATGGGAAGAGGTGATGCGGGGAGAAGCTAGGCGCAGGTCACTGTTTGACCTTAGGGAGCGGGCTGGGGTGTATTTGGTGATTAGTGAGGACAGGTAGTGGGGAGCTGAGTTAGTGAGGCTTTTGTAGGTAAGGATAAGGATTTTGAACTTAATTCTGCAGTGGATGGGGAGCCAGTGAAGGGACTCGCAGAGGGGAGCGGCAGAGACAGAGCGGCGGGTGAGGTGAATTAGCCTGGCGGAGGCGTTCAGGATGGATTGTAGGGGGGAGAGGTGGGACAGAGGGAGGCCAGATATACATATAAGATGCTATGAATGATAATAAAAAGGTCTGTTCAGAAAAAAGAAAAAAAATTTAAACATTTTGCCAAAAAATCCAGAAAAATGCCTAAAAGATCCAAAAAAAAAATCAATAATTTTACTGCAGATTAAAATAATAAACAGTTTATTAGATATTGGATAAAACCAGAATATTTTTAACATTGAAGCCTATGGGGTTCGCCTGAATAAACCCGTTGAATGAAAACACTGAACAGCAGGGGACTTCGGCAACTTTTCACTGCTGTTTGGTGTTCTCTGAATAGATGACCATTGCTTCTCTATGGGGGATTTCACTGCCTTCGAACAGGCAACGTAATGGCTGGCAGTTCGCCAAAAGTTGGTGAACTGCCTGCTCTCTGAATAGCCGAATGGCCCCAACATGTCAACGTACAGGGAAATTCCCTGTTTGGTGACATTTTGGGGCCAGATCTGCTCTCGGAGTAAACCCTATAGTGTATTTAGCAGCTAAATGAGGCTTCAACAAAATAAATGACTCCACATAATATTATATCGTACATTTTATGCTAAGGATAAATGACTTTTATGAATATAATTCCATTCTCATTTACAATAAAACGACAGTAAAGTAGTAACAGTGACACATGACAGTAATATTAAAAGTATGTTAATGTTCTTCATTGCGTAGCTCTGTAGATTTTATGAATGACAAGTAAAGACATTAGTCAGCATAACAACATATTTGTCAGTGAGAGTCACTAACAGGTGCTTTTAAAACAGGATATGTTGCCTTTAATCTAGTAATTACACAGAAATTCAAATATTGTTATGTTTTCCTGTAAAACTAGAATACTAAACCTCATAGCATCTAAAATCAAATATAAAGATAAGAGGTTTGTCAGAATTATGTACAGACAGAACTTAAAATAGTCACTTTTATATCTTCCAATCTATGTTAGATTTAGTTTAAAAACTATAAAGGAGGTAGAAAATAAAAACAAATAAATAAGTTAGTGAATAGCAGCCCATGTGCAGAGTTGAACAAGGTGAGCATTTAGCCATTCATCATTATCATAGTGCACATAAAAATAGAATCAGAATCAGAATGAGGAAGTAAGCAGAAGTATAGATCAGGGGGTCGCAGTAGATGTGATTTACTTGGATTTTGCCAAAGCTTTTGACACAGTTCCACACATAAGGTTACTATTTAAATTAAGAAAAATTGGTCTAGATGAAAATACTTGTTCTTGGATAGAAAACTGGCTAAAGGATAGGGTACAGAGAGCGGTCATAAATGGTACATTTTCAAGATGGACATCAGTGGTAAGTGGTGTCCCTCAGGGGTCTGTTATAGGACCAATTCTTTTCAATTTATTTATAAATGACCTTGAGTTAGGCATTGAAAGTCATGTATCAGTGTTTGCAGATGACACAAAACTAGGAAAAGTAATACAATGTGAGCAGGATTTACTTTGCTGCAGAGGGATTTAGATAGATTGGGGGACTGGGCACTTAAATGGCAGATGAAATTTAATGTAGATAAATTAAAAGTTATGCACTTTGGAGTGAAGAACGCACAAGCAACTTACACCCTAAATGGTACGGAGTTAGGGAAATCCAAGCAGGAGAAGGATTTGGGAATAATCATAGACTTCAAACTACAGTTGTGTTCAAAATTATTCAACCCCCACTGAAATTGAGTGTTTTGGCCAGTTTGACATTGATTTTGATCATTCAGTCATCTTGCTTCCAATTAAATCAAAGAGGCACGTGTAGGTCAGACAAATATTACATAACATTTATAATGAAATAACCACAAATGTCTTTTCTGTGCTCACATTATTATCAGTTTTATTCAACCCCCAAGTGACATTCAATCTTAGTACTTAGTACAACATCCTTTTACAGTTATAACAGCTTTTAAACATGAAGCATAGCTTGACACAAGTGTCTTGCAGCGATCTACGGGTATCTTCGCCCATTCGTCATGGGCAAAAGCCTCCAGTTCAGTCACATTCTTAGGCTTGCGCACTGCAACTGCTTTCTTTAAGTCCCACCAGAGGTTCTCAATTGGATTTAAGTCAGGTGACTGCGATGGCCACTCCAAAATGTTCCAGCCTTTAATCTGCAACCATGCTCTAGTGGACTTGGAGGTATGCTTGGGATCATTGTCCTGTTGAAAGGTCCAACGTCTCCCAAGCCTCAGGTTTGTGACGGACTGCATCACATTGTCAACCAATATCTCCTGGTACTGAAGAGAATTCATGGTACCTTGCACACGCTGAAGCTTCCCTGTACCTGCAGAAGCAAAACAGCCCCAAAGCATGATTGACCCCCCGCCATGCTTCACAGTAGGCAAGGTGTTCTTTTCTTCATAGGCCTTGTTCTTCCTCCTCCAAACATAGCGTTGATCCATGGGCCCAAACAGTTCTAATTTTGTTTCATCAGTCCACAGAACACTATCCCAAAACTTCTGTGGTTTGTCCACATGACTTTTGGCATACTGCAGTCGACTCTTCTTATTCTTTGGAGACAGCAAGGGGGTGCGCCTGGGAGTTCTGGCATGGAGGCCTTCATTACGCAGTGTGCGCCGTATTGTCTGAGCTGAAACTTCAGTACCCACATCTGACAAATCTTTTCTCAGTCCCTCTGCAGTCACACGGGGACTTTTCTCCACTCTACGCTTCAGGTAGCGCACAGCAGTCGAAGTGAGCATCTTCTTTCTGCCACGACCAGGTAGCGTTTCAACAGTGCCCTTTGCCTTGAATTTGCGAATGATGCTTCCTATGGTCTCTCTTGGTATGTTTAACATCTTTGCAATCTTCTTATAGCCATTGCCCTTCCTGTGAAGAGTAATCACCTCTTCTCTTGTCTTCCTGGACCATTCTCTTGACTTCACCATGTTTGTACCCACACCAGTAAATGTCTAGAAGGAGCTGAGTATCACAGTCATTTTAAAGCTGCCTAATTGGTGCTTATTATGCTTTATTGCTGCTCCGTGACATCCACAGGTGTTTTCAATACCTGATTGAAAACACTTGAATGAACCTCTGTTCTTCAGAGTGGTAGTCTTTAAGGGTTTGAATAATTGTGTCAATGAAGAATTCACAAAAGAAACATTTACTACTGTATTACAAAACCAATTGATGTCATTTTAGTTGCATATGGTTCTTTAAAAAGTCCTTGTAGGATTTAATTCTGAATACAATTACAAATGTACACTAAATTCCCTAAAACCCTTTACAGCATTGGGGGTTGAATAATTTTGAACACAACTGTAAATAGCAATGTGCAATGTCAAACAACAGTCACCAAGGCCAGCAAGGTATTGGCATGCATTAAAAGGGGAGTTCACTCACGGGATGAAAACATAATTTTGCCTCTGTATAAATCAATGGTAAGACCGCACCTTGAATATGCTGTGCAATTTTGGGCACCTGTCTTAAGAAAGGATATTATAGTGCTAGAAAAAGTGCAGAGACGGCGACAAAATTAATAAGGGGAATGGATGGTTTAAGTTATGAGGAAAGACTGACAAGCTTAAACCTGTTTGGTTCAGAGAAACGGCGCCTTAGAGGGGATCTGATAACCTTATAGAAATAACTGGACGAAAGGAAATTCAGCCTAAAGCATAGGAAGGGTTATTTTACGGTGAGAACAATAAAGCTGTGGAAATCTCTGCCTGTTGAGGTGGTTGGGTCAGAGACTGTACAGACTTTTAAAAAATGACTGGATGACTTACTTTTTATAATATTTAATATTTAGGGAAAAGCTTCTTGATCCAAGGAGAAATCTGACTGCCATTCTGGGGTCAAGAAGGAGTTTTTTCCGAGTGTGTTGCATATTGGCTAGCATTTCAGACTGGGTTTTTTGCCTTCTTTTGGATCAACAGCAGTAGGTGATTTGTGAGAGGCTGAACCTGATGGACAATGTCTTTTTTCAGTCTATCTAACTATGTAACTATGTAAGAATCTCCTGTTGCCACAGGTTGCATGGGGAAATACATAGCGGAAAAAGAGAACAGGTAAAATCTCTTCTGTCAAGAATAACACTTTTTTGTATAAAAATAATGGGAGAGTTCTGTGTAGTACAATTACCTATAGGCATTATTCAAAGAGAGCCGAACTGGCCCCGAAATTGAACCTAATGGTGAATTTCCCCATCCAGTGCAATTTTGGGGGCCGTTCGGCTATTCAAAATCTGTCAATTCGCCAAATATTGGCGAATTGCCAGTGAAATACAGGTGATCTTTGGCAGCAGTGAAAGTCCCCATAGAGAAGTATTGGTAAGTCTATTCAGAGAACAACAAACAGCAGGGAAATGTCAGTGAAATGCCCTGATGTTCAGTAGTTTCATTCAGCAGGTTTAAACAGGCGAATCCCATAGGTTTCAATATAAAAAATATTCCTGTTTTTATTCAATGTCTATTAAACCAATTATTCTTTTAAATTGCAGCAAAAAATCTCTTGATTTATTTTTTTAAGATGTTTTAGGCATTTTTTGGGATTTTTTTGGCAATTTTATTTTTGATTTCTTTTTAAATACAGTTTTTTTCTGTAACAGAGTTTTTTTATTATTATTCATTGGGCCTTATATGTTAATTCCAGACATTGTTGTCCAGTAGTTTGTTTGCAAGCAGTATTTCAAATTTTAAAAGTTGCACTCGTTTTGCTTTTTGTTTCTTTTTACCCCATTCGTCAGCTTGTCGACTTTTTCTGGTGGCTGGTCAGCGCTGTGTTCGGCAGATTGTTGGCTTTTTTTCAGATGCATTCAGTGAGTTTTCAGAGGCTTATCGGATCCGACGTTTTCCGTGGTTTTGTGACTGGCCTTATTTTCAATTCAGAGTTTTTTTGGCGCATTTTCCCTGCACTTCGAGGACCCTACGGTGATTGCTGAATTTACCGCAGGGTCAGAGAATTTGATTCCCCGAAGTGCTGGGAACGAAAGAGCACCGACATTCCGGTGGAATTTCAGTGTTCTTTGAATAACCCTACGTATATGTCTTTAAACTGTACAATTTCAAGCTTTTTCAATGTTTTTTTAAACGTCCAAATCGAATGGCACAATGTATTGAGATTTTAAACTAAAAAATGAGAAGCAAGGCCAACATAAGAACACAGGCCTCCATCGTTCCACTAAGTACTTTTTCCCTGCAAGCAAGCATTCTTTCATCGCTTCCTCACCCATCAGACTTAGGCAGCAACTCATTCTGGCTTCTCCTGGACTTGAAGAACACAGGCCTCCATCGTTCCACTAAGTACTTTTTCCCAGCAAGCAAGCATTCTTTCATCACTTCCTCACCCATCAGACTTAGGCAGCAACTCATTCTGGCTTCTCCTGGATTTGAAGAACACAGGCCTCCATCGTTCCACTAAGTACTTTTTCCCAGCAAGCAAGCATTCTTTCATCGCTTCCTCACCCATCAGACTTAGGCAGCAACTCACTCTGGCTTCTCCTGGACTTTGTTCCCACCCTACCCTCCCCTCACCCACCCACCCCACGGTTTTCATTTGATTTATACCCTCCTATCACACTCCTTACGCAGCTGCACTAAATTCCCTCATTAAATCACTGCTTCCTCTACTCTCCCACACTTACTCTCACCCACCCAACTACTCTCACCCCCACCTTTCTCTATAATGTATATACCACTACTACTTCTCTTTTCTCTCGCCTCCCTTCTCTCCAAAGCTACCCTCGCCCTCTATACACCTTTCCAATTGCCCCAGGATGGAAATCAAGTCCCTATACACCCCAGCCTACTTGGTTCTTCTAACCTGTCAGCTGAGTGCTGGTGGAGAGTGCTAAAATCCAGCCCTCCTACCCCCACACAGAGATTTAATACTGTGCAATTACATTATTACCAAAAGAAAACTCTGTCCAAATTTCTATTCATTCTGCTACTTTCCCTGGCAAACGATGTGGAATCTAACCCTGGTCCTATAGCTGACACAACCTTTAGTCTCCCCACTAAAAAAGGCCCCTCATTTGTGCACTGTAACATCCGAAGTTTACTCCCTAAATTGGATGAGCTTCAGGCTTGGTGTTGCTATTACAAACCCAAAATCATTGTGCTCACGGAGTCATGGTTAACCCCAAAAGTACCAGACTCTGCCATATCAATACAGGGGTATTCATGTTATAGAAAAGACAGGGCAAAGAGAGGAGAGGGAATTGTTATTTACAGTTGTGTTCAAAATTATTCAAATCCCACTGAAATTGAGTGTTTTGGCCAGTTTGACATTGATTTTGATCATTCAGTCATCTTGCTTACAATTAAATCAAAGAGGCACGTGTAGGTCAGACAAATATAACATAACATTTATAATGAAATAACCACAAATGTCTTTTCTGTGCTCACATCATTATCAGTTTTATTCAACCCCCAAGTGACATTCAATCTTAGTACTTAGTACAACATCCTTTTACAGTTATAACAGCTTTTAAACGTGAAGCATAGCTTGACACAAGTGTCTTGCAGCGATCTACGGGTATCTTCGCCCATTCGTCATGGGCAAAAGCCTCCAGTTCAGTCACATTCTTAGGCTTGCGCACTGCAACTGCTTTCTTTAAGTCCCACCAGAGGTTCTCAATTGGATTTAAGTCAGGTGACTGCGATGGCCACTCCAAAATGTTCCGGCCTTTAATCTGCAACCATGCTCTAGTGGACTTGGAGGTATGCTTGGGATCATTGTCCTGTTGAAAGGTCCAACTTCTCCCAAGCCTCAGGTTTGTGACGGACTGCATCACATTGTCATCCAATATCTCCTGGTACTGAAGAGAATTCATGGTACCTTGCACACGCTGAAGCTTCCCTGTACCTGCAGAAGCAAAACAGCCCCAAAGCATGATTGACCCCCCGCCATGCTTCACAGTAGGCAAGGTGTTCTTTTCTTCATAGGCCTTGTTCTTCCTCCTCCAAACATAGCGTTGATCCATGGGCCCAAACAGTTCTAATTTTGTTTCATCAGTCCACAGAACACTATCCCAAAACGTCTGTGGTTTGTCCACATGACTTTTGGCATACTGCAGTCGACTCTTCTTATTCTTTGGAGACAGCAAGGGGGTGCGCCTGGGAGTTCTGGCATGGAGGCCTTCATTATGCAGTGTGCGCCGTATTGTCTGAGCTGAAACTTCAGTACCCACATCTGACAAATCTTTTCTCAGTTCCTCAGCAGTCACACGGGGACTTTTCTCCACTCTACGCTTCAGGTAGCGCACAGCAGTCGAAGTGAGCATCTTCTTTCTGCCACGACCAGGTAGCGTTTCAACAGTGCCCTTTGCCTTGAATTTGCGAATGATGCTTCCTATGGTCTCTCTTGGTATGTTTAACATCTTTGCAATCTTCTTATAGCCATTGCCCTTCCTGTGAAGAGTAATCACCTCTTCTCTTGTCTTCCTGGACCATTCTCTTGACTTCACCATGTTTGTAACCACACCAGTAAATGTCTAGAAGGAGCTGAGTATCACAGTCATTTTAAAGCTGCCTACTTGGTGCTTATTATGCTTTATTGCTGCTCTGTGACATCCACAGGTGTTTTCAATACCTGATTGAAAACACTTGAATGAACCTCTGTTCTTCAGAGTGGTAGTCTTTAAGGGGTTGAATAATTGTGTCAATGAAGAATTCACAAAAGAAACATTTACTACTGTATTACAAAACCAATTGATGTCATTTTAGTTGCATATGGATCTTTAAAAAGTCCTTATAGGATTTCATTCTGAATACAATTACAAATGTACACTAAATTCCCTAAAACCCTTTACAGCATTGGGGGTTGAATAATTTTGAACACAACTGTAAATTGAGGAGTCCTTAAAGTTCACCCCCTTACAGACTTCTAGCTCTCCTGTCACCTTTGATTTCCTCTCTGGTATAATTGAGATCCCATTCAGTAAATCAATCATTGTTGCTGGGTTCTATCGTCCACCAAGCTCTCCAGTGCACTCCCTCTCTGACATATCTCAAATCCTTAATAACCTACTTGCCCAAAACCAAAAAAGTGAACTGCTGGTCCTCGGCGATTTTAATACAGATTGGCTAAATCCTAAAAACAATAAACACTGCACATTGTTTAAAACTTTGCAGCTAACTCAATTAATCTCCTCCCCCACTCACATTAATATGAAAAGCCCTAACCATACCTTGCTGGACTGGATTCTCTCATCTCCTGATAGAATACAGGAGGCAGGCGTTCTTGCTAATAGCTTTAGTGACCATTGTCTAGTGTACTGCGCGCGCAAAATAAAGGCCTTGAAATCTCCCCCAAAGGTAATAACCACAAGGTCTTTCAAGAAATTTATTCTTGAATCCTTCCTAAGTGATCTCAAACAGCTCCCCTGGTACAGGCTAAACCTAATCCCAGACCTAGACTGTGCAGTTGAATACTTTCAGTCTGAGCTCCTGCAAGTCTGGAATTCCCATGCCCCACTGCATAAAGTGCGAGTCAAAGGGACCCATCTCCCCTGGGTTACAGCTGATCTTACACTAATGTACCAGTTTAGAGATTAACTATGGTCAAATTTCAAGAGTACTGGTTCCATGAACGATCACTACAAATACCGAAAATGCCGGAATGAATGCACAAAACAAACAAAAATGGCCAAAGCCCATTACTTCAATGAAAATCTAAACAATATATCAAACGCTAGAAACTTTTGGAGAACCATAAGTAACATACAAGCACCCCCAGTCCACTCCCAGCCGTCTGCTGTCAAAGTAAACAACCAAACCCTGCAACACCCCCTAGATGTAGCAAATGCCTTTAATGATTACTTTGTTGGATGCGCCACCACTTTGATTGCCAAGCTAGGAAATGAAATGCAATCAGAGAGGCCTCATGCAGGTCAGGCCCTTCCAACTGTGCAAAGTCCCTGTCTCAGACAGGAATTCAGTTTTAGACCAGTGCCTGTCAGTGTAGTTACTAAACTTCTCCGTAAGCAAAAAATGAAATACCAGTCTGGACCTGATCAAATACCAGCAATGCTGCTGAAAATCAGTGCGCCGGCAATTGCAAATCCTGTCGCAACCCTAATAAATGAATCACTGGCGACTGGATACATACCCAAACTCTGAAAGACTGCGAGAGTGGTACCTATCCATAAAAGTGGTGACAGTACTTTGGTATCCAACTACCGCCCGATATCGTTGCTCCCTGTAGTGTCAAAAATCTTGGAAAAATGCGTCTACACACAATTACGTGATTATTATCAATATTGGAACTACTTAACCCCGGATCAATCAGGCTTTCGTCCAAATCACTCAACTACAACCGCCCTTTTAAAAGTCTGCAATGATATCCAAGCTGGGATGGAACAAGGAAACCTAACTGGAGCCATCTTCCTTGATTTTGCTAAGGCCTTTGACACGGTAGACCATGGCATCTGGTTAGAAAAACTTAAAAACTCTGGCATTGGTGATCGCATGCTAACCTGGTTTCAATCATATGTATCCGACCGATCACAATATGTGTCAATTTCTGGAAGCTCCTCCCTCCCATTCCCAGTCACTTGCGGTGTACCCCAAGGCTCAATACTAGGCCCCCTGCTATTCACAATATTCATAAATGATCTGCCCAACGTCTGCAAAGCCGCAACTGTACATATGTATGCAGATGACACTTTTATCTATACCAGCAAACCAAATCTCCCACAGCTGGAGGCCGTGCTGCAAGAACAATTCACAGAGGTAGAAAAGTGGATCAAACACTACAAACTTTTTTTAAATACTGACAAAACTGTAACAATGCTCCTTGGAACAGCACCTAAACTACACAAAATGCAAAATCCCCATCTATGTGTTGGGACAAAATCAAATGGCACGCTGACCACAGTCGCTTCTCTCAAATATCTAGGTATGTGGTTAGACCCTAATCTATCCTTTGGCCACCACATCGAAAAACTCGCATCTAAACTTTACCCCAAACTAGGTGCCCTGTACAGAAACAAACCCTGCCTGAGCCACGCGGTAAGAAAACAGATTGTACAACAAATGCTTATGCCAGCTATTGATTATGGAGATGTAGTGTATGCAGCAGCCCCGCAAACACAGCTTCAGAAACTTACTACATTGTATAACTCCTTCTGCCGCTTTGCATTACAATGTAACTACATGACCCACCACTGTGACATGTTAAAAGAGCTAAACTGGCCATCGCTGGAGTCTAAACGCACCCTTCACCTTTCCAGCCTGGTGTCTAAGAGCATTTCTGGGAAGCTGCCACCCTACCTGAATAGACTGCTTCCCCCAGCAGCTCCCTCATCCTATAACCTCCGATCCAGGACCGGCACCTTACTTGCAATACCACAATACAAAAAGACAGTGGCTCGATCCTCATTTTCCTACAGAGCACCACAATTATGGAATAACCTCCCAGACACCATCAAATCTTCCCCCAGTCTTAAATCATGCAAGAGCTCCTTACTAACATACCTCAATACAGAATGCACTTGTAAACATGTAACCTAGTGACTATATTTCCTACATAATTATTTTCTGTTAATCGGTATATTTGTGTTGTTTTTTTAATATCTTGCATTTATTACTTTGTATTTCTGTAACTGTAACACTTTAATGTTCTTGAACCCAGGACATACTTGAAAACGAGAGAAATCTCAATGTATCCTTCCTGGTAAAATCCTTTATAAATAAATAAAAATAAATAAATAAATAACCAAGCACAAAATCATTTCTTCCCAAAAGTTAATGTTATGTGTAAACACAATTAAAATGTTTGTGGTGTTGTAAAAGATGTTAATTTTGTTCACATATTCTTATAAGCTTGTGACAATAAAGTTGGGGTCAGCAACCTTTTATCTTCCAAGTGTTTTGGAACTACATTTGCCATGAGGTTCATCCAACATAATGAGTGGCTGAGCACCATAGGGCATGCTCACCTACTCATGATTGAAGCTGCTTCTATGGCCCCACCATTCCCAAACCACTGGCTCCAATGATCCTGCTATCTAGTAAAATTCCCTTTGTCTTCCTCAGCCCCAATCCCTCTAGACTGTAAGCTCCTATGAGCAGGGCCCTCTACACCTCTTGGTTTACATCAAATGTCTGTTTATCTGTATCTCGTTCCCTTTGGTTATTGTAAAGTGCTGCGGAAACTGTTGGCGCTATATAAATGATGACAATAATAATAATAAAAAATAATGAAGCTCCAAAAAAAAATCCATATTTATGGATAAATGGATTCCATTTAATAACCAGCTCTTAAGACATAAGAGCACCTTGTCATAGATTTAGATTCAAAAAATTTAGGATCATATGTAATATGGCATTATAATTTTAGATTAATGAATTTAAAAATATTATTTGTAGAATAAAATATTATAGTTCCGTACAGAACCTTTCATTATTATGCATTGATTAAATAATAGAATTTCTCAAATGCCATTCATTTTAATTACATTGTTGTAACCTGAGCCGCTGTGCAATAATTTAATTGACATTTATCTCACAAACATTTTTTAGAAAGCTCTTGAAAGATATTCCCTGTTGTAAAACGTTATAGCTCATGTTTTCCAAGCTTCAGAGATAAAGGCATTATGTATAATAAGACTTATTAAAGAATAAAGCCTGCTTAATACATGATTAGTTCTAGAATATTGCTAGCATATATTTTCCAGAAATCAACTTGCTGTATTAGGATGATGTGAAACTGATCAAACCGACAAGATGAAAAAGGTATAGATTGCATTATTTGCAATATTGACTTTATGTTTCAAGGTGACCAGTAAACAGATACACGAATATATACAAGATTCTTATTTAACCCCTTAGTGACCGGGCGGTTTTACACAAATCCGTCCTTTAGTGACCGCTGCTGTTTTTACGTTTCTGCTCTCTTCGTGTTTAGGTCAAATTTTCCCCTTACTCATTTATTCAACCCACACATATTATACACTGTTTTTCCCGCCATTAAATGGACTTTCTAAAAATACCATTTCCATCATATTGAATAATTTACTATAAAAAAATATGAAATATGATGAAAAAATATTAAAAACACACTTTTTTGTAATTTAATCCCCAAAATTTATAATCACCAAAAAACACCCGGCTAAATAGTTTCAAAATTTTGTCCCGAGAATAGAAATACCCAATTTTTTACATGTTTTAGCTTTTTAACCCCTTCACTGCTGAGCCAGTTCACCTATGTGCGCTGGGCTCATTCTGACCATTTTATCCTAATTATTTTTAGATGACAGCCTAGGTACTTTTTAACTAAACCCCCCAGACAAAAAAATAAATAAAAATTAATAAAAAATGTTATTAATGTTTTTTTATTTATTTATTTTTTAAAATTTATTTTTACACCAAACCTGTTCATGTTTGGTATCATTGGAAAGGCCATGATCCCCCTATCTCCACATGGCAGCTAGGGGGTTAACTGGCCCACTAACATACTCACACATATGGTGAGGAATAGATGTCAGTGGGTGGGGGGTGACCTGGAGGCTTGGCTGACATCCAAGATGTCAGCCCCCTCCAGGTTTGAATCGCGATTTGGTGCAAATTTGTGCCGAATCATGATCCGGCAGTGAAATAGTTAATGCTGTACACCGCTGAAAAGGAGCCCCCCTCCCCTTCCTGAATTTTTCCCACTGGCGCCGGCCAATGACGTCATCATGCAGCGTGATGACGTCATCGGATCGGCCGGCCCCCAGGAAGCAGCAAGGCAAGCTTGAAGCTTGCAACAGACGTCGTAGGAGCCGGCGAGGAAGGTGAGTTTCGGCGGGAGGGAGGTTAGAAGCCCGCTGACGTACTATGTACGTCCGCGGGTCTAAGGGAGACCCGTGGGCAGGACGTACATAGTACGTCAGCGGTTGGGAAAGGGTTAAATATGATCACATTGGGATAAAAACGAGAGAGTAATCCATTACTTTAGATAAAGTAGAACTGAAGTAACTCAGAACCAGTTTGATTTGGATCTTCTCAGATTGGATCATGTCCCGAGCTATGTCTAACTGTAAGTTTTTATGCTTCTAGAACTAAATTCTGCAGAAACTGAAATTATCTTTCCTCCCTTCAAGGGAACCCCTAGCCACCTATCTCTATATGTTAACAAAAGGAGAGTGTATGAGTTTTATGAGAATGTGCAACAGCATAAATGGCCTGCCCTACGGCGGGTCTCTGATCAGGTCTCACACATAGCAGACTGGTATGTGCCTTCTCTGTAATGGCACCATCAAGAAAAACTATATGAGACCTGAGCAGTGACCCACCGTAGGGCAGACCACTTATGCTGTTGTCTGTTCTCAGCAATCTCATACACCCTTGTTTTTCTCACTGTTAGTGGGCAGGGCAATCCAGACATGGACCCATTTTTCAAGATGCCTAGAGTGGTATCTTCTATGCCCTACTGACGAGGCCTAACAAAGCTGAAATTATAGTTGGGGGTTGCAATTCCTCTCAAGCAGAGAAGGATGGCTTGGCATTTCAGTGCTGGTCACCCTTTGTGGGTGATAGCAGACTGATTTGCATATGGTATTGCCTCCACTTTTATGGCACCATAAAGCTAAAACTATGAGACCTGAGTGGGGACCCACTGTGACAGATACCCACTATAAGGCAGACCACATATGCTGTTGCCCATTCTCAGCAATCTCACACACCCTTGTTTTGTTCTACGCTCATCAGCTCAACATCTCAAGCATTTGTCTAGTTTACACCCAATATTTATCTTCTACCCTAAACCACTTACTGCAGGGTGGGTTGTGCACAGCAAAGGTGTTAATGCCGGTGGGGCATACGCCCTGCTCTTTGGTTGCTGTTGCTGGCCCACCTACACAGCTGACTCACAGCACGCGCCATTGGCTGCAGGGGAACAGCCTGATTTCAGGCCATCACGCAGCAGTGTATGATGCGTGACGCGTGCCAACTAGTGGATGGGTCTGTCACAGCGCATAGACACCGCAGGACATGCTATGCCACTGTGGCGTTGAGTCCCACGTGCCACGGGGAAGTCACGTAAAACATGTATGCAGTTATTCCTATTTAAATTAAGAGAAACTTGAAGTTTCCTCCATAACTTAAACACATAGGGCTCTATCACCTCCTTCGAGCTAGCGTGAGTGCTCACATAAATGAGCGTTAATGCTAGTTTAAAAGAGGTGATAATGCTCCACGCAGATCACCCCCGAATCGCTAATGGGTTTAAAAACCCGTTAGTGAATCGGTATTAGAGTTTTTTTGTGCTTGATTACCGTAATTTGCGCTACCAATGTTAAGTATAGGGAGAGCTAAGTGCAAGAAGAGAGTAACTAGCGTTAGGATCACAAGGTCCTATCGCTAGTTACTCACAGCTGTCGCTAACTAAAAAAGTTAACACCAGCTCAGAATCAGTTAGCAGCTGCCGAAAAAAACATTGAAAAAATCAAATACTCACCTCTCATACCGCGATTAGAACATTGGCTCGATCTGCCACTGCTGGCTGCCAGGTGCGGAGTGAGACTGGGAAATAAGTCCCCAGTCTCCCTCCGAGATCGCTCTGCCAACCAGCAGGATCGTGCATGTTTTTAGAGTTTATATAATTTTCTAGCGCTGCCTCGAGCATCTGTGAGCCTAGCGGCCACAATGGGCTGGCTGCTGGACTCAGTGTCTACCCCGTAATACACTGGGAAAACAGGGACGCAAAGGGGAAATTAGCAAATGCAAATTTTTCCCCATAGAGTCCCCCATTTTAGCGAGGCCTAGGTGATAGGGCCCATATTCTTTACATACCACCTAAAGCCCTATAACACGGATGACAAATATCAACCCTCAAACACCTCAGAAATAAGATTTACTTTGTAGTTCATGGCAGAAGGAGGAAAGTAAAGTCCCTGAACATTACTATTTTATTATACAACTAGGTGGAAAGCCTGCCCAGAGGGCAGTCTATTGATAAGTGTGCTCTGCTCTTGTGCTGCTCCGCTCCGCTCCCCGCTCCGCTGCCCGCTCCGCTCTCTGCTCCCTGCTCTGCTCCCCGCTCCACTCTGCGCTCCCCGCTCCGCTCCGCACTCCCCGCTCCACTCCCCGCTCCCCTCTCCGCTCCCGGCTCCACTCGGCTCTACGCTCCACTCTGCGCTCCCCGCTCCACTCTGCGCTCCCCTCTCCGCTCCGCTCCCCTCTTCGCTCCTCTCTCCGCTCCCCTCTACGCTCCCCTCTCCCCGCTCCGCTCCCCTCTCCGCTCCGCTCTCCGCTCCACTCTCCGCTCCCCTCTCTGCTCCCCGCTCTCCGCCCCGCTCTCCGCTCTCTGCCCCGCTCTCCGCTCCCTGCTCTCCGCCCCGCTCTCCGCCCCCGCTCTCCGCTCCACTCTCCGCTCCCGCTCTCCGCTCCCCGCTCCGCTCTCCGCTCCCCGTTCCGCTCTCCGTTCCGCTTGCCACTCTCCGCTCCCCGCTCTCTGCTCCCCGCTCTCCACTCCACGCTCTCCGCTGTCCGCTCGCTCCCCGCTCCACTCTCCGCTCCCCGCTCCGCTCTCCACTCCCCGCTCTGCTCTCTGCTCCCCGCTCTGCTCTCCGCTCTGCTCTCCGCTCCCCGCTCTGCTCTCCACTCTCCGCTCCCCGCTCCGCTCTCTGCTCCGCTCTCTGCTCCGCTCCTCGCTTCGCTCTGTTTTCTCTGAGGCGTTTTTGCGCGCCTCAAGTTATTTCTCGATGCAGTGGTTGGCTGCGTGCGCACCCTATGCCGCGTGCATCCAACGGCCCAAGCACGCTGTGGGCGTGCTGCGGCGGGTGGCTGTGTGTGCACTCGGCTGGGCGCACATCCAACCTCCGCAACACGCTTTGGGCATGCTGCGGCGGGTGGCGCGCGCGCACCCGGCCGCGCGCGCATCCAACCTCCGCAACACGCTTTTGGCGTGCTGCGGCGGGTGGCACGCGCGCACCCGGCCCGCGTGCGCATCCAACCTCCGCAACACGCTTTAGGTGTGCTGCGGCGGGTGGTGCGCGCGCACCCGGCTGCGCACGCATCCAACCTCCGCAACACGCTTTGGGCGTGCTGCGGCGGGTGGCGCGCGCGCACCCGGCTGCGCGCGCATCCAACCTCCACAGCACCCTGTGGGCGTGCCCCAGGTTAGCCCCGTGCACAGCCAACCGCCGCAGCACGCCCACACCATGCACATGCGCAGTACAGGCTTGGCGACGGACACGCCAAGCCTTACTGCATTATAGGATAGATACTTGTTTTTTTTGTTGTTCTTGTTAATATATATATAAGAAAAGAGACTGTAGGGCTTGGCATATATTGCATACTGGGAATATTTGTTCCACTGTAGAAAAGCAATATATATTGATTATACGTTACCCATTCTGTAGAACAACTGAGAAGTCATCACCATAAATTGGTTAGTTATTGGTAATCTATAAAATTGTGACATTTGACATTAGGTTCAGTGCTGTATGAACCTTGAGGTGCCACATGATAATAATTATCCCTTAATATCATATATCATTATTTTGCAAAATGGAAGTCTACGTATTTTCCACCAATGATCATAAGAGAAATACTGTAACTCACGTTACATTTTGTTGCTGGTGGGATTTCTCATCAATTCTGCATACCCCATTGGGAAAAAAAGAATTCTGTGAAGGTCACTCCAGGGCAATAAAATCACACGTGTACATGAAAGCTCGCATTAGAAGACTGCTATGTAATGTAATAGGTAAATCTTTAATAAGAGCCTATAAGGAGTGTGAAATTAACACTGTATGTTCACGTGTTATTGCAGAGATCTCGAGTTACATATTTTAAAGCAGACGGTTGCCTTTTAATGCGTGTCCTAAATACCTCAGAGCTCCATTCATCAGAGATGTCTATTCTTTATTTCTACGGCACATCTGGGTTCTTATGGTGTTACCAGAGTTGTTAGAAGCTGACATTAAGAGAAAAAAAAATATATATAAAGTGTTTTCCCTGAAGAGGATATCATTTAACACATATTGCTTACAGCATGAGGCTTTTTGAAAGCCTTAATACAAGTAATAATAGTAACCTCATGTAATCCTGAGAGTTACAACCAGCTGTATATCATAGAAAGCTTTAACACAAACAGATGTCCATACACATACACAAGCAAAATTATTTTGATAACAGATAGATAGAAAGATAGATAAACAAATGTACAGATAAATGAAAAGATAAATAGATATATTGATAGACAGTTGACTGATAGAGGTAATTGCCTTATGGAAAATCTACTTAATTCTGTGGATAACTGTAAAATTCAAGATGAACAGTTTGAGTTTGCTTTCTTGTGTTTTTAATTGTGACTCAGCTGGACAATCCATACATCAATTTAATGCTTTGGGCTTTTAATCAGAGTTGCTTGCAATTCTGAAAAGTTCTTATGGTATAATAAAATCTTGTAAAGTAGATTAATATGTCAAGGAGATCCAGGAGTGCAGATAACATTACATTAATAGATATTCCAAGATTTGGCTGCTGGACACACAATGGAAAGGTTATTGGTTTTAATAAACCAGTGGGGGTGCAATGATTGTGACATGCTTCACCTTTTAGTAAGTCGGGCTCATCAACAATGCTAATGTTTTTAAGATCTTTCTACTGTATGTCATTTTTATGAACAAGCCTTTAGTTTTATGGAAATCTACTTTACATATATAATAATACAGCTAGCTATAGCTCTTTGTTTCTGTAAATGAAAAACCGTGCTCCAAGCCGCTTCAGCACCTTGGCTGACATCTCCAAACTCCTGAAAATGTGAGGCCACATGCTGGAGCCAGTCTGCAAACAAATTTAATTGGCAGTAAGCAAAAGCCCTTTGTGTTGCTTTAGAACATGACCAGATCGACTTTACTTAATGTGGGGCTCCTTTAGGAGCTTTCAAAGATCGAGTATACTCGATCTTCAAGAGCTTTCGAAGATCGAGTATACTCGATCTCGGAAATGAAAGGATTAAGCATTTTAACGGCTGAAACTTTAATTATTTTCTACTTTTTTTTTTTTTTTTTTTGAGAAAGGATTTTACCAGGAAGGATACATTAAGATTTCTCTTGTTTTCAAGTATGTCCTGGGTGGCGAGTATGTACTGTTAGATGTCTTGCCAAGGACACTTACTGGAGAGGAGCTCGCTGGGATTGAACCCATGACTCCACAGGCTCTCTCCATGCAGAGCAGTGACATAACCTCTACTCCACCCAGCCGGTACTGGTACTTACAAGAAAGTAATCCTTTTTATTCAGCAGCTGTCACAGACTGCTTTCTGCTCCTTATTTTCCTATTTCACAGGCTACAGAATTGGAGAATTGAGTAAGAAGTATTACATAGGTGGAACAACCTTTGCTTCATATCAATAATTATCCAAGTCGTACAGTTATATTACGCAGTAATAAAAAAAAGTATTTTAAGTGCAAACATTGTGCAAGGTTATCTAAACAGTGATTGAATTTAAGCAAGCATGGGATAGGCATAAGGCTATCCTAAACAAAAGATAAATCCAAGTAAAGTATCCATGTAATTGGGCAGACTAGATGGGCCGAAAGGTTCTTATCTGCCGACATCTTTCTATGTTTCTATGTTTCTATGTTTCTATGTTTCTAAAGCAATTGAAATATACATTTTTATAATTCTGAAATTTCTATTACACATTTTTTTTAAATAAATTCCAGATAGAATAAAATTAACCTGGTGTTATGGAATGCCTTTTATCAAATTCCATTTGTCTATATGTTTTTTGCATTGGATGAATTAATACATTTTGCTATGTCTAAGGCTAAAACAAGCTGGAAATGTTGAAGGTTTATGGGATGTCATAAAATGCTTATCTTTATCTCTATAAGAGGTCAGGTAACCTTTAAGCATTCCTTTGTCAACAAGTATTCTGAGACATGAAAAATACAGGGCTCTATTCCAATGTTGGGGGAAAAACAAACTTAACCCCTTGGTTGCAGATGACGTATGAGGGGTGTCCTGGGGAATCTCCACAACATCCAGAGGACATTCTCCCCACGTTATGAAGTCTCTGAAGCCAAGGGGGAGACTCGGACTGCTGTGCCTGCAGGTTTCCCTGTAGTGTCCCAATTATATTATGAGATTCTGGGCAGGGCCTACCTTCGCACCTTACCCCGTATTGATGCGCTACCTTCGGTGATACTAATGGTAGTGCTTCTGTGCTGCCACGAGTATCACCTCCTGTAGTCCATAGGACTACATGGAGTGTTGCGCTGCCGGGGCGCGTGATCCCACAGCGCCTCGGAGTGGTCGTGTATGGAGACTGTGTACTATTTGTCCCCAGCCTCACTTTGCTCCTGGCCGTAAGAAGCAGTGGATCTGGCCACCACTCTCTCTGTGGGATGAGAGGTGAGTATCGAATTTATTGGGAGGGGGGTTTAGGTAGTGATAAATGATTCTGCAAAAGTGGAATCATTTAGCACCAGCTTATAGATGCTGCTATCTTTTTTTGGATAACACATCGGTGCAGCGCTAAGACTTTGTAATACCTTACTTATCCTAACACTAATTACTAATTGTGCTCCCCATGTTAAGTATGTAACTATACAAATAAAGGATAATAATTATAATAATGCTTCAAAGTCACTTATCTTGATGTTAACAGTCATTTACTCACCCGAACGCTACAGTTAGCGTTCACTAGGGAATATGGAGTTGTTAGGTCTATAACAGCTCTGGCTAAATTAGCACCAACTTTGCAATAACGCCCTCAGTATTTAAATGTATCATGTTGTATGTTACGGTTAAAGCCCGAAGTGCGGTTAATCTTAACATTACCCAGGTAATCCTGCCATTACCCAAAACCGCTGGGTAATGCTGCAAAAAAATGAAAAATTCAGACTTTATCCAGGTAATTTTAGGACTAACCAGCCTCCCTTGGGTAACAGTCTGGAAGAGCTGAAAAAGTCGCACTTAACCTGGATGATCTGCAGACTATCCAACCCAGTTTGGTTAAAATTTAATTTTGTTATCGTTCAGATGAAAATCTGAAGTTTCCCCCAGGTAATTTGAGGACTATCTACAGCTTCACTTGGGTAATCTGCAGGACATACAACCCCCCTCCTTGGGTAACAGTGGATTTTGCTATCATCTAAGGATATTATCAATGGACATGGCATAAGACAAACATTAAAATGTATTGCGGATATAATGAATATACAGAGTAACGATCTGTTTCTTAGATGAATGTTAAAGAGTTACATGATCTTTATTATGTGTCATATGTGCTTATATATCATTTATAAAACATAATAACCATCAGGTTACTCTCTATATAATATCTTTATCTTCATAAATTAATTTTCAGACAATTAATGCACAGAGTTACATGACGGTTATTTAGTGTGGTTTGTGACTGTGGATACAATTTGTTTAAAAATAACAAAAAACACAATTTTGTTATCACTCAGATAACAGTTTGCAGCTTTACTCGGGTAATCCTCGGAATTCAGTCAACTGTAACCTGCTGAAAACCCAAGAAAAGCGGAGTAGCCAGAGGCGTTTGGATATTTTGCAGATTACCCAGATAAAGTCTGATGTTTCATTACACATCACACTTTATCCAGTAACACTAGGGTAATGTGCGTTTTACCCGGTTAAAATACAGCAGAAAACCAGAGTACCCAGAGGCCTTTGGATACTTTGCAGATTACCCGGATAAAGTCCGAAATTTTGTTTCACTTCGGACTTTTGCTAATGATGCCTGGGTAATGTCAAGATTACCCGGGTAATCCTAAAATTAACCGCACTTCGGACTTTGACTGTAACATATACATCTCTTCTTTTTAAAACTTGCATCCACAACAACAAATCTTTCATAATGTGCTGCCTAACCCATAGTGCTGTCTCAAGATTTTGTGATGCCAGGATCAGAAAATGAAATGCTGCCCCCCTCCACTCCCAATTTCTTTGTTCATTGCAACCTGTGCTCACTATACATTGCACAATGTCATCATCAAAAGCAATAAATATATATATACAGTTGTGTTCAAAATTATTCAACAGGATCAGAAACAACATGGGTTTACCTCAGGGAGATCATGCCAAACTAATCTTATTGATTTTTTTTGATTGGGTAACAAAAAAAATAATAGACACAGGTGGTGCAGTAGACATTGCTTATTTAGATTTCAGTAAGGCTTTTGATACTGTTCCGCATAGAAGGCTTATCAATAAATTGCAATCTTTGAGCTTGGATTCCAATATTGTTGAATGGATTAGGCAGTGGCTGAGTGACAGGCAACAGAGGGTTGTGGTAAATGGAGTTTATTCGGCGCAAGGTCTTGTTACCAGTGGGGTACCTCAGGGGTCAGTACTTGGACCCATTCTATTTAATATTTTTATTAGTGATATTGCAGAAGGTATTAATGGAAAAGGATGTCTTTTTGCTGATGACACAAAGATTTGCAACAGGGTTGACGTTCCTGGAGGGATCAGCCAAATGACAAATGATTTAGGTAAACTAGAAAAATGGTCGGAGCTGTGGCAATTGAGTTTTAATGTGGATAAGTGCAAGATAATGCACCTGGGACGTAAAAACCCAAGGGCTGAATATAGAATATTTGATACAGTCCTAACCTCAACATCTGAGGAAAGGGATTTAGGGGTTATTATTTCAGAGGATCTAAGGGTAAGTAGTCAATGTAATAGAGCAGCAGGAAATGCTAGCAGAATGCTTGGTTGTGTAGGGAGAGGTATTAGCAGTAGGAAAAGGGAAGTGCTCATGCCACTGTACAGAGCACTGGTGAGACCTCACTTGGAGTACTGTGTGCAGTACTGGAGACCGTATCTCCAGAAGGATATAGACATCTTAGAGAGAGTTCAGAGAAGGGCTACTAAAATGGTGTACGGCTTGAAGGAGAAAAGTTACCAGGAAAGGCTTAATGATCTTAACATGTACAGCTTGGAAAAAAGACGAGACAGAGGAGATATGATAGAAACATTTAAATAAGTAAAGGGAATCCACAAGGTAGAGGAAGGGAGTATATTTAAAAGGAAACAAAGTAGCAAAACAAGAGGACATAGTCTTAGATTAGAGGGGCAAAGGTTTAAAAGTAACATCAGAAAGCATTATTTTACTGAGAGGGTGGTGGATACATGGAACAGTCTTCCAGTTGAAGTGGTAGAGGCAAAACAGTAATTGAATTTAAGCAAGCATGGGATAGGCATAAGGCTATCCTAAACAAAAGATAAATCCAGGTAAAGTATCCATGTAATTGGGCAGACTAGATGGGCCGAAAGGTTCTTATCTGCCGACATTTTTCTATGTTTCTATGTTTCTATGTTAACCCCCAATGCTGTAAAGGGTTTTAGGGAATTTAGTGTACATTTGTAATTGTATTCAGAATGAAATCCTTCAAGGACTTTTTAAAGAACCATATACAACTAAAATGACATCAATTGGTTTTGTAATACAGTAGTAAATGTTTCTTTTGTGAATTCTTCATTGACACAATTATTCAACCCCTTAAAGACTACCACTCTGAAGAACAGAGGTTCATTCAAGTGTTTTCAATCAGGTATTGAAAACACCTGTGGATGTCACGGAGCAGCAATAAAGCATAATAAGCACCAATTAGGCAGCTTTAAAATGACTGTGATACTCAGCTCCTTCTAGACATTTACTGGTGTGGTTACAAACATGGTGAAGTCAAGAGAATGGTCCAGGAAGACAAGAGAAGAGGTGATTACTCTTCACAGGAAGGGCAATGGCTATAAGAAGATTGCAAAGATGTTAAACATACCAAGAGAGACCATAGGAAGCATCATTCGCAAATTCAAGGCAAAGGGCACTTTTGAAACGCTACCTGGTCGTGGCAGAAAGAAGATGCTGACTTCGACTGCTGTGCGCTACCGGAAGCGTAGAGTGGAGAAAAGTCCCCGTGTGACTGCTGAGGAACTGAGAAAAGATTTGTCAGATGTGGGTACTGAAGTTTCAGCTCAGACAATACGGCGCACACTGCGTAATGAAGGCCTCCATGCCAGAACTCCCAGGCGTACCCCCTTGCTGTCTCCAAAGAATAAGAAGAGTCGACTGCAGTATGCCAAAAGTCATGTGGACAAACCACAGAAGTTTTGGGATAGTGTTCTGTGGACTGATGAAACAAAATTAGAACTGTTTGGGCCCATGGATCAACGCTATGTTTGGAGGAGGAAGAACAAGGCCTATGAAGAAAAGAACACCTTGCCTACTGTGAAGCATGGCGGGGGGTCAATCATGCTTTGGGGCTGTTTTGCTTCTGCAGGTACAGCGAAGCATCAGCGTGTGCAAGGTACCATGAATTCTCTTCAGTACTAGGAGATATTGGATGACAATGTGATGCAGTCCGTCACAAACCTGAGGCTTGGGAGACGTTGGACCTTTCAACAGGACAATGATCCCAAGCATACCTCCAAGTCCACTAGAGCATGGTTGCAGATTAAAGGCTGGAACATTTTGGAGTGGCCATCGCAGTCACCTGACTTAAATCCGATTGAGAACCTCTGGTGGGACTTAAAGAAAGCAGTTGCAGTGCGCAAGACTAAGAATGTGACTGAACTGGAGGCTTTTGCCCATGACGAATGGGCGAAGATACCCGTAGATCGCTGCAAGACACTTGTGTCAAGCTATGCTTCACGTTTAAAAGCTGTTATAACTGTAAAAGGATGTTGTACTAAGTACTAAGATTGAATGTCACTTGGGGTTGAATAAAACTGATAATGATGTGAGCACAGAAAAGACATTTGTGGTTATTTCATTATAAATGTTATGTTATATTTGTCTGACCTACACGTGCTTCTTTGATTTAATTGTAAGCAAGATGACTGAATGATCAAAATCAATGTCAAACTGGCCAAAACACTCAATTTCAGTGGGGGTTGAATAATTTTGAACACAACTGTATATATATACATAACATCAGGGCTCGAGTCGAGCGGGAACGCGCAGGAACGGCGTTCCCGCACTTTTCCCACAGCGGGAACGCTGCGGGAACGCAGCGTTCCCGCTGTGGCCCGAGCCCGAACGCCGCCGCCGCACATTGCCGGCGGCCGGCGTGCTTCCTGTTACAAGGGCCGGTGACAGGAGGTGGAGCCGCTCGCCTGGCTGTTTCATAGTTCCCAGGCGAGCGGCTGCACTTCCTGTCAGCGGCCACTGAAGCAGGAAGCACGCGGCCGCTGGCAATGTGGAGCAGCAAAGGTGAGCTGGGCTGGGGGCAGTATCCATGAGACCAGGGGGGCATTATCCATGAGACCAGGGGGGCAGTATCCATGAGACCAGGGGGCAATATCCATGAGACCAGGGGGGCATTATCCATGAGACCAGGGGGGCAGTATCCATGAGACCAGGGGGGCAGTATCCATGAGACCAGGGGGGCATTATCCATGAGACCAGGGGGGCAGTATCCATGAGACCAGGGGGCAATATCCATGAGACCAGGGGGGCAGTATCCATGAGACCAGGGGGGCAGTATCCATGAGACCAGGGGGGCAGTATCCATGAGACCAGGGGGGCAGTATCCATGAGACCAGGGGGCAGTATCCATGAGACCAGGGGGCAGTATCCATGAGACCAGGGGGGCATTATCCATGAGACCAGGGGGGCAGTATCCATGAGACCAGGGGCAGTATCCATGAGACCAGGGGGCAGTATCCATGAGACCAGGGGGGCAGTATCCATGAGACCAGGGGGGCAGTATCCATGAGACCAGGGGGCAGTATCCATGAGACCAGGGGGGCAGTATCCATGAGACCAGGGGGGCATTATCCATGAGACCAGGGGGGCATTATCCATGAGACCAGGGGGGCATTATCCATGAGACCAGGGGGCAATATCCATGAGACCAGGGGGGCAGTATCCATGAGACCAGGGGGGCAGTATCCATGAGACCAGGGGGCAATATCCATGAGACCAGGGGGCATTATCCATGAGACCAGGGGGGCAGTATCCATGAGACCAGGGGCAGTATCCATGAGACCAGGGGGCAGTATCCATGAGACCAGGGGGGCAGTATCCATGAGACCAGGGGGGCAGTATCCATGAGACCAGGGGGGCAATATCCATGAGACCAGGGGGGCATTATCCATGAGACCAGGGGGGCAATATCCATGAGACCAGGGGGGCAGTATCCATGAGACCAGGGGGGCAATATCCATGATACCAGGGGGGCAGTATCCATGAGACCAGGGGGGCAGTATCCATGAGACCAGGGGGGCAGTATCCATGAGACCAGGGGGCATTATCCATGAGACCAGGGGGGCAGTATCCATGAGACCAGGGGGGCATTATCCATGAGACCAGGGGGGCAGTATCCATGAGACCAGGGGGCAGTATCCATGAGACCAGGGGGGCAGTATCCATGAGACCAGGGGGCATTATCCATGAGACCAGGGGGGCAGTATCCATGAGACCAGGGGGGCATTATCCATGAGACCAGGGGGGCAGTATCCATGAGACCAGGGGGGCAATATCCATGAGACCAGGGGGGCAGTATCCATGAGACCAGGGGGGCAATATCCATGAGACCAGGGGGGCAATATCCATGAGACCTGGGGCAATATCCATGAGAGCTGGGGCATTATCCATGAGACCTGGGGGCAATATCCATGAGAGCTGGGGCATTATCCATGAGAGCTGGGGCATTATCCATGAGAGCTGGGGCAATATCCATGAGAGCTGGGGCATTATCCATGAGACCTGGGGGCAATATCCATGAGAGCTGGGGCATTATCCATGAGAGCTGGGGCATTATCCATGAGAGCTGGGGCAATATCCATGAGAGCTGGGGCAATATCCATGAGAGCTGGGGCATTATCCATGAGAGCTGGGGCATTATCCATGAGAGCTGGGGCAATATCCATGAGAGCTGGGGCATTATCCATGAGAGCTGGGGCATTATCCATGAGAGCTGGGGGCATTATCCATGAGACCTGGGGGCATTATCCATGAGAGCTGGGGGGGCATTATCCATATGAGCTGGGGCAATTATATCCATGTGAACTGGGGAAAATATATCCATATAACCAGTGCTGTGTATATTATACTTGGGGTTCAGTGCTGTGTATGTTATTCTGGAGGCTCAGTGCTGTGTATATTATCCTGGAGGCTCAGTGCTGTGTATATTATTCTGGGGGCTCAGTGCTGTGTATATTATTCTTGGGGTTCAGTGTTGTGTATGTTATTCTGGGGGCTCAGTGCTGTGTATGTTATTCTGGGGGCACAATGTTGTGTATATTATTCTGGGGGCTCAGTGCTGTGTATCTTATTCTGGGGGCACAATGTTGTGTATATTATTCTGGGGCTCAGTGCTGTGTATATTATTCTGGGGGCTCAGTGCTGTGTATGTTATTCTGGGGGCTCAGCGCTGTGTATATTATTCTGGGGGCTCAGTGTTGTGTATGTTATTCTGGGGGCTCAGTGCTGTGTATATTATTCTGGGGGCACAGTGCTGTGTATGTTATTCTGGGGGCACAATGTTGTGTATATTATTCTGGGGCTCAGTGTTGTGTATATTATTCTGGGGGCTCAGTGCTGTGTATATTATTCTGGGGGCACAATGTTGTGTATATTATTCTGGGGGCACAATGTTGTGTATATTATTCTGGGGGCTCAGTGCTGTGTATATTATTCTGGGGGCTCAGTGCTGTGTATATTATTCTGGGGGCTCAGCGCTGTGTATATTATTCTGGGGGTTCAGCGCTGTGTATATTATTCTGGGGGTTCAGCACTGTGTATATTATTCTGGGGGTTTGTGCCTGGAGATATATATATATAAAATGCGTTAGTCCAGTTGCCACAATCATGAGTATACCTGTACGTAGTGATACCTTTCACTGATCAGTATAGTTTCCAGTTTACACTCTTGAAAGCTTGTCTTTTAAATGTAAAGTTAACCCAATAAAAATGGTATCACCGGCACGCACTGCTATACTCGTAATATATATATATATATATATATAATTTTCTTCAGGTAATGGGGGTTGTGGAATTCGTGGGTGAGTTCCCTCACTTTATTTCCCAGGACTTGACCCCTGCATAACATGTTCACTGATGCAGAAATGTCTGAACACATACTGGCAAAAACGCATACCTCTACATTCCGTAGACCGCATGTTAGTCCCTACATACCTTTCAGACCCCATGTAAGTCCAACGTATGCCCACAAGACAAGAAACTATTTCATTAAAAATAGCTTTGATTATTCCCTCAAATGATGACATAGCACAACCCAACTCTATTGAAACCATAAATCACCTTGTATTTAGTGCACTTTCTTCGTTGATTGATTGGAGAAATGTATCAGAATGTTTGAAATGAAAACCAACTATTTTGTGATGAAATAAACCATACATTGCTAAGCTCCACTGAGGAAAGGACTGTTAGGCCATCAAAGATTTTTTCTTTTACTTTTTGTACAGTTTCCAACTTTTCTTATCTTTTTTTTATCCCAATAATATGAGACATATTAATCTTAACAAAGCTAACGTTTATGCTGCCAGAGTTAGTAGTGGGAACCACACATTAATGAGCAGTCATTCATTATTCCAATGACAGGACAGGAGGACAGGAGTCAGTGAAAAATAAACTTTCTCCCAAGCCATGGTGGCAAGTGACTTTTGATTTCAAAATCACATAATAGCTTGTACCTTGATACAATTTGTAGATTTCATCTCTCATGTCTGGGTGAAGATGACAGCATGATTTGATGTTCACTCTCACAGTAATATAGGGGACACAAAGTGAATATTGTTTCCACTATTCCTCAGCAATCCTACAAGATTATGTGTCAGGGATTTGGATGACTCTTCTTGGCATTCTGTGGACTCCATAACTGAATACCAACAGCCATGTGCATAATCACTACTATCATTGGCTCTTAGCTTGGCCCAGAACCCCATTGCAGATAGAAGTGGCTTTGTCTGTTTTTTATAAATCACTGTTCTCGTTCCACACACTTCCCTGCCCTTTGGGGAATCAAACTTCCCCAACCTGCAGTGAATTCAGCATTCACCACAGGTTCCCTGGAGTGCAGGTGAAACTCGCCGCAAACCTGCCGCAATCCATCTCAATCCCGTCGAAAACCCACTGAAAACCCTCCGGAACACCCAGAAAAAACACGCCGAACACGCTGGAAAAAGACGACGAGCTGCTGATCACAGCACAGAGCAGCCGCCGGAAAAAACCAACAAGCTGACGAACGGGGTAAAAAAAGAAAAAAAAACCAATATGATTGAAAGTGTCAAAATAGAAACGCTGTTTGCAAAAAATTACTGAGCGAAAATGCCTGGAATTTACATATAAGATCCTATTAATGATAATAGAAAGGTCTGTTACAGAATAAAGAAAAAACGCTTTACTTTTTTTTTCTGCCAAAAACATACCAAAAACGGCTATTGAGAGAGCGGTGAAAAGCAGGAGAATGACTGGAGAATGGAAATTTCTAGGTCAAAATAGCCAAACCAGGAAAATTCTCCCTTTCATCTCACTTTCCAAATCGGCTATTTTGACCTAGAATTTTCCATTCTCCAGTCTTTCTCCTGCTTTTCACCGCTTTCTGATTAACCCTGTCTACTATCCTAAAAAAATCAACAGATAGAGAAAAATTTTACTACAGATTAAAATAATAAACGGTTTATCAGATATTGAGTAAAATCTGAATATTTTTAACATTGAAGCCTATGGGATTTGCCTGAATAAACCTGTCGAATGAAAGCACCGAACAGCAGGGCACTTCTGTAACCTTTCGCTGCTGTTTGATGTCTTTGAATAGATTAACCATTGCTTCTCTAGGGGGTATTTAACTGTAGTTGAACAGGCACCATACTTACTTGCAGTTCGCCAAAATTTGGCGAACTGCCTGCTCTCTAAATAGCCGAATGGCCCCGAAATGTCACCGTATGGGGAAATTCCCTATTCGGTGACATTTCGGGGCCAGATCGTCTCTCTCTGAATAGCCCCTTATATCTTGCTTGACCCCACAGAGAATATCTGAAATTCCCAACAACTCAGTCTTCCTTTGAGTTCAGAATATACTGTTTTGTTCACTTTGGAGACTGTATGGAAAGAAGCATCATACTACATATTATCTGGAGGTCTATAGATTTGGCATGGATATTTCAAATTCCAACTCATTCATGCGTTTAAATTGAAAATGTCATAGTATACTTGCTCTGTTTCATTCCAGCTACAGCTAATTAGAGATGATTTTAAACGTACATGCGTGTTCAGGCACAACATTTATGTCCATGAATCCTATTTTTTTAAAAAGCCTCACTAATGCGTTGAAATGCTTTTAAGAGTTTTCCCCTGGAAATATGACAAGAAGGGGCCACACGACAGGCCTTTGAACCTAAACAAGTAATCATGGAACATATCAATCTTTCTTTAATATTTTTTTTTTCTAAGTGACTTTAACCACAACACACATAAATATAAAGTATCATTTCATTTATCAAGACATTATTGTCACTAACGGCACCACTGGACAAACTCCAGCCAAAGCCCTATTACTACAAATCTGCTTCTAATTTTCATTTCCTTTTTAAAAAGGGGGCTGGAGCGCATACATCAGCCAGAATGCTGTCGATAATTCTCAACATCTTCTTTAAATCCTACATGATGTATATATTTATAACAAAGAATAAAAGAATCATTGCAGCTTACGTCCAATAGTAAAAATAAGCTTTAATGCACCGATTGTTCCATGATATAAATGACCAGTCACTAGTTTAAATAGCCTCCACTTCAACTTTTTTGACCAAACCCTTTTTTTTGAATTTTTTATTGAATACAGAGCCCTATTTATAAAAAGGTAATGGTCATAAAAAAGTCCACTTTTCATTTTAGGGGTGTGACTATTTATTATACATATAACTTTGTATTTGTGTTTGTATTTATAATACTATAAGTAACTATTTGATTGCTATATACATTTTGATAAATCACACAGAGCGTGTAGCAGAGACGGCAAAATTGGTCCCTTGCTTGAGATGCAGCTGTTTTCCTACACAACGTGTATACCTTCTCCGAAGGGAAAATCACCATAAAGCATCCACCTCTTACATCACTTACGTACAGGCAGGGGCGAACTGATCATTAGGGCAATAGGGCACTGCCTGAGGGCCCAGGTCGAGGAGGAGGTCCAATGAGGGTCCCCTATGACTTCGTCAGGTGTGCCCCATGCTGGCAATGAGCTCCTTCATGTGGTACTCAGTCGGAGAGCCCCCTTGCATGCCAGAAACTCACAATGAGGATCCCTATTGTGATCTCCTATTGCCCGGGGGCCCCAAGTCTTATCAGTTCGCCCCTGTGTACAGGTAATGCCAGTTATTTAGAATGTAACAAAAGACAATGAAGAAATGTGGACTTGTAAAAAACACACCCACTAGGTTAAATTCCCCAGATGAGAAATTCCACCGGAATTCAGCATTCATCGCAGGGTCCCTGAAGTGAAAAGCCACCGAATGCATCCAAAAAACCACTGTAAAACCGCCAAATCGAAAGGAATATTTGGGGGGTCTCATTAGAGAATGAAATGCATGGGCTAAACCACTGCATCTTTTATGCAAAACACTTTTCCAGAGTTTCAACGCTGTTGATTTTCACCAGTGTTTGCAACTTCTACAAATATCAGTGATACCTATATTTTTTGTGAAAGGATTTTACCAGGAAGGATACATTGAGAATTCTCTCGTTTTCAAGTATCTCCTATGTATCATTAACCCCTATGTATCATTGTACATCATATATCTCGGGATGTTGAGTCTGGGGTCTTTGCTCTTGATATACAATATTAACTAAAATCTTGAAACTAAAGTGTTTAATTCAAACAACCCTTCTGTGATGAAGCTATAGAGAAATTTCTTTATGTAGAATCTTCTATTAACTAATTGTAAATAATTAGTTAAAAGGCTACACTCGCTTTTATAAGGGTTGTAGTATTTGACTTTGTAATGAATATTTAAAGGTGAGAATGTTATGCAGAACCTGATAAGCCCCATAACAATACACTGTATTCATTAACATTGTATATTGAGACATGCAATTCATAAGGTGGAACACACTCAGATCTACTACTGCTTTTTCTGGCCGCATCACCGATTACTCGTATGTATAATCTATTTGCATTCCATTTCGGTCTCTTATTCTGACCATATGTATTGTAGTAGTAGCATTACCTAATATTAATATTTTTTTTAGTGCATATATCCTGCAGATCCTTCACGTGGGATAACAATCTAGCAACTACATCACCATGACTTAATGTATTTATGAAATCCCATGCCCAATGGAAAACTACTGACTGACAAATTAAAAAATACATTTTTGAAAAGGTTTTGGGTGTCCAGCTACGCTGGCTAGTTAGGAGTCACCTGTTGACTAGGGATGAGCTGTTTGGCTTCGGACGGTTCGGAGTTCGACCCGAACTTTGGCAGTTCGAAAGTTCGCGAATTTCGAACTTTTTGGGTGTGTTCTGTTCGCGTTCGAAAAAAATAAGAAATTTTGAAAAAAGTATAGAAAATGCTTAAAAAAATACTAAAAAATCTAGAAATAAAGAGACTCTTTACTGCAGAATATTATAAGCAACGGTTTATTAGATATTGAATTAAAAACTAATGTGTACGTGGAAAGATTATCAACTCTTAATGACCTCTGTTCACAAACGGGCATAACACCAGGTGTTTTTAGTCTGGTAATCAATTTGATACATTGTACACCATACTGAGGGTGCGGTGGTGTCTGCTTCTGATTGAGATTTGAGAATTAATTTCCCTAAAACATCCTAATATGCTGCATTTAACCCTTTCGCTGCTGAGGCTTTCCACACCTCTGTGCTGAGGTCATTTTTACCGCTTTCGCTCATCATGTTTAAAAAAATTAGAAATGGGGTCTCGTTACATTTTTTTTGGGGAAAATTTCGCTTTTTTTAACAATCGTGCTATGCACGATGACGCCAGTCCTCAGGGGGAGTTCCTGGAGGCTTGGCCGACATTCAAGATGTCGGCCAGCTCCAGGAGAGGATCACGATCCGGCGCTTTTCAGCGCCGATTCGTGATCCGGCTCCCCAGGGGTTAATCACAGCCACCGTTTGGAAGGGCAGGCTGTGCCCTTCCAAACGGTGCCTGGATTAACCCTCTGCCCCCGGCAATCGGGAGGGAGAGAGGTCCCTTTCAGGAGCTTCCTCCGCACATGCGGGGGGGGGGCGCCTGAATTAGATGTCATTGCGCCACCGCAATGACATCTAATTGCTACGCCGGGGTCCCGGAGTGCTGGGCTGACATCCAAGATGTCAGCCCGCACCGAGGGGCGCAGCAATCCGCCGGAATCCGGCTGAGCGTGTCCATAGCAGCCAAGTGGTTAACTGGTGTTTGAAAAAAATTCTAAATAACATCTAAGGCTAGGGTCAGATGAGCGCATTTTGTACGGACTGTGCGTCCGTGCAGTACGGACGTACTTACTGACTGACAACAAGGTAGCGGCCAAACAGTCTGTTTTTTTCACTGACGTATTTTTTGACTGATGTAGCAGGGAAAATAAATTAAAATGAAAAAACATTCTGTCCGTCAAAAATGCTGGATGTATAAATGCAGTCCATCTGACCTCGTTTCATCACTCACATACAAAGCTACACGGACATTGCGGACGTGGCGCACTCCGCACGTCCGTTCTAGCAGTATTACGTTCTTGCCTAACCTGCGTCCGTTTGCTGCGTCCGCCATGCATCCGCACTTCCGTGCGGACGTACTTCGTGTGTGGGGCTCCATTGGTCAGAATGCTATGCTGCCACGGACGTACAAATGTGCGGCAACACGGACGTGATAACTGCACTCGTCTGACCCCAGCCTTAAGCAATGTTATTTTTCACCTCGGGATTAAACATTCACAGGGTTATTCAGAGAGCGGTGAAAAGCAGGAGAATAACTGGAGAAGTGAAAATTCTAGGTCAAAATAGCCGAACCAGAAAAATTCTCCCATTTAACTCACTTTCCAAATCGGAAATTTGGTCTAGATTGTTCTCTTCTCCTACCAGTTCTCCTGGCTTTCACCTCTCTCTCAGGGTTGTTCAGAGAAAGGTGAAAACCAGGAGAATGGCAGGAAAAGAGAACAATCTGGACCAAATAGCCGATTTGGAAAGTGAGATAAGGCTAGGGTCAGACTAACGCATTTTTCACAGCGACCGAAAGTGCGTCCGAACGCATTGCCGTATTTTTTCACGGAATGCGCGAAAACGGTCATACGATGCGCATTTTTGTGCGTGAATTTTTACGGATCCAAACCAGGAAACTTTGGGTGTCTGGACGTTATGTTGGCCGGACATGAGCAGGGTCTGACGTCTCCAAATCACGCACACACGCCGCTAGTGGACGCAGCGCACTCTGTACATCCGTACTAGCGGTTCTGCGTTCTCGAAAAAATGCGTTCATTTTCCACTTGCGTTGCGCAGCCGGACTTTCGTGCGACCGTACTTCGTATATTGGCCGTCATTGCCCGTCATTTGCTGCTAGTGCGGCCGTGATTAAGTGCGCCTAAACGCACGTTAAAAATTCACTAGTCTGACCCTAGCCTAAATGGGAGAATTTTTCTGGTTTGGCTATTTTGACCTAAAATTTTCCATTCTCCAATCATTCTCCTGCTCTTCACCGCTCTCTGAATAACCCTGACAGGGTTATTCAGAGAAAGGTGAAACTCAGGAGAATGACTGAAGAGAAAATTCTAGGTCTTCATAGCCGAACCAGAAAAATTCTCCCATTTATCTCACTTTCCAAATCGGCTATTTGGTCTAGATTGTTCTCTTCTCCTGCCAGTTCTCCTGGCTTTCACCTGTCTCTCAGGGTTGTTCAGAGAAAGGTGAAAACCAGGAGAATGGCAGGAAAAGAGAACAGTCTGGACCAAATAGCCAATTTGGAAAGTGAGATAAGGCTAGGGTCAGACTAACGCATTTTTCACAGCGACCGTCAAAAAGTGCGTCCGAAAGCATTGCCTTATTTTTTCACGGAATGCGCGAAAACAGTCATACGATGCGCATTTTTGTGCGTGATTTTTTACGGATCCAAACCAGGAAACTTTGGGTGTCTGGACGTTATGTTGGCCGGACATGAGCAGGGTCTGACGTCTCCAAATCACGCACACACGCCGCTAGTGGATGCAGCGCACTCTGTACGTCCGTACTAGCGGTTCTGCGTTCTCTAAAAAATGCTTGCATTTTCCACTTGCGTTTCGCAGCCGGACTTTCGTGCGACCGTACTTCGTATATTGGCTGTCATAGCCCGTCATTTGCTGCTAGTGCGGCCGTGATTAAGTGCGCCTAAACGCACATTAAAAATTCGCTAGTCTGACCCTAGCCTAAATGGGAGAATTTTTCTGGTTTGGCTATTTTGACATAGAATTTTCCATTCTCCAGTCATTCTCCTGCTCTACACCGCTCTCTGAATAACCCTGACAGGGTTATTCAGAGAAAGGTGAAACTCAGGAGAATGACTGAGGAGAAAATTCTAGGTCAAAATAGCCAAACCAGAAAAATTCTCCCATTTTTCTCACTTTCCAAATCGGCTATTTGGTCTAGAATTTTCCATTCTCCAGTCATTCTCCTGCTTTTCACCGCCAAAAAATCAGTAAACTTTTTCTGCGTGTCCGAAAATGTCTCCTCTTTTCATACAGACTGCCGCCCCAAGCAGTCGTTTATGGATAAATTAAAGGAAAAGCATTTACCGTCATTTGAAATGTCATTTTTTGGTTTTTACATATTTCTATACATGCTAGAAATCCGCCACTTCACGGGCAGGTTATGGGGACCTCCTAGGCACGATATTTGAAGGAATTTTTAGTTTTTATTTTTAACCCTTATTTCATGGAAAACTCACTGTCCCTTTAAAACCTTTTTTTTTTACTTTTTATCCTTGTTTCCTGTCCCCCAGGGCACTACCCAGACCCCCATACACTTTTTATGGCAAATATCTAGCATATATGCCCTCTTGGAGGGCACTCTCAAACCGAATTTTCAGCCCCATTGACTTGTATACAGTTCGAGTTCGTGTTCGGGTTCGGATCCGAACATTTGGAAAGTTCGGGTTCGGCTTCGAACCGAACTCGGGGAGTGTTCTGCTCATCCCTACTGTTGACCCCTACTACAATCATAGGGCCATAGGGCGCCGGCAGGTTTCTCCTTAGCGTCCCCTTTTTAGCATGATATTACGGTGCAGGAGCTAATCCAGCAGTTTGAACTGTAATGTGGCACTAAGCATCGGGATGCTTGCGGCGGTGCTAGGCGCCGCGACGAGCATCCTCTCCATGGAGTCCATAGGACTCCATTGAGGCTAAAGCTGCTGGTCACATGACCTGTAGGATCTTGCCTTGCGAGATTCGGCAGGCTGGCAGAGTAATTCGCAGAGGGAGGCTGGGGGACTTTTTCCCCCCAGTCTCTCTCTCCCCCGTGGTGGCCAGAAGAAGCGGATGGAGCCACTGTTCTCGCCGCACGATTTGAGGTGAGTATCCAATTTTTGGTTTCATTTTCGGCTGGTGCTGACGTATTCCGCAGAACCGGAATCCGTTAGCACCAGGCCCTAACTGTGGTTAACTTTCGAGTTAATCACAGCAGGACGGTAAATAGCGTTAGGACATTGTAATCCTAATGCTAATTAACACTTTGTGCTCCCCATGTTAAGTATAGGGAGCGCAAAGTACAGTAACCTTGCTCTGAAAAGCGCAGGATCCGAATCGCTAATGGGTTTTTTAACCCGTTAGCGTTTGGATTGTAATATGGTCCCCCCGCGCTAGGGCAACCAGAGCTAACGTTATCCCGCACACAGGTGAGCACTAACGATAGCGTTATCGATGTAATAGGGCCCGTAGATTTTTTAAATGTTTACAAAGTAAACATAATATTGCCAGGTTTAACATTTAACATTGTTTCTAGGATGGATTATAGCCTGAACTTTGGAACTCTTCACAAACATTACACAAAATTGGTTTACAACCCCCTTTGCATCACCTCAAACGAAAAACATTAAAGATTTTGACTAAAAGCTCTTCTAACCCACACAGCTGTCTTTCCTTTATTCGAATATTCAATTCTCAATACCTATTAAAGCCTTTATATTTGTTGTGAAACTATGGATTGTTGCTCAGGACAGAATAACAGCTTTGTCATATTATAGCCTTACACATGGAATAAACGTATTATATTGAAATTAGATATGGAACCACTAAGCAGAATCATTATAATATCTCTTTGTATTTGTGTCTATCCAAAACATAAGGTTAAATATCACCAAAAAATTATGAAGAAGTAACCAAACATGCTTGCCCAAGGAAACACTATTTGAAAGCTTTTCTTTTGAGCCTATCAGGGTTATTCAAAGAGAGCCGATCTTGCCCCAAAAGTTAATTGAAAGCTGAAAATCAGCATTCGGTTACCTTTCCTGGCCATTCGGCTATTCAGAGAGCAGGCAGTTCGCCAAATGTTGGCCAATTGCCTGTACATACGGTGCCTGTTCGTTGCCTGTTCGAGGGCAGTAAAATCCCCATAGAGAAGCAATGCTTTGTCTATTCAGAGAACACAAAACAGCAGTGAAAGGTTGCCGAAATGCCCTGCTGTTCGGTGGCTTCATTCGACAGATTTATTCAGGAGAATCCCATAGGCTTCAATGTTAAAGATATTCAGGTTTTAATTCAATATTTAATAAACCGTTTATTATTATATTCTGCAGTAAAAAGTCTCTTTATTTATAGATTTTTTTAGGATCTTTTAAGCATTTTTGGGGATTTTTTTGGCAAACTTTTTTCTGTATTTTTTTTAATCGTTTATTTCTTTTTTCTGTAACATACCTTTGTATTATCATTCATAGCATCTTATATTTAAATTTCAGACATTTTCATTCAGTAGTTTTTTGCAAACAGCGTTTCAATTTTCAAACATTCAAGCATACTGTTTTTTTGTTTTTTTCCCACCTCGTTCGTCTGCATGTCGGTTTTTTCTGGCGGCTGCTCTGCGCTGTGATCGGCGGCTAGTCGGGTTTCTCCGGCGTGTTCGGCATGGTTAATCCAGCTGTTTTCTGCGAGTTTCGGTGAGTGTTCAGTGAGTGTTCAGCGGGTTTGCGGTAGGTTTTCCCTGCACTACGGGGGCCCTGCGGTGCTTGCCTAATACACCGCAGGGTCGGCGAACTAGGAATCGCCGAATCCCCCGAAGTGCAGGGAATGAAAAGTCACCGAACGTGCAGTGACTTTTCGGATCTCTTTGAATAACCCTGTATAACTTCTGGAGAAGTAGTAAAAAAAACACGTTTGCAGAGCATCACTGAATTCACTGACACAAATAAAGGATATATACAGTTTTATAGACATTAATGGCGACGCATGTATTCAGGCTGAAATAAATCAATCTCTGAAATATTGATTCTCCTTAGTGTCTACATCAAAGACACTTTTGACCAGATTGGCTGCTACGATTTTAACAACTAACATTTAAGTTTTCAAGACGTCTTTGAAATTAAATCACATAATCGAAAAATTGCTACCATTCATATGCTTCTATTCCGACTCCCATTAAGTATTTTCTGCCTTCATAACCAGTAAGCAAAATGATGTCTTCCTGATAACACATGGTCTCAATTTACTGAACTGACTAACATTGACTGCCAAATTTGTGCATTCAACTAACATGGAACTATGCAATGTAAAGATTTAAGCATAGCATAAACAGTTTTTAAACACTGCATAAACAGAATATAAAGTATTTTATACAAAAGAAAGTTGAAAAGCAGCAGGAGTTATCAGAAGACGATCACACTATGATTAAAGATTTTCAAAAGAATAATTATTACAGTCTACATACTGATGTTAGATCAGCCCAAGGCAGATTTCAAGGTGTTCCTTAAGGTCTTGCTTTAACTTGTAGGTACCAAACTGATAGGAAAGTAGCTATTGTTCTTGTTTAACTTTGTTTAGGTAAGGGATTATGATTTGGCTATTCTGAAGAATATGAAAGTTCTACATAAACAGGATTCTGCCATCTGTATTTTTCACAAGAACAATGGACATGATGTGTATCCATAGCTGTCATTTCTTTACCTCCCTGTTTGGTAACATACATTATGATGCCTGTGGATGATGTGCAGTAAAATGTTCTATTTTTTTTTAAAATTTATTTATTTATAGAGATTTCTCTCGTTTTCAAGTATGTCCTGGGTATTCTTCATTCTTCACTATTCTTTAATATTATTTTCAGACTGGTTCAGTTTTTGGAAGCGATCATCAAATAAACATTTATTACTGAAACAATTTCATACACGGTACCGCCCTAAGAGTTGATATGTTAATTATCAGATGATAGGGCCCTGATAATCTCCTAAAGGAAAAATCTGGTTGATCACAAGTATAAAGTATGGATACATAGCTCGTGGTCAAGCAAAATACCTGGTGATTTGACTTTCGGTTTTCTTCAACGGGCTTACTTTTGACCCTTATGGAGCTTTTCCACACATTAAGTAACTTGTGGGAACTGTAGATCTCACTTAGTGAGCAGCCACTTATTTACATGAGATTGAGCTTGATGATTTTATTGAGAGTACTCAAGGTGAACAATTTTAGTTGTCACAGCACATAGGTTTTTTGTGGTTCATTGTGTTCCCAAAGATAAACAGATAACCATTTGAAAGTTTAATGACATAGTTTGGTGGCACACACTTTTGGTGTGTTTCTGAGGAAGCATTTTAGCTGTTATAAAGGGATTAAGTTACAGCTGCCCACCAAATGGGTAGTGTTGGTGGAGCACAGTTGGAAACCAACCTCCTCAACCTACCTTGATTGATGATACTCCACCCAAAAAATCTTGGGGAGTGGGCTAACCTGACTTTACACATATTGCTCCATGCTGGCAAGCTAATTGAATTAAACTATCTAACCTTCAACAAGCTGAGGGTTATTGATCTAATGATTGTCACCTCGGTGGCACCCGACACTTATCTTAAAATTCCAAATACTATAGAATCTGTAACGCCTGCCTCTCATAATGTGTCACATTAGCCTAGAGCAGGGGTGGGCAATTACGACCCTCCTGATGTTTTGAAACTACATTTCCCGTGATGCTCGGCTGCTCATTAGGTTTGTAGAGCCTCAAGGGAAATGTAGTTTCAAAACATCTGGAGGGCTGTAATTGCCCACCCCTGGCCTAGAGGCATAGTTTTGTGGGTACTGTTCATAAAATAGTTCTGTAAAAGCTCTGTGCGTTCATATAGCCATGTTCTTAGGTGCAATTAAAATGTTTTTGTGGGTAAAATCTCTTTGCAAAACAATAGAAACCCGATATTAGGAGGTCACCTAGGGATTCACTAAAACGGAGGCCCACGTGAATGTGTGTAATATCAATATACCCATAGCACCTACACACATACTCTTACACATACATATACATTCCCTGTCTACAGCATTAGTGGAAAAGCCAGATTCTGACCTGTCCAATGACATTACAAAGGAGATATAGTGATACAAAGAACCCCTGCCTCTTTACCAGCAGTGCAGTGATTTAGGCTGGGGTCAGACGAGCGCACTTCAGAGTGGAAGGAATGTCCATGAGAGAGGACGTTCCGTCCACTTGACGCCCATATAGCCACCTCGCTGAGTTCAGTCAGTGTGCTCAGCGCTGAAAAGCTCAATCCTCCTATGGAGGATCGCTCTTTGTAGCAACGTCGACGCGCGTCGCATTTTGACAGGGAAGGCTTTGTGTGCTCAAGCGTGTCACTGGCCCCGTAGCGTTGTGTTGCTGCAAAGGGGCCAGTCACACGCTTGAGCGCACAAAGCCTCCCCGTTAAAACACTAGACGCGTGTCAACGGTGCTACAAAGTGCGATCCTCCATAGAAGGATCGAGTTTTGCAGCACTGAGCGCACTGTCTGCGCTCAGCGAGGTGGCCATATGGGCGTTGAGTGGAAGGAACGTCCACTCTCATGGACGTTCCTTCCACTCTGAAGTGCGCTCGTCTGACCCCGGCCTAAGTCACTGCACTGCTGGTAAAGAGGCAGGGGTTCTCTGGATCACTGTATCTCCTTTGTAGTATCATTGGACAGGTCAGAATCTGGCTTTTCCACTAATGCTATGCAGAACCATGAAATGTGTAAAAATTATTTATGAAGAACACATTTTAAAAAATCTTTTTCTTGGTTTGTTCTAAGACAGTGACAATGTCCACTTTTCACTTATAAAGCAAACAAGGTCACTGCCATTATTCACTTTCTTATTCCACATACATGCAAAGAGCAAATACAGCGGTTTGTTCATTGTCCCATCATTCATGAAACACAACGCACCAAAATACAAGAGAAAACTAATTTTCATTTCCTTCGCAAAAAATTCAGGAACAGGTTCTCCATTTCTTATTATTTAAAAAAGAGTACTGAATAGAATATATAAACGCAATGGCTTGGATGATAAAATGTGGAACAATAAATTTAAATGCCGTGATTGAAATCCAAATGGAAATTTCCAATATTTGTGATATAGCATTCTGATGTAATATGACATATACACATAATAATGATTTATTTTGAATCTGCTGAAACAATATATGCTTTGTCTGGGTTCTACAATAAAACATGACTTCAAATAGCATTTAAATATGATGAGCAAAGAATGGTCAAAATGATCTTAGCACATAAGTGAAATGGTGCAGCAGTGACAGGATTAAAGAGCCCTTCCCTATGACTTCTGGAAAACATACAGAAAATGCATTCATTATAAGCAGTGTAAATATTTGTTAAAATTCACAAAATGGTTCAAAGCAGTGTTCAATAAACCTTTGCAGCATGTACTAATACCATGCAAAATACAGGTTTATCAACCAGCATCAAACTGGAAAATCGGAAAAGCCAAGTAACTCCCACAATAAAATGCAAAAGAGCATTGATAACATCATAGCCTACAGTGACTCGTATGAAAGATGCTTCTTTTATATCTTTTTTATGCTAGTACTCCAGGAGTATTTAATACACAACTCAACCCACAATGAGCCAAATGTTGTAAAGCTTATTTTCAATATTCACGTTGAGTTAATAACCTTTTATTAAATCCTAAATCCTTTGACTCTGTGAAGCACATAATTTAGATGATTGTAAAATACTAAATCTATGTGGCTACCTTGTAAAAGCTCCTACCCAGTTATTTCTTTAATTATAGTAAATACTCATTCTTCTTTACGGTTTTCAGTGGCTTAATTGAAAGAAAACTCAACATTAAAAGGCAAATGGGTTTTATAGCTTCTCTTAGTCCCCTGGATTAGTGAATGTGTCCTGCTCAATTAAAATCCCATTAGTTTTCACATTTGAAGAAATTACAGTATAATCTATTCATCGCACAAGGAAGACAGTTTAACCTGTAATGTGGACAATTGCAAATATTGGTATTAACATGTATTAACACCCAACTAAGGGCAGTATTACAAAGCTGGTGCTAATTTAACCAGAGCTGTTGTAAAGTTACCAATCCCATAGACTATAATGGCTCTGGTAAATTTACAACAGCTCTGGTTAAGTTAGCACCAGCTTTGTAATATTGCCCTAAATGTATCACGCTTAAGGATGGGGATCCAATATTGACTGTTTTCTCTCTACCTGCTTGTTTTCCCATTTCACTATTTTGTCACCAAGTTTTGTCTGTCTATCTATTAGGCTGGGGTCAGACTAACGCATTTTTAACGTGCGTTTAGGCGCACTTAATCACGGCCGCAGTAGCAGCAAATGACGGGCAATGAAGGCCAATATACGAATTACGGCCGCACGAAAGTCCGGCCGCGCAACGCAAGTGGAAAATGAACTCATTTTTTCGAGAACGCAGAACCGCTAGTACAGACGTACAGAGTGCGCTGCGGCGGCATAGCGTCGTGTGTGCGTGATTAGGAGATGTCAGACGCTGCTAATGTCCAGCCTACATAACGTCCAGACGCAAAAAGTATTTTATTGCCGATCCGTAAAAAATCCCGCACGAAAATGCACGTCATCTGTTTTCGCGCATTCCGTGAAAAAATATGTCGATGCGTTCGGACGCACTTTTTGACGGTCGCTGCGAATAATGCATTCGTTTGACCCTAGCCTTAGTCTCCCTGTCTTTCCTTCTATCGCTTAACCCACTCATGTATTTATTTATCTGCTTGCTTTCCTACTTTCATTCAATGTATCTCTCTCTGCCTGAGCAAAATCATGTTCACTGATAATTTATCATTAGAAAAAGGCAATATATTGACCGTCAACCCCTACAAAGACATTATGACTTTGTCTACTACTGGACTGGATTGTTTTTTGCGGGGTTAATAGGCTAGCAGTATAGCACACACAACGTAGTTAAGCAATTCCTTTTAACAAATGTATTGGTATGCTGCTGAAACTACCGTAGAACGTAACAAATATATTTGTTTTGAAATAAAGACGCCGTTGCTACGGTATCTCAAGTTACAACAACCGTTTTGTAAAATGTACATTAGCTTACCGTCCGTCTGGAACAAAGTCCGTAAAACCTAGTGATGATAATGTACTACCAACACATCACACATTTGTAATTGGAAACATATTTCTTCCCGTTGGAGGTCGTTCTTTTAACTGTTTTTTTTTTCTTCCTTTTTTTATGGTGTTAGTAAAATGTTTAATAACTACATTTCATATTTTTCCAGTTAATACATACAACATGGCTTTGAATGGCACTCCTTGCTCTCTCTCGAAAGCTTTTGAATTAAGCTTGGAGAACAGAAATTTCCATTGAAATATAAATATACCTTAAAAATGTATCATTTACATACACACGCTCATACATGTGTTATATATATATTGTATATGTCCTTTAAGAGAGGAATGCTCAACCTTGGCCCTCCAGATGTTTCGGGACTGCGTTTCCAACAAGGCTCTGTCAACCTAATGACTAGCTGAGTATCATGGGGGATGTAGTTCCAAAACATCTGGAGGACAACGGATGAGCACCCCTGCTTTAAGACATATATACCATACTACCTGTATATAAAACCTGACTCAACTATGAAAAACCTTCTACCACTTAGAGCTTCCCTCTCTCTTTTTAGATAAAGTGAACTTCTCAAAAAGGCAGACTTCATGCACTCATCTCGAGAGGATGCATTATCTCATTGGAATGTAGACAAGACACACACCAATCCAAGGTACTATTTACAGCGCACTTAACAAAAGAGACAAAGCAGGAATTTATGGACGTAACTAGACGTTAAAACTAAAACAGAAAACACATCATAATCCCCTGCACAATTTCATATTTCTAAAACTTCGCCACGAGCGTTTGATAATATTTGTTTTAAATGACTTACCTGAAGCTCCATTTTCGATATTTCAGATGATAATCCGACGAAAAGAATCCTGAGAAGAATACAAAAAAATTTGGGAACACCGATTTCCAGTATCCTCTAGTCCACGGAACACTGTAGATCTCTTAACGACAGCTTGTGCCTGTTTTACTTTTTTTTAGAGATCAGCTGAGCTGCAGACAATTTGATTCAAAATGCAGTTCTCCGTCCAACCCAGAAACCACTCCCTGTTCAATAGGGTGTGCTTGCAAGCATTGCTCATTCAGCTTTAACTGATTTAAGCTCTCCGCGTAACTCCTTGGTGTCCCTATAAAGGTAAACATGGAATTCTTTCCCGATGGAAGACGAGAACTGTGAATAGCTCAACAAGTGCCAACGGGTGCACTAACATGTCTTAAGGATATGATTTAACACGACCCCAGGGAATGGTATATAAAGAAAGGCAAACGCATTTTATGAGAAGTGATTGAGACCTGGCACAACGCTGTTCTCAAGATAAAAGTTAAGGCAGTAGGAATTGGCATGGTTCTATAGGTGTTTAGATGTATTAAATGAAATCGTTAAAAAATAACCTTAAACTCTTTTGTCATTCACAACTAGAACCAGAGCATAATATAAGATTTCACTCTATTTATTGGACTTAAATAAAACCCTAGTTTTCAGAAGCCTTATGCTTGATGGAAATATTTCTTATTTATTTAGAAAAGTATCAGGGTTATTCAGAGAGCGGTGAAAAGCAGGAGAATAACTGGAGAATGGAAAATTCTAGGTCAAAATAGGCGATTTGGAAAGTGAGATAAATGGGAGAATTTTTCTGGTTTGGCTATTTTGACCTAGAATTTTCCATTCTCCAGTCATTCTCCTGCTTTTCTTCGCTCTCTGAATAACCCTGCATATATTTTTTCATAACAAAACACACATATGTGATTTATATATATATATGTATATATATATATATATATATATATATATAGTGGCAAGAAAAAGTATGTGAACCTTTGGGATTACGTGGAGTTTTGCATGAATTGGTCATAAAATGTGCTCTGATCTTCATCTAAGTCACAACAATTTGAAAAACACAGTCTGCTTAAAATAATACAACACAAACATTATATGTTTTCATGTTTTTATTGAACAGAACATGTGGAAAAAGCAGGGTGGAAAAAGTATGTGAACCTTTGGACTTAATAACTGGTTGACCCTCCTTTGGCAGCAATAACCTCAACCAAACATTTCCTGTAGTTGCAGATCAGACCTGCACAACGATCTGGAGTAATTTTGGACCACTCCGCTTCACAAAACTGTTTCAGTGTAGCAATATTCTTGGGATGTCTGGTGTGAATCGCTCTCTTAAGGTCATGCCACAGCATTTCAATCGGGTTGAGGTCAGGACTCTGACTGGGCCACTCTAGAAGGCGTATTTTGTTTTGTTGAAGACATTCTTTTGTTGAATTACTTGTATGCTTTGGGTCATTGTCCTGTTGCATCACCCATCCTCTGCGGAGCTTCAGTTGGCAGACAGATGGTCTTCCGTTTTCCTGCAAAATGTCTTGATAAACTCTGGAATTCATTTTTCCATCAATGACAACAATCCGTCCAGGCCCTGAGGCAGCAAAGCAGCCCCAAACCATGATGCTCCCTCCGCCATGTTTTACAGTGGGGATGAGGTTTTGATGTTGGTGTGTTGTGCCTTTTTTTCTCCACACATAGTGTTGTGTGTTTTTTCCAAACAACTCAATTTTGGTTTCATCTGTCCACATAATATTTTGCCAGTAGTGCTGTGGAACATCCAGGTGCTCTTTTGCAAACTTTAAACATGCTGCAATATTCTTTTTGAACAGCAATGGCTTCCTCCGTGGTGTCCTCCCATGTACTCCATTATTGTTTAATGTTTTCCTTATTGTAGATGTGTCAACAAAAATGTTAGCATGTGCCAGAGATTTCTGTAAGTCTTTAGCTGACACTCTAGGATTCTTCTTTACCTCATTAAACATTCTGCGCTGTTCTCTTGCAGTCATCTTTACAGGACGACCACGCCTAGGGAGAGTAGCAACAGTGCTGAACTTTCTCCATTTGTAGACAGTCTGTCTTACCGTGGACACATGAACATCAAGGCTTTTGGAGATACTTTTGTAACCCTTTCCAGCTTCATGCAAGTCAACAATTCTTGATCGTAGGTCTTCTGAGAGCTCTTTTCTGCGAGGCATGGTTCACATCAGGCAGTGCTTCTTGAAACCAGTAAACCCAAAACTGGTGTGTGTTTTTAAAGGGCAGGACAGCTTTCAGCAACACATCCAATAATATCACACTGATTGGACTCAAGGTTGGCTCACTCTTGGCTCCAATTAGCTCTTAGAGAAGTCATTAGGCTAGGGGTTCACATACTTTTTCCACCCTGCACTGTGAATGTTTACATGTTCTGTTCAATAAAAACATGAAAACATATAATGTTTGTGTTGTATTATTTTAAGAAGACTGTGTTTTTCAAGTTGTTGTGACTTAAATGAAGATCAGAGCACATTTTATGACCAATTCATGCAAAACTCCATGTAATCCCAAAGGGTTCACATACTTTTTCTTGCCACTGTATATATAAATCACTGGTATAGCAGTACGTGGTGATACCTTTTTTTTTGGAACTAATGTTACATTTAGTCCAATAAAAAAAAAGGTTTCACCACGTACTGCTATACTCGTGATTTTGGCATCTGGACTAACGCAGCCTAGCTCATCTATATATATATATATATATATATATATATATATGCTACGGTTAAGGCTAGGGTCAGACGAACGCAGTGCGAACGAGCGTGCAGCCACAGTTTATCACGGCCTTAGTAGCAGCAGATGACGGGCAATGTACGAAGTACGGCTGCACAAAAGTGCGGCCGCGCAACGCAAGCGGCAAACAAACGCATTTTTTCGAGAAAGTGATACCGCTAGTACTGACGTACAGAGTGCGCTGCGTCCACTAGCAGCATGTGTGCGTGATTAGGAGACGTCAGACGCTGCTAATGTCCAGCCAACATAACATCCAGACGCAAAAAGGGTTTTATTGATGATCCATACAAAATCACGGACGCAAATGCGCATCGTATGACTGCTATCATGTATTCCATGAAAAAATACATCCATTTGTTCGAACGCACTTTTTCACGGACAACGCGAAAAATGCTTTAGTCTGACCCTAGCCTAAAGCCCGAAGTGCGGTTAATCTTAAGGTTACCTGGGTAATCATGACATTTCCCAAAACCGCTGGGCAAAACTGCAAAAAAATGAAAAATTCGGACTTTACCTGGATAATTTTAGGACTAACCAACTGCCCTTGGGTAATGGTCTGGAAGAACTGAAAAAGTCGCACTTTCCCCGGATGATCTGCGGACTATCCAACCCTGTTTGGTTAATATCTAATTTTAACAAGGAGAAAAAAAAGGAGTTGTTATGTTTTACATGTTGCTGGGCTGGGTACATTTGGTGGCTGCTACCGCCCCATTGGGGAATAGGCGCGACCCCACCCCTCCTGTACTAATATCTAATTTTGTTATCGTACAGATAAAAGTCTGAAGCTTCACCCGGGTAATCTAAGGACTATCCACAGCTTCACCTGGGTAATCTGCAGAGCATCCAACCCCCTTGGGTAAAAGTGAATTTTGCTATTATCTATGGATATTATCAACGAACATGTCAAAAGACAAACATTAAAATGTATTAAGGATATAATGAATATACAGAGTAACAGGATATGTTTCAGATATGAATGTTAAAGAGTTACATGATCTTTATTATGTGTCATATGTGCTATAATTTATAAAACATAATAACCATTAGGTTACTCTTTATATCATATCTTTAGCTTCATAAATTAATTGTCAGACAATTAACGCACAGAGTTACATGACTGTTAGTTAGTGTGGTTTGTGACTATGGATACAATTTGGTTAAAAATAACAAAAAACACAATTTTGTCAACAGTTGCAGCTTTACCCGGGTAATCCTCGGAATTCAGTCAACTGTAACCCAAGAAAATCGGAGTACCCAGAGGCGTTTGGATACTTTGCAGCTTACCCGGATAAAGTTCATTGTTTCATTGCACATCGCACTTTATCCAGCAACACTAGGGAAATGTGCATTTACCCGGGTAAAACACAGCAGAAAACCAGAGTATCCAGAGGCCCTTGGATACTTTGCAGATAACCCAGATAAAGCCCGAAATTTAATTTCACTTTGCTAATGACACCTGGGTAATGTCAGGATTACCCGGGTAATTCTAAGATTAACCGCACTTCGGACTTTAACCGTAACATACAGAGCTCCACAGCTATAAAACTTACAATAATGGTCTTTAGTCAGACAGAGGTAATTGTGAGCACATAGGTCAAAGAATGGTGGTTAGAGAGGGAGACTGCACATTGAGATGTAACACATTTTTGTGGCTATTTTAGAATGGTGATAGGTGTAATTGAGTCTCCCTAGGGGTCCTGAGACTTGGTTACACAGCGGAATGTGGTCTGATTGACACATAGGAGAGAGTTAAGTGTGGGCACATAAGTCAAAAAATGGTGGATAGAGAGGGGTGATAGGTGTAACTGAGTGTTTCCAGTGTGTGGCACCTGCTGTGATCATATTGTGTATATTTTATGGAATAAAATATATTATGGTAAGCGTATGCACGTGAAATTTAGTCATATTCGTAAGCATAAGTATGGCTTTAGAAAGACACATTTATTTTAATTTAATTATAGAAATTGCATTTAATAATATGTATATACATGCAATAAAAAAAATATTTATGCAATTGATGAAATAGTTTTACCTTGAAGAATTAACATTGTGTGTGTGTGTGTGTGTACAGGGGCGTCGTAACGTGGGGGCGGGGGTGCGGCCCGCACCAGGTGACACCCGCCCTTAGGGTGACACCGTCACCCTAAGGGCGGGTGTCTTACCCTGCGCTGCGCGTTTGCTCCCTGCGAGCGTCCGAAGCTATGCAGCTTCTATCGCTCGCCTGGGGGAAACACGTCACCAGCCGAATTCTCGCGAGATCGCGGCTGGTCACGTGGCTCCCCCAGGCGAGCGCCCAAGCTCGATGCCGCTGGACGCTCAGAGGGAGCAGAACACGCGGCGCAGGAGGTGAGCTGGGCGGCATTATCCATGAGCTGCTAGGGCTGGGCATATCCATGAGCTGGGGCAATATCCATGAGCTGGGGGCATTATCCATGAGCTGGGGCATTATCCATGAGCTGGGGGCATTATCCATGAGCTGGGGCATATCCATGAGCTGGGGGCATTATCCATGAGCTGGGGGCATTATCCATGAGCTGTGGCATATCCATGAGCTGGGGCATATCTATGAGCTGGGGCATTATCCATGAGCTGGGGCATTATCCATGAGCTGGGGGCATTATCCATGAGCTGGGGGCATTATCCATGAGCTGGGGCAATATCCATGAGCTGGGACATATCCATGAGCTGGGGCATATCCATGTGCTGGGGCATATCCATGAGCTGGGGCAGTATCCATGAGCTGGGGCATATCCATGTGCTGGGGCATATCCATGAGCTGGGGGCATATCCATGAGCTGGGGCAGTATCCATGAGCTGGGGCATTATCCATGAGCTAGGGCATATCCATGAGCTGGGGGCATTATCCATGAGCTGGGGATATCCATGAGCTGGGGCATTATCCATGAGCTGGGGCATTATCCATGAGCTGGGGCATTATATCCATGAGCTGGGGCAGTATATCCATAAGCTGGGGATATCCATGAGCTGGGGCATTATCCATGAGCTGGGGCATATCCATGAGCTGGGGCATATCCATGAGAGGAGCTGGGGCAAAATCCATGAGAGGAGCTGGGGCAGTATATCCATGAGAGGAGCTGGGGCAAAATCCATGAGAGGAGCTGGGGCAAAATCCATGAGAGGAGCTGGGGCAGTATATCCATGAGAGGAGCTGGGGCAAAATCCATGAGAGGAGCTGGGGCAGTATATCCATGAGAGGAGCTGGGGCATATCCATGAGAGGAGCTGGGGCAATATCCATGAGAGGAGCTGGGGCAGTATATCCATGAGAGGAGCTGGGGCAATATCCATGAGAGGAGCTGGGGCAATATCCATGAGAGCTGCTGGGGCATATCCATGTGAGCTGCTGGGGCATATCCATGAGAACTCCTGGGGCATATCCATGAGAGCTGGGGCATATCCATGAGAGCTGGGGCATATCCATGTGAGCTGGGGCATGTCCATGTGAGCTGGGGCAGTATCCATGTGTGCTGGGGCAGTATCCATGTGTGCTGGGGGCATATCCATGAGAGCTGGGGCAATATCCATGTGTGAGCTGGTCAGGGGGCAATATATCCATGTGTGAGCTGGTCTGGGGCAATATGTCCATATGTGAGCTGAGGCACAATATATCCATATGTGAGCTGGGGCAATATATATTTCATGGGTGAGCTGCTGGGGGCAATATATAATTTTGAACTGGGGCAATATATCCATATGTGAGCTGGGGGCAATATATATCCATGGGTGAGTTGCTGGGTCAATATATCCAGAGCTGCTGGGGGCAATATATCCAGAGCTGCTGGGGCAATATATATCCATGTGTGCTTTCACTGCCTTCGAACAGGCACCGTACTTGCTGGCAATTGGCAAAAATTTGTGTGAGCATATGAGAGAGCTCCACAGCAATAAACCTCACAGTAATGTGCGCTGTGTGTATGAGCATTCAGTGTCATATGGGAGTACTGATTTAGGAGTAAGAGTAGTTAAAAAAAATCAGTTTTCATAGGTTTTTGGAATGAAGGGTTAATATGGGACTGCAGGGTTTAAGGCTCGTGTCAGACGAGTTCACTGATCACGTCCGTGTTGCCGCACATTTTTAATGTCCGTGGTACCATACAATTATGATCAATAGAGACCCACATACACGAAGTACGTCCGTACAGAAGTGCAGAAGCACAATGGACGCGGCAAATGGACGCAGGTTAGGCAAGAACATAAATCTGCTAGAACGGGCACACAGAGTGCGCTGCGTCCGCAACGTCCGCATAGCCTTGTGTGTGAGTGATGAACGAGGTCAGACGGACTGCATTTGTGCGGCCAGCATTTTTGACGGACAAAATGTTTTTCATATTTAATTTATTTTCCCTTCTACATCAGTCAAAAATAAGATCAGTTAAAAAAAACGGGCTGTGTGGCCACTACTGCACCATCCGTCAGAAAGTGCGTCCGTACTGCACGGACGCACAGTCCGTACAAAATGCTCTCGTCTGACACCAGCCTTAGAGGTGTTTTGTGCAGGGTTACTTGAGGGCTGCAGTCAGTAAGGGGTTAATGTTTAAGTCAGGGCTGCATGTTGCATTGTGAAGAGTGAATAGGGGCTGCAGGTTCTTAGAGGTGTTTTGTATAGGGGCTGCAGTCACTAAGGGTTAAATACTTGGGGCTGTGGATGAGAGGGTTAGTGTTCTGCTTTGGTGACTCTCATGCTCCCGCTGGACTTCACACATAGAGCAGCTGTCACTTTAAACAATGGGAGGAGCCACTTCTCTGCACAGATGGGCTTTCCGCACCACGGCAGGGGGGGGTTGGCTACAGAGAGGAGGTGGGGAAGCAGACACAGCTTGATGCTGTCTCCCAGCAAAGACAGACACCAGAGAGGGGAATTCAACCAGGGAAGAATAATGGAGGCGCTGGAGGGGGCGTGGCCAGTGAATCGATTAGCAGCCTGTGAGAACATCCATGCAGCATCGTGGAAGGAAGCATCGCGATGCATCAGGGAAACGATTATATATGACAGCCCTAATGTTCATCAGGATTTTAATAAGTGATCAGGAAATGAAAATTTTATAAGTAAAGGAACCTTTTTGGACTGATTGGCCAAGCTTTACTTGCGGTTGTAATTTCAGAGCTCTATTGCAAAGTTGGTGCTAACTTCACCAGAGCTGTTGTAAACATACCAGAGAATTTATAGTCAACGTAGTTGTTAAGTTTACAAACAACTCTGGTGAAGTTAGCACCAATTTTGTAATATTGTCCACAGTGTTTAGTCAATTATCTCTAAATCTGTAAAATTTATTCACATACCCACTGCTTTTTTTCTGGAAAAATAGGTGGGGGTACTTTCACGCCTGGGGAAAATCTGATTATTATGACTATTTGATGTCCTCATAAACAATAGTTGTAGCTCACTTAAAGGAAGACACTATAAAAGGGAACCATATTTTTTAATTCTGTGTTCCTTTAAATGAACTACAACTATTGTTGTAAGCCTATGGGGGTTATCCACTAAGTGCCTCTGTTGCAAGAAAAATCTGTATTGCAGGGCAGTTAGCTGTGTTTGTTTTTTTTTGCAACGATGGCACTGACTGGATAATCCCCTAGCATTTGTGAGCACCACAGCAATGAAGCTCACAGTTTTGCTGAGTATGTATGAGCTCCACAGCAATGAAACTCACAGTAACGCACAGTGTGTGTGAGCTCCACAGCAATAAAACTCACAGTAATGCGCAGTGTGTGTGAGCTCCACAGCAATAAAACTCACAGTAATGCGCAGTGTGTATGAGCTCCACAGCAATAAAACTCACTACCGCCTTACAGTGCCAGCTCCTCTGATCACACTGCTTGCCTGACAATCCGCAGCTCTGGCAGATGTGTGTAAACATGCTGTACCCCCCATGCTGTACTCCCCATGCTGTTCAAAGTTTCAGCGGCTGCAGAGAGGGGGGGAGCAGCCCTCCCTTGTCACTTACTGGGGGAGGGGGGTTATCAGTCCCTACATACACTCCTGACAATCGGAAGCATTCAGGAGCAACATGAGCTGCCGAGCGCTTCCGATTCTCTGCCTGCCACTGCAGGAGGAGAGTGAAGCATCATGCTCTCTCCTGTTAGTTCTGGCTGGTGGTGAGGTGCCGGTACTGAGTGGTGAGGTGCTGGTACTACTGAGTACCCCCGAGTACCCCCTGAAATAAAGCCCTGCACATACCTAACAGTTCAGTGCAAAGAAAAAGACCTGTCTGGCTGTCAATAGGAGACTTTTATAGTGTAGATAGGTATTCTCCCAAGACAATATCTTCAGAAATCTAATTTTTAATTGTCTTCTGTGAACGGAATAGGCCACTTTCAGGAAATATTTCAATGCATGAGTTGGTTAAATACAATTTCATATTAGTTTCAAGTTTTAATAATATGCTCTTGTGAGCATGGGTTGCGAGAAATGTGCCAAACGCTTCAAAGGTGTAATCACAAGTTATTATTCCTATTTATGTTTTCTGGCCTCTTTTCACATTTATGGAATTATTCACTAGCCACCGTCCTATCATTGAAACAAATGTATTTTTTGCTTAGCATTAAGTACTATGAAACAACAGTGAATTCACTATTATAGGGAACTGCCACACTTGTTCTCTGTACTTTTCACTTTTCTGTCTTCTGTAACTTCTGCAAAGTAGTCAAGGCTCGTTCTCAGCACAGGTGTCTATGGGCTTTCCATGAGTATTTCCACCTTAGCTTCGCCAAAGTTATTCAGTATAGATTTTACTGTGGCTACCACTGGTGTCTTGGCTAGAAATGCACAAAACTCAAATGTTTTAATTTTTTTAAAGTATTTATGTCTTAAATGTATCAATGAGTTTACAGTTTGTTAATAATGTTAACGTGATACAGAACCTAGATACTCAATGGGTTTAGTTTGTTGAACTTATCTTTTTCTAGAGCACAGCAGGAGGGTGAGTCTTAATTTGTTATCTTGTAACTCTTATCCCTTCACTACCGATATCGAGATATTTTGGCCTTCAAAGGCACAATCTGGTGCCCCGATATCGAGATATCTCAGTATGCTGATTTGCAGCCCAAAAGCAAATGAAATTCGATGGCTGCAAGCAAATTTCATTTGCTTTTGGGCTGCAGAAGGTGCCCCCAAGGTTTTAGCCCTGTGGGCATAATGCTAAAGTTGTAAAATCAGCTGCTCAAAGCTCTGAAATATCGGGCTTTCAGCAGCTGATGCAGGAGAAATAGAAGAAAATAGACCAGCCTCTCAAACCTCTAACTCAATTTGGCAGTAGATGGTGCCATCTGCTGGCCGAAAATAGGCTGTGTGCTGTAAGACATACAATAGGTATAAGCTCAAATATTTCTTTAAAATTAATTAAAAATGATTTTACAAAAAAACACTGGTTTCTGACAATGTTTTTTTTGGAAAATCACTTGGTAGTGAAGTGGAACACATAATTCTATATTTTATAAAATCCCTTAATACGGCGGTCAACAACCTTGGCCCTCCAGATGTGTTAGAACTACTTCTCCCCTGCTCAGCCACTCAGTAGGTTGGCCATAAGGGATCTGAAATGTATATCCTATAAAAATATTTAATCAAAAAAATGTACACAAAGTGGAAATTTGGACAAGATTTCAGAAGATGAAAATTTGTTACATTTGACAACATCTGTTGATATTGCATTTCAGTTTAAGATTGTCTTCACTATTTACAGTCTTGTTCAAAATTATTCAACCCCCAATGCTGTAAAGGGTTTTAGGGAATTTAGTGTACATTTGTAATTGTATTCAGAATGAAATCCTACAAGGACTTTTTAAAGAACCATATGCAACTAAAATGACATCAATTGGTTTTGTAATAGTGTAGTAAATGTTTCTTTTGTGAATTCTTCATTGACACAATTATTCAACCCCTTAAAGACTACCACTCTGAAGAACAGAGGTTCATTCAAGTGTTTTCAATCAGGTA